>CM059560.1:57203520-58576436 GCA_030386875.1 Morinoia aosen
CGCATTTAAAAAACACCTTGTGCAACTACTTTTACTTTCATTTTTTTAATAGGGGTGGAAAATCCAAGCATTTCAAGCTTATTTCACGAAACAACCAAGATTATTCTCATATCAAGATTACACATGTCAAGGAGCGTAAATCGAGACAATTTATTTCTGATTCTAAAATTTTCATTTTACCTGCAATGAGAACGCATGCATCACTTCATGTGGCTGATATCGAGTGGCATTTGACAGACGTGGTGAACTTCACGTGCCCGTCTGTGCCGTCGCACGAGGCCGTGGCGCATCCTAGATACGCCGACCCCGACGACTGCCAATATTTCTACGTGTGCATCAACGGCAAGACGCCGCGTCGCAACGGTTGTAACTTCGGTCAAGTCTTCAACTCCAAAGTTAAGGCGTGTGACACGCCCAAGGAAGTTCCAGAATGGTACGTTTCAGTGCTGGGGGCGGGTTTTCTAATAATTTACGTCGTCGTGGCGCTACAGCTGACAGTGATAGTTTGTCTATCTACTCAGCTACACAACATGTTTTTATTATTGGACAAAATCATCAAATTTTATTTAAGTTATTTAAAATAGCTTAAAAGTTAAGATTTTGATATTAAAAACAACACGAAGCTTGGAAAATTAGACCGACGAAATTTCGCTGCCTACTGTACCGCTACAACCGCTACCGTAAATTACTTAGGGACCAGCCTCAACGAGTTTAAATGGAAAATTCGAGAGTACCTTGCGAAAAGTACAAGTAATTCTCCCGGCATAAAAATTTCAGACATCAATCATAAGTTTATGCAAACAAAAAATCTACAATATTTTTATTCTCCACTACTTTCCAAGGCATATTTTCGTACAAGTGTTCTTAGTCCAAAATATATTTCATTATTCGTCGGTGTCATTTCATCTTCGCTTGTGTGTACACTTCATATGCCGATTTTGAGGCAATGCAAAAGTTTACTGAATAATTTCTACGTGCGTATGAAGTTGGCTTACAAGTATATTATTTACTCATATACAACGTAGACCACCACTCACCAATACGTAGACTACCACAAATATCTTTTTACATGGAAATTAGTTTTTTCCAAAGTTTAAGAATTATAATATTTTATACGCATTTAAGGCAATGCGATGAAGTAAGACCTTGAGAGTACAACGTCATATAAGCACGTTGAAAGTCACTCACATACTTGTGTTGAGTAAACTATTTCAGTCAAATGTGCTTTTCTCATGTCAATTGTTTTTATTTAGTTAAATACTGCTGTTTAATTTCATATCCATGATGATTCTCGCGAGTAAAATATTTATGTTGAGTTTAATACTCCTGCTGAGCTGCGTGCTTCTGTAGAGTTTCATGCCCATACCTACCCACAGCGCCGAGTACTTCTTCGACTACTTCACGGAGTACTTCGCTGAGCTCGGTGACAGTGGCGTTCCGTCTCCCGAAATTCTGCAGGCAGCGATAGCTTCAGGATTCGACGTTCCTCAGGTCAGGATTTGAGGGGACCGTCTGGGTAAATCAAATTTTCGGACAGATTTTTTTCTAAACTTTCACTACAGGAGTGAAATTATGAGACAATTCTTTTTTGTTTCGAGTGTTTTTTATTTTTATTAGAAATTTAATTTTTTAAGATGCTCCGGAGCACCGGAAAACAAATTTCTCTTTCGCTAGTAGCGATTTCGAGAACTGAGAAAGATAGCCAAAAAGAATTTTTAAGGACTTTGAGGCTTCTAAAAAATATGTTTTCTCAGTTTCAGTTTCGTTTTCTTTGTACTTTTGAATTTAATTTTGGATATCTTTCAAACTCAAAGAGATTTCCTACTTTCTAACCTAATTTTCAAAAGTTATGGAGGTATGAAAGTATTTAACTCTAATTCAGTCCCTAATTAAACTAGGCTGTGAAACTGTAACTTGTCACACTACTTCATCCTACTACACATATCCTACTACATAGTCAGGATTTGGAACATTTATTTGGTTGTATCTGCATCCTCATATATTAGTCAGACGACAATTTTGCACTGGCTGGATGACCTTTGTTTATTATTTCAGGTGTTGGTTCGAGGTCCCACGTAGAATGAAATGCACTAGATCTATAATTGAAGTCCATTGAATATATGTACGGGAATTTTGCTACGCATGATACACAAAGCCTTTCCACTTAAAAAAAATGAAAAAGAATTAATGCCATGAACTTTGAGTTACATATCCGCCTTCTATCATTAGCTTCAATACTATGGTAGCTGATAATTAAATTATTCTTGAGTTTGTAGGCGCAAACGAAGTTAAAACAGTTGGTTGTCTGCTTCCCTTACCACAAATGATAGGTTTTCTTAAAAAAATATAATAACCTTCCTTAGGGAGATTTGTTAGGGATTGCATTTCTGAATTTTCTCCTAGCGAGCGTAGATATCCCTAAAGATAAAATGAAGAACCAGAGATAAATTCTAGTTTTTGTTGCATTCGTTTCAAAATATAAAATATAGTTTTCTGTTTGGAAGTATGAGAAAACAGATTTGGAACACTGAGAAAATGAAACCAATAAATTTACACCTGTCTCTAAAATCGCATTATTCAATTTTCGTACATACATAAACAGGATAAAAGCACTGTTACCATGTTACCATCGCTCACGTGCACAATCACATGCACACTCACACACATACACTCCTCATACACATATCTTCTTTTTGGAACATAATCCGCAATTTAGCGACTCTTCATTTAAGGTTGCCAAGCGCGTCCGCGTGAAGCCCTCGAGTTCAGCGCTCGCTTCCTCGGATGGCGTGAGGCGGAGACGTCCCATCGTTGAGTCGGCATCAAGACCTCAGATCGTCACTCCTCTCGAGGGCCCTCAGCGCCCTCAGGCCGACGGCAACGTCCGCACCAGCAGCGCAGCTGACACAGCCCCTGTGCGCAAGCGCAGACCTTCTCTCAGGTCCGTCTTCTGAAGCCTCATACTCACTCAGATGTTCAGTACTCGTGTGTGTGTTGTGTCCCTCTTGAATGTAAGTGCGTAGATAATGCGAGCGCTTTTTTGCAAAATACCCCCAATGAGTGAGCCCTGACTCTCACATTCAGTACTCGTGCGTGTACTTAGTGACTCTTGCATGTAAACACTTAAATAATGTGGGAGCTTTTCGTAAAATATCCGCAATACCTTGATCCTCATGTTCGGTACTTGTGTGTGTGTTATGTCACTCTTGAATGTAACTCGCATGAATAATGTGGGTGCTTTTTGTAAAATACCCGCAATGAGTAACCCCTGACTGTTATGTTCAGTGCTCGTGGGTGTGCTATACGACTCTTGAATGTGAATCGCGTAAATAATGTGAGTGCTTTTTATAAAATACTTTCAATTAGGGAACCCTAAATTACTTAGTTTTTGATCATGATAAAATGAAGAATATTGTGAAGCCTTGTTCTTCGAAGATGGAATTGAGACTGAAATATAGGAAAAGATAAAGGACACTTCCTTATGAATGGTTATGTTGGATGTGCTTACGAAGAATCACGTCAGTATTTCGTAGAAAATTCATTCATGTCTCTGAAAACTTTGATGCGTGTGTATTTTCTTAATATTTTCACTGACTTCAAAAATACATTTCTGTATAAGCTGAAACTGTGAAGCTTTCTGCACATTTTCTGAACGCATTGTATTTAAATAACTTTTTTCATTTTTCTTATTGTCGCCTATTGTTTTTGAATACATAGGCGCATAGTGTACGGTACCCTCATGAAAACAGAAAGCACTTTTTGCGTATAAATAAATCTAAAGGGAGTTCAAAACAAACAAGTTATTTTCCTAAGTCCTATCCTCGTTCTTTTTTATTCCTGCTAATTTCATGAATAGTTCATCTCTCATAAATAAATGTCCGCTTTATATGGGCATCAAGGCCCACCCAAAAACACACCTCATCATTTTCTCACCACCGTTTATATGAGCCTCAAGACCCACCGCAAAATCTCATCCTTTTCTCCCCACCGACCAGAACGCCAGCCAGAGCTGCTGCGACCACCACGACCACCACCGCCGCACCTCCCCCCGCCGAGGGAGCCGACGACTACTACTATTACGACGACTACACAGAGCCTGGCGCAGCCGATGCTGCCCCTGCACCCGCGCCGCCCGCTGCAGAAGAGGACCCAGCCAGCAGCCCTGTGTCCAGTCGCTTCAACCTGCGCAGGCCATCGCGCACCTAGGGACATTTTCTCTCCTCTTAGCAATCTCCTCAGGATAGCGTGACAGTGCGAAACCGATTTATTCTCCAAAGACAATTGCACAGTTAGATCATAGCTAGCAATTTTGACTCGAAAATATCTCTTTTTCAAATCTATTCTTTATCCGATTATGATGTGAGAGTTAGAGGTTGTGTGTCTCTATATCGTACTCACAGAAAAATAAAACCAGTTCCTGATTCTTTGAGGTTCGTCGGTATGAGACTGTCTGAGCCTTGAATTTTCCTGGGATTTAAGGAATGCTTGGGAATCAGTGAGAAATATAGAACGTAGCGTTCTGAATAAAGTAGAATTCATTTCAGTAATTAAATTATTTAGATGTTTAAAACTTGAATTTTCTGGATTTGAAGCGGATAATTTTAAAGCCCTAATAGTTGGTGTTTTCACACACTGATAGGATTCCAGTCCACTTGATCATACCTATCAAATTTCTCCATCAGGTTAAAGTTCGTCAAAACGATAACACACTATATTGATTACTATGGTATCAGCACTGAAAGCCAAACTGCATGTGCCATTGGTTAATAATTCGAATGGAAAATCCGCACAATTATTGCAACTGCAAAAATTAGGGGAAAATGTCTTTGAAAAATGGGTGTGTTTGAATGCGTAGATCTATTAGATCAGCGCTTTCAAATTGTGGCAAATTCAAAGATTTTAGCTGCCTAATAATTATATCTACCAACATTGGAAAATGAAAACCTGGTATAGAAAAAATTCTTGCAACCCTTCCACACGAGACGCAATGGCGAATGAGTGGCATAAATTTGTACGATATTTTGTAATATTTGTCTGACATTGATTTTATTGTTGTGGATTATTCTATTTGTTAAGAATGTTAGTGTTTATTCTTAATTGGTGAAAAATAGATGAACATGTTTAGCAAAAAAAAAGAAAATAACGTAAAGATAAAATAGTATATCGAGTTTTATTTACTTACCTCCATAACGTTCTTCATTTAATAACACATTTATAGAAACAAGGGTTGAATTATTCAATTTTGCATACAAATTCCTTATGTATAAAATGCTTAAGAAGAATAAACTTGATTTTTTGCTATCGTTTGTCGTACAAGGGTCATTGATACTCCTCAAAACAATAATAATTCACTTACAACGGGGGGTTCATGATGAATATTGTCATAGAACACACGTATGGCAAATAAATTATGGATAACGCTAATGCATTGCATTCAATTCTCTAATTACGACAGCAAAATACATTAACAACGCGCTATTTCAAACATAAAGATTATATCTATTGACGGACAGTTTACGCGTGCATACTCGTGTGTGTTGTCTAAGACGTCAGCCAAATTTTGGAAAAATACTCAGTAATAATTTCAACGATTCGACGCTGGAAGGATTTCTAAAAATTGTTCCCTACACTGATTCAATTATATATTTTTAGTCATTAGAAGTATCAAATCGTTGACGATATTTTGCGAACATGCAGGAAAAAACTAGGGTTGACAATTTCCACTAAGCAGCCTTTATAGCGTGAAATGAATGTGATCATGAGATTGTAGACTAAGAAGTTAACGTTTCATATCAAGAGAAAGCAAAACACTGAGCAGGGAATAAGACACACACATATAAGCCTGTTCATTATATTGTTGAATATTCTATGTAATTCAAACCAAAGCCGAAAATTAAAGAGGTCTACTCTCTTTATATCCGTGAAATAAGTTCAGCGGCGCTCCAAGTCTCGCCGAGAATACAATTCTTAGCCCTTAGCTGCCCCATATGCCATTCATGGCCCACTCAATAGAAATGCTCACATATTTTCGTGCTCCAATGGGCTTTTTTAAGTTCACTTCCAATTGATAGTTCCGTCCTTATTCTTGTGTCCGTGACAACCTGATGCCAGTGTCATTCTTACAACGGGAGTTGTAATAACGGTAATATGAAAAATAAAATCTGGCATTTAAGGATTATTATCATATTTGTGTTTCATGCTCGCAATAACACAAGCATATCATCATGGAATGTTTGACGAATTTTTAAATCTGAAAAGCCATCACCAGGGAAGTTATACGATGCAAGTAGGTGAAGAACCATCTGTTAAAAGTAGTTGTTTTCTCAAAGTATGAAAGAACAAACACGAAGCTTTGAAATATTTACTAAGGAGTAGATCAAGTGATATTTGAAAGAATTTGCTGAGAAACTTAAGTAAATTATTCCACCACAATATTTGCAAAATTATTACCAATTATCGCTTGTAATAAATGTTAACTCAGTAAAAGTTTCTTGCTTAACGAAAACTCAAGAACTTTCATTGCATGTGGTAACAGGAATGTTGTTTCAACAATTAATTACGTGCAAAAGGATCAACCGGCAGTTTAAGGTATTGAATTTCAACCCACGTTTATCAATACCAACGGACATATTCTAGTGTAGAATGCGGGAGGTAGACAACGCCAAACGCAACACAACATTAAGCCACATTTTGAGAGACCTTCCCTATTGCATCTGTACACACTCAGATGCTTCAATTTTTATTTAAAATACGATCACCTGAAAGATGTTTTAGACATTGTTAATATAAGGTGTCAGAACAGTTCAAAATTATTTTCTGAATACTAAATGGAATGTAAAGAGCTAAAGTGTGGGCGCTTGTTTAGTATCTACAGCATTTTAGCCAATAAATGGTGAAAAAATATCAAGACACTTTTATTCTTCATGTAAAATTCCCCAATATTTGTACTTCAGGAAAGACAATTGCCTATGAACCTTTGTTGAGTGAACTCGAAAACACACTGAGAGGTTACGTTAGGTTATATGTGAGACTGGTGTCATTGTTGCACGAGACCTCGATGTGATAACATTGCAACATGCCTAAGCAAAATGAACTGTCAGAATGCAGGAAAGAGCAAATTATTTTAGATTTTTCGATTATTCACATCAACAACCATTAATGTTCCTGTTATTACAGTAGGTTAGATTGTGAAGTGGAAAGAGTGTGACAATGACAAACATACCGAGATCGGGGGCTCCTCGAAAAAAAACTGGAAAATGATCCAAAACACACAGCTAAAGCAACACAAAAATCATTTGTAGACAGGGGTCCTAACGTTTTAAAATGACCTAGCAAATAGCCAGACCTAAATCCACTTGAAACATTAAGGCAGATCCTGAAAAAACTAATTCATACAAGACGGCCTTCAAACCTTGAAGAATTGAACCCTTTACCGAATAGGAATGGGACAAAATTCGTTAGAAGTATTGTCAAGACCTATTTTCTAAAATGGTGTATAAATTGCATGCATTCAGTACGTATCATGTTTTAATGAATGAAATATGTATGTATGTGTTACTACTATCATATTATTAGTTTAATATCATACTATCATACCTAGAAGCAATTAAAACATAAAAATTTTCTTTTTTGTGTCCAAGTACTTATTTCACCTCACTGTACATGTTGTTTCACATACAGTTAAATGTGAAATAGCATGGGGTACTTCATATTTTAATAAAGATGAAATAATTTAGTAGGAAAATAATTAAATAATACCTAATAATGAAACAAATGACAATGAAACCTTTACTGAGGAACTTCAGCGGCTATAATGAAAGCAAATCAATCAGGTTTGCACTGAAATATGTGTAGCAAATTCAATGAATGTCTTAAACTATATGGTGAACTGAACGCGTACATGCGATGTAGATAAGAAAGTGACACACTTGCACGCAAAACATTTAAGCTCACACGGCACACCCAAAATAATTACCGCAGCTAATAAATTCACTTTTGCCTGCGATTTGACACACCACGTCCAGCGCTTGATCAATGATACGTGACGGTGATGAAATCATCCTCATATTTGTCATTGAATTGGCCCCCCCATATTTTAAATTCTAAACCCCAAAATTTCAGTGTAAAAAGATGCAGAATAATGTCGGGCTGCATAAGTTAAATTTTTGGGTGTAGTAACCCTTTTTTTGTGTCATCACCCAAGGTTGTCTTTCTGAACAACGTTATTGGTTTTAATGGTGCAAATTATCATTAGAATCTTTCCTGGTATTTTATATCTCCTTGGGAAAATAATACTCAAGGCATTCAAGTGTAATCAACATCTCATGTCAGAGCTGAGGCATGCTCAATAAAGTGGAAACATCAGAGCACAAACACACACACTCACACATAGGAAAAATAAAAATGATACACACAACAAACATGCACACATACATACAACACACACGCACACATGCACCCAAAGCTATTCACACACATACATTTAAGTAAGATCCCACGCATGCGAAAATATCATAAAAACACACACACACAAGTCATAGCATCAAGATAACCATACTCGTGCGTTTCCACACAAGCAGCGGTCATGACACACTAAAGCAAACGCAATTAACACCGCGAGTTGCTAAGATCTGAATGTGAAACTTTCCTGTTAGAAATCGTTTAAAATCTTTCCATTTCAGGAAATGCAGACCTTACGCGCAGATTGGTGGATATTTTTTCGTTCATTTTCAGTAATCGCGATATAGACACAGAATTATTGCAAGTAATTCTTAATAGGCGTTATTAAATGTGTCTGGAATTTCTGAGGAAACTTGTATTTTTTAAAATATGATTACTCAGCAATTGTTCCTCTCCTTCCAGTTTTAGTTTTAGTAAAATCATAACTTGATATCGCGCTAGTATTTTGTGTTTTCTTATGCCGAGGAGCAGCTCGGTTGTATGAGGAAGAATTGATGTAGTAATGATATTAAATTTTTATTATATATACTTTGCTCGCACTTTGAAATGAAATCTGATGAGGCCAACGATTGGTGGAAAACTCTGTCAGAGCGTGTGCAGCACAGTGTTCTCTGTGACGATTTGGCCGCTTTCTTTGTTCACCGATAGCTATTCGCTGAATGTGAAAGATTCCCTATTCTAATACGTGCACTATAGTAAGAAGTGCACATCATCTAAACTAGGAGCATCTTAGTTCACGAGATTTTCTGCGTTTAAAAATAAAACCCCGTATTTGAAACTGGGCTGCTACGCTTTATTGCGAGAAATTTTCAATAAATTCGGGTGTAAGTGAGAAGTTAGAGCACCAAGTTGCAAGCATGCAGCAGTGGGGAGCACCAAGTGTGTAGCTGGTCGGCTGTATTTCTTCGAGCTTCTCACAACTCACGCGGCCCTTGATGACTTCATCGCTGCAGGGGACTGCAGTTCAGCAAAAGGAACGCGGTAAGGGAGTCCCATTCAGTCGAAGGCAAAATGACATCGAAAAATTTCCCGTTATTTGCCACCTCGGGCACCTGGCATGCACGCACTCGTGACGAAATCCCCATAATTTAGGTGCCGAGGACGCGGGCACTGCTAGGACTAGCAGCCTTTTCAAAAATTATACTTTATGTAACCTTGATTGGAGGGTCTGTGAACGCCACTCGAGCGTGATGCAAGCGCAGTTTGGCCGTGCTGCGGCAATAACATTAGAGTCAATTGTTAAACTGGTTTTAGCTTATCTCAGTTTTTATCGTCTGTGGGTTTTCAAGCGTTCGATAGTATACATGTATCAGGAATGGGTTCCCTGAGTAAAACAAATGCGTATGAGGGCTTGTCATCATACTAATTTTTAATCCAACTCAATGCGAAATTTCCCTTATCCAACAAAAGAATTGCAGAAATTTCTATCTGCTTTTTTACACATTTTTTATCATCATGAGTTATGTTGAGAAGGCAGGTGATTCAAATTTGTTCAGCTAACTACATAATTATGAATAAAATTACAATCGCTTTTCACAATACTAAAATGCCTGCATGTCTTCACTGAATATTCAGCGTTCTTCAATAATGAACAGCACTGTGCAAAAATAGAAAATTCTAGCGCATTAGATTTGTGCCACGTTTTTGACGATTTCTTATTTTAGGCTCATTCTTGATTGCAGTTAATATAATCTTAAGCCCTGAACTACTAAATAAGATAGAAAGTTCTGTTTAAAATATTTCATTCATAGCTTCGCAATTACTCAATTGGTATTTTAACTGCGAGTTTTAAGTCCTTTTGTCCGTTCCGCCCGATCCTTTGAGTGTGAAAGGTCTCCTTCTTTATTCAACGGTAATGACCTTCTGAATGTGAAAGGTATCCTTCTTTATTCAACGGTAATGACCTTCTGAATGTGAAAGGTATCCTTTCTTATTGAACAGTAATGATCATCTGATGGTGAAAGGTATCCTACTTCTTTCATTTATAACGATCACCGAGTGTGAAAGGCACCTTACTTCTTTCAATGACAAGGGTCATTGAGAGTGAAAGATATTTTACAACTTTTAATGATAACGATCCAAGTGTTCGAAAAGTATCCTTCTTCTTTCAATGATAACGAAAACTGAATGCGATATGTATCTTTCACTACTAAACAAAAACGATCAAAAATCCGAGTCACGTCATGAAGGGGTTCTGAAAATAAAAGCGTGAGTTCTGAGTGTGTTTCATTCCCCATTTATGATCTACAGGAGACCGGCTGCGCGTAGATCTCTGTTGCAATTACCGCTGGGTGTTACCGTGATAGGTCATCGAAGGCCACTTCGACTGTAGCCCGGTGTTGCTTTAAATATATTTTCCAATATATGATGCTTGTATTTTCAGTTAATTTATTTCGAATAAACTTTTGTTCGACTTGGGATGACTGAGGCATGTTCCATAGAAGTACGCTATTCCCACATATACAAACAGCGGATACTGCATCATATGTACTCGAATTAATAATACATGTGCCTGCCATACAGCCAGAGTTTTTACAATTAAATCTCAATCACGACGGCCTCGGCTGTGTCATAGATATCTCTTCTTCATCCATCAAAAATCAACCTCTGATATTTTGCTTTTGTTTGTTTTGTTTGTTTTTTGCTAGGCGGTACTACAACTCACCATGTATTTACAGGATGGATGTCAATCCTGTATTTTCGAGAAGGCTGTGGAAGCCTAAAATGCAGGATTGACTGTCGTATCCAGTACTTCCTACTATCAAATATATGAATTTTCCAGTCTTAGTTTTGGAGTCCTTTCCCATTTTTGAGTACTTACACTGGGTAAAAACGCATATCAAACGGGCTTTGTCTCTAATTTTTACGCTGAAGTCAAATTTAAATTTTATATATTATCACTGGAGAAATACATGAATTAGCTGTAAAATACTCACCCTGTGGGATATAAAAGTTAGTATGCTTTTGTTTCATTTAGTGAACCATCTACTCCCCTAATGCTTTTAATTTAGATTATCTAAAAATAATAATTATTACTTTATGTTTGAAAATGCTAAATGAGTATTAAAATGTTTAGAGTTCGATATGTATGTACTTATTTTGATTTCGAACGTAACCCTAACTCTACCTCTAAAGTTTTGACTACTAAGAGCACATCTGGAAAATTACGTATTGTTTTAATTGGTATTATTATGACGTTATGTTCACATCGGAGAAACAAACTTGCTAATTTAATTTGTTTAGGAATTGATTCGACTGTTGAATCCAATATTAGAGCAAATGTTGGATAAATTAAAATATATTTAAAACTGAAAATTCAACAGCGCGTCGTGAGTAGAGAAGTTTTAATTAATCAAGTTACTTCGGTGTAGTTTAAATTATTGCAAAATACACTTACATGCTCAAGTTCTTTAAACCACGCTATGACTGACAATAATTCTCAATATCAACGCTGTTATGATCGAATGAACTTTTGCATCGTGATTATTCTCGTTATCTGAAAGGAAATATCCCCGGTCGCATTTTCAATCAATTTGCATCATTGTAGTGGTCGAGCTGACAGCTAACATCTTAGTTTCTTCTTATTTCGACTTACAAAACGCAACAATGACGATTTGGGCTTAAAAAGCAATCTGTAGCGCCACCAATCCCGCTGAGAAAATTGGCCTGACAGCTGCACAGTTACTACAGGGTAAATTACTTGATTATCTGGCCCTTGGTTAGTTTTGTTCCATGAACACTAACGGGCTCGACGACATGGATATGTGATGGACGATAATTACCTCTGAGAAAAAATGAATCTACTACGAAACCCACACTGGCTGTCGAAGTTGGAATAACAGTTTTTTACAGTTCAGTAATCGAAAACCAATTTAGAATCTGAAAATTATTTTGCGGATTTTTTGTAAAAATCGTTGGGAATTTCAAATAATTGCGGAAAGAGAACATGTTGTATAGGTTTGATACCAGTTCGTGAGTAGAGCAAGATGCTAAAATCAATAAAAGTAGCTATTATATTTTCTGAGAGAATTTTTGCTCAACTAGTTGTCAATATACTTGACGTTTACTGATTGGTAATAAAAACTTTACATAAGGCTTGTAATTGCAGTAGTTAATCACCATTTGTATACCATATCCGTCAACACGATTTGGTCGGAGCGATTCTCGAAAACTAATTAGAGCAAAAAAACACAGTGCCAAAACCAACCAAATTGATTAGTGTTGTGTGCGGGCCGACCTGCGAATTATGGCAGAACTAGACTCATAAGCGTGTAGTCACCTTCACTACCTCCAGTTTTGGAGTGTTCTAGCCTGTTGAACCGGTTCCGATGCCTCGCTCTTGTCACCCAGAACATAAAATTAAGGCAGCCCCCATTGTCTTGACCTTGATGTAGCAACACACGGGGTTGTACTCAATACGGCATGCGGGGCGGGGTTGTACTCAATACGGCATCCGGGGTTGTACACAATACGGCATCCGGGGTTGTACTCAATACGGCATCCGGGGTTGTACTCAATACGGCATCCGGGGTTGTACTCAATACGGCATCCGGGGTTGTACTCAATACGGCATCCGGGGTTGTACTCAATACGGCATCCGGGGTTGTACTCAATACGGCATCCGGGGTTGTACTCAATACGGCATCCGGGGTTGTACTCAATACGGCATCCGGGGTTGAACTCAATATGGCATCCGGGGTTGTACTCAATACGGCATCCGGGGTTGTACTCAATACGGCATCCGGAGTTGTACTCAATACGGCATCCGGGGTTGTACTCAATACGGTATACGGGGTTGTACCCAATACAGCATCCGGGGTTGTACCCAATACAGCATACGGGGTTGTACTCAATACGGCATCCGGAGTTGTACTCAATACGGCATCCGGGGTTGTACTCAATACGGCATCCGGGGTTGTACCCAATACAGCATCCGAGGTTGTACTCAATCCAGCATCTGGGGTTGTACTCAATACGGCATCCGGGGTTGTACCCAATACGGCATCCGGGGTTGTACTCAATACGGCATCCGGGAATGTACCCAATACGGCATTCGGGGTTGTACTCAATGCGGCATCCGGGGATGTACTCAATACGGCATACGGGGTTGTACTCAATACGGCATCCGGGGTTGTACTCAATGCGGCATCCGAGGTTGTACTCAATGCGGCATCCGGGGTTGTACTCAATACGGCATCCGGGGTTGTACCCAATACGGCATTCGGGGTTGTACTCAATGCGGCATCCGGGGTTGTACTCAATACGGCATCCGGGGTTGTATCCAATACGGCATTCGGGGTTGTACTGAATGCGGCATCCGGGGTTGTACTCAATACGTCATCCGGGGTTGTACCCAATACGGCATTCGGGGTTGTACTCAATGACGTATCCGGGGTTGTACTCAATACGGCATCCGGGGTTGTACTCAATACGGCATCCGGTGTTGTACCCAATACGGCATTCGGGGTTGTGCTCAATGCGGCATCTGGGGTTGTACTCAATACGGCATCCGGGGTTGTACTCAATACGGCATCCGGGGTTGTACTCAACACACACGGGTGGCACACAACACACACGGGCGGCACACAACACACACGGGCGGCACACAACACACACGGGTGGCACTCAACACACACGGGCGGCACACAACACACACGGGCGGCACTCAACACACACGGGCGGCACACAACACACACGGGCGGCACACAACACACACGGGCGGCACACAACACACACGGGCGGCACACAACACACACGGGTGGCACACAACACACACGGGCGGCACACAACACACACGGGCGGCACACAACACACACGGGAGGCACACAACACACACAGGCGGCACTCAACACAGCATAGGAAACTGGATGGAAACATTCATATTCTTTACCTCCAGTTTTCAGCTTCGCCATCAAGTCTGACAAATAGCTTTCTATATAGCGTACTTCACCTCCCTTTTATGAAGGAATTTTTCCTGCAACTGGGAAAAATTTCGCTTTCAATTATTAATTTGTTTCTGTATGCCTAACTGGCGGCACTGTGAGCCCCCCATGGCACTTAGGGTGAAATACAAGCTGTAGTATGTAAATATGTGGCTGGAGTCAGGTTTAAAATCGTAAGCAAGAATCGGCTAGAAATGAAATTCCTGGACTATGTTGTTTCCTGTTTTAAAAGTGACTCCATCAGAATATGTACGTGAAATTTTTTATATTTCAACTCCGGTAGCGCGTAGCTGCGCTAGGATACACCGATCCTGCCTGCCTGTGCCCTGCGTTAATTAACAACGCCAAATTAGTAAGCAATGTTGTATAACGAGTTTAATTTAACTTGACATTTCCTACAAACGAGGTGCAAAATCAACGAACAAACCGAAAGGTAAAAATAAGAATTATAAATAAAAAGTCCATGCGACAGATACTGTTCAAGGCGAAACCAATGAAACTTCATATGCGGTCCAAGTGGCAATAAGCAGGAATTTTATTGTTGATAGAAACTCGAGGAGGCGAACTTGAAGGCCACTTTTTTCCCTCCCGGCCTTGGCAGTGCAATGCAGCTCCGCCTCACTTTTGCTGCTGTGGAGCCCAACAAAACCTAAGGTGATCTTTGAGGTGGTCCTGTAAAATTTTGTTACTAAGAAGCGTAAATAAAATTCGTAGGGACCACGCCCATTGAGGACAAACACCACAAGCATGCAATATTCGAATCAGGAACACCAGCCGCATAACCACCTGCGGAAGGATTTTGTCTTTTTTCTTGCCCTATCAAGTAGATCCGAGTTCTCCTCTTGGAAGTTGAATTGGAAGTCTTGGTCCCCGAAATGGTGTCATTAAATGTGATGAAATCAGTGGTAATAATCCTTAAGCTAAGATATTACTGTGACCTTCTGAAAGACGGTTTGTGAAATACTAACGCACATTTCGAATCTGATTATTGACGCATGTTATGTGTATGTAGAGACGGTTTGGCACACATTAGGCTTTCGTTAGCTGTACATGACCTAATGTGCTCTTAAGTTCTTTTATGCTAACCTCTTAGTAAGTGTATAGAAGATTATAACGTTAAAAAACGCACACAGATTAGACAGAAACATTCTCTTCAAAATGGCTCTTTCTGCTGCTGTTAACACTATCTACGCCATCGTTCCCTGTTGCCCTGAAACATGTCTAAAACATTTGTCTGTGATATTTAAAGGCTGTTATATGACACAAGATCTGTGAGATAGGAGGCGGTCGTCCCTGTGGAATTGCGTCCTACGAAAAATAAATGTGTCGCCGCGTTGGTCCAGACTTGTAATAAACTTAGGGCTAAATTTTCAAACAGTTTATGTCGTCTTAGCGATGCAGCTGCACGGTACCGTGAGTTCTTCTACGAGGACTTGGCTACGCTTCCTCTTTCGGATGCGAAGTGCAGCCTAGTCCACTGAGAAAAACTTACGCTGTTGGTTGTAACGCCACGATGATGTTAAGTGGTCTAAAATCTGGCTACTGTTTCCTAGTGAACGCTCAGCAGGGATTAACTGACGTTCTCTATAAATGGTAGCTTAATTCATGCAGCGCAGAGTGTTATTTTGTTGAATTTGCGAACAATAGTTCGTCGAAAACAGTTATTGCTTAATTGACTTTTTAGCCCATCTTTGAAAAGCAATCACCACTCATTATTTGTGTCACTGCAAATTTTCAGCACCACACTTAAAATCATTTCTCGCATCTTAATGATCCCACTGTTTTACTCAAAATTAAATGCTGATTTCTAGCTGCCGTTCACGAGTTCCGTGTCGAGGGCAGATACCCAGTGGAACACTAGTGAATTAAAAATACACATAAATTGATTATTGTAGCTCATGTGTACTAATAGTTCTCTGCAAGTTCACGTCCTGTTGCTTCACTCGTGTTGCTTCCCGTTTAACGACCTATGAACATTTGATCTCAGTCCTGGAATAATTTAAATACTACTCGTAAATATTTCAGCTTATGCTGTACTTTATATTCCTATAGTACACAATGCTACGATAATCAAGATAATTAATTGCCTTGTAACTAAACTCCGTCAAAATAGTTTGCACTCGAATACAAATTTGACAACATTGTTTTCAAAGTTATCACCAGTCCCTTGCGTTAGAAGTTCTAGCGGTCAAATGTAAAAGTAGTGTAATGTAATTCCCATAATTGAACTGCTTGTTCCGTATATGGGATTTCACTTCTAACGTTACTCGTCATTTTACAGACAACCAACTTCATTCGTACAGTATATGAATTTACCAGCGACTGTCTTTTCGACAGAATCTCTCGTCTGCCTGTAAATGAGTATATTTTTATACTCATCGTATATTTAAAAATTGTATATTTTTATATTTTTTAAACAGTTTTTTTCTGAACGTCATCAGTGTAAAACTTGCTTTCCGTGTCCTAGGCTATGTAATTATTCTGCAGATGAAAGCTAAGCCGTATTTAATTTTTTTTAAACATCCTTAAACTTACAGCTACAGTTCGGGCCCATATTGAAGAAACCTCCATGAGGAAGAGAAGTTCACAGTTTGCTGATTTTCCACTGTTCTTTCCATTTCGTTTTACTGATCTTCAAAGTTGTTGTACATTTCAACATACGCAGAATATACATTCATACCCCTGCTGTGGTGAGACTGATGTCTATCGACACCGAAATTTGAAAATCCTTGAAACGGTGATAATCAAGTAAAAGTCTAGTGACCTTGACGCTAAGCTCACAAGGCTTCACCTCCTACACTTAGTATAAAACACTCACGCTTGGATGTCCCTGATATTGGAGCAGACAGGTGGTTCAAGACTCGTTTTCTTCTCTGTCCTTGAAAGTTTGGCAACCGCACCAACAAATTTTACGTGATCTCAGTGACAGCTTTTAGTTTTGCTTGCCATGTAAACGTTATTCTAATGTAGCCTCGTCCGTTTGTTTTACCTTAGTAAATTATAATGTTCAATTTCATACTTAAAAAAATACAAATGGAGATGAATATTTTGTTTACAGTTTCAATGACTGTTAGAATTTATTCAAGAATTATGGTTAAAAAGAACTTAAATATTAACATAACCCAAAACTTAAATTTCGTGATGTTTAACACTGCTTTCGGTGTTATGCTCTGTTTTGAAACTTGAAATGAAGAATTTCACACATGTGTTCATGCTAAGCCAAATGGTGTTAACTAATTTATTTTTAATAAAATTATTAGTTGTAATATGAAAAAAAAAACTATATTCAAAATGTACTAATGCTTCATCTTCCAGAAACGAAGTACCAGAAATTGAGCAAATACCGTTGTAATAAATGCTTCTTTTTATTTTCACAAAAAATGACATGAATAGTTTTATATAGGAGAACTGGGTATTTGATAAACTGAAATGCAACCTACTTAAAAAAATTATTTTCTTAATTTGGTGTGAACATATTTTTATGCAGAGCTCATATGAATAAAAAACATCATTAGTTAAATATGAAAGTTTTACTCCTGTCATTCATGTTGAACGACTTATCCATATCACAACGCACATAGAAAGAAAAAGAAAGAAAGAAAAACAGTTTATTTCCAACAGAGTTAAAACATGAAATGTTTAACATTTGTTTTTTAAAATATCTTTACATTAACATCTTAGTTGATGATTACACATCGGTATCGTAATACCCATGTAATAATCGCACCTCAGTCCTTGACTATTTGAAATCATAATTACCTCTGGTCTCACTAGTGCTATTAGAAGCTCCCTAATTCATACGCATCTAATTTTTTACCCTTATCAAATTTCAACTCATATGTCACTAAAGCATAAAACTTTCAGCTTCGTTGGACCGGCTACATTACCAATGCAGATTCGAACGTCAAATTTAGCCCCAAATTTCCCCTCTACCTGAGGTCAGGCGTATCTCATCAAAATTACAGGGCCTGTAACCTCGCATGTTATAATAACACAGAAGTGGGCGAGAAGAGCGACTTTTTGCGGGAGTTGCGGCATCAGTGAGAGTGATGGGAGAAGTGGAAGGGCCTCTTGCTCTTTGGACCGCCCGTCGCGCCTCTGGCGTGCTGCTGAGGCGGAGATAGGCAGGGTAGCAGGTAGATGTGTTGGCAGCCCGACCAGCTGGGAGGAGGTGGGCTGGAATGCTGGCAGGCTAGCAGGCAGCGGCGGAAGGTTGGCAGGAGTGCAGGCTGTGAGCTGGAAGGTTGGCAGGCCGACCAGCTGGATAGGTAGGCTGGAATGCTGGCAGGCAGCGGCGGAAGGTTGGCAGGAGTGCAGGCTTTGGGCAGGCAGGCAGGCAGACAGACAGGCAGGCAGGCTGGCAGGTCCACACTCCCTCTCAGTATCACCAGACTGAGCACAGGTCAGAGATGCGTTCAGAGGTCCTCATGTCTCCAGCCTCGGGACTTCTTCAATCTTCTTCGGGGAAATATAAAAATATAAAAATACATCTTTTTCTTGTAAAATATATAAAATGAATATGCGAGAATCGTCACTCAGCAATTTTATGAGCCTATTCTAGGACCTAGAATACATAGCTTTACAAAAGCTGATGAATTTAATGTCTTTACGAGGCACTTAAATTTGTTGAGAAACGTTCGTTGCCATTTTGTGAGCAGTAGCACTACCTTACTAAGCATTGTCTCAATGTTTGCTCACTAAGAACTTTATGACTGGAGTTTTCAATAAAGTAATGAATACATGAGCATTATAGTTGCTATTAAGAATAGGACAAAGCAAATTTCCATCACCTGGCAACCGTTGCTGAAAATTGTAATACTAATCCAAGCTTAGAATAGCAATGGCAAAAATCAGTTCCTTGTAAATTAATGCGACCCAGTATGAAACACGTTTAAAATTAGTTTGCTAGCCACTGCAACGACTTAATTTTTAAACATTATGAAAACAACCTGAGCAATAATCAAGGAAAGAACTCGACTCCTCTATTACAAGACACCCTAAATTGAAATCCCTCGTACCAAGCCTGCATGGATCTCAGGCGCAACTTCTCTCAACTCAACCATCATAAAATTGCGTCTTCGAGCAAAGGTCATAAGGAGGCCCTTTTGATTGGACATGAAAAAGTCTCCTGCAGGAGGAGGTGCTGCTCAAGGACGCATCCTGAGGACTGGTCCTTCAGTTCCTTGCTCTTTTTTCCACGCTCCCAGTTCCGAACCCGGCGGCCTCATCCAGTCGCATTTCTCTACTTTTATTTATCATTAGCTGTTCTTGTTGCCAGCTGTGGGTATCAGTGATACTTGTCGACAGATACGCCCACTCAGATGTTCTAGTTCCTGTGGAACACGTGAACTGTTATTTTCAACTCCTTTTTGATTCGTGTGGTATTTACTCGTTACTGTCAACATGATACTGAATTTAAGCGTTACGAAATTCCTACCAGTAATTATAATCAACGGAAGTTAATTTGTTACTTTGAATTCACGGATATATTGAATTCTGAACTTCTGTTACCGACAGCGAAAAGGGAAAACCACGGAGTAATGAAGAGTAATTTAGAGCGATCTAAAAAGGAGATACTTCCGTATGAAACTATCATTTGAGCTTACACAGGATCAGAAATATATTTAATTTCTTGCTGTGCTGTATCACACCTCGTGTTTTCCCACTGGAAATATGAAAATACTCTATTGTAATTTTATTTAAGAAAAGTAGCTGATAACCGAACACCTGAGCATACATGAGCGAATAACCAAGTCTGTGAATGCAGTGCTTTTAATTAAGATGCTTTAGATAAAATACAGACTAATGAGAGGGAACCCAGTGCTGATGGATGAGCTCTGTGAAAGACACAGCTGAAGCTCATTTCCGATGAACAGATATTTTCCTACTACCTTGGTCTTGATTCATTTTTCAAAGTGCCGTAACTAATTAATTTTGTCACATCAACTAGTACCTACAAATGGACAATTTACTCTCGAACCTAAAAGATAGGCATCCAAAATTACAAAGCACCACAGTTTCCACTGAGCGAAAAATTGTAGCATTGACACCGAAAAACTGCCTAACTCGACCTCAAAACAGTCAATTTTTTCGCAATATCCTGAGTGCTTTCATTTCTCTGAATAAAAAATCCAAACCAGATTCTACGCGCAGTGCACATCGTACAAACGCATACAAAAAACTCGTATAAAAAATATACCTCTGTTCGGAAACCACTGACCATCAGAATAAAATTTGCAAAAACCAGGTTGACGTCCTTCAGAAAATTACTGCACGATTTATAACAAAATTATTCTTTGTTGGTCCTCTACATTTTGCTGGGAGTATGAGTAACGCTCGTGGAAACTGTGCACACACCCCTCACACATACTTGACGGCTTTATACACACCCGACACACATACTTGGCGGCTTTATACACACCCCTCACACATACTTGGCAGCTGCACACACACCCCGCACACATACTTGGCAGCTTTATGCACACCCCTCACACATACTTGGCAGTTGCACACACACCCCACACACATACTTGGCAGCTTTATGCACACCCCTCACACATACTTGGCAGCTGCACACACACCCCACACACATACTTGGCAGCTTTATGCACACCCCTCACACATACTTGGCAGTTGCACACACACCCCACACACATACTTACCAGCTGCACACACACCCCACACACCTGACAACTGTCCACACCCTACACACTCTTTGCGGTCGGACCAACACCACACACCTGGAACCTGTACACCCATCCAACACGCTCCTGGTGAGTACACGCACATTCTTCACACTCCTCACAGCTGTACACACACACTAGACAGCTGTGCGCACACCCTGAGACAGTACACACACCCCACACACGCCACACAGCTAAACACTAGCCCCGTACAAAGGCTTGACAACACGCGCACTCCACACACCCTTGCACTGTACACACCCCACACATACCTGGCAACCCCACACGCACTCCTTCCAGCTGTACGCACACCCCACACACTCACCAGGCAGCTGTATGCTCACTCCACACACCCACACCAAGCAGATGTACACATACCCCCCGCATACACAAGGCTATTGTACGCATACCCCCCGCATACACAAGGCAGCTGTGTGCTCACTCCACACACCCGCACCATGCAGATGTACGCACACCTCCCGCATACACAAGGCTACTGTACGCATACCCCCCGCATACACAAGGCAGCTCTGTGCTCACTCCACACACCCACACCAGGCAGATGTACGCACACACCCCGCATGCACAAGGCTACTGTACGCATACCCCCCGCATACACAAGGCAGCTGTGTGCTCACTCCACACACCCGCACCATGCAGATGTACGCACACCTCCCGCATCTATCAGGCCACTGGACGCACACTCCACATACACACCAGGCCTCTGTACGCACACTCCACACACCCACGACCACCGATAGAAGAGAAACCGAGGGGGACTAAGGGGAAATAACTTCCAACCTTTCCGTCCTACGGCATTCTGCTGTCGTCTATCGCGTAGTGTCCCGAGCACAGCTGCCGATGTGTTACTTCTCAGTATTTTTTTGGTAAATATTTGTTGCGTTATGTTTCAGGAGAGATTATAAAAATATGCTCTCGTGACGGACTGTAAATCCTCTGGTTTTGGAATATTCCTTATTACATGTGAGTCGCTCGAAAAATATTCATCCACAGAGTGCTCCGCTCTTCGATCCTGGGTGCGTAAGAACACGCTGAATCTTGATCAGAAACTTCCAATGCTATACTGTGATCATTCAGGGGATTCTAACTCGGTGATGTTAGTTGCAACTGTGTAAGACATGCGTATCATTTCCGCAACGCTAGCTCGTGGAATGCCGCTGCAAAAAGTATACCCTTTATTTCTCTTCATTGAGCCTCCCGTTACACTCCCCCTGAAAAGATATCCGGGAAGGTCTTTGATCTAAGGCGCCCATAAACCTGTGCCAGATTTGTCCCGTGGAAAGATCTTTTCCAACGTCCTTGATCCCACTGCTAAACAAACCGCGGACGGATCTGCCTGGCAGCTCCGGTAATGGGGCCACCCGTCCGAAGGCCAAGCGGAGGCAGCAGAAGGCTATATAAACTTCGGGTCTCAAAGTAGGACATCACTGAAGGACCAACTTCCACTGTCGAACAGCCTCCTCGAACTCGCGATCACTTAAACTATCGAAATGAAGCTTCTTGCCATTGTGAGTGAATTCCCTGTTGTGCAAACTGCTTGAAGGGAAGAGTTGCTCGTTAAAAGAACAATACGTAAATGTTTTAGGATATTTTTGGGAAATTTATAGTTTTGTCTGATTTTATCTTCTTAAGTCCAAGGTGTTTCCAATTGAAATACATACAAATTTCAATGAAACTGAATTGGACTAACAATTACGTCAGAATTATAAAATACCTCAATGTCAAAATTACCGATTCATTTTGTGCAATATAGCACTACTATTATGGTGGTTATTATTAGCAAAAAAATCTACTAGAGGCTTAAATCAAACTACTCTATATTAATTTACTTCTGCATAATTCCTTTAAGATGTATTGTATTGGTGAGTTTTCATTTTATAAAATGGTAAACAAATTCCATTTTCAATTTAACTTTGAAGGCAAAATTAATCTGTTATTTAGTTTTGTTTGTTTTCAATAACTGAGAAATTGTCAACATTTCCTACATGAATCGGATAAATACGATATAGCGAATCTTATGGGCAATATTGTACTTATGAGAGATCCAATTTATAATGCATTTGATGAGTGCAACATTAACTGCTTAAATAATATCCATTCAAGCGAATTTTTATTATTTATTCTTATAAGTCCTATGATTCCATCACGCAAAATAATTTCTTAATTCAGCATGCATCCAATTTATCCTGTAATTTATCTTTTTTTATACTAATCCCTGTAACAATGTTACACTGTTTCAAACTGTTATATTGTCTACGATTCCATTGCTCAACTGTTCAATAAGCAAAATATTTTCATAAGACTTTGTGTTTTATGTATATTCAATTCCATGAATATTCAGTTAGCCTTTATAATAGCAAAATCATTACACGATGTAACTTTTTAACAACCGAATTAAGCTACGTCATTGCCAATAATGTGAGTTTCTATGGTGTCACCTTATCTACGGCAGCCAAAATCATGATATGAAAAATTAATCCAAATTAAATCAAGCCAATTAATTTTCTTCAATATACCCGACAAATTCATTATATACAATACATGCACTATTGAAACAAGTTTATCAATTGTGTAGTAACACAAGTCAGATTCCTTCAACTGAAATTAGTTACTTTTGTGTTTTGTTAGGGACCATATATATTTCCGGTTCAGTGCTGTCCTGTTTTCTATGGACCAACTACTTTTTTCTTCGTCTTTTATATCGCGTCATATACTTCTACCCTAACTCAGTGTTGCTATGGGAACAATTTGAGTGGGAACACACCTTGTGCATAAATTTCCCATTCTCCAAACTCGGTACTAAATGGTTTGTATCTCTTTGGCACACCTTTGTTGAGGTCAGGGAGGCTTAAACTAACTGTTGCGGTTAGGGAGGCTTGAACTAACATCTAACTTGTGCACCTTGTCTCCGACAGACCGCAGTTTTGTGCGCCGTAGCCGCAGCCGTGGCCGAGCCTCGGGTGTACCGATCTCAGCAGAGCCTCGAGGTCGGCTACGACAGAAATGGCAACCCTCAGATCTACGCAGAGCGCCCTGAGCGTCCCAGCTACGAATACTTCGACCCGTCCGAGTACGTGCTGGTGTCCAGCCCTCGTGTCAGCCGGCCCCAGGTCATCAGCCGAGGCCGCACCATCAGCCGCCCATCGTACAGCAGGCAGTCCCGCACTGGATACAGAAGGTAAGAGCGTCTTCTTTCAGGGGACGAATTCGTGTCTGTGATAAACACTACACGCTTACGAGGAGTAAGCAGTGTTTGTAATTATTTTTGCAGCTCTGGGCACAAGAGGTGAAAGATTCTTCAGGTCGTGAACTCGTTTCTCTGTCAACAGTGTGTCGGTTCCGAGAAATAAGAAATCATATGGTGTTAGTCATGCTTCATTTTTTATTCACAAATACACATCCTGCATTGGTTTCTATTATAAATATGGTGAAAATTTGTACGATTGTGTTGCTGGTAGCGACTGTATCTTGTAGTGCTTTAAAACTGCAAGAGTATTTATTTTTAGTCAGTATTTTTGAGACCCAATTTATCATGGTAAAGCTGAAAACATGAATGACATTCTTAAAATGAAAAGCAAGGCGAAAATCGCTGTACGAATTGACATTTTATTATTACAAATAGTAAAGTCTAAATGAATAAAATTGAACGTTTCGAACTAAACAGTTCATCTTCAGCAAAGAAAAGAATTCTGCGACAAAACAAAACGAAAATGAGTAAATTGAAACTATACTATGCAAACGAATACTACAACATATACAGAAAAAGTCGTAGATGTAAAACTAAAATATAAAACAAAACAAAAATTAAAAAACCTAAACTAATGATCATGTATTTGCAACGAGAAGAGGAAAAGCACTTTGAGTATCATTTAGAGGGGGTCTGAGCTTAAAGATGTATAGCGACTCGAGGATGCGTAAATCAATCATATGAGGGGCACCTGCAAGGATTTTAAAATGATTTACGGAAACAGGGACGTTACAGTTTTCGGCATGGGATCGAACAGAGGACAGTGGAGGAGAACCAAGTGGACGACCGGTTCTACAGCTGCGCCCAGCGTGCTCGGCTACTCTGGACATAAGAGTACGACAGGTGGAACCTATGTACTGTGATTCACAACGTGAACAACTAAACTGGTAAACCACAGAGGAGCACATAGCAGTGGGCAGCTTATCCTTAAAGCGGAAAAGGGAACCGATTGTGAAATTGTTGACTAGAATAGAATGAATTTTAAGTTGCGGAAAAAACTTGCTGATTAGGAGTTGAACCTCCTGATTTAACTTGATAGATTGATGACCAAAGAAGGGAAGCTTTAAGAAAAATTTCTGTTGATCACATGATTGGAGTGCCGGCGTTCGATCATAAATCTTAGACAAAAATTTACCAATATGTTTATCGATAGTAAACAGAGGAAATCCATTCTTAAGAAAAAATTGTCGTAAAAAGTCAAATTCTTGATGTAAAATTCGAAAGTTAGAACAAACTTTAACTTCTAACTTTCGAATTTTACATCAAGAATTTGACTTTTTACGACAATTTTTTCTTAAGAATGGATTTCCTCTGTTTACTATCGATAAACATATTGGTAAATTTTTGTCTAAGATTTATGATCGAACGCCGGCACTCCAATCATGTGATCAACAGAAATTTTTCTTAAAGCTTCCCTTCTTTGGTCATCAATCTATCAAGTTAAATCAGGAGGTTCAACTCCTAATCAGCAAGTTTTTTCCGCAACTTAAAATTCATTCTATTCTAGTCAACAATTTCACAATCGGTTCCCTTTTCCGATTTAAGGATAAGCTGCCCACTGCTATGTGCTCCTCTGTGGTTTACCAGTTTAGTTGTTCACGTTGTGAATCACAGTACATAGGTTCCACCTGTCGTACTCTTATGTCCAGAGTAGCCGAGCACGCTGGGCGCAGCTGTAGAACCGGTCGTCCACTTGGTTCTCCTCCACTGTCCTCTGTTCGATCCCATGCCGAAAACTGTAACGTCCCTGTTTCCGTAAATCATTTTAAAATCCTTGCAGGTGCCCCTCATATGATTGATTTACGCATCCTCGAGTCGCTATACATCTTTAAGCTCAGACCCCCTCTAAATGATACTCAAAGTGCTTTTCCTCTTCTCGTTGCAAAACATGATCATTAGTTTAGGTTTTTTAATTTTTGTTTTGTTTTATATTTTAGTTTTACATCTACGACTTTTTCTGTATATGTTGTAGTATTCGTTTGCATAGTATAGTTTCAATTTACTCATTTTCGTTTTGTTTTGTCGCAGAATTCTTTTCTTTGCTGAAGATGAACTGTTTAGTTCGAAACGTTCAATTTTATTCATTTAGACTTTACTATTTGTAATAATAAAATGTCAATTCGTACAGCGATTTTCACCTTGCTTTTCATTTTAAGAATAAGACGCGTCAATGCGGATTCAGTTTTAGATGAATGACATTTCTACGGCATGAATTTTAATTATGAAAATATCAATAGTAGTGACAGAAAAAGATGTTATAAACATTGAGCATCTTACAACAACTCAAAATGTGTGTTAGAAATCATTCATGTTCGATTGCCAACGTCGACATTTTTGAGCAAAATTTCCTCTTTAGAGACATAAATGGGCATTTGATTTACATTTTTCTTTGTGCAGGAGGTCGTACCTCTAGACAAAACGTCATGCGACATCACTACCAACGTGACTCTACGATGTTTCACCAAGCCGGCTCACTTTATTCCTTAAAACATATCAATAAAAGCTATTCATCATTAAACTCTTTCCCAACCTCCGTCGCAGTCAACCATGTCAGCCCTCGATGTAATGCATTTTGGTGAGATGAAAACTAAGGTGTGGTTGGACGTAATAAAGGACTGAATGAAATATGAAAAAAATTAGCAGTGGTCTTGTGGTGGATTGAATTGGATTGGGTTCTTCTCGTGGATTGATGGTGCAAGACAGGCATTTATTTACGAGCTCGATTGAACAAGCTTGTTCTTATACATCCCCGCTACGCAAGAAAGATGACGCTGTAATTTGCGTGTTTACGACGAAAACATTTCAGTGAAATATAGATAAAAGATGAAAGTTATACCGACATGAAAAAAATTTCCTGCCAAACATTTTTTTTTTCATTTCAGCAACGAATTGCTCTTGAGTGAACATCTCAAAAAAGCAATCTTTAGAGCAATGTCATGTTTATTCATTGTTAGGTAAACTGAGGACAAACAAATGTTCACTTCTGCAATGCGATTCTCTATTGCTCTCAATGCCAGATAAAAACGCCATTTAATCTGCCTAATAGTGGTTTGTTGGAAAATTTATAACATCTTCACCACTTGAATTAGAGTGGTTGAACGTGCGTTGAGAGGTTGTTTGCGTACATTTTTGCAAGAAACGTGAAATACTTTAACTTGTCTATTTTGTGTAGGCAAAAATGCATTTGTTCGTTTATTTAGAGTGGCTTTGAAACTACAGCACGGCTTTGTCTCAATAAGAAATAATTAAGGTTTGCTATCACCAATGGCAATGGGCTCGATAAGACAAGAATATAGACCTCGGTTTGATGACGCGCCTTCTCATCATAGTTCAGATTTTGTTCGCAACGCGTGGGGTATTTCAAATTGAAAATGCCCCCGAACTCAAAAGTTCTGTCAAAACGAGGTAAAGGACGTTCTGCAGAAGAAACAAAAAGCCCTCCTTCTTCTTGAGCTCGTATTCACAATAGGATTCTCGAACACAGTTTAGACTTTCACTTAACTAAAGGTGAAATGCCCTAATGCACATGTTAAGCCAAGTATAATTAAAGGCTTGCTCGTTTCAAGTGCTGCTGGAAATGAGGCTGTAACTACACTACTCGCTTATGTTAACTTACACGTTACATTCGCAAGCACTACTCCGCTCCTAGCATGAAAAAATTTAGCGTACATGTATAATTAAAAGTAATTGCTTTATTTACGAGCCCCAATACTGATGAGAAAAGACTCAAAAATCCGTTTATAGCTGAATTAACAGAACACCTGGATTTAATGAAAATAGTTATTCATGTATTTTACTGAATTCAAGAATTTTGAAAGCTCATTTTCGAAAATAATGCGGCTATAAGCATATGGTAGCGGAATTTCGTAAATAAGCCTCGAGAACACTGATTCACAAATCTAACAACTTACTGCACCGTGGAGAGTAAATCTATTACTGTTTACTTCTGAAGAATAAAAGACAGAATAGAAGCTAAAATTTCTATCTTCGTCAGGTAGAACAAAGTGAGTCAGATAATAATATTCAAAACCTATATAAACGGCAGGAAAAGATCTTAAGGATAAAAATCATTGAAGCACCAAGAATTAACTGTTAACGGCAAAACTAAATATCAACAGTAAATACAACCCAAAACGAGCGTGGGATATCAGAGAAGTTGCTCAATATAACGTTACTTAGATCGCAAAAGTAATTTTGACAACCCCTTGAAAGCAGAGGATGATTTTAACACCTTTGCAATGGCAAGTGGAAAAGTTTTTGATGAAGTATCTATGAAGTTTTATGGTTCCCTAATTGAGGCACCAAACGTGCTACTACTTGTAAATGATTGAATCACCATGCCACGCAGTTTGAGAGGTTAAGGAAAACATGGTAGAACAGAAATAAGCCAACTCAGCTTATTTTATTCGGCGTTCGGCAAGACTTCCAGGATAACTCTAGCTCCGAACTGGAAATCTTCAGGGACTGGTTCAATGGCTCGATCTTGGCAACTCTAGGATCAAATAGGAGCCAGAAGTAGCTAAACCGTAATGAAATATTCAAAAACCGTGAAATAGCACTAATCTGAGACCTACCAACTTGGTAAGACTCAGCTACCGGTAAAAATTAGGCCCAGACATGCAGGCCGAGCTGGATTAATTTTAGTTGTAAAATATCTTCTTATACCAAATGCTGCTATGTACTACAACGAAGCCTAGCATTACACATTCAAGTAATGAACTACTACAGTTTTTGTGAGTACGGAGAATAGCTTGTTTTCTGGATAGAAATCATAAACTTCCGGATTTTAGATGTTTTTGACTGGCAAGATGTTTTGACCATAATTAAACCGTTGCTTAAATCTGGTTATGTCAGTAATGCATCAAATTAAACACTAAACAGTCTATTACTTATTATATCTATATTATTAGGAGAGTTAAAAAAGTAAATACAAATCAAGTCTTCACTCACATGGATGAATCCCACCTACTCTATCTTCTTCTTTTTCTTCGGGGGATCCAGGAGGATCTTGAAAGTCGACAGATTTCTTCAGCAGAAGCCCATGCAACCTGACAGCTTGTAGGGGTACCCAAGGGCACAAGCAGCTCCAAATAACAGAGAAAGTCAGGTGCACTTTAGATGCTGAATCTCATGTTCACAAATCAATTAAAGAATTCACAAAGTTTTCCATCTATTTGTCATAGTTATGAAACCAATCAAAGAATGGAGGATCCTTGAACGAACAGAAGATGGGTAATTACCACAGCCAAGAGCATTCTCAAGAAATAGTTCCAGATTGAATCTAGAGAGACACATGGTAAGGTTCAACTTAGCCAGAGCATACCTTGGGCACACCAACAGGAAGTGCTCAATGGTTTCAGGAGTGGAGCACTCTGGACACAATGGGCTGGGGCACATATTAAATCTATTCAGGTGAGCAAAACACCAACATGACCAACACGGAATTGACTGACAATACATTGACATTTCCTTGCGAGGTTCACATCCAATCGAATCTGAGGTTTTCTGCTCAATTCATAATAGAATATACCCCTCCCAGAGCTTTCCACCTGTTTCTGCCAGCACCCACTCCAAAGGTCTATCATCCTCACCTTTAGTCGATTCACATTCTCCTCATAGCTGAGTTGAGTGAAAGCTGATTTTGAATTTCTGTGTCCCAGTTTTACACATTTATCAACAATTTCATTGCCTGATATTCTAGTATGAGAGGGAATCCACTGAAGGTGGATGCTGGATGAGGCTTCAAGCAAAATCCTCTGGATATTCCTACTAACAGTTTTATCTGGTGGATTAACAAAATTAGAGATGGTACTCAAGGCACTTTCGGAATCAGTAAAAATTATCACTTTTTGGTTCAAGATGCTACATTTTGATCAATTTTATTGCATTTAGGATTACAAACAGCTCTGTTCCCACTATTGAGTGAGCAGGATTGAGCAACCAAGCCGTGGATAAATTCAAATGTGGAATGCACACGGCAGCTGATGTAGAACCTGACTCCAGTTTAGACCAATCAGTATACACTCTGCAGCAATCCCCATATTGCATCACAACATAATCCTCAAATTTTCTATTAATATCGTCTGTGCTAAGAGACTGCACATCCAGAAAGGATGTGCATATGGGCAGAGGGGGAAGTTCAAATGCAGCAACAGGGAGTTCAGTGTTTACCTCTAGATGAGGAAAAGTAAGCTGAATGCTATTCAGTATTTGCAATCTTTTGTAGGAAAAAATCTTTTACAGGGAGCAGCAAATATTCCAATTTTTGAAACAAACTCTGAAAGGTCACTGCTAGAATTGCTGCACCTCAAGCACTACTTAAATTAGAGAAAACGCAAATACAGTTAAGAGGCAAAATGAAAGCTTATGAATTTCTCACAATGGGAACTAATTGAATGAATTTTAATTTTTAAAGGTTAAATATTGAGGAATTTATCAAGTGACAAGGAAGATGTTCTTCTTATTAACAAGGGTCACCAGTGCTCCGGGTAGAGCACACTTAATTGCAAAAAGGAATGATTTAAGGCCTCTGACTCAGAAGGAGTTAGGCGGTATTCGGACGCAATATTTCAAGCGTCTACAATCAACAACAAAACTACCACAAGCCAACACCGGAGGAAAATGAGAGAATAGTTTCACTCGCCGGTATGGGGATTTATTGAGGAGAAGGTTGCACGCTGAAGTGCGAGGCTTGACTCTTGTTCGAGGGACGATCTTGGGGAGAGTCCGAGGAGGTTGAATAACTTCAGACGATTCGTTCAGCTCAGACTTGTGGAAGCGTGCGCTGGAGTGTGAAGTCGATGATGGTGTAAGAGTGGGAGGTTCCGACACGAAGTGAGTGGTGAATTTAGTGATGAGTATGGGGATAGCTACCGGTTGGGAAAACTCGGTAGGAAGGGACTCTCGACCCAAAGGTAGTCACAACTAAAGGTTCAAGCGGCTTAGCTGCAGGGATGCAGGCCTTCCAGTATAGCGAACTTTGAATATGAGGAGAAGCTTGGAGGGAACACTTGGAGGAGGTAAGCTCCTTACATTAAGAGGTCAGGGTTTGGTTCCATACGTGTTTGTGATTGCATGAATGAATGGTCCAGCAGATCCTGTCAGGGGAATTCGTGCTGGATTATTTTGAACACATAAATTGAGTCCATTCATAACACATGTGCAAGGCTGCGCAAACTGCAACATTAACAGGATGAACAATGGCAGGAGTCCGGTGATAAGAATCAGTCCGCAACTCTAGCGCCCGAGTCGCAGCCCGAGTCATCTTAACACCAGAATCAGTGTTCCAGACCAACTGGTCACAAGCTCTATCCTGACATTACAAGCAGCAGCACAACTGAGTTTAAATGAACTACAGCCAAAATAATAGCTAAAGCACTGAGGTAATTAGATAATTAATGTACTAAGATATAAGTATGAGAAAAGGTGAAGTCTCTATACTCTATTATTCCGATGAGCAAGAAAGAATGATTATTTATGTGACTTGACTTGAGTGAGTGACTACAGAAGATACAATCTCTATTGGTTTAAATAACCTATTATAGCTTCATTTCTCAAGATATGGATTCAAACGTTGACTAAAAATTGCAGAGGAATTCCAAGATTATTTAAACCTGACTTAGTCAAAATACAAAAGTTGAGAACACAATTAATTAGAAGCTGGAACATACAAAAGATGAGCAAACCAAAGATGATCTCTGTGGACAGCAAAGTGTCTTAACACTATGCTCAGCACTAAAAAATATCTAAGGAGCTAATGCCAACATCGGTTAACACTGACAGCACAATACGGCATCATCGGAGAATAGCAAACACGATAACAATGACAAAGATGTGGCAGTGAGCTTGAGGCTGGTGACTAACTAACACTGGCACAGAGACAACATAGTGAATATTTCTACGACACAATAACGAGAGCTCCCTAACACGGAACAAGTTAAGACACAACACAGGAAAGTTAAGACATAATACACACTTATCGTTACACCTGATACTTACAATTGCCCGCTCTGGGGCCCAAGCGCTAGGAGGATCTATAAGAGAATGACCACTCTGCCTGGGAAGCCGGCCTTATATGCGCTTTGAGCGGACGAGCGTTTCCGGAATTTTCCGGAAACGGATGAACTTGCGATATGGTTCTAGGTAAAAACGCCGTTCTTTCGTGTCGAAGTATTTCTTTGGTCAAATTTTAATAGATTTAAGGGTAATGTTGAATGAAAATAGTGATCTAAAATTTTAAGAATGATTATGTTAACTTTATTTAATTTTTAGAAGATGGTTTTAATAATTTAAGAAATTTAGACTGAAATACGGCTGAGGGCGATCACTACAGCTACCCTCCCCCCAAAGGAGACCGAAAGGTCTGGTAACAGTGAAGCTGTTACTTGTTAAGTGCAAGTCAGAAATACGAAGGAGAGATTCCAAAAGATGCTTTGACAGAAGAAAATAGATGAAAATAGTGGAAGGTTAACTGTGGAACTATGAAAGTTTCAGCTCGGATCCCCAACTGGGACCATAAAAGAATCTGTGAGGTTAGCATCACTGAGCATACGGTGCCAGAGTATCTGCCGAAATGGCGACGCCCGAATTCCTGATTCCGACTGCGTTCTTTGAACGGTGTAACGGGGAATCCAGAATTGGTCGACCTCCATGACTTTAGAAAATTCAAAACGAACTAAGACGTACGAATTCGTTGGCTCGACAGGTGTTGACCTGAGGCGAAGTCGCAGTCTAGGTTTTTATAGTATGCCATAGTACAAAAAAATCCGTTCCTTCCTTCCCAAAACACATATGCCGGTTACAACGGCAATTGTGCGACGTGAGTCGTTTGCACAACCACCCTACGACTGCGCGTAACGAGCTGGCGGACGAAGGGGTCTGCCAGACCTGCTACAATGCTCGGGGGCTGTAGGAGGAATAAGCTGGGGGGCTGTGAAAGTTGACGTTCGGATCCCTAACTGTGACAATGACAGAGTATCTGGGAGGTTTCCGTGATGGTGGGTTACAGTACCAGAAGCACTATCCGAGGTGGAGGCACCCGAATTCCTAGTTTCCAACGGCGTTCTTTGAACGGTATACGGGGGAACTATGAACTCGTTACACTCCATAGTGGGATGAAGGGTCTTAGCCCAAGTGGACAAGTGCAAACCAGGAGGCTTCCAGAGGTAAGCATAGTTACCCTAATTTAGCTAAATCAGGTAACGACTAATTATTAACATTTTTTATACACAAATTGGCCTAACCAAAAATCAATAGTAAGAGTGGTCCTAAAGTGATTATGATAGTAATTCTTGCTACCGTCACTACACATTGTTACACGCAATCAGACAGTGGGATAGTGTTGATCAGAAAAATGATTATTTGAAGTGAGTAACTACAGAAGATACAATCTCTATTGGTTTAAATAACCTATTATAGCTTCATTTCTCAAGATATGGATTCAAACGTTGACTAAAAATTGCAGAGGAATTCCAAGATTATTTAAACCTGACTTAGTCAAAATACAAAAGTTGAGAACACAATTAATTAGAAGCTGGAACATACAAAAGATGAGCAAACCAAAAATGATCTCTGTGGGCAGCAAGGTGTCTTAACACTATGCTCAGCACTAAAATATCTAAGGAGAAAATGCCAACATCGGTTAATACTGACAGCACAATACGGCATCATCGGAGAATAGCAAACACGATAACAATGACAAAGATGTGGCAGTGAGCTTGAGGCTGGTGACTAACTAACACTGGCACAGAGACAACATAGTGAATATTTCTACGATACAATAACGAGAGCTCCCTAACACGGAACAAGTTAAGACACAACACAGGAAAGTTAAGACATAATACACACATATCGTTACACTTGATACTTACAATTGACCGCTCTGGGGCCCAAGCGCTAGGAGGATCTATAAGAGAATGACCACTCTGCCTGGGAAGCCGGCCTTATATGCGCTTTGAGCGGACGAGCGTTTCCGGAATTTTCCGGAAACGGATGAACTTGCGATATGGTTCTAGGTAAAAACGCCGTTCTTTCTTGTCGAAGTATTTCTTTGGTCAAATTTTAATAGATTTAAGGGTAATGTTGAATGAAAATAGTGATCTAAAATTTTAAGAATGATCATGTTAACTTTATTTAATTTTTAGAAGATGGTTTTAATAATTTAAGAAATTTAGACTGAAGTACGGCTGAGGGCGATCACTACAAGCTTCAGCCTCTATTGAAGATATAGGAGATGTCTTTCGAACTCCCAATACACATCTGAGGGCTGAGTTTTGGATTTTATTTAGCAAATTCAGGCTCCTTTTTCTAAGTTCAGGAAAAATCACATGACCATAAACAAGTTTGCTTCTACAAATGAGACATACACTTGACGCAGTAATTTTTGGGAGGATCCCCAGGAGATCCCAGACAATGCTCTAAGTACCTTCACCTGTCTTTATCCATCTATTTGGAGATCTTTTAAGTGAGGGAGAAAGGTAAGTTTTGGTGCATCAAAAATAACCTACTCCATTGAAATCAGTATGTTTTCAGAAATAACAACAAGATTCAAGATGCTTAACTGAACTAGGTAGATCATTCAATTATAAAGGTAAATAATTGCCAGCATTTTCCAACTGTTATTTTACTGTTTTCGGGTATTACCTCGGTTTTATTTCATTCGGTGTGACGAGTCATGACTGTTTCTTTATTTTTTTCAAAATACTTGAATGGGAACTCTGCGTCTTTATTACGTACGCAGCGGACCGCTACTGAAACGACTACTAAAGTAGTCGCACTACTTGCAAATTTACAATACGACGAAGTAGTAGCAGTAGTAGACTTGTAGTAGCAGCAACAGCTTAGGGTGATTGTGACCATTGCCGGAAATAAACTACTAGCAAAATATCAATGTTTCTTAGTTGACTGTGATGGTCGTTGAATAACGTACGTTAATCACGTTATATGGAGCGTGGGTGCCATCGCCAGCCTGGCGCCATTCTCGTTGAAACTGCCGGTTGTTTGAAATGATAACGTTACGTAACTTAGTATGAATAGTTGTGCATTATCATCAATACCGTAGTACGTTCACTGTATCGCCCCTTTAGCCGTTTATATGGTAGAATATTTGTTATTCATAATACTAAACAGCGGACAGTATTAAATATTGCATCACGTAAAGTTGTGCTCTTTGTTTTGAATTTGTACCTTCATTGTGTACCAAGACTCAAACCGACGTGTGTTAACATGATTCCGAGTGTATTAAGTTCTCCTGGCACTTTGGCCAGTCTTGCTTTAATTGATATTGGTATTCAGTGGGTTGGTTGGGGAATTTCGACATTTTTCCATACTGAAAAATTCTACGACTTGGCTGGTAAGCTAAATTATGGTTTATCAATAAATATAATTCTGCTTAATTTTGACCCTTTGTTATTTTGTAAACTGAGAAAAACATGAAAATTATGCAGAAAACTTTTCTTGCCATTGCAGAAGAAATTGTTAACTAAAATGGGTAAATCTGAAGGACTTGACAGCTGTCGATTTTCCACTTTTTGGTGCCTGAACCTAATTAATTGAATCAAAATAAACAAGTTTTCTTCAATGCACTTTTCGTCTCAAATGAGTATTTTACGATTTATAGAGGTAAGTTAGTTTCGTCATTGATGCCGAATGCGCTCGAATAAATAGCTACTCATCGATTTTCGAATTTTTGTTGCTCGAAACATGGTAATAACATCAAAATAAACAACTTTTCTTCTATACACTTTTTTCGTCAAATGAGTATTTAACGAGGTATAGCGGTAGGTTTGGTTTCGTCTTTCAAGACAGAGCGCTGGAAGCGAGATGCCATTGCAGTATTGCCATACAACTCGATCAAAGAATTTCTTTCCGCTTCAAAGACTGGAGTTGCGGTAAGTCATTTACCGCTATAACTAATAAAATACTCACTTGAGACAAAAAGTGCATAGAAGAAAACTTGTTTATTTTGGTATCATTAACCATGTTTAGCCATTATAATTTGCAAAATCGACAACTGTCATGTCCTTCAGATTTACCCTAAAATGCATGTATTGTATTAATGCTTCAGTGCTCAGAATATTTCTAACAATATTTGTTGTGCTTGCCATAGTGCAAGTGGCTAGGGGTTCTGCCGCCGTGCGGGAGACCCGGGATTGATTCTCGGTGGTGGCGGTGGCGATTTTCTCTGTTGGGTATAGGAGAAAAATTCCAAGCACAATACCCCACTCCACCCAGGTGTCTGAAATGGGTACCGGTCTTGACCGGGGGAAAGCGTCACGACGTCCTGGCGTTAGTTATAAGGCATTTGAAAATCCAATGTACAAGGTGATATGTATCAGGCTTGATTGGAAATAAAGCATCCGTAGATGCCTTCATTATTATATTATTATTATTATTTGAATTGCAACTTGAAATATTTCTGTAGATATTTAACATCTCTTGTTATATTCTCCACTTATCAGAACATGCCTAGTTAAGCTTAATAACCTAGCCATTCCGGTAAATCTGAAGAAGATGACAGTTGTCAATTTTGTAAATTTCGATGCCTTAGCATAGTTAATTAGATCGAAATAAACAAGTTTTCTTCTATGCACTTTTTGTCTCAAATGAGTATTTTATTAGTTATAGCGGTAAATGACTTACCGAAACTCCAGTCTTTGAAGCGGAAAGAAATTCTTTGATTGAGTTGTATGTCAATACTGCAATGGCGTCTCGCTTCCAGCGCTCTGTCTTGAAAGACGAAACCAAACCTACCTCTATACCTTGTTAAATACTCATTTGAAGAAAAAAGTGTATAGAATAAAAGTTATTTCGATCTTATTACCATGTTTCAAGCAACAAAAATTCAAAAATCGATGAGTAGCTGTTTATTCGAGCGCATTCGTCATCAATGACGAAACTAAACTTACCGCTATAAATCGTAAAATACTCATTTGAGACAAAAAAAAGAATAGAAGAAAACTTGTTTATTTTGATTCAATTAATTAGGTACAGGCACCAAAAAGTGGAAAATCGACAACTGTCATCTCCTTCAGATTTACCGCCATTCCTTTTATTATACCTTCCCATTATATGAATTATGAATATGGTAATTGTGAAGAAGTGGACCATAATAGATTTTGGTAAATGTGTAGCATTTGGTAAGAATCAATTTTCCAGTTTTTGGGGCCTATACATAATTAATTAGGTTAAAATAAACAAGTTTTCTACTATGCACTTTCTGTTGCAAATGAGTATTTAATGAGTTATAGCGGTAGGTTTAGTTTTGTCTTTGATGACGAATGCGCTCAAATAGAGAGCTACTAATCGATTTATGAATTTTTGATACTTGAATCATGGTAATAGCATCAAAATATACTACTTTTCTTTTATACACTTTTTTTGCGGCAAATAAGTATTTTACCAGTTAGTTAGAGCGTTAAGTTTTATTTTATGCGCGATTGAGCTGTTAGAGTATGTTTGATTACTTTGTAATTTATTATTAGCTCACCCCGCGGAGCTTGCAAAGCCTGAAGTCACATATAGGATCATTACAAAGTTGTCCTACAACTATAAAAGTACTATAACCACCAATTTCATGTCCTACTACTATAAAAGTATTATAACCACCAATTTCATGAACCTTTATACTTTTAAACTCTTCTATCTATTCAAATTTCATCCATTACTTTAATGTAATCCCAACCAATATTTTAACCCATTACTTGAGCAAGTGCCATGCTCCAGCAATACAAAAATTTTTTCAATTTTACTGCAAACTAAAAATTTAAGTTTGCAATTTTGTTGGGAGTATAATTTCTGCTCATGTTTATTGTAGTCATTGTATTGTTAGGAACTCTAGTTATGTCAATTGGGCTTAAGGGCACGGTTTGGGTCTATTTTTGGATTATGGTCATTTTTCGGTTTATAAATTCATCATGTAGAGAATTTTCTTGCGCATCCAACGATATAATTGGCTTTCAGGTACGTCAATTGCCAATTGGTTAGTCTTCTGGACAGGGTAAAAGACGCTCACTAGTGTGACCTTGGGGTGCACCAATTGATGGGTAACCTCCCTCTTCCCCCCCATTACGAGCCAGTATTGAGGGTTTCTCTACGGGAATAGCATGAGAGTTCATTCATGGCCTCACTTGAAATGCTTTTGTACTCAAACGAAACATTCTATTACTCAGTGATAAACTATGATGGTGTAATTGAGTGTTTGTGTTTTGAGTCCGGCTGCTGAGTCATCAGCTAATTAGCTGGCTATGCAAACATAAACGCCTCCCGGAGTTTTGAAGCTACAGAAATGGCAATTATATCAATCGAAAGGGCTTAAAAAGAGCTACAAAGCAATACAGTTAATTGAAAAAAAAAATTAGCCAGCTTTGAAATGAAAAAAATTGTTAAAAAAAAACACTGTTCTGAAACATGTATTTATTGACTTTTGATATGGATCCTTTACCACTGTTTTAAAGGTACATAAGAAGGTTCAGAATCGCTCATAAGACTCAATTTAAAAATTAGTAAGGAACAAAAAATTTTTTTATGGAAAAATGGTATTTCTGCAAACTCACTTTTTGATTTTCGAAAACCTACTCCTCCCACAGTTTTGAAGGTACAGAGATTGCAAGCATACCAATCGACAGCGCTTGAAAGGGAAAATAGATCCGGTGCAAAAGTTTTTTTAATTTCAATTCACCTTACAAATTAGAAGCAAATTATTCAAAAAAGTGGAAAAAAGGTCATTTTTAGGAAAAAATGTTCTCAAAACTCAAAAACTCAAATAATCGAAAAACTTTTGCACCGGATCTCTGGACAAGACAATTTCCTATCTATAAAATATTTTCTCAGTTCTCCGAGTTCAAAATTGTAGGAGGAGTAGGATTTTCCGCTACACATGTTTTTTCATGTTTTTTTAAAAATAATCTTTTTCATGTATGGTTATGAAAAATACACACAAAAAAAAATAGTCATAACAATTTACACCTACGGTAGATATCTCAGATAAATCCACCGAGAACTTACAGACTTTTTTTTACCCCGAACCGTCCCCTTAATTTATTGTCAAAATTAAACAATTGATATGTTTTTCAGTATTTTTTCAGAACAACATACTAATCAATTTTTGAAATTTATGTGTTATGTTTAATTATTTAACAAGTTACAATTTATTATAATTTATTTACCAAGTTATGGCGGTAAGGTAATTTCCGTCTTCCTTAAAGTTTTCCTCTTGCAAATGGCAAACATTATGGCGTTATTGTTGTTAAAGTTGTCGCCAGGTGGCGCATCTCTCTTTATCTGTGTTGCTATTCATTCTGGGCCCGTGACGACATCGCCTCGCCTACTCTTTTATAAAACTTGTTTACCGTTAAGTTAAGCTATGTGACGTTAGGTTACATTACATAAGGTTGTTGCGTTAGGTTACGTTACGTCGGGTTGCGTTACGTCAGGTCAAGTTATTTCAGGTTAAGCTATGATAGGTTGGATTAAGTTAAGATATATTGAGTTAGATTAGTTAAGTTACGTAACTGCTATAACTCATTAAATACTCATTTGCGACGGAAAATGCATAGAAGAAAATTTGCTTATTTTGATGCTAATACCATAATACAAGCAACAAAAATTTGGAAATCAATAAGTGTGTTGTTCTGAAAATTTACCTGGTTGTCTGTTAGCACTCATAAGCAAATATTTTATGTGAAAAACCCATATTATTCTTTTTCAAATGTTTCCCATGGTGATTGAAATAACATAGAATCCTATTACAACATTATAGCTGCTAAAATCTGCTTATTAAACAATTTTACAACTATATAATGAAAATATAGTATGTATGAATGATTTATGTTGTTGAAGAAGAAAATTCACTCAAAAATTTCTGATGTTCTTTATTGTATATTATTTTATCATCCATGAAAGCCCCTAGACCCTTTATGTCTGACCTAAAATTGTGTAAATGATATTATGCTGCACTATCGGAAAATGGTATGTAAATTCTTGTTAAATACCCATGAATTATTATTATATTATCAGTATTGTATTATGGTGTAAGTGTAGATGCTACTCTCACTTGCACTAATCTTAAAGGATATAGTGATTATCAAAAATTTATTGTTTGCACTGATACATGCAACAAGAAATGCTTTCAAAATTCACTGATGCTCTGATGGGATAGCTTGCAAATTTATAATTTTGCTTTAACCTTATGCATTTGGTCATATTTGAGGCTAGCAACTGCAAATCAGAAGAAATCATTTTGATATAGTATCTTAATGTTTATAGCTGTCAGATTTCTTGAACAAGAAACCTATATCCTTGCATCATGAATGAATTTTGGCCAGTCTTGTTGGCAAGCCATGAATACTGACAATTAAATATGCTATGGATTCTGAACACAAGTTTAACAAGTCAATTTCTTCTCAGGCTCATCAACATTTTTACTGGTAACTGGATTGTGCTACAAGTGGCATGCTCATGGACATCCTAGACAGCTCATCCAGACTGGGGCCGTTGCAGTCTGGGCCTTGAGGTGAGCAAAAGTTCATTTGTATGGTTGATGACCAAGCCAAGGTTTATTGCACTGCAAATAGTTTGTTAAGAGACTTCTTTATTAATGACCTTAGGTTCCTTCATTTGTTATATCTTGAAAAAACCCTTGGTATACATAGTAATGCAAAAAAAATGGTTTTATTTGATGGTGTTTTTTTTTTGCAAAAAAAATGTTTTTTGTATGTTTTTTTTGCACACACCCAAATTTTGTTAAGTATTAGTCTGTTTATTTTTGGTCACATAAAATACATTAGCATCCATATTCTTTAGTCATGATTTTTTGTAATAAAAATATTAAAAGGAAACCATACTGTAAAAGTGTGGCAGATAACCCGCAATTACCTAGAGAAGTCTAAGAGGACCAGCAGGAGACACAGAACTTATATTGATGAAGTCAAAATTCAGAGCTTACTATCTCTACTATGATTTTACTTCTGTGACCAAAAGATCAGACATAGTAGAGATAGTAAGCTCTGAATTTTGACTCCATCTATATAAGTTCTGTGGCTCCTGATGTTCCTTTTAAGATTTCTCTTGGTAATTCTGGGTTATCTGCCACCACTTATACTGTATGGTTTCCTTTAGATGTTTTTATTACAAAAATCACAACTAAAGAAGAACATAGATATTGATGTATTTTATGTGGCAAAAAAAACATACTGTTTTTTTCTAAAAAAAAAAAATTTTTTGTACTGAAAATCATCACTAAAAAACTGGATATTAATATATTTTATGTGACCAAAAAATTAAAAATAAAAAATCATGATTTTTAAAAAAATCATGTTTTAAAAAAAATCATTTGTAAAGCAACATGGATATTAACATATTTTATGTGACCATAAAACCATGCTGATTTCTTTTCACAATTTTTTGGTCAAAATGCAGTTTAATGCACTCACGGAAATTAAAAATTCCGTTCCAACGGATCACTAAAGGAACACATTTAAAACCTTTTACATGAATGACATTCTGCTTGCTGATGCATTATTTTTGAGTTATTTAATTTCAAAATTCTTGTCTTTCATAGCAGTTCCAGTCAGTTGCACGCTTGAGCTGGAGCTGTTTAAGTACATTTGGGTACTTGTAATTTATTATTAGCCAACCCTGCGGAGCCTGAACCCACTTCTAGGATGTTTTAGTTAATAACACAATAAACGCTATCGCCCAAAAATACTAGCGGGGCTGGGAAAGTGATTACTTGAATCTACAGTATTCACTCGTACGCTTTTGCTAATGTTCTACGATGGCCGCCATATTGAAACTGACGTCAACTGCATATTGATTTTAGTATTCACTACCCCAGTCCCACTAATATTTTTGGGATGATAACCTGTATTGTGTTATTAACTAAAACATCCTAGAAGTGGGTTCAGGCGCCACAGAGTTGGCTAATAATAAATTACAAAGTACCCAAGCGTACTCTAACAGCTCAAGCGTGCAACGCAACTGCTATGGAAGACGAAAATTCAAAACTTGAATAACTTGAAAATAACGCATCTGCAAGCAGAATATTCTTGTAAAACGTTTTTAAATGTGTTCCTAGTGATTCTTTGGTGCGGAATTTTTAATATCCGTGAGCGCATTAAACTGGATTTTGACCATTTTTTTACAAAAAAGCATGTCTAAAATATATGGATATTAATTTATTTAATTCGACCATAAAAATCATCTTTTTTCTAACACGTTTTTTTACAAAAAGTCATTAACATTCATTTTTTGATCATGATTTCTGTGAAGAAAATGGATATTAATATATTTTATGTGACCACAAAAACCATGATTTTTTATAAAAAATTCATACGAAAAAATCATAAACATAAAACATGGATATTAATATGTTTTATCTAACCAAAAAACCATGCTATTTTTAAGAAAAATGTTTTTTACAAAAAATCATTATCTATTTGTGTCATTTTTTTTGTAAAAAAAACATTTTTCTACAAAAAGCATGGGTTTTGATCACATAAAATATATTAATATCCACATTTTTTAGTCAGGATTTTCTGTTAAAAAATTATTTTTTAAAAAGCAAGCATATTTTTTTGGTCACATAAAAGATAATAGTACCTATGGTTTTTTCAGTCATGAATTTTTTGTTGAAAAATATATTTTAAAAAAACAGCATGTTTTTTGGTCCCATAAAATATATTATCCATGTTTTTAAGTCATGATTTTTCTGTTATAAAAACAGTTTTTTTTTTTGACACATAAGTATATTGATATCCATATTTTTTAGTCATGATTTTTTTGTAAAAAAACATGTTCTTGAAAAACGGCCTGTTTTTTTTTTTTTTGTTACATATCTATCAATGATCATAAGTAAAGATATATTATTACAACACACTATTTGGGATGTTGAAAGTGATTTACATGCATTGTAAAATGAATGAGATATCAAAACATGAAACCACAGAAAATAAAAAATTCAATGCAACCATAGAAAACCATGAATTGAAGAAATATGCTGTTTTATCTTATAATCTGACATGAAAACAAATAATTTTAAGTGGTTCTTTTCCTTGCTGAGTTATTTTTAAACAAAATATTAAAAATATATATATATCCACGTTTTTTTAGCCATGTTTTTTTAAAAACAGCACGTTTTTTTTTTAGTTGCATCTCTAGGTATACAGAACATTAGCATGCAGTAGTCCCCAAAGCTTGAAAATTTCAATTTTTTCTTCTAAATTGTTAACACATTTCCTACAACAGGACCCACCGGTGGTCACTTAGGTGATTTTCAGAGTGCTGCTGGCCCACCGGCAGTCACTAACTCATTTTTTATTAATACCTAATGAAAACTAAATGAAGCTCCGATCCAGTTAATGTTTGCTATTTCCAAAGTTGGTTACCACAATTAACTATAATAAATTTGAATTGAATATTAAACTTTAGTTTAACCCATTGCAGTTAACGTGTTAAGGGAACTTAGTAAAGCATTTTCCACTCATTATGCTCAATTTTAGCTGCAGTTAAAAATAGGTAATTTATGGTTGAATATTTCAGAATTGACTTGCTGGTTTACAATAATACCATCCAAAAATTTTCTCAAAATATTATCTAGTTACTGAAGTCTATAGGTATATCAATTTGCTTGGTATGCATTTTTAAAAGTGTTTTTGAATTTCTCTGTGGCCATCGCATTATAAAAAAAATTTGTACAGATTACTTGAAAAACTAAGCAAATTTGTGCCCTCAAGCAACTCCAGTTATAGTATACAGTATATTCTTCCGGTTTCAAATTATTCATGCCTTGGAATATGCTGTAATTGCACAGGCCCATGTGAAAAGAGGATAGTCCAACTAGCTATTTACCATATCTTCTGTAATGGTTTATTTGGTCCACAATTTGAATCCCCGCAATTAAAACTTCAGATGTACGAGTACCTAGTCTTTTACGATGCGGAAAGTGAAATTCTGATATTTAGATTCATCAGTTTTTTACGTCATGTCATTGTTTTATTTAGGCACCAATTTTGAATACTTTGAGAACAATTTTGTGAATTTTTTGTATTTTTATTCAATGCTTGTATTTTTTGTTTTCACAAAGTATGACTGATGATGAGCTTAGGCTTGAAACGCTTCATTCTTTTGCTATTACTTCTTTTTTTCTATTCTTCTTTTTTGCTATTACTTCTTTTTTTCTATTCTTCTTTTTTGCTATTACTTCTTTTTTTCTATTCTTCTTTTTTGCTATTACTTTCATAATTAAACTGCTTAGCAGAAAAGATATTCCTAATATGTACCTAGCTTCTCTTGGTAGGCGAGTGATAGAGTGATTGCTTAAGCCTGTTTTCAGAGCATCTTTAACAAAAATGTGTATCTGCTGTAACAGCTTTGAGTTGTTAGCTACAGTTAATGTTACCTGTTTTGTTTTTCCTTTCCGTATTAGCAGGTCATTTCATATTGCCATCATACTCGTCCTGTTTATTTTTATTTTTTTTTTACTCCAAAATTTTGCCCAATAGCTGTACTTCAAAATGAGGCACCTTTAGGGCACAATTTAAATTTGTGTTTCCTCTCCCATTCCAGTTACACATCTTCCATAAATATTTTTCCCATTGTATTTTAAATGTGACAAAATTATTAGTTATATGAGTTTGTGTATTTAGTATGAGGTTAGTGAATACCTTAGTACAAAGTTGCTTCTCAGGACACAATTGTTGAACCTATGAGAATTAGCACTCCTAGGGTAAAATTGAGAATGGGTATTGAATCTTCAAATCGAATGGGTTTTTGTCTTGTTTTAAACCATCTTTTTTTCAGTTCACTATTTTCCTGATTTTCAACACCTACTATTTTCTTCTTTAAGTTATCTTATTTTATAAGCATGCTTCAACTCACTGTTCTTAAGCATTGGGGATTTTGTCTGGGAAAACACCTTGTGCATAGATAATGCACTCCCTAAAGTTCATGCTGAATGGCACATTCTTCCTTTCTTTCCAATTCATTTTGTTGTGATTAGGAAAGTTCAAACTAACTTATAAAATCAGATTAGGTGCAAAGTTGATCTAGTACCCAACCTAGCCCACTAAGAACTGTTTTATGCCTTTTCAGACTGGGTTCGTTTTTGTTTTCGCGCATTCTTGCAGACGGCCAGGACCGTCGCTTCAACAAGATCAGGGATGATCCTGTGCGATTTTTCTTTGCCTGGACGATCCAAGGTAAATGGGCAAGTGCTAATTTATCGCAGTGATTGACAAACTTTCCTCATCTTTTTTATTAAAATATAATTATTGGTATTAAAGAAATATATTTTGTGAACATGATAAAATGGTCTACATTTTTAATCAACATTTCTAGATTTTAATAAAAAAAATTTGACCAAGCACGTATTTAAACTTCTGACCTGTTGGCGTACGAATGTATCATGTTTTGTTATGTTAATAAATGCGGTGGTTTGTCTTAGCTCAATTTTCTGTTGGTTTTATCACTGTGGAGCAAAAAAATGACCAATATGCTGAATGACGATTAGACAAACGTGCTCTAATTCCCTATTTTTATTGCTAATGCAGATTTGAGATTGATTTTTAGTCGATATAATTATTTCAGATTTATTCAAGTTATTTACGTACTGAGATTAGAAGTACTTTCAAAATCCTGCAATGGATTATTGAGAAGCTTGAGTAACACGCCTCAGAATTTTAATCACTCATGGCATCATTGTTGTAAATATATGTATCTCGAATTAGATGTGATATCTCTGCTTTATTTTGGAAACTTAGCACTCCTTGTTGGATTGTATCTTCAAGATTATGAGCTTTCTTTTGAAAGAGTGCTCTGCTGTCTATGTCAGTACATTCTTAGGACAGTAGTGCTCCGCTGTGTTATCAACCTACATCAGCAAAATCAGCAATGCTAGTTACAGGGAGCTGTGTGTGGGTTTAGCTCTTTTAAATCAGGGGTTCCCAACTTGAGGGGCGCGAGACGATGTTCCAGGAGGTATGAGATAAGTCGAGGTAAATGCATAATAGGATGTTGGCTATATCTTGGCATTTTTATTTGAGGGGTTGGAGGTTTGAAGGAAATTTCCTTAGAGATGCTGGATGAAAAATTGGTTGGGAACCCCTGTACTGAAGGGTAGGCCTTTTCCTTCATTTTTCTATTTTTTCTTGAGTAGAAATGCTACCATAATTCCGTATGAGTCAGTAGCCCTATCTGTCTGACCCGTTTATTAATTTTTATTTATGTTGCATTGAACTCAGCTACTGTTGAACTCTGTGCCATAACACGGTATTAATATCCTCATCCAAGGGAAAAGATGTGAGGTACCGTGTTATGAGTTTGGTAAGCCTTCTATTTGTTGAACTATAGATATTTTTTGTTACTGGCCAACTTTTTCTATTCACTGTTGTTCTTTCAAATGACAATATTAATTTATTCAAATTTGATTTTGTATTACAAACTTCTTTCAATCTGGCTGTTTTTATATGCAAAGTGTAATGATGCACTTTGTGTAGAGATTCCCTGTATAATTAACGTATAATGTAGTCTAATAATTAACGTCTTATTCTCATCAAAATATGTATAATCGAACAAAATGGAAGCACAATAGTTAATATGTTCTCGTTTAACAACACTTGGCGATGAGCCTTACAATTTCCTACTAGAATATTGCGATCTTTTCATATAAAATAAGAGAAAATCGTTCAGTAACAAGTGTTATACTATTCTGGGCCATGTCTATGTCTACCTTTTAGTTTGTATACAGAACTATTTACTTTCACCCATTATAATTTCAACATTATCCTCTCACATCACAGAAACCAAAGCTCTTGTCTCAATATGAGTGAAAACTCATCACTGTGACACTTTCATGATGTTTTTGTATTATTGTATATGTTTTATAAGGATCATGTAATATGAAGTAACTTGACCATGGGAATACGTTTTTGTTCTTCTCTCCATCGTTTAAATAAACATTGACAGAGGCGGTTGTGATGCCTTGTATGCTTACCAACTAAAGATCCTAATGTTGAGACGTACCAAAAACCCAACACTGATTTGTGTATCAGTTTATTGAAAATGACTTTTTTTCTATTTTTTCTGTCTATTTCTTCTTTTTTCTACTTCTTCTTTTTTACTACCTCTCTTTCTTTTTTTTCTACTTTACTTTTCTTTCTTTTTTTCTACTTTACTTTTCTTTCTTTTTATCTACTTTACTTCTCTTTCTTTTTTCCCATTTCTTTCTTTTTTCCTATTTCTTTATTTTTTCCTATTTCTTTCTTTTCTATTTCTCTTTCTTTTTTTCCCGCTTCTTTCTCTTCTTTTTTTCTTATTGGCGCGTGTAACAACCCAGTGCACTAACACACAACGTTAACACTCCACTCGTGTCAATTGGTGCAGGAGTGTGGGTGTTCGTGACGCTGCTGCCGACGCTGCTGTGCGTGATGAGCCGCCGCCAGCCCGCCCTGGGCACGCGCGACTACCTCGGCTGGGGCGTGTGGCTCGCGGGATTCCTTATCGAGGCGCTTGCCGACCACCAGAAGACGGTGTTCAGGCGCCAGCCTAGCAACCAGGTAATGCCAGCCTGGTATCCAGGTAATGCCAGCCTGGTATCCAGGTAATGCCAGCCTGGTATCCAGGTAATGCCAGCCTGGTATCCAGGTAATGCTAGCCTGGTATCCAGGTAATGCCAGCCTGGTATCCAGGTAATGCCAGCCTGGTATCCAGGTAATGCCAGCCTGGTATCCAGGTAATGCCAGCCTGGTATCCAGGTAATGCCAGCCTGGTATCCAGGTAATGCTAGCCTGGTATCCAGGTAATGCCAGCCTGGTATCCAGGTAATGCCAGCCTGGTATCCAGGTAATGCCAGCCTGGTATCCAGGTAATGCCAGCCTGGTATCCAGGTAATGCCAGCCTGGTACCCAGGTAATGCCAGCCTGGTATCCAGGTAATGCCAGCCTGGTATCCAGGTAATGCCAGCCTGGTATCCAGGTAATGCCAGCCTGGTATCCAGGTAATGCCAGCCTGGTATCCAGGTAATGCCAGCCTGGTATCCAGGTAATGCCAGCCTGGTATCCAGGTAATGCCAGCCTGGTATCCAGGTAATGCCAGCCTGGTTTCCAGGTAACGCCTGCCTGGTATCCAGGTAATGCCAGCCTGGTATCCAGGTAATGCCAGCCTGGTATCCAGGTAACGCCAGCCGGGTATCCAGGTAACGCCAGCCGGGTATCCAGGTAACGCCAGCCGGGTATCCAGGTAATGCCAGCCTGGTATCCAGGTAATGCCAGCCTGGTATCCAGGTAATGCCAGCCTGGTATCCAGGTAATGCCAGCCTGGTATCCAGGTAATGCCAGCCTGGTAGCCAGGTAATGCCAGCCTGGTATCCAGGTAATGCCAGCCTGGTATCCAGGTAATGCCAGCCTGGTATCCAGGTAATGCCAGCCTGGTATCCAGGTAATGCCAGCCTGGTATCCAGGTAATGCCAGCCTGGTATCCAGGTAATGCCAGCCTGGTATCCAGGTAATGCCAGCCTGGTATCCAGGTAATGCCAGCCTGGTACCCAGGTAATGCCAGCCTGGTACCCAGGTAATGCCAGCCTGGTATCCAGGTAATGCCAGCCTGGTATCCAGGTAATGCCAGCCTGGTATCCAGGTAATGCCAGCCTGGTATCCAGGTAATGCCAGCCTGGTATCCAGGTAATGCCAGCCTGGTATCCAGGTAATGCCAGCCTGGTATCCAGGTAATGCCAGCCTGGTTTCCAGGTAACGCCTGCCTGGTATCCAGGTAACGCCTGCCTGGTATCCAGGTAACGCCAGCCGGGTATCCTGGTAACGCCAGCCGGGTATCCAGGTAACGCCAGCCGGGTATCCAGGTAACGCTTGCCTGGTATCCAGGTAACGCTTGCCTGGTATCCAGGTAATGCCAGCCTGGTATCCAGGTAACGCTTGCCTGGTATCCAGGTAATGCCAGCCTGGTATCCAGGTAATGCCAGCCTGGTATCCAGGTAATGCCAGCCTGGTATCCAGGTAATGCCAGCCTGGTATCCAGGTAATGCCAGCCTGGTATCCAGGTAATGCCAGCCTGGTAGCCAGGTAATGCCAGCCTGGTAGCCAGGTAATGCCAGCCTGGTAGCCAGGTAATGCCAGCCTGGTAGCCAGGTAATGCCAGCCTGGTAGCCAGGTAAGGCCAGCCTGGTAGCCAGGTAAGGCCAGCCTGGTAGCCAGGTAAGGCCAGCCTGGTAGCCAGGTAAGGCCAGCCTGGTAGCCAGGTAATGCCAGCCTGGTAGCCAGGTAATGCCAGCCTGGTATCCAGGTAACGCCATTCACTTCTGCCACATTTACATGATGATTGGTCTTGGTAGTGATTCGGTGATCAATGTCATCTTAATTTTGACTCCCAGGGGGGAAATATGTGGTCCTGAGCTGGGAGTTAGGTAGGCCTTCTTTTTGTAGAAATAAAATGTTGTTTGTTTCGTTAAGGACCATCTTTTTTCGGTTCACTGTTGTCCTGTTTTTCAGCTCTGACTTTCTTCTCAACTTTTATTTCGTTTCATAACCTTCCTTTTTTACTGATTATTTCTATGCTATAGGGAACCTGTATAGAAATTCACCTTGTGCATAGATTCCGCGTTCCATTAAATTCCATACTAAAAGGTGCCTGCCTTCATATTTCCTCCTTTTGAACATCTTTGTTGTGGTAAGGGAGGCTAAAAATAATTTAAAATTGATCAATCATTTGTGAATTTTAATCTTGTTTGAAGTCAGCCGGTTTTGGTCACGTTTGTATGTTAACGTAAGATGGTTTTGTTAAGCGTGAAATTATATTTGTCTCTGTCCAAGATAAAGCTATTTTGTCTGACGAATCTTGTGGATCATTTTAACCATCAATAGTCAATTTATTCATCGTCAAGCAATTATGTTTTGAATGAACGTTCGAGAACACTCAGGTTTTCTTTCAAGTACGAAAGGGCTTTGAAATTCTACTTTGTGAAATGTTTTGACTCTTTGTGCAGTGACATGTTCTTATAACTGCTAGGATGTACTGCTTGCTCCTGCATTTCATGGTTCAGCCATGGTATTCAAAATAGATGTTTTTAATCTGCATTTGGCTGAAGCATTTTGATTGCTCAAGTGTCTGCGATCCATGCATTAACTCGAAAAACGTAGAAATTTTTTTTGTGGTTCAAGCTTTTATCTTTTGTGCATCTTATATTTTTGTGCGTTATGCACGCATCTCATCATGAATGATATAAAATATTTCTCCTTGATATTGTTTAAATAACATATATACATTTCTGATGTTCAGTTATCTACTCATTTCATCTCGAAAAAATTAAAAAAAATTTCGCAGTAAAACCTGATACTTATAGCTCACATCCCATGTTAGGTAAACTAACCACACACTAACAGCAAGACAGACTTCTTCAGCTCGAGACCAACTAATCGATTTACAATTAAAAAGCGAAATGTTGACTAGTTTCAGTAGCAGACGCACATTACCATCTAACAAAACGGTCATGCATGATATTCAGTGCAGAGGAGAGCAACAATAATAAAGCTATGTGTGATCGTACAGGGCCAGTTCATCAGCAGTGGCCTATGGTCGCTCTCGCGCCATCCTAACTACTTCGGTGAAATTCTGCTCTGGTTTGGCCTCTACGTCAGCGCCTCATCCACCTTCTCAGGATACCAGTATCTATCAGGCAAGCACGCGCGTGTGTGTGTGTGGGGGGGGGCGGTGTAAGTGGGAACAATATAGTGGTGTGGGAGCAATATTCTAGCGGTGTATTGTGTAAAGGGACGGTGTTGTGGGAGCAATATTCTAGCGTGTATTGTGTGGAGGGACGGTGTTGTGTGTGTGTGTGGGATTGATATTGTGGTGTATGTGGTAACGATATAGTGGTGCGTGTGGGAACAATATAGTGGTGTGGAAGCGATATTCTAGCGTGTTTAGTGTGGAACGACGGTGTTGTGCTGTGGATGTGCGTGCAAACCACGTCTTTGTGTTTAGGAACACCGTCTTTGTGCATGTAAGGGGTGGCCTAGTAGTAAATGAGTCTTTTAATTTACTAATGAAATAAAAATTATAGGTGTTAGGATATTGAAACATGTTTAATTCGAAAAAGTTTCATGATTTATTAATACTAAGCATTGAACACAGTGTTCTTTAATTTTTTTTCAAACTCAGGTCTCTTCTCTTTGTCGTTTTTATAACTCACTTTGATGTATTAGACATGGGTCAAACTATTTCTTATTTTTCAGGTGTTGTATTTGTTTTATTTTTTGCATGAACTCGTGACTTGCGGTAGCCCGTGAGAAAAAAAATCAGATAGAAACAAATGATGCGAACAATGGAGCCAAGAGAAGTTACCAAATCGTGAAGTCAAATGACAAAAAAAGCACCCTATTTACTTTCATTATTCCTCTGGCTGTATGGGCTGCGACTACACCGTTGTAGAACCAAGTCTTGAGGAAATATTTTCTTATCATAGTTCGCTATCTTTCACCAGTAACCTTCAGTTGGGTCACCATTTTCAAAAAGTATTAACGCAATTATTCCACACCAGTCACAAGAAAACAATACAGTGCACTTCCTTGAACTTTTCATAGATTTTGACGGTCACTTCTAAGTCAAATTTTGGAATTATCTTATTTTCATGTCAGACAAATGAAAGTGACCTTTGCTATAGATGTTTTCAGTGAAAAAGGCGTTCGTGTATAAACAAGGGAAAGATTCAGAATAATTCAAATGCTGATCATTAGGCTACAAGTGTTTGGCTAATTGAAGTTTGTAAGAACACAACTTCAATTACTCTTCCAAAAAGCGTTGTAAAAATCGATAGATAATAAATTGCTGAATTGAACGTTTTCTGGCGGTGATTTCGGGATTATGTCATGTCTACAGGATTCGGTCGATTACGGTTTCAGTTTCAGTTGATTATGATCTTCTAAACCGTCATTTATCATTAACAATACCACTGTCGATAAATTGTTGATGTAGAGATTAATTTGTGTTTTCCGAATGACTGGTTCGTGTTCTGAAGTGGATTCTGTTACCATGTAGCACTTGTGGTACTGACGTAGTCCTTCTGTAGGTTTGTAGAATTCCTATTTGCTGTAGCGAAATATGAAAGAATTAAAAGTTTGAAACCAAGGCAGAAATTAGCTTTCTAGTGGATGAATAATGGAATACCCCTTTATTTAAAGCCTCAAAAATGTTTTCTTTTCGAATAAAATGAGTTTCAACAGCCTAGATTCATATATTTTGGTTTATTAGCAAATTGAAAAGTTTAGTTACTTTTGTGCCAACCAATTGAAACAATATTGTTTAATTAAAACAATTGCTGCTATTCACTCTACTTTGCCCTCGAAGATAATTAATTCAAGCTTTCCTAACCGCATAAAATGTGTTGGCAAGGGAAGATAGGGGAAAGCTCCATTTAGTAAAGAATTAGGGGAACAGGGAATCTAAGCACAAGATGCGGCTCTACACCCTGCGTTTAAAAACAGCAAGATTGACAGAAGTCTGTAAAACATGATAAATGTTGGAGAAGAAAGTAAAAGGTGCTAAAAAATACAGCCGTGAGGCGAGAAAAAGTCCGTAAGAATTAACTATCCTATTTCAATAAAAGGAAAGCCCATTCTACTTTCAGCTCGGGCTCTTCCATCTTTTCCCTGGAGGGCTAATTACCATCGCGACAATAGTTGTAACTAACTTAGGAGTCTGTCCTGAGAGATTGAGTTCTATTTTTGACTGAAGAAAACAGCCCCTTGGATCTTGTGGACGGTTATGTCAAACGATCATGACTTAATTGCACCTTTCTTCGTGCAGTCATCAGCCCGACGTTGGTGTATATGCTGATCACTCGCGTATCTGGGATACCGATGCTGGAAAGCTACGGCTTGAAAAAGTGGGGGACATCACCTCTCTACCAGAAATACCTGAAGGAGACTCCTGTGCTCGTGCCCTTCTGGCATTGAATCGGTTCACACATTTACCAAAAGCATCGTCTATGAAGGATTTTGCATGATGTACAGAAAGGATTTTTTTACTGTTTGACCTCGTATATACCAAATGTAATGTGCCAAGAATAGTATCCCTCAGTTTTTTGTTTGTCACTTGCTGTTGAAATCGTAATGTGCTAGGTGATGTGGGTTGCTTGTCTGCCTGAGGTGAATGGAATCAACAGACAAATCTGTGAGCTAGAATGTGCACATGCCATTAACCCTTTAACGACAGCATCTTTGTACTCATATTACCGTTATCACAACCACAATCATTTAATTGGGACTGGCTTCAAGTTGTCACCGACATCACGATGAGGATGGAACTGCCACTCGGTAGTGAACTATAAGGAACACACTAGGAAAAAAGTTAACAAGAAATACAATACGTATATTGATGCTTTTTTCAATGGAGGACCATATAGTCGTGTGAGCGTTCAAAGGTCAAGTTAGTAACGTTGAGTAACTTTTCATGAAATGAGGCTTGAGTCAAGTTATTAGATGTCAGAAGAAGGTAGCTCAACTCTAGCACTTTTTTCGAGCACTCTTGGAATTGCGTGTTCCTTTTCTCCATAATCTAGGAATGAGCTGGCTTTGTATTCGTGTGTCGTAGCGATGATGTAACCGGCAATTTTCAGTAACGGAAGTTAACAAAGTAACTGAATATTTTCAGGTTATAATTCTCTGACGCTTTGTATGTAACTCAGATCACTTTTCTTTAACTGGTAAGGTTAAGTGTGCAGTTTTTGTTAAAATTTCCCTTAGGTTTCTTCATTGCTTGAAACTGAGTAATGCATTTGCCATTGACAATCTTCACAGATAAATCGTTGATATTTATTGAAACTTTCAGTTTCTACTGGTGACCCCTCAGTAGGATACAACTATTGTATCTATGGGAATTAGCGCTCCCAGGGGAACGATGTGAGGGCCCGAGCTAAAGGTTAGGTAGGCTTTCTTTTTGTTAAAATAACATAGGTTTTTGTTTTGTCACGGACCATCTTTTTTTTAGTTCACTCCTGTCCTGTTTTTCAACATCTACTACTTTCTTCTTCAAATTTTTCATGTTTCATGATCTTCTTTCTTAGCTTTCTGTTTATGTGCCCTTTCTGCATAGATCCCGCGTTTCCTTAATTCCGTACTATATGGTGCATTCTTCCTTCCTCTCTTTGGAAGCCTTTGTTGCGGATAGGGAGGCTTCAACTGACTAATAATCTAATCTTCTACTGATGATGACTTAGCAAAGGCAGCCCACAGAAATCTGGGCGATTTTATACAATGTGATTTGAACAACCAATATTAGCTATAAAGAAACTATAGTGTGAAGTTCATTATTTAACTACGTTTTTACTCAAGAGCTGTTTGCGTGTGGTGCTTCGAAGTTTTTACAACGTGCAATTATATTGTTGATTACATTGTTTTATTTCTCGTAGGTTCATTATTCTTTGACGTCACGTCATGTTAATTGAGAAAAAATTGCATGCTATTCCAGTTGTTTTGTTTTCTGTATTCCTGACGAATTATGACTGTTGAATTAGTTTTAAGGTGTTGTTTCATTTTTGCCTCTCGCCGAGAGTCATTTTTGAGTCAAGTTAGTCCTCAAAGCAGAGAGACAGGGTATGCTTACAATGACCATCTTGAGTAACATTTTATTTCAAACTTCAATGTTAACCGTGAGCGTGAAGTACATTTAGTATCGTTGTGTTGAAGGTAGTAATTTCGCCTTAGTTTCCTAGTAACTGCAATTTTTTCTTTGTTGCTCTGCATGTCAATGATACTTTTATATGTACTTGTACTTACCAGGTTGGCGCTGCTTGACGTTTTTGGCTTCCTGTTAGTCCCTTAGTGGGATATAACTGTTGTAACTTTCAGAATTAGCGCTTCTAGAGAAGCTGCAACGTCCCGAGGGCTGAAGCTTCAGTAGGCATTCCTTGGTGATTCGCTGCTGACCGTTTTTCAGCTCGTATTACTTTCTTCATTTTCAATGTTTCACGAACTTCTTTCAATCTTGCTGTTTCTAAGCGCAGAGTATGGGAGCATACCTTGTGCATGGCAAGGGCATACCTTGTCATTAATTCCACTAAATAATGCCTACCTCCTTCCTCTCTGATTAAAAAGCTTAAACTAACTTCTATTCTAATCTGCTTTCTTATTATATAATTACCTATGTTAACTCGTGGAGTTAGATCAAACTTGTATTTCCAGAGAGACGAGAGCTAGGGAAAACGGACATTTAGTCTTTTAAAACTCTTTAAGAACCTCAGAGGAAATAATCGCTGTGGTGTTCAATTGCGGCATTAGAAAGCTGTGGAACTGTGTTGTATGGTAGGGCTTTGCGCCCATTGTTTCATGTGCCATACGTGCAATTCAAGCAACACTTGGTGCAAAAGTACTTGCTGTTTAACGTATGAGTCCAGTGTTGTGGCCATGACATTTTATTTTTTTGGCATTTTGTGTCTCAATGATTGTAGGTGCCTTAATCGAATACATGTTCTCCATAACACTTTCACTAGTTTGTTCGTTTGATAATTATTTAATGTTTCACTTTTTTGAGGTGAGCTAATTACTAACACTGCTGAACGTCATTCGTTTACGTAACATATTAGGGGTGATGTGTACGGGAAGCACAATTACTAACATATTTGAGATGCCCTGTGCATCAAGGAAACCGTAATGAATTCGTTTCATCTAAAAATCCTCTCAAAGTTCATAACGAGAAATGACGATTACTTGACTGAGAGAAATGTGCCATCGTTAGAGGTAGTACTGGCTGACGTAACTTCTTCGGCTGTGCATGACTTCGATTTCGTAGCGTACGTTGTAATCGTTTTCTGGCTGTTCGCATGACGATTTTTGATTCATGTATTTTTATTGATAAATACAGTGCAATCATGCCACTTACTACCGCGCTCTCACCAGATCAGATATTCTTGTAAAATATAACTATTATGGTTTGACTCTGAGGCGTTAATGTGAATTATGTTTCAAGAAAGAAAGTTATAATGGTCGTCCACATGCCTGAAAGCTGGGTCAAAGTAATTTACAAATGTACAGGCGTCAGAAGGAGCGCATTAATGACGATTTTACTCCTGTGTGCTTTCAAGAATAATTAGTAACAAAAATATTGCGTACAATTCGTGGTTGTGGGAAGTTATTTGTTCCCTTCGAATAATAAAGTATATTTTCACGTTACGAATAAACATTTCAGCAAGTGCGGTATCTCTAACCAAGGGCCTATATTTATTGTCAGAGTTGATCAGACTTGCTAGAGGTATTACTACAATTAAAAATGTTCACAAAATCTTGCAATGAAGTAAAAATCATGAAGATACAAAGTAATATTAATGATTCCAATTGAGGAAATAGACGAGACATATGGAATGCGGAAAACTTGGAAGAGACACCCGAAATGTGTCCTGCTGGATACACTGCGCATAAAAGCAGCAGGTTCGGAAAGCAAAGAAGGAATGGAAACAGAAAGAAGTGAAGTGGGCACAAAAGATGAAATCCCGAAGGTCTACCTAGATGTTTAGTAGGGGATTATGTCCCTACAATATAACACAGACAAACCTGGTTAACCTATTGCCTATCACAGGCCACCTGAAGGGCGTATCTTTTCATGCCAAGTGAATGCGTTAGAAGTGAGTAGTATTTAGTTACAGTAAATATGACCCAGTTTTGGCCTTCAAAGAAGTAGTTCACGAGTCCCTGAACTTATAAATAATTAATCATCATAGAACTGGCCGCACACATACCTGTGGAAATTCATGTAAGGTCTCACAATTTCAGACGAAATATGAAATATATATATATTTTCTTTATGAACAAATAAGATGCTACTTCTGATAAAATTAACTTTTTTCTTTGGCTAATATAATTTTCGCATCAGTAAACAAACACATTACTAGTACTTCGATAATAAAACGTGTCACTAATCTCACATTTCAGAAACAAAACTAGTTCTGATTCAAAAGTTCCAATGCAATACAATACTCACCAAAGCATAGGCCCAGCAGGTACCTACATCAGTAAACTTACGATCAACATCCAAGACAATCCTGTTGTAGTACATACTCATGTGTTAGAATAGTCTAAGGACGATTTCTAAAAAAATACTGTTGTTCATCGTACAAAACAAAATTAAATTAAAGTTGCATGAGAAGATTGGCTCAAAATCCAGCCTTTTGAAGTTCAATCAGTTGAGCTCCCAAGCGATCTCCTTTAAATTTTCTTAGGTGTGCTTCCTGGAAACAAAAAAAAAATGAATTAAAACAAGCAACCTCGCTCGCACTGCCTCCTTTTCACCCGTCGCAGCTGGTCCACGGCCAGATAGTATATGGAAACAAAGGTCCTTGTCATAGCGGGCGAAGTAACATGAGTGGTACTTCATACACATTTTGAAAAAATATGAGCATCCAAATCAAAATATAGCATTAAAACAGAACAAGCGGGAAGATATTCGACTGGCATTAGATCATATGTTAATTAATTGAAGCCTCCTTAACCGCTAAAAAAACGTTCTGAAGAGAGGAAGGCACCATTTAGTATGAAGATAAGGAAATGCAAAATCCGCAGAAGGGGCTAAAAACAGTAAATGAAGCGAGAACTTTATAAAACAAGATAAAAGTTGAAAAAGAAGGTAGTAGGTGCTAAAGAACAGGACAGTAAGTGAAAAAAGATGGTCCTGAACATAGCAAAGAACGTTTCATTGCAACAAAAAAGAGCCTACCGAACTCTCAGCTCAGGCCCTCACATAGTTTCCCCCTAGCAGCGCTAATTTCCGTAGACACAATATAGCTGTATCCCCTGAGAGGTGTTTTTGAAAAATATGAGCATCAAAGTGGGACTTGAAATATCACATTACAACAGAACAAACGGGAAGATATTCCACTGGGACTGCAATAAGAGAAACTGAAGCATTGCATAAGAGGGCCTTAGATATACCATCAACTTACAATTCTTTTATCAAGGTAAGTCTTCAAAAAACCATCCACATCCAGTTCCTCATTCAAGAACTTCTCAGCAATTGCTTCACTTTGTTCTTCAGACTGCGCAGCAGCAATGGACATATGCTCCTGCTCAAAAGAGTAAGTAATTAAAAAAAAGTAAGGAATTGAAAAAAGTAAGGAAATGAAAAAAAGTAAGGAAATGAAGTAGCACAAATTGTGACTCGGTGAATAAATTGAAAATGCTGTGAGGACAGCACCCCTCCAGAACCCATAACCCACTTCACAGCCTGTGGATGATCAAGTGAAAATTGTGGCAAAGTATAAGGGCCAAAGGCCCAACAAAACAAAACACACGGGCCTAGTTTTATTCCAGTCTGCAAAATAACCACACCAGAAATGAAACCTCATGCCTGAATACCAAGAAAATTCGAACTGGTGTGCTCCACAAAAGCTATTCTTTTAACTCGCCATGCGCAGTATTTATTTGTGGAAATTTTGGCATGTACCTCGTCAAATGAGCATCTCTGTAACTGAATTAAAATCAGTGAACATACGACTGGCATAACGACAGTTGGTGGGATTAAGTCCCTGATTTTCAAGTCTTGCGTGGCTTAAAACTTTATGAGGTTAAATGTTGAAATGTGCTTCTTATATACAATTTAGGTACGTACAAAATTAAACATTCCTATAAAATGGTGACAACTTCATATCAATTATAGAAGACGAACTTGAGTGGAAACGACAAAAGCAAGCAAACAATATGCACAAGATTTTTATCACAATAAGCTTCCTCATCTCAGTCAAGCATATATTTTTAGTGAATTCCGAACTATAAACAGCTAACTTGTAAGCACAAATTATAGCCAAACGCAAATATTTACTATACATACAAGATTTCTTTTCATAGGGGTAATACTTACACAACTTTGAGAATTTTAAATAATTTACTAATTTTCAACATACAAACACAATCTAGCCATAAGATTAGATTAGATTATAAGTTAGTTTAGGCTTCCCTAACTGCTACAAAAAAAGAGCATATCAAAGAGAGAAAGGAAGAAGGCACCATTTAGTATGGAGATAAAAAAAATGGGGAATCTATGCAGAAGGGGCATAGAAACAGTAAGTTGAGAAAGAAGTTCATGAAACAAGAAATAAGTAGGCGCTGAAAACAAGACAGCAGTGAATCAAAAAAAGGTGGTCCTCAACATAACAAAAATTATTTTATTTCATTTTGTTTTCTGTATTTGCACTATTTTTGCACTAATTTGTTTCCAACAAACAGCATTTATTTACAATTTAAAAAACTAAATGTACGAGGAGTTCGGAGACTCGAACTCAGGACTTCAAATCACCGCGCTAGCACGCTATCGACCGCGCTATCGATCACCCCACAGTTCTTCTAATTCCTATAGATACAATAGTTGTATCCACTGAGCAGCAATCTAGCCATAAAGACACAAAGAATAGCATTCCTTTCACTCACACATTCTAGTCAAAAGCTAATGTCAAGCAGTTTGAGTCAAAATGCATCAAGAAATACGTGTTCTTGGCAAAATGACTGACACTACATGAACAAGTGATGGACAATTGGGCACTTAGTTCATGAAGAACTTGATTCTCTATCAATGGCATTGTTTTTAGCACAAGAATGCTATCCCACAGACATCATGAAAAATTCCCGACACATAGGTGAACTTTTTAAAATTTTGTGTAGAAGTGTAATAATAACCTGAACAATAATCGAAGTACACACAAAATCTAGGCCCGTAGTTTAGCCAGAAGTCAGCGACACAATTGCTTTCAAAGAAAATAAAGCAAGTAAATTTATTTTAGTTTGAAAATGCCCATTAAATACAGCTAAAATGTTGGTGATCATGTAAAAAAAAAAGTTAAATTGTAACAATGCAAAACAATAACTGGGATCCACATTACATTTCTGCAATGTACACCTGGTGAGCATCAATCTTGTAATCCACATAAATAAACTGACCTGCAATATGGAGGGCTGCAGTTTTTGTGCTAGTGCTTGGCTGCGCTGAATCAGGCTCCTGAAGTCCTGGTGTAAACTTGTCATAGCTTCCACACGCTGTAAGGTCTGGTCCCGAGCGGCTTCATAGCTGCGGCTCAACTCCAGGTTATGCTCTGCAAAGTATTCCACGTATTTCTGATAAATTGTAAAAATAAAAAACTTCTCCCTCATTTTACAGCTCACCACTAATATTTTCACACCACTTTGAAAAATGCATCTACACCTCCAAATGATGTTAACAAACTTTTCCCATTTTAAAAAATAGTACAAGAAATTTACAGAAAAGGGCTTTATTCCAAAAGCATGCAGCACAATTTTGGTATATCCTAAAATACTAGAGGCTGTTCATCTGTTCAACAATTTTATAACTTAGAAAGCCAACTTATTGAATTAATTTAAGCTACTATGGATGATGACAGCAATACCTTCTCCTGAATAAAAACTCCATAGTACTGAGAATCCAAAGATATTCCAAAATCCTGGTAATATACTGAATCATATACTTTTGCAAAATATGACACTGAAATCAAGCCACTCCTCATGTTTTTAAGTGTATTTTGCCATGAACCTTAATAAATTTAGAACAAAATATTAATAAAACATACATGAAACACTAGATCAAATTATTCACTCATAGGTTCTTCAACACGTAACCATCTTGAACAAATATACATATTATCACTGTCTTGGTAAATATTGACAAGTACTTTAATTTACTGTTCTCAATTGGAATTAGCTTACAAGCATATCAGTAACCAGAGCCAGTCCTGTTCCTAATAAATTAATATAATTACATATCAAATACTAAATTACAAATAATAAAAAATGTAAACTGACCAGCTAATTGCTTGTTTTCAAGAGCCAGCTTATCACACATGTCTGTCAGAACTGAGAGCTGAGGATGCTTCATTACAAACTCTTCCAGCAGATCTTCACACTCAGCAAGCTCTTCCAGCTCTTCTAGCTTCAGCTGAGCAACTTCCGGAGGGATAGGAGCTGTAAAATAATTATTCAATTAATGAAAAGTATTATTAAAATAACCTGTATTTCTTCACTGTATAATCTCAAAAAATGTTTTCCTTTTGATTAGTATCTATTTTTCTGACTGCATAAGAATATATTCAAATTTACATTTAATAATGAATAACAAGTACTGTATAACCTTTCTCATTTATCCAAAGATGGTTCCTTGATGGATGAAAATGAAGTTAATTTTTTTATCAATATAGGTATGGAAAAAAAAATCCATAAAAATGTATTTGATTGGTCAATAGGCAGAAACCAAAGTTATATGAAGTAAAAAGTCAACAAACAAGAAATATTTTAATACTACATCTTATAAATGAAAAAATTTATTTATAGACTTTACTGCAAACAGATTACTTAAAAGGCCTTTGCAAATTACTGAAAATGTCAAGGAATTCTATATTTTGTGATTTCAAAAATACAAGTTTCTCTAATCAATTAATTCAAAATAAAAAAAATGATTATGCGTTTTAACAACATTTTTGCACTAATTTGTTTCCAACAAACAGCATTTATCTACAATTTAAAAAACTAAATGTACGAGGAGTTTGGAGACTCAAACTCAGGACTTCAAATCACCGCGCTAGCACGCTATCGACCGCGCTATCGATCACCCTACAGTACTTGTTATTTCGCGGTCGATAGCGTGCTAGCGCGGTGATTTGAAGTCCTGAGTTCGAGTCTCCGAACTCCTCGTACATTTATTTATTTGAAAAACCTTGCGGAAGCAGTAGCTTCCCGTACCAGATTCATTATCTGTTTCTGGGGGTGACTTGACTTTGAACTCTCGATACACAAGGGAATAAAATATATCTGTCGGGCCAAGTGCGTGCCTGCTTTCACTGTGCCAAGCATTGCTTTCGTTGGGCTTCGATCATCTTTTAGGGTGATCGAAAGTGCGGTAGATAGCGTGCTAGCGCGGTGATTTGAAGTCCTGAGTTTGAGTCTCCGAACTCCTTGTACATTTATTTATTTGAAAAACCTTGTGGAAGCAGTAGCTTCCCGTACCAGATTCATTATCTGTTTCTGGGGGTGACTTGACTTTGAACTCTCGATACACATTTAAAAAACTTTTACGGCAACAGAGCTAATTCTGCAACAGAGCAGGCAATATTATACCTGTGAACCAAGATACAATTCTAGAACTCTGTTAATCAAACCATCATTTCATTATCAGCACTGCCTGAACCAAACCCTTCAACTACAAAGTTCCATCCTACATACCTTTAATACCTAATAACATACAATAAACCTGCTCCAACTTGTAGAAAATGTTTTACTTCTGCCAAATCATAACTGACATGTTTGCAATTTGTTTACCATGCATAGAATCAATAGAATTAGTATCACAATATGCCTTTACAAAATACATTAATAATGACCTTAAGTGTCTCTAGAACTATAAAAACCATTCTTTCAAATCAGGATATATAATAGTAGCTTTGAAATAATTTAACATGTATAAAGTTATTTTTTGGCATCTGAAATACCTGATAGTATGCAACTAGCATTGCAGTGATACAGGCTATACTACCTTAAAGAAGTATAAATCTAATAGCAATTCAAAAGTATTTACATAATAAATAATTAATTTAGTGTTTCTATCTGGATGATTGACATCCTTATAATTTACCCTACAAGATTATAATTTCTGACAGACCGTGTGCGCTAGTTTTAGATTATAAATTTTGCACAGGTATCAATTTATTATGTCACATATTTAAAGGTAACTTTGGTCAATATGCAGTTTAGGTGATTCACCGAAATTGAAAATTTTATTCCAAAGAATCACTAAAGGAACCCATTCAAAAACGTTTTACGTGAATGACATTGTGCTCGCAAATGCGTTATTTTTGAATTATTCAACTTTGATAGTGTTCAGGTTGTGCAGAGAAACGTCATACTTGCATAAGGTAACGTACTATTTCAAAACGTGACCCCCTATTACAAACGTAAAGAGGTTGGGTCGTGAGGGGTAGCCACAGTTCTTCTAGTGAAAATTATAAATAAAGCTTCTAACCCACACATTAGGGTAACAACCGCAATCTTGTTTACATCGGCTCCAAGATGGCGGCGCCCATGGTGGTTGCCATCTTGGAGCTTATAAAAACAATATTGCAGTCGTCACCCTAGTGGGTGGGTTAGAAGCTTTATTTATAATGCTCACTAGAAGAACTGTGGCTATCCCTCACACCCAACCTCTTTACGTTGTAATAGGATGTTTGCTTCCCTTATTTATTTTTCCTGCCTCAAACACTGGAGTTCCAGTAACTCCTTTACCGCCATAACTTCTAAAATACTCATTTGCACCGGAAAGTGTATTAACTAAAGAAAACTTATTCCTTTTGATCTCATTAACAATATTTACACATCCAAAAATCGAAAATCAATAATGGTCAACTCCTTAACATTTACCCGAAATAAACAAGTTTTCTTCTATACACTTTTTGTCTCAAATGAATATTTTACTATTTATAGCGGTAGGTTTAGTTTCGTCTTAGATGACGAATGCGCTCGAATAAACAGCTACTCATCGATTTTTGAATTTTTGTTGGGTCAATATTGAATATAATGTTGTCAATGAATTTCATAATTTCGTAGGTATAGATGGGTAATATAGTCGATTATTAAGACGTTTTACAAGAATGACATTCTGCCCGGCGATGCATTATTTTTGAATTATTCAACTTTGAAGCTGGCTTGTGCGCGCCATGGAAGCACGCGGGGCTAGCGTAATTAATTAAATTAATAACGGAAGCTAACCCCCTATTACAAACGTAAAGAGGTTGGGTCGTGAGAGGTAGGCACAGTTCTTTTAGTGAAAATTATAAATAAAGGTTTTGAGTTATGTTTGTTTACATCGACGCCAAGGTGGCTGCCGCCATGGCGCCAACCGGCTGAACATGGCAGCAGCCATCTTTGAGTCGATGTAAACAAACGTTACTAGAAAGCTCTATTTATAATTTTCACTAAAAGAACTGTTGCTACCCCTCACGACCCAACCTCTTTACGATTGTAATAGGGGTTGGCTTCCATTTCCATTGCTAAAACAATGACTGTTTATGCCTTAAAAGGGCCATTCAGGAGCGCCGTTTGTATAACTTCAAACTTTAATAACTCGAAAACTAAGCATTTCCGGGCACATTGTCATTCGTGTAAAATGTCTTAAAATTGACTATATTACTTATCTATACCTACGAAATTATGAAATTCGTTGACAACATTATATTCAATATTGACCTTTTGTTTCTTGAAACATGGTAATAACATCAAAATAAATAACTTCTCTTCTATACACTTTTTTCATCAAATGAGTATCTAACGAGGTATAGCGGTAGGTTTGGTTTCGTCTTTGATGACGATCGCGCTGGAAGCAAGTGCGCATTGCAGTATTGCTGTCCAACGTGCTTCTTGAATTACTTGCTCAAACACTGGATTTGCGGTAAATCATTTACCGCTATAACTAATAAAATACTCATTTGAGACGAAAAGTGCATAGAAGAAAACTTTTTTATTTCAATCTAATTAATTATGCTAAGGCATCGCAATTAAGAAAATTGATAACTGACATATCCTTCAGATTAACAGAACTGTGGCTATCCTTCACGACCCAACCTCTTTACGTTTGTAATAGGGGCTTAACTAGCTTACATTATTAATTAAATTACGCTTGGCGTGCACAAGCCAACTTCAAAGTTTAATAATTCAAAAATAATGCATTTGCTAGCAGAATGTCACTCATGTAAAACATTCTTAAATGGGTTCCTTCAACTAACTAGTGATTCTTTGGAACAAAATTTCCAATTTCGGTGGATCACCTACACTGCATATTGACCGCAACTTTTAAATCATCCTGCTGAGACAGTTATGCAACATAGATTATGGGTGGAGAAAAATATATTATGGAATACATCTCATCACAGACAACATTGGCCTATAGCACTTCAATTTTCATCATGATGTTCATAATTGCAGTACTTTGGAATAAACATACTCATTATTCAATGGAAATTTAATAACAAAAATATGGAAAATTAATAGAAGGGAAGCCATTAAGCGCAATCAATACAAGAGCGTAAAAATAGTTTTTATTACCAGAAATGTAAGGAGGACTTTTATCCATTGTTATTGCATAAAATACTCTTCTCTGAATTCGAGGGTTCAATGGTATATTGTTATTGACAGGATATCGCTACGCGGGAAAAATAATCTGCACTTGAACTTGAACTTGAGGGCCGACAGTGTCGGGGCCTTTGTAACGGCCTACAATTCCCTCCACAATTTTCACACAAAGAGTTCAGCGCCTGGTACCAGACTTGTCCACTAAACTACTCAGGATCTACGATCCTTGTCACAAGCCTCCATTGGAAGGCATCACCGGGACAGCCAGTGTGTCAAAACACCATCCCCCGGCACATTGGGTCATTACAGCCCATTCTACCAGACTGGCTCATTCCAGTCACTGTCTCTTACTCCAGGCACGCACAAGAAACACTTTCATAGCCTCAGTGATACTCGCATTACGCTCCTGATCCAATCCAGCAAGACAGCTCATGCCGCAATCATCTTCAGCACATCTGGCATTCCACTCATTCTCTCCATACTGCTCAGACACCACATTCATAAAACTCTCTCTCTCTTGCTCATACTTACTACATTCCAGCACAAAATGCTCAATTGTTTCCTCTACTCCACTATTACACTGCTGACATAATCTGTTATTATTCTCATTCCATCTCCATGTACGTCTGTTCACACTCAGTGACTTACATCTCACAGCAAACAAGAGTTGACTTCCAAAACTACCATCATAGAACAGCTCAAACTTAGGTGCTTTCTTTTTCATATACCAGTTAAGTGTAGGCTTCCGCATCATGCTAAGCTTCCACTTATTCAATCCATACTCTTTTGTTTGTCTCTCAATCTCTTTCTTCCACCTCTTGCAGTCCCACTCAGGCCCTACACCTCCTACATTTATTAAACTCCAGTCATCCACAGGTCTCCCAATTCTAACATGAATAATCTTTTGCATACTGAGTTTCCTTGCATGCCCCCAACATACTTTCTCCCAATAGCTTACACTCAGATTCCATTCAAAGATTCGCCTTACCCACCCGCTATTCTGCATTCTTTCAATTCTCACCTTATAATTCAGCACAGCTTTCATCATTCTTTCTGAAAATAGGCTCCACCCTAGGTCACCTCTAATGGCTTCTATAGCTGTCCATTTCGGAGCACCCAATGCTACACGTCCTACCTTATTTTGTATCACATCCAGCTTTTCAAGATCACTTCCATTCCAAGCAAGAGCACTCATACCATACATGACACTAGGTACAGCAACATACTTCCACATTCCTCTCACACATTCGTACTTGTTTGCTCTGTATCTGGCCACACTACCTAACCGTCCACTCCACTGCATTGCTTTAGCCACTTTCTCACCTTTAGTTCTAGTACATCCATCTTCACTCATCATACAACCTAGATATTTGTATTCTTTTGTTCTACCTATTCTGATTTCTCCGATATTCCACAGTCTGTCTCTATCAGTCTCATCACTATTTATAACCATGACCTTACTTTTATCGGCACCAAAGTTCATCTTGAAATCTGTACTATATCCATTCACAATGTCAAGCATCCTTTGTAGTTCATGACCACATTCACTAACCACAACCACATCATCAGCATACAACAAACAGCTCAGTCTCTCATTACCAACTTTCAGTCCTAAACCACTCCCTCTCAGTCGAACTGCTAATTCTTCTGTGTACAATCCAAACAACAGGGGGGACAGAGTACAGCCCTGTCTCACTCCTCTAACACTCCTCACTTGCCCTGTTTCTAAATTTCCTAACCTGTAGATAGCACTTGTGTTCTCATACAGACTCTGTACAATGTTCACTATTTTTCTGCTAAAACCAACTTTTCTCAAAATTTCAAACAGCCTAACCCGATCCACTCTGTCATACACCTTTTCAATATCCAGGAATGCTAAATATACCTTCTTGTTATCCTTCTTCATTTGCTCAATTATTTCACTCACTACAAACAGATTATCCTCCCCCTGTCTATCTTGCCTAAAACCATTCTGTTCTTCTCCCAGGACTCCTAATTCCTCAACTAAATTTTTCATTCTCTCATTCAAAATACCACAAAAGATCTTACATACGGTGTCACCCAGTGCAATTGGTCTGTAATTTTTAAGTTCTTTCATACTCTTATGTCCACCCTTATGCAACAGAACTACATTACACTTGTTCCAGTCATCCGGTACTCTTTCACTCTTCCATATCTCATCAAATAAACATTTCAACATACTGACTACACTCTCTCCTCCACATTTATAGAACTCATATGGTATCTTATCAGGGCCACATGCCTTTCCATTTTTCACTTTCTGCAAAAAACTTACAATCTCTTCACAAGTGATTTCGTCTTCCATTTGCAGTTCATGTTCATCTATCAGAAAATTTATTGGTTCATCATCTGTAACCTGCTCATTCATTCCACCAATGTCCTCCCAGTATTCTTCAACTGCTTTCACCATTTGCATCCTATCTTGCACACTGCAACCATTGACTACTAATTCATCAACTTGAACTTCACTACCTCTATCATTACCTTGTATAAACCTATACCAATCTTTTATTCCATCTGGACCTTTCTTTCTTAGATTTTCAACTTGGTGTCTCTCTTCTTTAACCCTAGCCTCATTGATCATTCTCTTTACTTTCTTCTGCTGGTCCTTGTACTCATTCCATACACTCTGCCATTCATCCTCAGTAATTCTGCGTCTTTCATACATTTTCCTCATACTGCGTTGTTTTTTATTTAAAGTCTTCCTTCTCGTTCGTTCTTCCTTTATCTCACTCGTAAACCACCTAGCATTCCCTGTACTTTTCCTGCATTTCATTCTACCGATCTTTTGCTCTGCCACATCATACAAGGTTCTTGCAATCTCCTTATTTAGGTCATTTACATTTCCACACCTGTTCCAGTTATATCTACTCAATTTATTTCTAAATTCTTCCCAGTTTGCCATTTTAATACGCCAATTTTCTCTTACTCTGCTGGCCTTCTGCATCGGCTCCTTTCCACCCCAATTATATTCTAGTACAAGCATTTTATGGTCACTATCAATATCAAAATCATCTTCATCTACAAACATTTCTTTGACACACTCTCTTGCTCTACTATTCACTATCATATAGTCAATTGCAGTTTTACATTCCCTGCTTTGCCATGTATGCAAGCCATTTCCTATTGTTACATTTAGGTTCTCAAGTTCATTCTCATCACAGAAATCAATCAATTTTTGTCCATTTGCATTCACAGGCTCACCAAGTATACCAACATGGCCATTCATATCACTCATCAAAATCAGAGGGCATCTGCAATGCTTTTGCACAATTCTTGTTAATATTTCATACTTTTTTACATTCTCTTGATGAGCTAAAATACCATCAGTTGTCATATAGCATACAACCACAATAACACATTCTCTGGCATGCATTCTTTCACACTTTATTACTAACAGATCTTCACTCTCAGGTTCATTTCCAACAGGAATTTCTTCTAATTTCCAATTTAGAGCATTTTTTACAATGAGACCAACTCCACCACCTCTTTTTTGCCAACTTACACGCCCTTTTCCAATCATGTAGTACTTACTCTCCTTACATTTTAAACTGACTCTATCACGCATTTGGGTCTCTACTACACCAACACAATCCAAATCTCCATTCTCAAATTCTGCTACAAGGTCATTTAACTTTCCTGCATTCCATCCACACACATTTATACATCCAAACCTTACAACACTATTGGACAATTCACGACATTTTTCATTTTTGCTCTGACAGCTTTCCATTCATCCAGTTCCATCTTCCATTACAATATGAGTACACCCAATCCACTGGATGTATCTCCTGGAGAGTTTCATCTCACCTTCTTGAGTAAGGTGGACTCCATCTCCACGAAAACACCCACTCTGGATCAGGTTATCCATATCAAGGAAGCTGGAACCCATTTCACGCTTTCTCATACTCTCAGCTTTCATACTCATAATCCTTTTATGCACTTCCCTATTCACCTCCTTTCGCACCCTTTCATACTCTTCACCACATGCAGGCCTTCTCAGCAGACTGGTCACAGCCACTCTTACATTCTTCTTTCGCGCCCTTTCAACAACATTCATAATTGCATTCACCGTACGCTCTCTCCCACATTCAAGCAATCCATTGCCACCTCCTTGCAGTACAACCATCCCTTCATCCATTCCATCTATCACTTCCTCAGCATGCCTACAAATCTCATTCACTCCCTTTCCTCTCATGCTCGTACATCCACTACGGTCAGTCATACTCACAAACCTATCAACATTCTTCACCATGCTGTCACCACATATTCTAATTGTAGGTCTCACTCTCCCTTTCATACTACTCTTTCGTTCAACTCTTCCACTCACATCACTCTTTCCATCCATCTTCCTTTCATTCACTTCCACTACAGGCGCCTGCACCTCATGTGGCATATCAACAGGTTGCTCCTTCACTCTCTTCCCATTCGTACTTCTTTCATCATGCTCATTCATCCTTCTACTCTCAGCTGGCACATTTGCACCACCATTCACTTCATTTATTGCATTCACACTCCTTGCACCATCATCCACTTCATTTGCACTCCTTGCACCATCATCCACTTCATTTGCACTCCTTTCACCACCACCATTTACCTCTTCATTCACTGCATTTGCACCATTCTCATTCTTTCCTTCATTCAACTTCCTTTCATCCTTCAAATCAGCCTCTAAAGCAACCATCAGAATTGTCAATCTCTCAACCTCCTCTTCCAACTTCTTTCTCTTGTCATTCAAACATTTCCAGCACATAAACACAAGATCATTTAACTTCCTCCGACTCATCTCTCTCAAACCTTTGCATGCATCTATATCTACCCACTCTTTACAAGTCATGCACTCAATCTCCTCATCCATTCCACTTGCACCTCCCTTCCTACGACCAGTCCTATTTCTTGCCATCCTCAAACACAGACTTCTATCTCAGTACAAATTTCACAGGCAGAAGAAGTCTTCACTCACCAAATCTACTGAAAATCAAGTTTTCAAAAAAAAAGAAACAAAAACGTTTCGTGCAATAAACGATTCTGTACATCAACGAATATGATATATAGGCTATAGGGTGTCCGCCAAAAAGTTGCCGATTTAGAAATAATGTTGTTTGTAAAATACTAGTGCTAAAAAGCTGAAATAAGTTTCACTGAAAAAAGGATATAAAGTTTTAATATATTCCAACAATTTTGTTCATTTGGTACATCAAACGGACAGAAACAAGAATTAAAGAATTTACACGGCAAGAATTTTGATTAACAGTGATGGGAAATTAATAAGAAAATAGTCTGCTGAGACACAGGTGTATGTCGAGAATCTGTTAAGAATAATCAATTTTCGAATTAGAAATGAGAATTTAGGAAAAATCTTAACCAGGTGTGATAAATTCGAGTTTTTGATCATGTGTAACAAATTTACGTGTAACAAATTTTGTACTTTAAAAAGAAAAAATACATCAGTGGGCTTTGCTTTATGTGTTGTTAAAACATTGTAGGGTGCGCATTCAGCAGTACAGAGAGTGATCGAGCCCACACGTTCGTTGAAAGAATGTTTTGGTAAGGCCAATCTGAAGAGCATCGGGCAGTTTTGTATTTATTTTACCACGAAGGAATTTCTGAGGGAACTTGGTTACAAGATCTCTTACAGGGCAGAGAAACCTTTCCACTAAAGTGTTTGTAGACAGGGCGATCTTAAAATAACATGAGGAGAAGAGGCCAGCGAAACTTGAGAGGGTTCGGCTGAACCACATGGAGAGAAATTTATTGAAAGCACTTGTAAGCGTTGGGGCTGAGGACGCTGGACAGAAGAGGGTGACAGATTTATGACACACCATGGTAGGCTTAGGAGGTCCGTGAGAGAGCGAGCGATATTATCGAAAAGCAAACAACCTCAGAAGAAGGCGGAGATTACGGCGCGCTTGGCAAAACATTTCAACAGCAAATAAGAAAAGGACAGCCTCAGGGAAAACCAATGGGAACGTTAGAGGAAAGTCTAGGAGGACGCTCAAGAAGCCCGTGAGAACATGATTGGTCTCACAAAAGAAAAGGGGGAGTACAGCTTTTGAACGGAGGGACAGAGCTGATTAGATGCGAGCAGTCTAACGCGGTTCATCATCATAGAAAGAAGTACGTGTAACTAAGTGTCATACTGGAAAAGCATTCTGAAAAATATAAGTGAAAATATTGAATATATTGAACGTATAGAGGAAGTTGAATAAGTTGTTTTGAGCCCGTAAATTAAAATGAAATTAAAAAAATGTCACGTCTATTTTCCAGAAATGAAAACATCGTAACCAAACTGTGCAGTATATGAAGTAATAATTTGAACGACAGTTGGGCGGGTAAGGAGTATTTCGGATCATAAGATATACAGTTCCTTTTGAAAAGAAGTTTTGAAATAAAAGTCATGAAAAATAATGTCACATTAACGTAAAAATTTAAAATAATTTTTGAGCACAATTTTTCGGCAATTAAAAGAAGTAACGAGCTGGTAAATTATTTGCAGGCAGGGCGGTCGTCGCAGATGTCTAACGTGATTGGAGGTTACGCGCTAGAAGTCAGAAGTGGAGATTTGGAAGGTGGTCGTCATAAATTTTTTGAACTGAGAATCACTTGTGGAGACTGAACTGGATTCGTGCCTTTGAGAAGGAACGTGTGAACGAACGTTATGACCACATCTGTACTGCTGAACGCCACAATAATTGAGGGGAATTCTGTCATATTCATGTGTGGGAAAGTGAGGGAAGGGCTGGCCGGCCAGATTTACTGGGATATCAATTGTGTGTAATTCAGTAGGGTAGGCTTTGAGGCAGGTTGTAAAGTTGAACTGGGTTCTAATGACATGTTCATGGATTGTCAGCCAAATTTCTGGGTAATTATGTGCAGTAGGTCATTTGACGTATGCTATTTGCTTTCATTACTTAATTAGAATTGTTCCTAACACCAATCATTGTGTGTGCGCTCATTGATGTTTGTATCACGTATAGCTGGGAATTATAAATGTTGAGCATAGTTCACCCTGTGTATCATGCCCCCACAATATTAGAAGCAATCCATCGTAATGCAACGGAGGGCGCCCAGAAAATGCGCTGCGTAAGTGGGTCAGCGATCCCCGGTGAGTACCTTTCCTTTTTTTTAGTATATGTACTGTAATTGCCGATGATAATTCATTTAATTTGTGTTGTGTATATAGCCTGGAGGTGTGCCATTCCTCTATTCCGAGAACCTGATCTTCTTGTTAATGAATTGTTAACAAGGAGGTGAAGGGTAACATTTCTCGTGACATGTAGAAAACTGGTATTTATTTTACTCTCAAAAAATGTTATTCAAGAACATGTAAAATGCATTGTCATCAGGAAATCTCACTGCAGGATATATATCGTATGTTAATATTTTATTTAAGTAGGCTTTTGACTGAAGTTGGCTTTTGACTGGAACCAAGAGCTCGCCATAGCCATGTGGCTAGAGGGTTCTGCCGCCGTGCGGAAGACCCGGGATCGAATCTCGGCGCTGGCGGTGGCGATTTTCTCTGTCGGGTATAGGGGAAAAATTCCAAGCACAATACCCCACTCTACCCAGGTGTCTGAAATGGGTACCGGTCTTGATCGGGGGGAAGCGTCATGGCGTCCTGGCGTTAGTTATAAGGCATTTGAAAATCCAATGTACAAGGTGATATGTATCAGGCTTGATTGGAAATAAAGCATCCGTTTTGATGACGTTCAAAAGTACAAATAATATCGCGTGCGTGAATCGATTGTGTTCAGTTGATCGCTTTTGCCGTGTATCTCTTGTTAAACATTTAAAAACCATCCTGTTCACCTAAATATTGAAAAATTGACAAAACTATTCCAGAGCAATGAAATTATCAATTCAGTATCTGAAGATATGCAAATTATCTCGTCTGTTGACGTGCTAAACAACAGTTGGTACAATCATACCCCTTCTGATGCACCAACTGCATACGATTTTTGAGTCATTTTCAGCAGCTTATGTTTCATGCAGTCAACTACGTTTCAACAATAGTCGATTTTAATAATGCTAAAATGCGCTTTGGTACTTCAAAAGTTAAATGTATTGATCATATTACCGGTTTTTACGTGCCTAAACTAAACAAAACATATTAAGAGTTCACATGTAAATTGTTTCTGCTGCTTTTCTCTTTCTCTATTACTTATCTCATTATTCATTACATACGTTTACTGTCACCTTAATTTTCCGTCGTCGTGTCACCCTTGATAAATCGGGGAAAAAATTTCGTATAAAATCCTCCATGTTTCAACTCGTCCAAGACTTGCCCCGAATTATGAGACTTTATTATTTACATTGAGGTTTTCACTAATACCAACCAATTGTTTTATTCGTTAAGTAAATATTAAATATCGTAGGATTTAACATGTGTACCACGAAACGATACTTAGGCAAATTCTGAGTTATCCTTGAGTTTTAACATATTTATGTTACAATTTTTTGTTTATGTACCTTGGTAGGATAGTGACTCTCGACTTGGAAAAAGCAGCAAATAGCCGTGATTTCTGTAGACGTTTAAAAAAATTTATCTTGCCAGTCACTGAACCCAAATAAATGAACTGTGATTGGCCCACTCTCGAGTGGCTCCCGTGTCGCGATTTCAAGACACCAGTCACTCGCATGTGAACACCAGAGTGGAAATAAAAGAATGAGTATCAGTCGCATTCAAAGTCATCTATCTTTGCGCGCAAAAACAAATTTTCCAGATTCAACTCAAAAAATGGCCATTGAATAACTGTGTGATCTCATGATTTGAAAGCTTTTTGTTTTTTCAGAAATATCGAAAACAAATATATTTTCTCCGTCATTATTGCGGGTTCCCGTTGTTTTTTAATGAAAAATCACCAGTTGAAACATTTTCGTTTTCGCACGTTGTGTAGCCAAGTTGGCTTAGAACTTTCTGAGCTAGCAGTGTAGTAGAACTTAAATGTTTTGAACACCTTTCTCGTGGGTTGATTTACCTTTTTGACTTGCAACAAATAAAATCGTGTACCACAATGATGTCCGTTCTTTTTCGCAAAACGTAAAATTAAATTCATATTATCACCTCCGAAGCTCACGGCTTTAGTTAACGTACCAGCCTGATCACACACGGAATAAGCACAGCAAGTTCAACCCTCGCCCCTACTGCGAGACACCAACAAAATGGAGAGAAAGAGGCGTGAAGCCACGAAATTTAAATTACTTCTAGTACTTCGTGACCATTAGTCATTAAAAAGAGCGGACGTCATGGTGGTATGCGCTTTTATTTGTTGCAAGTCAGGCAGACAAATCGATCTACGAGACAGGGTGTCAAAACATTCTAGTTGAACCAAACGTTGGCAGAGTAAGTTTTAAATCAACTTGGCTACGATGCCTGCGAGAACCAAAATGTTTTGAACTGTCATGGCTTCCACATAAAAATTAAGAAAACCCACAATTCAAAACGCTTTGATTAATATTTTATGAATCACGTAGACTTGGACCTTACGCTACCGGCGATTTGCTGGCAGCGCTATCGTTGTGGTAATTCGAGCCCTGCACGACAACTCCAATTCTCATCATCAAATTTTCAAATCAAGAAAACGTCCATTTTTAGTTCATGGCGTTGAAATATCACAGAAATCTAAAGATATCACATTTTATAGGGGAAAAATAAAAAAATACACTTTGCTCTGTATTGCAGTTAGAGTTAGTCAACAGGCACACCGAGTAAAGTGTACAAAAAACACATTGTTTAAAAGACATGTATAGCGCTTCATAGATGCCGAAAAGCCTCTCAAGTAATGTTGTACTATCAAATGGCACTAAAATTTCATTTTACAGCAGTGAAAGATGCGTTTCCACCAGCTTGTATGATCAGTATCCAAAGTTAAAGCAACTAAAGCTGGAAAATTTGTTTGGGAACACTGAAGCCGTTTTTATTGATATATGTATAACGCAGTTTAGATAAAAGATTAGTAAATAAAAGTATTTGATTGGAGGGGCTCATGGACTTGAGACGAGCTGAGATGGACACAGGAAGGCGAGTACAGAAGTAAGAAATGAGATGGAAGAAACCAGCATACGTTGGTGAAACGCCAGGTAGAACAGAGAAAAAGTAGGATTGTGCAGGATGAATTGAGATGTCATTGAGACAGTACACTAAATGAAGTAAAAAAGCATGGACAACACTCGTACCCAATAAATTCCATAGTATAAAATTGAAGCATTCTCATATATTTAAATGTGAAAAAAGACAATGAACCCCAACAAGCACAGTATATCTGCAACAGGTTCAAGCGACAAGTCTTGCTAATTCCACTCAGAGATTGTCATTCTTCGCGGGCAGGTACTATGAGCAAACCAGCCCCTCCCCTTAGGGGAGGTCAGATGACCAATAATTTCAGTGACAAATGGTATGCTGGGAAATCATTCTCAGCGCTCAGCTCTAGAGCGCTAAATCATACGGATAATATCAGTCAAACCGTCACAAAATTTCATTGCAACTGTTGCTCTTTCGTGGTCCAATAGATATAGCTATGTGGAATACCAAATTTCCTAAGATACGCTCTAGAAGATGACAATTCTTCGCCTAAACTGAAAGATGTCCACAAATGAATGGTCTTGGAATTCGGAATTCTCATCTTAGTCTCACACACCAAGCGCGGTAAATACAATGCCATCAGTAAAGTCAAAATTTACAATTCCACATACAAAGCGACGAACATTGCTGAAACAAATTCACGTTCATGAAATGGAGCTGCAGTTACGGGTTTGGACGACACCACATTAAACAGTATACCCACATTTTAGCTAGACATGTGCTTTCTGCTCACATAGTGCTCAAGACGAGTTCTCATACAGACGTACTTATTCCTCGTTCGCTTATTTTCTTACTCTGCGGAACAAAGAACAGACCGCACCGACGACGTCAACTAGACATTCTTCTCAGACTCAATATCGCGCACTAGCTTGTTTTTTACCTTCTGGGACAACTATCAATATTATTAGAGCTAAGTAAAATTTCAGTAGTAAATAAATTTGGAAACTCACACCAAAAACATTATATAAGTATATACAAGTTTTATTTACCAATATTTGTACACATACAAGCATTAAAAGGAAGAGGTAGGAGGCAGATAATACCACTAATATTATAAAACGCAATCATTCCTACTAAAACTCCCTTACTTTACAGTGTTTCAAAACAGCGAGGTACGGGTCTTATTCTAAAATTACACAAACATCAAAATTACAAAAGAACTTTCATAAAGCTGGAGTATAAATCATTGGACGACCACGTGTGAATATCAACTAAGAATCTTAATGTTAAAACATTTTTAAATCCAATCTTAAACATTTCATCTATCAGCTTTATTCTGTTTTCTTCCTTTCTTTCTTTCAAAGTTGATCTTTAAAGTGAAAGGAAAAAGTTAGCAGAAACGTGGAAAGAAAAATGATAAGGCCTCTCAAGCTAAGATACTAAACCTACAAATGGCACAAGCTATGAGTGTTGCTGACACTGCGGTGAGTAGCTTTGAGTTGCACCGACTCTTCGTGACCAGGATAACCCGCGAACAACTCATGTCAGCTCACATCTCTAGGAGGACGATTTTAAAATACTTGCAAGTGATTTTCCAGCAATTCTTGCATGTAATTTTCCAGCAATTCTTGCAAGTAATTTTCCAGCAATTCTTGCAAGTAATTTTCCAGCAATTCTTGCAAGTGATTTTCCAGCAATTCTTGCAAGTGATTTTCCAGCAATTCTTGCAAGTGATTTTCCAGCAATTCTTGCGATTTTCCAGCAATTCTTGCGATTTTCCAGCAATTCTCGCAAGTGATTTTCCAGCAATTCTTGCGAGTGATTTTCCGGCAATTCTTGCGAGTGATTTTCCGGCAATTCTTGCGAGTGATTTTCCGGCAATTCTTGTGGTGATTTAATTTGTGAAATTGAAAGTTTCACAGCGTTACGTAGAAGCAAGCAGGTATTGTTCGCACGCTAATTTAAAAATCATATCATTCTTGAAACGAAAGATAATCACTTACCAGTTGATGAATAGAAAAAAAATACACGGGTGAATGCACTGGATTTTACACACATTAGCGGACGTGAATAACATCAGAGCAAAGGTTAGCAAAATTATTTTCCCAATAACAAATGGATTAAAAGGAAATTATTCAAACATTAATAATTCATATAAATAACATATTTTCATCGCGGAAAATTAGTAAATACAAATTCAAATTCTTAATTTTCAGTAGGAATGCAACTAATTCTATACGTGTGCGTCAAGAAAAACGTTCAGATCTAATGACCACCCTTCTTAGAAACACAGATTTACATCCAGCACACGTTCAAGATATTTTACGAACAGCCGCATGTGAAGCGTTTCAAAATCTCTTTAAACGAACCTAGAAGAAGTGACAAAACCATGAAGAGTTAAAGAGGGTCCATAAATGAAGAAACTCTGGGAGTAGGCGAATTTTACATCATCCTCGTAAACGAATGAAAAACAGTACATACATGGGTGAGGAAAAAGACGAGTTAAACATGAAATAGAAGTAACTGGTCCGCTAAACTTTTTGACACTGAACACATGGTGGGCCGCTTGGGCTGCTCCGGAAGAGAACATTGTCTTTTTGGCCGTCTTAACCGTAAAAGCTATCTAAGGCTTATTCTCCTTACGAATGAAGTTAAAAATTTGCTCAGTTTAATTTCCGCTCATTATTCAACCACACTGCACAACTCATGTTTGCTACGATGCAAACATAGCAAGTTTGTTCTTTTATAACTAGGCCGTTGAACCCTCAAGTTTCTATCATCATCATCATCATCATCATCAGCAATACTTACGTCCTTGAACAAGCTACTACTCTACTCAGATCTACTTCCTTTACAATCACCATATGAAATAGTAGCACCAAGAAGTGACTTAGCAAGGTGTACGGCCATTTGAGTAACTTGGAGTGTTTTGGCGTTAACAAGTTTTGGCTATGACGGACCACAAAAATATGCTGCTAAAGCGACCAAAGTACCCCCCGAGGGACGTGCATGTTATATAGAGGAAGTTTTTAAAAAATAGGACTGTCCCCCAAAGCCGGATCCAAAAATGTTTTCCAAGTGCAGCGAAGGCATACACAATTCCAGGTTTCATCTGCAAATGTCAATAAGCTTCAGATTTCATTCTCGTGAGGTAAATTTTTCACTGTGAAATGAAAGACAGGCAAACATTTCTAGCATTCCAGAGACTGACTAAGTTGTCTAACCCAAATTTCTTGACCTGTATTACTAGAAAATGTATTAGGAGTACGGTGCTAAAAAATGGCCTTTCCTCAAACAAAACGCTAGAAAAATTTGAAGTAACATCGCTCAACAAAAAAGTTACCAACATTCACGTCTGTCAATGAAAACCACCGAGACAAGTGATTGGACCACGCTAACCATCAACAATACTGATTAACTTAGAAGTTAAGACATATATACATAATATTGTACACTCCTCGTTAACTTTTATGCGATAAAAGTGTCAAATCATAAAATTGAAACTCGTCACATTTTGAAAAGAGTAAGTTATCTTTAACTCCATTTTTTTCCGAAAGACTCGCTCTTGACCTTTATGTAAGATGAATGATCAATTTTTCGAATTGCTTCCAATTTTCTTCTGTTAGAGCGTCATTGCGTTTGCGATATTTGCACATAGTTGTGTACAATTTCCACTCTCAACTCACTATTGTGAGTAGAAATTTCTGTCCCCTAAAGCAAATTAAAATCATTTTTTGGCCGACACCTACAAATGTGGTGCCTCAAAATATGTGTACTTTTCTAAATTTTTGCACAATAAATTCTTCCAATTATTGTAATCATAGTAATTTTTGGAATGCACTTTCATGATAAAAATCTCAAAAAAGACTAAAAAGACTAAAAAGTTTGCTGGCAATCTCTTGATAGAGTTATAACAGTTATACGTTTTTGTAACTGCTTCCAAATGGATAAAATGGTCATTCAAGAGAAATCCTCTGGCGATCGATAGTAATAAAAACAACATACCCAAAAACCAAAAACTAGCAATGAACAAACCAGAGGAAAGGAAATGGATAGCGACGAAATGGAACTCGTCATTTATAAAAAAAATTAAACGAAACCCTAAGTGGGAGAAAGCTAGCCATTCTCTGTTGAACGCCTAGTTACCTGATCAGTTGGGTTAGTTTCTGACTACTTCGCGATGTAGATCAGAAGATTAATTTCTACTTCGTTTCTCTTAAAATGCCCCTTACATTTTAAAAGAATGAAGAAAACCATAATGATCTTTCTACGAAAGCAAAGTCAGCAAGTGTAAGTTACACACATGTAAGAATAATGAAATACGGCTGAAAAGTGTTTTAAAAACTACTGCGTGCAATCGAAAAATTATTCTTCTGTGTGAAGTATAAAAAATTTAATGCCAGCTGATCGAGAAGTTAGCCGTCCCAATTATATTTCACACTGAACTTCTTCAAATAAAATTGTTCAAATGCTTAAACAATTTTATCACAGATAGTCTGAAATTATGATCTTTGAGTAACGACACTGATCAGAAAATATTCAAAGCTAATTCAAGGGTAGAATTATACGTACACTTGTGTTTTAAGCTAAGTAGTAAATGCTGAATGAGAGAAAAAACATGAACTAGGCCTTGGTTTACTGTAAAAGCATGCTAAAACTAATGCCATTACACATAAAAGAATTAGCTAGGTGAAAACTATTAAGTTCACTTACGTTAACTTATACTTTGAGAAGAATCGGAGGAAAATGAACTGAAGGGTATAACTACGAAGTAGAAAGAATTTGCGTGACTACGACAAACGTTCATGTAACTCACCTCCGAAATGTGAAACTCATTATCCCAAGTGCAACACAAAACAAGTTCTGAGAACTTGTGGTAAAGATTTTCTAAAGTTTTAATATTTCAGTGAAACAAAAATGCACATTCGCATTGAATGAAGGCTACCATTTTCGATAATTACTCATGTTCAAGGACATCGGGTGAAGGTTACAATATCAATTATTTTTATTTCTACCGCACACTTGCGACCCATCAACCCAGTGTTCATACTTGTAACCGTGAAGATTTAAGAGCTTGATATTTATTACGTTCATGTTCATTACACCCGTTAAATTTTAATTCTATTGGACTCTCCCCATTTCTTATACTTGTATCTCTACTTTCAAGGTGTTTCTCCAACCAAGACTGTGATTAACGCAGCGCTACCTTCGTTCCACTAAATACAAAACCCAGTTCAAGACGTACGTAGAACATGGATTTGCAGAAAACAAAGCCTGTTTTTCACAAGGCAGCCGTGAGTTCTTTAGCGGTGCGCATGTTAAATGAGAGGTCTGTTGTTGGCTGCCTGGCGTTGCTGCAGAGGAGTGGAGGTGACCTGGGCTGTGGACGCGTGGTACTGGAACTCCGTGATGTAAGTTTTCGAGGAATTGCTCTTGCTGTGGTCGTTGTCATTGGGACGGTGGGACGCCCCTCGGCCCGTGTTGGTCCCACAAAATAACTTGCGGTACGCCGACCGATACTGGCGGTTGGTGACGGCGTAGACAAAGGGATTCACCACGGCAGACGCCCAAGCCAGAACCGAAGCCACGACGTGTAGGCTTGGGTATAACACCTGCAAGTTCAGCTGAGGAGGTTTACGAAGTAACGAGAAAGGTTAGTAATGATCACATGGTTATTTCAAAAAGTGCAGGCAAAATAGGCTGCTGGTTTGCCAGGCGGTGACAATCATGTAAGTCCAATAATTCGTAAAAAAGGAAGTGCAAAGAGCGATATACAAAGCTGAAGCAAACCGAAAAATAATCAAGACACCGGTTAAATGAAGGCCCATAAACAGGAGCAAAGAGCGTGGATGTAAGCGTTAAGGATGAGTATGAAATGGAATTAGGAACGAAATTATTCCAAGGTATCTCGGAAGTTAAGGTGGTATAGTTGAAAATTTCCAGGCATAGAATCAAAGGAGGTTCTATGAAGACCTTAACTTTTCATGAAATACATAAGAATAAACCCAGATGCAAAATGCACTTTCAAGAATGCCACTGAGCAAGTAAATGTTGTATAGAGGACACGATATGAACTTTGAAAAATGGCTTAAATTGCGAAGCAAGTTAATTAGGGAAATTTAAGATGCAAACGTAATTTTGGTAATTGAAAAATCAGTAAGAGGTTTTTCGAAATTAGTCCTAGAGGCACATGCCTGCAAGTTCGTTCATAACTCATTCACGCACGTTCGTTCATAACACATTCACGCACGTTCGTTCATAACACATTCACGCACGTTCGTTCAATACACATTCACGCACGTTCGTTCAAAACACATTCACGCACGTTCGTTCAAAACACATTCACGCACGTTCGTTCAAAACACATTCACGTTCGTTCAAAACACATTCACGCACGTTCGTTCAAAACACATTCACGCACGTTCGTTCATAACACATTCACGCACGTTCGTTCAAAACACATTCACGCACGTTCGTTCAAAACACATTCACGCACGTTCGTTCAAAACACATTCACGCACGTTCGTTCAAAACACATTCACGCACGTTCGTTCAAAACACATTCACGCACGTTCGTTCAAAACACATTCACGCACGTTCGTTCAAAACACATTCACGCACGTTCGTTCATAACACATTCACGCACGTTCGTTCAAAACACATTCACGCACGTTCGTTCAAAACACATTCACGCACGTTCGTTCAAAACACATTCACGCACGTTCGTTCAAAACACATTCACGCACATTCGTTCATAACACATTCACGTATGTTCGTTCAAAACACATTCACGCACGTTCGTTCATAACACATTCACGCACGTTCGTTCAAAACACATTCACGCACGTTCGTTCAAAACACATTCACGCACGTTCGTTCAAAACACATTCACGCACGTTCGTTCAAAACACATTCACGCCGTTGTCGCAACACATCGAATGAATTTTATAGGACAAGTGAAAAATGCATGTGGAGTGCATATTAAAAGTAAATGACTAAATTTAATTTTTAGATATGTACATACGTGCACAATAAAACTTTAAACCGTTAGAAGCAACAGTTGTTTGAAAAACGTAATGGTATTAATACCATTATATTCTTATACTACTTAAAATTTAAAGCAACCATGCACTACTGACACCAGAAATCCAAAAGTGATGTCAGTGAATTAGTAAAGCAAATTTATTGATTTGAATGATTTTTGCTCCATGCAGTGCTCGTTATCTTGAAATGAAAACTCACACCTGTCCTGTACTAGTATTTATGAGTTCGTTTTCAAAGTTGATAAAAAAGATCCTAAACCGATTTGCCTGAATACAGCCTTTCCTAATAACGTCCTGTAATTATAGATTTTCTTTGGGGACTACCATTCTATCAGGTGGTTGTGTTGATTAATGTGACACAAAATTAAAACCTGCGTCAAGAAATGAAGATTTAAATCCGAATCAATTTCCAGTAACCTAAAACCTCTGGCCAACGGATCGTCGTCCAACATTTAGACGTTCAGCCCCACAGAGCAGAATGTCTACGGTTCGTCAGCTTCGCTGTGTCACGTATTTTGTTAATAATAATCGAAGAAGCTCACTATTATTATAATTATTATTATCACTTTTGAGTTTTCCCGTCGTTTCCGAAACCCAGACGAAATCCCAGCGTAATTTAGTAACTTATTATTTGATGCCATATTAACGATATTGAATTCAAGTAACTTACGTCATCATCGAAGACGTTGACGATCATGAGGGGAAGGAAAGAAAGCATGAAGCACATGAAGATGATGGCGATCATAACGGCAAGGCGAATGTCTTCCTTGCGGACTGCCGGGAACGACGACGGCTTCTTGAGGGGTGAGGTGGTGCTGGTGTCGCCGGCGGTGTTGGCGGACGTGTTCCTCATGGCTGCCAAGTTCCGGCGTGACTGGCAAACCTGGAATTGGTTGGCATTTTAAATATGCTGGATCTCAAGATGGACCTTTAAAATCGTATTTTCTCGTTATCAAACATACTGATTATTTAGAATAATAAGCGAAGAAGCACCCAAATGCTAGAAATTTTCGCTAAAGGGTTGCGAAGGAATTGTTCTTAGATAAGTACTGGAGTGAACGAAAGGGTATCCTTACAATAAAGGACTGGACTAAAATCAGAATTGTGAGTCTAAACTGATGAGTACTTCATAAAGTAGAGTCTAACGCTCCTTTTGGCAGGCTTCGAAGCTTGTGAATTTTTTTTACCCAAGATTAAAATAGGCTATCGAAAATGTGGTTCTGGATAGTTCTCAGGCTAACCGATTGACAACAAGGAGATGTTGACAATCCGACTGATGTATCATACAAATTTTGGAACAGGGAGCTACTCTAAATGGCAATACTCGTATACCTCCGGATTTGTTGGACGAACACGAACGGGTTACACAAAATTAAAATTTAAACAGGTCAGCCACTCGCATTTCACGATCTATTACGGCTATCACTTCTAGCACAATCCCTCACTGGTACAATCAAACTTTTCTCAAATAACAATTATGTACTGTGAATCGAGGTTCAGGCTTTCCTCTAGGCGATTCAATTATTCTCCACTTAAAAAAACGTAAATTTAGATATTTTTTAGTCATGGTTCCCCAATATGATGGCTAAGTTAAAGAAGGAGACGGATCAGTCGGTCGGTCAACGTATAAATTATGACACCATATTTCAAATTCATTGTTAAAAATAGATAGAGGCGTTGAAAAGAGGACCCAAATCCCGTAAATATCATAAGGTATAATTCATTAATATGAGGGTATATTTTCAACCCGCTTGATGTCGAAGAATATGCTTGTGAGACTAGGTAAATAAAATTCCGAGATTTCAAATCATGGATGTCGACTAATTAATGCGTCATTTTAGTTTATTCATGTACTCCTACAATATCCTACGTATCCAATTCATACTAACAAACGTAACACTCAAACAATTGAACATATTCAAATGTTAGACAACTGTGAACGTATGAGCTATCCAACAACTCGACTCACCTTGAAGAAGATAGCGAGGTTGCAAGCAATGATCATCACGCACGGCAACAGGAAACCGAAGAGGAAGAGGAATTTCTTCGGAGACTTTCCTTCTTTTTTGAGAATTGTGCACGAGAAAGAGTGGGGGTCAAGTCCCAGGCTGCCCCACACTCCGAGCAAGGGAGGAACCATGATACCGAAAGCAAAAAGCCACATGGCCACGATCATGATGTACAGGTTGCAGCGCCGGTAGATGCGGTCGTAGGAGCCGTGGTGGGCGATCAATACGTACCTGCAGGGCACGCAGCCATTATAAAATATTAGAGGTAAATGCTGCTATCATTTTGTTTCTCATGTCAAATCAGAATTTTTAAACTCAACTAATGAATTCTGCTTGAAATTCGTCCTATTCCAGCAGCAATCGGCCCAGTGTTTTACAGAAGTCGAAGACAGACACAGGCTTTTTACCACACGCTTTTTTATCTCTTACATTAAAATTTAAATGCAAAACGGAAATGAATGTTTGCATGCAAGCAACTGTGGTAATTGTTATGATTGTTATATTAGTTTAAAACTCCCTAGCCACAACAAAGTAACCTCAGAGGAGCGAGAGTAGAAATCATTTAACATAGACTGCAGAAATTAAGGAATCGATGCACAAGGTGTGTTCTCATGCAGGATACCCTGGATTCTCACTCCGAATAAAATAAACAAGATCGGATGGATAAGAAAGAAAAGGTAAAGAAGTGGTAGCGACGAAGACATGAAAAGTGGAGAGAAGTAAAGAGGATATGACTGAAGTCCCGAAAGCGTCTCTGTAGCTGAGGTAACCGAACAGTATCCCCATGGGGGCGCTTGTCCCCATAGCATAGGGTGCACAAATCTAACCTACTCTTTTGACATATTTCAAGCCAAGCTTTTCGTCTATCATATTCTCCGAGATGAAAAAATATAATTTACATAGTTTAAGCAAGGCACTGCTATGGCGTACTTATTATTATACACATCAATATTTTGATGTTTAAGAAACCTGCACAGCATTTCGGCTTACGATGATTTTAAGCTGATAAATTCTGTCAAACGAACGTAATGATATTTATAAATTCCAGTAAACGGCTGTCTTCGTACCGTGTCTAAAATTATTTTAACATACACTCAAAAAACTGTTTTCTCCGTATGAATGATTTCACTTCCACAAGTTGAAAATGGACGCGACCTACAAAATAAACATTCACAATTGAATCAACCTCAGCCAAACAAAAATATGCCAACATTTGACACATAGTAATATGAATGGAAGGAATGGCACTCGAAATCCTAAGAATTTGTTTTTAATTCACTGTTTGAGCAATGAAGTGAGAGGAACGATAAGACGGAAGCGAGGACAATGAGGAATTAGAAGACGGAAGCGAGGACAATGAGGAACAAGAAGAGGGATGCGAGAACAATGAGGAACAAGTAAACGGAAGCGAAAACAAAGAGGAACAAGAAGACGGAAGCGAAAACAATGAGGAACAAGAAGACGGAAGCGAGAGCAATGAGGAACAAGAAGACGGAAGCGAAAACAATGAGGAACAAGAAGACGGAAGCGAAAACAATGAGGAACAAGAAGACGGAAGCGAGAGCAATGAGGAACAAGAAGACGGCGAGGAAGGACAAGATGGCGCACAGGAAGGACAAGATGGCGCACCTGTTGACGGTGATGGCCACCAGGTTGAGGAGCGACACGGCCACGTTGCCGTAGAAGAAGAAGGGGAACACGCTGCACAGAGCGTCTCCCAGCACCCACGCCTCGTGGATGTACCTGCGCATGCGCACCCACGCCAGTTCTATGAGTCCTAATGTGGTCATCGTCTCTACGGGTTTTCTTCGTGTTCAGCTTACTCATTTTTTTTCGGGACTTGAAATGTCGATTGGATTAGATTTTATATTGCAATCCACAATAGAATGAAATTTATTTCAATTTGCACATTTCATTTTTGCTACGCAGCATACTCCAAATCTGTGTCAGAAATAGAGTGTTAATTTGACATTCTAGACAAAATTGTTGCATTGGGTGAATATCATTCTACATAACACAGCAAATAAACTAATACATTGAATGACTCGAAACCAATTTTCGCATTTCTAAACTCAAGCCTAAAAAATTCTATGCTATAAAAGATGCTTCGTTCTAACTACGACAGATGTGCATTTTTTACAAAATGACACTATTAATCGCAATAACATTATTTCCAAAAGCTAAATCTAGCAACAACAGATTCACGAGTGTGAAGCAAGTTCTAAGTGAACTAATCGTCTAAGAGAGAACTTTATGGCACACAAATGCTGGAGCGTGTATCATTTGCAGGCGCACCTGGAGGCCGTGAGAGGCAGGTTGATGGTGCAGAAGAGCAGGTCGGACACACACAGGCTGATGATGAAGGCCGTCGTCGCGTGCACGCGTAACTTCACGCTGCGAGTCAGGGCAACGATCGTCGTCAAGTTACCTGCACAGTGAGTTGGGCTTAGCATCTGACTAATGGTTCAGTTGGCTTATACCAGTCTTATAGCTCTCTTGGTCAAATACCAGTCATATTTTGCTTAGTCAAATATCAGTCATAGCTTGCTTAGTCAAATATCAGTCATAGTTTGCTTAGTCAAATATCAGTCATAGTTTGCTTAGTCAAATATCAGTCATAGTTTGCTTAGTCAAATATCAGTCATAGTTTGCTTAGTCAAATATCAGTCATAGTTTGCTTGGTCAAATACCAGTGATAGCTCTCTTGGCCAAATATCAGTCATAGCTCTCTTGGTCAAATATCAGTCATAGCTCTCTTGGTCAAATATCAGTCATAGCTCTCATGGTCAAATATCAGTCATAGCTCTCATGGTCAAATATCAGTCATAGCTCTCTTGGTCAAATATAAGTCATAGCTCTCTTAATGAAATATCAGGCATAGCTCTCTTGGTCAAATATCAGTCATAGCTCTCTTAATGAAATATCAGGCATAGCTCTCTTGGTCAAATATCAGTCATAGTTCTCTTGGTCAAATATCAGTCATCGCTCTCTTGGTCAAATATCAGTCATAGCTCTCTTGGTCAAATATCAGTCATAGCTCTCTTGGTCAAATATCAGTCATAGCTCTCTTAATGAAATATCAGTCATAGCTCTCTTGGTCAAATATCAGTCATAGCTCTCTTGGTCAAATATCAGTCATAGCTCTCTTGGTCATATATCAGTCATAGCTCTCTTGGTCAAATATCAGTCATAGCTCTCTTGGTCAAATATCAGTCATAGCTCTCTTGGTCAAATATCAGTCATAGCTCTCTTAATGAAATATCAGTCATAGCTCTCTTGGTCAAATATCAGTCATAGCTCTCTTGGTCAAATATCAGTCATAGCTCTCTTGGTCAAATATCAGTCATAGCTCTCTTGGTCAAATATCAGTCATAGCTCTCTTGGTCAAATATCAGTCATAGCTCTCTTGGTCAAACATCAGTCATAGCTCTCTTGGTCAAATATCAGTCATAGCTCTCTTGGTCAAATATCAGTCATAGCTCTCTTAATGAAATATCAGTCATAGCTCTCTTGGTCAAATATCAGTCATAGCTCTCTGGGTCAAATATCAGTCATAGCTCTCTTGGTCAAATATCAGTCATAGCTCTCTTGGTCAAATATCAGTCATAGCTCTCTTGGTCAAATATCAGTCATAGCTCTCTTGGTCAAATATCAGTCATAGCTCTCTTGGTCAAATATCAGTCATAGCTCTCTTGGTCAAATATCAGTCATAGCTCTCTTAGTCAAATATCAGTCATAGCTCTCTGGGTCAAATATCAGTCATAGCTCTCTTGGTCAAATATCAGTCATAGCTCTCTTGGTCAAATATCAGTCATAGCTCTCTTGGTCAAATATCAGTCATAGCTCTCTTGGTCAAATATCAGTCATAGCTCTCTTGGTCAAATATCAGTCATAGCTCTCTTGGTCAAATATCAGTCATAGCTCTCTTGGTCAAATGCCAGTCATAGCTCTCTTAGTCAAATACATGTCTTATAGCTCTCTTAGAATACCAATCAAGGGGATACTATTAACGAAATAACTTAACACTCTTAATCAGGTTACACGTTGAGTTATTGTTCACAAATGATCATACACTCATTATTATTATTATTATTATATAAGAAAGTTTTAGCCTCCCTTAACCACGACAAAGATGTTCCAAGAGAGGAAAGAGGAAGGCACCATTTAGTATTGAGTTGAGGGGACGCGGAATCTATGCACAAGGTGCACAGAAACAGTAAGCTAGGAAAGAAGTTCATGAAACAAGAAAAAAGTTGAAGAAGAAAGTAGTAGGTGCTGAAAAACAGGACAGCAGTGAACCGAAAAAAGATGGTCCGTAACAAAACAAAAACCTATTCTATTACAACAAAAAGGAAGCCTACCTAACCTTTAGCTCAGGCCCTCACATAGTCCCCCTGGGAGCGCCAATTCCCATAGATACAATAGTTGTATCCCCCTGAGGGGATCATACACTCATGATCAGATTACATGTAACATACAAACCACAAATGCCTCGACAGTTGAAGCAACGTATATATAGTTTAAAGTGCCGAAAAATAAAATGCGCATGATTCCATCTTTACCATTGATTAAGCTCAGTATTCTGCACATTTTAAAGACTTTGGTATTCCTTCTATAATATTTTTTTAAGTTTATGTATAGGTTCATATACCTCCTGTCAGCAACTTTTCCCGTAACTCGCATCTGTTTGAACAGTGTCGTAGGTTTAATTAAAATGTCATAAAAAACATAGCGTCCACTCACTTTTATTTACAAGCAAAAAAATATAGCAGCAATGAAAATTGAATTTACTGTTCAAGAAAAAGCACCTTATCGAGGAACTAAGCATTGTGAAAGCACTAGGACAATGCTATAGGACAATGCTCCTTCCATTAGAGAAGTATGCAGGGCTTATGAAAGCTAATTGTTTCTCTGTTCATTTCGTCATCTTGGAGGTAGTTTCAAAGCAGGATGAATTTTACTGTGTCCTCTGATTCTTATTTTGACTGTTGTATCATGAATACGTAGGTATCAAATAAAAAATATAAATCTCAGGATTATACTGCCATTTTGTTTAAAAAATCCGTTCATTGTATCAAAACCCCAGTATTTGTCTGAAGAAAACATCAAATCTGATTATTTTTGAAGGATTGTGTACGCTAGTGTTAGATTATTTAGCTAGTGAACCCCGCCTGCTAGAATGACAGACTTTTCAAGTTTTAGCTGCAATTCCTTTAGTAATTTTTTTTAACTGAACATGAGAGACTACCTCACTCAAACATATGTTAGTTGCGTAAGTACATTAAAATAAAATACCTACGGTGTTTCAACTATTCGACGGCTTTAATGCTGTCATTTCATATCAGAATAAAACAAAAAAAGTCAGTTACGCAGTACATTTTATCTAATAAAAGCCAAAACCGCTTGTGGTATGAATGCCTTGAATAAGCATATTTGCGTCACACATTTTCCCTATAAATCAACTCGTAACGTTTCGTTCGGGAAATTTAGTAAAACAGCTCTCGGACCGAACAAAACTGAATTTTCTTTAATAAAGCTCGAGCAGAAAAGCGAATCGTTCGGGAATATAACTTAGCTGAGGAAAATATCCATATCTACCAACTCCTCTAAAATGAGGACACCAAGCACTTGTATTGAGCATTTATGCTACCTTACTTATCTTCTTTTATTTTTCAAGTATAAATGAGAGTTACAAACTAAATTCATACATGCACGAGCAAACAAACACGACTACCGTTATAGAAGTTATGGATTTAATCATAACATTGAGGTAAAATATATGTATGTAACAAAAGCCAACTAACAGACCAGTAATCTTACTGTAACAAAAGCAAACCATCAGACCAGTAACCTTAATTATAGCCAAGGAAAACGTACTCGCGTCAAAACTGTAATTGTGCTGCTTAATTATGCAGCATTTGGTTGAACAGTGTTAGAGCAGTCAGTGACGCAAAAATTGAATATACAATAAGTAATGAATTCAAGAGTTGGTTTTTATATGATACTAAATCCAAAAAACTGAAGTGCAAGTACGGCAAGGTTGGTCCTGACATACTTGTATGTTGTTTTCAAAATAGAAATGGTTTCTCGATCGTTCCGCTGCAGAATTCTGAGCAAAATCTGTGCTCACGCTCATGCAGGGGATAACTTCCCTAATGCATCACTAAAAGAAATTTAGGTCAGTCTGTCGATACACCAAACTGATCAATTCTTTCGGTTCAAATTGAAAACCAACAAATCCATTGTTTAAATCCAGTAAATGGACTTGAGAACAAACTAGAGCAATTTTCAAATTAGAAACAGAGTTTGACATCAACCATTTTAACTCGTCAATATGCATCCTTCGGCCCTAAAACAAGGCATGCGAAACTAGTCTCATTACTTGTTTTCAGCAACTCCACACGAATTTGAAATTTTAAAATTTTTAAATAAAAATTCAAAACAAGTCAATGAGAATTTTACGTAACATATATTTTTTTAATGAATGTCTTTCTTGTCAGTATTTTTTTATCAAAAAAGGAGAAACGTAGAAATTACAACCAAATTCATGAACTTTACCATGGAATTCATAAGGATGCAGGCAAAAGCTGTAGCATTGAATCATATTTTTCGATGTCAGTTAACAAGAAGACCACAAGCGGCGCCGTGACAATGAGGCAAAGACTGCGGTACGTTGTAAAGCAATTCACCGACCGCAAGATCACTCAGCCACCGTAAACCCATCGACGAGACAGCGGAGGCAACCGCTAACAGAGACACAAACGACCAACTGCCGCACGTGTGCTGCAGACACGGTCGCTCATTGGTCCGGCTTTTCACACTTTTAGCTTAGTGCGGTAGCCCACCCTGTCTTGTAGGAACTAAGCGTGTACTTCAACCTACCACTTCCTTGTTAGACCCAAAAGACCATTGCTAATGTTTTCTATCAATATTTCGTAATAATTAGCATGGGAACCGAGCTATTACGCTTTTAAGTATGTACTACGCAGAGTTTTTTTCCAATATTCAGCCTACTCAGTTTCGACGAGTTTTATTAGAACGTAACCAGAAGAGAAACCTTTTCAGGCCAAGAAAAAGACAAAATGCGTTTACATGTCGCACAGGGACAAAAAACTTGGGAGACGTGGGCTATTAAAACTAAAATAAAACTGTACTACTTACTTCGTGAAGTGCGCAAATGTTCTGACATGAAGAACAAGTTACAACAGCTATAGGAATTCGCGCGTCCAAAGTACTCCAACGAAGAAAGACACAGAGTATTTCAATGAAGCTATTAAAGTACCTCTAAAGGATATCTCAGGATCTCCCGAGGGAAGATCAGGAAAAATAATACATAAATAACATAAAAATTCTGATGTCATCTCTCCAACCTATCGAGGAACGTAAAATGCCTCCACGACGCTACAGCGCACGCGCGCCTCACATTTCACGGCACACATCACTTCATAAACACTGCTAACTTTACAACACTGCTAACCTTACAACACTGCTAACTCTACAACACAGCTAACCTTACAACACTGCTAACTTTACAACACAGATCACTCTACGACACAGATCACTCTACGACACAGATCACTCTACGACACAAACCACTCTACGACACACGCCACTCTACGACACAAATCACTACAACACAAATCACTCTACTATACAGATCACCCTACGACACAGATCATCCTACGACACAGATCATCCTACGACACAGATCATCCTACGACACAGATCATCCTACGACACAGATCATCCTACGACACAGATCATCCTACGACACAGATCATCCTACGACACAGATCACTCTACAAAGCAGATCGCATTCACTTTACCGTGTATGGCACTTCAAGACACCAAGATATCAAGTAGAAACAGCTGCTCCAAATCACGGCTATTTGAGAGCAACAAAAAACATAATGCAAAGAAAAAAATCAGAGTTTGCGCTGACGCGAGATCAACGAAAACAAATGATGCGAGAATGCAACCGAAATAGTGTCCAGAGATAAGGGAAGGAAGGAGGGAAACAGAACGAAAAAGATTCTGAGATGAAAAATGAAGGCTTACAAGAAGTGCGACATTAGACGCGTCGAGACATAAAAGAAAAATATTAAGGGCGAAATAGAATAAAATTAGGAACTGCAAAACACCAACATTAGCACATGAACATGACTGGATCAAAAGGAATGAATTAATAGACGTAACAAATGGGATAGGATGAGAAAACTCTTGGAGGAAAATGAGAAAGAAGCCAAACAGTAGCCCGGGTGTGGTAGGAGAGGCATTCATCTTCATATTTAAGGCCCTGTAAGTAGAAACGTCATTGAGCGCACCCACCACGCGAGGCTCCGAAGAAAAAGTTACGCTGATGGATGTCGTTCCGAGAGAAGTTCTGTGCAGTCTCCTTCAGAGCGCTTCGTAGAAATTGATTAGAATGCGCTGTAATTCGAGACCCGGGCGCGCGTTAGGAAAACACGAGCGCGAAAACTTTTCGATTTCTTGCATGCTCAAGAATTTGGGAAAAAATATGTGGATAATAAATGTTTTACAAGTGATTGCCAAAAATATTCTTAAGAAAACAAGAGGATGTTTAAAGGATCATCTTGTTTATTGAGAATATTGATGGCAATCACTTGTAAACCATTTCTTATCCCCATCTTTTTTACAAATTCTTGAATATGCAAGAATCTACTGACTACCAAAAAAACGCGACCAGAATTAGGATCCATCGCGATTTATTTCTTACGACACATTACAGAGGAATGTGCATGCAATTGATGTCTAAATCCCGCAGAGAGTTTGGGGCGAAAATTTAGGTGTAAGCCCGAGATGATCGCGATTTCACAACCTCCCAAAATTAGCGTCTTTTTCTTCATACTTACTGTGCTCTAGTTGACTCGTATTTTGGAAAAATGATACCTCAAAGAGCAACTCACTTAAAAAAATACAAAGGAAAAATTGTTATTCAAAAATTAGGCAAATGAACTGAAAAATTGCCGAAAGTCATTCTACACGTTTTCTAAGAGTTTAATAGCTATGATACTTTCCGATGAATGTCTTAATGACTATGCCAAAAATACTTTCCGATATAGATGTCTTAAAGCTTTTACTGCAACCAGGAGTAGTACAAACAATGCTTTTGTAAGTAAAAATGCTCTGAAACGGTAAATGACGAAAATACAATTGCACAACGGTCTTAAAAAAACAAGAGCATCTAAAAAAATAAAAATACGGACGTTAGATAAACAAAAGGTAAAAAATCTCTAAAAATTAATTAGTAATTCAATTCCCAATCCCCCGAACTAATTTTCCGCTGATTAATTGTAAGTTAGTTTCAGCCTCCTTTACACAGAGAAAAATTGTCACAAAACCAACTCACAAAAGTGTGTCAACTACTTACATCAACAGTTTCTGTTTTGTGACATACTTTTACGTGTCATGAGCTTATACGACACACATAATTGTGCTAATCATGACACTTATCGTAAGTCAATATTATTTCACATAAATGTTTCACTTGCTCAGACAGGCTACTGAATACCCTAATATACAAACAACGTCTAAGAATCTGAAAAATAGCGCGGGTCAAGGCTTTAGAGGAGAAAGATACTCCATTCACAAAATTTAAAGACAGTTCGGTTTTCAACAGAATTTTTTGGCCCGTTTGAAACGTGAATATGTGATTTAACTCTCTCAACCGGTCTAATATGAGGTCAAAGGAAATACTCCTATGTCAATCAATGTTTTGTTTTTCTGAATAATCGTTCGACACACACAGATGTGTCAAAATATCTCTCAGTAAGTGTACCTCCACAAAGATGTTCTAAGAGAGGAAGTATTAAGGCGCCATTTAGTATGGAGTTAAGGAAACGAGGAATCTATGCGCAAGGCATGTTTTAGCACAGGATCACATGTGCATAGAAACAGTGAGTTGAGAAGGTTAAGAAGCAAAAAAAAAACAAAAGAAACACTCAGAGGTGCTAAAAAGCAGGACAGCAGCGAACCAAAAAAATATGGTTCTTAACAAAACAAAAAACATTTTATTTCAACAAAAAGAAGGTCTACCCAACTCTCAGATCGGGACCTCGCATTTTCCTCTTAGGAGTACTAATTCCCATAGATACAATAGTGGCACTCCACTGAGGAGGAAAATACTGGTAAACACATTTCAGCAAATACCGTGAAATAGATCCAAAGTTCATACATCTGAAAGTAAATCTCTTCACCCAATGGGAGATACGAGTACTTCTCCTACCAGTACTTCTTGGCCCTCATAACATACTTTACTCCCTAAACCTGGTTAGACGTATTGAGAGTTGTAAATCACCATCAATATAGATTAATGAATGCAAATACATAAATCCAAAGACCTGAATGCTCCTTACTTAGGCTCGAGACGCATAAATCTAGGATTCTATGAACTAGAGACCTAGAGATGGAACTGAGGACGATTCATGGTATGCTGATCGCGGCGAAAATTCAGAGTAACGACTAATGAAAATCAGTTGACGCCAATATTACGGTGGGAAAAACACTCATATTAGGTCCATGCTTTGAAATTCAGTTTCTTTACAGAGAAACCGTATCAAACAGATAATATGTTCGTGGAATTTCTCTAATGGATCATCGTCCGACAAAACTGGTAAATAATTATTGATCCAACACGTCGTCCATGATTTTCAACACGAATATTCTAACTTGGAAAGAAGAAACGATTTACGCTCGCGTTAAACATGAAACGAGCTGTCATCAGTCAAACAGACATGCCTCGCTTAGAAGGCGGCATCGGGAACAATCTTCTTCTCTCAGAAAAGCGCAAACTTCGTCAATAAAAAGTCAAGTAAAAATCAGAGGCGTCTGGAAACTGGCGCCACTACTTTACTTCTTCGCAGAAAAAATGCGCAATCTGACAGACAGCGACATGGTCAAGCATGAGCTAAAACATGACTCCTGCTCGAGCGTAGTTAAAGCTGAGTGATGGTCCCTAAAAACTGCTGCCGCCACCGCACAAAAACTCAGCGTAGAGTCCACAGCTCGGGGCCTGCACTTGCCTGGGCAGGATTAGGGAGCTGACAGCTGTGAAGGATGAATGTTATATTTAAATGATCCAAATCATTCATTGTAAAATATTGACAAAGTAATTCAACGAATTTCCAGTGGATATTTACACACAATACATGGAATTTAAAATATATAAAATTTATTCCCTGTACAATTAAACATCTCTAAATATGGGCAGTATTTCGAGTCATGTGAAACTATAGAGGCTTTTTGCCGAAGACTATAGCAAGGGAAAGTATTTTAGGGATATTTTCCTGCTTGTGTACTGTATCGATAAAATTCGATCCCATGATTATTTGTCAGGTAAAATAAAATGACAATTCCCCAGTTAAGACCATAAATAATTTATTAATATGCGTCTCCTAAGATTAGATTAGATGTTAGTTTTAGCCACCCTAACCACAACAAAGGCATTCCAAAGAAAAGTAGAAGGAAAGCGCCATTGAATATGAACTTAGGGGAACGCTGAATCTACGCACAATTTGCGTAGAAACAGTGAGTTGAAAAAGAAGTTTATGAAACGAGATAAAAGTTAAAAAAAGTAGAAGGAGCTGAAAAATAGGACAGCGGTGAACGGAAAAAAGATGGTCCGTAACAAAACAAAAAGTGTATTCTATTTCAGCAGAAGGAAGGCCTACATGACCTTCAGCTCGGAACCTCTCATATTTCCCTTGGGAGCGCTAATTCCCATACATACAATAGTTGCATCCCCCTGAAGAGTTTGCGTCTACTAAACCAAACCAACTAATACTAATTTGAACTAGCAGCACATTTTATATAATCAAAGTTCATAAACATTTGATATTCAGCTTCCACTGCGAAAGGCGGTTGAATGCAGGTCAATATTTTCCAGGTAACTCCTGTGTTTCTCTTATCTTACTACAATATGCTTGTATAATTGAACAACACAATGTGGGGTCACTTGTTCAACGTATGATATTCGTCGCATACACTTCAAACGACGGCCATGTTAACACTCCAATGAAATAAAGTTTCACTCGATTTCTCCGACCTACATATGATGGCATCGAACAAGCTTAATAACAAGGCCAAGGCAAATGACTAGGCCAAGTCTGAACGTAAGAGCGGGTAAATTGTGGAGCTCTTTGACGGAGTCTGGTTGTCGTCTCAAGTGTGTTAGGTGCAGTCGTTCATTGAGTTAAAGATGCCATACATGATAAAATGACGACCAAAGCTGAAGAATCATTCAGATACCCAGGGCAGTGAGACGGTATTAGTGAAGAGGAAGAGTTGACAGCTAAAGCTTGATTTTCACAGAATATATACTAATATCTGTGATAAGCGGTTATTTTTGGATAAAAAATAGGCATAATCAATCTCTGCTAACAGCGAGGATAAAAATGATCGCATTTGCTTGGCGATTCTTGAGGTAAGAATACTGACGGTTCAGGATTTTTTCAAGAAAAGCAATCTAGATTGATTCATTCACCCAATAAGAATTATTGCACGCAATTTTTTTTAAAACCATTGCTTACTTTCCTTACGAAAATAATACTGAAATATGAAGCTAAGTTATTATTGAAGCAAAACAAACCATAGAATGATGAATTCTAACCTGAAATATGATGGAAGAAAAATACCTATGGAATAAGTCTGATAAATTTTGCATACAGATTTAAACTAATTCATTAAAAGCGACGTGATAAATGTCACAACGAAAGTATACAAAATGAAAGTTAGAGTCCCTCATATCTATGCACCAAATGTTGTATCCCCGATGCAGCGACTCGAAGTACAATTATAAGCAGACTGTTTTTCAAAATAAACGAACAATTTGAACAAGACGTACAATTTGCCAACAACTATTTCACAGCGGGAGATATTCAGCTGTAGGACGAAATACATAGAAGTAAAAGTTAGCTACAATTGAATGAATAAATTTCATGCCGTCGCATAAATTTCGTTGCTGTCGCAACGAACGTACTTTTTACAGGAGCTCCACGTAGGCTAGGAGTTAAAGCTATATCACGAACGCTCCAGCAAATTATCCAGACCCAAAGAGAGAAAAAACTAGACCCTTTAGAACGTGAATGTTTATGTGCTCTGATTGGATTAATTCATGCGATACATGCAAAGTACTCACAAGCCACCGTAAGATTCCTCCACGCAAACTCGAAATAATTTGAAGCGACGGTATGAGCCCCCATAATGATGAACAGGTTTAATATTCTTAAATACATCGACGATGATCAATCACTGAGACCTGCAACAGCCTGCTCTGTGATTATATCTATAAAAATATGATAAATAATAAACAAATAAATTCATAAACTGGTACCTTCGCATTCTCAGTTTGAGCAATGCTTTATCAACTTTTGACAGCAAACCGACGGTTTGTGTTAAAGGAGTGCTCGAACTCGACTGTTATTATATTAGATAGTTTAAAGACTTTCCAACCACAACATAGGCGATTTCAAAAGAGCAAAGAGAAGAGACCATTTATTATGAACTGTAAAAGCAGGGAATATATGCAGGAGACGTGTTCCCACACAGGATACCCGCCGCAAAAAAATAGCAAGTTAAGAAAGAAGAGAAAAAAAAGTAAAAGACGAAGAAGGCATGAAAACGGTTAGTAAACTGAACACGAAAAACAGCAGACAACCGAGAATTAGGTACCCTAGCTCGAAAAATCTTTTCCATGAGGCGCACATCAAGATTGGAACGGGCGAGCTTCAGCATACTCCTGAGGCCGCCAGCCCCCATGGCATGGGATAGATAAACCTAACTGACCTAAACCTATTGCCTATCTATACCCTTTGAGGCGGCACGAACTTAATCCACACCTTCAATTTTTCCTCGATTTTACTAAAATGGAAATTTGAACAAGCGTGTTACAATGTGAACAACACAAATGACAACCAAATATCTACTGAGCAGAGCTCCGTGAAATTACAAATTGATTCGCTTGCAAAATGTAACGTACGTGGAGAAACTCTAGAAACACGAGCTTGTAGCATGCAGCCTAGTAAATTTCTATTCTGATTTATATCAAAAATAATGATACCGTTGGATTATAAGTTAGTTTAAGCCTTCCTGACCGCAGCAGAGGTGTTCCAAAGAGCGGAAGAATGATGGCACCATTAAGTATGGAATTCAGGGAACGGGGAATTCATACACAAGGTGTGTTCCCACACAAGATCTTTTACGATTAGATTAGATTAGATTATAAGTTAGTTCAAGTCTCCCTAACCGCTGCAAAAATAGAGCATATCGAAGAGAGGAAGGAGGAAGGCACCATTTAGTATGGAGATAAGAAAATGAGGAATCTATGCAGAAAGGGCATAGAAACAGTAAGATGGAAAAGAAGTACATGAAATAAGATAAAAGTTGAAGAAGAAAGTCAGAGGGGCTGAAAAACAGGACAGTAGTGAACCGAAAAAAGTGGTCCTTAACATAACAAAAAACATTTTATTTCAACAAAAAGAAGGCCTACCTAACTCTCAGCTCGGGCCCTCACATTTTTCCCCTGGGAGCGCTAATTCCCATAGATACAATAGTTGTATCCCCCTGAGGGGGGAGATCTTTTACGAATAGAAACAATAAGTTAGGAAGGAAGTTTATGAAACAAGATAAAAGTTGTAGAAGAAAGTATTACGTATGTGCTGGAAAACAGGACAGCAATGAACCGAAAAAAAATGGTCCGTCATAAAACAAAAAACATTCCGCTGAACATAAAGCAGATCTACCCAACCCTGAACTCGGGACCTCACATTTTTCCCTGGAAGCGTGAAGCCTCTCATAGAAATTTAAAACGAACTTCTTAACGATGAGTTGCGGTTTGAGGCTCGAATAAAAAATATGTTGCTTTTCAAATAAGAGATTGGATCTGAACAAATCGAATTGGTTTAAAAATCCAGCTAAAAGTTCACTAACAGCGGCGAACATCAGAACTGTTTTATAATAAGCATCAGAAATGGTTACCAATAAAATGACCAACATTTATCGATATCCAAATAAAAACATCTGGACAGAAACCCTTCAATCGAAACCACCAGACCAGACCGTCCAACGTAACGTACGGCTTCTCACCCTTGCTCGATCTACATACGTTCCGCAAAACCAGACCAAAATACCAAGCTTAGTCCTACTTTTCGAAGCGTTCGAAATAACAGACTTTGACGTCAGAAAAGAACAAGCATCTTTGTTTACATGCGCGTCATACCTCCGGCCCGTTAGTCGAGCTCCTCCCTCAGCGGCTGAGAAAAAGAGTGTTATTGTCTCACGTGAGAAGATCAGCTTCTACGCAGACGTGACCGGCGACTGCTGATGGCTCTGCTGCTAATGATCTTACTACAAGCAATGCTTGCGTTCTGTTTACAAGGTTAATGATTTGCTTCTCTTGCTAATTTCTTGTTTCTTCGACGATAATGCTGCTCATGTGGCTGATGGTACTAGAACTCATCAGAACGTTCTCAATGCAGGGCTACTCTTGATTGCTGATAGACGTGTTGCTTTTATGACTGAACTGCACCTGCTGCTACTGGCCAGTACCTGCTACAGGTACTAATTATTACTACTGCTACTGGACAGCTCCGGCTACTAATACTACGCTGCACCTACTGCAGTAAATCACCGGAGCCAACGAGCAGTAGTCATATTCCAACAAAAACTGAAAGGAACAGAAAAAATCGACGAGTGCCTTGGTATATGAAATCATAAATACGGCAGTAACCTGAAAAAAACCTGTGTCCAAGACTGTCTCCACGGTCCTCAGGAGTATTACGTTTCTTGAAACAAAATCAGCACTAGGAGTATCTATGACAGAACCGGTGCCATCGATAACCTACAAGTTGCATGCAGCGCAAGGATCACTTCACAGGAGCCACGTCCACTGTACGACGTCGTGGTAAGAACGATCCATCTTCATTCTTTTCTCCCTCGATGGTCAGCACTTAGCCAAGTGATAACGAAACAGGCTAGAAATTCTTCAAGACTGCCTAATGAAATACTGTTGGAAAATGTCATCGAGTTTTTAGTTTCAATTCGAAGATAAAATGATAAGATATGAAGAATCAATGGACACGAAAAAAGGACTGGACCTTAAACGAGCTGATGTACACTTACTCTCGTGAATCAACTTCCACTTGGGTCTTAAAAGGGTTTCTTTGATTTCTTTTGGGATAAATGACCTCTTTGAAGTCGTAAATGGAATCTTCAGGGTTGCATAGCACTTAACGTTCAGCGATATTCTTCAGATTGTTAACGGTGAAAGACGAGCAAGTAAAAACTTTTTCCATGTGCGTCTGGCCGCTATACCGACGGCATGGCAAGTGCCATGAAATGGATCACATTTTCACACAACATCACAGAGCAGATAACAGCTCCGGTTAGCGAAAAGTTCCAGTTTTTCATATCAAACAGTTGATCAGAAGTTCTTTTATGATAACTTCAAGATAAAATTGACTCAACACAAGGAAGGTAGCTTAGATATTTGAGCGGACAGTTTTATCCTTAAGAGGCAATGTAAAATTTAACCATTGTTTGAAAGTGGAATGTGGAATAAAATAGTAAAATATTTTCGACATATTATTCTTAACCAAATTATTAACGCAGCTTTAAAATTACGATGCTAGAAGTTTTTCTCAGTAATGGCGATTTTCATCGAACACAAACTGCCCTAAAATTTTCCGAAAAATTCGTCAGTTCAACCAAGCAGTTAAACAGAGACGCAACGCTCAGGCTTGAGCAATGCGAAGCTCGGGTACCAACACTCTAGACGTAGCTGGTGTAGCTCACACCACCGCCAGAATGGCTGACGTAGCCGGGCATCAGTTCTCAGGTTAACACAAAGCTCTCCTTTCAACGCTCCCCTTCAAATTCCGAAGAACCTTCAGCAGGAAGGAGGCATAAATAACAGAGGCTACTTCACGTCTTAAAATTTCCGGACGACCCTCAAAATAAAGTGAGCTCCACACAAATGAGGAATGAAACTTCGCACTCGGGGAAATTACGAGAGCTGTCTGCAATAGTCAGTGCTGTGAGTACTTAATATCGTGCGATTTGTAACTTTAGAAACATAGAAGGCCTTCATCCCGAGAAATCCCTTTGAAGCCAGAGGAATGATTGTCGGTACCCCAAAAATTATTTACCACTAACTAAAGAACCCAAAATTGGGATGTATATATTTGAACTTCAATAAATAATTCATATTAACAAACTAATTAACCAAAATTATTCAAAAATTTTAAAAGTAACTGGACATGTACTCTGTCGAATTATGCTGTAAAAAAATAACAAGCGGAAAACAATATATTGAATAGGTGAGCGACAAAATGACGCAGTTATACAACTAATTGCCCTCAAGACTTTGTTCGAAAACAGTTTTTAATTCAAATGAAATTACACATGAACACTACACTCGAGTCGTGTTCTTACTCGTATACTTTGATCTCACCATTATTTATCGCAAAACTCAGTACACAAAGTTAATATTTTATTCCCTTTTCCATATTAGCAATCAATTACAAAAATCATGCAAGGGAGAAAAGTTAAACGCCAATATTGCCGTGCAAAATACATCAGAAACGCTCCACCTAGCTCGGTAACAAAGTAGACTGCTACGGACGGCACACACGGACGCGGTAGCACCTTGTGACAAGAGGGGACTTGTTTGTTCTCCAAATATCAGAAAACGAGGTCCAATCAATCATGTGAAGTACGAACTAGTGCTCGTACGTACCCACTAGCTCGCAGGCACGTAGACAAAGCTTCGATCTTCGGTGAAACAACGAGACATGTGTTCAGAATTCTAACGAATAATGCTTTTTTTCCTTTAGGAGTCGACCTGAAAATCTGAGTACCATTGACGTGATGATTTCCTAAGGATTTACTTCACCCAATGGTCTCAAGTACAGTGTCTACATAGATGATATCGGGCGAGAAATATTTTGCGATAATCGCTAAAATTCAAACCACACCACGCCTTAACACATTTATTGCAATGGGTTAAACTGAAGTTCAATATCTAACTCAAATTTACTGTCAAAAGCTGTTAAACAAATTATGAAGAGCAAACATTAATTGGGTAAAGTAAATAGCATGAATTTCAAAGATTCTTACAAATTTTTCAAACGACCCATCGATGGGTCCCAGCTGAAAAAAATTGAGCACGACTCACCTGTGGGTCATGCCGCAATGAATGCGGTAAGCATCGGGTCGTTTCTACCGTACCACGTACAAAAAAGGTAAATTACGGCAGACCCATCAATACTACGATAAAAAATACTATCACTGAAAATTAATAAATAAAATTTTGAAGTAAAAACACTACTCTAACCCTCATCAACATATACCAACAAAACATTCATGACTATAAGAAAGAGTTTACTTTCTGATCCACACTCCGGACACTCGGTAAGCTACTGTGAGAAAGAGTGAAGATAGCCTGCACAACACTGGTGGTGGCATCGATGATACGAGAGACGGACACCGCTCGGCCTGAAAGCCTTCGCACATTCTGCTAACGACTGCGAGTCGAATCTCTTTTCACAGAAAGCATTCAATTCTACATAGCATACGAGGTTCGTTATTTTTGGTACTGTTCCTTACACTGGACAATACCGAATAACACTTTAAATTAATAAGCTACTGAGCTGACTTATTTAGAGTATTAATCAGCTATTTAGCTAGCATTGCGGAAGAGATATAGAGCAAACTTCGTCAGTTCGGTGTGAGAGGATGCCTTACAAAGATTAATATCAAAGTCTCATAACCGTTCAATTCTAAGATCATTTATTTGTGCGCAGCAAAAGGAGAGGAATACGCACAGAGGAGGAACACAGAGGAAGGAACACAGAGGAGGAAGGAGGGAACACAGAGGAGTAAGGAGGAAGGAACACAGAGGAGAGAGGAGGAAGGAACACAGAGGAGAAAAGAGGAAGGAACACAGAGGAGAAAAGAGGAAGGAACACAGAGGAGAAAAGAGGAAGGAACACAGAGGAGAAAAGAGGAAGGAACACAGTGGAGAGAAGAGGAGGGAACACGAAGGAGGGAGCAGGAGAGAACACGGAGGAGGGAGGAAGAGGAAGGAGGAGGGAACACGGAGGAGGAAGGAAGAGGGAGGAGGAGGGAACACGGAGGAGGGAGGAAGAGGGAGGAGGAGGGAACACGGAGGAGGGAGGAAGAGGGAGGAGGAGGGAACACGGAGGAGGGAGGAAGAGGGAGGAGGAGGGAACACGGAGGAGGGAGGAAGAGGGAGGAGGAGGGAACACGGAGGAGGGAACACAGAGGAGGGAGGAGGAGGGAACACGTAGAAGTGCTGCGTTCTTATCGTTCTGAAGAAGACCAGCGCAGCGCGGGCGATACTACACAACACCTGCTGTGCCCTCACTCAGCTGTGCCCTCACTCAGCTGTGCCCTCACTCAGCTGTGCCCTCACTCAGCTGTGCCCTCACTCAGCTGTGCCCTCACTCAGCTGTGCCCTCACTCAGCTGTGCCCTCACTCAGCTGTGCCCTCACTCAGCTGTGCCCTCACTCAGCTGTGCCCTCACTCAGCTGTGCCCTCACTCAGCTGTGCCCTCACTCAGCTGTGCCCTCACTCAGCTGTGCCCTCACTCAGCTGTGCCCTCACTCAGCTGTGCCCTCACTCAGCTGTGCCCTCACTCAGCTGTGCCCTCACTCAGCTGTGCCCTCACTCAGCTGTGCCCTCACTCAGCTGTGCCCTCACTCATTATTATGACTATTATTATATTAGTTGATCAAGACTCCTGGCCACAACAAAGGTGATTTCAAGAGAACGAAAAGAAAGGACCATTGAGTATGGACTGTGGAAAACAGGAAACTTATGCACAAGCTATGTTCCCACACAGGATACCCAGCAGATTAGGAAGAAAGAAAAAATAAGACAAAAAAGAGATGTCTGAGAAGCATGAAAACTGAAAGAACCAAAGTGGACACGAAAGACGAAAGGTCTACAGTTAAAGCCTAACTACAGCTGAGATAACCCAACAGCAACCCAGGGGGGTTCCCAATCCCATGCCATGTGATAGACAAACCTAAAATCTTTTTTACCCTCACACATCCACACTGTCGCTTTCCTGCCCTCACACAACCAAACACTCGCTTTTTTATCCTCATACATTTACACTGTCGCTTTCCTGCCCTCACACAGTTACCCTGTCGCTTTTCTTCATTCACACATCCAAACTGATTCTTTTCTACCATCACTCATTTACAATGTCTCTTTTCTTCTACCCTCACAATATCGTCTCTATCCTCACAAAATCCCACTGTATCTTCTTTACCCCCACACATCTACTACGGATCTTGTTTTACAACATAACACGTGGTCGGTGAATGAGGTAGTGGCCTTGATGGTGCGTGCGCGCGGAAGCATATAAAAATACCCCTGATACGCACATTTTACATTTTAAGAAAAAATAAATAGAATATATCGACCGGAGAGGAACTCAACTAAAGAATAGATCATCGTAAGTGTTCAGCTGACCGTGCTCTACCAACGGATTATACTGAGCTTCCCTTGTACACAGAATTTTTATTGACTTCCTTATCGATACAGTATTGAAGTATTCCCTGTATATAGTTTTTATAGTTTCCTTATGTCAACATGTTTTCATGAATTTTCCTGCTCTACAGTTTGTACGAGCCTTGTTCATACAGTCATTGAGAACTCTCACATACTCATAGTTATGAACTGCTTTATTGCCACCTAAACGAATGGTTACAATGTTCCTCAACAGAATAACCTCTTTGACACCACGTCTTCCCTGCATCCTGATATAATTTCAGGCTCAATCCGACAAACAGTCTCATCCTCAATCCCTGTTACAATGTTCCTCGTCATCAGAATAACCTCTTTAGCACTATGTCTTGAATTGTCTTCTCTGCATCCTGATGTAATTTCCCTAACGTTAGAGCTCAATCCGACAAACAGTCTCATCCTCGAGCCCTGCCGCCTCGATGAACAGAACGAGCCTTCCTGTAGATGTAATAAAGAACTTTCTCGGTACCTCGCACTCCCACAGCCCCAACAGAAGCCTCTCTGTGCACATCGCCAGCCCCACATGCGCGCTATGTGCGTTCGTCTTTTCTATTTCTATCCGCAGCAACATAACTAACAGTAAACAGAATCTTCATGCGTACAAGCTCGCTGGGGAACATATTAATACTGTGGCCTGTGTGAGACACACCCACAGCAAGGTGATGTATGGACACCAGTTCAACATGAACTATTTTTCTAAATTTTGAACCAAATTGCACCGGTCAAGTGAAGTTTCTTTGGCAGATAAATTTAACTGGAGACGACTTCTCAAAAAGAAATCTTACTTGAAGATGGAGGTCATTAATTCACAAAACAAACCTAAGGCCTGGCAAACAAATTTGATAGCTTCGTTTTTGCCTGACATGAAAAAGAAAAATCACAAGAGAAGAAACCAACTTCTAAATAAATTTTACTCTCCCTCGTCAACAATCGTGTTCAGTTTTCGCGACAATTTAAAATCATGTTGTGCTTCGATTGAGAAATGATGGTACGATGCTTTTCAGATGAAAAAAAATCTAAAAAACATGAAAATGTGCTTTATTTGTTTCATAATTTGAAAAGCCTGCTCCAGTAGCGTGCAGCACTGTGTGCCTTGGTGGCTTTGAGCCCAAGATTTTAATTCTGCAATGACAATTTCAGAACATTGACGTACGTAGCAGAACACAGTTGCCTGGAGAACTGATAGAGAAAATGCAATTTTAAATTTTTTCCTTTATCATCGTAAAAGTATTGTTCTGGTGCTTCAAAGTGTTAATGACTTAAATATTAGAAATTGGACAAAGCTTTTCCCGATGTTTATTCGGTAGAATTCACCGAAAATTAATCGCACTTTAAGTGGCCCAATAAATACCGAGCGAGGTTCTCAGATTTTTCAAGTTGCGGAAGTATTTTGGGAAACTTAATTTGAGTAACACCAAAAATTATTGCCAGGTATCATACAACAGCATCACTACATACGTAGAACAATATATAGTGTAGCATTACAGCAGAGTTTTAAACGACAAGCAGAGCGACCTAGACACGTTCTTCGCATGGCAGGTGAGTAAAGAGCACGGTAGAAGGAACAAAGTAGGGTCAAACCAGTCTTGTTTTCGTCGACTGTGTGGGAATGGTGACGTCATGGCAACGACCCAATAGCAGCGCTCATATTGCATATGGCAGCACTGCTAGCCACAAATCTGGCTCCGCTATTGGCCTAACGGCATGTCGTAATGGTGACGTCCTTAAGGTTGTTTGAAATGAAGCTGTTCTATTGGCTAGAAGACCAAGAGAAGGTGTATTTGCCCCTATAGAAATGGCTCCACCTTGTATCCTCTACCGTGGTATAGAGCGTGCGGCAGAGTGCGTGTTCGCACGCGTGACAAGCGTCATGCTTATATAGTCTTGACGGACATGCCAGAGCCGGGGTGTATAAATAGCTTCACTCTAGCCCACTTTGCATACAGAAGAGACTATATATATGCTCATTTAACAAAGCAAAGGTCAAGAAGACGACTTGTATCACCAAATCGTTTGAACGCAGAGCGAGAGTAACCGATTCAACTTTTCCGCTGTTTGTAGAGTATTTATAATTTACCGGTGAAATAAAAATATTTCTCATACTATCATAAGAAGTTTGATGAATCCTCGAGTTATTTAATGGCAAGGAAATATAAAAGAATTCATTGCGATCGAATTGTTCAAGTACGACCGAATGGAGAAATGAAGTTGAACACACTTATTAACAGCTTCGAGAAATTACCACCATGAATACGATCAGATAAAATGAATATTACTTGCTAACGTATCAAGTGTTAATTAAATGCATGAAGTTCGTTTCCCGATATCCTAATTTCAAGAATTGTACCATAATTTTCACCCGCTCAACTACCAATCTTTCTACGCACATCCAGGTCGTCTGAGCCCCGCGCGGAAAAATTGAATTTTTGCCGAGTCACCTCAGCAGGCGTCCTCAGGCGCGACTTGCGGCGGTGGCGTCCGGAACTCTCGCAGGACGAGTGTCATTCTTCGATCTTGTGGCCATGTCAACACTTAATTTTGAACCAAATAAACGGGGTTGGGCTTTATGCCTAGGTTTCTAAACTAACCTGTCGATAAAGGATTTAAATAAAAAACAATCCCTTCCTGTAGAAAAGTATAAAGAGCCACTGGATTCGAAAGAAAAAAGAATTTTAGAGGTACTCAAATTATGCCGATCAGCATATGCCTCTTGAGTTTTACTCGAAAATTTGACTAACTCCCATGAACTCGCGATGTTCTTCGGCGTACTCTTTTGCGGAGCTCATCACCGATAGACCAGGTTTTCCATTGCGCCATAACTCCTCAAGTTGTAACTTCGAGTAAATTGGCTACCATAAATTACCGGCTCTTAAACCCATAACCTTGAAATTCCAGGTTATAATGAGCTCCATTAGAACTTTAATGTGCCTTCACCGAACTCGCTTAAAGTGAGAAAATTAAACAGCTCATGAAAAAGGAAATTGAAAACATTTATAAGCTTCAGGAGCAGATTCTTAAGAAGAAATAACTAGTTATCTTCTCTAATAGATTAATAAAAAAGAGAAAGTACCTCCAATCCTATAATACAAGCCGAAGTTGATCCTCAACATTATCGTTATCCAATAATAATTCAAGTCAAGATTTTCCGTGTCTTTGGGAACTGTTTAATATTCCCCTTCTAGTTTTATGGCATTGGTTAAGTAGCTTAGTTGAAGTATAGAAAAGAGAGTCAAAGAGTTATATTTTCCGTGTAGTTCTGTACTTCCATCATATCTGCTTTGTAGTTATTATTTTAATTTTTCGTAAAATGGTTTGTGATAGTGTAAAACACCAGCTATGTGGTTCGTGTTTTACGTTAAGTAAACATGGAAATCTCAATGAAACTATTTCAAATACCAGCTCGCTAGTAAGAATACACATCTACCAACAGAGAAAGTAAAATTTTTGCTGGCATGCTTTCCAAATATCGTACAAAAAAGTTTTTCATCCATTATTTTGACTGAATACTAAAACTACGTTTCAAAACACACCTCAGCGCACAATATACTTTTTTCCAGTCATTTGTAACGCAAACGTAGATGAATGTGAAGTAGGCAAAAAGGTAAATGGCACATTATTCTGAGGCCATTTTCAAAAAAATTGCACGAGACAAAGAAATATATATGAGAAAACAATTTGAACACACGGACAATTTAAACACAGCGCAGGAATTTCTACATCTCTATCGTCAAAATAGAGGCATAAATATTGCAAAATATTATCACAAATATTCTGAACATGACAAATTAATGTATCACAAAATAATATTACGAGTCACAAACGCAGAAATGTTTGACTAAATCCCATTCAACTCTGTCTTAGATCATACTCTGATGAAATCCAGTATATATATATGTAGGACACTCCAATCTCAAGCAATAATAATTCTTCACGGCTCCATAAAAGGTACTCAGAACATAATTGAATCAAATTCTCTATGGTGTATGAACGCATTTCTAAATTCGCGGCTCATTCACGGTGCACAGTGTACTTTTGCATCCAACTCCTTAATTCTGCAAGATGGGCAGGAAATTCATTTCATTTAATTACCACAGACGATGAAACTCGATTGAGCACTTCTACTTCTGCCCTGGTATACATAATCCACCATGTACTCGAGATTTATTACCGAGGGACCTCATTTTACCGAATCGAAAGAACCATAAAGGGATAATGAGGGTTCCAAGGCCCAAGCTATCATAGACAGCAATTTAGCTACTCAGACAGACCGCAAAAACAGCGGCGGCGGCGGCGGCAAGCACGGCGCAAGGGACGCAGCTCGAGGAGGAAGTAAAAGATGCCTCGCACTTGCAGTTTATGGACAACGTAGACTTAATTGCTACATGCCAATGTCAATAATAGTTTTATGTTTGGTAATTAAAACTTGATCCGACGACTTCTCCAGACTAGATGATTGCACGTAATCATAGCAGTTCATGATTAACACTTTGACAGCGACGTGAGCCACCGGTGGTACACAGATGGGGGTTTTCATAATGCTGCTGACCGACAAGTAATAAAAAATTCAACTTCCATAAATACTAAATCAAAACTAAATGCAGGCGCGGTCCAGTAAATGTTTGGTATTTTCAATCTTGCTTACTACAATTGACTTGAACACGTTGACTACGTATTGGGACATATGTGTACCACTAGATAAATTGCTCATTTCCATACGGGCATAAGTGAATAGCATTTCAATTATTTCACAACCTTTTTGAAAATTTATTTTAGCATACGCGGTAAATTATTATCAGCAGATTATATTTTTCACACTTTTTAGAAATATAAGAATGGATTGGAGTAGTACAATCGGTTTTTCAATTTCGCTACTGTCAACCTAACCGAACCAACCGTAGTAACCGCACAAACGTCGTCAACGTGTTAAATTTGAGTTCAATATCGAACTTGAAATTTGAGTTGAGTAAAATGCAGGTGCGACCCAGTAAATGTTTGGTATTTTCAACCTTGCTTACTACAATTGACTTCAAATGTGAGTTGAATGTTGAACTTCAGTATTATCTGCCGCAGTCAAAGTGTTGAGATGCACGTGACGCTGAGCACGACTATGTGCTCTGTCGTGGCAGTGCAATTACGGAAGAATAGCCCTTACCTGCAGACGTACACTCACGATTTATATTTGTATGTAAAATAAGCTACGCTGTCCACCTACGTGAACTTTGTAGTACGGAGTTTAATTCACGTCGAAAGGGAAGTTAGATTAGCCCTAGATTGGCTGGCATGCCATACTCGCTTGCTCTGCGGTGAAATTTTACTCCACGGGGATAATACTCATTGAGTATAAACATGAGTTATTGAACAAAAATAAAACAGTGATTCACTGAATGATTGCATCAGTGTTAACTTTTAACCGTGAAAAATAGAGACTTTCAAATGATTCTGCGTAACATCTGAATAGTCTGGAAAATACCTTCGTCCGCTATCTGAAAAAAGCCCGTTAGACATTTCAATTTGACAGGAATTAGCATTCTAATAACTCGAAAGTAAGCGCTAACAATGGCAGTGAGAATCAATGGAAATGAAAAATTGACCAACGAAGCAAGAAGGCAGCAGTAGAACATAAGGTGAACATGTGATTTTTTTTGTTGAGGGTGATGAAAGACAAGATTATGTTAGACGTTACTTTAAGCCTTCCAATCGCAAAATAGGCGTTCCAAAGAGATGAAGGATGAACATACCATGCATTTAGGATGGCGTTAAAAGAGCGCGGAATCTATGCACAAGGGGTGCTCCCGATCAAGATCCTCTTCGCAGAGAAACAGTAAGAGGGATGGCTATAAAACAAGATAAAAAATGAAAAAGAAACATAGAGAAGCTAAAAAAACAGGACAGCGGTGAACTAAAAAAATATGTTCCTTAACGAAACAAAAAAAAAATTAACAAAAAGAAGGGCTTTTTAACTCTCAGATGGAGACCTCATATTTCCCCCGGGGAGTGCTAATTCCCATGGATATTATATTTGTATCCCCGTGAGGGGGCTATGGATCATAATTAAAAGGAACTTATGAAGAGCTCTAAGTCCCCTAGTCCACAAACAAGAAAGGTACTACATCAGACCTATCATCTCCTCGCTCCTTGAGGAATTCAGGAATCATTTCGGAGAACCCATTGAGATTAACTTATCTGGGAACCAAAGTTAGATAGTAAATTTTCCCAAAGAATACTGAAAAAAATATCAATTCTAACAACGATTATTAAAATAATATATGATATATTAGTTAACAACGTAAACTAAATTTGAAATTAGTATCTTGAATAATCCATGGATACGCGTAGTACACTGACGGGAAACTTCATAGGTAGCCTTCTTAGAACTTCATTGACACTAAATACACAGTGTTCTATACCCCGCTCGCTGCATGATAAATGCACAATTCTAGAAAAACATAAATGTATAAGCACGTAGGTTTTACTGCACATCAGTTAATTCAAGGATGGAGTCCTAAGGCTCCAAAGACCTTGCACAGCCCAGGGCAAAGCACGCAAGTTACCAGCCTCTCTACCTCCATGCAGATCAGGAATGTAAATATTACTTCGAAAGAAGCAACTGCAACAAATCAATAGCTGTATGATATCAAGGACGCACGATAAACGATTTTCTCCTTTGTAAGACAGTCAAACCATTGTAAAATTTTTACGCCGCTGTATTTAATGAGCCCGACTTTTTTTGCTGCGTGAATTTTACCCCCATATTATCGGTGCAAATTAAGTGATAATTACGGATGATACCCTAAAAAAAGTCGAAACTGTCGATAAAAACAAAATCACACATTCGTCACATTCACCATGCCGTGCCTGCTGCACGCTTGGATACAGGCAAGGCTGGGACGTAGCATGAATTTCCACTTTACTTGGTACCAAAACAAATTTTGCGCTAACAACCGTCATTCTGGGGAATACTTTCATACAAATTCTGGGTAGTACTTTCACTGTGAGCGTTTGGGAATACTTTTAATCCCAGTTCGAGAAAAAAAATTTCAACCAAATCCTGGAAAATGTTTCCAATCCCAACCCTGGAAAACCCTTCCCCTTCGACATCTTGAAAATAATTTCAATTGAAATTCTGAACAACACTCAAGTAAATTTTTGAGGAGTTCATTAGAAAATAGTCCAATCCGGATTTTGGAAGCGATTAAATTGATTCCTGGAGCGGGAACTGCACAGCAATGCTTGGTGGAGTTCAAATTAGTTGAAGCTCGCCATTTCTTCTGCTTTTTGCAGACTCAGTGACACATGATGCGCAATTCAACTCGTGTTTTTAACTATTTAGTACACATTATGTTATGCACACTAAGCGCTTGGCATCAACTGCAATAAAAGGAAGTAAGTGCAATACTGCAATACTTATAAAATGCTGAAAATATCACATAGTTTAATCTCAGACTTATGACTACGTATTACGATTACAGTGTCCGTTAGTGGGCCCGAACACGTAAACAATTATTTTCAACAAAACTATGCTCCAGACTTTACGTTTCCAAGTCTATAATTACGATCCGGTTTAGGGATACAAAAATTTGTATCCCTAGATACGTAGATTTCACAGCTTTTTAAAAATATACTGAACTATGTAAAACGTTTGAAATGCTCATTTTGAGACGAAACGAGTGAGTTTTCCTACGCAAGTCCAGCCGCACTATGAAATTCATTACCATGTCTTAAGATTATAGCAAATGTACACAATATTCCAAGGTGATCCAAGACTTTACGTCGGTCGCCGTCGGCATGACATCACGCCTGATTTATGCAGCACGCTTCCACAATAGCAGCTTTTAAGTATCTTTAAAATTGGCGCGTTGAAGGCGGTCTGCAGAGGGTAGCAATTACGCGGCTGGCTGGAATAGCCCACAGCAACGTGAAATATGCCTTCAAGTTAGACATGCTAAAACAGGCAAAGCAAATACGAGTTTAGGTACCTGAGATAACCATCGGAGAAGCGATAAAAAATGTTCATAGCTCATGGCAAGGCCTTCGAGACAAAAACTTGGTCAACTCGGGGACCGCTGGCTGAATGCAGAAGACGAAAGCACATTAAAATGGAAAAGAAAAGATTAGCGGTTTGTACACCAAAACACAGGCCGAATGTGGTGAGACAAGGATCGATTTCATCACTCCCACATATAACTCGGATGCCAAACCTTGTGAGCATATTATATGAGAATATAAATATAGCATATTATATAGCATATTATATAAAGAAGTACACAAATTTACCTACAGGAGCAGCGACGAGCATCTTTCTGCGACCCAGGCAAGTTACATGCTGCTGGTGAGAGGGTTAGATGGGATCATAGGGTAGTTTAAATCTCTCTAATCACAACAAAGATGTTTCTCATAGAGGGAAGAAGAAGGCTGTCTGAATAAAGGCACCATTTTGAACGGAATTAAAGGAATGGTGAATCTATGTCTAATGTGTGTCCCCATATCATGCTCATAGGATCAGCAAGATTGAAAGAAGTTTATAAAGCAAGATGAAAAAATTGAAGAATTTAATAAGTGCTGGAGAAAAGAATAACAGCGAACATGAAAAAATTGTCCATAAGAAAACAAAAAGAATATTCCATTTCAACAAAAGGAAGGCCTACTTAAAAATCAATTTGGAGCATCACGTTTGCCTCTTGGAAGTGCTAATTTTCAAAGATACATCAGTCGTTTCTGTTAAAAGGACATTCAGCAGGTAAGCCACAAGTTGAAAATGCATTGACGTACTAGGAATACCCTGAGCTTTTTAGTACATTAGATTATATGTTTGTTTAAGCCTCCCTAACCGCTAAAAAAAGCGTCTTCCTCCAAAGAGAGGAAGGTGGAAGGCACCATTTAGCATGCTCATGAAAGATTATTTGATTGTTATAGACTGTATTTAAATTTTCAATCATTTGGATAAAATTGAGTGAAATACCTCAATTAAATACACTAAACATTAAATTGCCTCCCTAACCATAAGCCACATAATCCTAAAAGTTGGTTAAGGCCTCTTAAACCACAACAGAAGTATTCCAAAAAGAGTATGGAGGAAGGTACCATTTAGCGATATGAGTGAACTGGGGATATTCGCACCAGATATGATCCCACGTATGATCTCTGAAGCATAGAAACAGCAAGAAAGGAAGTACGAGTTTATGGAAAAAGATAAAAATTGAAAAAATGGGTAATAGGTGTAAACAAAAGGACAGTAGCGAACTGATAATAGATGGTCCGCAAGTCTGCAGCAAAACAAAAACCTATTCTATTCCAACAAAAGGAAGACCACCCAAATCTTAAGCTAGGGACCTGAAATCTTCCTTCATGGAGAATAGCCGTTACTTAGTGTATTATCATATTTTAATAAGAAAAGCAAACTATACCATATTTTCAAGGCAAATATATTCGTCTTTCAATTGATCAACATATATACAAACCAAAGTATTAATTCAAGGCACACAGTTTTTGTCACGCTAAGAACTCAAAAAAGAGAAGGCAAGTACAGCTTGCTACACCACATGAAGCAGTTTCACTAACGTTCAAATGTCACACACTTGGAGTATTTTATACAATACGGACATGTTGTTATACTTTGTATCTGTCCTTTAATGAAAGAGAAAGTATGAAACGAAGTAATCCTACTTTTGGTATTGCTACTTTTTTGCTACATATTTAAGATTCCACACAATAAAGCTCAAAATGACTTCCATTGACCTATATAGTTCGAACTTGAAACATGTTTAAACAATTTAAACAATTTATTTACCACAGGAGATACAGAGGTAGAATGTTTCTTAAGTCTAGTACAATGGACAAGTTTGAATATAGCTACCTGTGGGCCCGAATAAGTTCAGCGACTTCTGGGGCATCCTACCATCAACATTATTCTAAGGTGTACATTAATGTTTAACCTAAATCACTTAACCTAGTTTCACATTAGACTGATCAGTGAGATAATTCAATCGATATCAGATATTTCATTTTACAATATAGGTTATGTGGACTATATTTAACAGTACATTCGATAAAAGATTTAACAGCAGACTGAAGGCGAATTACATATTACCCATGGCAAATTTTATAATTGGAAACAGTCATGTTGGAGACAAGATTTGACTTGGTGATCTTACATGACTAATATTCCGATAGGAAGGGAGTCTCGAGATTTCTTTTGAATAACTTGTAAGAATTACTATCACGGATCTCCGCAGGTATTGAGTTCCAAGTTTTAGTTCCAACGAAGAGGATACTGTGTTGCGACCGGGCCTTTGAATAATAAGGAAGCATGAATTTACTTCTATTTCGGGTTAAATGGTTGTGATGACCAGTTTGCGCACTTAATAATAGTTTCAGGCTATTGTCGCCATCATTTCTTAATGTTTTGTAAATGAAATTACAAATGGAGATTTTATAGAGATCTGGAAGTTTAAGTATTTGTAAATTTTTGAATGAATCATTTGTGTGAGCATTATATTCTAGATTCTTTACCGCTCTGATTGCTCTTTTTTGCAGAGTAAAAATTATATTGGTTTTATTTTTATCAGTTCCGTGCCATGCTGCTATTCCGTACTGCAAGTATGGTGAAATGAGCGTTCGGTAGAGCATTCGTAAAGCTGTTTCAGGCAGGTAATTTTTAACTTTATTCAGGATTCCGATGGATTTCGATAATTTAGAACTAATATTAGCGATGTGCTCTTTAAAAGTCAGATGTTTATCTATTATGATGCCCAGAAACTTGCATGAGTTGGTTTCTTCGATTTCACCTTCGCCAATTTTTATGTGTGGGAGAGATATGTTTTTCTTGTATGAGAATGTAATATACTTTGTTTTTTCGATGTTGAGGCTTATTTTATTAGCTTTAAGCCATAATGAAACCTTATGGAGTTCATTATTTATGCTCTCCGCAATCATAGCGGGATTTTGGCTCGGAAGGACCGTAGAAAGCGTGCTGTCATCGGCAAAAAGTATGAATTTGAAAAATGTTGTTGATTTGATAATATCATTTATAAATATCAGAAATAGGAGAGGCCCTAGGACAGACCCTTGTGGAACTCCATGGCTAATTGTCTGTGGGTCCGATTTTGCGTCGTCAACGACAACGTATTGTTTCCGATTTGTTAGGTATGATTTGAACCAATCATGGGCAATTCCTCGAATGCCATAACAGTGTAGTTTCGAGAGTAATATCTTATGGTCCACACAGTCGAATGCTTTTCGAAAGTCAAGAAAAACGGAGAAAACAAGCTTTCCTTCATCTATATTAGAGTAAAGGTACTGTAAATGATTTAATACAGCTTGTGTCGTTGATTTCTTAGAACGAAAACCGAATTGTCCGTCATAGAGAAAAGATTTTTGTTCAAAATACGAATACACTTTTTTATACACAATTTTTTCAAATATTTTGCTCATAATTGGTAAAACAGAGATAGGTCTATAATTATTAACGCAGTTTTTATCACCATTTTTAAAAATAGGGGTGACTCTGGCAGTTTTGAGAGAGTTGGGGAAGATACCTTGAGAAAGCGAATGGTTGATAATATCAGATATGCACGGTGCTATTATATCAGCAATAGCCTTAAGAACTTTAGCTGAAAATGTATTTAATCCATTTGATTTATTTTTCAAGTTGTTTATGCATGTAATTACATCGGAGGGGTTAGTTGGCGGGAAAAAGAAAGAGTTGTGTTCACGGACATGGTCCATGTATTGCAAGTGGTCTGTAGGTTCACTAACGACATTATCGGCTATATTTTTTCCTATATTTATAAAAAAGTTGTTGAACACTGTTGCAATATCTTGTTTATCATGATATTTTACATTTTCGTGAACGATGGATTCAATTGTTTTTTTAGCGTTATTATTCGGTCTATAGCATGAATTAAGCAGGCGCCAAGTTTTTTTAATATCAGTTTTGTAGTCAGTGAATTTGCGCGTAAAGTAGTTTTGTTTCGATGTTCGTATTTGATTTGTCACATGATTCCTGAATCTGTTATACGTTAATCTAGATATTCGTCCTTCGTATAGTAAGGCTAAGTATGCTTGACGTTTCTTTATATTGATCACGATATCTTCAGTAATCCAAGGTTTTTGTCTATTTTTCGGCGTAATTGTGCGGGTGATTATTGGACAACATTGGTTATATGCGGTCGTTATAGTTTCAGTTAGTTTTAGTATTGCTTGGTCAATGTTAATCGCATTATTGTCTAGTTCATAGATGTCCAATGATGGCATTAATTCTTCTAGAACAGTTCGCATTGTCCCCAAGTTATATTCGTTTATACAACGATATGAAAAAGTCTCAGCATGTGGGCTGTTGCAGGGACTATAGACATTCTTCTTGATGAGAAATATCACTCGAGGTAGTAAATATTTTATGCGTCCGACCTCATTCACGCATGTGAGAGCAGGATTGGAGGTCAACGCGAGTTCATCACCTACATTCGAGGATTACTACACGCACCAAGAATATAATAATCAAGCATTACAGGAAAATACATCCTGCAATATTACCACTTGTGCAACCCTTCAACGGACCTCTGGCGCTCAACGCTCACATATATACCTACTGTGGTGTGTCGCTCAATTACGGTCCTTGCGACTCGTAGAAATTACATGTAAAAAATAAATTGAATTTGTGCGCAATCGTGTTGGTGGTATCCGTTTATTTTGAATAAGACACCGAAAATTTCCACGGCACGAATGAGCTACTCAGGATCCTTTCAAAATATACTCCATGCCTTACCAACAAAAATCTTTTTAATTCATGTCGTAGACTTACATAGGAGGCCGGTACTTAATTCTTTATCAGTGGACCAAGTTGTTGCGTCTGGAGAAACTGAGACTAATGGCAGGCAATGATAGCAGAGGACCGAGACAGATCTCATTTATATTGCAGACGTGGACCGTCTCGGATAAAGTGAGGCGGCCTGAGAACCTCAAGTGCTCCAGCCGACACTGTTGTAGTTGTCCGTCAGTCGGACGAGCCTCCCTCCCATACAAGAATTTTCAACAGGCAGAACGTTTAGTGTATTTCAACGTTGCCCTTCAAAGTTCTGATGCAAATCCTGCTGCTTGACAGTCATTACACAGAGTATTTAAATACTACAATGCTCTTCAGGATTGATTATAAGCAAGTTTTGGCCTTCCCTACCACAATAAGGATGTTCAAAGAAAGGAAGGATGAAAGAACCATTTACTATGTAGTCAAGGGAACGTGGAATCTACGCACAAGTGCATAAAAATAGTAATCTGAGAAAAAGTTCATGAAATAAGATAGGAATTGAAGAAGAAAGTAGTAGGTAGGTGCCGAAAAACAAGACGGCAGTGAAAAAGATGGTCCTTAACCTAACAAAAAAAACATATTTCGACAAAAAACTCCTACCTAACCTTTAGCTTGAGACCTCACATAATCCCCCTAAGAGCGCTAAATTTTTTCAGACAAATGCACTACTGAATCATTATTTTCAAGGATTTGACTGATACCGTAGCATTGTTGAGAAGAGCGTCTTCAACGGGGGAAAAGCCTGAGGTGAGACCGGCTGTCATATCTGGCTCAAGTGCTGTGAAGAATACGGGAAACTGAATATAATGTTGACATTATCATATGAAACATTCAGCAGGCGGTAACAAACAGAGTTGTAGTATACATTGTCATGATACGGAATGCATCAAACCAAGAAGCAGATCGAAATTTCAATTCGCGAAGACCATTCTTCAATTTCATCATTTAACTTATCGATAAATACCGATAAAATTACCACGACAGAAAGTGGCTAACATCGAAAATACGCGAAAGAAATATGAGAGTCTGATAAAGAACTATTTTCATTCTCTGCTGAAGACTCCTCCTATCCATAAAAATTTTGAAACAAATTTCCCTTAATGTTATCTAGATTCATATAAATTAAATAAAAGCCGAAGAAAATCGAAAGAATAAAACTTTTTCTCATTTTTACCACACAGTAAAAACGAGGAGTGGAGACCACGAACAGAGCAATAATCGCTATTGGAGAAAACGCGACAAAGAGCAGCATTTTCTGCGGTGTAACACGAATGCTGACGTAGGGTCAGCTAAATAATCGTCTCACCGAATTGCTGCCAGAAATTTCTCGTCAACATGGAAATGATGGGTAATAGAAATTATAACTGAAATATGAAACTCAAATGACATAATTATCAAGACTGCAGTGGTATCCAGACAAAGGCCCGCGGGCCCATTGCAACGGAATCAATCCGGCCCGCGACTGTCAATGACGCGTACTCGGCGACTTCTTTAGGAGTTGTAAATAATAGCAGGATAATTAAAACGGTTTTGGCCATTGGAACTTACTGGAGTAATCAGTGTGGCCCTAATGCTAGAAAGTTTGAAAACTCCTGATCAAGAGCAATCTATACTTGACAATTTTCTAAAAAAGAACACACGATTTATTCAACATCATTACATTATAAGCCCTCCCGAAATATTTTGAAGTCCTATCAACAAGAGAACAATACAATAAGTAAGGTATGAGAAGCATAAAATTACTATAATTACGGCTTTTGAAGGATCCTGTGAACTTTGCAACAGGTGAGCCCGTATTTGATACGGTCGAGGATCGGCTCATGAGGTGAATTTTGACCTACAGAGGTAGACGACTTGTCCAAGAGAACAAAACGAATACGAAATTACATTAAACATTAGTTTAAGCCTTTATTAGCGCAACAAAGACGTTCAAAAGAGACGAAGGAGGAAGACACATTTAGTATGAACTTGAGGGAACGCAGAATCTACGCACAAGGTGCGTAGAAACAGTAAGTTGAGAATGAAATTTATTTATATTATTAGAAGAAGGCTATGAAACAAGATAACAGTTGGAGAAGAAAATTAAAGGAGCTGAAAAACAGGACCGCAGTGAACAAAAAAACAGATGACCCTTAAGAATACAAAAAACATTTCATAGCAACAAAAAGAAGGCCTACCTAACTCTCAGGTTGGGACCCAACATTTCTTCCCTCGGAGTACTAATTCCCGTAGATACAATTGTTGTACCCCACCGAGGAGTAATCGATCACACATAAACATAATTATAACTCTAAGCCATTTGAAATATTTCTGTTCGTGTTCTAAAAACATAATTTCTCAATAACGTGGACCTCACGATCTAATAATGACTTCATTAATTGCAAACTGGACATTGAGAGATTTTTTGGATGAACTGCTCACAGTATCATAAGAGCATAGATACTGTTGTCTGCTCTTTTAAAAAAAATCATATTACTTGATAAAAAAGTTATCTAATTCAATAACAAAAGTTAGGTCAAGATAACATTAGGCTCAGAACCTCAAACCTTTTTCTGGGATGGATTATTTCTATACACACAAAAATTACATCCCACTGGGCATCGGGAAGACGTGATCAATATTACGGAGGACCATGGCAGATATTTTCGAACAGGAGCTCGCTCAGTACATCCGCCTTATTTTTCATTCGGGTTAATTAATTATTTTTACTTTGTATTCACCTTTTGATGCATTCAACAATGTGAGGCTTGACCGCGATTGATTATCTTCACTTTGAGACGCATTTTTTTCGCACATTAGGCAAAGCACCAGAAATTAGACGCAGCGGTATACGGCATGTTCGGAAATTACGGACAAATCGGTGCAGCGGTCCGGGTGGGTTTAACGAGAAATTTTCACCTCTGACAATTCCCAGTGCCTAGCTAAGGACGAAATACTGGAATTGATTGTTGAATATTTGCACAAAAAATTACAAGTCGTTCGAAGCGATTTCGCTTAGTTTTAAAAAGAATAAACTAAACACTACAGATCCAAAAAATAGAGAATTTCATTTTTTCAAGCTTTATTAAATAAGCTGCAGTATTCTGCCCATCCAAGGATCAGCAGAAAATTCATTGAACATTGTGAGTTCCGAGCATGAATCCAAATGAACCAATACCGCCCAAGAGGCGAAATTGAAATTCGCCGCACAAATTTAGTTTGGTAGATATTACAAGAGGCGGGAAGCCTGCCTTCGCACTCACAAGAGTTCTCTCTGCAATTATCTGGCTGATCACTCGCATGATGTATAGTCTCGAGTGTTGCAAACACTGCAGGATTAGAAATTGCGACATCATCTCACAATAACTCAGAAGTAAAACACAGCTGAACACACATTTTACGAAGTCAAGCAGACCAATCAAAACGATAAAAAAATAAAACCAGTCAACACAGACACCATAAAAATTTTGAAAAACGAACCCAAAAAATGAAACTGGCCAACGTATTATCGTGAGCCACGGCCGTAGAGCAATGCAGAAGACTCAGGCAGTTCGCATGCAGAGGATCAACGGAGGGTAAACACTTGAAGATCATCTCGGTGATCAATAAGTTCCTTGTGAGCGAAGTGGGGATGCTAGCAAGCACTGCCGGCTAAGTGAGCTGAGCAATCGAGCGCCTTCCCTCAATGTTCCTATTCATGCCGCGCTGCTTTCAGGAAGGAGGGAATTCATGCTTCAAAAGATCTAGCATCGGGTTTGGCTCCCTTGGAATTGATGCTCTATGCAGGGAATCGTGTGCTGTTGTGTCTGTGTCAGGGTTATGGAAGAATGAAATATGCATGGAATAAGAACATAACGTGGATGGTTTGGCGGGCATCCATTTTTCAAAAACTCATGAATCTGTAAAGTAAACTGAGGAAAAATTCGTACAAAATACGTTTTAAATTTATGACTTATCAAAACGTCTACTATACACACCAGCGTCTACCGAACACACGAACGTATATACCGCACACACCAGTGTCTAGCGTACACACCAGCGTCTAGCGTACACACCAGCGTCTACCGTACACACCAGCGTCTACCGTACACACACCAGCGTCTACCGTACACACACCAGCGTCTACCGTACACACACCAGCGTCTACCGTATACACACCAGCGTCTACCGCACACACACCAGCGCCTACCGCACACACACCAGCGTCTACCGCACACACACCAGCGCCTACCGCACACACACCAGCGCCTACCGCACACACACCAGCATCTACTGCACACACCAGCGTCTATCGCACACACCAGCGTCTACCTAACACACGAACGTATATACCGCATACACTAGCGTCTACCGTACACACATCAGCGACTACCGTACACACACCAGCGTCTACCGCACACACACCAGCGTCTACCGCACACACACCAGCGCCTATCGCACACACACCAGCGCCTACCGCACACACACCAGCATCTACCGCACACACACCAGCATCTACTGCACACACCAGCGTCTATCGCACACACCAGCGTCTATCGCACACACCAGCGTCTACCGCACACACCAGCGTCTACCGCACACACACCAGCGTCTACCGCACACACACCAGCGTCTACCGCACACACCAGCGTCTACCGCACACACACCAGCGTCTACCGCACACACACCAGCGTCTACCGCACACACACCAGCGTCTACCGCACACACACCAGCGTCTACCGCACACACACCAGCGTCTACTGCACACACCAGCATCTACCGCACACACACACACAAGCGTCTACCGCATACACACCAGCATCTACCGCACACATCAGCATCTACCGCACACACCAGCATCTACCGCACACACACACACACACCAGCGCCTACCGCACACACACCAGCGTCTACCGTACACACACCAGCATCTACAGCACACACCAGCATCTACCGCACACACACACCAGCGTCTACCGCACACACCAGCGTCTAGCATCCACACGAACGTGTATACCATACATCCAGTGCCTACTGTACACACCAGCAGCACACCACCTCCGTCTCACGGCTGAAGCCCCACCAACAGTGCACACAAGCAGGCCGCAAGTCGTAAACAAGACTTGCAGTGCCCGAGCTCTGTCTCATGCAAACAAATTTGCCCGAAACTGATTGTTGTTCGAGCGCACTTGCGTTGAAACCCAAGATCTTCCTCTGAAGTTATGACCCGCACATTCTTCATCTTCTTGACACTCGATAAAATTTGGAATGTACGAGTAACATGGCATAATATTTGCTTTAAAGAACGGTTCCGCCGGCAAAACGTAATAAATTATGGCTAAAAATAGTCTTCGCTCATCCTTCGTGACCTAAAATCTCACAGACAATCGGAGCAGGAACTTAGAAGAATAATCGAATGGAAAATTTTGTCGCAAGCAATGTCTCCGAATGAAAATTTCTTTTTGCTGTTTAATCCTGGGCAAGTAAAAAATATGAAGCCTAAATAATGAGAATTGAACGCATTACATAAGTTGATAAAGACATTCAATTTCCGAAAATATTTAAGGAAATAAATCACAAACCAGAGGGAAAAGGCATTAGGACGAAGTTCTTTTTAACAACTTTCTAAAAGACGTCAGTCATGTCGCGATACGTGAAAAGGGTTACTAATCACGCACGCAGGGGGAGTCTCAACCCCCAAACATGTTATAGTATTATCCTTTATGCTTGCGTACACCTGCATACCAGACTTGGAGAATAAAAGAGTTAGCAAGATTAACACGAATTTATTGGGAAACACGTGGATAAACACACAAGGCATGGGGACGAAATGATTTGAAATGGCACAACGGCGTCAATGAAAAGTACGTAAGTTTCTACCGCCGCAAATATTTAAACACGACATGACACAAAGGTGATGCTTACCGAGCATTCAAGTCACAAATACTCCCTCGTTGACAACGATTCACGCATCCACAGTAACACAAATCATAATATTTGCGAGAATAACACATCACGATTTAACCTGGAATTGTGACACGGTGTCGAATCATACAACGGGAAGTCGATCCTCGACTAAATAGACACAGGAAACTGATAGCCAAAAAATTAGATGATTCCTCGCGATACTCTGAAAAGCACTTTTCTATGTGCTGGTCTACATCTGAATTTGAACTTCAATCACCACCTAAAAGAGCTCTCACAACTATAAAACACTCGCCCTTTTGATAATAAATGATTCACTGATGGGTATCCACTGCCGATGCTATTGCTCACTGCTGATGTTCCGCGTCGTTCACAGCCGATGTTATTGCTCACTGCTGATGTTCCGCGTCGCAGCTTAGGCTTGCTGCTGGCGTAGGCTGATCTCTTGCTACCTCGCTGCAGTGGTGCCCTCCCCCCGCTTCTTTCTACGGGCAGCTGATCCCTTGAAGCGGTTGTGAGCTGATTCATTGTAGTTTCATGCGTTGAACTTTGCAGTGTTGGTGAGCGATCTTAACTGTGTGCCATTTGCAATGTTGACGACTGCCGCTGAAGTTGATTGTGAGTTCGACCCCGATGCACAGATGTTGATTGCTCTTGGTTGAATTTCCGACGCGTTTATTCATGACGATCCCCGATGCGAGGCTGGTTTACTTCGATTAGGCTTCCTTTGTAAGACGGTGCTCCAATGACTTCCGACGTCCAACGTTGTTTTTTATGTGCCTCGAATTATTAACTTTCAAGTTGCAGTTGGGTACAAGGCCAGCCGACGAGGCTGGCCTATTGTGTAGAACACCCTCAGACGTCGTGCGCAGTCTCTCACGTGTGTTCAAAAATTCCTCACGAGGCTTCATCTCGCATCCTTATATGTGTTTCGCTTCCCTCTTTCTAGATCGTTCTCGACGCTTCCATTCTACAGAGGCAGCATCTGCAACCTCATTGGCGGAATCCTTGCTTATTCTGACGTCTGGGACTCTCATTGGTGCGTGTTGAGACACACCTTCTTGCGTCATAGCTTTGGCGAGCGGTGATTGGCTCCGGTTGTGCGGGCCTGTGTTCAGACGTCACGTCCGCCTAGCTCCTTGCCCTGCAAAGCCTCGGCTTGGGTGCGCTTGTATCGTGCGTGTGTTCGTGTGTGCGTCGTTCTCTATGCCTGCACTCGCCGCACTCTACCCCAAACAATCGCCGCTTGTTTTTCCGACCGAACAGTGACGAATTGTCCTTACACACACGGATAAACTTTGGTCGACATTCTCACGCTCGAGAATAACAGTGATAACGGTTTTTTAGACATTTCCTAAAGCGAAGTATATTTCCAAAAATTGCACGAGTGAAGTATTTCCCTGATAACGGCTTTTTAGACATTTCCTAAAGCGAAGTATATTTCCAAAAATTGCACGAGTGAAGTATTTCCCCACAATACCCGCATCGCCCCAGAAAAATTTGTGCCAACTTGTAAAGTTGGTGCAAATTTTCATCCGTTAATTTAAATTATAACCGTGACGTACCCTTTACGTTAAAAATTTAGAAAATATTCGCCCCCATTTTTCAATCACTTCGCTTTTCCCGACATGAAAATATCCTTACAAATCACCTCATCATTTACCTTCTTGTAACACGCCAATGTTGACACATTTATGAAAAATTCATTAATACCTGACACACTAAATAATTGAAACGCATCTCTTACACACATTATTGTAGTACGCAAATAGCAAAGAACGCAGTAAAGATACCGCACATATCCGACAACTTACACGCATCAAATAAAACACACACGACATATTATTCTCGAATTGCTCTCGGCAAATTCATCGACATAGATAAACACATAAATTAGAGATCGAGAAATCGGCGAATTTATTACAAGCAGAGACATCCTTTCAGCTTTCTCGGTTGCAATCCACCCAAAAACACAATCTCAAATGGAGGTGATTTTCCAACCTCAAGTTTCCTTCCTCATGATTATCATTTCATCCTGTGATTCAACGTAGACGTTTTCCTTGCAACAAACTTGCTGTTGCTCCTCCTGCGCGCCTAGCTTCAGCTTGCTGTTGTTCCTGTGACTTGCTGCTCCTCGGCTTGCTACTGATCCTCGGCTTGCTACTGATCCTGGCTTGCTACTGATCCTGGCTTGCTACTGATCCTGGCTTGCTACTGATCCTGGGGAGGGCCCCCTGCTGAGAATCGGTTACTGAAGCTTTTCCATTAAAAAAATTCATCCTTGGCGTCCCGTGAACTCGTGGAAAATTCCGTAGATCCTCGTTGCGTAAAATCGCGGACAAATTCTGTAGATTACTGCGTCAATACGCGTAGGACTCCCACGTTGGAGCTCATAAGCTCTTTCATTATAATTCTAGAAAATGAAGCACATTTATTTGCGAAGACCTTCAGGTTTTGTTCTCAGTCAGCTCGGCGACTAGCATGACATCAACCCCTTAGCTTCGCGTTATAGTGCTAAGATCAACTTCCGTAAATACGCGTTTAATTGTCTAACATGGTTACTTGATAATCGATACACAGCGCATTACATGGTCGCTCAACGTAAGAATGGTTCCTCGGTTTCCTTCAAATCTGCCTTGAGTGAGGCGGACGTGAGCTACGCGAAGAATTCCTACATACACACATAAAATATTTAATTTCCAGTATCCTCAACCAACTCTAGACAAAGCCGAAATTCCTTCGACGGTGTTACTAATCGGTCAAATCACCTCACAAGACTATATGAACATTATTACACATGATGTACGAACTCGCAGGAGATTTACCTTGTAGGCCGAAATCCTGAATACGCACAATAAAAAAAAAACACATATACATTGGGTATTGTCAAGGCGTCTAACTTTACATTATACTCTGCCGCGAAGGCTTTTCTAACGATCAGACATTATGACAACACCGACACACCAGAAAAAATTTACACAAACATTGGGTACTATCAGGTCATCGGACTTTACGTTATACTCGGCCGCGAAGGCTTTTCTAGCGATCCGACATTCTAACAATACCGACATACCAAAAAAAATTACACATACATTGGGTACTATCAGGTCATCGGACTTTACGTTATACTCGGCCGCGAAGGCTTTTCTAGCGATCCGACATTCTAGCAATACCGACATACAAAGAAATGCAGAAATAAATTAGACATAACACAAAATTTATTCGATTCTCAGCCCCAGATTCAGAGCAGCACATTTAAATGATTCCACGTTGCTCGACGACATCGTTCGTACATACGATTTGTATGTATTCTTTCTGTTTCAAAGTTTCACTAACGTCGTTAAACAACGCATTAAGGGAATTATCACCCTAATAATTATCATGCCTACATGACAATGAACAAAAAATGAAATTAATGACGTATACCAATGTTGTTTGAGAATGACCAGCGTCAGCGTCAACAACATTATGGGGAAAGAGTGATCAAGAAATTCCCACACAACGGCGCTGACACCTTCACCAATTGACTCAAATAACTCGTCATTTTTGATACGACACTTTTATAAATCAATGTTACTGATCATACTCTCTCAGACATTTCTTACTTTCATATCCTACATTATAACCTCACGTAATACCACACTTAATTTGACGCACAAGAGAATTTTATAGCCTTGGCTCAGAACGGCCATAAATTACATAGCTTCGCTGCACCGCAGACTGTCACGCTGATTCTTATTGTTAAGATAAATTCCATGTATTCACTGCAATGCTTTTCATTTCAATTCTCACGCTGTATTAAATCCATCTAACAGAAAATAAAGTCTCCATATGGAATATTGTACATTTCCGACAATGTGAAACGCTCATATTTCCGTGAAGCTAACTCGTTAACTTTGCCTAAGCAAGAACACACTCTCAGTGTTACACAATAATTCAGTTTGAATTACCGACGAGAATGGACAGCATCATTTAAGAGTTTACAAAAATATTAAATGCATTACGCTTGCAACTTCAAAAACGAAATTTATACATCGAGTATTGTAGCTGACTTCATGAAATTCTCACTTTGATACAGCAAAAATCCTCCTTGATACAGCAAATCTCCTCTTTAATTTTCATTAACTCCTTAGGAACAAACTCCAATTGGGTGGTATATTCCAGTGTTAACAAAATTATTAAAAGTTTCAATTCATCATGGTGAGCATCAACTTGAAAGTTCCTATTCTGGGCAATCAACGATTTAAACAAAAATGCGAGCTCAAAATTCAATACGCGTTCAAACTGATACAGAAAAATTATTTTATCGGCGACATGTAACCGTTTAGACTACAAAAAAATTGCATTTAATCCACGTGTTTACCTTTTAAAATCTACAGACACTTAATATAATAAAAATTCCTTCCTACCTGAAGGCAGCTAGGATTGAATAATCTTAAATTACTACGCTCTACCGTCGAATTCACATCAAAGGAAATCTTTAAACATCATGAATTTATAAAAGTTAAGGAAGCAAAATTTTTATGCTCAGTGAATTTGATATAAAGGTATAGATTGACTCATGTCAGGGTCGAACTGGATTGTATATTTGGCACATGGGAAAATTTACCCAAAATATTTAGTGATTTTAGTGTATTATTATTGAAGCAATTATTTAAATTCTCACTCTGATGCACTGGAGCTTAGCATCATGATCTTGTGAATAAAAGGAGAATCAATTTACTTTACTTAGCACACGAGCAGAGGCGTCATTTATTTCTAAATGCCTAAATTAGACCACGAACTGAATGTGCAGCATCGTTGAACTTACAACTTACACTCAGAACCACATTTAAATCTTTGTTTTTAAGTGGGCCGTCATTCGATTCCCTCAACAATTTGCAACACAGATTTACCGCCCCTCCGGTAGCAGGGAAATTGCTTCAAAAAAATTCCCATTACTGCTTCTCAGCAGATATCAATTTAAATAATGGAAGCACTCAAATATCAACGAAGGAAAATATGAATTATGTTGCTAAAGCTGATTGGAGAAGCTTGACGCACACGAGGCCAAAAAATTCTGTGAGTTATTTTAAGCGAGGCGTCACAAAAATGAAAATTTCAACCGAGTTAATTACTCAATGCCTCAACCTTGGTAAACTTTAACTTGCTTCAAAGATTCACTCGAGACAAGGCAGTGTTTGCTAAAATTACGGCGTTAGTTTCCAGAGCCATCGAGCTAAGCATAAAACCAATGAACATTAAAAGGTGATAAATCCTAGAACCGTTCAATTAAAAAAAAAGCACACTGAAATTTTGTGAACTATATATTCCAGATAAAGCTCAACACGAGTACCAGCTCAGCAAAAGGCATCGGATTTCCTGCGCTCAATGCATGCTGACCAAATTCTCATCACAATGGCATTCAACTGTTATTTTCCAACTGCAGCATAAAAGTACAAGAGAGAATCAATTGCGATTGTAGCACCTCAGAACATGACAATTTATGTGGGCTTACCATGTTTGTAATTTGAATATGTTCCAGCTCAAGTTTTTTTTTTTTTTTAACCAAATTTTAGGGAGAAAAATTCATCAAGATTTTTATGACTCTGAAAGCCGGCTCGAAAAGCCGCACCGGCGATACTGGCGCATCTAGGCTAGAAATTTACTTCATAAATGGAACCACACTCAAAAGGACCAGGGAAACTAGCACGTAAAGACACATACATTTAACATGGGGCACTTGATAAACCGAATTTTATATTCAAGAGAGCGTTGCACACACAAAATTTATGGACAATGAAATGACTATTTAAGAGAATTTCCATGCTGCTTACATAGATATCAGGCTCACACTGTGCCAGCCACAATTTTATCCCGTTGCATGATCGAAAAATGTAAAAAAAATTTAGAGGTAGTTCTATCTCAGCAAAATGCTGCATATTTTATTTATTCACGCACACCGGTCACTTCTACTCATAACACATTGAACTGTGATTTTTTTTTTGAAGAATGAAAATTTTAGTTATTATGACTCACTTCAGCATTTGACAAGACTGTGATGGTTTTGCAAGTCCGAGAAATAAAATCATTCAATAAAGAGACATTTAACTGATACACTCACTGTCATGACAAATTTGAGCCAAGAATTCAACATTGATACTTGAATCTTACATCATGTTAAGAAAGTTTCAATGGCCCAGCACTACTCCAATTCACATGCCTCAGTAAGCGCACTTCTGGTGCCTAATTTGGAGCCAAGCGATCTGCGGTACTGTAGCTGAGCCCTACATTCCGATGCATTTACGACTCCAGCTCAATAGTAGGCAATTACACTGCGGAACGGCAGTTCCTCAAGGAAAGACTCACAGCCACAACTCTCGGCTGTGCTCCACTGCTTGTTATTTAAAGGAATGAAACTACAAAGAGCAAGCGAAACACTATGCCGGACAAATCCTTGCAAAACGACTGGACTGTTATTTGAATTCTTTCTTGAGGGAACGTTACAAAATTTATATAAAAAATTCTTTAAGCACTGAAAATGATTAAATAAAATTCTCCAAGCCAATATACAGACAGTACGTTTGCATAGGACAGTTGATATTTTACCTGTCGCGATACGTGAAAAGGGTTACTAATCACGCACGCAGGGGGAGTCTCAACCCCCAAACATGTTATAGTATTATCCTTTATGCTTGCGTACACCTGCATACCAGACTTGGAGAATAAAAGAGTTAGCAAGATTAACACGAATTTATTGGGAAACACGTGGATAAACACACAAGGCATGGGGACGAAATGATTTGAAATGGCACAACGGCGTCAATGAAAAGTACGTAAGTTTCTACCGCCGCAAATATTTAAACACGACATGACACAAAGGTGATGCTTACCGAGCATTCAAGTCACAAATACTCCCTCGTTGACAACGATTCACGCATCCACAGTAACACAAATCATAATATTTGCGAGAATAACACATCACGATTTAACCTGGAATTGTGACACGGTGTCGAATCATACAACGGGAAGTCGATCCTCGACTAAATAGACACAGGAAACTGATAGCCAAAAAATTAGATGATTCCTCGCGATACTCTGAAAAGCACTTTTCTATGTGCTGGTCTACATCTGAATTTGAACTTCAATCACCACCTAAAAGAGCTCTCACAACTATAAAACACTCGCCCTTTTGATAATAAATGATTCACTGATGGGTATCCACTGCCGATGCTATTGCTCACTGCTGATGTTCCGCGTCGTTCACAGCCGATGTTATTGCTCACTGCTGATGTTCCGCGTCGCAGCTTAGGCTTGCTGCTGGCGTAGGCTGATCTCTTGCTACCTCGCTGCAGTGGTGCCCTCCCCCCGCTTCTTTCTACGGGCAGCTGATCCCTTGAAGCGGTTGTGAGCTGATTCATTGTAGTTTCATGCGTTGAACTTTGCAGTGTTGGTGAGCGATCTTAACTGTGTGCCATTTGCAATGTTGACGACTGCCGCTGAAGTTGATTGTGAGTTCGACCCCGATGCACAGATGTTGATTGCTCTTGGTTGAATCTCCGACGCGTTTATTCATGACGATCCCCGATGCGAGGCTGGTTTACTTCGATTAGGCTTCCTTTGTAAGACGGTGCTCCAATGACTTCCGACGTCCAACGTTGCTTTTTATGTGCCTCGAATTATTAACTTTCAAGTTGCAGTTGGGTACAAGGCCAGCCGACGAGGCTGGCCTATTGTGTAGAACACCCTCAGACGTCGTGCGCAGTCTCTCACGTGTGTTCAAAAATTCCTCACGAGGCTTCATCTCGCATCCTTATATGTGTTTCGCTTCCCTCTTTCTAGATCGTTCTCGACGCTTCCATTCTACAGAGGCAGCATCTGCAACCTCATTGGCGGAATCCTTGCTTATTCTGACGTCTGGGACTCTCATTGGTGCGTGTTGAGACACACCTTCTTGCGTCATAGCTTTGGCGAGCGGTGATTGGCTCCGGTTGTGCGGGCCTGTGTTCAGACGTCACGTCCGCCTAGCTCCTTGCCCTGCAAAGCCTCGGCTTGGGTGCGCTTGTATCGTGCGTGTGTTCGTGTGTGCGTCGTTCTCTATGCCTGCACTCGCCGCACTCTACCCCAAACAATCGCCGCTTGTTTTTCCGACCGAACAGTGACGAATTGTCCTTACACACACGGATAAACTTTGGTCGACATTCTCACGCTCGAGAATAACAGTGATAACGGTTTTTTAGACATTTCCTAAAGCGAAGTATATTTCCAAAAATTGCACGAGTGAAGTATTTCCCTGATAACGGCTTTTTAGACATTTCCTAAAGCGAAGTATATTTCCAAAAATTGCACGAGTGAAGTATTTCCCCACAGTCATAAAAAACAAGAAACTCGAAGTGAAGTATCAGAGAGAGACACAGGATCGTAAGCAACACGTCAATCCCTCCACTGATCAGTGCAGTGGGTCATAAAATTCGTAGCATGAGCAGAGAAGAGCAGCGCAGTTGCCCTAATTTTTGTGCCCGAAGAAAATGTTCTCTGGGGATGCAGAGGCTTTAAAGTTATAAAACATACAGCATGACCAGAGCAGTGCACTCAGCCTCATTTTGTGCCTGCCTTTATACTTATACTCAAGGATACACAGATGCATGAAAGGAAACGTATGAAGGAGGCGCGCACACACACAAGGAGACGTACGATGCAGGCACACACACACACACACACACACACACGCACACGCGCACACACACACACACACAAGGAGACGTACGATGCAGACATACACACACACAATGAGACGTACGATGTAGACATACACACACACAATGAGACGTACGATGTAGACATACACACACACAATGAGACGTACGATGCAGACATACACACACACAATGAGACGTACGATGCAGACATACACACACACAATGAGACGTACGATGCAGGCACACACACACAATGAGACGTACGATGCAGGCACACACACAATGAGACGTACGATGCAGGCACACACACAATGAGACGTACGATGCAGGCACACACACAATGAGACGTACGATGCAGGCACACACACAATGAGACGTACGATGCAGGCACACACACAATGAGACGTACGATGCAGGCACACACACAATGAGACGTACGATGCAGGCACACACACAATGAGACGTACGATGCAGGCACACACACAATGAGACGTACGATGCAGGCACACACACAATGAGACGTACGATGCAGGCACACACACAATGAGACGTACGATGCAGGCACACACACAAGGAGGAGTACGATTAATATCCGTGTGACGTCATGACGGCTTTAGTGCTAACGCACGAAAGATAAAAATTATTAACGATGCGGGTTTAAAATTTAAGGTAAAATTTAACTATGATCCAAGAAAGATTTCAATCAGCTTCTAAAACATTACTCAATTTTTACTTTAAATTATAAATAAGGTATTACGAAAGAAAGGTATGTTATAATTAACAAAAACTACCAGACATCTACGAAAATTTAATCCAAAAATACTACCCAGTGTTAAGTGTTAACCGTATGGAATGAAGATCTACAACAAGCCTAAACTACGTCGGAAGGCTACTGGTACTCGATCAGTAATTATATGACACTTAAAATCTGAACGGACGCTCTTGGACACTTCTCGTAAATTAACGATTCTTAAGAAGTACAATGCGTAATTTCTCATCAACTTAACTCACGATATCAACAGTTATGCTCATCAGGGCGCAAGAATTTTCCTTCTCTAATTTAAGACGAGCGCCTTGACGACGTCTACACTGTCTGAGAACACAACAGTAATGGAACACGGCGGCAAGGAACACAGAGCAGAAGCGGCTCTTTAACTTGTTATTTCAGCTGATTGGTCAGGTGATAATTCTGGTCGGGGTGATACGCGCTTGTTTCTCCTGCCTTGACTTACGGCGGCAGCGGCGCACAGCCCGACCCGTGGTGCCTGCCGCAACGTTGTCGCTGAGTCGGGGCCGCTTCTTGGTTACATGGGAGCAAGTCTCGAGGGGGCGTGGGCCAGCAAATGTAGCAACACATTCTGCTGATAGGCGCATCTCTAGAGGGGTTTTAGCCTGACTAATGTAGAATTTAATTCTCTGATAGCAGCCAGTCTCCCGGGAGTTTTATTAGCGCGTTCGCTGCCTCGACGGTCTCATGTTAAGAAAAGTTGTAAGAACCTGAGTTTAAAAAACGAGTTTACTGCTCGAAAAAATTGTAACTTTTCTAGAAAGTTCGAAAATGTAATAGCATGGTGACATTTCACCTGGCATGCTTAAATCTCTTCTAAAAAAGATGCTGAAATAATTTAAATGATGTTCATTCACACCGATACGTAAAAGAGCAATTTACCTAGCCAACGTGTAAAATAAAGCATAGTTTTGTTAGAGGGTACCTTCCACGTGCAAGCTTTGAGAATCTTGCTGTCAATTGGACTCGCACGAATAGTTGGATCCCGGAAGATGGTGCGCTCTATGTGCGAATTAAACTGGATAGAGATGCTGAATTTCTCAAAGAATTTAGATGTAATGATTCATTTTTAGAAAGTTTTAGCCTCCATTTATAATAAAGATGTTCAAAGAGAGAAAGGATGGAGGCATCATTTAGTATGGAGTTAAGGGAACACGGAATCTACGCACTAAGTGCATAAAAACACTAAGCTAAGAAAAAAGTTCATGGAACAAGATAAAAGTTAAGAAAAAAGTAGTAGGTGCTGAAAAACAGGACAGCAATGTGCTATTTCAACAAAAAGATGGCCTACCTAAGCTTTAGCTCGGGACCTCACATAATCTCCCTGGGAGCGCTAAAACCCATCTAAAATGACATACCCGCAAAATTTGCCACTAGATTAGACGGATAGTTAATGCAACAGAGTATTTAGTATCGGAAAATTTAATTTAGCAATAAAATCGCTGGAAGTATTATTCGACTCGGCCCATTCACGGAGAAAATGACTCGTCTCTTACCCGTAAACTGGTCAGAAAGACAGCTTCATTTGAACGGTGATAATGGGAGCAGTGTCAATTTAGAGGAGCATAACCCGCTAACTTCTCACGTCACACACACACACGCAAGGTGGAGAACAAGCTCGAGAAAACTTGCCTCGGTAAATAATGAGCACAGCTAAACACTGGGAGTCCCGAGGGAACCGCGGAGTTGAAAGCCTAGCGAATATACGAGGGAGTGAGTCGCTCTTGTGTCATAAACACGCAACCAAAGCGGCAGATTAAGCTTCTTGATAGAGGGCCTGACACTCTCGGAGGAGATAGGATACTGCATTGTTTATTGTATCGGGGAGCTTTTCAGCGCCGCTTGGTGGGAGATTGCAGCTGATGCTGGGATCAGCCGCGGCTTCTTACAACTGACACAAGATGAAAATCGGGGAGTCTACAATATGAACCGTGTTTCTGGGAATGAGACGCGATGAAACTCTACTAGAGTACAGAGTTATCCGCGTCGTCCTTGGAAAAAGGCGTATTCTAGGAATGGAAAGTTCTTGGAGATTCTGGTAACATCAGCATGTCTTTCTTAGAAAGACAGAAACTTACACTCGTTAAAACGTAGAATCAACAAATTTATGTTGATTCAGCTTGAGACAAACTGATAAAGAAGTTCCTATGAACGTATGTCAAAGTTTTTCGCATTTATATTATTAGTCTTGTTCAAAATAGTTATACACACAAAAAAATTGAAATTGATAAACAGATCAAACAAAAAAGTAGGAAAAAACTAAAAATCAAGTTCAGAGCTATATCTCGGAAACGACTGCCTCTTTCAGTACTTAGCGCTAACATAACTATGCAACATTATATTGAAGACACCCAGCGTTAGAATTGAAACAAAAGCAAATGCAGACTGCAAGTTGTGGTAAGCAGCATTACTACGCAAGCCACATGCATTGTGTTGCGTATGACAGATTGTTCTTGCGAGAGAATGCTTTGTCTACGTTTGAAAATCGCCTTCTTAAACAGGAAAATTTAACTTCAATCAGAAAATTCTGAAGTATGACCATTCGGCAATCAGGATCTAAAAGCAACAAAGAATACAAAACAAAATCTCCCCCACACAGATGGCATCACCGCCTGCATCTCATGTTTTAACTTAATTAAAAAGCTGTGCAGGCTAATTGATTCTGCAATACTATTCTTTTCACTGCATCTATTCCACGTGTGTACCAAAATTTAACCGAATAATTAAATTAGGTCGTAGGATATTTTAGGCCTCCTAAACCGCTACCAAAAAAAGAGCGTATCGAAGAGAGGAAGAAGGAAGGCACCATTTAGTATGGAGATAAGAGAATGCTGAATCTATGCAGAAGGGGCATAGAAACAGTAAGTTGAGAAAGAAGTTCATGAAACAAGATAAAAGTTGAAGAAGTAGTAGGTGCTGAAAAGCAGGACAGTAGTGAACCGAAAAAAAGTGGTCCTTAACATGACAAAAAAAAGTTTTATTTGAACAAAAAAGGCCTGTATACCTAACTCTCAGCTCGGACCCTCACACATTTTTACCGAGTAAGACGATGATAACTAGCATTTAAATTTACCTTCCGATCACGCACCACGAACATTTTACTGAAAGCACGAACGTAGAGTGGGTCGCGTTTCATTGCATCCCAGAAGGAAAGCAGTTCATTGTCGTGCGTAAGCTCAATCCATGTTTAGGAATTTCCTCTCTGAATAGCGTTAGGAAAGACGATTTCTTCAACACAGCCGTCGGAAGAAAAGGAGCCCCCTAACATTTTAATTGTGCATCCCAACACGGTTTTGTGTAATCAATCGTGATAAGGAGAAATGTGGGAGAATTTTTAATTCTTCCTTTCTTGTCCGCCCAACACGCAACTGTTGAATTCTCTGTGATGACGTGTTTCATCGCGAGCTAGCGAATCAAACAAAAGCTACCTATCGTAAAGTAAAAACTCCATTTTCACGTTAGTATTACAGGTAACATTATTAGCATGATTATTATTAGAATCCCATGTTTTCTTTAACTTACTCCATAAATACCGATAATGCAACTAAGTATTTCCAGTAAAAAGCTTTTAGTTTAGAGTGTTTTGTCGAGAGGTCCGGTACAAGCTATCAGTTCATCGCTTCACAAACTGAAACTTATTGCAGTTATAATAGAAATTTTTTTTTAATAACGCAGTCATATTTTTTCTCATGTTGCACTGTTCACTTGAGAAATGCCTAACTTTAGCTGCTAAAGACCGAAAATCTTTCCATGGAGTTCCTTTTCAAAGTAATCTCTCTCAGTAATACAATTCATTAATAATATATAGGTTCTCTTTGCGCGATGAGAACGCGAATGAGCTACAGTAAGCTGCTCAAGTCTAACCAAAGCCTCCAGTTGTCGGTTTCAGTTCAGCTGATGTGCGGATACTTAGCGGCTGATGGCAGATCTTCAGCGGTTGATGGTTCTCGCAAATCCGCCAGGCAGCGCAGGTCAAAGTTTATCGCTGAAACTTTGCGGGACGGGATTTTTTTACATGCAAGAAAGACATGAAAATTCATGCATCCTGTGAGATAAGCTCGAGAATCCCACTCATTTCTCGAGGATGGCAAAGTTCCCAGGATTTTATGGAGATCATTTCTCTTACCTCCCCTTCTCCCACACTAAGTTGGTTAGCATTTAATACTGAAATTCAACCAAACTATGCAAAGCTAAACTACAGCAGATGAATGCAAAACTGCTAGCCTGAACCCCGTTGCTAGTAAGACACGAGTAAATTTCTGAAAATGGAGAAAAATGCTAGCCTACATAAATGAAGTATTGGTGTAAAATGAGGGGCAAGCTGAAATCTGTGAGGAATAAGCGCGAGGCAGTCACGACAAAATAACTAAACTTGATGTTATTAGCTTAGAGCAGAGCTAGGCGTGCACGAAAGGCAATGTAAGACCCAACGCTTGTCAACACTAACATCAGCAGACAACAAAGGGCGTCTGTTGCGCGCTGGAGGCAGGAGGTATAGTCAGAACACTGCCGCGATAGATCCTCGCCAGTTCTCGGCGTCTTGTTCGCTGTGGTGAAATGGCGGTCATGGCGGAAATGGCTTAACATGAGCATTTGATGCTTCAACCTTCCCCAGCTTGAGATTAACTCGGCATGATTAAAGTTTCCCACCTTCTTCGATGTGTAAGAAATGTTATGTTAAGAGCAAATATGAATTTGACCAATAATTAGTTGTACTCAGCTAAGATAATACAATTCTAGTTAGATAACTTTATTGGTTATTGATATCGTAAAATACTGGCGACCATAAAGTAACTTTTAAGTTGGGCTATATAACATTCTATCTTCGTAACTAAATAGTTAACTAAACTACGCTAAGTTCAAATTAAATTATTTTCGAAAAAACTCAGGTTAACTCAACTTTTCCGCATTTAGCCTTGCTGCGATACCAGAAGAATAAATAATATCCTACATAAGTTTGTCCTTACACTGAGTCCTTGCATGCTTCAAAATGGTGATCACATTAAAATGGTAGTGAATTGATGGAGCTGATATGTAGGTACCATACCTTCTGGTATAAAAAAAAACACTTTCATACATTAAAGTGTTAACAACTACATTTGTGGTAGAAGTAAGAAATTTTAAAAGTGGGGAAATGCTTTGAACTTATACCTGAATTTTGACGCAGGGCATTTAAAAATGACCCGATTGAAAATAAGTTTCTGGACGAAAATTAGTCATCTACTATTTTTCGTGCTACAGTTATTTACTACGTTGATTCATCGGTTCTCAGAGCAGTGACCGAAGTTTGAGTTATATAGAAATACTTGACAAGCATCAGTCCTCATCCACAGCTGACGAGGTATAGACTTATTTCTGAGTTACTGAGGTTTGTAACAACCTTGAACAGGCTTGTGACCGAGAGCGCGCTTACCTCAGATGCTAATACCACTTCATTCATCACCTCGTGACACACGAACGAGAGTTACTGTTGTCCCTTGGGGCACAGCGAGAGTTCAATGTCAAAACCCATTCTATCATTCAAAACATGGAGTGTTACTTTCAAACTCGAAGTGCAGTGTTGCTGAAAAACCATCCTCGTGATCCTTGCTCTCAATTCGTCTGTACAGGAGTGATCCATTTACGAGACTAGGTGTTGCGTTTCCACATTCGTCATCAGGAAACCTGTGAGTGAACTGAGGAACATCGTGTACCTGTACTCACGTTGTCCATCCTATTCATGCTTTTTATTTAAGCGCAGGATTCTTTTTGATAAGATAGTCATATCTTTAATGGGTTAAACAATATAGAATTTTTTTCCTTTCAGGCAATAAATCGAAATGTTCAGGTTGTCTTATCTCTCTGCTTGAAATAGATTTTTTACTGAGGTGCAGCAGGTCTTCGAAAATCAACGACAGCGCGAACAAAACATGAACCGAAGAAGCTTTTGGGAATGTGTCATTGGGAAATTCAGGGTCTTGTTTTCAAGATGAATTTAAAGCAGTGTCTACAGAGGAATAATCGATCAGTTCCAAGTCAATAATACAGATAATGGGTATCGTTCATGAGGTCACGCAAGGAAAGGTAGAGCTGGAAAGCATTTCCATTACATAACCTTAACACCTTGAACCCTTTAAACCTTGAACGTATGATAAATCCTATAGTATAATGATCGTGGTATGAACAATTGACGATCTATAACATCCATCTAAATCGAGCCTGGACAAATTCCATGAGGTAATCATTTCTCACTGAGGATGAATTGAAATATGTCTGTTGTTGTTTTGGGAAACATTGAAGTGACAAGAAAAAGCTCGCGGTGACCAAGGTGATTTCAGAAAAATAAACTCAACCTTGACGTCATAAATTAAAGTAGCGATTGTATTGGAATCACGAATTTAAAAAAAAACACGTTCGTAAAAGTAGTATCCTGAAGTTAATTTCATATCATTGCAAAGAAGCCAATTTGTGTTAAGATCTTTGAATTAATGATGAATGAGGTTGAACAAAAAATAAAATGGGAGGGGCCGTGACGCACTTCAGAAGTTCAAGTAATAAAAAAATGCCGAAATTTCGATGGAAATGAATGGAAAAGACAAACAGCTTTCAAGTGAACTTTGATGCAGTGATGAGGGTTTAATAGTTTGCTTTTACCTATCACCACACAAATACGCCAAAACCCGAACGTTCGTCTAGCAAGAGGAAATATGTAAAACAACCGTTTTAAAAATTGGGGAGTCGGTGGTCCTGCAAATGGCCGGAACAGGCGGACATTTTGGGAGAAAAATACACCAGTGCCAGCAGACGAGCAGCAATAAAGTGACAGTTACGGTCGAAGCCACGAGTTGCCCCAGAGCGGGCCGGGCACACAGAGCGTCCTTGTATCGTAACTCCTGTCGGTGCCTCAGTCGACTCTGCGTATACTCGTACTCTTGCAAGCGGATATGCTTTGAATCAGTGCTTCTTCACTCGTTTTGCCGCCGCTCATCTCTATTCGTTCATTCATGCCTCTGCGGGAGACCCTTCGTTGTAAATTACACCTCCATTTTCTCAAACGCGTACGAGAGACGAGAATAAAATGCAAGAATTTAACTATCTTACTATTACCTATTTAACTATGTTACTCATAACGGTTTTGTGTAACAGCCCTGGGTAAAGACGGCTGTAAAGATTAACAGGTTTTGCAATGTACCAAGGCGAAATGAGTGGCTCAAGATAAAAGGTCAGGGCAGTTGTGCCGTCACACAGGAGATTGCTTTTAGTTCTTGGATGAATCATTGTTACTAACGTGGGTAAGTACTGCATAGTTTCGGAAACAACTTAATTTCTAAGCAATTCCTAAATAACTTGTAGATAATCTTAGATATTTTCAGATTATGTAGATTTAAGGTCGAGGCATATACAGCAAAAGTTGGCAGAAAATGCATTTGATCTCGCAAGCAGGCCCAAACTTGCAGATCAAAGGACCACAGTAATCAAAGACTACGTTTTAAAATTGAGGTTAACGGCACCAAAACTTCTTCAGCACGCGCTGGCATCGCTCGTTGTCTCATGACTTGTAGCAATAATAAATCAAGCAAGGCAGCCCTCGCTCGCCGTCTATAGCTGCGCCTCATGCGTTTAAGTGCTCATTAATCTGTGGTGGACAGACGCACCATGCAAACTCGCATGACGATCCCAATTATGCTGCATTAAAGAGGCTGTTGTTGCAATTGAACACAATCATCCCACACAATGAACTTGTTGGCTTTATTTGCTGCTGCCTAAAAAATATTATTTACGGTGGGAACCATCCTGAAGATTTGATAATGATCGTACGAGTGCACATAATTGGCTTTGTCGAGTGGGCCATGACATCTCTCTCAAGAGTCATGAGCTGAACATAGAAGTCAGCGAAGTCGGAGATACCAAACAATAGCTCGCACGCACAGGAGAAACAAACGAACCTCCAAGAGACGTAAGATGCTATGAATAGGCAGGCACATATGGGAAGGTAGGGCGCTCACAAAAGGCTTAGTTTAATAATTTCTTATATTAGTAAATTACCGTTGACGTAATAAGAATTTTATTTCAGGAGCGTTTATGCAAAATTTAAGTGATATCACCGCATAACTCAGTAACGGGGAGACAACTTCAGAGCGGTTTTGGGTACATCCATTCACGCTGGCAAAACATATAAAGAAAAGAGGTGAAGTAAGAAAAAAAGAACAGAATCGAAGACAATCGTACAGGAGGTCGATTGCACGGAGCTCTGGTTTCTCCCACACAATGATCTTCCGATGTAGGGAAATGGTTGGGTGTTCGCCCGTCGTAGGTGTGCGGCAGATGCACCAATATGAATGGCTACTGGACACGGGGGTCCGCTGCAAGAGGTCTTCGGAAGTCAACGTTAGCGCGAGCAAAACATGAATCGAAGAAGCACTTTGTAAGCTCTTTGAAGTACTTTGTCAGTTGGAAATTCATGGTCTCGTTTTCAAGATGAGATAAAAGTAGCGTCTCCAGAAGAATAAACGATCTGTTCCGACTCAATAATACAGAAAATGGGTGTCATTCACGAGGTCACGCAAGAAAAATGCGGGCTGTAAAATGCTCAATTAATGTGTAAGAAAATTCAGCTTGTATTCATTCTAGACGGCGGCTCTTCCATCGCGAAGTGGGTCTGATGTTTAAATAATCATTCAACAGGGTAGTAAGCATCATGAATATTAGTTTCCATGTTATGCAGTACCATATGTTACGTCGATAGATTGTTTCTGGGGCCTCATGTTAGTTATTTAGTCATACTGCATTGCGCGCTCGCTCATAATAGTACCCTTTATTAACTCGCGTGTTAACTTTAAATAAAATAATTGAGTCTTTCAGTTAGACATTATTATCCCCCACGCTGATCAGGCGAATGTAGTGTAGAAAGTTCTCTCTATTTCTTATTTCTTCCTCTCTGTGTATCCTTTCCTTCTGATTTTTCTCATTTCTTTCTTTTTCTACCGAGGGTTTAAACCCCCTCTTTGACCCTCGAGTCTCCTTACACCAGTTAGGAGGGATGCAAAAAGGGCCGGGACATTATTCCATAACGAGACAAAAACCTTATTTTAGTCCAATAAGAGGAAAGATTACTTAACCCTTAGTTCGAGACCATACATCTCCCCTTGGGAGTGCTAATTCTCATAGATACAATAATTGTTTCTCTCTGATGAGATAACTTAGAGATCTCGCACACCTCCGAGGATCGCTAAATCGCACAAAAACGCTGCAGGACAGTTCAATTCTGCCTCCTCTCTTTCGAGGCTCTTTAAAAGAATAACTCGATCTTGGACGAAGTCATGTCTCCCTCGGTGTGAGTGCAGGCAATAAAATCCCTAGACCTGATTCAGGCCGCACCATCTGAACTTCTTAAACTCGCGTTCAATTTACTTGAATTGAACAAGGCTGTAAACCAGCACTGCGCTGCCCAAACGGACTCCCACAAGCCACCATCATCACGCTCGACTTCAATTGATTTCTGTCATCATGCACAACCTCGCATCACACGGCATTTTGAGGAACATCATCAAATCTCCCAGTGACCCAGTTGCACGTCGAGACCAAAACGAAGATTATATTAGATTAGATTATAAGTTAGTTTAAGCCTCCATAACCGCTGCAAAAATAAAGCGTATCGAAGAGAGGAAGGAGGAAGGCACCATTTAGTATGGAGATAAGAAAATGAGGAATCTATGCTGAAGTGACATAGAAACAGTAAGATGAGAAAGAAGTTCATGAAATAAGATAAAAATTGAAGAAGAAAGTCAGAGGTGGGGAAAAACAGGACAGTAGTGAACCGAAAAAAGGTGGTCCTTAACAAAAAAAAACATTTTATTTTAGAAGGCCTACCCAACTCTCAGCTCGGGCCCTCACATTTTTCCCCTGTTAGCGCTAATTCACATAGATACAATAGTTGTATCCCCCTGAGGGGACTTTGCCAAAACAAAGATGTACAAAATGAGAAAGATTAAATTAGATTTGATTAGATTAGATGTTAGTTTAAGCCTCCCTAACCGCTAGAAAAGCGTTCCGATGAGAGAAAGGAGGAAGGCACCATTTAGTAGGGAGATAACGGAACGCGGAATCTATGCAGAAGAGGCATAGAAACAGCAATTTGAGAAAAAATTTCAAGAAACAGGATTAAAGTTGAATAAAAAAAGTAGCCGGGTTTGAAAAACAGAACAGCAGTGAATCGAAAAAAGATGATTCTTAACATAAACTCTCAGCTTGGAATCTCACATATTCCCTCTGGGAGCGCTAATTCCTTTAGATACTGAACGACACAAAATAGAACTGAAGCCGCAAATATCATTTTGTATATATTCCATAAATCGTTGTTTCTCCCATGAGCTGAAAGCAGAAAAATGAAACAAAACAAATCTGTACTAGTACATTTGTACTAACACATCGAAACTTTAGAAAAATAAGTTTTATGTTACATCCTAAGGAATGAACAAAAATATGTTACATGAACTATTATCAACCTGAAAAAAATTCACACATCAAAACAGACTGTTCTAATACGCGTCAAACACAACACTAGTGCCGGACGAATCGTTCCAAGTTACGAGTACGAAATGCACATACATACACATGCAGCCAATCCCATGCAACACAAAACACGATATTACGAAGTCCTCACGACGGCACGCGCAACATGCACACAGACACAACAGGTCAAGGAATTCGACCTTAATAACTGAGCGAGGCGAACGACAGGAGACCTTTATTGCCACTTCCAGTAGCCACGTCACTAGCTGCCAAATAGAGCTTTTTTTCTCATCAATATCCATGAGCTTATACTTTTTAAAATAATTTTCATCAACCTCCATTTTACGATTTAATTATTAGTTCAAGCCTCCGTAACCACATGCATCTAAGTTGTTTCCAAGTGACGAAAGATGAAGGCTTAGTATGGAATTTACCAAATGGGGAATCTACGCATGAGTAGTGTCCCCAAACTCTGTGCATATAAACAGTAAGATCGAAAACTGGAAGTATATGGATTAGATTAGATTATTAGTTAGTTTAAGCCTCCCTATCCGCAACAAAGGCTATCCAAAGAGAGGAAATAAGAAGGCATCATTTAGTGTGGAGTTAAGGAAACGCGGAATCTATGCAGAAAGGGCACAGAACAGAAAGCTAAGAGAGAAGATAATTAAACAAGAAAAATTTGAAGAAGAAAGTAGTAGGTGCTGAAAACAGGACAGCAGTGAACCGAAAAAAGATGGTCTGTAACAAAACAAAAACCTATTACGTTTTAAAAAAAAGAAAGCCTACCTAACCTTTAGCACAGGCTCTTAAATAGTCCCCATGGGAGCGCTAATTCCCATAGACACAATAGTTGTATCCCCCTGAGGGGACTGGAAGTAGATGAAACAGTACAAAAAGCTTAATAAGAAAGTAAAAGGTACTGAAAAAGAACAACAGTGAGTCGATGAACTATGGTCCGCAGCAAAACAAAACACCTATTTTATTTCAACCAAACGATCTAACTTTCAGCTCAGGTCCTCGCATTATCCCCGTGGGAGCGCTAATTCCCATATAGCAACAACAGGTTTACTCCCCTAGGGACAAAATTCATTTTATAAAAGCCCTAACTTGAGAATCTGATTCCCTGCGGAGTCGGTAGATGGTGTTTGGTCTTACGACGAAATTTTGTCTGAGAGAAGCTCAAACTTGAAAATTTGGCTAGAAAAAAGCTAATCTGGCAACAATGGTCACAACTCCGGTTTTCGTTTTGGTACGGACACCGCTAGTGAAAGCTCAACTTGCACAACTCAACGTTTTCTTTGACACCGCGGCCGAACAAGCAGACCACTCATACCTAACAATAAATGAAAAGGCATTAAATATTTTTCGAAAGATAATTCATGAGCTTCAAATTTGAGAGTAGGAAGTACAGGAACGCGAGTGTAGAAAAAAAAACAAGGGAAGGAAATGCAGGAAACACCAGATTCACGTTGTCTACTCACCACAAAAAGGTGAAGCAAAATGACTACACTTGGCAGTTTTCAGTTTTTACGCACCAACTGAAATTGATTAAGCGGTTGACTGCTCTGAGAACACCCCAGATAGAAAATGAGAAAGTCCTCAGATAACTGCTAAAAGCACTCATGGTGTCACCACGCGAGGCTGTAAAATTTAAGTTATGCTGGGGCTCGCTAGCTAAGACCCTCGGCAGCGAAAAAGTATAGCAAATTGTGGCAAGATCCATAAGTAGCACAGATAATTAAAAGTGTGCAGGAATGTACGCTTTACAATATTAATCATATATTGATACCAAATGAGAAATCAGAATGCAAGTTGCGTTCCTCAAACAAAAGTAATGATGAAAAGAAGATAGTATTTGTAATGAACATGTTGATCGTAAACTAGAATTTTACAAGCGGTTTTCAACAACAATGTGTGTCTTACAAGCTACAAAACTTTTGAAAAATCTGAAATTGGAGCTGATATAAGTTTTGTAAATACAATGTGACATTAGAAGGATATCACTCTACAGCCACCTAGCACTACTTTCTTTGGAGTTCTGCCGTTTTTGACCAAATTTGTCAAACTTTTACGCTTTCGAGGGTCTGAAGTATAACCCATGACCATCAAAAACTGTGCAACACAAATGTGGCTACTAGAAGACCTGTTATCATCATAAGCAGTTGATTAAATTGTCGTGAAATAAAAAGCAAAAACCTTAAGGCAGGTTTTAATCAACTAAAAATCAACTTTAACATTGAAAATACAGATTGCTTCGTACATCTATCCTAAACGCCGGTAGACAGGATACACAACGAAGTTTTGATATTTCAACCTTAATATGACAATGTGTATGGTATACAGTAACGTACAATTACACTCTAAAACACAACGTATCTCATGTACAGTGTCGACCTCGTTCGATCTGAAAGTGCGAAGTTGTACAATACATTCTAATAATTCTATTCAATAGAATTTTTCTTCAACTCATCACACTAAGTTCCGCTTCCACAATTCTAATTCAAAATACGCCAGTTGAACACCATTAATCCCAAAACAAAGCAAATTATTTCATAATATCATATCGTTGCAACACAATCCATGTCAATTCTATCATACGCTCGGACATCACAACTACGTCGCATAATTACGTAACTCGCGTGAAATATAGCACAATTCTACAGGAAGGCATGACCTTGCAATACTACGTGACGCATTACTATCATAATACCATAATGATAGTATTATGGTGATAGTATTACGTCACGTTACACTGTCAACATCATGATACCATGAATGACAGAGTCAGTTACCATGACATTGCACTACTAGCAACGAGAGCAGCATTGTTTTGGCGGGTAGCCGCATTGGCCCAATGTCGCACCACGTGACACGGCGCCGGAAGCCTCCAACTGGTCACTTCCTGCGGTCACCCTGCGCTCTCCACCAATCACAGCGGTCTACGCCTTATATTTTTCTACCTTGTCTTACATGCTCCGAAAGTGACGACAGTAACCACACATTTTACGTAGAGTAAAGAGATAGAAAACACGACTATTTTCCCGTTGGGCATAAACGAATGGAGGTTATATATAAGGCAGAGATCATATGTGAGTTCGCATTGACGGGTCTGACAATATACTGCGTGCCATACTCTAAAAAAAGTGACAATATTAGGTTCCTATATTTTTCAGCGAATGAAAGTAAAGATCAAAGATATAATTTAGTAAAAATATTTTTTCTGGCACACATTGTGTTCCTAAATTTGCTTGACATTAAAAAGTAGTTGATGTGAGTGAAAAGATATCAAATATTATAGTTAATTACTTGTAATTAAAGATTTCCATACCAAACATTATCTTTGTATAGAAATTGCAAGTAAAAATACTTTGAGCAGCCTGGCTTATGAATTATCAAAGCCAACTTCGAAATAAAAAACAGCCCTCAAGTCCCTAATGTCAGACTTTTTTTACATTTTTCAATCCTCAAATCAACCGCACGTACGAAAAGCTAAGAAATGAAATACTAAATTGAATTCCAGCCACACTGTTGTTTTGAAAATATACACGATGAGCCAGAAGAAACAAACCCTTTTAATTCACTCGCTGAGTAAATAGGACACCGAAATAAACCGTACAATTATATTCTTCAAAATAAAACAAAGTTGTTCTTGCATCAGTAAATTAAAAGAATCAGTAACTTCTGGCCCACCCTGTACTATCTAAAAAGATGGATGTAGGTAAGAAGGATTAGTGTTATATTGCTAAGCCTGCTGCGTTCATATTCACTGAATGAGCAAAATTTTTTTGCATCACTTGTACTGCCAAACATCATTTCATTATGCACCGTTGCTACTTAGTTTTGTTAGCTGACAGCTTCTCAAAATACGGTCTGTGTAGCCTGGCATCCGCCAAATGAAGTAAATTTCAATTACCAAATAGTAGAGCTGAGTAATTATCTCTATTTTTTGACGAGACGAGGCCATGCCTAATTAAATGGCGAGCTTCTCAAATAATGCAACAAGCGAACAAAAAGTTTTAATTATTAACTCTACTATGTCCACAAAAAATACAATCTGTTAATCGATAAGCAATGGAAATCGATAAAAATGAATCGTACAAATGAGCTCTTCGAAGAAATGTTCCTAAAAAATAAAATACCTTGAGCCAAGGAACACGGCGATCTTTCGTTTGCTCACAAGAAACATCGAACTACTCAAGAATAATTTATTGAAAAAAAATCATGAGTTGATAGTCGAAACAGGGATTGTGAGACTTACTGAACGTTTTCGCTTTAACTTCGAGAAGTTACAGAAAAACGAATTGAACGCATTTAAAATTTTAGAAAAGACTACCACATTTGAAAGGCAACGTCACCGGCATTTTAATAACTATCAACACCCTTGCAATTACTTGAATCATAAAATGAGATAGAATTCAATAAAAAGGGTGAATTTCTAGCCACTGAGAGAGAAGACGTAAACTGCTCAGAAAGTAAACAGCCAGTTCATAAACTACCCATGTGAGCCAACTCGCTTGGATAGGGAGAGCAGAAGAAAATAATCCGACCTAAACATGCAACATAAGCCTTTTAAGTTGGAGGAACTCAGAAAATCAAAGTCTCGCTTCTCCATAACGTTTTATCACATTTTTAAGCTACTTAAATACATGAGCTACGCTGCCCATTCACCTTAGAGTTGGGTATACATGCTACAGTATACTGAAAAACCTGCTAGATATTGCCAGAATTTAGCATCATCACTTTCTAAGGCAGTGACAAAATTATGATCCTGACAGCGACAATATTATATTCCTATATTTTCCAGCGAATGCTTCTCAGGAGGAAGTTACGAACGAAGATCAAATATACTTGAAATATGTTCCTCTGGTAAGATCTGTATCTCTTTCCGTCTTTCAAAAATGTATCAAATTAGTAGCTGTTACCGCCACCTTCGCATATTGTTCTACTGAGAACTTGCTTTGCCTGTTCAACTTGTTCTATTGGAGGTTTCCCGTTAATTCAAAATGCTATGTCAGCAATTAATACGGACTTTCCAAGGCGAGTATTATCTTTTGTCGTCTCGCCAAACCATGATTTTTGCATGACCATGCACATAAAAGCGTCAAATGCATTCAAGATTTTAATTTCTATATTCAATTCAAGAGATGTACAGTCCTCCCGAGGCTTTTAATTGTGAAAGAAAACCCATTAAAAATGCGTGTTTCATAGACGCGTTTTTGACACACGGTTTTCGGAACCGTAGTCTCATGCAACAGCCCTAAAAACAAGTTGCTTTTCGTTACTGTCACTGAACGGTAGTACGGGCAACGCAGATACAGCATAAGATGAATGTTTTGAAATAAATCAAAAGTACTATTTCATTAAATGATTCAAAAATACTATTCATTAAAATGTAGCCGATTAAAAAATGCTGTAGTTTGTAACATATTAACGCTCGAAGGCTGTAATGGGTTTCATTGAACAGAGCAAAATTTAGTTGTATTTTATTTCGATTACTTTGTCTGTTTGGCATATCTGAAGAACAAAAACAAGAATTAACATGGTAAGGATTTTAATTAACGATGATAAAACAATATCGGATAGAAAATTATCTGTTAAGACACAAGTAAAGAAAACTACTGTTCATTTTGTTCTCAAAAAATAACTTTATCAAAATCTATATAAAATGCAATATCATTAAAAAATCTCACCGCAGGATAAAGATCGGAGGTAACTATTTCGCCGCAGAATAAAAGACATTAGCAGTTCAGATCAAATATTTTTGGATAACATAACTTTTAGTGATTAATGTCATATTTATTGAAAAGGTATGCCAAACAGACAAAGTTTTTGATAGACGTACAAGAAAATTTTAAATTCTACTCATTTCAATAGAATCTATTTCAGCCTTTACGCATTAATATTTTGTAAGCTAAAATATTTTTAAATCGGCTACATTTTTAGCGGACACCTTGTATATGCTGTAAATTTTCCAGTCAAAATCTAGAACTTCACCTGCTCAAATGAGATCAATTTTTTTAAAAACTCATCATTTTAAAAAAGCGCATCAAACTTTGTGTTGCACGACGAACGTAAAATTCTTGAACATACTTCGCTTATTTTGTGCGGGTCCAAACGTTATTGAATGTAGTTCCGGTGAAGTGATTCCAAACTGCATTCAAGCCTAAGTTGTTATCAGTTGACAATGAAAGAAATTAAGTTAGGAGTACAGAGAAACAGAAAAGACGCCTTCGACTTGTTGTATTCACACCATTTTTTCACACCTCACATCAAGGTAAGCCTTAACTTTGCTATAATTCTTGCATTCCATGCAGCAACATCAGTTAAAATGCTCCAGTTGTGGTCTCCCGCAAAAAAAAATTCAAAATATTGAACCATAAACTCAGAGGCGGTAATGGCAACAAAGTTGAGGACGGCAGTTGCCCACAGCCCACTTTTCTAAGCAAGACCGGGCAGCCGTTCGTCTGCCAGAGTAACGCTGCGTCAGCAAATAGTTCTCGTCCAGTACGTGTCGACAGCGAGTTCGAAACACAGAAAAACATTGTAATTATTTGCAAAGTGAACGAAAACGTCGTAGCAAATTTTCACGGGAAACGTGTATACGAGCACAAAAACATAACTTTGTGTGCCCATGTAGAAGTCTTACCCTTTTAATTCTTCAATGAAAAATGCCTACCTGAACTTGGCACCCCCCTCCCCCATTCCATTCAAAAAAGCAACTTTTTACTTATAATTTCGATACCAGAGTATGCTGGAAAATTGTTAAGAAATAGACTGTGACAATCTCAAAAAATAGATGGTGCCTCTCCCTCACACCTGCGTACATCACACAAGCTAACGCCGAGAACGCTGCAAAACGGGCATAACATCAGTCAACTATCTGCGAAATTCTTCAGCAGCAAAATACTGAATGGCGCTGCTAAAGCCTGTGCTGAGCACGAATAAAGTTTCACCGATGCCGGTGATGCCTTTGTAACAAAGGAGAAACAAACCAAACTGCAAGTAGAGGTGGATAATTTATGCACATGAGTCAGGGGTCGAAAACACACGAACCTTATGTACACATTTTGCAGTAGCCTAGAACAGAATATTAGAGAACTACCGTCTCTTTCTGAAATTTGACCCATGTATGAAAAATAGCAGACGTACCTCACACATCCAGTTGAGTTACAAACTGGTGTAGTAATGATGCAGAAGAAATTTGACGAATCATTTATGTATAGCTGACACTGGGGGAACCTTTCGAAAAAATAGTGAACGGTAATTTACGTCAGACATAGCGACCAGGACAGCAGCCAAGCAGAGGACAATTCGTTCATCGGAGCTGCCAGTTCCCTCCATTGGGCGTCCACTACACACCATATATACAACTAGCACGAATTAACATGATCGAGTGTCAGGGTCTTTTGTGCCATACGAATGTCTAAATCAAAACTCTGTTGGCTTACTGCCTCAGGGTCTACACCTCAGGCACGCTGCAGTCGATATGGCCATAAGAGGCAAAAATACAGTGCAGTGCGAAAAATGAAAAAGCGTAAAGAAATATCTTGATTATCTTCACTAACATAGTGACGATATGCTTAACGTTAAACGCCAGTCAGCCTGAAAAATAATCACATCTCCTGTTTCGCGTCACATGATATCTGAAAACGAAATTGAACATGCTACATCAAGCCTACGTTTCGACATCTCCCATACAAAATTCGAGACAATAGTGGATTATTGAAATAAAGACTATTGAAATACTTCAGCACTCACCCGCCACTCCGACCACGGTGAAAAGGATGCTGCAGACGGCAGCGAAGATGGTAGCCTCCCTCGGGTAGTGAATTGGGCCCGAGGTGTCATTTGAGGGGAGCTCCAGGGCAGAGGGAGACAGATCTCCGTATGGCAACACCGACTCGTCTTCGAAGGAAGCCATATTTCCTATTTTTGTCGCTAAAATGCGCCGAATGAAATAGTTGAGTGAAGAAAGAAGTATTTAATGAAAGTTGCTATGAACAAGAACGACTTCTCAGAAAATGGAAGGTCTGTAGAAATACATGCGAAAATTAATTAATAGAATATCAGAGAGCTCGTGTGAATCTAAGATGATAAAAATTTATGAAGCCCTAGGAAATATCTACAGATTTTAACCACATTTAACATTCGAAGTAGACGACACCGAATCCTGCGTTCGCTGCCGTGGAGAAGCAACTAACGTACTCTGACCTCCACCAACCGACGAGCGGTAAGTGATTTAAACTCATATTAAACTATCATCGACTAAAAGTAAACACAATTAAGACATAATCAATCACAGAAAAATAGAGTAAATTATCAAGACATGAAGAAATGAATCACACCCAGTGTGATAAATACTATATCGAACCAGAAAACTATTATGTAACATCTCGGTCAGGAATGAGAGTAAGACACTTCTTGTTGACGAAATACAGCCCCAACGTTATGATCCCGTCTTAAATACAATAATACTTCAATTCAAGCACCTCATAGAAGCGAGTCAGGAAGAACAACGGTGAAAAAACTTCTCTTTAAATCTGTGAACTAAAACTTTAACGTGGACATGGAAACAGGACAAGTTACTCATCGAACTGGCTGCATTCACGCAGACAAATAAACATGGTATATTTAAAATTCCTAACTCGTGCAGATGATCTATTTGAGCCATAAATCACTAAGTTGAGTAATATGTGTACGCGTGGATATTTTTCCTAACATCAAATATAGTTGAGGCGAGCCTTGAACCTGTATGCACATACGGTCGAAGCCTATTATATTCATTTACGTAGATGAACCTATACACACACTAAGTGCTTGCCTCACAAAGGACATCCAAGATCTTCGAAAGGGTTATTTAAGTCACAATCTCAGGTATGCTGCATGCGTCACATGTACTTGTTAGCCAGCAGCCAAAATGGGGAATAAACGTACTGATCGGCGACCGAGGCACGATCAACTTGGAATTTACTCTCTCATGAATGAGCTTCACAAGATTTATTGATAAAAATGCATAATTACCCAATTTTTTTTAAATCTGGAAGGGAGCTCCTATTTAAAATGCGCGTATAATTCCTAGAAAGAAAGGCTTTCAGCATTCGGATTTCTTTTGCAGAGGATTTTCTACTACTAATTGTGAACTAGTTGCTATTACCTGTTGTGTAAGAAAAATAATCAAATAAGTAAAGTTGTGTAGGGTTAATATCAAAAAGGTTAGCTCATTAGGTTTCCTCCACTGGACATCTTGACCGGCGCAGTCCGCACTATCGAAATTCACGATAAATGACCATAACCAAAAACCCAATTTCTTTCGACAATAAAATTTATGACACGAGGCGGCACATGAGAAGTGCGACACTTTCTTTTTATTCCCCTAAAATTGTACAAGTCCAGCGTTCAGAGACAGGCACAGTAAAACCCTGTGACGAGCGACTCAGCGTTGCCCGCAGGTCAAAGTTTTGCCCTGGTCACAGGCTAAGCTGTTTGGCCACAATAGTAAGCCCACTTCTGTTCCTAAGAACCGATCAAAACAAAGAACCTTACGAAAACACCCCAAAAACCCACACACACATTCAGGGACTTGTTACTTTACCGCAAGCCTCTATGCAGTACTATTGTGATTACCTCCAATTCTATCCAACAAAATTTGACTTGTGGAGTGAGATGAAAGTTTGAAAGTTCTGAAAAAGTATTCGGATTAAAAGAGTATGAAGATTGTTTGATGCGCGATTTTTACAGTGTAATGTGCAGCATAGGAGTGTTTCAGAAAATTGAATTGGAATTGGAATAATTGAATTGGAATTGGAATAATTGAACTGGCGTAATTAAGATGGAACTGTATCAAAATTCTGAATTCATTTCGAATGTTTTTACTAAATTGATAAACAATAACTTTAGAGTCCTAACTAGAAGTATGTCAAATTAGAATTCAAGATCCTAAATGACAGCCTCTGGGATAAATAAATTTAAACAAAACTTCAGGAGGAAACCTTCATTGTCGGTGCATGAATGATTGTGAGAGCAGTTCCAATTAAAATAATTATTTATTGAAGCTTATTTTGCGGTGGTTAAATAGGTTATTGTAAGACCATAGGAGTAGCTTTCTTGGTATATTTTCATTCATGAGAGTGTAAAGTACATTTGAAGTAAAAAACTGTGGAATTGCCGTAACGATCTACGTCTTATCACCAGCTGAAAAATCTTAACTCCATAGAGCGAGAGGCTGCTCGTGTCTACATAATCATTTCTACGAGGCTTAAGCTTGTGCAGGCTGCGATAACAGGGCCGTGTGAGATAATTCCAAGCCTTTGAACGCTCTAAATTTGCGAACACTGAGACAGCTCGGCTCTACAACAGTCGAAACGTGTCACGAATTTTCACCGTTGTTTGTAAACAAATGACTGACTCTTATTAACAGTGTCACAGACTACTGTGTAAAAATATCACCGACTACTGTAACGATCCTATTTTGTTAAATATCCAAAATATTTCCAGCAGTATACAAACTCGGAGGTAACAAAACTTTGAAATTGAACATTTTTACACGAAAAAACAGTTAAGAATCTCGGTAGCAACAACGGATGCTTATAAATGCAATTCGTGCCCAAAACCCTAAAAAGAAAGCTAACAAACCACTCGCATGTAGAGACCTCCGTCCTACAAAAAAAAACATGATAAACACAAGATAAGGCATCGGGCATGAAACCAAGAATACTATTTTTTCCGCGTGACATCTCGCGGGTTAAATAAGACGTGTTTTTTCAGGGAATGAAAGCAGAGTAAAAACAACAAGAGAGCCAGAAGCAAACGCACGTGTTTGTACACACAAGCCAGTAATGTCGTCGAGAAAAACCCGACTAAGTGCCTTTGTTAAGAGATTTGAGAATTAGCTGGTTTCTGCATTCAAAGAAAACCAAAAGAAAACAACTAAAAGTAAATCACAAAAATTATAAAACGGGAAAATTCAGGTTGGTGAAACACTTGCGTAAAATCGATCATCTATTTCCTTATGAGGCCTGGCACTGTGATAATTGTGGCCAAGAATGCAGGGCTGTGAAAGAAACGAAATGCTGTCACAGTTTTTTATCGTTCATGCGTCATATCCGATCAACGAAGGCTATCAAATTTTTCATAAAATAATAATGGGCTTATCGCAACCATCTCAGACTATGAAGCGCGCCTTTCTAGGCTTGTACGGTATAATAAAAAAGAAAGAAAAATCACGTCATATAACTAGAAAGACACATTAAATATGGTAAATCTGAAGGATATGTCAGTTGTCGATTTTCCACTTTTTGGTGCCTAAACCTAATTAATTGAATCAAAATAAACAAGTTTTCTTCTATGCACTTTCCGTCTCAAATGAGTATTTTACGATTTATAGCGGTAAGTTTAGTTTCGTCTTTGATGACGAATGCGCTCGAATAAACAGCTACTCATCGATTTTCGAATTTTTGTTGCTTGAATCATGGTAATAACATCAAAATAAACAACTTTTCTTCTATACACTTTTTTCGTCAAATGAGTATTTAACGAAGTATATCGGTAGGTTTGGTTTCGTCTTTGATGCCGATCGCGCTGGAAGCGAGTGCGCATTGCTGTGTTGCTGTCCGACGTGCTCCTTGAATTACTTGCCGCTTCAAACACTGGAGTTCCGGTAAGTCATTTACCGCTATAACTAATAAAATACTCATTTGAGACGGAAAGTGCATAGAAGAAAACTTGTTTATTTCGATCTAGGGTAATTCACAAATTTCGAACAGAAACTACGTGTGTCTAGAAACAACCTTCATAAATCGGTAACTTTTGCTCTGAATAACTGTTGCGGGCCTCAAGATTATTCTTGAACAGTTGCTTTCTTGTTCTGTGATGTCGCTTTAAAGACAACGTAGATTGTTGGAATTTATTTATTATTCTAAAAATCGAATTCTTTAATAACATAATTTCATCAATATCGAACATGAATCGAACAAGAATTTTGATTCGAACAGGATGGTTTGTCAATTAGTTCTCCTCGTATATTTTGTCCATTAATATGCCTCGTATGGTCTATCTATTTGTACACCTCTGATAGTTTGTCTATTAGTACACCTCGTATAGTTTGTCAATTATCATGCCTCATATGGCTTTTCTATTTGTACACCTCTGATGGTGTGTCAATTAGTACTCCTCGTATGGAACTTTTGTTTTAGGACGTCCTATATTAAGAAACTTTTTAAAACCCAATATGTTGACATGTATCTCATGTGGCCAATTGGAAAATAAACGTTTTTCTTTCATTCTTTTTTTTCTTTGGTGCACTGGCTTTTCTTGGAAATGCTCGCGGTGGCACAGCGGTTAAGGGATCGGACTTGTATGTTGGAGTCGCGGGTTCGTATCCCGGCGCTGGCGCTGCGATTTTCCCCGTTGGGTATAAGGGAAAGCTCAAGCACAATACCCCACTCGACCCAGGTGTCGGAAATGGGTACCGGCTTTACGGGGGAACCGTCATGGTGTCCTATATATAGTGTTAGTTATAAGACATTTGAAAAACAGTGCTTAAGATCATTTGTATCAGGCTTGATTGGAAATAAAGCATCCCAAAGATGCCGATGTTTGTTTTGTTTGTTTGTTTGAAATAACTGTCTCATTACTTATTTTCAAGATGCATTTGAATGGAGAGTTATCAAAATTTGAATATGAAGTCGATGTTTCAGTTGCAATGTTTGTTGAACCATCATTGTGATCATCAACCTGTGTGACCTTTTTTGGAGTAGAGTGTAAAGCACTCGTCAATGAATTATTATTGATGCTTGCATCAATTTTCTTGGCAAAGGATTGATCATCAGTAAATGTAGCCAGACGAATCATTGATGATCTTGAGGGCCTTTGAACACCAGCAGCTGATTGGTAGCCCCTCACCAGAATTCCCATCTTCAACTATTCAATGTTATTATCAAGCGTTAATACAATATTTTAATGAAATAAAACAGGCGTTCAATAGATCGATTCAGTTATTTAAAAGAATTAAGAGTCGAAAAGCCTTGTTCGAGGCATAAATTCATGATTTTTAAGGAATTTTGATTCGAACACCTCTGTTCAGTATTTAATACTGACATGAAAAAGGAACTGAATGTCGAACATGGAATAATTATCAAGTTTTTGGCGGAAAAGAAAAAAATACAGCAACAGAACATCATATGACAACACTACTCTCTAGTTATGACGGGAGGTTGACGGTGACCCAACAACAATTAAACCGTCGCAATTTTCCCGAGGTGCGTAAGATTTTTCGAGTGAAAAAATTCGACCAATTTGTAAGGGTCGTACAGAAAATGCGTTCGCAACCGCTGGTAGCAGTTTGCAGCTCACAGAAATGAGTTTTTATCACTAAAATAGGAGTTTTAGATGTAAGATCACTGGCACTGAGCAAGTTTGGATGCTTACTAAATTTATTACGCGCATATTTCCAAAGTTGTTCGATAATCAGTTCAGTTCGATATTTGATGAATTACCCTAATTAACTATGTTAAGGGATCGAAATTTACAAAATCGATAACTGACATATCCTTCAGATTTACCTTAAATATTTTTCACGTTCTTTACAAAGATGGCTTGACCTATCACCGACAAAATAGAGGTGTTTTAACCTAGCGACCTACGAGAACAATGTCAAAATGGAAAAATGAATGCACTTTAGAGTCGTGAAAAATGGACTTCAAGCAGCGACACCGTGAGATTAGATAACTTGCTGAGCAGTAAGCTAGGCGTCAAACCACTCGTAAATCTGACCTGGTAAAACAGATGCATGTGTTAAAGGAAATACCTACAGCTCTGAAGAGTCCAATAGATGCATTTCCTGACGGACTTATGAAACGAACTGGGCTTTAATAATTCGATTAAAGTATCTAATGAGAATTTTAAAAAGTGATAAATTTATTGATTATAAACTAATTTTAGGCTTCCTCGCCGCAATAAATTTGTTCAGAGGAAGGAAGGATGAAAGCACCATGTAGTATAGAGTTAAGGGCACATAGAACCTATACACAAGGTGTGTTCCCTTAAAGGATCCCCTGCACAAAGAAACAGTAAGTTGAAAAAGAAGGTTAGGGAAGATGATGAAAGTTGAAGAAGAAAGTCAGAAGTACTGGAAAACAAGACAGCAGTGAACCGAAAAACGATGATCCATAACAAAACAAAAGATTTCTTATTTCAACAAAAAGAAGGCCTACCTAACTCTCAGCTCGGGACCTAACATTTTTCTATGCAAAACATGAATGCAGTTTCTGAATAAAAAGCTATCTCTAAAAGCCAGGTTACCTTATATCAAACTTGTTCTGACACTGCACCTTCAAACTAAAAATGCCTCGTATGAAATTGAAGCAACCTTTTATTTCATAAAAAATTAGTGCATAAATAATGAGTCGTGGAATATACTTTCCTGCGCGGGACATTGTTGGAAGGTAGCAAACTAAAAAAGCACCATCACACTCAGCTAGGTATAAAAAGAAGGCTAAGCACCAAAGAGCATCGAGATCACCAGATAGTTCATCAAGATAATTTTAATTAGATTTAATTTAAAGATCAAAAGAGCCCCCACAAAAAACGTTGACTTCTATTTAATGTAATTATTATATGTCAAATTCATTTGAGATAATCCATTGAATGAGAATAAATTGCTATGTGGACGGTCACAGGAAGAAAAATATGATGATTCCTCTCAACACAAGCGACGTGCTCGAATTCAAAGGGAAAAATCCGTCCTCATACTAAATTCAGCAGTAGCATATAAACATCGACGTCAGACGGGAAATCCGCACCTAAATTATACAACATTGTTGTGTAAGCTAACTAATTTTGATAGTTAAAAAAATTTCAAGCATAGATAATTGCTAAACTTCAAGTGAAAATCAATTTTGAAAAAAAAATTCTACGAGTTTTCATCAAAAAATTAATGAAATGGCAGGCTACCAAGCGCCCTGACCAGAAGACTAATACTACAAAATACGTTGCCGTCTCATCCTTGTGCTCTAGTTGGGAAGACCCTTAGAAAGCCTTGAAAAGGCCAAGAAGTTCACGCACGGCCATACAATAAATTCTTTTCACATGACTTGACCGCAGTCCATCGCCCCTCACATAAAGAAAATCAAATAGAAAACACTTGAACAAAAACCAGCGTCCCGTAAAATTTTCTGGTGAAGTGTGAATGGTATATCGCATGCTCACAGTCCCTGGAGCACGGTAACAAAGCACGTGTTTGTCTCACTCGATCCAGTGAAGAAATACGCAAGAATACGCACACAACCCACCTCCGTAGTCACACACAACGCACTGAGCCGCATTCAGCAAGTTAACAGCAACGCGAGCGTTCAGTGAAGACATCCGCGAAACAGCTAGCGGGCACCCACGTCCGGCTAACTTGGCCGACTAGATGAGTGCCGGATGGCTGTAGTTCCTAACTCCTGGCGCTCAGTTAGTTCCAAGGTCATGGGCAACAATAATTCAGTCTTACTGCGGGTTGTTTAGTTTTCTTTTTAGAAATTTAGATTTCCATTCGGAAGTAGATTCCGTTATCGCACCATAATCACGGAAAGCTGCACAAATGTAAAGCGACAAGACTTGCATACTCATTTTGTGAAAATAAGTCCTACAAATATTCAGTTACTCAGCCGCGAGCTGCTTGTATCTATTTAGGAAGTTGAAAATACGGTAGAAATAAGCTTTCAATCAATTTATGTCCTGTTTCTAAGAGTTTTGAACTGGGTGCTGGGAAAATGGAGAAAATCATTTCTTTTATTAAAATTAACGCCCCTTGCTAAATTTCGTGGTCTAAATATTGCTAATTCTATCGTTTTTCATTTACCTTCATCGAGACTCTTCAATATTAGACTCTGAACATTCTTCATTTGAAAGATGAAAAACAGTGCGACCTCTTCGTTATTGTTCAAATCAACGCCAGTTACTATCACAGATATTTCTATTTCAGTATCTCTGAATTCTCAGGAGCTCCGACGTAGTGAGAGTAGTAGAAATGAAACAACAGTGCATAGAAAATATGATTTGTCAGCTGAGAGGTTCAAGCTTTGTAGTATTGTAGTTATTGATTACGCGTGTCAGAGGCAGTAATTTGGCTTTTCCCAACTCTCTCGATTAAGCAATTCTGTTTCTAAAATTTTTTGTCGTCAGCAATGTACTCGTACGCAGATAAATGTGAAAAAAATTAAAGAGTACTAAACATATTTTAATGAAAGTATGGTGTTGTAATATAAAATGTGTTGAATCTCCAATTACTATAAACAGCATTCTGTTTCGCATAACTTTGTGTCGGCTAACATTTCAACCAGTCCATTGTAACATCAAACCACTGGTACCTGAATAAAAAGTAAATGTGGACTTTTGCACTTCTTGCAAGTACATCAATAATATTTTAAACGAAAACATCACGCATGGTAACCTGTTTTCCAAGAACAACACGATGTTGCCGGGACCATTCTGTCATGCTTCACGAAGTAGGCGATCTGATAGCTGTGCTCTACGCTACATATTAGTTAGAGCGACATTCTAACACAGAGTATGATTAAGGTAGAAGGTCCTCTACAAGTAAATGTTTATGAAAATAGGAAAACTGTAATATCTTATTATTTTCCAATATGAGCGTTGGTTTTGGTTTCTCGGAGTATGAAAAAAGGCACAAGCTTGGATTCAATGATAAAAATTCGAGAGTTGTACAGAATATAGTTCATTTAGAATTTTAGACACACTCTCGATATGCAAACAAATAGCCGTGAAGCTCCTTAGAATTTGAACTTTTACAACCATTCGTTCCATCGATTTTCTGCGTCCTCATAATAGACATGAGCAGCCTACGCTTCCGTAACACTACACGAGGGTATCTACCTCAGGAAGTCGTCTTCATGATAACTCATCTTCTTTTTTATGACTTCTCTGCTCGCGATTTTCACAATTTTTGCAGAATTGAAATTGTCTCACCGAAATTACTGTTACAAGTACGCCTATCAGTTATTTTAAAATGTTTAAAATAATTATGAAATATGGTAAATTCGAAAGACTTTCGGTTCAACTTGACTTGCAAATGTGTGACTAACACATTTTTTACATTAATAGGTATTTGAAAAAAATTGTCTCCTCAAGATATTCGCGTATCTGGGGTCCCAGTATAAGTCATTGTGACATCTTGTGTTACACTTAAGAATTTAACGTATTAATCACTGGTAAACTCCAATAATACGACATTGTAAGATGTATGAATCCTTAAAATAAATCTTAGGACAGAAGTTAAATTGGGTGTGAAACAACAACACGTTCACTAAATCAAATAAATAGCATTCCGTTTTCCAAAATTAAGTCGCATGTCAAAAATTCATTTCCAAGATCACAGACGGAAATAGACCTTACAATTTAAAGGCAAAACTAGCATACTATTTAAATTAACCGTCAACTTGACTTCAGTTAAAAATTTCAACTCCCAAATAAATGAACTGATGATATTCCGTCACAAACAAGCAGATCGTTCTGCCATGACATTCCCACGGCTTTACTATAGGGTTCAAAAGAAAGTACGTAGAAATAAATAAAAAGTAATATTTATATATGTATAATTTATGAACATATGTACATAATAAGTTGTATAACATTCGTTCCTAAGTTATAGGTCGGTACCTTGATGAATGGAGGATCTGAAACTATTTCGGACGCTAAATTTACGTCAACAAATGTACATATGTTATTACATTTTTAACCATTTCAAAGTAAAATATTCAATAAAATATAGAAACTTTGCAGAAGCCATCAGGCTTGTGCAATATACATAAACTATATTTTGCAACCGAACCAACTGTGTGACTATTCCTGAGTAAAACCTTTATTCATTCATTTGAATTTCAAAACTCAGTTGCATCCGGTGGTTGACAAATTTCCAAACACGTATCTCGTCCAAAAATATAGATTTACTGGACGAGAATAGGTCCAATAGCAATATAGGTTTATTGTAGTGTGATGCTAAGTTATAGCATTGTACTATGTTACAATTTAGTAACGAATTCAGTATCCGCAGCCGGCATGAGCGTCTCACACAAGATGGGATACTTGACGAGCTCTGGCATGTGTTTCATAATCAATTCGACGCGCCTGGCGTAGAATTTACGAGCCGTGGTGTAGGGTGGCGCTAAGAGTCCGGTGTTTTTGCACAGTCATTCAAAACTCGAAGATTTGAGCCTGTCTTATCACGAGCGGTATCCTGTGACGCTGTCGCAGATGTGCAGTGCCTACAAAATTAAGAAGCTGACGAGCATGCATCATACCAGCAACTTTCGGTCTGCCCTGCAGTAAGTGCGTTTGTAGGTCGTCTTGCAGACCGTGACTGCATCGTTCGTACAAGCACACTCGTGAATTCGTCTGCATTGTTGCATTAGGCACTGTAAAAAAAACGGAGTGAAAGAAAATTATTGTTTTTTAGTGAATCGTGAACGAGTTTTGATTAGAGAAACTGGATATTACTTCAGCACAGATCTACTGAATCAACTTGCTCCCCAAATAATTCGTTAGGCAAAGTGAAACAAAATGAGATTCATAATGATTTTCAATTTGACTTATTGGACATGGTGTAACTAAATATAAAACACCAGTTAGTAGCCTTCTCATGATGCATTCAAATTTACTTTACTGTGGCGGCGAATGATACAGAAAAATTCTCTCAGAAATATTTAGTATCCATTAGTGAAATTCAAACAAGAAAAGTTTCCCAAGTTAGAGTCGTAGAGTCTGGTAAGTGCGTCGCAAAAAGAAATTGATTTAGAGTCATAGACGGAGAAGCCTTGTGATCTTTCGAGCCCGATGTGAGCATTGGACGTCAGAGTTGAGCAATCTCACATTCCTGTTTGCAGTCAGAATCCCAACATTGGTAACATGCACAATCTCTAACAACTGTGACATAGGCCTTTATGAGGCACTTGATCTAATGCTGCAACAAATTCTCAGTTTTGGCATTTTTACGGTAGGAGCAACGTCTGTTAAAATTTCGAGGGCTGCGATTTTTATTGCGATTTTAAACTTTGTACGTAATAAAGTTCAGCCTTTTTTGATTGTTCTTTCTCCTTAGTAACTTATTTTGAAAAAAAGCAAGTAAATATTATATTCTATAGTTACGGGACATTTCTCTGGGCGATTGCCTTCAGCAGATAAAACGCTGAAAAAACTTTAAAGAACAGTAGAAGAGCTCGTAAGTTTCTCGTAAACAGACGGGTTTAACATTAAAGCTTTCAAGCTACTTGCCGGCAGTCGAAACAGTTGATAATGCGCGGATGATACAGCGTTGCCACACGGTAGAAAACGAGACTCTAGCAAAAGATAACGCAAGTTTTAATTCGACTCTACAATGGCTCAACCACTTATGGGCCTGTTTTTAACATGAGACTGCAATAAAGTTGTTATACTCTTGAATGTGCATCCGCGCTAAAAATTTCTAATGAATATAAATTTTAAAGAAAATTTTCTAAGTACTTGACCCAAAAAAACTATGACTGGACATAGTCGACGAAACGAAATGAAAAGTGTTTTTCTCATTGGTTGAACATTTATGGGTCGAAAATATAGCTCAAGGCCTGTGCATAAGATCTGCTTGAGGTTACTGCTCTGATGCCATGAACGCTTGTAATCAGAAAAGGAAAGAATAAAGGAATAGAGAAATGCGGATTCAAATAGAATCACATACGATAAACATAATGAATCTGTGTTTTACTTGTCAAGTTGACATCTAAAAACTGAGCATGCGCATCAACGCGAAGTTGAGGCTAGAGATTCTAGCTTCCGCCCCTTATCGCAGCACGAGCTATCTAGGAAAGAACACACTTGAGTACATTGTAAAGGCATCATGTGAAAGGCCGATGCCAAAGAACTTAAGACATGCAAAATGTACGAATGCCTTTACGATGAGAGCTCAACTTACATGAAGCATTCTGAATGTTTGTACCATAAAAGTTGTCCTCAATATTTCTAAACTTAGTGTGATGTTCGCAAACCACGTTCTGCTCAAGTTGTACGGCACGGAAAAATTTGACTAGTGCTCGGCATTCAAATTTTATATATTAATCAAATTTAAACTACCGTATCAATCAAAACTTTTGAATACTTTTTTTTGGAAGTCATAGCCATTGATAAATTCTTACTTTAAATAAGTACAAAATCAACCCTTTTTTACAGAAGTTTGTAAAACAGTAGACAAACATTATTTGTACCATCATTAATATTTCACCCTTGAAGTAATGTAATAATGAGCGAACTTCGTCGTAAAAGCGATGCATGATCTTGTTTCGTAATTAACATTTAAACTTACAAATTATTTTCGCTCAATAAAACGTGGTATAATTTTTGATAACAGTCAGATAGTCGACCAAACGCAGTCAGGAAAATGGATAAATGCTTAAATATTTTCTAGGGTGTTTTCCACAAGATTTTTTGCTCTGACTAGAGTAGTGCATGTTGGAAACAAGTCTTTACCTATTCTTAGTGCTCATATACTCGCATATCAGGTGCACCAGGACACAATAACAAGATACATGTTGGTGCATCAATGAGTAATACTTTGCCATCATTAAGAAGCAAAACAATTGCAAAAATTGTATTCTGTATACTCCTATTGGTAATTCTGGAACAGGTTTTAGGTCAAAGCTGACAGTCTCTTCGCTTCACGATTACTCGCCCGGACTCAGGCAACCTCAGGGCTGAGATTGGCGCCTGCTTTGAGCTCAATCAGACAATGAGTTCTTTTTAGGAGGGACTGGTAACGTCGAGTATCGTTTAATCAACGTCGTCTGTGAGGTAAACACGGACTTATCTAGTCTTAATAAACAGAGAGTTTTACCGCTCGCCGTCACCCGACGTCCTCATGCAATGACGATTGCCATATCGGTTACGCCAGTTTCTAGTGTTGGCCACCTTTGATCGTAGGCTAACTCTACCAGTAGCTCCTATTTACTGTGGATAAAACTGCTACAATGCGACAAGATGAAGTTACTTTGGTGATAAAAAGAATACTTAAAACTTGTAGCTAATGGGTTTTAACAGTGCATTCTATGATAATTCGCAGCGAAGACTTTCGGCTTCTTCTGCGGCGAAGTTAATTAAATTTCAGCCACACACTCGCGAAGTCAAGTGCGTAACTGATAGTGACATGAAAAAATAAAAAACATAATAATTGTATTTTATTTCGTATAACGACATAAATGTAGTCATATAATATGTGGAAAAAACATGTAATAATTTTATGTACAAAAGAAGCTCGTAATTTTTTGTATGAATACGAGTTAATCAGAGATTGAAGCAGTTGATAGTTATTCCACCGCAGTCCGAGCAAATTGAAGCATCAGACACGACAGTGAGGCGATGGTACGGAGATGCGAGGCCTGACGTTGAGCGATGAAGTAGAGAGGCGCTCGCTGCGAGTCTGTATTTATAGACATAATTAAGAGAATGAACTGCCACCTTCTACACTATTTTATGATTATACTTCAAAGATTATCCCAAAATAAGGTAATAGGTATGCACATCCACGCTCAAAAGTAGTTCATTCTACTTCGGAATGGTAGAAAAAAAATTATCTTAAATTCGTCACACATGCAGTGTTATACAGTGGCACTCTGCCTAACGGCCAGAATTTTATGAATTGTTCTCAGCAAACGTGTGCGCTGCTGAAATCGTTCACTTCTCATCGATCTCGAAGCATAGAATTTAATCAGCGCAAAGGATCTCTGCTTTACTCAATATAATTTTGTTTTACGCAAATGATTTACAAATAATCGGCCCTGCACATCAATGGCAAGTATTTGTTGCGTTCTACCTCAGCATCCAATAAATTTTTGACTGGTCGCTGTTCAGTACATCGAATTTACCTAGATTTCAAATCGCGACTTCGTATTTCTACTCAGAAGTTGGTTCTCAAATTCTTGGTTTGTAACGATCACGGCTGCTGTTTAAGGTAACCAAGATGTCTACAGCGAATTTTTGAGCTGACATTCATGTCTCAGTAACTATTTTGTAATCAGTTTTACTACGGTAAATCTTATCTGATTTATTTTCTTCGCATCGTTCAGCCTTGCACATGAAATCGTGCTGAATTGCTCAGTCAACCATATTAACTCATTCCTTAAGGTGACTCGCTGCAAATTGCATTCTTTTGTGGCTAACATCGAAAACATTTGCAGCATTCCTGAAGAATATCCAAAGGATACAGGAAATGATAACCATTTTATGCATCTTTTGGACAGGAATATCACGCAACAAGCCTTACAGGCCTGTCAATGTAGGTCAGTATGAGGACAAAAACCAACCTCTGCTGTAGCACAGCATCCACTGCACCAAGTTGACGCCCCGCTTACAGTCATCTATCTTTACGTTCGACTCTACAACCTCTGCTAAACGTACTTAAATTTCCTTTATGGGAAAGTGCGTAGACTTCGAAAATACGTTCTTTGTAAAAGAATTGTGTTGACACACTCATACGTTCAATCATTTAACGTTTAATATGCAGGTGCACGATAAATGCACAACTTAATCATTTGTTACTGCCGATACAAATATCGTGCGCGTAAATGAAATATAGTGTACTGTAAAAAATTATTTCTGATGGCAACCTCTCGTTTTGTGAGATCGAGTAATTAACTTAAAATGGATGTATTTTCCCATATTACACGCATGGAAAATTGAAGGAATACAACAGGAGATATTATGGATGGTATATCCTCATCGTTATTTGTGTTTCCTTCTCCTTTGCCGCCGATTCGATAAAATTTTACTTTCAACGATCACATCTATTGTGAATCCGCGTCGGGATATCTGCCGGTACTTTTTGCTGAGTCTAGCATAACCTATCTTAAAAAAATGCTAAAAATCTCTAGCTCGCGTTGATTTATTCGTGTATTGTATGCGTCATTGAAGGCTGCTTTAGTAAAGACAAAATTAAAGTTGACAGAGTGTTCGCATTACAACGGAAAAATCTTTTAAGACTAAATCTTAATTAAAATATTGGCCCGCACTTGTGATTTCATCAAAAACATGAAAATCCAGGAACTCTCTGACTCTGCCCTAGCGATTTTTCGAGGTTGTTTCTTTTGGGATTAGGTCGGTGTTAAAAGTATAAAGCAGATGATGAAAATATGCAAATTTCGCTAGGAAACTATTTTTATATTGAATTAAAAAGAAGAGAGCATTTAAAGTAAATATCATTCTTATTTTGGGTGAGACGTGGGCTCCTTTAGCTTCAATGAAGCCTTTATGAGTTATGACGAGTGCAACGCCAACGTGACACAGGTCGTTGGCCCGATTTGCTTGCTATTTTTCGTGAATTTTAACTGCTAAAACTCATTTTCTTGTACATTCTGCACCTGAAAACGAGTACTAGAAGTCAGAATTATTTTTATTGTTTTTCCCTACACATGGCCACGCGTATTCGATGGGATTAAGGTCCGTAGGCTGAGGTGCAGCTTCCTTGCCCCCACTTGTTTTTTGACAAAAGTTTTCGATATTCGAGATGCGTGGCAAGGAGCATTGCTTTGATAGAATATTACCAGCTGTGCTGAGCTAATTTGATCATTATCTTCAATAGAGGATGGTAAATTTGATTTTTGTCTTGAATGCTAGTGTAAGTTCTGGAATTTATTCTACCATCACAAGAGAATACTTTTTCCGTTCCTTGCGATGACTTGGAACTCCGAACCCCTGCACAGCAAATTCTAAATTTATAGTAAAAACAATACTGTACATTAAAGACTGATAGCTTTCTCAACTTTTCGGCGAACCGAGACAGCTCCAGGATGTCCAACGAACTGAAGAAAAAGAGTTTTAAAGATAATTATTAGCTCGTGAATGAAAATTTTTCACAATAAAAATTCTACCCATTTTTGGCATGTTTGTTTAGTAACTTCAACTAATGCAGGAAATATCACTGATGCTGTCACTAAGCATCCTTAAAAGCGTGACAGGTGGACCAACCATCCAAGCAAGCAACAACTGAGTCTCATTATTTATAATTAACCAAGAACTGTGTAAAAATTTGGTTTATTTTTTCTACACGACAATTTACATTTTCTTGAATTATAGATTCATTTTTATTGCCGCAATATTTTTTGCTTCGTAAACAAAAGTGAGCAGATGCCAGATTTTTTATATCATTTGAATGGTCTCTATGACCCCATTAAAAAAGAAATGAATTATTGATTATGTTGTAGCAGGAGATATATAAATACTTATAATTTAAGCAAATTATTGCAGTTCGCATGCTTAGTAATAGAACCATACAAATTCCTTGTTTCCTAACACAAACTTAAATTGACAGAGCAATACACTCTTAGAACGCTGGTGATAAGGATTTCAGCTCATTTGCTGTCGAGTTCAGTATTTTAGAGGTTAGCAATTGAAACTCTGGATCGATACCTTCTGACATCCATGAGAAAAACAACTAAACGATTCAAAGCGAATTGTTTTATCTTGACACTGATGGAGTCAGCTGTTAAGAGAGGATCCTATTTTTTATCAAATGATTCATGATGAGGTAAATTCAAAATCAAATGACTCATGAGTTGCTTCGAAGTGAACTTTTTCTTAAATTCATTTTAGGAGTTGTTATTCTCACTTGATTCATAGAAAATGATATTGCTCATTTAATCATCGTTACCCATTTATTATCAAAATTTACTACTCTAGCAGCCTCGGGTGTCTTCAGTATACACGTTTTAAATTATATATATTGTTTTCCTTACGATAAGTATTCAAAAGGATGTCCTATAAGTAAGTCGCTTAACGAGTCCATAAGTAGTGATCGCTGAAACTTAGGTTTTTAATGCTGATGTGTAATGAACTGACTGATGCATCATTTTTAGATCATATCTATGCACTTTTTCTTCTCCGTGAATGTTGTGCATAAAATTTTGTATATTCTCTGAAATTATTCATATAGACGATAGAACAACGTCAATTCGATTTCCTGACCAATAATTTCAAATTATCATAGTTGTCCCACGCCAAAAATGCTAGCGAAAATTTCAAACGCCAGAAACGTGGGTCAACTGAATTATTCTCTACGTTTCATACTTCCGATTTTGTTGCCTTCTCGAAGCATTTCTAGGCAAGCCTAGCAGCTCACATGGGCTACCATAATCGTGCCTACATTGTGAAGTATCAAATACTGACTCCACTACTGTGCCGTATTTGTAACAGCATGCATGCTTTTGATGTATATATTTTTGGAGATTTATAAATATCTATGAGCACCGTCTTTACATAAGAATATTTTATGTCGTTTACCCTCGTTCCAATAACAAATTTCTTGAGCTTGCAAATATATTCACTACTTTGACATCACTGTTATTTTTCATTATTTTTATTCATTATCAAACGTATAACATATATGCGGTATTCGAAAACTAATGGAACAAATTTTAACGAAAACAGTATATAAAAACCGAAAAAACAATTTTTTCGGAAATACGTAAAAATCCCTAAAAATTTTCGTTTTCAAAGACGTCGAGTATCCAAGTTAAGCATAAGGTCTATGTACCTACGGCGAGGGCAGTTCCCAGAGTGGAAACTCACGGAGAGATGGGAACTCATTTGATTGCATGATCTTTAGCACTGTGGTCACCGAGGCCGAGTGGTTAAGAACGCGCCAGTCTGAGAAGGTGTCGGCAGTTCGTATCCCGGTGCTGCGCGGTGATTTCTCCCCGTTGGGTAAAAAGAGAACTCAAGTCCTATTCCCCACTCTACCCAGGTGTCAGAAATAGGTTCCGGCTTGACCGGAGGAAACCGTCATTACGTCCTGGTGTTAGTTATAAGGCATTTGAATAACCAATATTCAAGATGATATGTATCAGGCTTCATTGATTGGAATAATGCATCTTTTGAGCCTTTGAAATAGAGTTACGGTAACTGTCCAAAATGTACACCGATTCGTGAACCTGAAGATTCGTGAAGATTCGGTTCGTGGTCTGGTACCCACGCTGAAGCGATTCCCTAACATGGAACTCTGGTGGGTCATTCGCAACAAGTCCCGCAGCGTCAGTTAAAATAATTGCCCTTCCAACAATGTCCATTGCAGTCTTCCTGCAATTTTTACTTCAAATGTCATAATTTACGGATCTAAGATAATGCAGGAAGTAAGAAATTTCTTCAAGACCTACGACATTTACGATTCGTATCTCCAAAACGATGAACATTTAAAGTTGTGCTCATTCGTGTAAAAGTCTTTCTTCTGAGTTTCAAATCTATTGAAAAAGTTTGTACGACCAGTTTTTTAATTAATTGCACGAGTTAATGTAGTAGATGACTGAATATTTTGCTGAGAAAACCTAGCTACCTTGCTGTGATAAATCTGAAAGGTATGTGACTCATTGGAATTGGGTAGGAAAATAGCCACTAACCAAAGCTGTACCTCTTGACACCACCTCGACATGCACACACTCAGGAAGACTCTCAGGCGTAGTTGATGAGATCATCCATCTCCGTCCTAAGGATGCTTTATTCAATCAATCAAACCTGATACAGATCATCTTGTACAGTGGTTTTTCAAATGCCTTATAACTAACACCAGGACGCAATGGCGGTTACCCCCGGTCAAGCCGGTCCCCATTTCCGACACCTGGGCAGAGTGGGGAATTGTGGCTGAGTTCTCTCTTTTCTCAACGGGGAGAAATCACCTCACAGCGCCGGGATTGAAACTCCCGACACCGTCTCGTCAAGGGGGCGTTCTTAACCACTTGGTCACGGTGTGAAGCTATCGCCTACCCAGCAGGAGTGGGGTCTCCCTGAGTGATACTGTCCTGAGCCTGTCTGTAAATAAGATCTTTTTAATACATATTTGTAAGATCGAACTCGCCTTTAATCTATCACCTGATGCTACTCAAAGTTCTTTCACACAGCCGTACTGTCTCAAAAAACAGCTTTTACCTTCACAAATTAGTCAGGTATATGGAAAAAATCAAAGCCTTGCGCGGTGAATATAAATAGAATCTGCCCCTGTAAGTAATGAGGGCACTGAGCCCACTTGCAAATTAGTTATAAGGATTTGTTTAAAGAGAAACGAAACAAATATATGTCGCAACGAAAGAGAAACAAAGATTCAACGACATATGGCTATTGGTTCTAAAGTAATCTACAAGCTATTCTCCAGATACTGCATCGCGGCCACACCAACAGATCGCTTATCTAACGCCAGCTATCGATTTGTTCGGACTGCAGTAAGCGAGCTAGGGCGAGTGGGAAGAAGTATACCTCTTTCTTCTGAACGAACACTCCAATATTTTTCTACGTTCTTAATTTAGGGGAGCAGTAAGGATAACCTTGCACCAAAACTCATGATCATGTAGTCACGGCTGAGCAATTATCAGGCAACAAATGATCTACAGAGCCAACATTCATTTGTGCCCTGTCCGTATCTCATTCAAGGTTACAACAGTCGGGCACATCGCTCATATTGCCTAGCGTGTTTACTTGAGTGGCTTCATAGATCTCTGGATAAGAGCTCGCTTATCAGCTGTGTACCGTTATTACGGATTGTAGAGAACCTCAAGATTTTCAATATGTGAACAACAGATGCAGCAAAACACGTGTGAGGATAATGCAATTATGAAAACCTATTGGTATCTACACGTCTTCAAGCATTGAAATAATTTATACTATTTACTGACGCTTACCATCGATATGTTAGTAGAATTACTGAATTTGGGGTAAATTTTTGTACGTATTAAATAGTGAATGCTTTCTGTTTCTTCCGAGTCCGAGGCATAGAAATATTTCAGCTGGAAGACTGAATGAAAGGCTTGATAAACTGGAAAAACTCTCCAATAATTCTGCGTATGCTGATCCATCATTATGATTACTAATTTCCAGTTGGTATAAAGATTAAAAAATGGTACGTCGTGCACTGGCAAGTGCTTATAATTACTTTCGTGATTTTTCTATCTTATGGAAAGTAAGAAAATTATTGTATCCGAGGACATAAAACAATCAAAGGAAATTATTTGAGAAATTCAGGACCAAACGTTTCATATTTGATTTGAGAGAGAACTCAAAGTAGGTGCTCATATTCGCATAGTTTACATCAAGGATTCAATTATACAGATTGCGTTGTCTTTAAGATGGGAAACCTTTTTATGAAAAAAGACGTTTGTGAAAAACTTATGGCGACTATTGCAACATAAACCAAAAAAAATAATATTTATACTTTGAAAGCAAACAAATTTCCATGTATATATGAGGAGCAATTTTATCGTAAAAAATGAGATCAGAAATCATCACGAATGTATAGTCTTTCAACGGCCTTCATTTCAAACATGCGCAGTGCAAGGAATCCGAGCTGAAGTTAACCTTTCTATACTCAACTAACATACCTCGACGTCGAGCACAATTGTGGTACAGGTCAGCAAACTGCGCTAAATCTTGCAATTAATAGTACGTCAGACTTTACTCATCGTACTCAAAATTACGCTCTAGACCTAGCTCCAGCTCTCACCACGGCCTCAAGCCGCCTCATGAACCTGCCGCGCACAGGGCTGTTGAAGTGTTATAACAGCCCTGTTTTATATCAGAATCCCTTAAAAAACACTTCAGCATTGCTACTAAGTGATCCATAAACTGAACCTTGGAATTGTCCGAAACTGTTAACGTAGTTGTCGTCGACTCCTTAGCATAATACTTCAATATGAGGTCAATCTCTTGGTTTGTGAAGCCAGATTGGAAAAACCGTCATCGTTCTTCTCAGGCAGTCACTTTTGGCTCATCCATAAAGTGCCAACGAGCGGAATTTCTTCGGAAGAAGCATAGCTCTTTTCCTGTCTGCGTCTCTAACCAGAGCTTCATCATATTGCCCAACAGCTCCACATACTCATAACAGGTCGAATCGGAGAAGAGAGGAACACGATACTGTCTTTGGTAGCAAAACTCTAAAGTTCCATTACGGTCAGCTGCTTATCTACGTCTACATGGTGCAAGAAATTTGGAAAGGAGCGTATAATGTCGCACCATCTGTCGGTCTGAACGTTTTTAAGGGGATATTGAAAAGTTTTCCATATTTAAGACCAACTAGATGAAATGAGCTAGGTGATTCAGCTTATTTTGTGGTTTATTGGCCTTGCGAGGTAGTTTTTCGTCCCTGAACTGGTCTTGTGGTAGCATGGGGTAAATATGACCGTCACTGTCAACTTTGTACTCAAATTTTCTTGACTTCTTTCTCAAAAGCTAGTATAGCCTTCTTCACCTGCAACAAAACCTCATGTTATTGGCGAAAAAATTGCTGTGAGCCAGAATAATCAGAAGGCCTGCCATGTATGTTTTTCTCCACCAGGACCTTGACGTGACCTTTGCATTTTGCCATTTCTTGTCTCGCAGTTTTGTAAAATTCAGGAGCAAAGAGTGCCAGTTGTCATGGCTGAAATGCTCATTCAGGAGCGAATAATCAAGACATGTGTCCAAGATGGTAGCTTGCGCCACTCTTATCTAATATTCTCGTGCATCCCACTCTTTCGCTTGATTCAGTCTTACGAGAACGCACAAACACAATTGATAGCACCTACTACTCAAAAGTAACTTCAAAGTTCATATGTGAGGGAAAAAATATGAATTTTTGCTGTGTCGTTAGCAACGTACGAAAATATTAGTGTTTTACTAAAAATTGAACGTTATTACTGCAATAAAGATTTCTCAACCAATGTGAAAAAAACTAAATCCCTTCGGGTGTTGGGAATACCACTGTATCATTTACAAGTTTGTTTCACTAAATTTAATTTTATACAAGCAAACCTCAATTTCATGGAAACGCAGTTCAACTTAATAGAAGTTAATTTAATTTTGCGCAGGTGAAATTTATTTCCCAAAAATGAAATCCAATCTCAAAAAAGTAAAATTTGATTTAACACAAACTAAAATTATGTGAACTTCGTATGTTTTTTTTTTTTTGTTTTTGTGCGTTCAATATTTTGAATTTACCATAATCGTTTTACGCATATATATTTGTCTGGATCCGCGTACAATTCCTCTATTGCTCTCTTAATGAACACATTCATCTAATACAGTATATGTACACTTACGTTTCACTGCAAAGTGAAACAAAAAGAAAGAAACGAAAATTTTTATGCGTCTTATAATTTGAGTATATTTTGAAAGGTATAAAACGTTTTCTTTGCTCTTTGTACATGAAATAGCGTTTGAATCGTTGTATGTTTAATGGAATCTTCATATATTGCTAGCTAAAGCCAAATAAAGGTTGTTTAATTTACTGAGAAATGCTTCATAGATCTCAAATATGCAGTCACGTGCAAAATGCACTTAAATTCGTCCTTAATAATTTTTAAGAATAAATTGTCATTACTTTAAAAAAGTATATGATAGACTTATGTATATTTAATATATATATATATATATATATATGTATATATATATATATATATAGTTGCATTCTATACCTCACCAATAAACCATTGAGGTGATTGCCCCAGGCAACGATAAGCTAGGTACTGCTTGCTTCTAATTTTGCGTATTTCTGGATATTTATCTACTAACAATATGCAATAAAGTCTCTCTGTAGCGAGTACTTCCAATTTGGTCTCGTTATTGACAATTTCATCATTTAATCATTCTTTTTAAATGATGAATTTTAGCTGGCTTAAAATAGAATTTTAACTTGGAAAATAGAATTTCATTTGTTTAAAATTCAATTTCGCTTGCGCAAAATTGAATTTGGTTGATGTAATATTGAATATCATTTGTGAGAATGACTACTGTATTGTTATTACTAAACTTACTGATGACTTTATAAGAAGGTAGGGATTTTCCTGCTTTACTTTTTTTCTGGATTGTGTTGCCCCAAGTGCTGATAACATGCAAGTCTTTAGTTATAGCACAGCAAGTTGGCGATTCTAAACACATTCGGCACCTGCAAAAACATTCGGCAGAGCCACTTAATAGTACCTATTTGAACATCTTCAGCCATCTGTTTCGGCTATTATTAAAGTAGTTGAGCAATTGGTGGTGATTTTCGAGCTTACCATGTAACCTGTCCATGTTATTGATACTTTATTTAATAGAGATTATCGACTCACAATCTTCCACAGAATAAAACTTTATTGGCTCGAGCTACTTGTGTGAGATTAGTTGTGTTTGCCGGGCTTTGTCACTGATGCTCAGGAAGATTTGGTGAAGTCTTCCGTTAGTAAATATAGACTTATATTGTCCAGTTGTTTTACTTTAACGCTTTTTGAACGAACTACCTTACCATTAACCGCTACGTATATCTATTGAGCCACTTTTCTACCAGGTGAAAGAAAAGGATTCTGCTAATTTTAGTGCCAACAGAAGTTCATTAATCATCTCTTCATCATTTCCTGATGCCAGCGATATGAAGGAGCTTCGTGCAAACGACGCCCCGAGATGAAGGAGTTCGAACACCATCCATGAGTGCTGCAAGTGTGAGCATAGTCGAGTCTTGAGCTGGAGTGGAGAGCGTCAAGTTTCACTTCAAACATGGTTCCCGGAGTCCCTTGGAGAGGCTGCAGGTACATGTAATGAATGAGCAGTTCAGAGGCGTGATGTTTATAAACGTTCCTGCTGCATCTCTGTGCAGACAAGTAAGCCATTAGCACGTAATAGTCCCGAACCTAATGTGGGAGGGATTTTCATTTTTTAAATGATTTCAGACATAAAGCGTGAATGCATGGACGAACATTTTGTGTGGAATGACGTGTTCTTCGAAAGTTATAACCGAAAACAATATGAGTCTTTCTTGAAAAATTGGCGTGTGTAAAAGAGAGAAAATGGCAATTACCTGTAATATATTTTTGAAGTCATGAGGCAAGATTTCGCGTAGCTGTAAGAATTTTGTCACTTCGAACATCGCCGAATTTGTTGTGGTTCCCACGACCACCTATGTTGTTATGATAACACAAACGCTACGAGAAAAAAAAATGCGACTGGCCTCGTATCTCCTCTCTATGCCTCAAAAGAAGACACGTGAAATGTGGACTCGTAGGAGATGTGCTCTCGTCAGACGACAAAGCATCTGTACTGCGCTCCCTACGATCCTTTTCAGATTATTTCTCATTTCATGAATATCATTTACAAATTACCTCTCTAAAACAGCCTTGGTCTATAAAAGAAGAAATTAGTTTCATCGCTTATCTCATCGCATCGATATCAAAATCTTCGAGAATCTTCTGAGAAACCTTTATCAACAGTTCTACCTCTGTGGTCAGCGATGAGGCTACTGCCTCTTTCTTCACACTTTCCTCTCCAGCACGAGACTCCAAATGCTACCGATCACCATAACAGGCCTCTTTTCAATTAGAAGAAATAGTTATCTCTTGCTGTACAGCCTGATACATTTCGCTGGTTCATCGTTGCACTCGCCGCCTGCTTCACATCTCCCACCCGTATTTCCCGAGAGTAGAGTCAAGGGTGTGTGTAAAAAACATAATTAGCTGCCGAACTGTCTTCTCCCCTCATTCACGAGCACCCACTTTTTTATGAGCATATCCCTCTCATTTTTCTTCATCCAAGCATGAAAGGAGTGTTCCCATGTTTCAATTCTAATGAGACCATCCAGTGGGCAAGTAAAGGGAAGTTGAAGCTACAACGACAGGACTGTTTCGGCTGACAGAGGCCGAAACAGATGCGATGCGATACCAAAAGATAAAGAGGGTTCTACTAGGGTCTCTCGATATAACCAATACAGAGCACCGGCAAAGAGTCGTGCACGCAGCGGAGAAGTGCCTCCTGTGTTAGTATCAGCTCCTGCCGTACCTAAGCTTTATCAACAAACACTCGATGCACTCTGGTGCCATAATTTTAACGACCTTGTCATCAAATAAATACTTGATAGCGCAGCAATTCGTAAGTGCTACCGTAACATCAATATAACTTTCTAGATTTCCATGCTTTTGAGCGATAAGCGTAGTACAAAGAGAGCTTACTTATGATGTACCCAAAAGTACCAGTAAATAATTACTAACGTAACTTACGTAGTAAAATCATAGAATTGAAATGATGGTACACCCGCAGCAGCTAAATCAATTTGTGCATTTTGCTGAATACGACAATGGCACCTTGAAAATTTGAGTTCTATTTTTTAATTGATTACAGATTTGGATATGAAAACAATTTTTAAGAATTGTTGATGCGATACTCTCTTTAATTAGTGATCGGTTGACTCGTGGATTCGTTTCAGGGAATTAAAGTAAATTTGAAACAAAAGATGTATTGCATCTGAACCGAGGCTAAGTGAGATAAACCGTAAATATTTTACATTTCATCTTTTTATATCTCCAATAGGTCGATCGATTCTTAGGGAAACTCGCGCGTGAGATAAAAAGAGGAATCGATATAAAATAAACATTTTTTACAATTTTTTAGGCAAACGCTTCATAACGCTAAACCGTGAATGATTCCAGCTATTGCCTTATTCTCCACGATACAATTCAACATATGAGTTAGTCATTTTATGTGATAAAAGTAGTACGGAATTCCCGTCATTCTGGTACGCATCGTCTGGATCTTATGATAAAGGCGAAAGAAATGAAATGTTTTAGCTTCATTTTGAAATTTCGATTGTCGTAACTTACAATCGAAGTACATTTGACCCTATACGCTAGGGTCCCGCAGTACAAGCCAACGCTAAGTAAATAGTTCCTAATAACTACTTATGAGAAAAGGATTAGTTGGAATACACGCACATCACCGAGAAGCGGCAATACATATTTTCTATTTCTTGAACACCAACAAATACATTTAAGAACTGTAAAATGAAATGTTTAGCCTCGCTTGTAGTGAGCTCGTAGCTCGCATGCGACGTTAGCAACAATAGTATGCACATCATCTGCGCGTCATTATAGAAAAACTGCATTAGAATACAATAGCCAATAGCAGTGGTACGATGCACTCAACGCTATCTTGATTGGTAGGCAGACTATCTAGGAATATGGACAATTTTAATCAAGAGGTTCTTTTTGTTGTTAACTCATGAAATTTAGCTCGAACGTCTCGACAGAAAACTATTTGAAAATGAATACTGAGCTTGAAGTGCTTCAGAGACAGCACTATAAATCTCAAAAGAGTAGTTAAAATTCATTTATGCACAAAAGCCTGGGTGACCTCAATTAAGTGTTATGAAATACAAACTACACTACCCACGTTTCAGAGTAGATTTTTATAACCGATGATATTTGTTGTCTGTAAAAGTAGAGGGTTAGTTATAATTAAGCAGCAGGAAAAAGCATGACTGATATTATGATTTAATTGATTTAAACATTAAGATAAGATCGTCCCTAGACATTACCATAACTTTAGGAGGCTGATGCCCAGTAAAAGAGAGTTGAAAAAATTGTATAAGTGAAGCAAATCAGGAGAAATAGTCAACAACAACGAAACAACAAAAATCGCTATTTGGAGAATATGACGAATTTGTGAAAACAATTTGATATTATTTCAACAGTATTTTGAACAGCAGTTTTTTTCAGACACTCTCGAAAAAAGGTTTATAAATTCAAAACGCTTCAATAAGGAGCGATTTTTGCACTCTTTGTAGCCCCATCCAAACATCCCCCGTGTAAGGGTTGGGATTAACGACCCCACTTTGCGAATAAAAAATCTAGAGGTGAGGAAGTGGCCAGCGTTCACTAGGTCCTCTGTACTAGATCTGAGTCGGTATCATGGATTCGCCAAGTCGTGAGTCATCACTTTGTACGTTATAGGAGAATTTTCAGATATAAAAATGAGCTTCAGAGAAGATCGGACTAATATTTCAAAATGAGAATATCTCTCGTTATGTGATTAATAAAGCCAAAACAACTGCGCAGAAATTGCACTTGATTAGGTGTGCTGATGACTTGAAGCAATGAATATTATACAGATGACGACACTACGACCCATCAACAAGAAAGAGCACGCATAGATGCTACTTGTGGAACGCAGCGTTACAGAAAAGGTGTTTCGATAACTTGAAAAATCACCCATCTCTCCGTTGATCCCAAAGCTTTTCGTCGTCTGTTCGTTGTAATTGTTTCCGAAGATCATAATTAAGCTGCCCTGGCAGGCATGTTTCTAGCGCAGTATTTTGAGAAGCTACAGCTCCTCAGCGTTAACCCTTGCTACCCACCACAGATTCAGGCCTACTTATTGAAGTCTATAGTGGATTTAGATGAGTAGTTAGGCAGGCCTTCCCTTTCTATTCATTAGTTCTCTTTCTAATCCGCGAGGAAGGCAGACGTACTACGCAACCGATCTCCTTCGTGAATATTCTTCGTCTATTATTCTTTATTCGCATTTCCTCTTTTCGTCTCTACGAGATGCTTACACTTTCCTTTACAGTATAGCGAGCTGTATAAAACGGCACACTGAAATGCTATGCCTTGTGGTGCACATGAATATGGAAAGAAGATTAAACTGTACATTCTATTAAATTTATGAAACTTCAAATGTAATTTCTTCGGTGGTCGTATCAATTCTTTTGATGGCATATTATTGTGTTTTGAAGATAAAGTAAGAAGAGAGAACAAAAAAATTTGCTTATAGAAACAGTTCGCCAACTATCTAAGCTTTTCTTGATTGACTTCAGAAGATCAGGCGCGGTATCGTAAAAAAAAAGATAGCGTTCTCGGAAATGCAGATTCATCCTTCATTTATCATAGTATTTGCTAATTCGACAAAGCTAAGCCTAAAAATAATAAACTCATCACGAAACATTGACTCTTTGCTTTTAATTGCAGTCATACCCCACAATGAAGTTCAGTCAGAGAATGATTAATTAAAATAGGACAGCCCGGAGTATGTAACAGTTAAGCCGACACACTGTTTGGAAATAACGAATGGGATTCTGTTGAAGTAGAAATTCCGAGAATAACGAGAAACTGACAGTTCAACACATGATCTCGACCTCTGACTCTTTTTTCACTTCAGAGGTAAGTTACATAGTAAGTTACTTCATGGACACATAGGCTAGAAAGAAGTTAATGGTGAGCACACGGGGTGGTAATAAGTTAATGGTAATCAAGTGTGCTATAAAGAAGTTCATGGTAAGCACACAGAAGTTAATGGTAAGCACGTAGGCTAGATAGAAGTTAACGGTAAGCACGTATGCTATAAAGAGGTTGATGGTAAGCACATAAGTTAGTAAGAAGTCAATGGTAACCACATATGCTAAAAAGAAATCAATGGTAAACACGTAGGCTAGACAGAAGTTACTGGTAAACTAAGTAAGTGTGGGTCGTTATGATGCTCAGTCGACATTAACATCAGCAATAAGATAGAGCTAAGCTTACCGGCGACTAACCTCTAGAACAGCCATTCTCAACCTTTCCTCCATCATAGACCACTCGGTTTTATGTATTAAATACTTGAGGTCGAAATTTACCTCACCCAGAGGTAAATTTACCCCTGGTTGAGAACCTCTGCTCTACAACGTCGAATACAGGCCCTGTCGTGACGCACACGAGAACGCTGCAGATAAGGTCCCCCTACAAGTAGGCGCTGGTTTGCCCGCATGCATACTGTGGGCGCATCTACGCTCGTGGAAACATCCAGAGAGGATCGTGAGAGTGCAGCGTGGCAACCTCAAAATGCATGATGGACGGATGGAAAGACGAATGCTGACACTGGATGTAAAATTGGTTGTACATCCCTCGGATAGAAGAGCGCCGAAAATTTTAGATCATCTAATTTAGCAAACACGGTGATAGTCTCTCACTTACCGCTAGTGCAGGAGGACAACAGAAGAATAATCTCGTTACCCGAAGAAGTAGTCTGCACAATTGTGCTGCAGATCGCATTGCTAAGGTTTTGTGCTTGTATTGAGAATAAGTCTTCCGAGGAAGAATTTGATGTTGGGTTCGGTGAGAAATTTGAATGTTCCACTCTGGGGTATCACTGGTAATTCCAGCGTCGACTATTGATGATGCTATGAGGATTATCATTTATCATTCGTACGTTTTTTTCACATTTGAACATGTCGCTACATCATTGCATGATTGTCGTAACTCAAATTTCGCGATTTGTCCAGGAAAAACATTTTAAAAAATTGTCCCATAACGTTAATAATTTTTTGTAAATCAACAAAGCCACCTCTCGGCCAAAAATGCGCTTTGACTTACGACTTCACTGCCACAAGACGCAGAATTAATTCAGCATTCTGATAAACATTGTAACTCTGTATGTACTTGAAATTTTCAAGTTGTGACAGTCTTGCAAGGATGCAGCGATGTGGCTCTGCTAGATACGTACTCCATGAATACACGCAGGTTGTCAGTGCCACCACGCATGCAGCAACGTTCATTCTGCGACCCTGGCGATAAAGTTGTGAGCCATCACATGACCGCTACTCAGTGCTTCAAAAGCCATCGCAATAATTGCTGAAAATTTGATGTGCATCTCTGTGGGTACATTGGACGGATTGCGTTTATTGTTATTTTCATATATGTCTTATCTTATTTGCTTCGTTTCATGTTATGTTTCAAGGTTTATGTGTGAAACAGATTTAATAATTCATTCGAAGTTGACAAGATAAAATTAAATGCCCTCTAACACCAATCACAACCTATGGGAAGCTATTTGAAAGGATTCATGTGAATACTGGGAATGTTTTATCATATATGAAATTTTACCTCCAGCGAAAATTAATTTGATAATATTTTAATGTGCGTTTAACTTTGTTATCCATAATAATTTAATATCCATAATATCCATCCTCCCGCATTTCGTAATTTCAACTTAAATTAGTTAAAGTAACCACAATACATATTTTTGTTCTGACCTTTATTAGTTTCAATTCCTTTACTAAGCATAAATCCATTGGTAACTAATTTTATCTGTATCATTGGTATCAAATTTTACTATTCGACAGGTAAATTTAAAGTCGGACTCTGCTGTTAGTCAATCTAGAAAGAGAAACTTTAAATTTCGCACAACTTAACCGCATTCAAAGTACAATAATATTTACAGTGTCCCCTAAAAAAATTTAGTAACTCTCTGACTACCTAGTAGTCGTACATTTCGTTTTGACGTAGGAGTTTAGTGACATAGACAGAAGTCTAACGAGTAAAATTGAAGAAAAGAATATTATGTTTAAGAAATTGAAATGCCCTAAAAAACCTAGCAGTACCTGAAACAATTATGAAAAATACATGAATAATCGTCAATCTAATAATAAGTACATTTTGGGGTTACCGAATAAAATTCTTTTTAAATTCCTTAGTTGAGTTGCATTCTTCTCAGATGTGTTCTCGATCGAAATAAATTCTTTTAACTGCAGTGCTTATCGATTGAAGTGCATTCAAGTACAGCAGAGTTGAGCTTCATTGCTCAATAAATGTGGTTCTACCTCATTGTTTTGACCTCCACAAACGTGTAGGCATACATGTCAAAGCAACAGTTTTTGCATGACTGGAGAACTTTGTTTTGGTAGACCTTTTGAACGAAACACAAGAGAAAAATGTATCAATTCAATATACATAATATATGATAATATATCAATATAGTACAATAATGTCAATTTTACTGTTTCTTTATGTTAAAATTGCGTAAGTTGGGCAAGGTTGAGTATAATACAGCTTGAGTATAAAATACAGGTATAATAATGCAGTTTGAGGTTGATATCATGCAAGTACTCTCTCTTTTGTATGCGCACCTAGGAGATCGAGCCTTTGTCCACAATTAATTGAGCTATCAGATAAAACGCAGTTAGATAAGAAAGATAAGAGAATCTAGCCTTCATTTCTCAGGACAAAAGGGTCGCCGGTGCCAATGAAATGAATAAGACATTGCCGGTCATTCCGATCTTGGAAGTCGACGGCGCCTTACTTCTTTTCCGATCGCTCGAGAGTGTGGGGAGAAATTTCTGTGAACTCTCCTGACGATAACAAGGTTTGATTATTGCAGGTCCACTCAGTCGTACTACTAAGGTTATTCAAACACCTTCTGATGCAATTATTACAATATAAGCAAGTTTGATTTATCCTGAACAACTTGCTGTTTTCCATTGCTGTTCATCTAGAACTTGATGATATGCATTAGTTTTGATTCTAATAAAGTTATCACTAAAATACAAATTGTGTTTCTCACTCTGCGTTTCCAGCATTTAAAAGCCATTGTTTTTTGTATAATGATAAGTTTCATGTACCTACTTGAACTTTCTTACATCCCTGACGCATCAACTTCAGCGCGTCGTGTACGGTATACGAATCCTACACGTTTCTGCTTTCATTGTAAAATATTTAATATTGATTGATGCTAATCTTCACGTAATTAGTGAACTATAAAAATCTCACACATCATTGAGATTTCTGAACGCAATTGAGAAGAAAGTTGTGACTGCACACGGACAAAATACCGAACACGATACTCAAATTAAACAACTTTTGAAACCAGTACTATTATCAGAACAGCACAACTCAATCCACCGGCACGAGTTAAAACTGAACGCAGACGCTGCAAAACCGTCTAATTTAGAACAGTGAATAACGAGCTAGGTTATTCATCCAAGTTTAGCAAGTGTCATCAAATAAAGAATGCAATTTTTGGAGTCACACTACTGTATATAAAATGAGCACACTAAATAAAATGTACATAAAATGTGGTATTTAACCTCTATTGCGCATGGTTATTTTAATAATTATTGGGGTATTTCCCACCGTTTTAACTAACTACTTTATATTGAGAAATTATTAAAATATGATATTTTGGCGATATGTTTTAACATTTTGGAAGTATACAATTTTTCTTTTCATCTTCCCTGAAATGCCTAACATTATACAAGAACCGCATTTAATTACATGGTTAGCTGAACAATGAATAATCTTGCTTGTAAAATTGCTTAATTAAAAACACAAATCTTGTAATTTTCGTGGTCCCCATGCTTATATATATGTATATTTATCTTTTTCGTGCTTCCTTAAAATGACATTTTTGAACATCTTTCGAAACAAACAAATCTAATACTATTTCCTGGCGTCACGAATTGCGAAGTTTCATATCATGAATACGTAAATTGTCAAAGGTGTTCTCAACCCACAATGAAAATGCACCGTCCATGAAATCGTGTTGTCTCTTATAATTATCATTAAGTGTATCGTCAAATGTAGATTAAGCAAGATTAGAAGTACATAGCCCTCAATCAATTCTTTTCGACTAGTGACATGAGTATTGCAATACTCATGTGTGTGTATCACCTAAGTGTATTAACTTTAAGATATTTTAAAAGCCAATGATGGTACTTTTGTACCATCTCTATTGGAAATAAAATGTTATCTTTCTTTGTGTTCAAAAATTATAACTGGACCAAAGTATGATATTTTTGTGTGTAAACGCTTCTGATTTATTTCTCTGCATGTAATCAAGCAGAGCAGGGTGCGTAATTAAGGTATCTGAGGACACTTATATTTTTTTAATTTAAACTAATCCGATAATAATTAGTGTATTTTTTATTTCAGAGGATCCCATGACAGATCCTGCTATAACTAATGAAATGAAAAGGCATGATGTGATAATGTCTATAAAAGCAAAACACAGCAATTTAGAAATTGCAAGATTTCACCCAACAAAACAATAATGCAAGGAGCATTGATGAATCAGTAGTAAAGTTGACTGAAACTATAATGAACGCATACAACCAGTGTTGCCCAATTGTAACTCGTACAGTTACCCCGAAAAATAAACAAAAGCCCTGGATTACTAGAGACATCGTGATAAATATAAAGAAACGCCAAGCGTACCTAGCCCTCCTTTGCGAAGGGCGAATATCTAGAGAAACATATAACCGATTCAGAAACTATGTGACAAACCAGATAAGAACAGCAAAAAAGAGCTACTTTACCCTCAAGTTTACTCAATTCAAAGCTGACGTTAAAAAGACTTGGCGCCTCCTTAACTCTTGTTATAAACCGAATAACGCCGAAAAAAAGAAAATTGGTTATATCACTCAAGATAATGTAAAATACCATGAGAAGAATGAAATTGCTAATCTCTTCAACAACTTCTTTGTAAACGTAGGGAAAACTATAGCCAATGGTATTCCAAGTGAACCTACTGATCACCTGGAATTTATGGATCATATTCGAGAACACAACTCCTTTTTCTTTACGCCTACAAACTCCTCCGATGTAATTGCGTGCATAAACAACATGAAAAATAAATCGAGTGGGTTACAAACGTTTCCAACTAAAATACTTAAAATAATTGCTGATATTGTGGCCCCGCTGATATCCAATATTATTAACCAGTCTCTCTTACTAGGCACTTTCCCGAACTCCCTCAAAGTTGCTAGAGTAACCCCTATCTTTAAAAATGGTGAAAAAACCTGTGTAAACAATTATCGACCTATCTCCATGTTACCAATTATTAGCAAGGTATTCGAGAAAATTGTGTATAAAAAAGTGTACTCTTATTTTGAACAAAAATCATTTCTCTATGATAAACAATACGGCTTTCGCTGTAAAAAATCAACAACACAGGCAATATTAAATCATTTACAATTCCTTTATTCTAATATAGATAACGGAAAGACTGTCTTCTCTGTATTTCTTGACTTTCGAAAGGCATTCGATTGTGTGGACCATAACATATTACTCTCGAAACTTCATTGTTATGGCATTCGTGGGGTTGCCCATGATTGGTTCAGATCATACCTAACAAATCGGAAGCAATACGTTGTCATTGACGACGCAAAATCGGACCCACAAAAAATTAGCCATGGAGTTCCACAAGGATCTGTTCTTGGGCCTCTCCTTTTTCTGATTTTTATCAATGATATTATTAAATCTTCATCATTTTTTAAATTCATACTTTTTGCCGATGACAGTACGCTTTCTGCGGTCCTTCCGAACGAAAATCCCACTACGATTGCGGAGAGTATAAATAATGAACTCCATAAGGTTTCACTGTGGCTTAAAGCTAATAAAATAAGCCTCAATATCGATAAAACAAATTATATTACGTTCTCATACAAGAAAAATATATCTCTACCATCCATTAAAATTGGCGAAGGTGAAATCAAAGAAACCAACTCATGTAAACTTCTGGGCATCATAATAGATAAACATCTGACCTTCAAAGAGCACATCACTCATATTAGTTCTAAATTATCAAAATCCATCGGAATCCTGAATAAAGTTAAAAATTTCCTGCCTGAAACAGCCTTACTAATGCTTTATCGAACGCTCATTTCACCATACCTGCAATACGGAATAGAAGCATGGCATGGAACTGATAAAAATAAAACTAATATAATTTTTACTCTGCAAAAAAGAGCCATCAGAGCGGTAAAGAACCTAGAATATAATGCTCACACAAATGATTCATTCAAAAATTTACAAATACTTAAACTCTCGGATCTCTACAAAATCTCCATCTGCAATTTCATCTACAAAACATTAGCTAATGATGGCGACAATAGCCTTCAACAGTTATTAACTGCGGAAACTGGTCATCACGACCATTTAACACGAAATAAAAGTAAATTCATGCTTCCTTATTATTCAAAGGCCCGCTCGCAACATAGTATACTATTCGTTGGAACTAAAACCTGGAACTCAATACCTGCGGAGATCCGTGAAAGTAATTCTTACAAGGTATTTAAAAGAAATCTTGAGTCTCACTTCGTATCAGAATACTAGTCGTGTAAGATCACCAAGTCAAATCCTGCCTCCTACATGTCTGGTCCTAATAATGCAATTTGCCATGAGTAATATCTCCGATTTTCAGTCTGCTCCCAAATCGTTATCGAATATACTGTTAAATATTGTCCATATGACCTATATTGTAAAATTAAACATCAATATCGAGTTCATTATCCTGTTGATCAGTCTAATGCGAAACTAGGCTAAGTGAATTAGGTTAAACATTATTGTACGCCCTAGAATAATGTAATGGTAGGATGCCCTAGAAGTCGCTGAACTTATTCGGGCCCACAGGTAGCTATACTCAACTCTGACCATTGTATTAGACTTAAGAAACATTCTACCTCTGTATTTCCTGTGGTAAATAAATTGTTTAAATTGTTTAAAATTGTTTTAAAAGTCGCCAGATCTTTCGTTTGCAAAGTTAGTAAGGAGCTGAATAGAAATATTGGAGATGAATTAGCCACGAGTAAAAGAAAAGAGCATAGTCAACACTCTGGCTCACTCAGAACACGAAGTTTCCACCAACAGTGATGGTTTTCGGTGTTGTTGGTAGTGAAGGGCACACCATGCCTCCTCATTTTTTTTACGGGGCCTTAGAGTCAATGCAGATGCCTATGTTGAGACTCTTCAAACCATTGTTAAGCCTTGGATAGATATCTTAGCCAATGGAAGGGCATATGTCTTCCAGCAAGATTTGACTCTATCCCATAAAGCTCGCAAAATCTAGGATTTGATGGCCGAGAATTTTCATAATCATGTCACACCAAATTTATGGCCTCCTAACCGACCAGACCTTAATTCTTTGGATTATTACGTGTGGGGCGTCTTTACAAAGGAAGTTAATAATCATCTCCATAACACCCAATCCCCTCTGAAAAAAGCAACAGCCCGAGCATTGGAGGACATAAAGACAATCTGATCAAATCTTGCAGTCGCTTCTGACTCGAATTGGGTAGGTGATAGAAGCCGAAGGAGATATAGAATGAAACGTAGGTTAATATTATGTTTATTTGTTTTGTAAAAAAAATTGTAAGTTTCAACAATTGACAATTTCACTTTCAGTTTTTCTAAAAGTGCATAAGGTGTCCTCAGATACTTTACGCACCCTGAATATTTTATCCTCAATAAATAATGAGTTTATGAAGTGGGAAAAGTGAAGTGTTTTTGCCGAACCCTTCATAAGATCGTGCGGAGGCCTTTGAATAAATATTCGACAAGTATGATAGTAATTATATGTATACCCATGCCTGTGCAGATGGCGTTCTGCCTACAGCGGATAGTGGCCGCGGCTCTCGTGCTCGCAGCGTGGGGAGAGATTGTCAAGGCGGAAGTAGAAGGTAATTCTTATAGGATTGTAAAATTCCTCTCGCACAATGAGTGGCATACCACATGGCTGTTGTGCAATGAACATAGGCTGGTTCACATCTCTGGAAAGAGTTCATTTCTCTTGAATTGCATCTGTGTGAAATAGAATTAGAATTCGTTCCTTTGAACATTTCTTCTCGAACTAATGAAGCAAATGATCGTTTTCATACTTTGCATCTTATTGTGAGTTTGGTTTCTTTGTGAGATCGTCTTTATTCAAATGGAATGCTTATTTTATTGCTTTCTTTGTTTTTATATCTTTCTCCAGGAAATCCAGGATTTTATGCTTTTTTCATCTGTAGAGTTCTCAAAAAATTTTTTAATCGTATAAATTCATAGTTGGAGCGCTTATAATTGAATTTTATGAATTGGTTAACCGAAACACACATAGACGTAAAAGACTTACATTACTTCGTAATTAAAGGGTTTTGTAATTCTGGACATCAATAACTGCTCAGGAGCTTTACTGTAACAGTAAAGTGTGCTAAATGTTATTTTTGCTATAATAAATTGCTTGAAAATAACCCTAGAGATTGACATTAAAATGATTGACAATAAAATTACCTTCATCTTTGTAATGCAAGAAAGCGTTCAACTACATCTATTCCATCAGAACTGTGGAATCAGCAAACGTCCTGCAAAAACTCTGCGTTCTATGAAGCCTTCGACTAATTCAATATTATAAATGTGAGCATTTTTTTCTCAGATCACACAGAACAATTTGATGATAATGTGCAAGCGATTCTGAGCGGCTTCGACGAAATAGTCGCCATTGACAGCATTTCTGTGCCTCAGATCGCCCTGCCTGGCATCCTCGAGTGAGTGCCACAAATTTCGCTGAAGTGTGCGGCTTATATTTCAGAACAAAATTTAAATAGAAACGGGGAAATTCAAAGTTACTGTACATTATTGTTCATTACGTTTTAAGTTGGGTAGCGGATGTTACGGTACGATATCGATTTAATCTAGTCAGTTTCTTCTTCACATGCAGATTGAAAATCGACATGCAGGATATTTCCATCACGGGCCTAAAAACTATCACGGGAACACAGTGTATTTACGATCCCGACACAAAAATTGCTACGTTGACTCTGACCGAGTCGAGTCTTGAGATCTACGTTGCACAACTGAAAATGGAAGGAATTCTTTTCGGAAACATCAACATCAACGGAACCGGAGATGGATGGTGAGTGAAACTGTTCAAATATCGGGGATGTGTAGGTAAAAGGCCGTCACAAGTTTTGTTGAGCAGAATTGCGTAGTTTGTTCCAGGGCGGGAATTTACTACTTTTTCCGGACAGAAAAAAGTACGAAATAACGAGAAGAGGTACCTCTGAAACTTATTTCCGTAATATTTGATAAAACTTTTAAATTGCCATGCAGAGTATCAGGTCTGGGATCAAATGTGTTAAAACCTAGGAGAGTTCACACTTGCATTTTATACTTGGTACCTCATGAGAGTTCATGATTGCAACATGCATTCAACTATGAAATTCTTGAAAGAAATATTATTTCTGAACTAATTACGAATATAGTACTATCGAGCTCATGAGTTTATCAATGTGCAGGTTTTGGTTGGAGAACTTTGTCATGTCCATTGAAGGTCCCACTGAGCAATTCTACTTCAATGAAACTGAACGCATCATAAAGTTCACGGATGTTGCACTAACGCTCAATTTGGAGCGATGGACGGTACGTGATTTTGTAAACACCTCCTCAGAATAAGGTGAGGGAAAAATTTAATTGAGAGCCGGTAGTTGACCAGAGCACGATAGGCGACGGTGAAGTAAAAAGAGAGTTTCTCATGAATCCAAGAGAAGCAAATTTAGTTCATTATGGCACAGACGATGAGAGTGGTCCTGGCATCGTTGGTGAGGAGGAAATAATTTACTGACAACGATTTTTACCGTTACGGTAGTACCTTTTCATTAGCTCTTTAATGTATAAAAACCGTCTCTTGTAACAATTATTCCCTTTGTTACTCAACTTGCATAATAGCAATATACTGTACAGTAGAATAAAGATACCTCATCTTTTCAGTGAACTATTGACACAACTCGTCTGCATTATCTACCAAGGTGTATCCGATGTGTGTATCTCTGATAATTTTTGGGATTTTACAGCAGCGCCGTCTGAACTGTAGACGGTAATGAAGTGCACGGACTGTCGGTTAATTGACTGATTGATTATAAGAAAGTTTTAAATCCCTTTACCACGAAAAAGATGTTCAAGGAGAGGAAGAAGGAAGGCACCATTTATTATGCAATTAAAGGGAACGTGGAATCTATGCACAAAGTGCATACAGGAAGCTAAGAAAGAAGTTCATGAAACAAGAAAAATGTTGAAGAAGAAAGTAATAGGTGCTGAAAAGCAGTATAGCAGTGAACCGAAAAAACATGGTCCGCAAAAAAACAAAAACCTATTCTGTTTCAACGAAAAGAAGCCCTACCTAACTCTCAGCTCGGGCCCTCACACATTTTCCCCCCGGGAGTACTAATTCCCATAGATACAATAGTTGTATTCCCCTGAAGGGGCACGGACTGTCAAGATCCCAACAAAAAAAAGTACGTCATGAAGCGCATTCAGTTACCCGTTCAGGCGGTTGAGGTTCCTAAATATGGAAAAGATTTACTACTTAAAAACTACGTTGAAAAAGCTAGACTGTGAGTAATAGCAGCTATAAAATTGATGTCTAGAAAAATGATTGAACAAATTTTTTTGAACGAAGCATTGATGATTGTAGTACTCCACTGTACCTCTAGAATATCCACCATGTCAAATTTTAAGGCTTAAGGTTTGGGCAATCTGCTATTGCAGAACCTAAACCGTGTGAAATTACTGTTTACTAAGTACTTTCTTGTTCAGGTGTCATTTGTCGGAACAATGTTGGTGCACGCGAATATTATGCATTGTTTTGGTGTAAAATACTCAATGGCGTATAAGTCACTTCACAATTTTAAAATAAAATATATTTTTTTCAATAAAATAATTCTGATTTTTCTTTTCAGAATTATAGAGTTACGCCGTTGGGAATTTAAATATGAATAAATTCACAGCCGAAGAAAGGGTGAAAATATTTTAATTTTGTCTTGAAAATGGACGCTCAATTATTAGAACACAGGGTAGGGATTTGCTTGTAAATTTTGTTCGCACGTAAGAAAAAGGGTACGTAAATAAACTTTGAACTATCCGACAACTTAAAGCCAACATACAGGAGGAAATTCGTTCCATGCAGCCTCAGATGCTAAGAAATATCATGGAAGATGCTTTTCAAAGAGCTCGTATTTGCGAAGCTGAACATGTAGGTCATTCAATAACAATAATAATAATAATGAAGGCATCTACGGATGCTTTATTTCCAATCAAGCCTGATACATAACACCTTGTACATTGGATTTTCAAATGCCTTATGACTAACGCCAGGACGCCATTACGCTTTCCCCCGGTCAAGACCGGTACCCATTTCAGACACCTGGGTAGAGTGGGGTATTGTGCTTTGAATTTTTCTCCTATACCCAACAGAGAAAATCGCCAGCGCCGAGTTTCGAACCCGGGTGTCTGCCGCACGGCGGCAGAACCTCTAGCACATGGCTATCGCGAGCAACTATTGTAGTATTGTATTGCAACTATTGTAGTATTGTAGTGTATTGTATTTATGTGACACTATTTTGCATACACACTGGTGGATCAAAATAAAATTCCAACCCTAACACTACGTTATAAAAATTTATAACGTAGTGTTTAAAAATTTATAAAAATTTTTTACAAATTTAATTTTTTACACTCATTTATAAAAAAATATTCTAGAATGGTATAGTGTCTTCTGCGCCACCCTGTTTAAAACAGCCCCTGTACGAAAACTCTCGTGATAAATCGCAGAGTGCTCAACACGTGAGTGCAGCTAATAACCTATCGAACGTATTAATCTGCCATTGTAGTAAAGTACAAATGCATACTGAAACACTACCGGGTCAACTTTTTCGCCGTTGCAAATATAATTTTGGCCAGATGCTGAAGCTATACTTGGAAGGCTAACATCATAAATCCCCCCGTGAAAAAGTTAGACCGGATAGATCGAATGGCACGAACTTTTGACACTGCAGTGTAGATCGGAATACTTCGCTATGTTTGCAATGTCAGGAGACAAAGCTAGCTTGCTTGCGAATGAAGTGCGCAATAAGAGAAATTCTGAGTGAGAGAAAAAATGTAAAAGAATCAAAGATGAACTGTAAGGTCGTCTTTTGGTATCACTAAGTTTCAGGTCTGTTAATTATATAAGATAAGATCACCCGATTCTACGCAAATGGGAGGCGCTAATTGTAAAGTTAGAAAACTGCTAGTGAGCTTCATAATCGTTTTAGCTTGTATTTTCATCTGTGCCTACCACTTTAACCTGGAAAATAGTCTCCAAGCCTACAATTTTTTGTGCGATAGTTATATTTTTCACCATTTTTCTCAGGTGGACATGCGTGGCTTGACTCCGGGCTCTGATCTAACCCAGATGATGAACAGCGTTTTCACGATGGTGGGGCCTGAAATTTTCCGCGCCCTCGGAGACGCTATTACGGGAACTGACATATTCATAACCATCGTGAACCTAATCTTCAGAGATTCAACCACTGAAGAGATGACTAACCAAGAGCACAGTGACATTATTGTAAATCATCGCGGCGCTCCTGCAGAGCAAGACAAGATGGTCGAACATGCGAACGCTGTCAAGATCAGCGCGCACGCCGACCTGACACTTCAGGAAACGAAGCTTGAGCACCAACAACTGCGCCATCCTCGACTGTTGATGAATTTGGGCAGGCAGTAAAACTTTTCCCAATTCAGTTCTACAGGAAACCACTTAATACCAAGCGCTGTAGAAACAAAATACTAGGCCGTAGAATTGGATCAAGAAAATTTATTTGTAGTGTGTACATAGTTGTTGTACCTAATAGCGAATTTCGTTTCTTGAACTCAAATTGATGGTGAAATCATGCAAGAAATATTCACGGGATTCCAGAACGTGTGTTTAATTCCTAAACTAAAATTATTTTCATCAATTGGGATAGAAAGTTATCTCTTACGTCGCGAGTCTACACTTCGACTGCAACTTTGACCGACCGCTTGTAACAAATTCTATTTTTATTGATAATCAAAGCTAAATAAAGGAATGATCCAGTTAATGTTCACTATTTTTAAAATGCTTACCACAATTAACTTAAAATTTGAATTAATTTTTAAAATTCAGTTTAACCCATTACGGTAAACGTGTTGAAGAGTTACCCACCAACATCCGAATTATGAATAAACGGTAGAAACCCCATGTGCGATAAAATTGTACAACTAAATCGTCGGCGAAGTTTAGTGCTACTATAGACCATTTACTGTGAGAAATTCATTTAATTTTGCTCTTGAATCATATTTTCACTAATTCCTGTTGAAAACATAAGCTCCTAGAAAATTGATGGAAAATTTAGATTCTGGAAAAGCTGACGCGGATATTTTAAGTCAATAAATTACTGTTAGATACTTTATGACTCCCTAGCCACGACAAATGTGACCTCAAGAGAGCGATGAGAACAGACTATTTGAGATAGACTACTGGCACTCACAGGGAAATACTGTTAGGTCACCTCCGCTTTAAATAGGCCTCCGGTACTTCTTTGGTGCCTATTTTGTTTCTTACATTGTCATGCCCTTTTCACTATTTCTCCTCATCTTCCCCTTGCTTTTTATATTGCTGTCTCTAGGTGAAAGGTATCCTGTGTAGGAACACACTTTGTACGTACATGCATAGACACCAGACCTACATTCCATGCTAAATGGTACCTTTTCTTCACTCTCTTTAGATCGCCTTCGTTAAAGTTAGGGATTCTAAAAGTAACTAGTTTATTAATCATAGTAATTTATAAAGAATTTTCTGAAGCTGGAATCTACGCAAAAAGTGTGTTCCTACTTTATTTCCTCTATCGTGACTCTCCCGGCGACGAACTGTCCTATTTCGACAGCTATCACCGCGGGATTATTCGCAGACTTTTTGCCGCGTGACGTTACCAAGAAATGATAAGCCTCTGCATCTCATGTCATGGCCGCTTCATCGCAACGAGCAAGCGTGTAGTGATAACATCCGAAATAACCTCGTGTATCGCTCGATTCACATAAAACATGAGACACAGGCGTACTCAGATTGTCTCACTATCATGAGCAAATGCAAGCGATATGTCGTAGAGCATGTGATCTGGTCCCACTGACATTTGAAGCGCGCGCTACTGGTCTGAAATTTTCAAAAAGAAATAACGGAGGCAAAATAAAGGAACATGGCCGAAATAATTGAGTCTGTAAGAGAATCACGGCTACGTTAGGGTGCCATGTATACCACTACGAGCTGTTGTTCTGCAACGAAGTAATCGTGTGAGTAGAGGGACGGACTATGCAAGCGTATCAGCCATGGGCGTATGTGTTGTTAAATTGAGCGTTGAAATGGCAACCAGGGATGCAATTCTAAGCTTTGGCATATGAAGTAACACAGCCGAATTATGTTATGGATATTATGTAAATATACCAAAAAAAGAATTTAAAACTATGGCACTAAATACGATGTATGCAAACAGAGGTTGAGGCAAGCAGCAAGCAGTGCTTTTATAGGAAGAGTGAGTGTTCATGGTCATCGATTTAGAATTTCAATCGTGCGCTGTGTGATCTGCGCAAAAAAATCTTGCTAGAAAACACTAGGAGTCGCGCCAATTTAAAGCTCTTTAAGAGACAAGTCGAACAACGGCTTTTTGGGCCATCGGATACTTCATTTCATGCAATCAGCAGTAGGTTTTACATTCTAAAATAATGAAAGGAAAGTATAGCCCTACTTAGAAAACGTGTGGCTTTCGATATAATGAAAAAACAGCATATTTTAAATAAAGTTGGATCATGAATTGAATAACACTGTTTTTTAAATGTCTTAACATTATGATCCATAGTTGGTAAACATACATACTCGTATGTATTATAAAAGCAATGCCAATGGTTGAACAAATGTTGGGAGAAAAACGTGTTTGTTAATGCCTACTTGCATTAACATTTGAGCTTAGGCTTTGCGACATTTGGGAATAATTTAAAAATAGAAATTTGAAAGTAATGTTGGTGGATTTAACCAACTCTGCGTCTGAGACTAAGGGATCGACATTCGGAAACATATTTTCGTTTTTACTCATCAACTAGCATGCTAAATAACTAGCTTGGAGGAAATATTTTACCTCACCTCAAATTAAGGATATTTCTATCATAAATGATGCTGGCACCAAAGATTTCACCAGAATCAGAAACACGAAAAATGTTACAGAATGCAGTTTACAACACAGTTGGAGTAATTCGTGTAATTGACTACATAAATAATACTGTCATAATATACTCGCGAGAGCCAGAAACGAGACATTGCCACACAAGGCTAACATTAAGATCATACGACACGAATGAAAAAAAACAGTTAATGTTCTATAAAGTTAAATAGAAGATGGATTACATTGTTTAGCCACCAAATGAATAACCCAAATAATTTTTTAACTTATTTAGCATCTCGCTTCAGTGAAGATTCTTTACTCCTAAACACGACAGGAAAGTATATGTTGTATGTCTAGGCAAAATAATCTCATTGCAACATTATTCGTAACTTCTAACTCTGCAAAGGAACGAAACAATTGCAATGGAAAAACGCGACCAAAGGTTTTGAGTTTTTCTTACTCGGCGAAAAAAATTCATTCGGATACGGTGAATTGTTCATGCGAATACACAGAATAATTTAGGAGTTTCGTCAGTTTTATGCTCCTAGGGAAGAGCGAACGAAATTTTGGAGTTACTTTCATGTGTTAGAAATGAAGAACTGTATCTGGGATACCAGCGGACGGAACATGTCTCACTCAAATTGTGCACTCGCAAGAGCAAGCTATAAAGAATTCAATACAAAGTTATTCGCTGCGAACGAGGAGAAGGACTCGAAAAACATCGGCGACGGCACAAATTTTGGAAAAAGTGCGGCAAAAGCCTTTGAAAACTGCTTCAAAAAGCTAAAATTTTGTAACAGAAATAAGCTAGTAGTTTCAATACTTTGATCACCCTGCAAGTAAGAAACAGAATCAACGTCTTGCGCTAGTGAAGAAACTACTCACAAGCAGTCAAGTTTGAAATTTGAATTAAAGTTTTAACAAGATAAAAAACCGAGTTTGGGGGTAAACAAACTCCAACAAATATATAATTTTTATCAAACATGGATGACCCAAGAAGATGTCACGGAGAACTGGAAAGAGCGACGTTGGCCCGCAACATCGAGGCGATGAGGACGGAGCTCAACAAAGAGAGGGACCGTTGCTCCCAGTTGAGCGAAAGGAACAGAGCTGTAGGGCACGACTTAGGCCGCAGACAAGCCAGAGTTTCAGGCCTACAACAACGACTAAATGAACTCTTGTGCATGCAGTAGGAGAAAGCGACCGCCATCGCCGAGTTGAAAGCAAGACAAGAAGCGCTGGACGCCAGGCGCTGCGAGCTGGACGCCAGGATTCAAGAAACTTCCCAACAAAAAGACCGCGTGCACTCAGAGGTGCGGGAGGCTCAGAGGCAGGTGGACTCACTGCTTCACGACATCGTGTTCGCGAGAGAGAGCGAGGAGCGCCTCGCTGACCTGAAGAGGCTGCAGTGCGAGCTGCTGAAGCAGAAGGAACAGCTGCACCACAAGCTCGCTCACTGGAAGTCCCAGTTAGAGAATGCGGTGCGGGAGAGAGAAGCCAATGTGCACTTCTTCGCGCACACGGGCCAGAGATTGCAGATAGACGACGGTTGTTGATTTGTTTTGAATTTGGCGTTGTTGTACTACTGAAAGTAAATTGATCATCACATGATAGTAACGACTTTTTCGATACCTTTCCGATTGCATGAGGATTAATTCAGCGAAAGGCGCTATTGAATGACATTAAAACATAAAGTATGATTTAATTTTAAAATTTAAATTTCATCGTTACCCTCTCTCTCTCAATTATAGGGCGGTAATTTTGGCGAATTTATCAAGAAAGTAAAATTACCGAAAAAAAACAATGCACTAGTTTTTGGTTGATTTCATCTCATTTATTGCGCCTACGACTTAATTTAAATATTTCAGTGCAATTTTTTACGATTAGATTATTCTTAAAGATACACGGTCAAATTTATTATCTATCACGGATGTCATGCGTATAAGGGAGCAGAATAGGACTCGCCTTTGTGCTTTAATATTGATTTTTTCAACACACTTCAATACTATTATTAATATTACATCTTTTATAACAATGGTAATAATTGCACACATGTAATACGGAACTTTGCGAGGACAGTGCTGTGCGAAAGTATCGCTGTAATCCCGACCTCCCTCAGTAGTTGAGAAGCATTCATTCTATGGTAGAATTATTAGTAAGATCTCACAATTTACGTCTCTAACTAAAGGTTTGGCTGATGGTACGGGCTTGAAAACGAACTCAATCACAAGTTTCGATGACACTTACGTAGTCAATTATTTATATCTTATTTGTAAGCGAAGAAATTACAACAGCGTTGCGTAGATGGCAGACAGAGCAAAGGATGAGAGTAGTTCTGAGCCGCATCTCCCAGTGCTCAAGCCATAATTTCAAATTCTGCGCTAGGTGTGACATGCACCAACTTTGGGTTACACAACAGTATACTTTGTACTTTTTCGTATATCTTGATAAGCATGAAGTTTTTTAAGGGAAGAAAAAACTTGATTTATCTCCTTGCGATGCCGCGTTTGATGTTGAAGTATGACGGCAGGGAAGATTTCTCCCGGGACCAAAGAAAACAAGGTAGTGTGTACCAACTTTAATCACAAAAAGATGCAAAATACGACAGTACAAACATATTAACAGATACTAAAATAGGTTTTATAAAGTTAACATCACGCACCAATATTATAACTGCTATAAGCAACCTAACTGTGTTCAACAAGAAAAGCTAATAAAAACCTTGAAACCCTAACGTCGCTCTCGAATAACATAATTCACAAAAAACAAGTCTTTTTCGGCATAAATTATCTCTCATTTTCATTCAATACATTATTTTGCATTCTCCACCGTGCATAAAATTTCCCAAATTATCTGTAGATACATACTGTATAAAACTAAAAAAAGCTTCAAGGCTACGAAACGAAGATTGCTTTGATAGTGTACCTGAGGCAGTACTAAAGCTGACGCATAGCACCAGCAACCCAAATAACGAACTGAACTTGGCAACTCACTTTATACAACGGCAGCTACAGCCAGCGCATTCAAATTATCCCCCTCGTGTACTCCTTAGATGTCGCGTTGGCAGGTTTCGTGTCCTGGGTTATCGCTTCTACCTCAGTAACATGACACGGTTATCTGACGGGAATGTAAATGAAAGAATTATAAATGAGACAAACACGCAGTAATTATTACAACTATTTACAACACACGCTAGGTACGATCTTCTACTCTATTCCAGAGCACAAGTAAAGATGAAGTCACCATTTATGTTTTCGACGCGTTACTAGTCGTTTTCTTATACAAAAAATTGAAGACGGAACGAACTTTCTTAGATTAAATTAGATGTTTGTTTAACCCTCCCTGACCACAACAAAGGAATTCCAAAGAGAGAAAGGAGGAAGGCACCATTTAGTATGGACTTGAGGGAACGTGGAATCTATACAAGGTGCACAGAAACAGCAAGTCGAGAAAGATGTTTGTAAACAAGATATAACTTGAAGAAAGTAGTAGTAAACACGTAGATTAGATTAGTCGTTAGTTTTAGCCTCCCTATCCAGCAACAAATGCGATCCAAAGAGAGGAAGGAGGAAGGCACCATTTAGTATGGAGTTAAGGAAATGCGGAATCTACGCAGAAAGGCATAGAAACAGTAATTGTGAAAGAAGATTATGAAACAAGATCAAAGTTGAAGAAGAAAGTATTAGGAGCTGAAGAACAGGACAGCAGTGAACCGAAAAAAGGTGGTCCTTAACATAACAAAAACATTTTATTTCAACAAAAAAGAAGGGCTACCTAACTCTCAGCTCGGGCCCTCACATTGTCCCCCTGGGAGCGCTAGTTCCCATAGATACAATAATTGTATCCCCCTGAGGGTTAGTAAACAATTAAAAAAAAACTATTCATTTCAACAAAAGGAAGGCCTACCTGAGCTTTAGCTCTTAATTTCACATGTGAGTGCTAATTCCCCTACTTACAAAAATTGTATTCCTCTGAGGGAACGCACTTCCTTATCAAATATCGACTTCATACATCCTAGTACAAAAATAGTACTCAGTGTAATTCATTTAGTATTGGCGAAGTGACAGGTAAGAAACAAGAATATTAGACAAGGCATATACTAGATAGTGAAATGTTCTCAGGCCAACACTTAGCGTCAAGATGAGGACACATGTAGTAAAACTAGTCAAAATTTCTATCGTATCCTTACAGATCAAAATTCTTCAGTGAAATTTAACCTGCTTTGCAAACGCAAGCTTCTCTAAAATCTGTACATATGCCAACTAAAGCTTTCAAACAAAAGAATCAAGCGGGCAAAGGGACACTATCTATAGTCCAGGAAATCTCGTTCTTCAGACAAGTCACTGACTACGTGCAAAATGAAGAGAAACGAAGAACATTTAGGCTTCCAAAAGCTCACAACCATGTTTAAAGAATTTCCTGATGGTTTTAGCAGCAAACACGAGAGCTACGAAGTCCTCAACGCGCAGACGGAGGCATACATTCAACCTCCAAGTAGTAGTAGTAGTAACATAGGTTTGCTAGCGCTTCAGTTATTCAAACTATATCGCACCGGAGGTCACATAATTTAATCAGTATCAGACTTTTTGATTTACCACGTAAGATGAACATCAACATTATTTGAACATCAAAAATTATATGATCGTAATTATAATTACAACTCAAGAGTATAATTGTCTCCCCATTGATATTTCGTACATACAACAGTACATTCGAACACACTGGGCAGCCAGACCCCGTAGGGGGTTTCAGCTGCCCACCCATTATGGCCGGACGCCTTACCCACGCTGAAACCCCCCGAGGTACCAACGTAGCGCGCCCGGCCATATTGCAGTTTCTTCATCTACAATCTTCCAATATGATATCACGCTTGGTTACAGTGCATTACTGCGTGGCTTCCTGTTAAATCTCAGAAAATAGCTTGCACCTCTCCAGGAACAGCTGCAACGCTGCTGCGTTAGAGCCAGAGTGCTCGTTTTCCCTGAGCATTCCTATCAACACATCCTCCGCGCAGCCACGAAGACTTGGGAAACACACATTGCGTATAGCAGAGTATCTTGGACATTCAGCAAGAAAATGCACGACAGTCAGGGGAACACGGCACCGTTCGCATTGCGGCTGCGGCTGTCGCTCCATGAGGTGGCCGTGCGTTATGCGAGTATGGCCGATGCGGAGGCGGCAGAGTATCACCTCCATTCGACGAGCACGGCAGTTAGATGATGACCACTCTCGGACAGTAGGCTTAATGTTTCTCAATTTATTGTCAGTTGTGGCCGTCCAGGTTTGCTGCCACAGATCCTTCACCGCCGCCTTGATGCGAGGATAAAAATCACGGGAAGGGACCATCAAATTTAGTGTTCTCTCACTTGACCCAGCTGCTTGCTTAGCTTCCCGGTCTGCCCTCTCATTGCCGGATATCCCCACAGGCGCGGGCACCCAGCATACCTTGACACTCTTCTGTTCATTTACGAACTGTGCCAGTTTTATGACGATCTCCGCAATAATGGGGTGGGTGCTGTTGTACATTTGAGCAGCATCTATTACACTTTTCGAGTCCACGAAGATGGTGAAAGAGTGGTATGCGTGCTCCTCAATCAGCTGTAGCGCTTGCATCACACCATACAGCTCCGCTGAGAAAATCGAGGTCTCTGGAAGCAGTCTCCTAGCCCTCACCAATTCCCCGGACACAGCGGCGCAGCCCACAGCATCTCCTGTCTTTGAGCCGTCTGTATAAATCTTCACAGAGTTTGCATGTTTCTCCAGTATATGCTCCATGAAAATTCCCTTCAGGATGTTAGCCGGCATCGACTCCTTTTTAGGCATTCGACATCCAGGGCAGAAACTTTCCACGGGGACACGCCATGTCGGGGAGCAGTCAAAAAGCACAGGTTGCACTCTCATGGGTCCCAGCTGCATGGCGGCCGTCAGCGCAGGATAGTTTAGTGATGAAGGCAGACAATATGGGAAAGGCAGATGTCGCCCGGAAGGCGCGTGCACACTTCTCCATGTAGGAGACAGAGGCAGCTGATCTAGACGGGCCAGGTACTGTAGGCTCAGTTGCACACGGCGGAGCCAAAGTGGGGGTTCTCCACTCTCCACACACAAACTGGCTGACGGGGAGGTCCGAAAAGCGCCAGTGCAAAGCCTTATGGCCGTGTGGTGCACCGGGTCTAGCGCTGATAACGAAGTTTCCCTTGCATACTGGTATATAGTGCAACCATAGTCCAGCTTACTTCTGATCAGGGTTCTGTATAGGCGCAGCAACGTTACACGGTCAGCTCCCCACGCCAGGCCTGATACACATTTCAACAGGTTCATTCTCCTATTGCAGTTTGACTTCAGCTCGGCCAGGTGGGGTTTCCACGATAGTTTGTCGTCGATAGTCATACCCAGAAATTTGGCACTATGAGCAAAGTTTATCGGTACTCCCCGGAGCAGTAGCTGTGGGGGGTTCCGTCGGCATCGTCCCTGAAAGTGTAGGGCTACAGTCTTCCCAGTGGAGAATACGAAACCATTTTCCGTTGCCCAGTCATTCACACCGTTGATTGCCAACTGTACTCTGCGCGACAGTGCCGGCAAATACGCTGATGAAGAGTAGATCATGAAGTCATCAACATACAAAGACGACGAAACATCGGCCGGCAGTGTGGAGGTGATGTCATTTACGGCCAGAGAGAAGAGGGTACAGCTCAGCACACTACCCTGGGGTAGGCCCTCCTGCTGGATTTGCCAAGGAGACAGTGTGGCTCCCACCCTCACACGGAAAGTTCTCTCCTGGAGGAATTGCTGGACAAAAAAGGCCAAATTGCCCCGAAGGCCACACCCATAAACACGTTCTAGGATCCCATGTCTCCAAACGGTATCATATGCTTTATGCAGGTCAAAAAAGACACATAAGCTCTGCTTACGGGCCGCAACATTCTGGACCAGATGGCTCTGTAGCCTCACAACAGCATCCGTGGTCCCTCGAAGCTGTCTGAAGCCGAATTGGGCAGGATTCAGGATTTCCTCCGCTTCCAGCCATCGGACAAGTCGAATGTTTACGATTCTCTCTAGCAGTTTGCACACACAGCTCGTTAAAGCGATCGGTCGGTAACTGTCTACTCGGGTGGCCGGTTTTTGGGGTTTGGCAAAAGCAAGGATTGTTGCAGTGCGCCAATCCTTTGGGAATACATGTGTCCTCCAAACCTTATTAAAAATATGAAGGAGCTGACGTAAGGCTGTTGGATGCATCCTCTTCAGCATCTGATAATGAATCCCATCAGGGCCTGGTGCAGTATTTTTGCAAGTTCTCAAGGTGCGGTAAATTTCAAGGAAGGTGAAAGGCTCATTGTACGAGAAGACTGCCTCTGTAGCGAAGTCTGGCTTATGTTGCTCTCTTTGGAGTTTGTGCACCTGGAAAGCAGGTGGATACTGGGCTTCGCTACTATTATGCGCGAAACTATCAGCCAGCGCCGCCGCCACCCGCTGAGGATCCGCCGTGAGTATGCCGTTCACTTCTAAACAAGGCCTGCCACAGCTGTATTTTCCTTTCATCTTACCCACACGTTGCCAAATTTTGGTCATAGGTGTGTCGGTATTTAGGCTGCTAACATATTTGCGCCACGAGCTCCGCCTAGCAGCGTCCTTGATGAATTGGGCCTTCGCTCTTGCTCGCTTATATGCAATAATATCTGCCAGCTCGCCGGTACGTCTAGAGCGTCTCAGGGCTTGCCGCCGCTCATAGTTTGCCACAGCGCAGTCATTATTCCACCAAGGAACACGGTACTTTGGTGCACCACCGCGTGACATCGGGATAGCAGCACTAGCAGCACTCCTGAGGGTACCGGTAAAACGCTCCACCATGTCGTCAACTTCCAGCAGATCATTAATTTCTTCCATCTGGGTTAGGGCTTCATATGTATCCCAGTTGGCACGCTTCATGCAGTATCGAGGTTCTGCTGGCACTGGAGCAAACTCCCACACTTCCATAACAATGGGGAAGTGGTCACTGCCATAAGTATCATCCAGCACGCTCCACAGAACATCGGGGAACATATCTGGAGTGCTGAAACTGAGGTCGATGGCGGAGGTCGTCCCTGTTTGGACGTGAAAATGAGTGGCGGTCCCAGTGTTGAGCAAACAGAAATTGGATCTCGTGATGAATTGGTTGATGAGCCTACCACGCTGGTCGCTTTGGGCGTTGCCCCAAGCCACGTGCTTTGCATTGAGGTCGCCTACCACAAAAGCGGGCCCAGGCAATTGAGTACTGATATTCTCAAAATCGGGCAACGAGAAAGGTTCAGCTGGGGAGATATACATGTTGCAGATGGTGGTCATTTTCTTGTTGAACCAAAAACGGATTGCCATTGCCTGGATCTGGGTGTTCATCGGCACTTTGGAATAACCCAAGTCCTTCCTTACAAGAACAGCTAGTCCAGATCCAGGGACAGGATTTGGTACGTGAGAGAAAGTTTCAATATTATAGTTGGCTGGTGGGGTCGGAGTTATGTCTCCCAGCATGGTCTCCTGGAGACATATGCACAGTGGTTGTTGTTGCTGGATGATGGTCAGGAGGTCACCGTAATTCCTACGGTATCCTCTACAATTCCACTGTAAAACACTCTGTATCATGTTCCCTTTTCTGGGGGTTGTTCTTTAGGATCTGGCGGTCTTTGATTTGATGGTGATTTGGTTGGTGCTGGTCTCTCCCCCCACGCGTGCAAGGGCACGGTTGGGAGAGGTCTTGGAGTAACCTTCGAGGGTAAAGCCCACACTCGTGTGAAGTCAGGCGCAGTCTCCTCTGGCACTCTTCCTACGCGGTCCAACGAACGCACACGCTGTGCCACTGAGGGTTCCGGCTTTCTCACACTTCTGCGGCTCTCGTGTATAGTCCTTACATCTTGGGGAGGTGGCATCTCGGACTGCTTGTTCGCACTGTAGACGGTCGCAGGCCGCTTGTCGATTGGACGGGCCACTTCTATCGATGCTTCACCATGGCCACGGGTCAAGCCGGTATTCGCCTGGGCTTCCGCGTGCGTATCACCATGACACTTCCCTGACACAGCTTGGCGCCTCTTACTGTCAGATGCTACTGTTTCCGCAGTCCTAGCCACCTTTGACATGGCACTGCCAACGGGTGGCGATCTCACACTCGGTATGCGTTTCCGCGATCCCGAGGAGACCGTCGAACTCAGGCACACAGGGACTGGGAGGTCCGCTTGAGCACGTGACACATCGGGAAGATCGCTTCGCTCAGGTCTATCAGCAGGTCGGGGTCCAGCAGCGGGAGTACGGCGTGCACCACGCGCGGCATCAGCACCTGCGGTGGGGTCCCGACCAGCAACACTGTGGGCTCCTGTAACTGTCGGGTGCACTGGCACAACAAAGCTAGGTCTCCTTGAAGGGGCCCGCACTGCAGTGGCATAGGACGTCTCTGATCTGACGTATCGGTTACTCACAGCACGCTTAGCTTCCCCGTAACTCATTCTCTGCGATGTTTGCGCGGCCAACACCTCTTCTTCCATTTTATAATAGAAACATTCTTTGGAGCCAGCAGGGTGTGATTTATCGCAGTTAGCACATCTCGGGGGCTTATCACAGGGCAGTTCATGCTGGTCCTCGGCACAATTTGGGCATGCTCCTCTTAAGGATCGACAGGTCTTAGCACCATGCCCATATTGCTGACACTTATAGCAGCGTCGTGGCCTTGGGACGTATTGTCGCACGTTGCACCTCGTCCATCCTATATTCACATGTGACTGCAGGGAGCATCGGTCAAACGTCAGGATGTAGACAGAAGTGGGCACCAGGGCACCATTAACGTTTTTCTTGGTTCGGTACAGCGCCTTCACTTCATACTGCCGCAATTCCTCCAGGAGGTGCTCATCAGCGTAACCAGGATAATTGACGTAGTAGATCGTTCCTTTGCTCTCATTGAGGCTTCCATGTGGGGTCACTTCCACGCCCACGCCAGCCAGATGGCGAATGCTCAATATGTTGCGGCTCTGCTCAGAGTTACGGACCTCCACCAAGAGGCCACCACCGCGAGTCTCTGTGATCTTGGCGGGTCTACCTCCCAACCCACGACACAGGTCACGGTTTGCCATGATCACATCAATGTGTGTCAGAGGTGAACCGTCGCTAGCTTTAATACTGAAGAACTTTTTGTACTCCGTGGGCAAATTCGGCTCCATCAGGTCGAAGGGCGCGGCCTCCTCAAGAAGATGCAATCTTCTGCCACGGCGTCGCCCACGACCTGACCTGTTTGGTGGACGTTCAGGTGCGTAAGGTTCAAGAGTTATAACATTGTTTTGTCCGCGCTCTGTTTCCTCGCCTACAGGTTGGTGCGGCGGTGGTTGCAGAGGCGGCTCTTTAGAGGAAGAGGTAGGTTCAATGTCCTTGTTAGATATCAGGGTCGTCAACGGGGGGTGAGCAGCCAGAGTTGTATCGGTGGAAGCAAGCACATTGCTTTAGGTCTCTCTTGTCAAGGAGGGTCTCCCCTCCCCTATCCAGGCTGGCTCAGGCCGGAAAAGAGACCCCCGAGCAGTCAGTAGCCATTTGATATATCATCTATATTTGAGGCGGGCACACACTGACCAATAGGGGGTGAATACCCCCTCCCACCGTCAACCCCGGCCCGTAGCAGCCCCTTGTTTGCTCGGGATAACGGGGGCTTTATCACTCGTAACTGCCGGGGTCCGGTTTTATTTACATGGGGGGCCTTCCCATGGCCCCCCATTTTGTCTGGCTGCTCCGAGTGAGCCTGTCTGCCGCGGTTGTACCCACCAGGACCGATGTCCCGACAGCATAGCCTCACTCCTCCTCACAACACACAAACCTCCAAGCACACGCAAAGGGATATACGGTCCCCTTACACAAGTTCTCATAGGTAAGTGTCCGTCCTTGCGCAGGCTTACACAAGCATCACTGTCAACACATGATAACAGAAATGATAATGAATTAGTTTGAGCCGCCCTAACCACTACAAAGATATTCCCTAGAGAGAAGCAGAAGAAGGCATCATTCAGTGTGGAATGAAGTGAACAGGAAAACGCATAAGGTTTCTCACATCCTGCGCAAAGAAACATTATGATTGAAAGAAGTTTATGAAACAAGGTATACAATTTCAAAAAAGACAATATGTATAAAGTGTTCAAAAAGGACCGCTGCGAACAGCAAAAAGGTCCGTATCAAAACCAAGTCCAATTTGATTTCAACGAAGAGAAGGCCTACCTAACCTACAGCTCGGATACTAAGTAACAATCAACATACGGGACACCCGAAACGTGATTTCATACTCGGCACACACTAACGCACTCAACAACTCAACAAATGGCATGAACGACACTTTTAGGAAAGGTCAGTCACGCGGTAATACATTCAAAACAACAACAAAAACGTGAAGGACGGAGATAAAACATGCGGAACAGCAAACCAACAACAAATACCCCTGAATATGCGAATAGTTAGGGACAGCTCTAAAATTAATAAACTGGGTCATGAGGAAATAAACTGGGACATGAAGGGAATAAAGTTGATCTGCGCATTGCTGTTCGTGGGAGGCAGTAGCTCTTTGCACAATGAGCAATTAAGTCCACGATTACAGAGACTAGACTAAAAATAATGCTAGTAATTCACGTTCGCATATAAATTTTTGCGCTGTCAGCAAAATTAAGTAGAGAATAACATCGTAGAACCATCAACACTGGACATCTAACGAGAAAGTTACACACAGCCTCACAGGAACTCAAACGCAAATCATTTTTATGAGTTTAGAATTTGATAAACCTTAAGAATTTTCATCAGAGATCTACTTCATACATCGGAAAAAACGGTCTATTATGCGTAGTTCAATTTCAATGCAAAAAAAAATTGCACCGTTTACCAGAGACAAGCTGTTCCTGCGCAGTCATTGGACAGAAGATTTTTTTTACCGAGTTCACCCATAACCTACAATAAATATTTCCTAAAGTAACAAATAACAAGTGTAGCATTCACCGACAATGAGTGATCTGTCAAGGAATAAATTTTGTGTACACAAACCTATACGTAGGGCGAGCGTCTCCACAGAGGGACAAGACACGACAGAACACAAGAACTCGAGTGTAACTCATACAAATAAATTTCCAAACAGCGAAGTCTCAGAGCAGCAGCTGAATAAATATTCAATGAAAATTACGGACATAAAATTAAAAAATTAAAACCGTCACACCTGAGCACGGAAGAAAATTTCCCCTGAGAAAACTTTTTTGAGATGGTCCAACAGAGAAATCTATTACCTACTAAATTTCAAAGATATATTTTTTGGCTTTAAAATTATCGAGTCACACACTAATGCTGAAAATATTTTCTAGCTTAAAACTGAAACTATCACCAACTGATAATTTGGACCAGAATTTAAAGTTCGTAAGGGCGGATGTTTTGCGGGTTAGCCCCAGAATTCCACTTCACAGACCAATAATAAAAGTGAACACAAATTTTAACCAAAGAAGCGTTCCCTAGAACCCTCCTTCAAGGTGCTGGGTATCACCAGTGAACTGCAACACAGCTTAGACGGGTACTTACTTTCAAGGCTACTTAGATGAACTAGAATTTCCAATTACGTTAAAATACTACAAAACCAAGGAGTATAAATGATCGCAACGTTGATAGTGAAAGATAAGCATCTTTAGCTGTAGCCAAAAGCATTGAGTTCACTTGAAAACACAAACTTAAAATTTTTTTGGACTACATCAAATACAAAATACAACAAAAAAGGCAATCGCTTCACAAGAAAGCGAACAAACAAGAACACAACTCTGAGGGAGCGTTACACCAGGAGATGGATGCACAATCCCAAATAACGCCAAAAACCAAAAATGAAACGGAAGCACGGCGCAGGCGCAACAGGACTGACGTTGACAGGAATAAGATGAATGACTTCTTTAACAACGATGCAGTAAAACTCATCTTTTCTGTATCACTACAACCAACAGCCACACCAGCTCCAGCAGAACAGGCGCTGCAGCAAGCCTCACTTCACCAGTGACTGATTGATTGATTATTAGTTAGTTTAATGCCTCCCTTACCACAACAAAGATGTTCAAAGAGAGGAAGGATGAAGGCACCATTTAGTATGGAGTTAAGGGAACGCGGAATCTACGCACAAGGTATGTTCCCACACGCCGAGAAACAGTGAGGTAATGACGAAAGGTTAGGAAACAAGACAAAAGTTGCAGAAGAAAGTAGTAGGTGCTGAAAAACAAGACAGAAGTTAACCAAAAAAAGATGGTCCTTAACAAAATAAAAAACATTTCATTTCAACAAAAGAAGGCCTACCTAACTCTCAGCTCGGGTCCTAGCATATTTTCCCTCTGGGAGCGCTAATTCCCATAAGAACAGTTTATTAGTTTATTAGTTAGTTTAAGCCTCCCTATCCTCATCCCATAAGAACAATAGTTGTATCCCCCTGAGGGGCACTCCACCAGTTTTGGACATGATGTTGATTCATCGTTGCACAGAATTTGACAATTACCAGCAATCAAAAGTAACACTGAAACATTTATCCAGGCTTGAAATATTTAAAATGGATAGAAATGAATGAACGGAATTTGAAGGCGCCATTAGATACACATATACATTTTGTTAGACCTTTAGAAATGACTATAAATCTAGAGCCACCTACAACTCTATGCAGGTACAGGGTATCTATAATACATCAGAAATCAGCCAAAAAACGATAAGCAACAGGTTACATAACCCCGATTAGAAATACCTACTGATTTAACTTACAGAAAAAAACATTACTTAGTCCACCGCTCCCAAGAAAGCATAGAGACTCCAATACATAAATCAAGCACGTCCTTTCATATCCGAGCCTTACAAACTCAATGAATTCGTTGTTGTTGAAGCTCCATAAAGGTCGTAATATTTCAGGTAATTGCACCTTCTCTAAAGCACTACTGGAGCGAAAACTATATCAGGTATACGAGAAAAAGTTTTTCATGAAAAAAAACAGAAAATTTTTTCTCAGGATCAAACTCACTTCGCATGAGCTGAATTTAGAGTTTCACTCGTAGAGGAAGGTCGACTTCATCTTCTAGTCATTTGACGCCCTACTGCTGCAGAGAGTTGAACAGAGCAGGGTCACGCACTAATGCACGGATATCTGTGTACAGTTGAAGTTTAACTCACCCTAAGGATGTGAGATCTCATCTATATACAGAAAGAACATACCGCCATGAGTGCACGCCACAGCATCTTGAGACTAACAAGGCGATTCCTTCCATTGGCGTAGGAAGCACTCAAGAGAAGAAAGACCTCTCCAGCGTCACTGGGCATGGATGTGACGCCTGCTCTCAACGCTGACGCATGATCATCAGAGCAGCTATCAACACTCGACTGGCTAACATAGACACAAGGCACAGTCAAGCCAGATGTAGCTCCGAATTTGTTCTCAGCACTCCACAGCACGGCCCAGCAAAGCGCACTCGCAAAATCCGACAAGCTAAAAGCTCCACACTTAAGAATGTAGTATCAAAGATAGACACGCACATTTTTTTCATGGTTATGGTCTTTTCAAATTCACGGTGTAATTTCTTTACACTGCACGATCCCTCCACGGGACTGTCGTTGACACGGATGGACTGAATGACTTCTTTCACAACGATGTAGTAAAACTCATCTTGTCTGTCTCATATACTTCCATGATTTGCGTTTCTTAATCGAATATTAAAATATTTTCATATATCTAACTACTCACATTCTTTGTGTAAGTATATTTTCATATCTGTGTGTGTAAGGTAGCGTACATAATATAACTTCTATTCTATTTACTTGCACATATCTGCGAATAATATCTAGTCAACATTAGGAAGTAACGACAGCAATTCTGAACTCGTACTAGGAAATATCGAACTGATCTATTACCTCTGTACTAGAATACATTGGTTGCAGTTTGTTACCCGAGTATTACATTTATTGCAATATGACTCACCGGTGGGTCGTGCTGAAGTTTTTCCAGCCGCAAAACAACCCATTGATGGGTCTTTTGAGAAATTTTCAAAAATCTTTTCAAATTAATAGTATTTATTTTACACAGTTAATGTTTGCTTTTCATGAAATTTTTAACAACCTTGACTTTCAATTTGAGTTGAACATTGAACTTCAGTTAAACCCATTGGAGTCAATGTGTTAAGAGACGTTAGTTTGTATCTGTATATGTTAGAGATCGTTGTGTCATCTGTAAACTGGAACATTATTAGAGCAATTTGTTATCTCGGTACTAGGAGACATCGTTGTGTTACCTGTAAACAAGGATATTTTGGTAATAATTTGTTATCTGGGTACGACGAGACATGGTTGAGTTGTCTGTGTACTAGGATATTTTGGTGGCCATTTTTGCCTTGTTTTCTCTGTAGTGTTGGAGCTTGTGCTGCTTGCGCGCCTCCCTGAGTTGCCGCTGCTGCTGCCGCTGCTGCTGTAGCACCAACTCCACCTCCTCCGGAGCGACGGCCTCGTCCTCAGCTCCCCACCGCCCCTCGCCGCCCTCCTCATCCCAGTCGCCCAGCGCACCGCCCGCCTGAAACCAGAAGTAAAATGTCTTTTGTATGTTCAAGATTAGATTATATGTCCCCTCCTCATCCCAGTCACCCAGCGCACCACCAGCCCGAGACCTAAAGCAAAATGCCTTATGTGTGTAGAGTAGAACTGAATTTGTGTTTGCAGGCACACAGTACAATACAGAAGGCTAGATTGGCCTTTTCTATATTTTGGTCCAACGTCTTATGAAAGGGCCCTCAACCTTGATCATTTTTCACCAGAAAAAGGCCAATCTAGCAACGCTGGTACAAAGGCTTTTCTACACGAGGCACACAGAACACAAGACACACAGACCTGCATGAGAGCATCAGAGCACGAGAGGCTGAGGCACACAGAACACAGTAGTAGTAGTAACATAGGTTTGCTAGCGCTTCAGTTATTTAAACTATATCGCACCGAAGGTCACATAATTTAATCGGTATCAAGCTTTTCCGATTTACCACGCAAGGTGAACATCAACATTATATGAACATCACAAATTACATGATCATGATTTAATTACAACTCAAGATTATAATTGTCTCCTCATTGAAATTTTGTACATACTATAGTACATCCAAATCACTGGGCAGCCAAACCCCTTAGGGGGTTTCAGCTGCCCACCCATTATGGCCGGACGCCTTACCCACGCTGAAACCCCCCAAGGTACCAACGTAGCGCGTCCGGCCATATTGCAGTTTCTTCATCTAAAATCTTCCAAAAGACTTCAAACATGAAAAACTTTTCGTAGTTCTCAGCGTACAGAGGCACTATAATTTGTTCAAAAGAGACGAGTCAGAGAGATAACCAATAAGCCGCCAATGATTAAAACGCCCACGAGTCGGTTCTCCCAACATCTTACACAAAACAAAATCAGAGTCAGCGCCCTGTAAACCAGGGTAATAACGGGAACGTACATCGGAAAAGTGAAGGCATTCAACCAATATATGCTGCACCGACAGCGGCACCAAGCAGCGATCGCAAAGAGGGGCCGGGCGACGCTCCATTAAATGGCCATGAGTGAGGCGGGTGTGACCAATCCTCAGTCGACATAGGAGGACTTCCACGCGGCGGTTCCGGCATGCTGAAGAAGGCCAGGCTCGGACACTGTTCTTAATCTTGCGCAGCTTGTTGTCTTGGGTGTTTTCCCACTGTCGCTGCCAGAGTTGGATTAATGCAGCTTTAATTATAGGGTAGTAATCTCGGGCGGGTACTCTGGTATTTGTTGGGTTAGCAGCAGAGGTTGCAGCATTTCGCGCTAACTCGTCTGCCCGATCGTTGCCACGCACATCAACATGGCCAGGTACCCAACATAGAGTTACAAGTTTTGGGGAGCTTGCAAGTCGCAAAAGGCTAGACATTATTCCGGAAATTATTGGATGTGTGGAGTTGTAGGATCTCAGTGACTGGAGGGCAGCTTTGGAATCGGAGAACACCACATAAGAACCCGAAGCAGGCCGCTCCTCAATCATGCGGAGTGCGGCACGGATGGCGATCAGCTCCGCAGAGTAGATTGACGTTTCAGGCAGCAGTCTTTCCTCCACCACTCCGCCATCAAAAACTGCAGCACAGCCCACTGCGTCATCCGTTTTAGAACCGTCAGTGTAGATATGAAAAGCTCCCTCGTAGTCACTGTGAAGGTGATCTTGGAAAATATGTCGCAGTATGGATATTGTCATCATCTCTTTCTTTGGGTATTGCGGTCCTGGACAGAAAGTCTGAATCGGAATTTGCCAGGTTGGCTCTTCCAGAGTGGGGGCACGCTCAACTTTGAACGAGGGCAACTGCATCATCTCCGCTAGTGCTTCGTAGTCAGTAGAGGAGGGGATATAATACGGAAACAACTCCCGACCCCTTACTCCCTCCATCTTCCACGTGGCCGTGAAAGGTAGTTGTCCGAGTCGTACAACATACTGTAGAGTAAGCTGTACTCGACGAAGTTGCAAGGCTGGTTCACCGCAATCCACCAATAAGCTCATCACCGGTGATGTCCGAAAGGCCCCCGTACACAGCCTCAGAGCAGAGTTATGGATTGGGTCCAGGAGTGATAAGCATGATGGGCTGGCACTCTGGTAGACGACGCAGCCATAATCAATCTTGGCACGAACGGTGGCTCTATAAAGTCGCAGCATGGTTGTTCGATCAGCACCCCACGTTAATCTGGACAGGCATTTCAGGAGATTCAGAGCTTTAGAACATCTTCCTTTTAAAGCCTGTATATGAGGTCTCCATGACAGTCTATTGTCAAACAACATGCCCAGAAAGGAGACTGTGGGCGAGACGTTGACCAACCTATCACCGAGAAAGAGCTCAGGCGTAGGTTCATTAGTGCGACGGGGCTGCACATGGAGTGCCACAGTCTTTTCAACTGAAAAGGAGAAGCCTCGCTTGTCGGCCCAGGCTCCAATACGGTTAATGGCTTCCTGTACTCGACGAGTCAGGGCGGGTAGGTATCTAGAGGATGCATATAGCATGAAATCATCCACGTACAAGGAAAACGAAACATGCCTTGGTAGGTCCTTCGTGATGGCGTCCATTGCAAGTAGGAAGAGCGTGCAGCTTATAACGCTGCCCTGAGGTACTCCTTCGTTCTGAGTCATCAGGGCAGAAAACCGTGTGCCCACTCTAACCCTAAACCGACGTTCTCTTATAAACTCGCGTACATACATTGCCATGTGACCTCGTACACCAATCTTATGCAGTTGCTCCAATATCCCATATCGCCAGGCAGTGTCATAAGCCTTCCGCAAATCGAAGAAGACGCACACAGTGTGTCTTCCTTGGGCACGCTCTTTAACAATATGGTTCTGCAGTCTGAGGAGGGCATCCGTGGTTCCACGAAGAGATCTGAACCCAAACTGAACTGGAGAGAGATGATCTCCGGCCTCCAAACACACAGAACACAACACACACACAAAACACAAGACACACACACAAGACACACAGACCTGCACGAGGGCATCAGAGCACGAGAGGCTGAGGCACACAGAACACAACACACACAAAAAACACAAGACACACACACAAGACACACAGACCTGCATGAGGGCATCAGAGCACGAGAGGCTGAGGCACACAGAACACAACACACACACAAAACACAAGACACACACACAAGACACACAGATCTGCATGAGGGCATCAGAGCACGAGAGGCTGAGGTACACAGAACACAATTAACACACACACAAAACACAAGACACACAGACCTGCATGAGGGCATCAGAGCACGAGAGGCTGAGGCACACGGAACACAAAACACACACAACACAGACCTGCATGAGGGCATCAGAGCACGAGATACTGAGGCGCGCAGCACAGCGCTGCTCCTCATCGTCAGGCCGGGCGTAGATCACCACCTGCGGCTTGCGCGGAATTTTGGGCGCCAGCGACTGCAAGATTCAATTAGATCTTAGTTTAGGCCTCCCTAACTAAGATCTAATCTAATTGACAAAAGCATTCCTAAGAGAGGAAGGAGGAAGGCACCATTTACTATGGAGATAAGGGATTATTATCATTATTATTATATAAGAAAGTTTTAGCCTCAATTAATTGCACGACAAAGATCTTCTAAGAGAGGAAGGAGGAAGGCAACATTTAGTATGGAGTTGAGGGAATGCGGAATCTAGGCACAAGGTGCACAGAAACAGGAAGCCAAGAAAGAAGTTCATGAAACAAGAAAAAGTTGAAGAAGAAAGTAGTAGGTGCTGAAAAACAGGAAAGCAGTGAACCGAAAAAAGATGGTCCATAACAAAACAAAAACCACAAAAGGAAGCCTACCTAACCTTTAGCTCAGGCCCTCACATAGTCCCCCTGGGAGCGCTAATTCCCATAGATACAATACCTGTATCCCCCTGAGGGGTGGTTATAAGGGATTGCAGAATCTATGCAGAAGGGACAGATTTGATTAGATGTTAGTTTAAACTTCCCGAACCACTAAAAAAAATTTCAAACAGAGGAAGGCACCTTTCAGGATGGAGGTAAGGAAATGCAGAATCTATGCAAAAAGGGTATACAAACAGTAAGTTGAGAAAGTTTATGAAACAAGATAAAAGTTGAAGGAGAAAGTAGTAGGTGCTGAAAAATAGGGCAGCAGTGAACCAAAAAAAAGTGGTCCTTAATAATATAACAAAAAATATTTAATTTCACCAAAAAAATCCTACCTAAATCTCAGCTCGGGCCCTCACACATTTTCCCCCTGGGAGTGCTAATTCCCATAGATACAATAGTTTTATCTCCCTGGGAGGAAAACATTGCCTCTTCAGCCTACCTTGTTGACACAGCTCAAACTGTGTTGTTTTTATCTTCCTTTGCTTGTTTTGTAACATTGCTACTCGTTTCGAGGGCCACGGCATTCTTCTCTTATGAAAGTGAGTTAACACGTTTGCTGTTGCTGGACGTACATGTGCGTCCAGCAGTCTCATGTTGTTAAGTTAGGTTGTAAGTAGCAGAGTTTAATAAACGACTTTACTGCTCAAAAAATTATTGTATCTTTCATAAGAAGTGTGAAATGTAATAGCATGATGATATTTTATCTCATATGCTTAAAATTCTTCCAAAAAAAGATGTTGAAATTATTGAAATGCTGTTTTTATTCACACCGATACGTAAATGAGCAATTTACCTAGTGGTAAATCGGCAGTGAACGTGTTAACATAAAACTTCCGACTCAACCCCAGGTTTGAAAATAGGTTCCCAGCTCGATTGGTTGTCTTTTTTCCCTGAATTCTTGCATTAATTAAAAGGAAGGAACCTGTAAATCCCATCTTGAAATGTTGCATGAAACTCTGATCGGAATGAATTTTTTTCTAAAAATATAAGGTTGTATGGAAATAAATTCGGACCAAATTATAAGTAATCAATGCTTCTTTGGTCAAACTTAATGGTGGGTTGCACTTAAAAAAGCTTGAAAAAAATTTTTTTTCAATTTCCGAAATTAGAGAGAGGCGATATATGAAAACAGAACGTAATAACTCGGTATTGCCGAAATAATTCAAGAAGAATTTGAAAAAATAACATGACCGAAATAACATGTCAATACACCAAAGAATGACAACTAAATACGGCATATGATTTTCTCCTAGTTACAAAATTTTGATGAGACAGAGACAAAAAGCACTACAACTATAATGTATGTTAATGTCAACACTGAACCAATTTGAAACAAAGAATAAGACAAAGAATAAATTTGGCAATAAAAACTTATGTTCTTTTTATAGACTGAGCACATACCAGACCCTCAAAAATACCATAGGCTGAAAACAAATGAAGAATGAGCTTTCAAAATTTTATAGTCAACACCATTCACCATTCTATAATTTTCTTGTTACTTGTTTTCTTTGAATAAAATGACTAATTTTACCCGCATTTTTTTTGCTTTCAAATTTTCAGTGACACTGCAATTTAAGCTCAGCGAACATCTATTTGATCCAAGGAGGTTTAAGAATGGAGGCGGCATCAGCGCTCTAAAGTGAAGCCAATTTTCGGTAGCTGTAGGGTATACCGGCACACACACGGAGATGGGGCTCAGTGCGTGTCAGACACTCAGCGTGACAGGGCGCCGCTATCCACGCTGCGGTCAAGGACGAGTTTCCTCAATATGAGTTTCTTTATCATTCAGCGAGGACGCAATTGAAATATATGGCTAAGAAAAAAACGTATAGCACAGAGTAGCGCAAGTCTGCCATTTAACAGCGCGGTCTTCAGTCGCTGATGATGGAGGTGGTGCTACCCCTCCACTGCAACACCACCTCCACACAGGGACCTAATGCCGGGTGGGCGGGGCTTGGGACGGCAGAAGTGGCTTCACTCGCTTGACTGGCAGAAGATAGGGATGCCGGTTCCATGTATCCAACTTCCTTGATTTGATCCCATGCGTGGAGTAGAGAGAGAAGGCCGCTCACCTCGAGCAAGTTGGGCTGCTCAGGAGCGATCTCCGGAGCCTGGGCGAGTTGCTGCTGCTGCTGTTGGCGGTACTGCTGGATGTGCTGCTCCACGGCGGACATGGGACGGGCACCGCGCCCTCCGTCACACACCACTGACGAGGGGCCCCCCTCCCAGTTGTCCCAGCTGCTCTCCTGGGGCTGAAAACCGCATTACTTATCATACACTCAAAATCCACTGTGTACTCTACACTCCCAATGACCTGAATTATTATTCTTAAGGCCTGTTGACACGAGGAGTGGGCGAGCGCTCCACCACGAGCTCAGTAAAATGCTTGTTCGAGTCAGCGTGTCCACACGGACCATGGCAGAGGTGCAGACTGCTCCAAGTAGAATCCTCAGTCTGCTCCTAGTAGCGGTAGAGAGAGAACGTACGAAGGTGGCTCTGCGACAGGCAATGGCGTTTTCAATCTCTATCAGTTGTCGCGGCTATAAAGAAGAAACAAAAACGAATGAGGAGAATGTGGGCGAAGGGTTGGCTTAAAAAAGTCCTTTTTTGGCAGCTAAACGCCACTTTTCCAAGAGAACGTGTAGGCAGGGAGCAGAGACGCACACCCTACACGTTCAGCGTCTGAAATTGCACTGGGAAGCATTGAGTCGCTCGACGAAGACCAAACTGAGACAGACTGTTGTCTACTGCTCCATTAAGTCTGAAACGAGAGAAAATGGGCGTGGTTTAAGCCTCTCTTTCCCGGTGGAGCGCTCGCCCACTCCTCGTGTCAACAGGCCTTTAAGCCAATACAATTCCACGCGTGGCTGAAAACCGCCTTACTATTAATACGTTAAATCTCCAATGTGTACTCACAAGACACCAGACACACAAATTCCACCCTTAATTATTATAATCACAATGAGAGGGCCCACGACTCTGATACACTTGAGGATTTGCATTTTAAGTGCGCTACAAATAAAGAGCAAATCTCACGGCACATATCTGCCTATGCACTCACACTGACCGAGTTATGATTCTTCAAGTCAATGCAATTCCACGCGTGCATTGCACGCTACTATTGAAATAACATGTTACGCGCCATTATAGCCTTCTTTGCATGCAGAACTTTACACGACTCCATTTATTGCACTGAGGCTGATGTAATATTATTTTTCACTTAAAGCTAAACCCACACACAACAAACTAAGGCGGAGTTTTTATATCGGACGTCACGCGCAAGAACGTTTTGCTCTTCATTGCTGAGGCACAATTTCAAAATATGAGAGAGCGAAACACTTCGTATGTGAAGACTTGCCAGTCAACACAGGCATGTTCAACAGGATGATTTTTTTTTTGAACCAGCGGTGTATGACAATTTAGGTTTATTTTGAAAGTAGTTCATGCATGTTTTAAAAGTGGCAGCCAATAAGTTAAAAACCACTATTTAAACAAAAACAGACTGCAGTAATGAGCAACCTTTTGACCATCTTGCCAAGTGAGACCACTCAACTTTTGGATGGCGAAAAGCGCACGGCAAAAATTGAAAAAGCTACATTGGCCAACTGGGAAAACAAGATGTAATTTGTACAAATGAGTGTTGAATGCAGAATGCAGTTGCATTATTTCATGTTGAGCATTACTGAGAGGTTTTGGTCTGAAAACATGGCTAGGAAAGTATAGAATAGAATATTAGGCAATGAGCGCATCACGCTGTGCATTTAAGTTACAGTAAGTCCTCCTTATACGATACTTTGTTATCCGGTAAACTGATCAAATGCTTGATAATTACAACCCTCGATTTTCATTACGGTAAGAAAAATTCACAGACACACTACCCTCGTGTTCTGTTAACACCGTACCACAGCGCCACCACGCAACTTGGTCACCACAACCAGTCGCTTCCCGCGTTTCTCACCAAACACAAGTGAAATCCTTACAGCGTGCTTTTTGTTTATATTATTAAGACGCAGTTCTTTTCATTTGTACATGACTATATTCATATCTGTAGGGGTCACTTTCAACGTGGTGGAACACATTCCCTATCATTACAGGTCATAACGGGTTTGGTAAACGGTACTTACGATTTGCGGTAAGGTTTTCAGGAACGCATGTGTACCCTGAAATGACGACTTACTGTAGATAGATAAAAGGACGAAGATGTGAAAACTGAAGAGCCTTTAACCTCAGCAATTATGAGAAACCGAATCTCACTCCAACTCAGTATCAGCTGCTACCCATTTTTCTCTGTGCTTACATAGTTACCATCATTAAATATTTTTGATAATTTTGATATTTAACCAAGCAAGTAGGGCAAGACTCACAGTGCCGGAGGCATAGTTTCCAGACGAGCTGACCATGACCGGCAGTCCGTGATCTGAGGAGTCCCTCCGCCTCCTGACGCAGCAGAAGCACCTCTTTACGAGGTTCACCACCGTCCACAGCACAGACACCAACTTGCGAACCAGCAACCTGCCGCTCATCATTGCTGGGCTGCTCATGTTGCGATCTAAACTTCCTTCATGAAGACATTACCGCCGCTTTCATGTCAAGTCTTAAAGTAGGTAGCGCTAATTTGGCAGCAGTTTCTAAGCAGTTGACCTTCTGTGTTGCTTTTAGCATAATATTTTCAAAATGAACGAGTGTTTGAAACTTTTCATGAGCACGTGAATGTTCTTGTGGTGCATAAAATTTCATGCATCTCGAGTAGATTTAGCTGATAGCTTAGTATCAAAACTAAAGAGATTTGCATGAACAAAGTGAAAATTATTCCACGATGCTTGAAATCAAGTCCTTCAGATGAACAAAAATGAAGTATGCAACACCAAAAAATTAATATTCCAGTCAAAATAAAATTTTTTTTGCAAGAATCGCTTCAGATATACTACCATACGTTTTTTACAACTGCCCTGCTCTTTGCACTGTGAATGCATACAAAAACCGTCCAGAGAGTACTGAAAAACAGGACATCCGTGAACCACAAAAAAAGTTCTTAACAAATCAAAAACCACCTTCTGTACCAACAAAAAGGCTTACGTAATTCTAAGCTCTAGACCTTCCATTTTAACTCTGTGAGCACTAATTTCTAAAGATACAACAGTTGTATCCCTCTGAGTGCAAATAATCATAAGAAATGGAGTGAGATGGATAGTGAAGAAAGTAAACATTCAATATTTTAAGTTCTTAGCCAGAAGGAGACGACTGCATTCAAGAGGAAAAATTCTCCTAAAATTTGTGACTACACTACAAAATTTTGAACAACAACGACTTCAAACAGTCACCAGTAAGTGAACAAAACCTTGAAACAAATTTCAAGCACTCCTGATCTCCAAACATCACCCAGAGAAACAAGAAGTTATTTCCATTTCATCATAAAGACGTAGCCATGAAAGCTCAGGATCCGGGGGGATGCCAGGCCCCCAGCAGGTTACCTTTGAGTCCTGCCCCTTGCGGAAATAAGCAAAGCAAACTTCTGTAATTGTAAAAAAATATTTGCCTCACATCTCATTCACTCTAGATATGAGCAAGGTCTTAACTTCAATGCTTGTACGATAAATCACAAAATTTGGTCGCTTTCTTGGTGCAAGCAGTTGTTCCCAAAATAAGTGATGATTAATAAATATTGACATGGTTTCTATATAATGCTGAAAAAGCAGTAGTTATCAACTCTTTAATATCAAGAAATTCTTACATTACATCAGAGTTGAGCCCAACTCTATCATTCCTTACAGCTTTATGATATGAAGGAATTGAAATGCCTCCAAGCAAAGAATCACAGAGACCCCAACACCAAGAAAAAATTATAAGTATTTGTTTTACATTTAAGCAAGGAAAGATGAGAGAGAAACAAATTTTACATTATATGAGGGACAAAAAATACATTAAATATATTTTTCACCTAGAAGCTAAGAAGTACAATTATAAAACTGGGCATCCAGAGCAAGTATCATCATTAACAGGATATCAAGAACACGATAAAAAGTGGTGAGCACATAAATTTTTAACACTGAAGAAAAAGCTGTACATTGAATCAGAAGTAAATATGCAATGTCTCGCAAGGAGTGGACTTCAATATCTGAGGTTCTCATGGAATGTCACAACCTAAAAAAAAAATCAATTAGGTTCCCTTTTCAAGATATATTGTTAAAACAAATACAAGTAAAAAGTAATTTCCAGAAAAATATCAAAATTTTCATGACAATTACACTTAATTGATAATTAAATAATTTTCAGCATTTTATTCAGTTTACTCTGACCCGCATCTTTGGCACAGTGTTTACTCTATTTAATCTAACACTATATATAATGCAAAAAAATTGATCCAGATCGCATCTACAACACTAAGTTGGCTTCAAAATCAATCTATACAACACTTTGACTTTAACAAAGTTGCATTTAATATGTAGATTCTTTGGCATTCCGAGAGAAAGTTCATCACAAAACAGAATTCCAAAAACTACACAGCAAAACTCAGCAGAGTACCATGAACTGAGGTTACAAGTTGTCTTTGGACAAGAAATATAATTTCTTGGAATAAATAATTGCTGTACCAATTAGTAAACATTGTCCCCACTTTCCAAAAGCAATGAACGTCTTCTCCAAACATGATACATCAACTTGGATATTCTCTACCACCCATACATAGTGGTTGGAACTAACTACAGTACATGCAAAAAGTGAACACTACAAAAGTGAATGAAAACAATATTTTCTACTCAAGTAACAATACAACACATGCACAGTTAAAAACTTCAATTAAATTCTTGTTTGTCAAGAAATGCTCAAATTATTCCTTTCCATGTAGTCCCTGAGAAAATCTGAAACTGAAGCCTTAGTTCGAGATAATTTTTGAACACCGAAATCTCTCCTTTGAGCTCTTTTAAAGCGACTCTTGTACTGTTTTTGCACAAATTTGTTCATTAGTGCAGAATTATTAAAAAGGGAAGGATCCAACCTTGCTTGAGCCTTGTATTTCAAGAGAGTTGGTTTGCAAGGAAGCCTAAAGAGTATTTGCAACACATCCCATACTCTTATGCCACATTTTGCTAGCAAAATTGGGAGCTTAGAAGAATGCACATCCCAGTGGGGTTTCGTATAAGACAACTGCTGACGGTATAGAAACTGGAAAGCTTCATCAGTTAAATGTTTCTGACAGACGAGAAGAGCGGTACGACTCTTACTGGCCTTGGCTTGTCGGGAAACTTCGCTCTGCAGTTGCAAGTAAGACCGGTCAATGGCGGCGCCATACTGGAACACCTCTGATTTCAGGTATGATAGCTGCTGCTCTAAACCCTTGATGTCTTCATCTAAATTTCTCAGGAGTCTTGTGTACAGAGACGAGTCTGAAATAATGGAGAAATTTAGTTGTATGCATAGCAGCAAGTTACACTTATATTACAAACTTAAAATAGCACAGTGATATGAAAGATTTCATTGTGAAGAATACAATTACTGTGCAAGTGCACTTCATCTGAGACTTAATGATTATAATGAGCCTATAACCCACAAATGGATATCACTTATCTCAGTAGTTCCCAAAGCTACACCCAGGAGGCCGCACAGTCCCATGCACCTGATTTCACAGAATAAATACATGCACACACAGAGACACCCACTCACTCACAGTGAGCACAAAAATTGTGCAGTAGGCCATCAGGACAACCACAAACAACCCAACAAATTAACTAGAAAGACCCTACATAAGAGATGATAAAATAACACTTCACCCTAAAGACAAATCAGCTTCCTCTTAAAGGCCGACAAGGAATCAGACAACACATCCTCAGATAGAACATTCTATAGTCTCACACATATCTTGGCACATAAGACCTTGCACATCTCAACACTGAAGAATGAACAAACCAGCTTCAAATGATGACTATCAACCAAACAAAAACCAGGCAACTCCACACAACTCGTTTGGCATAGAACAACCCTCCATCATTTAAATCAGCACACAACAGCTGCCCAATTACAGAAAGAAATTAAAGATGCCTCAATCTATCACTATGCTCCAGCCCCTGGAGTCCATAACATGGGTAGAGCATGAGCAATATACTGATTCCACGAGGTGTAAATCTCTCAGATGCTCTATTTCAAATAACCAAGCAATAATCCAAAATTAGTCTTATATGGGTAAAATGGGTCACAATAAACTGAATAATTTACACAGTCTAGCATTAAAGACAACTTACAGTATAAGCCAAAATCAACACAAGAATCAATACCAAAAATATAAGAGAAATGAATATAGCAACATAATGATTACATTCTGCTTACCATGTAGAAAGCAACATACCTGGAGTGTTTGGATGTTTTTTCATTTTCCATTCCCTTTGCCTGCTAACTGAAACTGAAGGTGTTACTGCCTGAAACAGAAATTCCTCAGTATGTGTGGTCTATGTATATGAACCCTTATCCATCTGGTGATCAAAATATATGCATTAAAATTTACTAACTCAGTAGTTTATATAAAAGGTCAATGTTGGATTTAAGGACAGCATCCCCCCTTATGAATCCATGCTTTTGAGATTTCTTGAGAAACTGGGATTTTTGCTGCTATAAGAAGTGTAAAAGGTCAGATACATCCTGTGAAAAAATGAGACTCGTACGTTCACTCGTTTGCCCGCTACAGGGGTTTAAAGAATGGGGGGAGGGAAGGGGGAAGTGGTATTTTATCATGTTACACCTCCCCGTGGCACTTTCTTCATGGCGCAAAGTTGCAATGTCATTTCCTATGTCTCTGGATTACTCTATAATGATTTCAGGGGTCTAACTTGGACCAAAAATTTTACAAAATTTTTTATTTGAATTGTATTTCTTTGTTTTGCATATAATGTAAACAATGGTTTTTGGGTTTCAAAATGCTTCTCCTCCAACAGTTTTTGAGCTACAGTGATGATTTTGGTATCATTGGATGCAAGAAGACACGGGCTTATATGAAAACTAATATTTGTTTCCTCAAATTTCCATTTTCAATATGAAAAAGTGTAAAAATTGGAAAAAAAATCCTATTTTGAAAATGTGCAGCTTTATGATGTCATAATTCATGAACAATAAATAACTTTGGAATGAATTTTAGCTTCCATAAAAGCCCGTGTCTTTCCGCATCCAATGATACTAAAATCATTACTGTAGCTCAAAAACTGTAGGGGGAAAAAATTTTTGAACCCCCCCCCTATATATTTCGTTTCCTTCGATTTCCCATTTTCTTTTCAAGAAAATCGAACTTTTGCTCTGGGCAAAAACGATTCCAAATTCAATTTCTCATCAGTATACCAAATTTCATTGTTCTAGGTTCAATAATAAAGAAAAAAGTCCGAATGGGGGACGCTGTCCTTAATTCAATCACGGAAATTGATAATTCCGTTGCTATTAATCACTAGAGGAACACATGTAAAAATGTTTTACATGAATGACATTCTGCTCACTGATGCGTTATTTTTGAATTATTGAACTTTGAAGTTGGCTTTCGCGTGCCAAAGGAAGCGAGCGCACCAAGCGCAATTTAATTAATAACGGAAGCTAACTCCCAATTACAAACATAAAGAGGTTGGGTCGTTAGGGGAGCCACAGTTCTTCTGGTGAAAATTATAAATGAAGCTTCTAACCCACCCATTAGGGTGACGACCGCAATCTTGTTTATATCAGCTCCAAGATAGCAACCACCATGGGCGCCGCCATCTTGGAGCCGATGTTAACAAGATTGCGGTCGTCACCCTAATGGGTGGGTTAGAAGCTTTATTTATAATTTTCACTAGAAGAACTGTGGCTCCCCCTCACGACTCAACCTCTTTACGTTTGTAATAGGGAGTTTATTAATTAAATTCCGTTTTGCTTGCTTCCTTCTTTTGGCGCGCAAAGGCTAACTTCAAAGTTCAATAATTCAAAAATAATGCATCAGCGAGCAGAATGTCATTCATGTATAACATTCTTAAATGGGTTCCTTTAGTGATTGTTTGGAATAGAATTATCAATTTCCGTGATTGCATTAAACCCAACATCAGCCATATAAAACAAGTCACGATGGAACAAAAATAAAAAATCTCTGCCTAGAACTTCAATTATTGAAAATTTGAAAATATTCTTTAACTTCTCTTCTGCAAGATTAACACACACCAAGAATTTGATGGCATTGTTCTTGTCTAGGCTACCCACATTGAAATTATTTATAATGTAATTCTTGCATGCAATCAAAAATGAAAAAGACCCTGCATGAAAATGTGGTAAATGTGTAGCGTTGGTCAGTAATCAATTTTCCACTTTTTTGGTGTCTAATCGTAGTTAATTAGATTGAAATAAACAAGCTTTCTTATATGCACTTTCCATATATTGCTTAGTTTATTGCATATTTTGGTAAATGTTGAGGACTTGACCATAACCGATTTTCCACTTTTTGATCAATAAAGATTGTTGATGAGACCAAAATAAACAAGTTTTCTTCAATGCACTTTCCGGCGGAAATGAGTATTTTAAAAGTTATGTCATGAAATGAGTTACCGTAACTCCAGTGTTTGAGGCGGGAAAAATATACCGCGCGGTCCGACGTGAAAGTAAACAGGCATTCCCGCGCGCCAGCCAAGCCAACGAAGAGAAGCAAACCCCCTATTACAAACGTAAAGAGGTTGGGTCGTGAGGGGTAGCAACAGTTCTTTTAGTGAAAATTATAAAACTAAAAGAACTGTGGCTACCCCTCACAACCCAACCTCTTTACGTTTGTAATAGGGTGATGCACACTGGAGTTCCAGTAACTCATTTAACGCCATAACTTTTAAAATACTCATTTCCGCCGGAAAGTGCATTGAAGAAAACTTGTTTATTTTGGTCTCATCAACAACCTTTATTGATCGAAAAGTGGAAAATCGATTATGGTCAAGTCCTCAACATTTACCCATATTTCTCCTATGCACTTCTATTTAACTACTTTCCTAACTTAAATAAATATTTTACAAGTTATAGCGGTAAATTACTGACCGCAACTCCAGTGTTTGAAGCGGAAAGTAATTCAAGCAGCACGTCGGAGGGCAACACTGCAATGCAGTCTCGCTTCCAGCCCGATTGTCATCAAAGACGAAACCAAACCTACCGCTATACCTCATTGAATTTGACGAAAAAAGTGTATAGAAGAAAAGTTGTTTATTTCGATGTTATTACCATGATTCAAGCAAGAAAATTTCATAATCGATGAGTAGCTGTTTATTCAAGCGCATTCGTCATCAAAGACGCAACTAAACCTACCGCCATAACTTGTTAAATACTCATTTGAGACGGAAAGTGCATAGAAGAGAAATCGTTTATTTAGATCTATTTACCTATTTCTAGGCACCGAAAAGTGGAAAATCGATAACTGACCAATGCTACACATTTACCAAAATGTAAATTAAATTGAATGGCTTTTTGAATACACCCAACTGTAAGAAGATAAATTAAGCATTACTACATCATAGGGTTGATGACTGCATTGATAAAGATACAGACTGCACTAAGTTACTGACCAATTTTAATGCTCAGCTTGTATCACAAATAGAATGCATAAAATGCCTTAGGACCCACCTATACCACAATTTTAGTCATGTATGACAGGTATATCAAACTTGTTTGAAATATTTATTAGAATAATTCAGTTTCTAATTTCAGAACTGGAACGGACTTTTCTCCACTTGGACCGTCCCCTTAAGGACACCGTCTAGGTAGAAATCAGGTTATGTGTTGATTTTCTGTTTATAGATGCATCTTATAGAGAATTTTCTTGCGCTTCCATTGGTACTTGTCTTTTTCGTCTACTCCGAATAGTGCGCCCACCAGAGGGGGGGAAAGCGAAGGGGGTGGAGTGACCTTGAACCCTCCCCCCTCATTATTGGGAGTCAATTGAGCGTTTCTCTGCGGGAATGGCATTATAGTTCGTTAATGGGCTACTCAAAGTGCTTCCATTATTCAAACAAAACATTCTAACGCTGAATAACCATTTTTTTCATAATTTTTGACAATTTCAGAATTTAGTTGTCCTGCCGTATCCATGATACCGCAGCTTTCATTCATAGCTCGATAACAGCTGCAGTATCATAGCTACAGCTATGGCAAGCACACCAATCCAAAGGGCTTGGAAAGAGCTATAAAACAAAGGAGTTGACTTGACAAAAAAACGTATTTTGGTCGAAAAAAAATGAAAAATTAAAAAAATTAATTGTTTTCATGAATTACACCTATTCTCTTTTGTTGTATATTTTTTCTCAGAGTTACAGAGCTACAGCAATGTAAATTATATCAATCGAAAGGGCTTGAAAAGAGCTACAAACACTCAAGAGTTCATTGTAGAAAACCCTGTAGTTCAAAAGATAAAAAGAAAAACAATTTTTTTTTGTGAAAAACTCGTTTTTATGGAAACTTGATAATTGGTTTCTCAAATGCTACTACTTCCACAATTTTAGAGCTACAAGAATGGTTTATATACCATTCGATAGGGCTTAGCAAGGTGTATCCTCTCGAAATAGCATTTTTTGATAAATTTATTACTTTGAAAATTACACGAGATGAAAAAAAAAAATGAAAAAAAGTTCATTTTTTTTTTTTCCCCCAAAATCCACAAAAAAAAAGTTATCGAAATTCCCTATTGCGAGTGGTTATATAGACATCTAAGCAATCTAAAAACGAAGTACTGGTTCTGTAACTTCAAAATTGTAGAAGTAGTAGGATTTTAAAAAAACCCTTATTTTATCATATTTTTTCGAAAATAAAAAAAAATCCAATGCAGATACAAAAATTTTGTCGAAATAACAAATGATATTTGGATCATTTCACATCTACTGTGAAAATTTCAGAGAAATCCTTCATAAAATAAATAACGGACTTTTTTTTTTACCTAGACGGTGTCCTTAAACAATGAGTTTGTCTTGGTCTTTACAACGTCTACCACTAACACCATACTCATTAGCCACGTCTACAATTAGCATCGAAGTTGTAAAACGCAATTAAATATTGCCCATTAATTCAGGGCTACGCAAGGACACGTCTACGCTCGCAAGTTCCTTTCATTTAGTTGGCTTCTTTATATTCTTTTGAGTGTTTAAAACCCTTGAGTGATTCAAAAAAATGTGGTCAATAGCTTGCGGCACTTCACTTTTCAACCTGACATCTTTTTCTTAGCAATTTAGCTCTGTTTTGCTATTTGAAAACAGTTAAGTTTTCAGCTGATGAATTAACGGATCCTCTTATTTCTACACCCAAGTGCGGATAAAAAGAATAAAGTTTCGTACTGATGTTGAACTTGTATGCGCCCACGTTCATCTTGATTTAAACATTTGAAAAAATGCTCAAATAGAGTTTCGGGGTTTTGTGTGTGCGATTGCGATAGTTGTGAAAATTTGAAGCTAAGTTATTTCGATGAAGTATACCCTACCACCCTTTATTGGTCGCTCTCAGTAAAACAATCTGGTTATAGAAATGATTTTTTTTAGCTTTTTTCTACCTAAAAAGAAGAAGCGAGAGGATAAAATTAAATCTCAGTAGGTAGATTGGTTCTTTTTTAGTCTCGTCTTCTCCGTCTGGTAATACCACCAGAAAGCTTACAGTCTGGCGAAATACCGCTGGAATCGAACTAAGATTCAACTCTATGAACTGAGATGAGTGGTAGAGCAGGAAGGAATGGTTTTAATATTAAGCAAGAGAATGTATATTTTGTGGCACAAAGGAATCAAGCCTAATATTTTTCCAATAAATTAATTTTCTCGAAAGTCAAAAATTCCTATCTCATCTCCCATTTGGGAACAGTTTACCCCACATCTGGTAATGCCCCTACATAAGTTTGCATTCCCACATTTGGCTATGCCCCGCATCCGGTTAAATCCACTTCCAGTCTTTCATTTCTATATAAGGAGTGTCAGCAACACTTGCAGCCCTCACAACCGCAACTCACTCTAGTAAAAGCATTCTTAAGAACTTGAACTTGAGTTGAGGGCCGAGAGCGTCGAAACCTTTGTAACAGCCTACAATTCCCTCCGTAATACTCACAATATTCATACAAAAGAGTTCAGCGCCTGTGTATCAGACTTGCCCTGTAAGCTACTCATGATCCACCAATCCTTGTTACAAGCTGCCATTGGACGGCATTCTAAAGTTCACCCAAAGTTGAGGAACTCAATTTAGTTATGTGAAGCTTGAAGAGCAAAGCAATTTATAAGGGTCACCAACGCGTGTTAACGCACGTTGAGTTTCAATGATTTGCAATCTCAGAAGGAGTTGAGGACGGTGTTCGGACGCAATATTTCAAGCGTCTAATAATCAAACAAGAAACAATAAAAACCACAATACAGCCACCACTCGGGGAGAATGAGAGAACAGAATAGCTCGCCTTTGGGTTTATTAAAGTTGAGGTTGAACGCCGAAGTGCGAGGCTTGATTCTTGGTTCGTGAGACGTTCTTGGGGAGAGTCCGCGGCGGTTGAAGAACTTCAGACGATGCGTTCAGCTCAGGCTTGTGGAAGCGTGTACTGGAGTGTGAAGTTGAGGATGGTGTAAGGTGTGGGAGGTACCGACGCTAAGTGGGAAAACTTAACGGTTGAGTAAATTCGGTAAGAATGGAGGCTCTCGACCCAATAGTCTCAACTGGAGATTTTAGCGGCATAGCTGTAGGGATGTAAGGATTGTGTGTGTGTGGCCGTGGGTATAGCCAGTCCTTAACAAACCTCGATAAGCATTTGTTGTGCTGCCTTCGCAGCAATTTAGGAAATTTCTATTTTCAAACAGCGGTAGAAAATTTGTGCCTTCGAATATCGAGGGAACCAGTCCGCACGTTCACTCGTTTTCCGGAAACGCTCTCTTCCGGTACATTAGGTATTTAAACTCTGCGAGCTGAGTAGAGGCCGCCAGTTGTGTTGAAGTAGTGTGTAGACTCCAGAGAAGGAAATGTAAGTAAAGAGTGCTAAATATTAAGTGCATTGGGTTCCTATAGATGTCTGTTTTGTGTCTCCTACTAGACAGTGAATTCTTAGGTCCTAGAAAAGCTAAAAGATTTCAGGGGATGTTAGAATGTGTGCTGTCACAGTTTTTCTGCTTGTGCTTTTACAATTCTAGATACTGATTCTTCATTCGCGGTGCCAATATAATGTAATGCTGTGTTTACCTATTTGTACCTGGCTCAAATTGTCTAGTGGTATTGCCTTGTGTTGGACAGGGTTGTGAGACTTTCTTGCAAACACTCAGTCATGTTTTGATTATATTGTTGAGCCTGATTTGTTCTGTGCTTGTCAGTGCTACTTAATTTATTTGCTGGAATTCACAGCTGGATTCATTGTGCTCAGTTGTTGATTTGATCTAAGCACATTGCATTATATAGATCCTTGTTATCATTCACGATTAATGTTAGTGGATTTAAACTCTGGTATTTGGACTCTAGAATTGTGTAATTCCTCACTCAAGTTGCTATTTTACCAGTCTGTAGAGTGTGGTGGTTTTTGCCTATTTTTATTTGTGTGATTTTTACTGTGCTGCGGATATTTTATATTGCCTGGTTGATGACGTGTTCATGCCTGTTAGGTAACTATTTACTTGTTCAGAGGTGTCTAAGTGTGCCCCCTTGTTCACTTATTAACCACCTTTGTAGATGGGTGTGTTTTAACTATGCCCAGGTGGTACTATAGATTGATAGACTTTTGTGACTAGTCATGTGAGTCAAAACAACTCAAGTTGTCAGGCACTGTTTACGTAGGAATAGCTGTGTAACTTTAGTTCAGCGTCTACCGGGTTGGACATGCATTTTTATATGGGAATAGCCGTGTAACTTCAATTCAGCATCTACCTGGTTGGACATTAGTGTGTAGAGCCTACTGCCTGACCTTAGTATTTAATATTTAATGAGGGCCTCATTAGGTTGACTGGTTATATCTGATTGTGCCATTGGGATGCTCGTATGAAAATTGTACTAAGTCTCGCCAATGATTTGGGTGTTGAATGAGCCGCTGAAGTATTACCCGTGTTCTCTGAATTAGATTTTCTTGTGCCAGTGATGCAGTTCTGCCCCAATTTTTGCGTCCTTATTTTCTGGTTTGCCCTCTGAATCACTTTTAGATATGCAATCTCTAAAAACTGTATATTTTTTGTATTACTTTTGTGCTAACTAGACCTTTCTATTTCAGGAAAATTTATGTACAATAATGGCTGCTTAAGACAAGTTTTGCATCATCCGTGGACTTTTCTGAACCTTCCCCTCGTCGATAGAAATTGTTGAGGCAGTCACAATAAATTTTCAACAACATCTCTGCAATGTCTCAAATGGCCAAAAGAAGCTCAAAGAAAACCCTTAAACTAGCTGAAGTTGAAGCCGTAAAGACCTATGACGATCTTTATGAAGCCCTGTCCAGGGAGAGTCCAGGAGAGGATGAGACGTCGGCCATCTTATCCTTCATAGCTGAACTTAAGGTCAAGCGCGATCAGTTCATCACTTCAAGCAGAGCCTTTGAAGGTTCCTTGGAACGAGCAGGACATAAGCAGCGGTACCATGAGCAATTTTTGAAGAGACGTGTGATGCTGGAAGACTGCTTTGGTCGCATCGCGACGCTCAACAAACAGATGGAGAGGCTTGGAGGGGACATGGTTTCCAACCTTGATCCCAAAGACCTGTCTTCTCTGCGTAGTGAGAGAATGAGTAAACTTACCTCCGTAAGAAGAGAAAAAGTTGGACCTTTTTCCACACCACTGTCGGTAGCCTCTGAGGTTTCTACTATCTCAAAAGGAGAGGATGAAGAATATCAAGAGCAGGAAAGCAACCTAGATGATCTGGCAGGGCTGATGGAACACGCTTCCGTGAGCTCTCGCAGGTCGATTCTAGAGCCTAGAGTAGAGGCAAACCATCGACTGAGAGCTCCTAGGCAGGGAAGCACTCTAGATGCAGCTTCTGTTCACCTTATCCGGGCCGAGCTGTTGAAGACCCCTGCCAACCCCTTCAAAGGAGACATCGGATTGTACCATTGCTGGGAATCTGATCTGAAGAATCGACTGCAGGGACTAGCTTTGGGCCCCATCGAAGAGCTACAAGTTTTGGCGGCCAATACCGCGGGTAAACCCAAGGAGTACGTTCAGAGAACTATGAGGTCAGTCATCGGAAACAATGCAGAGGCAGTGTTGCAGGTGGTATGGAACACCCTTCGTGAGCGTTATGGTTCGGACTGGTTGCTAGCAGAACACACGGCAGACCAACTTCGGAACTTCCCAAACATCCCTCCTGGGGATCTTACCGCTCTCCAGGATTTCTTAGATTCTACGAGTACCGCACTTACCAACGCAGCAAGATCGGACGAGCTGGAGGAGTTTTGCACTACCAGAGGCATGAGGCTCTTGGCACTCAAACTCCCGCCAGATCTGCAACGCAGATGGCATAGGAAAGCATCTGACCTACGAGCCAAGAGTGGGCAGCGCCCAACGTTCTCCTTCTTCAACCAGTTCCTAAGAGACGAAGAAAGAGCGATGAGGGATCCATTTTTCAACCCAGCACTGTCAGGCGGAAGACCCAAGCCCGTTCGGGTCCTGCACACAAGCGCTGACCAGAATACCAAGAAAGAGTCTAGTGAAGGTGATCAGTCCATGGTGGCCTACAACAAACCTGAGTCAAGATATGAGGCGCAAGGACCTCACAACAAAAAACCTCCGGAAACGGACCATAGAATCAACAAATGTATTTTCCACAAGGTCGACGCCCATGGAACCTGGGAGTGCCGGTCCTTTGGAAGACTACCCATCGACCAGAAGAAGAAGCTCATCACCGAGGCGAAGGTATGCTTCCGATGCCTTGGTCCCCATTACATCAGGAACTGCGACAAACAAGTGAAGTGTTCTCACTGTCAAGGCTCACACTTGACGGTCATGCACCGGGCAAGCACTAAACCGGTGACCCCTTGTGAGGTCGCCACCTGCACCAGAACGGGATGCCTCGGTCTCGAGTCCAGGGAATTTTCCAAGACGCTGTTAGTAGATGTCACCTCGACGTCCACCCAGAGAAAAGTGCGTTGTTACGCCATCATTGACGAGCAAAGCTCAAGATGCTTTGCGGACCCTTCTCTGATAGAACAGCTCGATCTTAAGGCCACTCCCTGGAAGTACGCCCTCAGAACACTGAGTGGTCTGTCTTCTGAGGTGGAAGGACACGCCATCACCGGGCTCAAGATAAGGGGTGTGGGTGAGAACCGATGACATCAGCTACCCACTACATGGACCAACGAAAATATCCCGGACACGACTGACGAAGTAGCCACTCCCGACGTTGTGAAGAAGCTCAGCCACGTTGCGCACCTGGTCAAGCACTTCAATGAGCAGGATCCTTTGGCTCGGTCACTGATACTCATCGGAAGAGATGCCGTGTCGCTCATGGCATCTAGACACTGTGGAGTACGAGGTCCTCTTGCCTGCAAGACCGCCCTGGGCTGGGCACTGTTGGGACCATTGAACGGAGGAGCGAGAACCCAGCAGACCACTGCCCTGCGGACGTCATTCGTGAACCACGAGGATCATCACTTCTCGATCAAGATACGTGGGCCCAACCCTGGGAGGCAGACGCTCGACGTCTTTGAGGAGCGAGTCGACGACGAGCTCCAGGGTCTGAGTGTGTTAGACAATAAATTTGTAAGTATTTTGAGAGCTGGTATCGAAGTGAAAGACGATAGGATTGTTGCGCCCCTACCCTTTACTAGAGATCCCCCAAATTTGTGTAATAATTACGTGTCTGTATTGGGAAGAACGAACACGACGTTGGAAAAACTGCGTCGAGATCCCTCAAGTGCTACACTAAGTCTCGAGAAAATGCAATCGTACATTGACAATGATCACGTTGAGGAAGTAGTAGCAGGGGAACTTCCTGAGAAAGGCGTGGGATGGTACTTGCCTATCTTCCCGGTAAGGCAAGCCCAAGAAGGGAAAGTTAGGTTGGTGTTCGATGGTTCAGCAAAGCACAAGGGACACTGCCTCAATGATGAGTTGTTGACGGGCCCCGACTTGAACAACAGCCTTCGGGGAATATTGCAGAGATTCCGACTCCACCAGGTAGCCTTTACAATTGATATAAAAAATATGTTCCACAATTTTCGAGTCAAGATTGAAGACAGGGACTATCTGCGTTTCTTTTGGTTCAAAGATAATCGGGTTACTAACGAGATTGTCCCCTACAGAGCTAAGGTCCATGTCTTCGGGTTGCGGAGCTCTCCGGCCGTCGCTGCGTTCGCCCTTCGCCATATCGCCGACCTGGGCGATGCATCCGGACGCCCGAGCCGGGCCACTGACTTTCTCTGTCATGCGACGTACGTTGATGATGGGTCTGCTAGTTTGGACTCCCCAGACGAGGCCAGGGAGCTGCTTGGCGAGGTGCGGTCTCTGTTGCACAAGTATGGGTTGAACATTCACAAAGTTGCCACGTCTGACACTCGGGTAACGGTGGGTCTGCCAGACGAGGAACTAGCCGCACCAAAGACTGTCACTTGGGACGGATCCGTTATCCAACGAACATTGGGGATCCATTGGAACGTCTCCGAAGATCTGTTAATATTCAAGGTCAATATCCCGGACAGACCCTTCACTAGGAGGGGTGTGCTGTCTACTGTGAACTCCTTCTTTGACCCCCTCGGACTAGCTGCGCCTCTTATTTTGGGTGGCAGACTTCTACAAAGAAAGGCGCTGTCTGATAGCACTGCCGAAACTAACCAAAGCTCCACTCTGTGGGACGAACCTCTACCTAAGAAACTGGAAGAGCATTGGGAATCGTGGAAAGACGGACTGAGAAGATCAAAGGAAATACGCCTCAGTCGGTGCGTGAAGCCGCGCGACTTTGGGGAGGTTTCACGGCACTCGCTTCACGTTTTTTGTGACGCCTCTCAGGAGGCCATTGGCTATGCGATTTATTTGCGGCTGACCAGTACCCGAGAGCAGAAACATTCCACCTTGATCAACGCCAGTTCGAGGGTGGCACCTAGGGCAGCTACCACCATACCACGGTTGGAACTGTGCGCCGCAGTCGAAGCAGTACTGGCAGCAAGAGAGACCCTCAACGACCTCAAGGTGAATGTGCAAGAAGTCAGATACTACACGGACAGTCAAATTGTTCTTGGATACCTGAAAAATGAGGATAAACGCTTCACCAGATATGTGACCCGGAGAATAGAGTTGATTAATAAGCATTGCTCTCCGACTCAGTGGTACTTCGTAGACACGAAAGAGAACCCCGCAGACATGGCTACTCGTCCCACGGATGTAGAGCAGCTCGTACACAGCCATTGGTTCACCGGCCCTGCCTGGATATTAGAAGATTGTGTCGTCGACGCTCAGCCCCCTTTTGAGGAAGCGCAACTAACAGAATCGTTGCCGGAGACCAAAGCCTTCACGACCTTGACCGGTTCGCCACCTCCATTTCGTACGGTGATGGACCGACTGAGTAGGTGGACCAGGCTTCTCGGGGTTACCCGCACCGTGCACAACCTGGCACATAAGTGGCTGATGCGAGCGAGATCTAACCTCAACACTTCTTCGGAACCGACACTACGTATACTTCAGAACGACCAGGAAGCTGAAATGTACCTCGTTAAGGCCGTCCAACAAGAATCTTACAGCGAAATACTACCCAAGATGGGGAAACTAGGTCCAATGCAGCTACCGGAAGGACATCAACTGACACCACTGGCCCCCTTTGTGGATGAAGAGGGTCTGATCCGTGTAGGAGGCCGCCTAAAGCACAGTGACTTACCAGTGGATCAGAAACACCCTTTGATCCTACCCAGGAACCATCCCTTCACTCAGATAATTATAAGACGGGCAAACCAGCTGGTGGCTCACCAGGGCCGTCTCCTCACCCTTGGTAAGGTGCGATCTCTGGGCTTCTTCATCCCGCAAGGTAGAAAGCAAATAGAACGACTCCTGAGGAGCTGTGTGATTTGTAGGAGGCTGAGAGCTCCCTTTGAGCAACAGATGATGGCCGACCTCCCGGAAGATCGTCTCATCCCCACCCCACCTTTCACCCGGGTGGGCTTAGATGTCTTCGGGCCGTTCACTGTACATGACGGACAGAGCACCCGAATCACAAAGGCCACGAAGAAAATGTATGGCCTACTGGTGACCTGCCTTGTGTCCAGGGCAGTTCACGTTGAACCTCTCTGTGGGATGGATACTCCTTCCTTTATGAACGCATTGCGTAGATTCATCTCTGTACGAGGCACCCCCCAGCTGATAAGAAGCGATCGAGGCACCAACTTTACAGGTGCGGTGTCTCAATCTTGCGATTTGAACAAAGTATCAAAGGACATGGAGACTAGGGGATGCGAGTGGAAATTTAATCTCCCTGGAGCGAGTCATCATGGAGGTGTGTGGGAGAGAAAAATTGGAGCGATCAGAAAGGTACTCGACCTGACCTTGGGGAGGTCAGGAAAGGTGACACTCAACCGTGATGATATGCACACCCTCCTGATAGAAGCCGCGGCCATTGTAAATTCTACGCCCCTGTACGCCCCTTCCGAAGACCCCAATGATGTGTTCCCTATCATTCCCTCCACTTTGCTAACCATGAGGGACGCCTCTCGCACACAGTCGTCAGACTCGTTCACAGATCGCGACCTCCTCGCTTATGGTCCACGAAGATGGCGGCGAGTGCAGCTGTTGGCGGACCAGTTCTGGCAACTATGGAGACAATTCTACCTTCAAGAAATCAGTCGTCGCAGAAAATGGACGACACCAAGGCGTCCCTTGTCCCAGGGGGACATCGTACTGGTACGAAACTCGCAGTCTCCAAGATGTCAGTGGCCCCTGGCTCGGGTAGAGTCGGTGCATCGCTCGGGATCGGACGGACGCGTGCGTGGGGCGACGCTGCGGCGGACGGACAATTCCGGAGGTACCAAAAGTTGTGAGCGATCGATTAAAGATATTGTAGTAATCTTACCTAGCACTGTTGAGAGAGAGGAGTGTGCTGCCTTCGCAGCAATTTAGGAAATTTCTATTTTCAAACAGCGGTAGAAAATTTGTGCTTTCGAATATCGAGGGAACCAGTCCGCACGTTCACTCGTTTTCCGGAAACGCTCTCTTCCGGTACATTAGGTATTTAAACTCTGCGAGCTGAGTAGAGGCCGCCAGTTGTGTTGAAGTAGTGTGTAGACTCCAGAGAAGGAAATGTAAGTAAAGAGTGCTAAATATTAAGTGCATTGGGTTCCTATAGATGTCTGTTTTGTGTCTCCTACTAGACAGTGAATTCTTAGGTCCTAGAAAAGCTAAAAGATTTCAGGGGATGTTAGAATGTGTGCTGTCACAGTTTTTCTGTTTGTGCTTTTACAATTCTAGATACTGATTCTTCATTCGCGGTGCCAATATAATGTAATGCTGTGTTTACCTATTTGTACCTGGCTCAAATTGTCTAGTGGTATTGCCTTGTGTTGGACAGGGTTGTGAGACTTTCTTGCAAACACTCAGTCATGTTTTGATTATATTGTTGAGCCTGATTTGTTCTGTGCTTGTCAGTGCTACTTAATTTATTTGCTGGAATTCACAGCTGGAGTCATTGTGCTCAGTTGTTGATTTGATCTAAGCACATTGCATTATATAGATCCTTGTTATCATTCACGATTAATGTTAGTGGATTTAAACTCTGGTATTTGGACTCTAGAATTGTGTAATTCCTCACTCAAGTTGCTATTTTACCAGTCTGTAGAGTGTGGTGGTTTTTGCCTATTTTTATTTGTGTGATTTTTACTGTGCTGCGGATATTTTATATTGCCTGGTTGATGACGTGTTCATGCCTGTTAGGTAACTATTTACTTGTTCAGAGGTGTCTAAGTGTGCCCCCTTGTTCACTTATTAACCACCTTTGTAGATGGGTGTGTTTTAACTATGCCCAGGTGGTACTATAGATTGATAGACTTTTGTGACTAGTCATGTGAGTCAAAACAACTCAAGTTGTCAGGCACTGTTTACGTAGGAATAGCTGTGTAACTTTAGTTCAGCGTCTACCGGGTTGGACATGCATTTTTATATGGGAATAGCCGTGTAACTTCAATTCAGCATCTACCTGGTTGGACATTAGTGTGTAGAGCCTACTGCCTGACCTTAGTATTTAATATTTAATGAGGGCCTCATTAGGTTGACTGGTTATATCTGATTGTGCCATTGGGATGCTCGTATGAAAATTGTACTAAGTCTCGCCAATGATTTGGGTGTTGAATGAGCCGCTGAAGTATTACCCGTGTTCTCTGAATTAGATTTTCTTGTGCCAGTGATGCAGTTCTGCCCCAATTTTTGCGTCCTTATTTTCTGGTTTGCCCTCTGAATCACTTTTAGATATGCAATCTCTAAAAACTGTATATTTTTTGTATTACTTTTGTGCTAACTAGACCTTTCTATTTCAGGAAAATTTATGTACAATAATGGCTGCTTAAGACAAGTTTTGCATCATCCGTGGACTTTTCTGAACCTTCCCCTCGTCGATAGAAATTGTTGAGGCAGTCACATTTGTAGTAAACCATGAGAAAGGATAATAAGGCACTCTGGAACTCAGCTTTTTTGGTATATATTGGAAGGAACGCCCGGCGGTCTGGCGAGTCTTGAGTTACTGACGACTTGGCTGGCGAGGTTCGCAGTCCGTGCAGGCGAAGAGGCACCGGCTAGTGACGGCGTCGACAGTGAGGGTGTGTGTTTTTTTGGAGTTTATTTTAGCGGCCCAATTTATCAGACTGTGGGATGACTCGTGACGTTTGGTGGTGGCACGTTAAGGTATCAGCGTTCTCTATCCCAAAACTGGACAAGCGAGTTATCAAGGTCGAAGCAGGTAGTTTAGTTAGCCGGGGATGGAATCTTAGGCTTACTAGCTTCAAAAATAACCCATGTGAATTGCAAAGGGGAATAGATGGTAAATGAGGTCTATCAGGCCTAAAACAAAGGACCAAAACTAATTCGAGTAGAAGTCCCAAAAGCGGCCCAGGGAGACTGTGTGTGTGTGGTGTGTGGCGATGACGTTGAAGTCCTGCAAAGAGTCCAAACGCTGGATGAGCAGTCCAAGGAGACATCAAGGAAAATTCCACCACTGACAGTCCCCAACATCGTACATGATAAAACTCCCACACAGTAGAATTCGAGAAATCCTACAGATTCGACTCTAGTTAATTTTAATTTATTCTCACTTTTGTCAAGCTCAAAAAAGGTAGGATAGAATCAATTAAGAAACTCTTATACAACTGCTCTTGCTTTAACTGCAAGGCATGAAATTTAAAAATTTTTAGTAATAACTATTTGTGGTTTTCTAAGAGCAACATCGGGGATCAAATCCCTGGAACCATGGAAAACACATGACTTAACAAGACATGGTTCATGAAGCAGAAGAAAATAATTACAGCAATTAAGAATTGCATAAAATGAGAATTAATGCTTCTTTATGTACTCTAGAACATCTCTCTATAACTGTACAAGAAATAACAGAGAACAATTCTAAAGTTCATTGATATAAATCCTACTGAAAATCACTGATAAATATCATTTGCAATACTAAAAAAATTAAGGAATAATCTCCACAATAAAAAGAAAAACACTAAACGTTTTGCTTGCACAGAAAGGAAATATGCGCAAAAACGAAAGCATGAAAATCAGTCGATTAACCCGGCGGTTTCAAGCGTCGCCATTTGCAATAAACCTTGCGCGTTCACGAAGTATTTTTATGCGAGAAGTACTCGTTTACGATGGCAGATGCTAATATGTATTTCTGCCGCAAAAATAAGAGAAATTCGATTTTAATTTGATGATGGTGATTTATATTGAAATAAATGCGATTCACGCAAGATTTAAGGAGTTATAAAAATGAAGAAAACTAAAAAACTTTAGCAAGGCATATACATGAATAATCTTCGTAATTTATAAACGTACGAAATTATTAAAAGACATTTCCCAATTAATCATTTCACGCTAAACACAATTCAGAAAACTACTGTACTTTATGTTGTGAAAAAGAAATACTATCCCGCGTACAAAAAGTACGAATTTTAAATGGCAAGAGTCGGCAGCATGTGCTCGCCATTTTGGGAAAACAAAGAAAGCGGGAACAAAGACGCTATCCACGGAGACGCCGTCGTGTTCTAACGACCGTATTCGTAAACGGGTCTTGAATTAATATGGCAGCGTAAAATGTCGAACTTTGTTAGTGAGGCAAAGGTGAACGTAGTTGAATATAATAGTAATAATAAAAATTCGACAAGAAATGAAACATGACACGCAAATGTTTACGCTATTTCACGTTGAGGTAGCATTCGAAATACACATGCCCGTCTAAGAGCTTTAGCACTATTTTTAAGTTCATCCTTAATTCACGACGATGAACAGATCCTTAAGTTAATCAACATGCACACAGGGAATTTACACTTGTATACATTACCAGGTTACTTCTTCTTATTTAAACACTAAATATCTTCACTTACACGAACGCGGTATGCACGAGCTAGTTATGCACGAGAGAATGTGTTTCAAAGAGACGCCACGCACAGTGCTGCCAGATTCAGAGGCTTGAAACACGAACATGTCAATCGTGACTTTAATTATATGCTTTTTGCACAAAAACTTTAAGGATTACGAATTAGAAGTAGAAAATAATTAATAATAAATTAGAGTAAGATTTTTAATGCTAATAATTAATTTATTTAAGTGCGAATGGGAAAATTTATAATTCTTACGCTTTTGTAGCGATTGCTACAGGGATGCAGGCCTTCCAGTTTAGTAAGTTTAGAGAGAAGGAGAAACTTAGAGGAGGTAAGCTCCTTGATTTCTTAATGCAGAGTGGCTGCAATTAAGGGGTTAGGGTTTGGCTCCATACGTGTTTGTGAGTGCATGGAATGTGTGGTCCAGTAGATCCTGTCAAGGGACATCGTGCTGGATTAATTTGTACGATAACGAGTCTATTCATACACATGTGCAAGACTGCTGTAGTCTGCTGCTCACAAGGAGAATAATGACAGAAGTCTAGTGCTAAGGGCAGTGCGCAACTCTAGCGCCCGAGTTGCAGCCTGAATCATCTTAACACCCAGAACCGGTGTTCAAGACCAACTGGTCATAAACTCTATCCTGATATCACAAGCAGCAACACGACTGAGTGTATAATCCAAATGAACTAACAGCTAGAAGTAAAATGGCTATAGCACTGAGGCAATTCAATAATGTACCACAAGTAAATATGAGAAAAGGTGAAGCCTCTATAAGCGAGAATTGCTTCTAGGCGCAGCAAAAGTACATATAAAAAGTAGTGGCATATAAAAAGGCACAACGGTATAAACAAACTAAAGATGGAAACAAGGTTATAGTGTTTTAGCACAGACAAAAGGAAACAATGACAAAGATGGGGCAGTGAGCTTGAAGCTTGTGCCTATCTAACACCGGCACAGAGGAAACATAGTGAATGTTCCTAAGTTAATCACAAAAATGAGCTCTCACTACACAGACAAGTTAATATATATAATAAAACACTTAACATTAACACTTGATACTTACAAATGCCCCCTCTGGGGCCCAAGCACTACACACAGGAGAATCTCTACGTAAATGACGACTCTGCCCGGAAAGCCGGCCTTACATGCTGTGAGCGCTTGCGAAATGGTTCTGCGCTATGTTTCCAAACGGAAGTGACAGACGGATCCGTGATCGGCAAATATTTTCGAAACACATTTTTGGTAAAATTTCGGGTTTTATCGAGTGAATTCGGTCTTGTAAATTTATAAAAATAATTACATTTGTATAATTTAACTTTAAGATGTTAGTTTTTAATATTTATGAAATTAGGCTGAAGTGTGGCTGAGGCGTCCACTACAGCATCACTGGGATAACCAGTACGTCAAAACTCCATCCCCAGGCATGGTGGATCATTCCAGCCCACTCTACATGACTGGTTAATTCCAGTCACTATCTCTTACTCCAGGCATTTGCAAGAAAAATTTTCATTGCTTCAATAATACTCATACGATAAAGAATGCCTAGGTAAGTCATATTTAAGTGTATTATCCAATTATATGATTAGATAAAACTCGTAAATCTGTTTTTAAAGATGTTGTGTAGATAAATGATGTTCAGTGCCAGTTAGCTAAATTTCCCCATTGTAGTTTCATAATTTTACGTATTACACCAATTTTATTGGTAATGTCTATGTTGCCGTTGTAGAAAATCATTTTCATGTTTCTGACTCTAAAAGACTCTTTTGTGCCATTATTATTAGCATGGAAATATCACAAATTCGTGGCGGGATAAAAAACTTTCTCAGAGTCCCTCGATTGGCAAACTAATTACATGCGTAGGAGTGAAAATATGATTCTGAATGTCAACCTCGTTGCTTTAGACGTAGAATTATATTTTAATTATCAAATTATATTATTAGGTAGAACTCGTAAATCTGTTCTTAAAGATGATCTGATTAAAAATAAATAATGTATTTGATGTGTACGAGCGGGAAATGTAGTGTATGATTTCAAGTGCGGGTGGGTTTGCACCAGGAGTGCGCAATGTCCACGTGTTCGTTCAACATGTGTATGGATAAAGTTGTGCGTGAGGTGAAGTCGAGAGTGTTAGGTGTGGGTATGAAATTCACAGATGCACAAGGCATATTCTTGATCTGACTCGACTTTGCTGATGGTGCAGCGTCTGTTGTGGAGTCGTGGGAGAAACTGCAAAGAAGGAGGAGTTTGGGAGGATATGCGATAGAAGAAAACTGTGGGTGGATATAAATACCAATTAAGTTATGAGATGATCAGGGAGGAGGGCTTGGGAGAAATGAGAGTAAGCTTGAACAAAGAAGTACTGAAGGAAATGAATAGCTCCGAGTATATAGAAGCAAGAGAGTCGACGGATGGGGAATTAAAAAGGCAAGAGCTAGGGTTTTCTCCTTTCACAGACTCTTTGAAAAATGCCGCGAGGGCCGGGCTAGGATTTAAAACAATTTAAAGAAAAAATGTAAAATATTTATTTACCACAATTGTGTGAAGTCATCTTCAAAACAATAATGAGCTAGAATAATAACTCAAGTAAACGCTAAAAAAAATAAAGATCATTGTCTACTGACAACTCAGAGGAATTGAAATGGCTGTTCAAAGAAAAGTTCCGAGAGTAAAAAGAGGTTCTGAAGTTCTATCATATATTTTTGAAATCGGTTTAGTTCCCTCTAGCATCTGGCCATTTCAAGTTACAACCGTTTAAGCGATAGAAATATGAATGAACACAGAAATCCGATCTACTAATTAACTCAAACAATGCGATACATCAAGCTCTGCTCGGTCACAAAACTAAGTTTCGTTCGAAATGTTCCTGCTCAGTGTTACGCAACACTTTAGTCTCAAACGAAATTGTGAAGCTGGATTTGTCTCTTATCTAATGAAAATGTTTGAACTGATGAAAGCATTTCACACTCTGTGTATATTCTCACAAAAATCGGATAACCTACTTAGGTGACTTCTTTCTAGCTTGCTTGCTTGCTTCTCACGGCAAAATTGTGGCTATAGCCAGTTATATTTAAACGATGTATAATAAATATCCATTTTTCGAAGACTATCACTCTATATTATATCTTTTGCGAGTGCTAAATAAAAAAAAATCAACCATTATTTATGGGAACAATCTAAGCCAACAGGTAATAGCTAGTCAAGTACAAAGTGAAAAAAAAATTCGTTCATTACGTACATGCGACAGTAGATATACGCGTACAGCAGCCACTAATCAAAGCTACGAGCCAATGTAAACGTAGAAATTCTTACTGAAAATGTAATTTTACTTAGCCGTTGTGCTATAGCATCTGTAACTTGATGTTCCTTTCAGTTTTTAAGGAGACTCTTTCATTTTTAATTAACCCAAGATGCCTTATTTACCATTGAAAATTTCTTTTAGGTAAAACCATTACATTCGTTATCGTGAGTCCAACAGTCTAACGTATTTTCAAAACAACTGTTCTAGATTAGATATACTTATTTTCTAGATATTTTCAAAAGATTAGAAAAACTTATTTTCAAAAGAAGTCACTAAACGAGCTCGAGCCCACAAGTATTTACATAGAAAACTGTCTGTTAAAAAAAGTTCAAGTAGCAATTTCAGTGATTGTAGGAAATAAAATTATGGTTTTCCACCCAACTTGGATTCAGGGAAAAGTTATGCGCTCCTAAGATCGCACGCCTTTGAACTTAAACAAACTGCTGACCGTTAAAAATAATTACTGCTCGAAAGCAAAAAATTAATCCAAAAGAATTGCAATGTTTTTCCTGAAAGAACTTCTACGCCCCATATACGGCTACAAGGAAGAACAAGGTCAACCCGACAACCTATGTGTGTGACCTTCACATTTGTTCAAAGTTCAACGGAAACTCCATGTGATTTCTTGTCATGTTGCACCAAATTAGATTGTAGTCAAGACTCGCTAACATTCGCTTAGAAAAGGAGGTTTGTTAGATCATTTGATCAAAACTTCACGCGATAATCTATATCATCTTTAGATATTTTTTGCCCCAGCGGGGTGGGTCGTGGCAATACGGTGTAGCGAGCAGACGACGGAATTGGACCCGGCAGAACCTCTCATGGGGAAAAAATTTACCTGATCAGATGTTTGTTACTTGAAAAAGTCTTTAATCGGTAAAACTGTAGTCAATTGGTCAAAGTGTCATAGTATAATCTGGGAGTGGCTTCTCTGCACTGTGGGAATGATCTGTTATGCTCCTCATTGTTTTTCCGAAACGTCACGAGACATGCGGAGCAGACCGAGTAGACTAGGTCCACCCTCTTTTTACCCAATAAAATAACGTGTGCATCATTGCATGGTAAGCAGAGTTCGTCTTTGTTTGAATCTTATTTGTTTCATGCAGATGCGATAACAACGATTTTGAAACGATTGAATCGATTCTTTTTTACCAGCTCCTGACTACATTTCAACTCTTTAACATTGCCTGCTGACTATGCACATTCTGAACTGTTTTAAATCCATCAATCCCCAAGATATTATTACACAATGCCAAGGGAAAGGTGCGGTGTAGGCATGAGACGTATAATAACTATGTTTGCATGCTACTCGTGATCTTTACGCTCGTCCCCTGTGAGACAGGTTCGGCTTTCTAACTTAAGGTCTGAGTCTCAATAACGTTTTCTTGCAGACGCTAGAAAATTAAAAATGAACGCGTGGTTTGTACGGCAAGCCCTTATTTGTAATGCCATGTTATTATATGTACATGGGAATAAAACCTTGGATTTTTTATGCTCAGAAATATAATTGAAAAACTATCGGAGCGCTGGGACACTTGTATCGCGTGATCTTCATTAATATAAGTGGGTCTGAAGGCTAGAAGCAATCTACTTTTTTATGACTCCTCCAACTGTTCTCATGTACACGTTTCATCAGGTGAAATAATTTTTACAAATTTTGGTCTTATTAGCTTAAATGAGGAAAATCTAAATAGAGCATGAATTCCTCGTCAGTATCGCCAGAAACTGGAGACAAAATTTTTAAATTTACGGGAAATGTACTCGTTATCTCGTGATCTCTCAATACATTGTAAAAAAAACTGCAAAAATACAGAAGAAAACAGACGAATTATCTGTTAAAATGACACAAATTGTTACTTCTAGTCCGTTTTCTGAATATTATCTGTTAAATCAACAAATTCATCCGTAATTCGTTTCGATCCCGGACAATTTTTCTAATTTCCGTTGTTTTCACGGGTCAATTGAAAATTACGGGAGTAAATTGAATTCATCGTTGTCGTAACGGAATCTTGGAAGTTGTCCGTTGATCCAACGGCTCTTTTTTACATTTAGGAGTAGTTTTAACAGACAAACTGAATATTACAGATTCGACTGACTCTTTAGGGGATTATACGGAATTCGATTAAATTTCCATTGTTTCAATGGTCCGTAACAGTAAAAACATGATCAAATATCTGTCACAATTGCTGTTAATGTTGCAGTATGTCTTGTATTACTCTGTCGTCGTTTTACTTTTTGTTCAACCAACACATTACCGATTTGCGTTTGCCAAGTATGAGATAAAAAATTAATAATTCTGGCGGAACAGCTTAATTTAAAAAATTAATAATATTCTCAGAATAGAATTTAGAATATTAGCACTGCGTAAAAAGTTTCAAGCTGCAAATTCATCAATTTGCCAACTAGAAATATATGATGGCCATGGCAGAAAGAGAAACGTTAATGAAAAGCCTGTGCAAATTTATTCAGAAAATTCCATTCCCTCTCATTTACGATGCAGACAACGCAGCGTAAAGATGGTATACAATTTGACGTATTCTGCCCCAGAATTGGATAGCCCGTATATACTCGTAAGTTGGCAAATTACCGTACTTAAACGTGTATATTTTCGTTCTCTGTGGATGTGAGGAACATAATGCAATTAAGGGGCTTGTGCGTTTATACGTACATACATATATTGTCTATTCACTTGTGTGTGTGTATATACCTATATACGTAAGTACATACGCGTAAACATACATACGAATAAGTGAAAAATACTATAGAAGTGTTCCTTGAGATCTGTATGAATTTGCTAATAAGCCTGTGTCAGGGAGGAAGTTCATTTTTTTGATTCATACATGAACTGTGCTCTGTTAAAAGAAAAACAGAATAACATGCAGCGTTTTTATTCCCATTTTTAAACTTCTTTAAACATTACACAGTCTAATAATGCATGGCATACAGTAATGGAATCACATACTGTATTACCGAACAAGTTTATGCGGTATTTAAATTTACGCAAATAAAAGTTACTATGTTGAAAAAGTGAAATGAAGCACGAGCCGTTTTCATAGCCTTATATATACATAAAGAAGTTATGTTAATCATTTCTAAGTGATCAACGGACTAATTCGATCACACGACTGTATTTACACCCAACGCAAATATACCTTATAAGAGTAGGGGTTCTCAAACTTTTCTGCTGTGACTGAAACTGGAACAGGTAGTGACTGGAACTGCCTTAACCCATACTTGATTAGTTCATTTGGTGCTTCACTAAAATAATATTTTCTTTGAGAAACTTTGGTTTCTCGTGAACAATATACCAAATAATATAGAGCTGTGTTATGTAGCTTTAATATAGAGCACACTTGTTGAGCTCATTTATTTTGAATTTTTAAATTTCTCTACTTCTTCGGAAAAGAATAAAAGGATAAAGAAAAATGAAGCTGTTTATTGAATGAAAGACCCTCTGTCGTTGCCGTATTGAATTTATTAGTGGTAATAAATTCCACTATGAACTCATTGTTTTAGACGTAAAAATGAATGTTAGAAAATGTTTATCAACCTTAATTGAGTCGTTTATGCTCTCTAAAAAGCTAGAAATATTTTCAATTCATGTCCAGTCATGCGTCGAGTAGAATATATTTTCAACAATAGAAAGGACTCGTTACTCGTGTCCACTTTCGAACGTCTGTCGCAAACTAGTCCCTGTTCCTGGGCCCGGAGTGGAATTCATCGTAGTGGAATTCAGCGCAGTGGAGGGCATATAATGCATAACCTAAGTGTATTTTACATTTTCATATCATTGATACTAAATTTCAAAGGAATTGAACGTCCAGCTGGTTAAAGACCATAAAATAGAAGATCGTGAGCGATGCCAATTGGCCAATGACGGAGCGCAAAAAACGTCACGTGACGAAAAATGTCACTTGACTTTGTTTACAACTGGTAAAGGCGGTCGTAAGTGATGCGAAGTAGATTACGGGAGTTAAAATGGCTCCTTGCGTACGCTTAAAAAAAAGTTTTCGATAATTGATGAAACTGAAATATGTTGAATGCAACATGCATTTGAAGATGAATTATATATCCAAAATGCCGAAGAAGTCTTGTGTGGAGTGAAGTGTAAGCACTTCTGTCCTTCGAACTTCAAATCCAGTTCCAGAAAGAGCTGTGCCAAACCAAGGTAATGTAAAACTTAACTAGAGTTACATCATTTATCCCAATTAACTCACTGAATTAAAGCTTCATAAATTAATAATGGGTTTCTTATTACCCATTGTTTGAAAAAGAGTAGATTTTTGATTGACCCTTAATAGCATGAGTTTATGAAGAGAAAAATTTGTATGTGCTTTAACTTAGGTTGTCATTGATGGAGGCCGAGCAAAATTAAATATTTGTTGTGGAAACTAAAATAAAAAACATTAGACATCCCCAAAATTTAATTGACATTAAGATTAGTATATTGTTGCCTTTTTCTACAAAATTTAATAACAAATGCTGGTCAATGTGAAGTTTAATGCAATCACGGAAATTGATAATTATATTCCAAACAATCACTAAAGGAACCCATTTAAGAGCGTTTTTCAAGAACGACATTCTGCTCGCTGATGCGCTATTTTCGAATTATTGAACTTTGAAGTTGGCCGTCGTGCGCCCAAGGAAGCGAGCGTAATTTAATTAAAAACGGAAGCTAACCCCCTATTGCAAACGTAAAGAGGTTGGGTCGTGAGGGGTAGCCACAGTTCTTTTAGTGAAAAGTATAAATAAAGCTTCTAAGTCACACCCATTAGGGTGACGACCGCAATCTTGTTTACATCGGGTCTAACATGGCGACCACCATGGGCGCCGCCATCTTGGACCCGATGTCAACAAGATTGCGGTCGTCACCCTAATGGGTGGGTTAGAAGCTTTATTTATAATTTTCACTAGAAGAACTGTGCCTCCCCCTCACGACCCAACCTCTTTACGTTTGTAATAGCTTCCGTTATTAATTAAATTCCGTTTCACGCGCTCGCTTCCTTTGGCGCCAAGGCCAACTTCAAAGTTCAATTATTCAAAAATAACGCATCAGCGAGCAGAATGTCATTCATGTAAAACGTTCATAAATGGGTTCCTATAGTGATTCCTAAGATCGGAATTCTTATTTTCCCTGATTGCATTAAACTTCACATTGACCCAAATGCTATTTTAAAAGTCATTTTTCTAAACAATTATTTATAATTGAGGAAAATATTTATTTTTTGTCAGGCAAGGAAATTAATAATTTGGGGGCAAATAATCAATAAAGGAACACATTTAATAACCTTTTACAAGAATGACATTCTGCTCGCTGATGCGTTATTTTTGAATAATTGTACTTTGAAGTTGGCGCCGGCGCGCGCGCGCGCGCCGGAGCCGTTATTTAGTTAATAAGGGTAGTTAACCCTCTATTACAAACGTAAAGAGGTTGGGTCGTGAGGGTTAGCCACAGTTCTTATAGCGAAAATTATAAATAAAGCTTCTAACCCACCCATTAGGGTGACGACCGCAATCTTGTTTACATCAAATCCAAGATGGCGGCGCCCATAATGGTCGTTTGCCTGACATAAAGTAAATATTGACCATAATTGAAATGTCTTGAATTGGCTGTATTGCCTATGTTATTTATTTTGTATCTGAGTAACTGTCTTGTATTAAATTACAATCAAAATCTCTCATTAAAAGTTTCATTTTTGAATGAGTGACTTACTTTGTATGTGCATCCATTGTTTATTACACGGTTCTTTCAGTTTGCTTGCGAGCAAACAATTTTAAAATTTCTATATATAATAAATATAGCTCAGTAAAAATAATATGATTAGTTAGGCCTATAGCATTTTAAAAATGATTTATAACTATATATATCTATTATGTAGAGTATTCACAATGCCATCTAAATTTTACTAGATAACCATGCATGATCCATCTCAAAAATTGTTTTGCTTTGAACACGTTCACTGCGTATTGGGCCACATGTGTACCATTCGGTAAATTGCTCATTCAAGTACCGGTGTAAGTAAACGACATCTTATATCTGTTTCACAAACTTTTTAAAATATATCTGTTATCATACATTGGGAAATGTTATCATGCAATTGTATTTTCATATTTCTTAGAGGAAGGATGAAATTGTATTCAAGCACTACAGTAAATTTCCCAATTGTACTAGTTGCAACCTAACCAAACTCACTGTTAACAACCGTAGAAATGCAGTGAACATGTTAAATTATAGTTGTTTTTCCTTTACTCATGGCTTGAATTTTAATTGAAAATATAATGTTATGCAGGCTTCTGCATTTATGTAGCCTTGTAGAGAAATATAGTATACCTAATCTTGCTTTACTTAGTTGTAAAATGAATGATTAGGCTTTGAGTGTACCAGCTTCCTATACTATATCTGGTCACTGGTAAATGTTAAGAAGAGGACCATAATTGATTTTCCACTTTTCGGTGCCTTAACATAGTTAATTTGATCTAAATGAAAAATTTTTTTTCTATGCACTTTCCGTTGCAAATGAGTATTTAACAAGTCATAGCGGTAAATTACTGACCGCAACTCTTGTGTTTGAAGCAGAAAGAAATTGGGCGGAGGGGAAGACTATAATGGACTCTCCCTTCCGACGCGCTGGAATGATGAGCGCAAAGACGAAAGTTGACATACCGCTATAGATCGTTATTTTATGGGTGATAACCTTTATTGTGTTATTAACTAAAAGATCTTAGAAGTGGATTCAGGCTCTGCGGGGTCAGCTAATAATAAATTACAAAGTACCCAAACGTACGCTACCCAAACCAAACCTACTGCTATAATTCGGTTTAATTCTAATTTTCGACGGAATTTGCATAGATGAAAAGTGGTTTATTTTGATCTAATTAACTATATTTAGGCAGCAAAAATTAGAAAATTGATTGTGGTCCTTTCCTTCACAAATACCCTGGTCACTTTCAAAAGTGGCCTTTAATGCAATGAAAAGTGATCAAAGTTGTTCACATTAGGCAGCCATACAGAGTTGGCCACCAAAGGTGACCATGCAAAGTGTACATAGAATTTGTTTAAGTTACTTCAAGGTAAACATAATCATGGGATCGATCTGCAAAGTTTTGTTCAGGGTGAATGGAATTTGCATTTTCATGAACTTGAGTCCCAAATTGAAATTTTTTTTACTATAATTGAATGAATTGAAATCCAGTTAGAATGAAAAAAGATTATTCAGATAAGAATGTTCTCACTGAGAATGGTAATTGATATATTGAAAAAGTGAAATGAATTTTAAAATCAGATCATGTTAAAATTGAAAATCCCATTAATTTAATATGCACCACTCTACATAATTAAGAAATGTCACTTTTTTAATTTCTGCGTAATTAAATTGTTGTTTTCAAATGTTAGCTGTGAAAAATTCGTTAAGATCTGTACACTGGTTCTCAAGATACAGAGGTTAGCAGCTGGGTAATAGGGTGGTTTACTTGAATTATTAGGTATCTTATGTGATTAATTTGCATGTGAAGTCATAAAAATAACTTGTTTCTTGTATCTCAAAGGAATGTGTTTTAAAATGGTGTGGGCACTAATGAGGAGCTAACACACCTTGAGCCATACATTTTGTATGCATTCGTTGAATAATTCACAAGCATTACAAGATTAATTTTGAAATTATCCAATAACCCTTCTCTGCTATTGTAAGTTATTGGCAGTAAGATCAACAAAAGCTCTGCCCCTCTTTGTAGGAACTTGATTCTACTCTCATTTGATGCAGAAATGATCTGTTTACAAAAATAGAGAAAAATTTAAAGTTCTACTCTAAACTTGAGTGTTGCCAGAAATTTGTGTTCTTTAAAAAATTTCGATTTCGAATATGTACCTTTTTCCAATTCAATATTAATATTTGTGTTTCCATTTGTTATAAATTGTTTATTTTTGGGTTTAAGCAAACCTGGATCAAGTTTCTGCGTTGAAGTGATGGAGCTTTTGTTGCTGTAATAAATGCAAAAATGGTGCATTTATTTGTTGAAATTTTTCTAGTTGCAAAAACAAATAACAGAAGCTAAAACACTCATATCCTTACCAGTTGAAGTATTCTATATTAGACTGGTGTTTTAAATTTGCTGTTTACCCTTTGCACCAAGAAATCCGAAAAAGACAGCTTGTTATTCGTTTAATATTAGGATGTTTGCTATTGTAAATATAATATTTGGATGTATGCGACCAGCGCTGCTGCAACATCCTCGCTGTGATGTCATTTAAGTTTTTTTTCTCTGATGCAGGAAAGGAACTTGAGCATCAAGATGGGAGAAACTAATTTACAGATGTAAAATTAATGAACAACGCTTGTTCCTAGTAGAATATCAATAGTTTCAAATATGATCATTTTTAAAATGATTTTCATAAAAACATCATGTTGGGAGAATGTCGACAAATTACTTTAGTGCTGTAGCATTTTCAAATGGTTAAAACTAACTGAATCAAGACTAATAATCTCACAAATTTGTATAGATGTTTATATGTATGTGTCTACATGAATGTGTATATGCATACATATATATACATATTGGTACATACCATTTTAAGTTCAGAGAGGTACATACTTGCATGTTCCTGCGCATTCCTTTGCCGAACATTTACTTGAGGTCAAGCTGAGAGTTTCACACATTTAATTTCTGTTGGCTCGTACATTTTCAGTAGTATGAATATGACTTCACTAACTTACAAACTCTAATGTATTTCTAACAATTCCAGATAACTACTGAAAGTCAACCCCAAACGAGGCTTCAAAATAAGATCCACGAATGGAAGAAAACGCCACTGCGGGACGCATCCGAATGTCCTGTCGTTGGTCGCGTGCCTCAGCAGCACGGAAGAGTCTCTTGGCCTCAACCCTGCCACCTTGCTTGCTGTGTGAGGATTTCCCTCACAAACTCTCCAGGGTTGCGCGAGAGGCGCTTGAACTTTGGTCCTTTAATAGATCCAGCTAGGCAGCCCGGCAGTAAGGTCGGAGGGCGCTGGGCTGAGACAGGTAGAAGCTTTTGAAACTCGGTTCTTTTTGAGTTTAATACATTTTGATAATTTAAACGTAATACTCTTGATCTCAAAGTCTTTCGAACTTAACTCTTTCGAGATAGGTTTGAACCCTAAACTTCATGGAACTGAAATTTTATTGCCGTTGCTACTGCGAAGGCTGGTGGTTTTATCTTCGCGGTGTGTCTTGCTAATCTACTATTGAGCGGAGTGACTTGAACTACCTCGTCATTACTTAACGTGTCTTGTGCCGTCAACGGCGCGTACTTGGGCCCAGCTCTACGGGTTACCGGCGTCTCGTCTGTTAACTTGGCATCTTTCCTCTTATTCTTTACTCTTGTGTGGTTGTGTGAGTACTTGATTATTTCTATTACCGACTTTCATTTAAATTTTTACTTTCTTACTTGAAGGTTGCTTTGGCGACCAAATTAACTTACCTTAACCTACTTAACTTACTTAAACTTACTTATTTAACTCTATGATGAGAGCTCTACCTGTTACAGGGGAGTCTGTAACTCCCCTATTTGAGCTCCGTCTTCTCCTCTTACTATCTTCTTGGAAGTCCGGTACTTTTGCCCTTTGCCTTAACCTTGACAATTCTTCCTGCCATAAAGTTTCTACACTGGACGAACCATAAAGTTCAGGTGTGGTTATTCTAGAGTTTCATGTAAATTATAAATTGTCTTGTTTAACCCTTTAACGCCCCAGAGGACACCAGTGTCCTCTTTCGAAATTCCCCTTCAATATATTTTATTTCTTATTCAATTAGTTCCCTAATGTGTTATTTGAAGTTCTTTGCCGAGTGGCAGTTCTTATCCCATCCTGATATCGGTGACTGCCAGATGCCAGCGCCAGTTTAGTGACGGTGGTTGTGTTAACGGTAATATGAGTACAAAAATTCGGACGTTAAAGGGTTAAATTTGTTATAACTGACTATTTGTTGATAATTATTTTTTCTGTTGCCAACCTTCGTACGTGTAACCCTGTCATCTTCTCGCAGTATATTCAAGAGTGGCTGCGTGGAGAGAGGTCCGGTGCTCCTTTCGTCGGTACCTCATAACCCCTTGCAGCTGCCTTGATTAGGTAATTTGGTTTTCACATCTCTATAACAGCTCTGTTGATTTTGTAATGCCACTATGGATTTCTCATCTCTGGCAACAGATCTGTTGATTTTGTAATAAGGACATTTATTCAATTGCTTTGTCTTCATATTTTATTTTATTAGCAGACGAGTCGGTGCCCTGGGAGTTTTCTTGACTGTTGCCGCGCTCCTGGAACGCTCCGCCGCCTGCACGCGCTTTTCCCTGCTGCGAGGGTGGGCTGCTTCCACGTCCGCACAAAAGACGTGTTGCAGCGCCGGGTCGCGGGGGGCTTTATCCTGGTCGTACCGCACCTCCGCCGTGCCGCATGCCAGCCGGCTGGCAGTTGGCCTTCTACGTTTTCGGGTTGCTGACTGCATTGGTGGCCCAAGACCGTTATTCTGCGGGTAGCCGTTGCTAGACCCGTGTTACCGCCTAACAACTTCTACAGCCGCTTTGGGTGGACGTCCCGTTCGAGCTCTATCAAGACACGACCGGCTTTCGCAGTTTTTACTTAAACCTTTAAGAAAATATTACTTAAATAGCAATCTGCCCATTGCTTGAATAAATGCGATGCTATCGGAATAACTGAACTTCCTAATAGTTTTTAACTCTAGTATTGTTGCCAGTCTCTTAAGACGAGCAGGCTGTTCCCTTTTAATTGTTCGCGCCTAACCTTGGAAAGGCGCACGAGTCTTTAATAAACTGATTTTCCTTGTTGCTTCTTTAATTTGTTCTTTGCTAGATTGTGTGGACGCAAATGCGTCACAGCTGATCTATTCCACAAGTGTGATTGATGTCTTCATTTTTTAATGACCCAATTGAATGTTATGTTAGGTTTAAGTGACAGCTAATTCAATTTTCTGACAAGTTTTTATATTCTGAACATTATATAGGTCTTTTCAAGTAAGATTGCTCCAAGGTTCCCATGCAGTTCATTCATAAATTTATAGTAAAAAATTGAACAACTCATTATCACAATATAATTTAATACCTAGAAGCAGAGGGGTTTTATATGTCACGACTGGAATGTGGGCTATGTGAAGCAGGTGATTCATTTTAATCTTGTTTTTTCATCACTGCCCCCCTCCCCCTCACACAAATGTGTAATCCTCATGTATGCTTTGTACTTGAGATACTAATAGGCTGTGTAGGCCCTGACTTAAGGACAAGTTGGCCTTCCTTTCTCGTTACAGTGGGTTGAGGACTTCTGGACCGTATTGCCCTTTTCACCACCTCAACTTCAATCTTGATGCTTTTCTTTTCCTACTTTTGTTTTTTCTTTTTACTATGCTTCAGACAATACTTCGCTAGAAAACACATAGTGCATTTTAGATTCGTAGTTCCCACATGACCAGTGCGCCTTCTGCCACATACTTGTCTTGAATAATGTCAGTGCTAATTACTTACAGCTAGTATTATGAAACGTACCCCTGAAATTTTGTGTTTTTTGTGTGTTCCTGCGTTTTAGTTTTGTTTTGCATGCTTGTAGGATTTTCACTTTTATTCTGGTTTTCAAGCTAAGGTTCTTCAGATAATAAAAGATGGTTCAACTTTTTGACGAAAGGTTAAGTAAGTGTTTTTGGACTCGTGTTAGCTGCTAAATTGTTTGGATGACGATTTTTTCAAATCAGGGTGCGATTTTCAAATAGTTTCTCAATTCTATTTTAAACGCGTCGGATAGGCTTGCATAGATCTGCGGTATGTTTGAGTCTTAAGTTGTACGTGAACATTCTGTGTATCAGGTCTCCATGCTATCTCATTGTCTAGGCGTTAAACTGTTTTTGCCAAATAAGACCAAATAGACTACGCCTTAGCTGAAACGAAACGCTCGCCACTTTTGTATCAGTTATTACGCCAAATGTTATGTAATTGGTATAACATAGTAATCTGTTATAAGGTAATTGTGACTATCTTGAGCGTAAAAAGCAAGGCGAAAGTCGCTACACGTAATGGGACTGCCTCAACAATTTCTATCGACGAGGGGAAGGTTCAGAAAAGTCCACGGATGATGCAAAACTTGTCTTAAGCAGCCATTTATTGTACATAAATTTTCCTGAAATAGAAAGGTCTAGTTAGCACAAAAGTAATACAAAAAATATACAGTTTTTAGAGATTGCATATCTAAAAGTGATTCAGAGGGCAAACCAGAAAATAAGGACGCAAAAATTGGGGCAGAACTGCATCACTGGCACAAGAAAATCTAATTCAGAGAACACGGGTAATACTTCAGCGGCTCATTCAACACCCAAATCATTGGCGAGACTTAGTACAATTTTCATACGAGCATCCCAATGGCACAATCAGATATAACCAGTCAACCTAATGAGGCCCTCATTAAATACTAAGGTCAGGCAGTAGGCTCTACACACTAATGTCCAACCAGGTAGATGCTGAATTGAAGTTACACGGCTATTCCCATATAAAAATGCATGTCCAACCCGGTAGACGCTGAACTAAAGTTACACAGCTATTCCTACGTAAACAGTGCCTGACAACTTGAGTTGTTTCTGACTCACATGACTAGTCACAAAAGTCTATCAATCTATAGTACCACCTGGGCATAGTTAAAACACACCCATCTATAAAGGTGGTTAATAAGTGAACAAGGGGGCACACTTAGACACCTCTGAACAAGTAAATAGTTACCTAACAGGCATGAACATATCATCAACCAGGCAATATAAAATATCCGCAGCACAGTAAAAATCACACAAATAAAAATAGGCAAAAACCACCACACTCTACAGACTGGTAAAATAGCAACTTGAGTGAGGAATTACACAATTCTAGAGTCCAAATACCAGAGTTTAAATCCACTAACATTAATCGTGAATGATAACAAGGATCTATATAATGCAATGTGCTTAGATCAAATCAACAACTGAGCACAATGAATCCAGCTGTGAATTCCAGCAAATAAATTAAGTAGCACTGACAAGCACAGAACAAATCAGGCTCAACAATATAATCAAAACATGACTGAGTGTTTGCAAGAAAGTCTCACAACCCTGTCCAACACAGGGCAATACCACTAGACAATTTGAGCCAGGTACAAATAGGTAAACACAGCATTACATTATATTGGCACCGCGAATGAAGAATCAGTATCTAGAATTGTAAAAGCACAAACAGAAAAACTGTGACAGCACACATTCTAACATCCCCTGAAATCTTTTAGCTTTTCTAGGACCTAAGAATTCACTGTCTAGTAGGAGACACAAAACAGACATCTATAGGGACCCAATGCACTTAATATTTAGCACTCTTTACTTACATTTCCTTCTCTGGAGTCTACACACTACTTCAACACAACTGGCGGCCTCTACTCAGCTCGCAGAGTTTAAATACCTAATGTACCGGAAGAGAGCGTTTCCGGAAAACGAGTGAACGTGCGGACTGGTTCCCTCGATATTCGAAGGCACAAATTTTCTACCGCTGTTTGAAAATAGAAATTTCCTAAATTGCTGCGAAGGCAGCACACGTAAAGTCATTTGTATTAAAAATGATCAAATAAAACGTTTCGGATTAACAGTCCATATTCAGCAAAATATCTGTAAAACGAAGCCAAAAGAGGAAGAATTAATTCACTAATGAAGTATTTATATACAGTTTGAACTTGAAAAAAAACACGAACAACGGCAAAAAAATAAAATGTAAAGGAAAAACTGAGTGACTGCATTATGTGTTGCAACATGAAGCGGTAACGCACTTTGAGTGTCATTCAGAGTAGGTCTTGTTTTGTAAAAAGGCAAAGATTCGAGAATGCGCAGATCTGTTCTGTAAGAAGTACCGGCCAAGATTTTAATGTCGTTGGTGCCTTCCTCCTTCCTCTCTTCGATACGCTCTTTTTTGTAGCGGTTAGGGAGGCTTAAACTAACTTATAATCTACAATCTTTGATCTTGTTTCATGAACTTATGTTTTACCTTACTGTTTCTATGCCTTTTCTGCATAGATTCCGCGTTCCCTTAACTCCATACTCAATGGTGCCGTCTACCTTCCTCTCTTTGGGTAGCCTTAGTTGCAGATAGGGAGGCTTAAACTAACTGATAATCTTATCTTCGAGATTCAATAGTACTGACGTCAGAATAGGTTTATGTCATGCCTTCCTCCGTCTTTAAGTCATTTGGGTTTTAGCTCGCCATTTTAAATGAACCGTTTCTCATTTGACTGTTCCGAAACTTCCAGAGCAAATTCGTGATTTTGAAATGAGCGATATCAGGTCAATAACTTAATAATATCAGCAAAGTTAATCGTTAATGTCACCAAATGTCGATATATGAAGTCGATAATATCTTTATTAAAAATAAGAATAAAAAACTCCGAAACATATTTCAATGTTCTAGTTCTATCCGCGTATGTAAGATTAAATGCGGGAGTTCTCCGCCGTTACGTAAATTCACTTCAGCTGGTTGCGCATTCTGGGGTTTTAACCGCGGATCTGGGTTTCTTATCTGTCTCCTGGGGTTTACAGTCATGAATTGTGTTGGCAAAACAATTAATTTCAAGGAGCTAAAATGATTGTACTACTTGGTAACCTCGAAAACAATAGAAAAGTGTAAAAAAATTTATTCATTAACGCCTTTTTTCGCTGATCTGGGTTTTTTCTTGTAGCATATGCTGGGGTTTTTTGGCAACATTCTTATTTTGGCGTCCCCTGTGGAATAGCTTCCACCGTCCACGTCACTGTATCAGAAGCTCTTCCGAGAGCAGGTGTGATATTTCGTGCTCAGGCTACCTCCTAATTTCTCGTGTGCCTGCGTTCTTAAATGTGTTAATCCTTTTTTAAGTGATGATCGAACTTCATAAAATTACAGAACTGAAGTGGAAGTGTGCCTTATATCTGTAAAAACGGTAGATAGCCATTCTACCTTTGCGTGTGTCAGTTTTCCCGTGTGTGCTTCGTTAGCTTCTGAACGTTTTCGCTGGGCGTTTTGTCTTGTTCAAGTGATTTTTATTTCTCTGTAAGTTTTGACCACTGAGTCTCAAAATCATTTGTATGATCGAAGAAGTGCGTTATTTATTGAAGGGGCCGAGATGCTTTAATTTGCAGCATGACTAATTGAAGGTCATGTGCATATTACGAGTCTTCCATTGCAGTTGTCGTGTATTACTGCGCCTCGAGCGCCATATAAAAAATGGCCGACCTTGAACCCTTTCGTGTCTTTGTAAAGTTAAGCCTAGTCTGGTTTGTAAATCTCGTGTGCGCTTGATAACAATTTAATGTGATTTCTTTTACTTTACAGGCAATTTAAAACGTACTGATTAGGTTAGGATATGTGTCATAGCGGAGGTCTCGCAAAAAAGATGTAAGTATTTTAAAAAGATGTAAAGGTAGTGTAATACTCACAGATTACCTCTGTTGTACCAGCAGCTAAGCACTAGCAATAAATTCTGAGACGATTAGAAACTTCTTATCTAATTTTACATTTGTTTTCTCGCAATGCTTCTTATTTTTCTTGAAATCTGCGTTGTTTTGAAACTGTTTAAATCGCAGAGGCATTGATCGCCTTTGTGAACTTGAATATCGGGAATTAGCGCTCCTCATTGAAAGCTATGGCTGCTCTGTAAAGTTGCTGTCCTTATCGGTAGAGTATTTTTTATGAAATAATTTCGTAGTTGAGTAGAGTTTCTCTTTTGTATCGTTCGGGCCCCAAAATTAGGTGATGTTTTTCAGCCCCTTTTAGGTATTTCATTTGTTCACGATAGAATTCATGAGAAATATTTTATAAATATACATACATTGATTAGGTTTTCGATTCCCCCTCCTTTTCTGTCTATTACGGAAAGTTTGCGTATCGTGTAACTCATAGCTTTGTTTTGTTGCTTTCGTCTCTATGACTCAACTTTTTTAAGCCGTTTATCTCTTACTGAGAAGTCCGTGATTGAACTTGTGTGCAACCTAAATTTCACACCCTTTCGATGTCATTATAATTTAATCTTTACTGAGTACGTGAGTAAAATTGCAACAGTTGGGTGAAAAATCCTGACTTTGAAAGTAGTAATATATTGGTGGCTCTATTATGAAATGGCTTACCTTGCTTACGTCTCGTTTCTTTCAAATTTGTGTGAACATTTTGTTGTGACTACGACTCAGCATTCCGGTGCTGTTTCAACGATTCAAACCACTTCGAGGAAATATTGTATCTAATTGAAATCAGTGCTCCAAGGAAAAGATATAAAGTTCCGAGCCGAAGCCTAGGTAGTGCCTCCATTTGTAGAACTAAATAACTCTTGTTTTTGCAGTGACGTATTCAACCGCGCCCAATACAACCTCCTTCTTCTTCCGGTGTTTTTCTTACCTGGCGAAGGGGAATAAAGGGCGCGACAGTCAATCTTTTTGGAGTGGCATACTCCCGAGACCTCTGCTGACACACAGCTGCATCGCTCCTAAACGAAGTAAGTGCCATTAGACTTCGCGGCGTAGGGGCCGTTATTGATAACTATGGATTCGTGTAGGCCACGGCAGGACTCAAGAGTCGTGCGGCTTGATCACATGACCCGTCTTCAGGAAATAATTAAATTAAAAACGTCGAGCTCCAGAAGGGAAGCCTGGACTGAAGAAGAATGGAACCAGGAATCTCTCGAGTGTCTTCGCCAATTTCGAGATTGGCGAGGACTCGTAGAAAACGAGTTAGAATATCTAAGAAAAGTTGGAGCCGGACAAGAAGCAAAAAATCTCATGGCTGACTACCGGCAATTAAAGAGGCAGGTAAAGTGCTTTCTCAACCCTCGTGTGAACGACCTTTCCAGCGAGAGCTCCACGTCAACTCACTCAAGAAAGGACGGTCGAGGATCGGGGCCAAGGCGAAGCACCTCCTCTAGAGCTATGTCTGTGGCGGAGTCCACGAGGCTGGTGGACCTGGAAAGTTCTATAAAGAGGATCAACATTGCGCACCAAGCAAAAGTTGCGGAGCTCAGGTCGCAGTGTGAGCTCGCTGTGAAGCTTGCTGAAGTAGAAGCTAAGGCAGAGAAAAGTAAAATCTCACTTGAAATAGACGAGATCAACAACAGAGGTCTCTCCAGCCCCGACGGTTCGATCGGCGCACTCAGCGAAACGGAAAAATCTAGGCACACCGAAGAATGGGTCTCGCGGAACCACGGCAGTGTGGTTTATTGCGCCACTCCACCTAACCTTTGTGACTCTCAGTCACGGCAGCGGAACGCTGCTGCCCAGTTTCAAGATCAAAAGCGAAATAAGGCCCCCAAAATGCGTCAAAATGCCCCGTGCTCATCGACGAGCTCCGACTCTAGTTTTTTGAGCCGTTCTGAGGTACGTCCCCCACCGAACCTGGAGAGTAGAGGAATTTACAATGCTGGACTTCGGAGTTCTCGCCCACGGAGAGTTCGGGAATCAAGACCCACTCGAGCCGCTGACAACAATCAAGGGAACTCTACCAATTACAACCCTCAACACCCGCTTTTGTGCTACCTAGAAAAACCATTGGCCAGCAGTGACTGCTGCGCGGGAAATGAACTTAAGCTCGACGCCGCTTCAAGACATCTAGTTTTAATGGAACTAAAAAAGTCACCTCCCAACCCTTTCCGAGGCGAGCCCAAACGTTACCATACTTGGTTCGCTGAGCTTCGCAACGACTTAAAGAACCTTTCTTTAAATCCGAGCGACGTGGTCGGCATCCTAGAAGCGCGCACATCTGGGGAGCCTCGCGACACAATCGTCGGATTGAGGACTTCATTCGGAAGTGATCCGAAGCGAACTTTGGACGAAATCGTCTCTCAACTAAGAGAACGATATGGCTCGTCGGAGCAAATCACGGCGGAGTTCAAGAAGATGATCGAGAGATTCGACCAAATAAAAACGACTGAATTTGATCCCAAAACCGCTCAATCGCTGCAAAAGTTGGGCGACCTCTGCTACAGCATCCAGGGGCAGATGAGGGAGGTGAGAGACTTGGAATACTACAATTATGCTCTGGGCCTCGAACCAATTTATGAGAAGCTCCCGGATTTTATTAAATGCCGGTGGAATAAATCCAAGCTCAGCTACCAGAAATCTCATAAGCGCCATCCTCCTTTAGAGGAATTCTGCAGGTTCTTGCGCGAGAATGCTCAGCGCACGTACTCGGGAGTTCTCACCAAGTTGGACAACGACCAGCATACTGGACCTAAGGGCAAGTCCGGCAAGCGAGCCACCGTGCTTGCTGTTGAATCCTCGCAAGTGGAAAACACGAGAACCGAATGCCCCTTACACCATAGCTCCGGGCATTCTCTGGCGTCTTGCAATAGATTTTCTAGTTTGAATGCTGAGGATCGTAAGGCTATCGTTGTGGAGTGCGGTGCGTGTTTCCGATGTTTCGGAGCGCACCGTATAGCTCAATGCACCGCAGATCAGAGGTGCGAAGCCTGTGGTTCCCGTTCTCATCACACGCTGCTTCATTCGGATGGGTCTGAGGGGCAGAGGCGCAGCCACTCAGAAAACTTCGGCGCACGAGGAAGAGGTTTTGCTTCGAGAGGAGGACCAGCGCCTCGAGGACGCTGGGCCCGCAGGTCTCCGCCGCTCAACGAGAGACGCGACGCTTCAGAAATGGGAAACCTGTATACGGAAAAGTGACAACCATCGAAAAACCGAAGCTGCTCTAAGATGGTCTTGGTGGACGTGACGGCGCCCGGAAGAAGCAGTAAAACTCTCCGCACTTACGTCATCCTGGATGACCAAAGTACTAACTCTTTCGCCACATCTTCTTCGTTAGATTTCTTTGCATTACCTCACAAAAGAGAAACGTATTCCATCACCACGATTTCAGGTTCTAAAATTAAATCCTACGGTCGGACTACGGAGGGCTTTCGAGTAAAGGGCGTAAACCGCTCTGAGTCTTATGCTCTTCCCCCGCTGTTCGAGCACGACGGCATTCCTCATAATAAGTACGACGTGGCAACGAGAGAAGACGTCTTGAAGAACCCCGACATTGCTCATCTTGCATCAGAATTTCTCCCTCTGGACTGCAATGCTCCCGTGAGTCTGTTGCTGGGCCGAGACGCTGAAGATGTGTTAGTTGCAGATCTAATCCACCGGAAGCCAGCTGTCTACAAAACACCTTTGGGATGGGCTGTTGTTGGAAGAGTCAACCCTTCAGAGCCTCACCCGTCGAACATGCAGATGAGTGTGTATAAAACTCAAGTCGAAGATCACTTTTCGGCTCAGCCTTGTTTCGGTCCTCTGGCTCCAGTCTTCGACACCAAAATGGACGACGAGAGTCCTGGACCGTCCGTTGAGGACAGGAAATTCTTGTCGCTGATTGACGAGAATATAGTTGTAAATGCTGAGGGGCATCTAGAAACTCCGCTGCCATTCAAAGATCGCATGTCTAAGCTTCCAGACAACACGAAGGCCGTCTATCGCCGCTCCAGAAACACTTTGGCGCGGTTAATCAAGGACCCCGCCAAATTACAGCAGTGTTTGAAGATAGTCCAAGACTACGTGGATAGTGGACACGTAGAGGTAGTGCCTTCCCAAGAACTTCAACCGGCCGAAGGACACTTTTGGTATCTCCCGGTTTTTCCCGTTACACATCCCAAGAAAAAGAAGGTGCGCATCGTCTTCGACTCTGCGGCGCAGTATTTCGGACGCAACTTAAACGGAACCTTGCTTCAGGGGCCAGATGCCAACAACAGTCTTCGTGGAGTGCTCCTTAGGTTTCGAGAGAACAAGGTTGGTTTCGTTGCCGACGTGGAAAAGATGTTCCACGCCTTCTATGTCCGTCCCTCCGACCGAAATTTTCTCAGGTTCTTCTGGTTCAAGGACAATGATCCTTGCAAAGGACTTGTCTCGTACCGGGCAAGAGTGCACGTCTTCGGAAATCGATCAAGTCCGGCTGTCGCAACTCACTGTCTGCGCCACGCTATTAGGGAAGCCTCAAGGGAGGAGAGAGAAAACGGAGACAGACTTGCCTGGAAGGCTCTGAGTTACGTCGAGCGCGGATTCTACGTTGACGACGGACTGGGATCCGCAGGTTCAGCTCAAGAGGCCGTCGACATTCTAGTCAAGACACGAGAGTACCTGGAGACGTTCAAGGTTCGTCTTCACAAAATCTCTTCTAGTCATCAGGAGGTTTTGAACGCATTCCCGGAATCGGAACGCGAGGAAGGAAAAGTGGAGTTTTGGGAGGATGGTTGTAGTCAGCGCACCCTAGGAGTGACGTGGAATACTACGACCGACCGGTTTGACGTACATACCGAGGTGGTGAACCGCCCGTTCACGAAACGTGGTTTGTTAGCCACCGTCAATTCAATCTTCGATCCAATCGGCTTAGCTAGCCCCGTCGTGTTGGGAGGCCGACTGATCATGCGCACCTTGATCCCTCCCGTAAAACAAGACCCAGAAAATTTGGCAAAGTAGGGGTGGGACGACCCTCTTCCCGTCGCTCATCTTGCGACGTGGGAATCGTGGAAAGAGTCGTTGCGAGGACTCTCCGACCTGTCGTTGGACAGGTGCCTCATTCCTGGAGACTTCGGGGAGGTTCATTCACGAAGTTTGCATTCCTTTGCCGACGCCTCTGAACAAGCCATAGGACATGTCACCTACTTACGATCAGTCGATGTGAGTGGACGAGTACACGTGTCTTTTGTAAGCGCTGACAGCAAGGTGGCTCCCAGAGCTGCCACAAGCATACCACGTTTGGAACTCTGCGCGGCCGTCGAGTGCAGCGAGGCCTCCAGAAGAATATGCGAAGAGATAAGCGTCGAGATCAACGACGTAGTGATGTACTCAGACAGCAAGGTAGTGCTGGGCTATCTCAACAACGAAACTAAAAGATTTTCAAAGTATGAGACTAGAAGAATTGAAGCGGCTACGAAGGTTCGTCCCAAGGAACTCTGGCGGTACGTAGCCACAGAGTGCTACCCGGCGGATATGGCCTCTCGTCCTACAAGCGCAGAGAACCTGAAGAGGATACGCTGGTTGACGGGCCCTTCCTTTCTGTGGGAAGATCATCTGCCCGACGAGCAAGAAGGCGCAGATATCTCGCTTTCAGTGAGTTTGCCCGAGGAGAAACTCGTCCAGGAATGCTCGAATTTCGTCACCTCCCTTCAGAACCCAGAGCTTCGGCGTGAAGTTCCTGCCTACTTAACTGGTGACTTTGTCTCTGTTCGTAGAGCATCAAGACTGGCGACGAACTTCTATTTCAATTGGAAGGACCGAACTCAGCAAAGAAAAGGAGTGGCTCTGGCCATCAGACCCTTGGAATCACTAAACTTCGGGGGTGAGAAGTTAGCCATCTCTGACGTTCAACACGCAACCTTTCAAGACGTGATCAGTAATCTCAAGAAAGAAAAGGACATTCCTCTGCGCCACCCTTCGTCTTCTTTGAGCCCCTTTATTGATGCTGACGGTCTGTTGCGAGTAGGCGGACGCCTCAGGCGCGTCAACTTGCCCGGGTGTATAAAGCACCCCATTGTGCTTCCCGAAGACCACCCGCTCACCTCTAGCATTGTGTCTCATTATCATAAACTCTCTGGGCATCAAGGTGCTCACATTTCCCATGGAGCCGTACGAGATGCAGGCTATCATATAGTGCACGGAAAGAAGGTCATCCGTAAGTTCGTAAATGACTGCGTCGTCTGCAGAAAATTGAGAAGGAGACCCGAAGAGCAGAAAATGAGTGACCTACCGGAGGACCGACTTGCTTGCACCGCTCCCTTTACGAACACAGGTTTGGACGTGGCAGGCCCGTGGCAGGTCGTCGAGGGAATCTCTACGAGAAGCAATAAGAGGACTTCTAAGGTATGGGCCTTGGTGTTGACCTGTCTAACCTCTAGAGCGGTGCATGTGGAACCGCTGCCTGCCATGGACACTTCTAGCTTTCGAAACGCTCTCAGGCGATTCATGTGCGTTCGTGGATCGTGCAAAATCATAAGGAGCGACCGCGGTTCTAATTTCGTCGGCAGCTATAACCAGGACCTCGACATGAGGTCACTCTCCAAAACGCTGCAAGACTTCGATGTGCAGTGGATCTTTAATCCCCCTCACGCACCCCATTTTGGTGGAGTTTGGGAACGTAAAGTGGGAGCTATAAAGAAGGCCATGTTGTTCTCGCTTTCCCAGTGCGGCATGCGAACACCTAGTAGAGATGAGCTCTACACCTTTTTTCAAGAAGCAGCATCAATCGTCAACAACACGCCATTATGGTCCCTATCGAGCGACCCTAATGATCCACAACCCCTGACTCCAAACATGCTTCTAACGTTGAAAGAAGCGGGCGACAACCCTCCTCTCTGCGACTCCTCCCCTGCGGACCTCATAGCCTAGGGAAAGAAGCGCTGGCGTAGAGTCAACCATCTGGCAGAGGTCTTCTGGCAGAAGTGGAAAAGCGACTACATACAGGAGCTTCAATCGCGCTCCAAATGGACGAAGAGGACAACCAACTTGAGCCCTGGAGACATCGTCATGCTCGTCGAGCCCGCTCCGAGAAATAAATGGGCGATGGGTAGGGTAGTCAGGGTCAAGAAGAGCGGGGACGGTCTAGTGCGTTCCGTAGTGGTATCTCGGGCCGCTGCTGCGGGAGGTACGATAGCGTGCGAACGTCCGATAGGAAAGGTAGTAAGTTTAGGTCTCCGAGGAGACAACTAGATCTCATGGTGTCAGATTCTCGAATTAATTTGTTTAGTGTACTCTATCTATCGTGCCCGTCGCAACTGTGACGCGTCCTTCCAGTCTACCTGTCGAGCTTACCTATATTTTAATATGCTTATTTCAAGCGATCGGCGGAAGGTGTCTCACTGCTGCTGATGGGGGGAGGTGAAGAGCTGCAGACTTCTCCTTCCTCTCCCGGTAGTGGTGTGATGCGTGAAGCAGGTTCGTTTTTCTTCCCCTATCTATCTCTCAATAAGTCAGTGTGCGGTTTGCCTACTATAAAGTATTAGATTTTGAATACTGACGGGGTTCGCCTCTAATTTTGTTGTATTATTCGCTCGTAACGTTCCTAACACTAGTCACGTGCGTTGTTCTTGTGCCTATCGGACTAAGGAACATTGATCTCTATCTAGATTTAAGAAATTTCGTAATGTAAACGGATTGATTTATGGTCTCTTAGTATAAGCGTAATGTTACTGATTATCGTGTACCAAGCTAAGGTACTCTTTACGTGCTCTCTTCAAGCCGTCGCAAGGATGTTTGCCTGTGTATTTTTCAAAGAAAAATAGGGAGGAGTGTCATGCCTTCCTCCGTCTTTAAGTCATTTGGGTTTTAGCTCGCCATTTTAAATGAACCGTTTCTCATTTGACTGTTCCGAAACTTCCAGAGCAAATTCGTGATTTTGAAATGAGCGATATCAGGTCAATAACTTAATAATATCAGCAAAGTTAATCGTTAATGTCACCAAATGTCGATATATGAAGTCGATAATATCTTTATTAAAAATAAGAATAAAAAACTCCGAAACATATTTCAATGTTCTAGTTCTATCCGCGTATGTAAGATTAAATGCGGGAGTTCTCCGCCGTTACGTAAATTCACTTCAGCTGGTTGCGCATTCTGGGGTTTTAACCGCGGATCTGGGTTTCTTATCTGTCTCCTGGGGTTTACAGTCATGAATTGTGTTGGCAAAACAATTAATTTCAAGGAGCTAAAATGATTGTACTACTTGGTAACCTCGAAAACAATAGAAAAGTGTAAAAAAATTTATTCATTAACGCCTTTTTTCGCTGATCTGGGTTTTTTCTTGTAGCATATGCTGGGGTTTTTTGGCAACATTCTTATTTTGGCGTCCCCTGTGGAATAGCTTCCACCGTCCACGTCACTGTATCAGAAGCTCTTCCGAGAGCAGGTGTGATATTTCGTGCTCAGGCTACCTCCTAATTTCTCGTGTGCCTGCGTTCTTAAATGTGTTAATCCTTTTTTAAGTGATGATCGAACTTCATAAAATTACAGAACTGAAGTGGAAGTGTGCCTTATATCTGTAAAAACGGTAGATAGCCATTCTACCTTTGCGTGTGTCAGTTTTCCCGTGTGTGCTTCGGTAGCTTCTGAACGTTTTCGCTGGGCGTTTTGTCTTGTTCAAGTGATTTTTATTTCTCTGTAAGTTTTGACCACTGAGTCTCAAAATCATTTGTATGATCGAAGAAGTGCGTTATTTATTGAAGGGGCCGAGATGCTTTAATTTGCAGCATGACTAATTGAAGGTCATGTGCATATTACGAGTCTTCCATTGCAGTTGTCGTGTATTACTGCGCCTCGAGCGCCATATAAAAAATGGCCGACCTTGAACCCTTTCGTGTCTTTGTAAAGTTAAGCCTAGTCTGGTTTGTAAATCTCGTGTGCGCTTGATAACAATTTAATGTGATTTCTTTTACTTTACAGGCAATTTAAAACGTACTGATTAGGTTAGGATATGTGTCATAGCGGAGGTCTCGCAAAAAAGATGTAAGTATTTTAAAAAGATGTAAAGGTAGTGTAATACTCACAGATTACCTCTGTTGTACCAGCAGCTAAGCACTAGCAATAAATTCTGAGACGATTAGAAACTTCTTATCTAATTTTACATTTGTTTTCTCGCAATGCTTCTTATTTTTCTTGAAATCTGCGTTGTTTTGAAACTGTTTAAATCGCAGAGGCATTGATCGCCTTTGTGAACTTGAATATCGGGAATTAGCGCTCCTCATTGAAAGCTATGGCTGCTCTGTAAAGTTGCTGTCCTTATCGGTAGAGTATTTTTTATGAAATAATTTCGTAGTTGAGTAGAGTTTCTCTTTTGTATCGTTCGGGCCCCAAAATTAGGTGATGTTTTTCAGCCCCTTTTAGGTATTTCATTTGTTCACGATAGAATTCATGAGAAATATTTTATAAATATACATACATTGATTAGGTTTTCGATTCCCCCTCCTTTTCTGTCTATTACGGAAAGTTTGCGTATCGTGTAACTCATAGCTTTGTTTTGTTGCTTTCGTCTCTATGACTCAACTTTTTTAAGCCGTTTATCTCTTACTGAGAAGTCCGTGATTGAACTTGTGTGCAACCTAAATTTCACACCCTTTCGATGTCATTATAATTTAATCTTTACTGAGTACGTGAGTAAAATTGCAACAGTTGGGTGAAAAATCCTGACTTTGAAAGTAGTAATATATTGGTGGCTCTATTATGAAATGGCTTACCTTGCTTACGTCTCGTTTCTTTCAAATTTGTGTGAACATTTTGTTGTGACTACGACTCAGCATTCCGGTGCTGTTTCAACGATTCAAACCACTTCGAGGAAATATTGTATCTAATTGAAATCAGTGCTCCAAGGAAAAGATATAAAGTTCCGAGCCGAAGCCTAGGTAGTGCCTCCATTTGTAGAACTAAATAACTCTTGTTTTTGCAGTGACGTATTCAACCGCGCCCAATACAACCTCCTTCTTCTTCCGGTGTTTTTCTTACCTGGCGAAGGGGAATAAAGGGCGCGACAGTTTATTCTGAACCATATACTTTAATTAATGAGTTCATCGCTTTGTTGAACTTATTTTATTGTTCGGTACAGATTCATCAAAGAGTGAACCGATGATATGTATTAGAAAGTTTGTACACTACGCGTAATATATGTATAACGTTATTCATGTATAGCAATGAGTTGATTTTTCTGTAATTTCGTACTTCTGTGTGGGTTTTGCTTTTTTATTGTCTGTAAGAACTGTTGCCTAAATTTCGTAAGGATTACGTACCAAGACAATGTTTTCAGTTATACTTAAATACATTTTTCTTTGAACTCTGAAATGTTTGGCTAGTATTTTGATGAAGCAGATCGCATCACCATTGACAGCAGCAGTTAATATTTTTTCTGTTTGCAGAGTATCTCTATAGCTCAGAATAATACTACTGGGGATACTCAGTTTCAAGTACTATATTAATTTTAACTCGGTGTAGTTTTTCGTTCTTAGCAACAGACGAGGTATGGAAACATCGATAGATTTTTCAGTATGGTTCATTAATATTGCTTGTGTATTATAAGTTCTTTGGTTATTTAGTTTTTTGTTTTTTTCGATTGAAAAATAATTTCATACTTGATAGAGGTGCCCAACGGTGAAGCATATTTCATTCACAATGCTCCTGCGAGGATAGAAGTGAGCTGCGCTAAGGGTAGGGCTTTTTTGCAGAAAACAGTTTTCAGCTCTCAATGCTTTCCGGTTTCTTTCGGCATGCCTTATCTTGTTACACATGTCTTTCATCATTCGTTCCTAGGTGTGTCATACGGTGTGTGAAAACCCTTTGTATACCAAATTGTTTTTCAGTACACTTTTCAAGCAAGTAATTCGTTTTTGACAAGCCCAAGAAGTATCCATGTGAATCTTTTTAAATATACGACGTGTACGAAAAATTTTCATCAAGCAGTCTGAATCGTCAGCGGTTATGAGGTTTATAAAAATGAAGACTTGAGCTTCTGTTGAATCAACCGAAACATAAAGAAGCTTCTGGGTAAATGACAGTTTCAAGAGATTCTGCTACTACGACAGAGGAACCGGAAATTGGACGGTACTCTGATGCATTTGCCACCTGCAGATACATTATGGTGCCCAGTATATATATCATTCGATGTACTTTTGTTACATAGAACTTGATAGAAGTATAGCTGCAAGGCTATATTTACGGACCACAGTGAACGATGCAATAAAAGAACTTTACGAAACTTCCTATTAACGCGGGAAGTCTTCCGCGTTAATAGGAAGTTACTAGTTCTTTTATTGCACATTTCACTGTGGTCCGTACACATAGCCTTGCAGCTATACTTCAATGTGTCAAAAGTACATCGCATGTAATATATACTGGGCACCATAATGTATCTGCAGGTGGCAGATGCATCAGAGGACCGTCCAATTTCCGGTTCCTCTGTCGTAGTAACAGAATTTCTTGAACCTGTCACTTACCCAGAGGCTTCTTTATGTTTCTGTAAATTCAACAGAAGCTCGTATAGTTTCTAGAGAAAAGACGGAAACCTATATTTCGTCCGGCACAATGCCGGCCTCACCCGTTCTAACAACGGACATATAGACGTTCCCTGTGCAAAATACAGAACGTTCACAATATTTCTGTAAATCGAACAGAGATAAAACAATAGTTCCGTTGGACCAACGGTGCGTCTACCGCAGTCCGTTAAGGGGACCGTCTACGTAGAAATCAGGATATGTGTTGATTTTCTGTTTTTATATGCATCTTATAGAGGATTTTCTTGCGCTTCCATTGGTACCATCCGTTTACGTCTACTCCGAATAGTGCGCCCACCAGAGGGGGGGAAAGCGATGGGGGTGGAGTGACCTTGAACCCTCCCCCCCCTCATTATTGGGAGTCAATTGAGCGTTTCTCTGCGGGAATGGCATTATAGTTCGTTCATGGGCTACTCAAAGTGGTTCCATTATTCAAACGAAACATTCTAAGGCTGAATAAATATTTTTTATGAAATATTGACAATTTCAGAATTTAGCTGTTCTGCCGTATCTATGATACCGCAGCTTTCACTCATAGCGCGATGACAGCTGCAGTATCATAGCTACAGCTATGGCGAGCACACCAATCCAAAGGGCTTGAAAAGAGCTATAAAACAAAGGAGTTGACTTGACAAAAAAAACTATTTTGGTTGAAAAAAATAAAAAATTAAAAAAATTAATTGTTTTCATGAAAAACACCTATTCTCTTTCGTTGTATATTTTTTCTCAGAGTTACAGAGCTACAGCAATGTAAATTATATCAATCGAAAGGGCTTGAAAAGAGCTACAAACGCTCAAGAGTTCATTGTAGAAAACCCTGTAGTTCAAAAGATAAAAAGAAAAACAATTTTTTTTGTGAAAAAACTCGTTTTTATGGAAACTTGATAATTGGTTTCTCAAATGCTACTTCTTCCACAATTTTAGAGCTACGAGAATGGTTTATATACCATTCGATAGGGCTTAGCAAGGAGTATTCATATGCAATGGCATTTTTGGATTCATTTATTATTTTGAAAATTACACGACATGAAAAAAAATGAAGATAAAGTAAATTTTTTTTTATTTTCAATTCGCAAAATCCACAAAAAGAAGTTAGTGAAATTCCCTATTGCATATGGATATATAGACATAAGCAATCTAAAAACGAAGTACTGGTTATGTAACTTGAAAATTGTAGAAGTAGTAGGATTTTTAAAAAACCCCTTTTTTATCATATTTTTCAAAAAAAAAAAAAAAGTCCACCTACGAAAATTTCGTCGAAATAACAAATGATCTATACATCATTTCACACCTACTGTGAAAATTTCAGAGAAATCCATCCATAAATAACGGTCTTTTTTGTCTACGTAGACGGTTCCCTTAACTCAACAAATGTCTGTAACGACGACGGAAGCAATTGATGCATCTGGCGGACTAACAGAGAGAAAAAAACTCTCTGGCCATATGGATGCCAGACAATTTTCCGTTGTTTTAACACTTTTTTTACAGTGTATTTTTCTCCAACTCGTATGGATATTTTTTCGTTCTCATACAGTTACTTGGTCCATGTTAGATTTTTAAAAACATGTTGATTAATCATGCTTAAATGGTAGTAGTAGTAATATGGGTTTGCTAGCGCTTTAGTTACTCTAACCATTTCGCACCTAAAGTCACATAAAATATAAGTTCACATAAGGTAATCATGTTTAAACCAGATATTTTTAATTTGGATGAAACTTCAATGTAAAACACTTCAATGACACTCGCATCTCGGCATTTGAGTAGACACTCAAACCATCACAACATGTATCCGAATTGTGCATCAGAGATAAGGTATAAATTGCGCATCATTCTACCCCAGCTTCAAGCAACTTCATCAGTAGCAATGCAGTTTAATAACTCACAACTCAGATGGAAATGAAATCACTAGTTTCTTTTACTCTTCTTTACTTTACTTTCTTTAATGTTTCTTCTAAACTTTTTTACTTTTACTCTTCTTCTCAATTTTCGGATTCACTGGAGGTTTCTGTCACCGTCCTGCGCAGATTGAATTAGATTAGATTAGATTAGATGTTGGTTTAGGCCTCTCTAACCGCAACAAGGACGTTCTAGAGAGATCAAGAAGGAAAGCACAATTAAATATGGAGAGGGAACGCGGAATCTATGCATAAGAGGCATAGAAACCGTAAGTTTAGAAAAAAGTGTATGAAAGAAGATAAACGTTGGAGAAAAAAAGAAAGAAAGAAAAAGAAAACCGTTTATTTCCAAGTTGCCACATGAGATACATGCCAACATATTGGCTTTTAAAAGTTTCTTAATATGGGACGTCCTAAAACAAAAGTTCCATACGAGGAGTACTAATTGACTAACCATCCAAGGTGCACAAATAGATAAGCCATACGAGGCATAATAATAGGCAAACTATACAAGGTGTACTATTAGACAAACCATCAGAGGTGTACAAATAGATAGACCATACGAGGCATATTAATAGAAAAAATGTACGAGGCGTACTAATAGACAAACCATACGTGGAGAAAGTAGAAGGCACTGAAAAACAGGATAGCAGTAAACCGAAAATGGTGGTCTTTAACATAAAAAAAAACACTTTATTTCAACAAAAAGAAGGCCTACCTAACTCTCAGCTTAATTAGGCCCTCACAGATTTTACCCCTAAGAGTACTAAATCCCAAAATACATAAGTTGTAACCCCTGAGGGGTGTCATCAGGGATAGATGACCAACATTCTGGGGACAAAACAGCATAGAAAAACAAACCCTGTTACCTAGGATTATTCTCTAGGCTTTACTCTCAGAGGGGAGTCACTATGCTGAAAGAAAATAGTTTAAAAGAAGAAAAAACAGTTGATTTTCAATAAAAATGGTACAAAAAAGATAGTACCATCATTGGTTTTTAAAATATCTTAAAGTTAAGTATTTTGTCTTTCCTCTCCGTTTTTGTGCAAGCATCAAACTAGACCGTCATGGTACCTATGTATGTTTATCAATTGCAGACATTCTGCCCCATATTTTAAAGATAATGCGATTTTTTCTAGTATGAAGCCCTTATAGTAAATTCATGTTTTCTTTCTTATTCACGGCCAAAAATGCTCTTGTTAGGCTAGTATAGTGCAAATTATCATATCATCTCTTACGCTCTAGAGTATATTATAACAACCGCACCTAAGCCTCACGTATTTCTGGAAATATTCTGTACTTGGGAACCGTTGTCACTAGTCAATAGTCGAAAAGAAATGACTGATGGCAATTCACTCCTAATGTTGCTTAATCTACATTTGATGATACATGTAATTATAAGGACAAAGACAAACCCCAGGCACTGAAATGACACTTGCCATCAAAATTTTATATGAGAACTAAATTAAAAGTACAAACACTCACCCATCACTGTCCATCAGCGCACTGACGCGTAGTATCAACTGCAAAATAACACAAATATATTATATCTATAATATCTACATTTTTGATGTATTTAACTGCAGAATTTTATATTAAATGTTTAGAACAAAATAATGCATCCATGCTTTTTTCAAATACAGTCTAATACTATTTGATACACTGTTACACACCCTACAATTATGGAGAGTGGTGTCAAAAGAAAAAGAGTTAATATTATTATATTAACTCTTAACATAACCCCATATTATTCTTTTCAGAATCATATGGGAAAAATTTAATTGAAAAACTTAATAATGGGATTACCAATAGTAAACTATTGGAACAGTAAAAATATGAACAGCATTTTCTTCATATTTCTATTTAATAAAAACTAAATCTATTCAATAAAAAAGTTGATAAAAATTCAATAGATAACTCAACAAAAATTTAATATTTAATAAACAACTATCAAAACAGGATCTGCAAAAAAAACCTTCAGATCCTGTAATTTTTCACTTTCTGTAATAAATTTACTCCTCTATAAGTGCTGCTTAGTCTTCCACTACCTGACACACAAGTTAAAGTGAGAAATACCTACCTTCTTCTGGCGGCGAACTCTGACCAGGCGCTTCCTCACTTCGTCCATCTGGTTCTCTAAGGCTGCCTCCTCCTCCTCCAGCTTAAGAACCAGTTGGGCCACTTGCTCCTCTTTAGTATTACATTCGTCGGACATCTGTTCATTAAATGAAACAGTATTAGATGTTGGTCTTTTATCAATGGCTGACAAAGACCACCAGCATTGTTAATGAAACACTAAATTAAAATGTTAAAACGTTTGTTAGCACGGAAAATGCTCTCAAATAATTGATGAAAATACTCAAAATATGTCTTTAACAGAAGCAATTTTCAATAAATCAGTTAGACAACTCACAAAAATACATGCGGTAATAATGAAATACATATAAATAAAATCAGTGGCGCAGCCAGCCAAAAATTTCTAGAGGGGGGAGCCAGACATTAATTATCAGCAATCTAGGCTAAACATTTTTTAACTTAAAACGGCGACTGACACAGGCAACATTTCGAGAGGGAGTGCCATAGCCCTCTGGTTACGCTACTGAATAAAATTAAATATAGGGTCTATTGAATTGCATTAAATATATTATCTTTTCCATCATTTTTGTCGCACGGTTACACTTGCTTACCTTTCACACTCGATCTTCAACAATGACTGTTAGTTCCCGCGCACTTTACACGTAGCTGAAGACGGGACGAAGGCAAACACTTTCAAGAAAATTTTTCTTTAACGTAAATTGTTGAGAAAAATATTCAATATATTTTGTTAAACATCTAAGGAAAACAATAATGATAACGGTCTGAATCAGAAATATTTTCATATCAACGTGTTCAAGGAAAGAAATGAGAGAAAAACAGTTTATTTCGAATAAAAATCCTGCCAACAGCTCATCATTGGTTTTTAAAATATCTTACTTAAAGTGAGGATCCACATAAGATACACACACATGAGTATCGTAATACCCATGTCACTAGTCAAGCAAATGATTGAGGGCAATGTATTACTAATCTTGCTTAATCTAGATTTGATAATACATGCAACTACAGTTAGAAAAGAAAAAATAATTTCAGTGATGATGCTTTGCTGAAAACATTCTTCTTAGAGTACACTTACATTAAAATACGAAATCAGGAACTCGCAATACAAAGATTTTTCTAAATAATGCGGGTAGATTAAAATCATCCTGAGTCTAATACAACGAGGTTGATTTTCAGAACCATATTTTAACTCATACGTCTCAACTTGTATTCCAATCAAGGGACTCAGAGAAAATGTTTTCATCACGACACAAATTACAATATTTTCATGCTGATAATAGTGACACGAACGGGTGTGCCTGAGTCAGAAACATTAAAACGATTTTCCCACAATGGCTCTTAAGACATGTACAATATTAAGGCGTGAAATTAACCACCTAAATAGGGTCGTCATAACATACTCAAAAGCGTAAGAATTATTTGATAATTTGCACCACAAAAGGCTTAAAGTTGTGCGTGAGGTGAAGTCGAGAGTGTTAGGTGTGGGTATGAAATTCACAGATGCACAAGGCGTATCCTTGATCTGACTCGACTTTGCTGATGGTGCAGTGTCTGTTGTGGAGTCGTGGGAGAAACTGCAAAGAAGGAGGAGTTTGGGAGGATATGCGATAGAAGAAAACTGTGGGTGGATATGAATAACAATTAAGTTATGAGATGTTCAGGGAGGAGGGCTTGGGAGAAATGAGAGTAAGCTTGAACAAAGAAGTACTGAAGGAAATGAATAGCTCCGAGTATATAGAAGCAAGCGAGTCGATGGATGGGGAATTAAAAAGGCAAGAGCTAGGGTTTTCTCCTTTCACAGACTCTTTGGAAAATACCGCGAGGGCCGGGCAAGGATTTAAAACAATTTAAAGAAAAAATTTAAAATGTTTATTTACCACAAGTGATACAACAATAGATTATATCTTAAATCTAGCTAGGGTCTCCAATCTTTTCAATGTATAAGGGCCACATTATATATTTCCTACATTCATGCGAGCCGAAGGAATAAATTATGAAAAAAAACTAATCAGTGCCGACGATAACCAGTGGTGCGATAATTATTTTTTCTAAGCTACCACACCGGGATTTGTTTGGCGGGCCGGATGAAATTATGTGGCGGGCCGGATGTGGCCCGCGGGCCATAGTTTGGAGACCCCTGGTCTAGTACAATGGACATATTTGAGTATAGCTACTTGTGGGCCTGAATAAGTTCAGCGACTTCTAGGACATCCTATCATCAAGCTATTTTTAAAGTGTACAGTTATGTTCAACTGTTGAGATCCAACTTCAGTATATATATTTATTATTATATATGAGTTGTCGCAGTCGCCCATTAAATTGCTTCCGTCCCGTTTTCTATGTTCATGTGCTAACCGCCTTTGTAGAGCGATCGAGCTCCTTCTTCTTGTTCTCGCCGCCGTGCTCGACGGACGTACAGTACATGTAGTTCCTAGATTACTTACTGTGTTTCTCTATACCTCACACTCATACTTATAATCGTTGCCGTACTCCATTATTCCAAGATGGAAAGAGGCCTCTCTGGTCTAACAGGTTATGGGCCCAGTAACCTAACTTTTGATGGCAATGACGAAAGGTATGAGTTGTGGGAAGTGAAATTTCGGGCCTACCTAGACTTGAAATCGTTGGGTGCCGTCCTCGAGGGTGAAGAATCAAGTCTGGATGTTGAGAAGAATAAGAAAGTTTTCTCCGAGCTTGTGCAAAGGCTCGATGATAAAAGTCTCTCGTTGATTATCAGAGACGCCTATGGAGATGGAAGAAAATCCATGAAGATTCTGCGTGATCATTACCTCGGCAGCAGTAAACCGAGAATTATTTCTCTGTATTGCGAGTTGGCTGCGTTGAAGATGAAAAATGGCGAGACGGTAACCGACTACTTGCTGCGGGCAGAGACAACTGCATCCTACCTGAAGAAAGCCGGCGAGAGTATCAGCGATGGACTGATAATCGCCATGATTATCAGGGGATTGCCAGCTGTTTACAACGCGTTTTCTACCGTCATCACGCAAATTGACAGTAAAGAAATGGACTTCATGAAATTCAAATCGGCTCTCAAGAGTGAAGAGGAAACAAAGAAGACCCGACAAGGCTACAGTGAAAGTGAAGAAAGAATTATGAAAGGGAAAGATTCTAAAATTACTTGTTACTTATGTGGTAAGTCAGGTCACAAGAAATATGAGTGAAAAAGTCACAGTGCAAAGAAAAATCGGTGGTGTTCAATTTGTAAAAGTGCATCTCATGTTACTAATTTTTGCAGAAAGAGAGATACCGCAAAAGCGATGGCTACTGATAGCAAAGATGTGAAAAGCTCTTTTTGTTTTAGAGTATCAACAGACTCAGAAAGTGTTTCTGTTGTAGACAGTACAAAGTTACTGGTGGATTGTGGAGCTACTGCTCACATTATTTGTGATAAATCTAAGTTTGTATCTTTAGATGAAAGTTTTGACCCTAGGAATCATTTCATTGAATTAGCAGATGGTTCTAGGATGAACAATATTGAAGAGTGTAAAGGTGATGCGAGAATTACCCTGACTGACGCCAAAAATAGGAAACACAATGTTCTTTTAAAAAATTTTCTTTGTATTCCTAGTTTTAAGCAGAATATTTTCTCTGTCCAGGCTGCTATTGATCAGGGTGCATCATATAATTTCAGTCAAAACGCCTCAAAGTTGTTTGCTTCAGATGGGAATGCGTTTAATATTAAAAAATGTGGAAAGCTGTATTATTTAAATTCTGTAAGCTCTGTTGATTCTATTAATGCTGTTGGTGAACACACTCTGGAGGAGTGGCACAATATTCTTGGGCATTGTAATGTAAAAGATGTGTTGAGCCTAGAAGGTATTACTAAAGGAATGAAAATTACCAACAAGCATAATTTCGATTGTGAGATCTGTGTCCAGGGTAAAATGTGTCAATATAGGAACAGAGACCCTGATGAATAGTCAAGAAAACCTTTAGAGCCAGTCCATAGTGACCTAGCTGGACCTATAAGCCCTACTTCTTTTGAGAATTCCATGTATGTCATGTCTTTTGTGGATGACTTTTCAGGCCTCATTTTTGTGTATTTCCTCAAAAGTAAAAGTGACACTGTTGGGGCATTTAAAAAATTCTTGGCTGATTCTGCTCCATTTGGTTCTGTTAAACGTTTAAGAACAGATAACGGCACCAAGTATTCCTCAAACTTGTTCAAAGCTGTTGTCACGGAGAACAAAATAAAGCATGAATTTTCAGCTCCGTACTCTCCCCGTCAGAATGGGACTGCTGAGAGATCTTGGAGATCATTGTTTGAGATGGCTAGGTGTTTGTTGCTGCATGCAAATTTGCCAAAAGAATTGTGGAATCATGCTGTAAGAACAGCTGCTCACATTAGAAATAGGTGTTTCAACAAAAGGACAGGCAAAACTCCTTTTGAGATGTTCACGGGAAAGAAACCTGACCTTTCCAATATGCACATTTTTGGATCAAAATGTTTTGCCATGGTTCAAAACCCAGGAAAGCTTGACCCTAGGTCAGAGCAGGGTACTTTTCTGGGATATGACCCGTGCAGCCCTGCTTACATGATTTATTTCCCTGAAACTTGTCAAATAAAAAGAGTCAGATGTGTCACATTCTGTGATAAAATTTCTAGAAATGTGGTGGGTGAGGATGAGTTCATTGCTGTAGATAACCCTGCTGAGCTGAAACAAAGTGAGAAGGCTGACAAGGCTGAGGCTGAGTTGAAACCTGGGACTGTTCCAGAAGTGATTCAAAATGAAACTCATTCAGATGCAGAGCCCACTAGAAGGTTTCCTGTGAGAGAAAAGAAGCCCCCAGCTTATTTAAAAGACTATGTTGATCCAGATGAATTGGATATCACTAATAATTTTGTTGATTATTGCTACAGAGTGAGCAGTATCCCTAAGTCTTACTCTGAGGCAATTTCATCCCCAGATTCTGTTGAGTGGAAACAGGCAATGACCACTGAGATAGCTGCACTAGCCGATAATGAGACGTACGAACTTGTTGAAAAGCCAAAAGATAGACCTGTTATTGGGGGACGATGGGTCTATAGTGTTAAATCAGGACCCAATGACCAGGAAACTTTCAAAGCTCGTTATGTAGCCAAGGGATATTCCCAAGTAGCTGATGTCGATTTCAAAGAAACTTTTTCTCCTACAGCACGTCTAACTTCTGTTAGAATGCTGATGGATATTGCTGTGCAAAAGTCGTACATTGTGCACCAGATGGACGTGTGCACTGCTTATCTTCATGCAAAAATTGACTGTGATGTTTTTGTAGAACAGCCTGAGGGATTTGTTGAACTTGACAAAAATGGAGAGAAGTTAGTCTGCAAACTCAAAAAATCTTTGTATGGCTTAAAGCAAAGTGGCCGTAACTGGAACAACCTTTTGCATCATTTTCTTGTTGAACAAAATTTTGTTCAATCTCTCAGTGATACTTGTGTCTATGTGAGGGAAAGCGACTCTGGAAAAGTGATTATCATTGTATGGGTTGATGATTTAATTTTGGCCTCTTCTAACGCTGTTGTATTGAGTGAAGTAAAATGTTCGTTGTCAAATAAATTCAAAATGAAAGATCTTGGACAAATTTCATGTTTTCTAGGCATTGAATTTGATGTGAAGCATGACTCAATTGAGATGAAGCAGTCAAAGTATGTTGATAAAATTTTGTCAAAATTTAGGATGTCTGATTGTAAGCCTAAGTCTATTCCCTGTGATCCCAGTGCCAACAAGCTTGATGTAAGCTCTGATTCTAGGAATTTGTGCGATCTAAAACTGTTCCGTGAGATAGTTGGCAGCCTGATCTACTTGATGACTTGTACTAGGCCTGATATTTGCTATGTTGTTACATTACTGTCGCAACATTTAACTTGTCCAACAAATGCTCATCTGAACTTGTGTAAATTTGTGTTGAAGTATCTTAAAGGTACTATTTCATACGGTTTGAAATTTGTGAAATCCGAGAACCCCGTACAAATTACTGGTTTCTCTGACTCTGACTGGGGTGGATCCTCTGACCGGAAGAGCATATCAGGATATGTGTTTAAGTCATCTAGCAACAGTTCACTGATATCTTGGAAGTCCAAGAAACAAAATATTGTTGCTCCTTCAAGCTGCGAAGCTGAGTATGTTGCCTTGACTTATGCTGTGCAGGAGGGAATTTTCCTCAAACAGCTTCTGTGTGATATGGATGGATATGATTAACCGGTTGAAATTTTTGTTGATAATAGAGGTGCTATTGACCTAGCCAAAAACCCTGTTCATCATCAACGCTCGAAACATATAGACATATGATTTCACTACATTCGAGCAATCATTCAAGACAATAAAGCAGTTTTGAGCTTTGTTCCTTCAGAGGAAAACATAGCTGACATGTTCACAAAGCCTGTTACTAGACAGTCGTTGCTTAAATTCAAAGTGTGTGTTTAATTCTAAGTTACTGTGTCTGACATGTTTCCAGTTTAGCTTTGTGTAGATCAATTGCAAGAAAAGGTAGAACTTTCTTGAGTACAATACTCTTAACGCTAATGCGGACTATGCATTATTGTGCGTTATATTTTTTTTGTATCGTGCTCAGTGTAATCTGTTGATCTACACTGATGATTTTTTTATGTTGTTTTTCTGCTGTTCAATGTTCAATGAAAGATCTGAATGTTGAAATGTTAGCTCTAATTGATTACTATGTGAATTGATGCATAGTGGGATGGAATACTTCAGTTGGAGGGGGTGTGTTGAGATCCAACTTCAGTATATATATTTATTATTATATATGAGTTGTCGCAGTCGCCCATTAAATTGCTTCCGTCCTGTTTTCTATGTTCATGTGCTAACCGCCTTTGTAGAGCGATCGAGCTCCTTCTTCTTGTTCTCGCCGCCGTGCTCGACGGACGTACAGTACATGTAGTTCCTAGATTACTTACTGTGTTTCTCTATACCCCACACTCATACTTATAATCGTTGCCGTACTCCATTATTCCAAGATGGAAAGAGGCCTCTCTAGTCTAACATCAACCTAATTTACTTAACCTAGAGGCATACGAGACTGGTCATGTTTCGATGCTTAATTTTATACAAAGAAAGAAATAGTTAATATGAGCTAGATGGGAACAGAATATCCAATAAAAATTATTGGTAGCATAATGTCTATATTATTATCATGGAAGATTACCTTATCGAGATGAGGCGCATAAAAAAAAGAAATTGATTTGAACTACCTTATATGATTAATATTTCGATAGGAAGAGGGATTCAAGATTTGTTTTGAAATCATTGTAAGAGCTTTTTTTACGGATCTCATCTGGGATTGCATTCCAATTCTTAGTTCCAATGAAAAGGATATTGCGTTGTGACCCAGATTTTGAATAATGAGGAAGTATGAAGTTACTCTTGTTTCGGGTTAACTGATCATGATGACCAGTTTGAGCAGTGAAAAGAAAATAAAAAGAAAGAAAAACAATTTATTTCCAATAGAGATGGTACAATAGTACCATCATTGGTATTTAAAATATCTTAAAATCTGATTTCGAGTAAATTATCTCACTGATCAGTCTAGTGCGAAACTAGGTTAAGTGATGTAGGTTAAACATTATTGTACACCTTAGAATAACGTTGATGGTAGGATGCCCCAGAAGTCGCTGAACTTATTCGGGCCCACTGGTAGCTATATTCAAATTTGACCATTGTACTAGACTTGAAAAACATTCTACCTCTGTATCTCCTGTGGTAAATAAATTGTTTTTGTTTGGACACAAGCCCAGCACAAGTGTTAACTCTTCTCACAGTGCATTTCAATTTTTTCTAGTGAAGTGAAGTTGGCTTTATTGGCTCAGACTTCTTGAAGCGAGCTGGGGTGTGGAGGGTTACCGCGCTAAGTGCTTCTAAACTCCGGGCTCTCACCGCTACGCCATGGGGACGAACCGTGTCGGCCAAGCTATACATTTAATGTTTTCTACCAATTTTTACTGTTTGTGCCTATGCTCAGTAAAATTATGGCTGCCGCATGTAGTTTTTGCTCCTATGGTGACCCTTCTCCAGAATCATTTTCAAGAAATCATTTCAGAAATTTCAAGCTATAGTTTTTATTTTTCACAAGTTCGGTTAGAAGATACATGGACCAAAATAGACAAATGAACTCGAAGATGAAGTTCATAGCAAGAAGAATTGTGATGCGTGGTCAAACTATCGCTGTATGGGCGTAAAATACCACAAAAAATCTAAACCTAAGAACTTTGGAACACTACCAGAGCAAATTTAGAATCTTGAAAATGGGACGAATGTTAGAAGTATTTGCCAGAGTACAGATTACTTAGATTAGGTCTTTTGTTAGTTTTGCCCAGCTAATTCAAGCTCGAACATTTCTAGTCAAGTACGTCAGTGCTTTCTATAAGAGAAATTAGATACGATCGTTGCTTTGTGAGCAAGGTTGCTATCAGGTCGTTTAAAAACAACCGAAGTGCTGTTTTCACTAACCGGACTACGAATCGGCGAGCCTAACGCTTTGAATATCGTTCTCATCTAGGTAATAGTTTCAATTATTACATATAAGCACTCAAAGTTATTCTTAATTTAAAACTCATAAGTTCTTTGTCTGCCATTATATCATAATTTATGGCAATCTTGGTGAGTAAGATGTGAGGCTTTCTTCACTGCGAGGTATTTCAGTGAAGCAAATTATCCCTTAAAAGCTATTTATTTGGTCTACGATAAATACTTATATTCAGCCAGAAAAGACGGCTGAAGTACCTTAAATCAATGAAACAAAATCATTTTGACATTAATATAATTTCTCTCAAATTGTAGGTACGGAGTTCAAATTAATTCAAAGTTTACGAGTCACATTTTCTACCTACCTTGGTAATGCACGGTCTTTTTATTTATAAGGCAAGAAAAATACTTAATCGAATAATATTTGAGACTGTCGAGTCAATGGCTCCTGTATAATAGGAGATATAGCGTGAGTGGTCGCTTGATTGGGCTGTAGGTAAAAATGGCACTCCACTTCGCTTAAAAAATGGACATAAGATCACGTTTTTGTATTACATAATGCATTTCTCATCATCTTTATTACACTAGGGCTTCTTTTGAGTCACTCAAGAGCCTAAAAAAATGTAAATGGACATGTCGTAAAATAGGTACATCAATATATTATATGGTCCTAATACCTGCACTGGTGAGAATTATGCCTATTCACTGATGTAAAATGTGGTTCAAAAGAGGTGAACAGGTAGAATAATGATGTTCTTTCTATTTTATTATGATGGTGAAGATAGTTATTATGCGAATATTTTATTGAAGGCAGTGCGTAGCGATGGCGAACTTTTGATGCAGTTCCGTCAGTCACGACCACTCATAGTTTCTCTTATCGGTTTATCGTCCGAGTTTACTGGTTCTTTTACTTTCTGAGTGACAGGAGCCCCTGAAAAAACGGTGCGTTTAGGTTAAGGTTGATGAAAAATTACGTACTCGTATATTCTGAACGTTATATGGTAGCTCACGCACTATATCAGTTAGTGCGATAGATGTGGTATTACTACTGTTGCATCAATTCATGAACTCCAGTTATGTTTTCCAAATTAAATTGTGTTCATTACTTCCTGTTGAAAATATTCAAGTGTTAGGCCCTAGGGTAATTCATCAAATATCGAACTGAACTGATTATCGAACAACTTTGGAAATATGCGCGTAATAAATTTAGTAAGCATCCAAACTTGCTCAGTGCCAGTGATCTTACATTTAAAACTCCTATTTTAGTGATAAAAACTCATTTCTTTGAGCTGCAAACTGCTACCAGCGGTTGCGAACGCATTTTCTGTACGACCCTTACAAATTGGTCGAATTTTTTCACTCGAAAAATCTTACGCACCTGGGGAAAATTGCGACGGTTTAATTGTTGTTGGGTCACCGTCAACCTCCCATCATAACTAGAGAGTAGTGTTGTCATATGATGTTCTGTTACTGTATTTTTTTCTTTTCCGCCAAAAACTTGATAATTATTCCATGTTCGACATTCAGTTCCTTTTTCATGTCAGTATTAAATACTGAACAAAGGTGTTCGAATCAAAATTCCTTAAAAATCATGAATTTATGCCTCAAACAAGACTTTTCAATTCTTAATTCTTTTAAATAAGTGAATCGATCTATTGAACGCCTGTTTTATTTCATTAAAATATTGTATTAACGCTTGATAATAACATTGAATAGTTGAAGATGGTGAGGGGCTATCAATTCTGGTGAGGGGCTATCAATCAGCTGCTGGTGTTCCAAGGCCCTCAAGATCATCAATGATTCGTCTGGCTACATTTACTGGTGATCAATCCCTTGCCAAGAAAATTGATGCAAGCATCAAAAATAATTCTTTGACGAGTGCTTTACACTCTACTCCAAAAAAGGTCACACAGGTTGATGATCACAATGATGGTTCAACAAACACTGCAAATGAAACTTCGACATCGTATTCAAATTTTGATAACTCTCCATTCAAATGCATCTTGAAAATAAGTAATGAGACAGTTATTTCAAACAAACAAACAAAACAAACATCGGCATCTTTGGGATGCTTTATTTCCAATCAAGCCTGATACAAATGATCTTAAGCATTGGTTTTTCAAATGTCTTAAAACTAACACTATATATAGGACACCATGACGGTTCCCCCGTAAAGCCGGTACCCATTTCCGACACCTAGGTCGAGTGGGGTATTGTGCTTGAGCTTTCCCTTATACCCAACGGGGAAAATCGCAGCGCCAGCGCCGGGATACAAACCCGCGACTCCAACGTACAAGTCCGATCCCGTAACCGCTGTGCCACCGCGAGCATTTCCAAGAAAATCCAGTGCACCAAAGAAGAAAAAGAATGAAAGAAAAACGTTTATTTTCCAAGTAACCACATGAGATACATGTCAACATATTGGGTTTTAAAAAGTTTCTTAATATAGGACGTCCTAAAACAAAAGTTCCATACGAGGAGTACTAATTGACAAACCATCAGAGGTGTACAAAAAGAAAAGCCATATGAGGCATAATAATTGACAAACTATACGAGGTGTACTAATAGACAAACTATCAGAGGTGTACAAATAGATAGACCATACGAGGCATATTAATGAACAAAATATACGAGGCGTACTAATAGACAAACCATACGTGGCGTGCTAATAGTCTAACAAATGTTCCATACGAGGAGAACTAATTGACAAACCATCCAACCAATCAAAATTCTTGTTCGATTCATGTTCGATATTGATAAAATTATGTTATTGAAGAATTCGATTTTTAAAACAATAAATAAATTCCAACAATCAACGTTGTCTTTAAAGCGACATCACAGAACAAGAAAGCAACTGTTCAAGAATAATCTTGAGGCCCGCAACAGTTATTCAGAGCAAAAGTTCCCGATTTATGAAGGTTGTTTCTAGACACACGTGGTTTCTGTTCGATATTTGATGAATTACCCTATATATTTATTGTTGTTACCAAACATCCATAGGCTTGTGATGTTGTATTAGGTTAAACAGAATTCTGCTATTCAAATTGAGTTTGTAACTAAGTTATGCAAGTGTTCAATTTCTTGGCAAATTAGTAAAGAGTAAGACTAGTCTATTGGGTAAATTGCGGAACAAGTCTCGCTGAGCGGCGAAGTCGCTCAGCGAGAATGAAAATATCGATTATAACTGGAATTTGATGCTGATTCCGAATCTGCAATTTGTTTTGACCGCTCTCGATTTTTTCGATTTTTTGTGATTTTTTGAATTTTAAATTTTAAATTTTTATACATTTTTAATGCTTTTTTGGCCTGCACCACCTCATGATCCAAACTCTGCCATTCTCGACCCAACCTGGTCGGACTTGGCATACTTTGGCTTGCACCACCTCATGATCCGAACTCTGCCATTCTCGACTCAACATGGTCAGACCGTGCCTTGAAGACCTGAGTACCGGATAGGGCCGGATTCCACCCAACCTGTACGGACATGGCATTTCTTTGGGCACCACCTCGGTTGTTGCTAGCCGCCTTTCCAAAAAAAAAAAAAAATCTAAAAAATCTAGAGCGGTCAAAACAAATTGCATATTCGGAATCAGCATCAAATTCCAGTTATAATCGATATTTTCATTTGAGCCTAAATTGCAATGTTTGTGTATTTTTGACAATTGAGCCTATATTTTCTTAGGTCAATATGTAATTTAGGTGCCTCACGGAAATTAAGAATTCCGTTGGGCAAAATCACTATAGGAACACATTTAAAAACCTTTTACAAGAATGACATTCTGCTTGCTGATGTGTTATTTTCGAATTATTAAACTTTGAAGTTGGCTGTCACTTGCCAAGCGGAATTTATTTAATAACGGAAGCTAACCCCCTATTACAAACGTAATGAGGTTGAGTCGTAAGGGTTAGCCACAGTTCTTCTAGTGAAAATTATAAATAAAGGTTCTAATCCACCCATTAGGGTTATGTCCGCAAGTGTGTTGACATCAGCTCCAAGATGGCGGCGGTCGTACCGGGTGGCCACCGCCATCTTAGAGCAGATGTCAAGACAATTGTTGACGTCACCCTAATGGGTGGGTTTGAGCTTTTATTTATAATTTTCACTGGAAGAACTGTGGCTCCCCCTTATGACCCAACCTCTTTACATTTGTAATAGGGGGTTAGCTTCCATTTTTAATTAAATTCTGCTCGGTGCGCTTGCTTCCTTTGGCGCACGACAGCCAACTTCAAAGTTTATTAATTCAAAAATAACGCATCAGCGAGCAGAATGTCAATTCATGTAAAAGGTTTTTAAATGTGTTCCTTTTATGATTCTCTACAACAAAATTCTTGATTTCCGTGAGGCACCTAAAATACATATTGACCTTTTCTTATATTAATTCATCATGCCATTCAAACAGGTTAAGATAAAATGATGATGAAAATAACATTTTTTGTTAGAAAAAGATGTCAACTTTATTATTGGCAGATTAATTATATATGTGCAATTTGAGCTCTTAATGCTTTTTCATAATGTTTTCAAATCAATGCAATTGGTTGCTTCTAATGTTTTCTAACATTTTAGCAGTGGCAAACTTTTATAGCAGAATGCTATGATGGTATTCCTATCTCACATACTGGATTATCTTTTTTGGACTCATCTGTTGGTGAAAATTAAAATTTATTTGCTAGTAAAGTCTTCATTGCTGTTCAAAGGTAAAGCCTCTGACATTGTCTTATTTTAGTTACCTCATTTGTGAGTGAGCAATCTGGTATATTATTATTTTAAAGTTAACCTATTTTAGTATATAAAATTATGTCTTACTTTAAGTACTTGATTAATGAATAGGCATAAGTCAAACCGGTAAATCTGAAGGAAAGGACAATAAGTGATTTCTGACTTTTCGGTGCCTAAGCCTAATTAGATCAAAATAAACAAGTTTTCTTCTATGCACTTTCTGTCTGAAATGATTATATTATGAGTTGTAGCGGCAGGTTAAGTTTCGTCTGTGATGACAAATGCGCTCAAATAAACAGCTACTCATCGATTTTTGAATTTTTGTTGCTTGAATCATGGTAATAACATCGAAATAAACAACTTTTCTTCTATACACTTTTTTTGTCAAATGAGTATTTAACGAGGTATAGCGTTATGTTTGGTTTCGTCTTTGATGACGATCGCGCTGTAAGCGAGACTCTATTGCAGTGATGCCATACCACGGGATCGAAGAATTTCTTTCCGCTTCAAACACTGGAGTTGCGGTAAGTCATTTACTGCTATAACTAACAAAATACTCATTTCAGACAGAAAGTGCATGGAAGAAAACTTGTTTATTTTGATCTAATTAACTATGCTTAGGCATCGAAATTTACAATATTGATTATTGTTCTTTCCTTCAGATTTACCGTCAAACCATTAAATTATTTGTTATATGTACTGAGTTATTAGAACATACTGTGTATTGGTATACTAGCACCGTGACCATAGTGGGTCAATATTGAATGTAGCCCGTCAACAATCCTGAAAATTTTGTTGAAATATTTATGTAATTGAAGACATTTTAAGAGGTTTTACAATCACATCTTGCTCATAAATGTTTACTTTTCGAGGTATTGAACTTTGAAGCTATAGGAACATTGAAAACAAAATTGAACAAACTTACTTGTAAATTAAACAAGCTGAAATACAGTATTGATGTAACGATAGATGAGATAAGGTAAGATAAAGTTAGATTTGTTAAAGAAAATAACCTAAACCTAAAACAACTTAATTTAGCCGTACCAAGGCCGATAGTTTCCTGCCCACTGCACGTGTTCTGCATCCACCTTACACCGGAAGAGCCATTTCGGAGCTGCTGTTAATGCTATTCTTATCTAAATATTATTTATGCAATATCTTGAAAACTTAATATTTACAAGCATAATATCACTCATTTAAAACCTTTTAAAATGTCTCCAAATACCTAAATATACCAATAAAATTTTAAAAATTGTTGGTATACTAAATTCATTATTGACCCCACAGTGTATCAGTAAGCAAGAACTGTGTTAGAGAAACAGCCGATCATGTACTGGAATTAAGTGTTCATGGCAGTGTAGCTAACATGCTCTGTTAACTTACCAGTTTGTTACTAATAATTTTGAATGTTTTTCCTTCCTGTCATACCTAATTTATGTATAGCATTTTGTAGGAAATTGAACTCATTATCAACTCCTGCTGTATGGTTATTCAATTTTAACATTTGAGTTAAATTCTCTTGAAAATAAGTGTTAGTTGTAATTTATAAGTAGTTTTTGATTAATTTTGAAGTTCTTTAGAATAATAGAAATTACTTTTTCAAATTATGTGCATCTGGTAGGAATTATAAATGTTCTATATCAGTTCAGAAATGTGAGCATGCTTTTATTCAACACATTACCTGTGGCAGGTTGAACTGAAGTTCAGTGTTCAATTTCAATTTAAATTAGCGTTAACATTATAGATAAATTTTGAAAATAACAAACAATAAATAAATGATGCCTTTCTTTAATTTTCATCAAATATTTATAAAAATTGAGTTGGTGACTGCATGTTGGTCAGCAGCATTATGAAAATCCTCTCTGTGACCACTGGTGGGTCCCCTTGCAGGAAATGTGTTAAAACTATTGTTTAGGTGCTATTGTTTTAGCTACCAAGGTTGCCAGATAATTTCACAAGAATTAATATCATTTTTCTTTTGAAATCCTTTTGATTTCTGAAAATAAATCTTGCCGATAATGAATTTTTTTTAAATATAGTGACAAATTACAGCTGGAAATGATAACAATACCAGAGATATCTTTATATGTATTTTCTGGTAATTATATGCATTTTTGGAATGTTTAACACTTTGACCGCAGCGTGACCCACCGGTGGTACACGGAGGTAATTTTCACAACGCTGCAGACCGACCAGTAGTCACAAACACAATTTCCATAAATACTTAATCAAAGCTAAATGAAGGCACGATCCAGTTCATGTTTGCTATTTTCAACATCGCGCGCTGCAGTTGACTTTTAATTTGAGTTTGGTGTTGAACTTAATATTTAGTAGTCGTGGTTAAAGTGTTAAATAGGAATGTAATATTGTGTAACCTTCAAAACTGAGGAAGGAAATTACTTCAAAAGACCAAGACTGCAAGTTTTCAGGACAGACTTCATTTGAAATTTCTCTTATTTTATATTATTTTTGAACCTTTCTTTTGACTCTAGTAGACAAACAAATGGACAAACATACAAGCCAATGATATAGTTAGATTTGTGAGAAAATTCTCTATAAGATTGGCTAAAAAACTGAAAATTGATAATTTTTTTTGGTAATTTCAACCAAACGGTGCCCTTGAATATGAACTCCGAAATGTCATAAGGAGACGTGAGAGGTTCTGTTAGCTCTGGTCTGCCTGAGTCTGAAGTTGTGTAGGCACACCATCTTCCATAACTTCCTCAGGTTCACACAATGGTGCAATAGTTTTATACCTCTAGGAATTACATGTTGCTTACTCAGTGACACCAACTTGTTGCTTCAGCTTGCTTTAGTGCTTTAATGATACCCAAGCTTTCTGGATTGGATATAATTACTGTTACTTCCCGTCAAGCATATTATATGACAAATCATTTCAAATGTTCTTATATATTTCTGAAAATACTGTAATGAAATTACTTTTTGTATGCATTGTTGTCTGATGTGTTCAACTAAAGAATTCTGTCCGTTGCAGCTTTGGTCTCAGCACAGCACAGCCTGTTGGGGGAGACTGCAGCCCAGGACTTGAACAATGGTGGATCGATTGGGTGAGTGAGACTAATTTCTTCAAAACTTAATTGCAAATAACACAGCATTCCTGTTTATGTTTTTCATTTAATTATTTTCATTCAACATAGACGTTTTATCTATGAAACTAATTATCTACTCATGCGTCCTCCAAATTATCATATTGATTGACAAATTAGATTGCTCTAAATCATGCATACAATCTCATCCAGATACACAGACATACAGAAGGTATCAGGCAGTCGATAGAGGCAATAGCCATTTTGATAGTTCTTGCCTTTAAGAGTAAGTTAGTGAAGAAAGATAGAGAGGGACTTACAAGTTCTAAGGTCTTGTTTACTATTTGGTCTACTGAGGATGAATATTTAGTACCTTGAAATTGATAGTTAAAATTTTTACAATGATCTTTAATTGCTAACAAAGATGAAGCATGATCAATTCCATGAGGAATAGTTAGAAATACGCTGTGTCTGATTAACAGTTGAGTTTATCAGTACTAATGTATGACAGAATGCAGCAGTCACTTTCTAAAAGTTGCCACATCCACTCCACAGCGCTATCTCCATTCTTCATAGTGAAAAACTTAACCATCCTGTCAAGAATACCTGGTTTTTTATCCTTTGTGGATCAAATAGTGAACTAGACCTAAATATATTAGTCCCTTTTCATTGTTACTCACAAACCTGGTCTCAAAATAAGTGCTATCAAATGGGCAATCGTCTCTGTTTACTACCACATTGTGCACGTGTGGCTATTAGGATTAGACCATGTACGTGATCAAGAGCATGCATCTAATTCATTCATGAAAGTAAAAAAATTGAATTTTTTGGCTTCTTAAGACAGAGACATATCTATTTCTTTGGCTTATACTCTCTTCATATTCTAAGTTTTATTCAACTCATTGATTTCTACATTTATTCAACCTACATCTTGATGTAACATGTTATAGTGTTTTTTTTTGTGGTGTTTCCTAAACCCTAATATTTTGTGGTGTTTCCTAAACTAAAATGTTTTAATGTATCATCATCTCATTTGTTTACCCTTTGGTGGTTGAACAATGTATCATATCTGAGCTGTATTTCTAGCCTCAAATTGTGTGCACCATGAAACTGTAATCATAAAGCTACCAACGTACGTGTATATGCATGTGTGTAGGTATTGGTGCACATTTATGCACATATTGATTACTTCTGATGAGACACATTGGTCAACCTGTGTAACTGTGTATTCTATTCTCTGTTTGATATTGGCTGATGTAGTCTTCAATGCTTTACGAATTCCAAGATACAAACCTAGCATATTACGTTATTATTGATATCTGTGCAAATTAGTAAGGACCTTGTGTGGGAACACACCTTGGGCATAGATTCTGCATCCCCTCAACGCCATACTAGAGAGTACTATTCTTCATATCTTTAGAACATCTTGGTTGTGATTAGGGAGGTTCAAAACAACTTAGAGTTCAATCTAATCTGTTATTATTCATGTTACTTCAAAATAATTAGTCCACCTGCAGATAGCTGACCATTGAAGCCTTACAACACCCCTCAGGGGGATACAACTATTGTGTCTATGGGAATATGCTCTTCCAGGGGGAAAATGTGTGAGAGCCCGAACTGAGAGTTAGGTAGGCCTTTCTTTTTGTTGAGGTGAAATATTTTTGTTATGTTTAAAGGACCACCTTTTTTGGTTCACTGCTGTCCTGTTTTTCAGCACCTATGTACTACTTCCGTCTTTAACTTTTATCTTGTTTCATAACTTCTTTCTCAATTTACTGTTTCTATGCCCTTTCTGCATAGATTCCGCGTTTCCCCTATCTCCATACAGAATGGTGCCTTCCACCTTCCTGTCTTCAGAACGCTGTTTCTTTGGCTGGGGAGGCTTAAACTAACCTCTAATCTAATCTTATTTGCAACAATGCACATGCTTGTAAAAACATTTCTCAAATTTATAACTTCCCTGTCCCACCACGCTTACTACGATGAGGCATTTCAAAGATAGCCTAGTCTTGCTTGTGGAGTCGCTCGCCAGTCGGGGCTGCGTCATTCTTTACACTGTTTCCTATTGACGTAGACGCGATTTTTCATCGTCAGCAACAATGCGGCAAAGAAAGCGTTGCTTGTCTCCATGTTGAACGGTGTCGAGCGAGCACACTGGCGGCATGCGCGGAGCACCGATTTCTGTTGTCTTCGTTCAAGCGTGAGGAGACACCTTAGCGACAAGTTTTTAAACTAGGGCTTTTGCGGTGGTTGTTCACCAGTTTTTTTTTAATCGCAGTTTTAATCCCTCATGTAGCTTAAAAATTCCTTTTTTAGAAAGTGCAAAAGCCAAGCGCAGTCGGGACTTGGAAGTATTGTTGTTTTTATATCGACGGTACAAATCTCTTGAGGTGAATTAGCTGCAGGAACACTTTTATTGAATGCAGGACAAACGGGATCAAAACCTGTTTTATTCATTATTCCGTATTTCCCATTAAAGATCTGAAAGTGAATTGAAAGCAATGAAATAGCAAGATGTGTATTGATAATTGATTTTTGGATTTTTAGGTACTGCGGTCATGGTTCACGCAAATGATCATTGAAAAATGGAGCCTCTAAACATTTTTCAATAGGTAATTCAGTTACGCATTAAAATCACCATAATTTAATCTAGAAGACATAGTTCAGAAAAAGTTGTAGCTATATTTTGGTTCCTCCGAATAATTCGGACATTTCCGTTATGAAAATACGTAATTAAAGGCGGATTACGAAATTTTACGTGCCACATGAAGTGATACCATTTCATCGATGGAAACGGGAGCATCCCGAGAGGAAATGTGAGATCCTGAGCTGAAGGTTAGATACAGACTTTCCTTTGTTGGAATAGAATAGGTTTTTGTTCTGTTACGGACCATCTTTTTACGGTTCACTGCTGTCCTGTTTTTCAGCACCTACTACTTTCTTCTTCAACTTTTTCTTGTTTCATGAACTTTCTTTGCGTACTGTTTCTGTGCACCTTGTGCATAGATTCCGCGTTCCCTCAACTCCATACTAAATGGTGCCTTCCTCCTTCCTCTCTTGGAACATCTTTGTCGTGATTTAAGGAGGCTAAAACTTATGTTCAATGATATAGATATAATGTTGAAATAGAAAGGTTTTTCGTTTCGTTGTAGACTTTGTTCGGTTCACTGCCGACCTGCTTTCAGCGCATTAATTTCACAACTTGTATCTTACTTCAAAACTTTCTTTCAGTCTGTTTCCTTGCGCAGGGTGTGGGAACACTCATTATGTGTAGTTACACATTCCACCAATTCCGTACGAAATGTTTCTCCTTTTCGGAACACCGCTGTTGTGGAAAGAGAGGATCAAACTAACTTCCACTCTAAAAACATATCAATTAATATTTTATGCTAAACTACTTTATTGCTTCACAGTATCATACAAACCGCCAGTTACGCTGCAAATCTAGTATGTATGTGGAATTTATTTACATGGCTACAGGCTACAGAGATTCGCATTTTCCGCATTGTTTAGTTTCACGGTCGCTATACAACGAAACCCCTGAAGTAAAATCTCTGCTAGTTGTAGTGTTCTTTGTTTGTGACACGTCAGCTTACTTCCGCTCTTAGTCATTCTATGTTGGAATCGCTTTCTTTGTACGCAGTCTGAGCTCGCTTTGTGGCATTCAGTGGCATTTCCTATGGCTTGATGTTTTGTGCTTGCCCGTTTTTATGCGCGTCATTTCCGCCTCGGATGCGAAGGGAAGGTGCCCTAACACCTGTCACTCCAACGCTATGGCAAGCGTATCCTAGTTACAACCTGCAAATTCTTTCCCCGTTCCTGGCCTATTTTTATCCCTGGCTTAAAAATTCTGAATGCTATACCTGTGCACTTCACCGTAGTTTTGTTTGTGGAAGCATTTTCAGTTGGTGTTGAGGTGTACTGTCGGCTAAAATTTGCCTGATAGGTAGGACAAGTATGGTGCTCTGACACAGGTCTAACGCGGATAATATTCTTATATTTGACGTCACCGTACGCTCCTTTGCTTCCTTCCGTAGTATTATACCGTGAAAGGGAACCCTGAACCTCCAAAAGCGTATTCTTCCGAAGGGTATTCCTTCTAAGTAGACTTCGCGGTTTTTCTCGGGCTACTGTTTGAGGATAACTGGTAGCGTTCCGTGTTTATCCTTATTTTCTAAATTGCTACTGTTACTCTTCGTGCTAAATAGTTCCTTAACTGTAAACCGCTGAGAATTTCAGAGAATTCTATTTAATTTTTAAGTCGGTTGTATGTACGTTGTAGTACACGGATTAGATTTAGGACGTATAATAATGCTAGTTTTTTCATTCTTTAGTGTTCCCTGCCTCGGCTAGGGCCAAAAACTGGCATTGCCGGTCCGCAGTCTTCATTAAGGGGACCATCCCCGGGCCAAATTGGGTCCCCGAATGGAAATGCGTGTTTTTGTTGAAAAAGGATCCATAGGGGGTGGGTTGGTTATTGTGCCATGAAATTTTATGGCGCTACGGACGCTAGAAACCCTCCCACGGGGGGTCCAAAGGGGACCGATAAACATCATTTTTGGGCCCAATTTTTTTTCTTGTTGAAAAAGGATCCTTAGGGGTTGGGTTATTGTGCCATGAAATTTTTATGGCGCTATGGACGCTAGAAACCCCCCACGGGAGGTCCAAAGGGGACCCCCCGGGGGTCCCAAGGGGTCCCCCCGGGGGTCCCAAGGGGTCCCCCCGGGGGGGGGACCCCTCCACGAATTTTTCGAAAAATAATAAAAAACTAAGGCCTGAATCGAAAAAGTGACACGAGTAAAAAAGGTTTACTTTCAACAAATACATATACTGGCCAATTTTCAAACGAATCGGACGAAAAAAGTTGGTGAGACCTCAATATGACTGAGTACTCAAAAGAACTGTAAAATTTCTCTATAATTTTATGCACTATTTTTCTTGTGTTTCATTGAAATTCAAGAGGGAAAACGTTGCTCGTAATTCGTACATAGAAATAAATCATGGAAACTGCATTCATGTACAAAAATTTTCATGATATTCCAATTCAATGGACACACATTGTTTTTGGGCTCTAGTGAAAAATTACCGTTTTTACCATTCAAATCGTATCAGGGCATTGAGTTTTGATGCTAGAACAAAACCAAAGACAGTTTTAGAATCCTTGGAACATTTCTAACAAAAGTACATTCTTTTTGTTTTAAAATTCAAATATTTCGAAAAAATATATTCTATACCCAAAAAATTTTCAAGGATTTAAAAAATTGAAAAAAATTAAAAAAATTTGAATTTTCAAAAAAAAATAAATGTACTTTTGTTAGAAATGTTCCAAGGATTCTAAAACTGTCTTTGGTTTTGTTCTAGCATCAAAACTCAATGCCCTGATAGGATTTGAATGGTACCTAAATATGCCCCAAAAAACAAATTTTTCGTAAAAAAAAGGCCTAAATCGAAAAAGTGACAAGTGACGGTTTACTTTCAACAAATACATATACTGGCCAATTTTCAAACGAATCGGACGAAGCTAGTTCAACCCCCCGGATGGTCCCCTTAAATGCTCTGTTGTCTGAATTGGAACGGTTCAATGATAGGCCCTGCCAGGCATTGTTTTTTGGTGATCCCTTTATCGCGCGAGGGAGGTGTGTGCGAAGTGATTATGTCTTTATCTTGCATTGTTCGATGTCGAGCTTGTTAGATCTATCGTGCACCCGTAGGTGCTCTACGAAGTGCTGATATAAGCCTTGTTCGTTCTATCACCGGTTTGTAGAGTCCTAAAGAGCTGGTTTTCCCTTAGGGGGAGGTGGAGGTCGAAGATGGAGTGAGTTTAGTGACACGCAGAAGACTAAGGATTAATTCATAGCTTGTGCATTATTTCATAAAATACGCAGGATTAGTTCTGAATTGTGGTTTTACCTGCGATCTGTTTACTTTTGAAATAGAACCCCCCCAAAAATTAGTTATCCTTGAGCACGTTAATGGTGCAGTTGATGGTGACGCTTAAATTGATTGGCCCGCAAGAATGAACAAACGTGCTGTGTTCTCTTCATTTGTACAAGGAACTATCCGCCCATCGTTAAGAAGTATCTTATTTGTGAACAAATTGTACTTGTACCTACTTTATTTTTTATTCAACACCTAGCCTCCTGTTATCTGTACAACATCTAATTGAGATATTTGCGTTGATTCATAACTCGTAAATATTTGCTTGCTTAGGTTTTCCATCGGCTCCAGTTATCTGTGAATTTCCGACTGTTCGGCAGTAGTTATGAAATACTGCTTTGTTGATGCATTTTTTCAATGACGTGAATTGTTTTAGTTTACGCGGCAAAAACTTGGAGTCAATTCCCAGACATTTTAATGTTCCCAAGAAAAACCTTTTTATGAACCACTAGTTAATGTGCAACAGGTAAACGCGGACGGTTCTAAAATGCCTGCATCCGCTGAATTTCCCATTGAGGCAGCTTTGTAATAGCTCTTCTATCGGAATCTTACCTAATAACACCCTTGGTGTGTTCATTTATTTGTTTCGTGTCCGCTTCTTCATTCCCTCACGCTCTTGAGGATGCTTAATGACTGTATCTGTGATACGAGTTTCACCGGTGCACAAGTTATAAGAAAATTTTTTGTCGCCGGTACTATTAGGGTAGAAATATACAGTATATCTTTGTCATCTTCATCTGAAAAATTTATTCAAAGAAAATATTGAATCCTGTCATTTTTGACGGGCCGTGTACACTATATAGTTACTGCAGAAAGCACTGAGTGGCTCAATCGCAGCTGCCACGCCAGTCTGTCCTCAGTGTCCTGGTGCAGTGCGCGGTGACGGCGTGGTCGCTGGAACGTGCTCGGGACAAGTTGTCTTGTCTTCACGAGCATGAATTACTAACGTTTCGACCTGGAAAATCTAGTTCAGTTACAAACTGTCAACCCAGATCTCGCATTATGAGACGTCGGTGGTGGCCGATAGCTGTTGGAATTGAACGATCGTCTCCAAATTTGTGAATGTATTGTACATCCTCGTAAATTTTTCTGATATTGGAAGATCGTCAGGGAGCAGAAACGTCATCATAAAAGCCATATTAGACATTGGCTTGTGCGCTTGAATTTACAGCAGATGAACCTAATTCCAAACATACAGGACACATCCCATTATCTGTGTAAAATAAAGTAATTAACCGTATGAATATTAGAAAATAGAATTCATGCTAAATGCGATAACCTATTTACCATAGCAAGTGGGTATGGACCGACGCTATTATTTACGACTGCTTTGAGCTGGAAAATAAACGAAGCGTCTGATTCTTGAACCCTTATGTTTTTTTTTTCAGCTCAAACTGGTTTTAAAAATATGTGCCCATTCATACCTACTTGAAAGGTAAATAGGGAGTAGCGCTTAGGGTATATTCTATATTAGAATAGTCATTTGACATAATGGTTTCTTTTTTGCGCGCTTTGTCATTCCGCTTTATTCTGCCTGCCCGTAGTGAAAATTAAGCGCGCTCATTTGTGCCTGTAACGCGTAAGCTGCCCTTTAGTCAATGTCTCCTGCTCAAGTACGGCGCATACCCCGCATGTTGCCTCATGTCCGTCCAAGACAGCCATTCTCAACCTTCTCTCCATCATTCACTCCCCCTCGGCTTTATGTATTAAGTATATAATGCCGGAATTTGCCGCAGCCAGAGGTAAATCTACCCCTGGTTGAGAACCTCTGGTCTGAGAGATGCGGGCGGACGAATCAGATAAATAAATAAACCTTGTGGCTTTTGGTGGTGCTACTCTCGCAGTTAATGTTGTGTTCTGTGGCTGGGATTGATGTGAGACATGCGGGTCCTTGTATTTTCCATGCTACATTGGTATTCATTACGTGGTGTTTAGTTCTTCAGTTCAATAATTTGTTCAGATGCTTCGCCGTGGATCTCACTTGTAAGATGTGAGGTAATATTTTTGAGGTGATATTTTTGGTAATACATGCGCCGGTTAAAACTAATGTAATGCAAAAAGTGATGTATTCTTTTGAAAATGTATTTATTTTATTCTGAGGTCCTGAGCTAAAAGTAAGGCAGGCCTTCCTTTTGTCGAAATAGTTTATTTTGTTTGATTCTGCTTCTTCGGTGTTCTGTCGTGTTCTTCAGCACCTATTACTCTCTTCTTTAACTTAACTTTCATCTTGTTTCATAAGCTCATTTCCTAACGTACTGTTTCTATGTGCAGGGATCTTGTGTGGAGAGACACCCTGTGTGTAAATTCCACGTTCCTTTAATTCCATACTAAACAATGCCTACTACTTTTCTCTTTGTGGAATACCTTTACTGTGGTGAGGGAGGCTTTTCCTAACTTATCTGATTTAATTTTCACCCACTGTCTGCGTTGTTTTAGTGATTTATTCAACTTGCTTTGTACAGCTGGATTTGGTATGTTGGGATATTACACAATATTATAATCGTAAATATTATACACGTAAGCTCAAATATCACCTTCTTCACCTATTGCTGGATGGCTGTTGGTTCGTTTCAGGCTTTGCTTTTTTGTGATTGAGAAATTTACTTACAATGCTTGAACGAACGTATTATTGTCGTCATAATTAATGTCTTGCATATTTGATTGAGCGACATCGCTGTGTCAAGTCAACTTATACATATCGCGACTGCTTATTATTTTAGGCTTTAATTCACCTTCATGATCACGCGCTCATGTTATGTTGAAATCCGTGAAAAATACCAAGCGTCATGGATGTCTCGAGTCCTCGGGTGCCGAAGTTAAGGGAAATTTGAGTGCCGAAGATGAGTGAAATTTGGGTGCCGAAGTTAAGTGAAATTTGGGTGCCGAAGTTTAGTGACATTTGGGGGCCGAAGTTTAGTGACATTTGGGTGCCGAAGTTTAGTGACATTTGGGTGCCGAAGTTTAGTGACATTTGGGTGCCGAAGTTAGGTGAAACACACGCATCCTGCTGTAATGAATCACCGTGTAGCGCCATGCTTCCTGTGCATGCGCACCAATGGCCGGTCGGTGCTCGAGAACTGGGATTGTGAGCTGCACGTGCCAGACTCGCTGGTTGGTGCCGTAGTTTTTATTTCTTGAATCAGGGTGGCATGACCATGGGTCCAGGAGGCTCTTAAATTCCGCTGGAAACGTGTTTTGTTTGCTAACTTATATCTAAAATAGATCCATCTATTCTGTTCTTGTGAGCTTTTGGTGGCGCGTGTTTCTTGGTATGTTGTCGCTAATTGCTTTCAGTTTTATAAGTCAGCTTAATGGTTCACGGGAATTGGCGCTCCCAGGGGGATAATGTGTGGGCCCGAGCTAAAGGTTAGGTAGGCTTTCTTTTTTGTTAAAATAGAATAGGATTTTGTTTTGTTACGGACCATCTTTTTCGGTTCACTGCTGTCCTGTTTTTTCAGCACCTACTACTTTCTTCTTCAACTTTGACCTTGTTTCATGAACTTCTTTCTCATCTTACTGTTTCTATGCCTTTTCTGCATAGATTCCACGTTCCCTTAACTCCATACTAAATGGTGCCTTCTTCCTTCCTCTCTTTGGATCTCATTTGTTGAGGATAGGGAGGCTTAAACTAACTAATAATCTAATCTAATCTAATGGTTCACGACACACCCCCAACACGCATGTGTTCCGAGACCTTGTCGGTTTCCATTGTGGTTCAATTTTTGACGCTCCTGAAATCTTCTTTTAACGAGTGCGAGAGTTAAATCATCGAATTAACATTTCTTACCTATTATTGCCACATATTGCTGAGTTCGTTCCCTCACTTTAATTTATTTGAACTTTCGCTTAAAGGTTGCTTTAGAAAAGCAATATGAGCTAAAGGTTTGGTAGGCTTTCTTTTTGTTGAAATAAAACAGTTTTTTTGTTTTGTTTCGAACCATTTTTATTCGGTTCTCTGCTGTCCTGTTTTTCAGCCCTGCTTTGTGAAGTATTTTTCAAAGCATTTTTCTCAATTTTAGAGACCCAAGCCTGTTCCCAGGCTAACTTAATGTGTGAAACAGTTAATATTTTAGTTTAATTCCCGATAAATGTTTAGTACTCGATCGCGATATTTTTCGTTCAAGACGATAATGGTGAGTAGTATCTTAAATTATCAATGCGACGATGCTGCGCCTTCGACGATATTGATATGTGGTGGCGTGGGTGATGCATGCGATAAAAGCATGTTCGGCTCGGCTGTAGTGTGCCAAAACAAAAGCTGGCTGTGCAAGTGGCGTAAAATTGAGTGCTGTTGTCCGTCGGTATGATTCGTGATAATCTATCGTGTTAACCAACACGTTAACCGCCATAGGTTCAAATAACGTTCACTATTCAACTCGAATTTAAAGTCAATTGCAGTAAACAATTTCAAAAATAGCCAACATTAACTGTATTGTGCCTTTATTTAGCTTTGATTAAGTATTTATCAAAATTTAGTTCGTGACTACTGCTCTGTCAGCAGCATTGTGAAAATTCCCTCCGTGTACCACCGGTGGCTCACGTGGTGGTTAACGTGATGACACGGAGAATTTCTCAATGCGTATTTGTTTGTTTAGTTTGATCTTGTCGACTTTCACGAACTGTGGCTTCATTACTTGCTATTCTCTTACTTTTAGAGCTCTCTCTATACTCATGGCTGCGAGTAAGTGGAAGTATTTGTAACAATGTTTCGATTGGAAGAAGGAAAAAATTCGAGGCAATTCCTTGAATTGTACTGCGGAGTGGGTATTAGAATATATTTTATTTAAATTCATCAACGATAAGTCCTATTTTCGAATTAATTAAGCTCGTTTTCATGTGTTTGAAATACTAATTGAAATAGTAAGGCATATTATAAGTCCGTTTCCTGTTCTTGGTTTAGATTCTACTCGTATTATCTAAAAATTATAATGAGAATTATAATTTTGAATTTCCAAAAGTAAGAATCCAAATATCTGTTCATGGAGATCATACTCTCTGAATTTAACTTATTGCGAGTAGGTCATCTGTGGTATTTATGTAGTACTTTGACCAGACGTACTACGTTGTGTAGTGCAATGTAGTGAAGTGTTGATGGTATGTTGATGACCTATGCAACTTGAAGCGTAAGGTCCCCTCAGGGGGATACAACTATTGTATCTATGGGAATTAGCGCTCCCAGGGGGACTATGTAAGGGCCTGAGCTGAAGGTTTGGTAGGCTTTATTTTTGTTGAAATAGAATAGGTTTTCATTTTGTTACGGACCATCTTTTTTCGGTTCACTGCTGTCCTGTTTTTCAGCACCTCCTACTTTCTTCTTCAACTTTGATCTTGTTTCATGAACTTCTTTATCATCTTACTGTTTCTGTGCCCTTTCTGCATAGATTGCACGATCCCTTACTCCATACTAAATGGTACCTTCTTCTTTCCTCTCTTTGGATCGCCTTTGTTGCGGATAGGGAGGCTTCAACTAACTTATAATCTAATCTAATCACTTGAAGCGTAAGGTCATTAAAGTTACAAATCTACGGACCTGACATTAGTTGTTGATGAAAGCCACGTTGATCCCGAGTAATGGATCGTTAAAGTCAGCTCACCTTGTGGACTGACCTCTGCCAAGGAAATATTTTGGATTCGGAAGCGAACTCTTCCAAGCACACAAAGAATGTTACCGGTGTTTATCCGCCCTAGCTTTGTGTTTTGTTGGGAGTTAGTCTGTAGGAGGATATAGTTTTTACGCAACTGTATGATCAATGCGCGTCTTATGAACCTGCATTTGTAGTCAGGCCTTTCTTTTTCTTTTTTCTCTTCCGTTGTAGGGTTTGCATCCCGGGATCCCGGATGATTTGGGACTGAAACTTCCCGGTCCAGTAAATTCTTTTTTCCCGGGAATTTCCGGGATTCTAAATAGCATATATATTTCAAGATATTAGTGTGTAAATAACTTTAAAAATCATGCTTTTTCCCTGGAATACCCGGGATTCTAAATAGTATACATATAAATTAAATTCATTATAAATTCATTATAGAATCCTTCTCAGATAAGGTTTTTCGCTCCCTAAATTGCCAAATACTGCGATGGGCATGGGGAATAAATTACGGTAGCTTAAATGTAAGACATAAAGAAATCCCGGGAATTCCCGGGATTCTCTTCCTGAAATCCTGGGATTCAGGGATTTTCATATTGTCCCGGGATGGCAAACCCAAGTGCGTAGAAGCTACCTGCTTCTTGCTCGAGTGTTTTCGCATCGGTCGTCGGTCTCCCGGTCATTTCCCCTCAGGGGGATACAGTTATTGTATCTCTGGGAACTAGCGCTCCCAGGGGGACAATGTGAGGGCCTGAGCTGAGAGTTAGGTAGGCCTTCTTTTTGTTGAAATAAAATGTTTTTGTTATGTTAAGGACCACCTTTTTTCGGTTCACTGCTGTCCTGTTTTTCAGCACCTACTACTGTCTTCTTCAACTTTGGTCTTGTTTCATAATCTTCTTCCACAACTAACTGTTTCTATGCCTTTCTGCGTAGATTCCGCGTTTCCTTAACTCCATACTAAATGGTGCCTTCCTCCTTCCTCTCTTTGGATCGCAATTGTTGCTGGGTAGGGAGGCTAAAACTAATCTAATCCCGGTCATTTTAACGAGCGCTGTTTTGAAGCCCAACGGACAACGCAGCCTGTTACCGACGTTGCAGGCGCTGCGAACTTTAACTGAAATAGTTCTACGAATTAATTCTGTATTAACACATTCATTGCGGTATGACCCACCGGTGGGTCGTAGTTAGGTTTTTCCTGCTGCGAAACGACCCATCGATGGGTCGTTTTGAAAAATTCTAACAACCTTTCTAAATTAACGGTATTTAACAGGCCCAGTTAATGTTTGACATTTATAAATTTGCTTATCACGTTTGACTTTAAATTTTAGTTGAATATTGAACTTCAGTTTAACCCATCGCAACTAACGTGTTAAGTTCCGTTATGATATGCTCCAGTAACCGCAGTCTAGCTAGAAGTAAAAAGGAATAGATAATGACTGAAATTACTCTTCAAATGACAACTACAGTTTGAGGAAAAGTTGGGTGTCAAAGAACTTGTGACCGTCCTTATCAGGGCTGTCGTGCTTATCAGGTCGAAGTCTTGCTATTTTTTGTACTAATGCGGAACATTTACAATCTCGTCTCTGCGAATGACGGCCAATTTTTTTTAAGCCCTTAGGGAGATGCAACTATTGTATCTACGGGAATTAGTGTTCTTAAAATGGAAACATGGAAGTTGCGAGTTAAGGGTAAAGTAGGCTTATTTTTTGTTGAAAGAGAAAAGGATTTATATTTTGCTACTGACAATTTCTTCGGTTCACTGCTGTCTTGTTCTTCAGCACCTATTACTTTCTTCTTCAACTTATTTCATAAACTTCTTAACTTGCCGTTTCTGTCCTGTGCGAGAACACACCTTGTGCATAGATTTTCAGTTTCCTCAACTCCGTGCTAAATGGTGATTTCATCCTTCCTCTCTAAAGATTATCCTTGTTGTGGTTAGGGAGGTTTACACCAGCTTATAATCTAGTATAATATAATCTTTTCCAATATATATATATATAACACACACACACATATATATATATATATATATATATATAACTGAACGGCGCATTCATCCTTCCTCTCTTTGGAACACTGTTGTGGTTAAGGAGGCATAAGCTAACAAATAATAACCTAATCTAACTCTCCGCCTTTTCTTAATGGGTAGCGAAGGAAGGTTTTTTCGGTTTGTGCGTTTTTCTCTTTTCTCGGTTTTTACATATTAGTTCCGAGTTTAGTGTTCATAGCTTTACGTTCTTACTATGTTACTTGTGCTGTATTTGTTCAAATGACCTTAATTTTCGTCAAATGCGTGAAACGTCTATTTTGATGTATGATTTTCATTTTTGTTTTTCGAACGACAAATGTTTATACGATGTTCTTAGTTTTCGTCTTTTTACTTTCATTGTTTATATCAGAAGGGACGTTCATTTTTCATGTTTATAATTACTTCACTATTGTTGCGCTAATGAGATTTATCTTGTGTTTTCCCGCAGGATATTTTGGTTTCGATGCAGTGCAATTAGAAACAAACGGGACACTTCGTGTGTGTGATTAACAGTGTGTTTTCACAATTCGTGTGAATATTGTTACAAGTTAGCTATCTTTTTAGAATCAAATGTTATGGAAGAAGTGATGGTTAATTTTTAATTAGAAGGCCATTGCCATGCTTCACCAAATGCTAAGTTGTTTTATGGATTAATTAATGTCTTGTACTTTTCTTCTCACATCTATGAATTTATTGCTTAGCAGCCTCACCTGTGTATATAAATAGACAAGTTGTATAGTTTGGGACTCAACCTCTGCGAACACGTTAATCATGAGCAACCTTTGTGAGTATTCCTTCTTTGACAAGTAACATGCGGGGTAACTGCTAACATGTGCGGTGTATGCGGGGCAGAATGAAGCCAGTTTTACTGAACTGAACTGAACTGAATGAAGCTAGTTTTAGGAGTATTGTAATGTGCCTGTGCTGTGTAGCTTGACCAGCCAGTATGAACATTATAAGCCAGTATAATCAATCTGTCTGTCCTCCAGTAGTGTAGCTTGATGAAACATGCATTCAAACTCACCCTGACGTACAAACTTTCTATTGTTCACGCGGTACTTCATTACTGACCGTTACTAGCTGTAAGCTGTGGTTTAGGGAATGGAGTGCTTGACTGAATGTAGCTAGTATGAACATTGAGTATGTTACAGGCAGATAAAAACTACACGAGTTTGATGAAAACTGCATTCAAGCTCACCGTGACGTACGAACTTTCTATTGTTCACCTTACTTCATCACTGACCGTTACTGGCTGTAGGCTGTGGTTAGGGAAGGTCTGTGCGTGCCTTTGTGTTCGCTGATTTTGATGGCATGAATGATTGCAGCCAATGAAAACCGAGAGTTTGTGCAGTCATGTTATTCAGGCCGTGTCTGTAGTTGACTGAGGGCCGGAAATTGGGCTACCCATCAGCTTCATGACATGATAGGTCCCATGAGTAACTTCAGTTTGTGGTCGGTGCATCGGACTCTGGTCCGGCCAAAGGTGGTTGTGGAAAGCACAGTTTACCTGTTCTTGTTTTTTTTATGAGGGGTTCTTTTGGTGTGTTTTCTTTTTTGTAGCATTTTTTGAGGTAAATCCTGCGTTAGTAGAAGATAGAATCTGAGACAAAAATGTTGGTGTGATAAAAATTGTTTTAACAATCGTTTGTAAATGTTCTTAAAATTTATGATTAAAATTCATCAGTGTGGGTAATAAATGTAATGAAGGTTTGACACTGCTTTTAAATCGTTTCGAATATTTTCTGTAAACGAAATCACGCATTTCATTTTATCGCAATTCTTATATCTCATCAAGATGCTAAATTTTATGTAGATGAAAGAAGGTGTAGCCTCTCCACTGTGCAGTGTTTATCAGGGGGATTCAACTATTGTATCTATGGGAATTACCGCTCCTAGGGGGAAAATGAGAGGCCCCGATCTCAGTGTTAGGGAGTCTTCTTTTTGTTTAAATAATTTTTTTTTGTTGTCATATGTTCCGGGCCTTTTTTTTTTTAGTTCACTGCTGTCCCGTTTTTCAGCACCCACTACTTTCTTCTTCAACTTTTATCTTGTTTCCTAATTTTTTTTCTCGACTTTCTGTTTCTATGCCCTTTCTGTATGGATTCTGCATTCCCGTATCTCCTTACTAAATGGTGCCTTCCTCCCTCTCTTCGAAACGTTCTTATTTTTAGCGGTTAGGACCCCTCAGGGGGATACAACTATTGTGTCTATGGGAATTGGCGCTCCCAGGGGGACTATGTGAGGGCCCGATCTGAGAGTTAGGTAGGCTTTCTTTTTGTTGAAATAGAATAGGTTTTTATTTTGTTACGAACCATTTTTTTTCGGTTCACTGCTGTCCTGTTTTTTTCAGCACTTACTACTTTCTTCTTCAACTTTTGTCTTCTTTCATGAACTTCTTTCTCATCTAACTGTTTCTATGGCCCTTCAGCATAGATTCCTCATTTTCTTATCTCCATACTAAATGGTGCCTTCCACCTTCCTTTCTTCGAGACGCTTTTTTTTTTGTAGCGGTTAGGGAGGCTTGAACTAACTTATAATCTTAATCTTTTAGCGGTTAGGGAGGCTTAAACCAATATCTAACATATCCCATTCTCCGGTAGGCGATCCCGATGAAATGATAACGTTATTATGCAATTCACACTCTCATTTACGTGTGCAGTGAACAGCGAGGCGAACGCTCGTCGCATCGCTTTGGTGGAGTCGTGCTTCGGGGCGTCAGGCCAACCCTTGGCGGTGCCTGGCCGGGTGCTGGTAGGCGAGGGTGTGCTCACCAAGATGTGCCGCAAGAAGCCCAAGCCTAGACAGGTCTTCCTTTTCAACGACATCCTCGTCTATGGCAATATCGTCATGAGCAAGAAAAGGGTAAGCGCGTCCGTTTAGCACGTCCCTCCACGACTTTTGGTTATACCTGTTTTAAACTGAATTATCGGCGCTCTTTACGTTGGGTAACCTCGTTTGTGTGCACGCACGAGCTTTTAAGTTGATATCACGGATGTATACAGGAATTGTTTTGTTTTTAATAGCTCACTTGTGGAGTTCATGCTACTGCGGAATCCTCCCACGATTACAGCTGAGGAAATGTACGCGCAGAATCAGTTCTTGACCTCAAGTCTTACCCATTATTGGAAAGAAGTTAGGTGAACAAGACAGCTAATTACGAGGTCCTAAAGCAATGATGGTGCTCGTAATGATGGATGTAAACGGGATAACCTCAATGGATGAGAAAATGTGTACCTACCTCTTCTCTACAATTTTTGTGTTACCACTTTTTTTTTATTCAACACGTTTCCTGCGAAAGGACCCATCATTGGTCAATGAGGGGATTTTCATAGTGCTGCTGACCGACCTTGAATCACTAACTCAATTTTGATAAATACTTAATGAAACTAAATGAATGCATGATCCAGTTAAAGCTTGCTGTTTTCAAAATTGTTTCTTTCTATTGACTTTAAAAAATTTAAATTGAATATTGAACTTAATTAAGTTTAACCCATCGCAGGAAACGCATTGAAATATGGAATAGCCATTTGCCGTGCTTGAATGTAAGATTACATTGGTTTCAAAAAATTTTATATTGTGCAACAATGGCGTTTTGTGTTGCAGTACAATCAGCAGCACATCATACCTCTGGAGGAAGTGCAGCTCTCTTCCCTGGATGACAACGGGCGTAAGTATAGTTCTAATAATAAGCATCTTCACCGTTGTGTGTGTGTTCATAAGCATCTTCACATTTTTGCTGTCCGTGTAGAGAGTTAGTGTGGCATATCTGCTGAGTCTCTTTTATAGGTCATTGTCTCTGTTAAATGAGCACGGAATTGTATTGTAATAGTGTAGAATTGTAATTGTATGTTCGTTTTCGAATGGAAGTTCTTTCGGTCAGTCAATAACCCGCTGTTGAACATGGTGAGAGTTACTAAATGTGGCTAGTAAATTATTTTCGAAAGTCTAAGGTAAACGCTTTCTAATAATTATAGCATCTAGTTGCCGCTATTTCAGAAATGAAAAGAGCTCGTCCTGCTTATCTTTTATAATTTGCACAGCAGAAATCTACTCTTTTATAATTTGCACAGCAGAAATCTACACATTGATTCCTGAAACTGTATTTCTCCTCTTATGCGGATTTCCTTTACTTACTCCAATTTTTCTCCTCTCATACATTTTCATATGCTCCATGTTTTCACTATCAGCTGATAGACGTGCCTCAAGTTAAGGCACTTACGGGTTGCTGTTGAGTTATGTTCTAAAGTTAACGAGGAATTTTTCTTCAAAACGCCTCGACGGTCACACTCAACACGGCTGGTAGAAAGAAGGTGCTAACTGCTGTGTACGTCAGCGTAAAACGTTTTAGAAGTCCGGCCTTTATCATTAAAAGTCCTATAAAATTACAAGCAAAGACACTAAGCAGCTAATACTCATCAGGGAGATACAACTATTTCATATATTAGAATTAGCGCTCCTCAGGGGAAAATGCGTGAGAGCCCGAGCTTAGTTAGGCAGGTTTTTTTTGTTGAAATAAGATGTTTTTGCTATGTTAAGGACCATATTTCTTTCGGTTCACTGCTGTCCTGTTTTTCAACACCTACTACTTTCTTCTTCAGCTTTTATCTTGTTTCATAAACTTCTTTCTCAACTTACTGTTCCTATGTCCCTTCTGCATATATTCCGCGTTCTTTTATCTCCATACTAAATGGTGCCTTCCTCTCTTCGAAACGCTCATATATTTAGCGGTTAGGGAGGCTTAAACTAACAAATAACCCACTATGCAGCTAATAGCAGGGTTTGCTTGTCCCAGCAGAGCACAGGAACGGCTGGCTCATCAAGACGCCCACCAAATCGTTCGCGGTCTACGCCGCCACCGCCACAGAGAAGACCGAGTGGATGGCGCACATCAACAAATGTGTCCAGGACCTCCTAAACAAAAGTGCGTGCGTTTCTGCCTAACTTGTTTCGTGTTGCTGTGACAATTTTGATAAATGTTGAAACATTCTCCTGCAGAATCTTGCCTGGAAAACTACAAGTAACCGTTGCGCTTTAGTTTTTGGTATCATTGGGTTAAATTTTGTTTCGGCTTTTATTCAAGGTTATCGCTAAAATCTTTTCCTGCGGATTTTACACTGTAATTCTCCATGTCATGTCCGTTGTACGGTTATTTGTTGAAGTTTATTTATCACTTGAATTTTCATTGGTGAGGCTTGCCGTGCCGCGCGACTTATTTCTTGTGCATGAGATTTAATTTGTTTCTCACCGTTAAGCCTTTTTCTGTAGTCGAGATACCAACGCTGCTACCATTTTCACGCCTTTGGGATTGTTTGCTATCTCTCAAAGGAAAAATTAATTTTGCCTTGTAACTAAATCCTTCCCGAATGTTTTTATAGAACAATAGCCTTAATTCAGCTAGAGAAATTTTGAGTTGTATTTGTAACAATGTACTCACATGGTGGACTTAATTTGACAATACATAGGCTCTAATTACTAGCTTAGCAAGTGCCTTTCACTGAATATTTTATGTAGCCCATGAATGAACACGCGTTTTATTTCAACAATGTTATTCGTTTCTATAGTAAGAGAATTTCTCACCTGTGTGTGAGAATCACATCAACATATAAAAAAAACTAATTGTTTAGTATTGAATGTCATCAAATCATTTTAAGCACATCATAAGTTTCAAATATGGCTACCTTCGCTACACAAACTCTGGTGGGGAACACAATCCGGTAACAAGAAGTAATGAGAGCATGGCGTGCAGGCGGCAAGAAAGCTGCAGACACACACGCGGCCGTGTGGGTGCCGGACGACGCGGCCACCACCTGCCAGCACTGCCAGCGCGTCCAGTTCAACGTCATACAGCGCCGCCACCACTGCCGTGTGTACCTCCCCCTCCGGCCTGGCTGGTGTTTTGTGTGGCTTGTGTGGGGTTGTGTGGGGCTTGTGTGGTGTTGTGTGTGGCTCGTGTGGTGTTGTGTGTGGCTCGTGTGGTGTTGTGTGTGGCTCGTGTGGTGTTGTGTGTGGCTCGTTTGGTGTTGTGTGTGGCTCGTGTGGTGTTGTGTGTGGCTCGTGTGGTGTTGTGTGTGGCTCGTGTGGTGTTGTGTGGGGCTCGTGTAGTGTTGTGTGGGGCTTCTGTTGTGTCCCTCTTCTGGTCGTGTGTTTTGTCTGGCTTGTGTGTTGTGTGTTGTGTGTTGAGTGTCTTCTGTTACGACACACAAGCCAGACAAAACAACTGGCTTGTGTGTCGTCTCTTCTGTTTTGTGTGTCGTGTCTTTTCTGTTGTGTGTCTGTCTTCTGTTGTGTGTGTTTTGGCATCCTGCTATTATTATTTTAACCTCACTCTGAAATGCTGGAAAACCTGGCTGAAAGTGAGAGCCTTGTTTGATGTTCACATGTGGTGGTAGCGCAGGGCTGAATGAAAGTCTTTTCTTGTTGAATGTGCGTATTACGCCCAGCTTGGACGTCGTGTGCAGGTGTGCTATACCACAATTGGTGTGTGGCTGGACTGGTATAACAGATTTTCATTCAGTTCGTTCGCTAATTATTCGCTCTTCTGTTCGGTGCTCTTCATCCCTTCACTTTCCTCGTAGCATGTTCGATTTTAAAGAATATTGTGACATGGTAGAGTATAATTTCACCGATCAATGTTATTTTATTTTCACACTAAACGTAATGGGGACTTACTATTGGAATGCTCGAGTATCATGCATTGTAACCTTAATAAGGACTTGCTATTGAAATGCGCGTCATTTTACGTCAGGAATGATCGTGGTGGAAAGGGTTCAAATTCATCATGCGTTAAATTCAGAAGAAATTCACTCAACTTTTTTTATTGGAACACTGTCGATCATTGAAATGTATTACTTCTGTAGTCTATAAAAAATGCGAATCTATTGGTAGAGACTACGTGATCAAGTGGAGTGTGGTGTGTGAGGCCCGAGCTGAGAGTTAGGTAGACCTTTTTGTTGAAATAAAGTGTTTTTTTTGTTATGTTAAGGACCATCTTTTTTTGTTGATTGCTGTTTGTTTACCACCACATACTACTTTGGTGTTCAACTTTTATGTTGTTTCGTAAACTCCTTTCTCAACTTACTGTTTCTATGCCCCCTCTGCATAGATTCCACATTTCCTTATCTTCATACTAAATGGTGCCTTCCTCTATTCAGAATGCTTTTTTTCTAGCGGTTAGGGAGACTTAAACTAACATCTAATCTAATCTCCATACAAAATGGTGCTTTCCTCCTTCCTCTCTTCGGAACGCTTTTTTTATAGCGGTTAGAGAGTCGTAAACATCTTATCTGATGCGGATTGTGGTGTTCAGGCAAGTGCGGGCGCGTGGTGTGCGGTCCGTGTAGCAGCAAGAAGATCCTGCTGCCACACCAGAGCAGCAAGCCCCTGCGCTGCTGCCTCGCCTGCTACGACGAGGTCAGCGCCGCTTCCAAGGCCGGACACGGCGTCAACAGGCCTGCGACTGGTGAGTGGCATGCCGCTCGGCACCTGACTAGAGCTGCGTGATATGTTTCTTGCTTATAGATCCGCGTCAAAGTTTTCTGATCCACATCAAATGTTTCCTGCTTCTAGAGCCGCGTCAAATGTTTCTTGCTTTTTGATCCACATCAAATTTTTCTTGCGTCTAGATCCACACGAGATGTTTCTTGCATCTAGTGCCGCGTCAAATGCTTCTTGCTTAACATCTCCTGTTTGCCTTCTGGTGTTCATTATCGCTCTCCCTGGATGCGTGTGATTTGTCATTGTGAGCTTCTCTTCAATAGGATTTTAGAATCTCTCGCTTATCGCAATTGCAAATTCGCATCAAATGCTCTTCCTTTGGAGTCTCTTCCTATACCATTCATGCTCCGTCCGCTAGCTATGCGATCATCCAATTTCTTGGATCGGATGTTTATTATTCGTAGACCAAAGTCTTATCCACATTAAACCTCGACAACCCAATTATATTTTCTGGATTATGAGCATTCATTTTAAATGCATTTATTCTATTAATTCTGCCCTTCCCACAAGATTCAAGGGCTTGCACTATAAGCCCAGTCCAGTAATATTTGTTTAACTACGGTGGTACGTTCCAAGACTCGAGCGCATTTATTAGGGCACTATAGTAAACCAGATGTGGTACAAATGGGGAAAGTTAGTGTTCACAATAACTAAAGAATTGCTGCAAGTGCACAAATCAAAGTCTCCGTCAACAATGCTTAGGAAAGGCACACTTGAAGGGATATAATGAGCTCTTTATTCTTTGGGGTTCACGTGTTTTGAAATCTTCCCAGATATGAGCATACAAGCCCCTTACGAAGCATAGAATTGGGAAGAGGTTCAGGTTTGTGACTATGGAGATTGGCGCCTCAGTTATAAATGGGACTTTAAGACCTAATGATAGTTCTTGCCCACTTCGCTTCTGTCAGTTTCTTGCTTCTTTGCTTCTCTTCTTTGTGTTTCTTTTTTCCTAACTTGATGTTGCTATGCGCAGAGTATCCTGTGTGAGAAAGAACCTTTGGCATAGATTTCCCGTTTTCTACTAAACCTACTAAATGATCCTAAGTGTTTGCTTTCTTCAGATTGTCTTTGTTTGGCTAAAAAATCTTGACCCAATTTATAAAATGAAAATAATCACATTGATGTATTGAATATTCTTACCAGAAACATAATTTCAACTAAAATTATTTGAAAATATATGTAAATGAATATACATGAGGCAGACAAAGGAAGAAAACCCAAAACATCTAAACCGCTTACCTCGAAAAATTTGATTCAACTGCTAACGCTTGGTAATTTAATTGCTGTAGATTTAAAATAAGTAATACTTCTCCGCTAAATTTGTTATTCCTGACAAATATCTAAATTAGTTCAGTAAAATTTATTAAAATGAGTGATCTTCCTGATTTTCGAGGAGGTCAAATCATTGATACTCTGAGTGCAGGGGGTACCATTTATCAATCGGCTGAATCAATTGCCGTATCGAGAAGTTGTCTCAATAGAAATGATGGCGCGTAATGAAAGAAGAAAAATTCCCTATTCATAACTATGAATAGATGGAAAATAATTTACTAGAAATTTTCAGGTGCTTCCATTGCTTAGAAACCTCTTAATTGTTGCACCATACACCGTTATAATAATAGCGGTGTATGCTAGCACAGTTGCCGCATCCGTTGGAGCGTTACATTAAAGGTAAAATCATATCGAAGGAATTTCACAATTACCTGACGCGCAGCTAAGCGGATATTACTGTATTGACAATCACATTTGCATATTCCTTAGCTCTTTCCTTCACTCAAGGTCCTTAACTGGACACGTCAGTAGAGGACCTCCATACCCAGGTTTTGGTTCTTTCTCTCCGAATGCTTCCTCAAGTTCTCCGATGGAAGCCGAATTTAAGCATTACTATAAAAGAATGTAGTCCTAAAGTCATCTGGTAAAGTAACATGTCTAAATAAATTGATTACTGAAAATAATAATTGACCCTGCTTCAGTAGCAAGTATCATGTTACTTATCACTGCTATCATATGTTTTGCCCTGGCCAAAACCTGTGTTCCGTGCTTTATTTATTGCCCAGTTCTCTTCATTCGTACTGATCCTTGTAATTTTTTGCTTCGTATCATTGAGGCTGGCGTGTTTGTTCTGCATTTTTTCCACTTGCTGGGCAATTCGTACAAAGCTTTTCGGTGCGGTAACTGTACTCCATCCATCATTATTGTTAATACTTGTGCTTCTTTTGAACTTTCGATTCAAGCGATCATGCTCTCGATCATATTTAATTTTTTGAAATTGCACCCAATTGTATTATTTAATTCTATTTCAACAATTCTCTATTACAGCTTTCGCTGAACATCCTCTCCTTACTTAGTATTATGGTTATGGTAATTTACACCTTCAAAATATTCATCTCATACATGACGTTCGGTTTTGTACCCGTGTTGCTTCTACTAACCTCATATGGCTTTATTTTTACATTTTGTCATCTTCATCACTGTGGCGTGCAATCTGCGCAAACAGAAACTGACGACCTCATGGAATTCGACGAGACCATCGACGAAAGTGTCCTTGACGCGTATCTTGATCCTCTCGAGGAGCACGATGAGATGCTCGGTGACTTTGCCTCAGAATGTGACGATGACGAAGAAGAACCTGACTTGGACAACGACACACCCAGTAAATCTGTCGTAGTCGAAGCTGTAAATTTACACGCCTCAAGTAATTCTACTAAAGGCGAAGATGCCTCAACAAACGATAAGAAAAATAAACAAGTTGAGTTTGGTGATGAAGAGGACACTCCAGAGATAACTGGGATCTTGACGGATGCTGCCGACGCTCCATCAGCAGCAGGAAGCAAAACAAGAGATGGAGAAAGTGTGTCTGCTATGATATCTCAGTTCGCGTCCAGCTTTGGTGAAATTCATCCTAAGGTGCCTAAGCGTTTTAAGAAGATAGGTAAAATGGTCACCCGTCGCCTCTCTACCTCAACTCAGCCCAAGCTGGCGCCGGAACCGGAGCCGAGCGTAATGAAGGAAGAAAAAGAAGCAGAATACCAAGATGCGTTTGTTGAAACAGAAGAGCAAATTTCTGTCGCTGCCGAAATTAGTGAACTTCCAGAAGTTGACGTCGATGATGACGCATCTCTCATTGAAAATTATTACTTAACGAGTTCCTTCGTGAGCTATTCTTTGATGGCCAATGATAAAGCTCTTGCGTGCGAACTGGAAGACATACCTGAGACTGAGTCAGAGGCCACTGCTGAACCTAAAATTGAGATTAGTTTTGGCAGTGAAGTACATGCTGAGGAAGAAGAGCAGGGAGAGCCAGAGCTGAAAAATGAGAGAGAGGATTTGGCACTAATTGAAAAGGAGCTGGAAACTGCTGGGAAGTCTCGTGAAAAAGAAACTACAGAAGACTCATCCTCGTCGCAAAATTCCTGGAAAAACCCAGCCACAGTCGCAAAGCAATCCACGACACTTAAAAGTAAATGGCATGGTTCTGAAATTTTTCCTCGATTGTGTTGTTCATTCTCGTCTCGATGCACTTATTTTGACGCATTGAATACTTTGCGGCTGACAATAATTTGAACGATGTTGGAGTTGGTTTGTTCCGGACGTTTTTGTGACCTTGCTCGTCGTGCACGATCATTTGTTTTTCGCTTTCTGAAGTAATGAAAGTGGAGTGTTGCAATGGAATAAACCTGTTGCATGTTTTTTGGAAAGATTCCGTACAATTATGTATTCTGAAAAAATGTACAACATTTTCGTGATTATCTGCGATTGTTCTTTTTGCAAGAACTATGTTTCTGTGTGAGCGTTCCACTCATTGGTATTGCTTTCTTGCCTTCTTACTGTTGGTCAACATGATTTGGTGCGCATTCATGATTTGTTTTGCCGCCTGATGGGTGTGGATTAACGATCAAAATTTATTAAAATTTTCAGATATATCTCGCTGCATATTTTCGTAATCGTTCTCCTTGTTTCTTGATGAATTATTCATTCTGTTTTTTCCTTTAGAAAGAGACAACTATTGTATATCTCGGAGCGTTCTCAGGAAGAAGATGCGAGGTTTCGAGCTTGAGGTTTGGTAGGCATTTCTTTTTTGAAATGAACTAGGTTTTTGTTTTCTTAAGTACCATTTTTTCGGTGCACTACTTTCGTGGTTTTCAAAGCTTATTACTTTTTTCAGCATTTATCTTGTTTCATTAACTTCATTCCTTACTTGCTGTTTCATTAACTTCATTCCTTACTTGCTGTTTCATTAACTTCATTCCTTACTTGCTGTTTCATTAACTTCATTCCTTACTTGCTGTTTCATTAACTTCATTCCTTACTTGCTGTTTCATTAACTTCATTCCTTACTTGCTGTTTCATTAACTTCATTCCTTACTTGCTGTTTCATTAACTTCATTCCTTACTTGCTGTTTCATTAACTTCATTCCTTACTTGCTGTTTCATTAGCTTCATTCCTTACTTGCTGTTTCATTAACTTCATTCCTCACTTGCTGTTTCATTAGCTTCATTCCTTACTTGCTGTTTCATTAACTTCATTCCTTACTTGCTGTTTCATTAACTTCATTCCTTACTTGCTGTTTCATTAGCTTCATTCCTTACTTGCTGTTTCATTAACTTCATTCCTTACTTGCTGTTTCATTAACTTCATTCCTTACTTGCTGTTTCATTAACTTCATTCCCTACTTGCTGTTTCATTAACTTCATTCCTTACTTGCTGTTTCATTAACTTCATTCCTTACTTGCTGTTTCATTAACTTCATTCCTTACTTGCTGTTTCATTAACTTCATTCCTTACTTGCTGTTTCATTAACTTCATTCCTTACTTGCTGTTTCATTAGCTTCATTCCTTACTTGCTGTTTCATTAGCTTCATTCCTTACTTGCTGTTTCATTAACTTCATTCCTTACTTGCTGTTTCATTAACTTCATTCCTTACTTGCTGTTTCATTAACTTCATTCCTTACTTGCTGTTTCATTAGCTTCATTCCTTACTTGCTGTTTCATTAACTTCATTCCTCACTTGCTGTTTCATTAGCTTCATTCCTTACTTGCTGTTTCATTAACTTCATTCCTTACTTGCTGTTTCATTAACTTCATTCCTTACTTGCTGTTTCATTAACTTCATTCCTTACTTGCTGTTTCATTAACTTCATTCCTTACTTGCTGTTTCATTAACTTCATTCCTTACTTGCTGTTTCATTAACTTCATTCCTTACTTGCTGTTTCATTAACTTCATTCCTTACTTGCTGTTTCATTAACTTCATTCCTTACTTGCTGTTTCATTAACTTCATTCCTTACTTGCTGTTTCATTAACTTCATTCCTTACTTGCTGTTTCATTAGCTTCATTCCTTACTTGCTGTTTCATTAACTTCATTCCTTACTTGCTGTTTCATTAGCTTCATTCCTTACTTGCTGTTTCATTAACTTCATTCCTCACTTGCTGTTTCATTAGCTTCATTCCTCACTTGCTGTTTCATTAACTTCATTCCTTACTTGCTGTTTCATTAACTTCATTCCTTACTTGCTGTTTCATTAACTTCATTCCTTACTTGCTGTTTCATTAACTTCATTCCTTACTTGCTGTTTCATTAACTTCATTCCTTACTTGCTGTTTCATTAACTTCATTCCTTACTTGCTGTTTCATTAACTTCATTCCTTACTTGCTGTTTCATTAACTTCATTCCTTACTTGCTGTTTCATTAACTTCATTCCTTACTTGCTGTTTCATTAACTTCATTCCTTACTTGCTGTTTCATTAACTTCATTCCTTACTTGCTGTTTCATTAACTTCATTCCTTACTTGCTGTTTCATTAGCTTCATTCCTTACTTGCTGTTTCATTAACTTCATTCCTCACTTGCTGTTTCATTAGCTTCATTCCTTACTTGCTGTTTCATTAACTTCATTCCTTACTTGCTGTTTCATTAACTTCATTCCTTACTTGCTGTTTCATTAGCTTCATTCCTTACTTGCTGTTTCATTAGCTTCATTCCTTACTTGCTGTTTCATTAACTTCATTCCTTACTTGCTGTTTCATTAACTTCATTCCCTACTTGCTGTTTCATTAACTTCATTCCTTACTTGCTGTTTCATTAACTTCATTCCTTACTTGCTGTTTCATTAACTTCATTCCTTACTTGCTGTTTCATTAGCTTCATTCCTTACTTGCTGTTTCATTAGCTTCATTCCTTACTTGCTGTTTCATTAGCTTCATTCCTTACTTGCTGTTTCATTAACTTCATTCCTTACTTGCTGTTTCATTAACTTCATTCCTTACTTGCTGTTTCATTAACTTCATTCCTTACTTGCTGTTTCATTAACTTCATTCCTTACTTGCTGTTTCATTAGCTTCATTCCTTACTTGCTGTTTCATTAGCTTCATTCCTTACTTGCTGTTTCATTAACTTCATTCCTTACTTGCTGTTTCATTAACTTCATTCCTTACTTGCTGTTTCATTAACTTCATTCCTTACTTGCTGTTTCATTAACTTCATTCCTTACTTGCTGTTTCATTAACTTCATTCCTTACTTGCTGTTTCATTAACTTCATTCCTTACTTGCTGTTTCATTAACTTCATTCCTTACTTGCTGTTTCATTAACTTCATTCCTTACTTGCTGTTTCATTAGCTTCATTCCTTACTTGCTGTTTCATTAGCTTCATTCCTTACTTGCTGTTTCATTAACTTCATTCCTTACTTGCTGTTTCATTAACTTCATTCCTTACTTGCTGTTTCATTAACTTCATTCCTTACTTGCTGTTTCATTAACTTCATTCCTTACTTGCTGTTTCATTAACTTCATTCCTTACTTGCTGTTTCATTAACTTCATTCCTCACTTGCTGTTTCATTAACTTCATTCCTTACTTGCTGTTTCATTAACTTCATTCCTTACTTGCTGTTTCATTAACTTCATTCCGTACTTGCTGTTTCATTAACTTCATTCCTTACTTGCTGTTTCTGAGCGCAGGAGATTTTGTGTGGAAACCCGCCTTTTAGATTCTTCATTCTCTTAACTGCATTCAAAGTGGTACCTTCCTCCTTCCTCTTTTGGGAATACCTTTTACGTGGTTTAAACTTAATACTTACCTAATCGTCATTCTCGTTTTTTCCTTCTCCTTTCGTTTCCGTTGTGTTAAGTTTGAACGTGCTACCTTATGTGGTTTGTCTTTTGAAAAAGCGTCTTTTCATAATTTTAAATTATTTTATTTTCAATATTAGTTAGAAATTGATCTAAAACTTACGAAATATTAAAAATTGATGGAACTGATAGGTTCTTTTGAAATGCAGATTTCAATGGAAAAAATATGAGGTGAATAGGAAAAGTTAGGTACTGAGTATCTCTGTTGTGTCACACACTTCGGAACTGTGGATTGGGTGTCGATTGATCTGTGAGTTGTTTTGACTGTTACACGTGTAGAGCTCTTGAGAAGCTTTAAAGCATTTAGTGATTAAATATAACGGTGTAAGTACAGCGATTTTTAGTTGAAATTTGCCCGTAGATATGGGTAATACGTGATTTAATACGCAAAACTAATGGAGAAAATATTTCCACCAATTACTAGAACCTTTCCTACTCAAAGTTTTGCCGTGTTCAGTCAGAACTCTGAAAAGTTCAAGTATTTTAGACTTCAAGAATTCAAAATCATTAATGTGGCAGAAACAAGGTGAGATATTCTTATTACTAGGCTGGTAATGTTTTTTGTCTGGAATATTTTGATTTAGTTAAGGCAGTATTTGTACTCATTATGTGGCATGCTATTCATCTCTGAGTGTTCTTCAGTGTTTTGGAGACAGAATTTAGTGTGAGCATTGTATAACTCTGTTACTTGTACACCCAAGGGATTTCTTCTTTTGAAGTATTCTTTTCTCAGGAATATTTCGTTTTCGTCTTGTAAAAAATAGACGGCTATTTTGGTTCACTTCTGTTGGGATTGTGACATTTTTATTTTTGTATCTTCCCTTCTATACATTAACATGTTCCGGATTATCCTTTCGTGGTTTTTCATTAATAGCAAATGCCTCTGGTTGGAAAATACTTAACAATTACTGCTGTTGCTCATATTTAGCTGCTAATGTCTCGGATTTGTAATTTTTCATTTCATTTAACTTTACTAGTTGTGCTCAGTTTGGGATGTAAATGTAAATTGAATGATTTTTTAATATACTAGCATACTATTTTCTTCTGCTCTAGGTTTTTTTTTTGCAGGTTTAGTATTTTACTAGTAATTCCGGGATAATTTTATTGAATGTCATTTTCTGTAATCACTAAAAACTTGAGTTTCTTTGGTTTAACTATCGCTCGTGTTTTGTGGGAGCCTTTGTTCTACTGAATCGGCATTTACTTACTACTACTATATTGACCAGCACATTTCTATTGGCTAATCTAATACATATAGCAATCCATCATTCCAATTCCAATTGGCTAATTTTATATAAAGTCGCCACTGTCCTCACTCGGCCCCGTACGTTCGTGTTGTTAGTGTTAGACACCGAGATCTTGTTCTGGTAACGTGTCCATTCCTGCAGACACGCGAGACGCAACTGGCAACGACAATTCGAGCGACGATGACTCCGATGACGACGTGGCAGGAAGCGAAGACGCAGCCAACAACCCTCAGATGCTGCAGGTGAGGATAGGAGCGTCTGTCTTTCTCATGGTATGCAGTGTTACTGTATCAAGTTTGGTTCGTTCCAGACTTGGCGTCTCCAATTGAATAATGCTGAGCAATGCATCGTCAGATCAAAGTAATTACAGCTGCTGTCACCAGACTTGGAGTCTCCAATTGAATGAAGCTAAGCAATGCATCGCCACTGTACGATAGCTGTTGTCAGACTAACGCAATTGCTTTAGTAGCTAACTAGGGATGAAGAAAGCTATCTCCCACCTAGTCTGATGAAGTGGAATTTGTTAAAAATCGGTATTTAAATTTTACAATCTTTTCGTTTATTATACGTATGTTCCTTTGGAAGAGGTTTGCTAGAAGTGAAGTGCTACTGCACGTTAATGAGTTTCTCGGAATGAACGCATCAGGCGATGTTGAGGCACGTTCTCTTGTTACATACACTGAGAGAAATTTTGACACACCTAGGTGTGTCAAACGGTTATACAGAAATATTTTGATAAACATTGAAGTATTTCTTTTGACCACATATTAAAGCGGTAGAGAGACTTGAAACACTTATTCACGTTTGAAATGGCTCAATATTTTTTGTTGAAAACCGAACTGTGTTTAAATTTTGTAATTGGAGTAAAATTCAACCCCAAAAAACTTTACATCTTCGCTAATTTTTCTTCTAATTCATGGACATTGTCTGTACATCAGTGTAATTAGTTGCTGGTCTAAGAAAGTGAAATATTTATGAGAAATAAAATCGACTTTCGTTAAGTGTGTCATGTTTGGCACACTTAAGTGTGTCGTAAAAGCCCATGACTCACAAAAGTGTGTCAAAATTCATAGGCTAATCAAGTATTTTGTTGACACACTTTTGTGTGCCGGTTTTGCGACAACTCGACACACAAAAGTGTGCCGCTTTTGCGACAAAATTTTTCTCAGTGTACTCGTATTAAAGGGACCAAAACTTTGTATTAACTCTATTATTATTAACTATTAAAACTTTGTCTCCATGATTATTTTATGATGTCAGCACTATATAAAATAAATTGAACATTGTTTTCACCAAAGGAAAAAAAACTCTACGCGGTTCGTTCGACGCATCTGTTTCATTTAACGTTTCCGCCATTAGAAAATTTAGGGAACTAGTGACGATGTACATGGTGTGCTAGAGCCCTCCTCTCGCTCCTTTGTGTAAAAACACCAAGCTTTTGTGAGCAATTTTTTAAGCAGAGAATGATCTAAACACTGATCCTCCTTGCTCCGTTTTGCACTTTCTGATTACGTTGAATGCTTTATAACTCGAGTCACGATCAGAATGGATCGTAACAAACTTTCAGGGCGAGAAAAAACCTGAGCTTTTGCCTTGTTAGTGATTTGTGTGGTGACAGACTTGCTGGAGACAAGGATAGCCATTTACGATCTAAAAAAAAGCGTATGCCACGCTGTATCCCGCACAGTACCTGTGAGATAAGCTGGGCTCTTGGGTCTTTGAAAACTTTCTCTCTGTGGCAAGATCGAAGCCAAACGGGAAGTGATATGAAATCTACCAAAACAGCTGTCAGCATCAAGAAAAAACTTTATGCCCTTCGTAAGAACTATTTTGGAAAAACTGAAACATTAGCTGCAGAAGAATCTGAAAATGCCAAATCGATGTGCCGCTTAGAAATCTGTGATGACCGTTTTCTTATTTCAGCATAAAATATTAGAATATGTCTTCATAGTGGTAACAAAAGTGGTATTTGTGACAAAAGCATATTCAAATTGGTGCGGCTCGAAGATCGTTTGCCGTCGCAGCGATACATCAAAGAAAATGCTCCAATGCGCAGTTAATAGTACATTAAATCGCCCTGACGGTTTGGTGATTTGAAATAGTTTTTGTGGGAATAAAAGTAGGAGGGATCCTATATTTTTCAGGTAGAAATAGTCTTTTATATTTCTCGTAAAATTGAACATGAATGAAAATAGAAATTTCTTGTATTGCTGAAGTGTTCGTAGTATGTGATTAATTTTAACGCTTTTACGAAGCATTGAAAATTCAAAATTGTCAATTGAAATGTGGTCAGAAATTCAAACGTGAGGAAGTGAAGCAAACTTTCCTGGTGTTCGTTCCAAAGTAACTTTTTATTATGGGTGCATTGGAGTGTGACTTGAGTGAGTTTTACGACTTAGACAGTATGTCTGTGGAATCTCGAGTGCGAATCATGTCACCATTCACTTACGTAGTTACTGCCGCTGTCTCCATTGTTCTCAAAATAGCCAATTTATTGGCCGATACACTGCTAGTGCACTGCTAGCATCCGTGTCAGTTTTTTAATTGCTCTCTTAATTTTTCATCGGGCATAAGAAAAACCTTTTTACTCTTGAAATAAAATGAGTCATCATACAAACTGTTGACAATAATCGTAGGAAACTATCCATTTCTTCCTCAGAAACTCTTTTCTTTTGTTTCTTCTGCTGGCCTGTGTTGGATTTTTTATCTCAAGTTTTACCGATTTTTTCCTACAGTTTGGACTAAGTAAAGAGTCGCAGGAGTTTATGACGGCAATGTGAGTCACGTCGCCCTGTGTTCGCGCCACTGGCGTTTTTCTGTTCCTGTTCCGTTGGCTTCATTTCCTTGGTTGAGACTGTCGCTCCCCACGCCAAATCTGACTGTTTTCAAGTACCTTAATTGTTTTTTACCTTTTACCTTTGAGTTCATCTTGCCTTACCTATATTGTTTGACATGAAGTTGTCCCCTTAAGAACAATGCGTTCACAGCTTTTTCTTAGATATTAGTGTTTTGGACGGTAATAAACCAAGTATGACTATACTTTCTTAATCAGTCAAATCATCCGCTTCTAAAGCAAAGTTTTCGCCGTATGTAGATGAAATACAATCCGTGTAATTTGGGTTGTCTGGAGTAAATTTTGAGAAATTTGTTTTAATAATATAATTGTATTGAAGAGTATTCGTCTGTGAACCCAGGGGAACCATGTGTGGGCCCGAGCTAAAGGTTAGGTAGGCTTCCTTTTTGTTGTAATAAAATAGGTTTTTGTTTTGTTACGGACCATCTTTTTTCGGTTCACTGCTGTCCTGTTTTTCAGCACCTACTACTTTCTTCTTCAACTTTTTTCTTGTTTCATGAACTTCTTTCCTAAATTACTGTTTCTGTGCACCTTGTGCATAGATTCCACGTTCCTCAACTCCATACTAAATGGTGTCTTCCTTTTTCCTCTCTTGGAACATCTTTGTCGTGGTTAAGGGAGGCTAAAACTTCCTTATATAATAATAATATTCGTCTGTGAAGAGCGATTACATTTATAACAGTTTCGAGGCTTTTCCCATCAGCTATGACTTATTTCCAAAGTAAATTAGGAAAATTATTTAATAATTCTTGCTAGTTATATAGATCAATTCAAATTATTAACCTTTGATGAATGAAAACCACTCAGTCCTGGAATGTTCATATATGGCATTATGAATTACGTGATGTGGCAGCAGTTCCAAACTACATGAGCTGCAGACCAAAACTCGGGCTCCTCCACTCCAAGTGTTCCTTGTTGTTTGAGCGGCAGGTGTAAGTGCTCTCCTTGACCAGTTCCGCTCTAGTACACTCTTTGTTGCGCCTCTTACTTCCGAGTTTCTCTGGGGAAATTGATGGATTCTTTCGCGATCGAAAAATTTAATCATTTTATTCCACACATTGTAGCGAGCATATTTGTAATAACTTGTGTTTATTTGAACTTTGCTCATTTCAAACGTACCTGCTACTTCAACTAATACGAGAAAATGGAAATAACTATGCAGTTATTCAGTCTTTCTGATTCGATATTTCGTTTTGAAGTATTTTATCTCTGTATATTGAGTGGGAAACTATCGAGTGCGAAAAACAGTTCTTAATCAAAGCAGAACTCCATAGCACGAGATTATAAGGGAAAAAGTAATAACATCTCTGAAATATTTGAGTTGAAGAGTTGAAAAGAGAAAGTAAGAAAACCCAGCCCAAAAACGGCGATTTAAATGCGTATTTTGACAAATCAGAGATGTACAGATCTGAAAACTAGTTTTGAGAATCAGATTCAACACTGCTCATTAGTCTTTATTGTTATATACTTTGTCAAAATTTAGTAATGATCTGGAACTTTTACGATGAATTACGTTTTAAATGTAAGAAGTTGATACAACTGTGCTTGCTATTGCATATTTGTTTTTGAAACCTGTACAATTGAAGGTTCGCGCTATCTTTTTTCGTGTATTTAGTTGTCATTTAACGACCTGATGGCTTATAGCATTCTATTTTCTTTGACGTATCCTTATCTTTTAACTAGATTAGTTCAACAGTCAACTGTATTCTTTGAAATCATGAGTGAATAAGAATCAGTTTTGTGTTTTTCATTTTTTTCCAATCCCTAAATAGTTCTCAATTTGCTTTCATTTGTTCGTTCTGCACTTTCATTGTAGTTAGTAAATCTTCCTTGTCTGGGGGTTCAAGAGATGGGAGAAATCTCAATTGAAGTACTTTTGACAAGTGAGCTTCATTTGTCCCGCTAGTTTTGTGCGTTTTTATTTGGTTGGACTGGTTCAAGAGATGGGAGAAATCTCAATTGAAGTACTTTTGACAAGTGAGCTTCATTTGTCCCGCTAGTTTTGTGCGTTTTTATTTGGTTGGACTGGTTCAAGAGATGGGAGAAATCTCAATTGAAGTACTTTTGACAAGTGAGCTTCATTTGTCCCGCTAGTTTTGTGCGTTTTTATTTGGTTGGACTGGTTCAAGAGATGGGAGAAATCTCAATTGAAGTACTTTTGACAAGTGAGCTTCATTTGTCCCGCTAGATTTGTGCGTTTTATTTGGTTGGACTGGACCGTGATCGTGTTCAGAGAACCCTGTTGCCACTTTTCTTAATTCAGTCTCAATCAAGTTTTTTATTTTGATACGAGGATACTTTTGTTCGTGTACTTTTGGCTTGCCATGTGAAGTCCAGCTTGTGTAGTTCCGAGTTAGTTTCTCACGAAAATGTTAGCTAGTACCGTGTGTTGTTAATGTGCTGCTAAGTAAACTACCTTAAACAAAAATTTCTTTTATCATTCGTTTGTTTAAAAGTGTGTTGAGTTGGTGCTAATGTAATGAGCGCTCAGAGACGTACTTGCTGCTTTGTGCGTTTGCTGGTTTCTGTTTTATTCTCACTTTCGTTTTTTTTTTTTCGCAGAGTTCAGTAAACTTGAAGTGTTTCATTAAAGAATCGTGAGATATTAGTTAGATGTTTGATTTTGCTCCTCATTCTAGTATCCACGAAACCTTCACGCCGTGTTGCTTTTGGTATGAATGATGAACACACTGGGTATATTAAATTCATCTAAACCCTACGTTGTAAACTAGTGGAAACTGCCTTCTTTTGAGTTCTTAAGTGGAGCTATGGTGCTGTGTGGGTAAACTGGGTAAAATAGATAAAATGTGTTACTTTATGATCGTTTATGGTGTATGTCAATGATCCAATTTGAGATTCGTCTTTCATGGTAAACATTCTTATCATTTAGGCTTTGACAGTCATCAATTTCACGTTTTATAGCAACTTCGGCGAGGCTTGCTCTGTCTGAACAATCATCTTCTATTTCGATCTACTTAACAATCGGAGACGTTCGTAATCTACTTGCATTGCTCTCGTAAATTTTTCCTCGTGTCTCTAATACTTGAACTGCCTTGCCAAATAAACTGAAGATATATCAATTTATATGCTCTATTAGAGCTCTTGAAGAATGTGCTCTAAAAAATTCTAGAAAACGTGTAATCATTAGAAGAAACGTTAAAAAATGAGCTTTAAATCAGTGATTTATATGTACTCTTAAAAGAAATGAAAGATTTCTAAAATGAGATCCATCACTGCACATGGTTCTCTATTGCTCTTTCTCACGTCATACCAAAATTTTGCATGGATCTGATGTATTCAAGATGTTAGGCTCAAAAATCAGATGTTCACGCAATTATATTTGTTGCTGTATACGGCGAGTCATTGGAGCAAACTTGTACTTTAGCGAAAATGTTTGTGTGCCTAATTCTGATCTCTTATTCTTCTGTGCCATGTGATCCCTACTGGTCTATGTACCGCTCACTCAGGGTTCCCTCACAGTCGTTAAACTCGAAACATAAGATTGAAATACCCAGTTGCATTGGGTGTAAAGAAGTTCGCATTTACTTTGGAGTTAGCAAGTATTAAGTGAAGACTATGAGGTTTGTGAAGGTGTTTTTTTAGAGTAATTCTTCAGCTCCATCAGGGATCGAAGTGGTTGATTTCAAATAAAGAAGAGGAGGACTCGCTTCTTAGCATAATTTTTTAAAGAGTCGTTTTTGCTATAAAAGGAGCCACATCCCCTAAAAAGATGCTGAGGAGCCCCTTCTTCGAATAATTTCTAAAAAGTCGTTTTTGCTATAAAAAAAGATGCATTTAGTGAAAGAATTCACAATAACCAAAACTTTATTGTGCAGCAAACTATGATGTTCTACGAAGGCGGAGAAGCCGCATCCCCTGCCGGTGCGGGTACCACTCCCGCCGCGCCCCAGGCTGACAACGAAACCGTGGAGGGAGACAAGCTTGTCTAGCTGGATGTGCTGACGCGCCTTCTGCTTGTGGGCGATATTTTTTGGGGGACTGGACATGTGGGACGTTCTGAAGGCGTGCTTGCTGGGGGGTTTGAGGGTGGTGGGCTGAAGGAGGATTTACTGAGGGCACTTACGGGGTGTTAAGGAGTATGTGGGTTGTGGGATAGTCTTGACTTTCGTGGTGTTATGGAGCATGTGAGTTGTGGGATAGTGTTGGGACTTGCGGGGTGTTATAGAGCTCGTGCTGGGTGTTGTGAGGACACCGAGGTTTACTCAGTTGCGTACTGAGCATCTGAGTTGCGGGACAGTGTTGTGCTGGTGTGCTGTGCCGTGCGGATGTGTTACGAGGCGTGCAGGTATAGGGAGAGGGTTAAACACAGCATCGCTGAACAGAAACCCCACGAGTGGCTGGAAGCGTAAAATTATCGTTGGATAAGCTGAGCAACTGCCTAATATTAATGTGGCAAAACTAAAGTATTCACGTATCTATTTTAGAGTCCGTGCTTTTTAATTTTTACGGGCAATAAATTACTAAGTGGTAATTAGACGACGAAATGGCCGAAAGTTTCTCTCGTACGGGAGTTGCTTATTATAATTATTTGCGCTCGGTGGTGGGATGATATGTAGAACTTGCACTTCCGCCTCCTTACGATCGGTGCTGCTGGCTGTTTCTAGAAATGCTGCTCCGTTTTAGAGATGTCGCAAAATTAGGATCGCGCTTGGTTTGTTATTCATGATCTTAAGCACTCATTTTTTCAGTTCTTACTGTTGTTTGTATGCAAAATTTATGTTATAGAGTTCATAGTTCTCTGCTGCTACTTTTACTCGTGTTTGCGTTTTAACTTTCCATCGTGATGCATTTCGCCTTTGAAATATATAGCCTAAAGTTAATAAAAATTAACGCCTGAAGTATTCAGGCTTCCACTGCTTGCAGGTGAGAAGCATTCGAGTTTTTACAAATTGAGTGCGCGAGTTACTCTGAAAAGCTGCTACTTCGTCTTCCGTAAATTTTAAAATACTGTATAATTTTCGTAGTTAGGCGGCTCTGGAAACAAATTTTGTTCTATCACATAGTCCACGGTCTCTGCTTCCTGCTTTAAAGTAAGTTGTCTCTTGTGTGTCGCACTCTTCATTCCAACCATTTGATAGCTTTGTAGTGATTTCCCTGGAATTCATTTCTTCAAGTTGAGAGCGGCTAAATTTTTCGTTTTCTCCAGTTACAAGTTCGCACCAATTGCTAGTTATTCACGTGCGGTTATTCGGTCGTTTGTGGATTGTGGAAGCTTCTTTAATTAAGTTAGATTTTTAAATGAAAATACATTTTTACAATTTCAGTGTTTGTACTCATGGAGCGACTGCAGCGCACGTCTTTGCGGTGCCTCGAAAGATTTGTTTGTATACCGTGCCTTGAAACTAATCCATCACTTCATTGTTGTAAAATAAGAGAGAAGTCACGTTTTGCTGGGTAGTCTAGGCTCTATTATGTGTACGTTGTTAATTTAGTGAGATATTGTTTCATATTCTAACCGCAGTTTAGATTTAACTCAAAAATGCTTGAATATTAGGTAGAGCAACTTTTCATGCATCATCCATGATGTAGTAAAGAGAGGCATGCTTTTATTTCCGTGCGCTAGTGCAAATACAATCATTCACCTTTTGCTGAACAACTGGCTCTCGTTATCATGCCTTTTTTCTGGGAAAACCTGATTTTTTATAATCTGTGGCTCAACAAAATTGAAGTGGAGCTCAGTTGAAAATGCTCACGACGCAACTATCAGCAGTACTCTTCGTTGCTTTCTGCCCCGCGCTTGCCAGGATCACGTGGTGGACATGCTTGCGCCAGAAAAACTACGTAAACTTTCTTTGTAATTCAGCGATGTGATGCAATTTACGATGCAAGTGAAAATTTAGTTTGACAACGATAAATTAGATAAACAGTCTTCACAACCATCATTTTGAAAAATGTCCTTGATGATTCTTTGTTTTATGATTTTTTATTTTAAATACTCAGGGATTCACCATTAATTCCCGTTATTTTATGATTTGAAAAGCAGGATAATGTTAATCATCTTGCCTTTAAAAAAAATCTTGTTTCGTGCCATCGGGCTTGTCGTTGAGCAGCAAAAGTGCACCTAACAGTACCTACCACAGTAACTCGAATTGAGGGATGGCCTGCGATGCAACGCGCTCGGCTCATTCATATCCAAAACGAGATTGAGGTTTACTGTTAGAAATGTAGCTAGTTGTCTGATTCATCATATCATGTCTCATGCAATGTTGGTATTTAGAAGCTATGTTAGAATTTGGCGTCCTGCATTCAGACAGGACTGCGCTTGTGCTTCTTGTGTATTGAGTTAGTTATTGATCAGATCAGGAAGCTTCTATCTCCCTGCTCTTGAATTTATCTCATAACTGACATGTTTGCTGAGTACTGACTCTGTCCGTGTGCAGCCCTGAAACTTTGTAAAAACATGGAAGGTTTGAGCTGTTATCGAGTAAGTGTGAAATGTTGTAGATGTCCCTCAGTATGTGCTTCGAAGGATGCATGGTGATGTAAATGGCTTTCAACTCTGTTCGTATGATTCGCTTCGTATGTAGACAAGAAAATATTTTCTTTATACTTCGAAACCGCGAGAGTTAATTATGAAAGCTGATAAAAACTTATTTTAAGAATAGCAAACATTCTTCATCTAGGAGAAATACTGATTCCATTATTACTCTTGAGGATACTTTAATGCTTTGTGTTAATGCATTAGGAATTGCTTCTCCTAGTTTTAATGTTCGTACTTCATCCGTGAAGTGGCGTACCTTTTAATAGTTAAGTTTTACCGCTGGATTTATGCATACCGTCATTGGACACGAAACTTGCTCAAACCTACCTGCACTCGTTTGCACTTTTATTTCCTTAATTTCAAAATCTCCGGGAGTGTGAGCTGGAAGAAGTAGTCGTATCTGTATTGAGTGGAATTCTACATCCTCCCAAAAAAGTCGGGTTTCCAAAATCTCGAGGAGATAATATATTCTAATCCTTTCCTTCTGCGTATCTAGAGGATTCAGCGTTCACTCGCAGAATCAGCCGCAGACGTCTCGTGAGGCTGTTCTTACTACGGTAGTTATACAAGACTCATTTATTATTTCATTTAGTTTTTCTAAGAAAGCTAAGAAAGCGTAAACAAATTTCTTTAATGGTTGTCGGACACCTTCCTCCAACGAGGTACAACTATTGTATCTATGGGAATTTGCGCTCGTGAGCTCCCGTGCTGGAGGTTAGGTAGGCCTTCAAATAGAATGTCTTTAGTCTGTGTTGCGAACCATCTTTGTCATTTTACTGATATCCTGTTCTTCAGCCTTATTACTCTCTCCTCCGACTTTGATCTTGTTTCATGGACTCGTTTCCTAGCTTGCCGTTTCTGTACGCAGAAAATCTTGTGTGCGATCATACGTTGTCTAAACTCCATACTAAATGTTGCCTACCTCCTACCTCTCTTTGGAGAACCTCTGTTGTGATTAGGGCGGCTCAAACTAATGAATCTAATTTAATGCTCGGACACCTTTCCTTTCAACTTATTTTCCTTGCCGATGGTTATTTTTGTATTTACTTCAAGAGAACGAGCTGAGTTCATTATACGCGAATCTTACTTCCGTTAGTGACCCTTGTACCGGCAAAAAAATATCGAGTAAAATTCATAGCTCAAGAACTTGAAATGGCCGGTAACTCGGTTACTATATTTTAGGTGGGATCCCACTATCCATTACTTCATTCATGATCTTGGTGTACGAATAATAAAAACAATTATCTACTTTTCATTTCTTTTTCTTTTTGATTGTACTCTTACCACAATTGAAACGCTTGTATTGGTGTGGTGTAATCTTTATATTCAGATGGATGGAAGGAATGAATACAAGAATTCTACTTGTTTCAAGCAAGGACCTTGTCCATCTTCAGAGAAAAGTGGGATTCCTGAGCTTCTCTTGACACTTTAAAACGACGTCAAGAACTGCGTTTGGTACACGGCTAACTGTCTCAACCTGCATCTTCGTTCCGTATTATTTGATGTTGAAATTTTTAAAGTCCGTCTTCGGTGGTCGTATCCCTGCGCGAGATTAAATTAGATGCAAGCACGGCGTGCAGCAACTGCTCTCGAGTTCAAAAGCGAAGTTGAAGTGTTAAAAAGAATGCATTCTAATTGTGTTAGTCCTAAGAAACGTGTCGCATGTGTGGAATACTGAGATAAGCGGCTGTGACAATCTGTTTGGTCACTATTTTTTGACTTAGGGCTTATTCTTCATTTACTCTTTCATATTTTGGAGATGCAGCCGACTTGTTTCGACGAACTCGTGTGCTGGCAATCTGTCTCATTGGGTCTCGCTTCTGCTTCAGCTTCCTTTATTTTCTTTATCCTTTTTTATGCCTGATGATTTTCAGCGGTCAAAGCTCTGTTTTCGAACCGGAGTACGTCGAGGTCTCTCCGTTGTGCTACATAGATATGTTATAGAAATAATAAAAGTAGTTGTAATTTTTACTTCAACTATTGTATATTTTTTTCGATTTTATCTGGTTTTCTCAGATCATTATTACTAGCATGAGCTGTCATTTGAGTACAAGGACGACGCTCCAATTTGAGTGTTACCTTTGAATATTCACCTTATCTATAGTCTGGTTGTTAATAATTTGTTCGTTCGAATAGGTTAGGTGCAGCCTTCATGTCTCCGCTGTCGTCTAATTGTTTTCTTAGGTTCGGCTTCTTTGCGAAAATTTGACAGTCTATTTTCTGGGTTGTCTTCTTAAACGCCGGTAGTAAACGTAGCTTCATCGTTGGTAAAAACTCTTTTATAATACTGGTAACTCATCGCTCGTTTTCCAGTAGCAGGTGTGGAGTCCAATGGGGTGTTAAATTTTTTTAATAATCGGTATTTCTCTTAGCTTGATTCCTTTTTTTAAGGCACCATACAAACAGCTCTCACTACTTCTCGTTAGTATTTACAGTTTTTGTTATTTTTTTGCTACTCTTAGCAGCAACAAAATCGAAATTGCTGATAACTGAAATTGGTAGCTGATCGAAAAATAGAAGTGGTGCTTTGAATGCTTTGAAAAATAGAAGAGGTGCTTAGAATGCTCCGTCCTACCGGTGCCTTACATTGTTATGTATATGAAAGAATTCTTATCCGAATTGTGGAACATTACACTTGATGGTGGCAGCACATCGCTCGTGATACGCTGTTGGAGTGTTCTGGTCAGCGTACCCTGGAATTGGCTTTCTTTCAAGGCATCCCTATAACCTGCCACAGAATCAGCGACTCAGGTTGTAAGAATCTGCTGTAGGTTTATTTTAGATACGTAGGTTTTATCTTTACTGTTTCATCTTGTCATTCTTTGGCCGGAAGGTTTCGCATATTATACACATATCTTATGTGATTTTCTTCCTCAGTCTACTGACGTTATTCCTTCATACAAGCTCCCTTGTGATGATCACTCCCGCTGCTTAAACTCTTATTGAAACTTGATAGTTTTAGTCTACTAGATTTCCATTCATCGTGTAAGTTAGAATTTATTTTATTTTCACTTAGCTCGAACTGTTTAGTGTTGAAACAGTAGCGTCGCTTCCAACACATCTAAAATAATTTTATGATTGAGAAGTCTTAATCTTGTGTCCACTCTATTTTTTTGCTGTTTACCGCAGCTGCCAAATTATTGATTCGAGCGTGCGTAGATTGCGCGTTCCCTCAATTAACTGCATATTAGATGGTGCCGTAGACCTTCCTCTCTTTGAACATCTCTGCTGTGGTAAAGGGAGGCTAAAACTTTCTTATAATCAATCAATCAATCCTTATTGATTCGCGCTCTCCGTTGGCCTGTGCAGATTGTTCACCAATTGTATTCGGTGCACTTGCGAGGTTTCTTCTCATTCCGCACGTTTGTGTGGCCAGACGTCACTTCTCATTACCGTAGCATGAACGAGTAACTCGTGCGTGTTAGTGGCTGCTCTACTCAGTTGCTTCTTTACAGCTTGTTATTTGTACGCGTGTTTTGTTCTAATCTAATCGTGATTTTTGTGTACTTGGTCAATTAAAATAAGGCCTGACTCTCCGTTATGCCAGATACAGTTTCTTATGCAAATTATTCGCGCTGGAAAAATGAATTCGTGAATTTTTTGTTATCACTCACAGACCTCCAAGTTTTACCTAGGACATCCCTTATAGATTTTATGAAATGTTTATTTTATACGTCTTCCATATATATATGTCTACAAACATTCTAATTATATGTATGAAGTGATATGTGTTGACGATTTTTCTTCCTGCATGAACAAATTTTCTTATCTAAGTGCGTCCCATAATCGTAAGCAATGAACACTTAAAAGGTAGCGATATAAATAACGTGCGCTGTTTCGGTATTCTAAATCTAAACAATCCACTCTTTAATTTTGAGAAGGCTGGTGAAAAATTGAAAAGCAAACGTCGACCAGTCTAAATGTTTTATCCATGCATCTTCCGGTTCTTCCATTTTTCAACTTAATGGCGTCAGAAGTTTGCCGTACCCTTGGTTTTATGCCTTACTATTTCGTGCACCGTCTCCTGGTTGGTGTGTTGATCATTCTTCGAATCCCGTAAATGATCCTATGGTTCTCGTTTACCTTAAGCTACTCTCTAAACGATATTAATTGAACTGCAGCCCCGAAAAACATAATTCGAGTAATTTTTCGTGGTGCTCTACTCATTGGGAATTGTACAACCGTGGTGGAAGACGGAGTCACTTTCTGATTTTTACAGTAGATTACGATATATATGCAATAAATTTGGATAACTAGCTCGGATGTTTCTAGTTAAACAAGATTCACGTGAACACTTGGCCGTGTATTTACAAACTCTTGGTACAATAAGGAAAATGTAGAATTTAACAATTGCCTATAAAAGCTTGTCTGCATCCAAATATGCGTCTACGGAAGAGACTCACTGAGAAAGCCTACATTATTGTAAAACTTAATTTTAGAATTAAGTGTTAGAATCCACGAGCGATTTCTGACGTTTCAATGGTTAAAATTCTCAAATACGGTAACGTAGTTCCATATCAGTACATGGTCTGTTGATAAAATCTTTGAACAAGGATAAAAAATATATAGAACCAGCGTAAACCAAAAAGAAGTTTTCATAATTCTCATCAGGTTTTGAAAACTAATGCCTGAGCACAGCAGAATTTTTAACAATTTTGATTTGAACGAGTAATTAAACTTACGTTGTAAACTCCGTAGATCAAAAGCAGAACTCGCTTTTTCAATTTTTTTACGAACTTTCCATTGCTGAAAACGATCGCAATAAAAGCAAAACAGACATCTGAGTTTAAAAATAATAGAATCGAGTTGTAAAAGCTACGAATAAAATTAATGTTCACGAGTGTCTAGGGCTGAGGCAAACTATACTACTCTTCTGCAACATTGATAAACTGAGAATATCTATAACAATGTTTATCGTTACTACGGTCGACCCCGGAGACTTCAGCGATGATTCAACTGAATTTCTTGCGGTATCAAACAGAGCGACAGAACTTTAAAATTTAATTATGGGATGCAGATAGACGTTACATGTACAGAATATTTTTGAGTTCTATGCCGGATCACTATTGGAACGATTATTGGAAAGTGCAGTGTGATTGCCCGAGTTATGGTTATGCACATCGCCCATTCGCCTCCGGGGTTCAGTTGAATCCTACATTTTGCTACGGCAGACAATAGTAAGCTAAACATATTTCAAGCAAACTGATCACTTTAAAAGTAAGACATGCTGGCTACACTCCACGAAAGAAAGGATGGAATGGGGTTAACTGCTTTCAAGCTTGAACGCGTTGGATATAATCTCATTAAAACCGTAATTTCCAATATGTATGATTTTCTTTCCCAGATGATAGAAAATACTCGCACAAGTGTTTCGATCCACTGATGAATTGATTCTGGTCAAAATGCAAATTTAGGACCTTAAAATTTCATCGTATTGAAACCGAACACGGACTTGCAAACGCAGCTCACATTTTAGTTTAACAAATTTTCCACAAAATTTGTGACTAGCTTGTTCAAACATAAAATTTTACTGATTATCATACACAAATTATTGATTCACTGAATTATTCATTATTGGTAAAATCATGACACAGTGTTGCTTGTTTTTTTTCCAATTCATAGCGCCAACCAGATCAGGTTTTACACGCCTGTGAAGCAAGTTTCCAGCCACAGATACGATTATAGTGGAGTCACTGAATCAGTTATTCATTATTGGTAAAATGACGACACAGTGTTGCTTGTATTTTCAATTCATTGCGCCAACCAAATCAAGTTTTACACGCCTGTGAAGCAAGTTTCCAGACACAGATACGATTATAGTGGAAGAACATCGATTGAAGGCCAACGCCAGCGGTGGGATGTCGAGGGAGGCGAAGGCTTGCTAGCAGCGGCGGCTACGTGGAGGACGACTGGCTGAGCCCGGGACCTACAGCGATCGCTTGCACATTAACCCTTAACTGCCCAAATTGGTTTACTCAAATTCCCAATACCACAACCACTGTCGTCATTAGACTGGCGCTGGCATTAGGTTATCACCAACATCAGAATGGGGACGGAAGTGTGGTCCGGCAAAATCTTCAAAAATTACATTAGGGCACGAATTCGACAAGAAATAAATTGTGTTTGGTATTTTTAGTGAGTGTGCCATATATGGCATGTGGGCCAGTTAAGGGTTAATTTTAATTAATTATTTATTTAATTATTCTCAAGGAGCATCAACATATTCGTTCAATTTGATTTTTGCCATGCAACGAAACAGCACTTGGATTGAAAAAAAAATTTTCATTTAATCGAGTTTAACTTTCGAGTCACTCATTTGCAAAACTCGCTGGAGGCCCATTCAGAAACAGCTCTGCCATGGGGACATCTTCAACCGTCGCTGCAGGTCTCAAAGGAAAACGTCTCTGTACGCGAATAGACACAGGCTAACACTTAACAATATTTTTCTACACTACAACAGTCACCACCACTTTTGTGCATTTATTCTTATCTACTTAGCTGAAACACTTGATCGCACTAAAAACCGAAGTTGCTGGCGGAGTATAAATGAAGCATTGCTGCAATATTGCGGAAAGCCAAAGAATCACCTCTACAAAATCCTTCATCTGCGTTTTGTTTGATTTTGCGGCGTCACTATATGTACAAGATGACTGCAACGCATCAAACAATCGCGAAAATCTAGTGCTCGAGAACGTGATAAAAAAAGCCAAAAAATACTACCACCTACCAAATGAATATTAATCGAGAAACAGACGTTCTTGTGTTATTCCACGCAGCACATTGTAACCGAGGTGGCAAGAAATGTTCTACGGTGATTTTGAATTTGTTGCCAGGCAGTGAAACGTTTCGCCCATCATTCCTGGAAGGTATTCTTGCCGTCTCCATGAATTATGTTAATGGCAACTGACTAAAAATTAACGATTAACACCAAATTTTGAAAAGTGTCCTGTTAATAATCTATTAATTTTAATTAATAAAGAATTATTTCGAATCCCTGTTTGAAATTACCCACTCTAATTTAATAACATTACAATTGCAATATAAAATCATCAGCCAGCGTTAACGAATAAAATTTAACAATTGCCGAGCACCTCAGAAAACATAAGGTAACGAAAAATTCAAGGCTCGTATAACGAACCTTTCCCATAGGGCAGTAACGCGCCAATATTGAGGCCTTCTACCATTGATGTGCATCTTGATTAAAAAATACTTCGGTCTTGGTACACAAGAAAATGATCTCAAATGAAAACTGCAATCAAAACGAACTGTTCGTCTAGAACGAAATAGTTTTAATATTTGGTTTTTACAAATTCCATTTCTATACCATCACTCACTGGTTATAAAGGTTTGCGATAGCGACGAAACCACGGCTCAATTGAGTTTAAAATCGCATTTCGCAGTATCTGAATGGTCAATATGTCTCAAATGCGCTCTTGCTTCAACCCCAACAGACGGCAATATAGTGTGACTGGTGATAATTTTTGGACTGAAAACCTCAAGACCCAAATTGACTAAATTCTAGCATCGCAGAGAAAAATGTCTCAAATAAATGACGGAATTACAACCGACAATGAACTTCTTCGCGAGAAGTTAAAGATGAATAATTACGATTCGTTTCATCTAGAAGCGATCCTACTTTTTGATTATCTGTTGCTTACGCGCTGGATCAAATAGTCGTGTTGTAAATGAAATGGACTGCATCAAAGATTGATCTGAACTGTGCAAGCCTTTCCTGAAAAAAAAAAGCCTTTCTTTGCTCATCCCTTTACATGAACCTGACGATGGCGACGAGAGTTAGAGCAACAGCAGATACGTAAGAGGTGGTGGCGGAGTTGCACTCGTCCTGGTTGCACGAGCAGACCCACGTGCGCGTGTTGTAGCCGCTCTTGTAGTAGCAGTTGCCGCGCTTCTTGACGTTATCATCGCTTTCGATGTAGCCGCACGCACGGTGGATGCGGTCCTCACTTGGGTCTGGAACATGACATTCACGGTATGAATTTGGCAACAGCTACACTTGACGCAATTTGGGGAGGTTGCATGGGCTAGGGACCGTGGTGGAAATTTCTAAACATAATGCATGTATGAGTGTAGTTTAAATTACAAGGGATACGTAGATACTAGGGCTAGAGAAATCGAAGAGACCTGAAAAGTAAGAGTCAGACTGGAAGACGCTTGTTAACGAATGGCGTGTGAGTGAGGCCATTTCAAAAGCAGAATGTGTTGTTCGGAAGTTTTAACACGGGATTTTTAATTAATGAAATTAATGACGGAATTGAGTGACAAATCTAATGTGTTACTGAATTTAGCACTTGTAAATATATTTAAATTTACGTCAAATTTTGAAGTGAATTGCTCCATCACCCCTGAGTACGGAGGAGCAAACGCCGTATTTCTAAACGTGCCTGTCTTAAGCGTAAAAACAACTATATTCATCCGGGACGATTAAAATACAAGTTTTGTCAATCCAGATTTGTAAGTATACCTATATTAATACCTTAATGAGTGGATCATCTAGAAGAGTAACTGTTTATCTGGAATATGGCCAACGTATTTCGTAAAACTTTAAAAATACAAGAAGATGGCCGAGATCGTGGTCGAGTGGAAAACTTGCAAATCAGATAGCGCCCGTCACACCTTCACTAAGTCTAAATAGAGATATTCACAGCTCAACTCTACCTCAAGACGAGAGAGTAACAAGAATTCTGTTCACTGCATGAAGCAAGCTTCTAGAGCTCATTCAGAGGTAGACTCTCATAAATCTATCAAGAATGGGTACAACGGGTCACTTTCACCGCTCAAAACAGACCTTCAATTCACAGAAGGTAATTTAACGCGCCAACGCTGCATCCGAATAAACGCATTAGCAACTGAGCATTCTTTGGTTGTCCGTAATCAATGCCTTTTATGCAGTCGGGAGGCATTAGCGCAACTATGTATGTGATGGCGGAGCAGAACTTATGTTTGTGCCGGCCATATTGTACCACCAATGAGGTACATGATGCTCTTTGACATTCCTATTTGCGGGAGGGGTGTGTGGTATTTATACTGTATGTGTATTTAAACTATTTATTTATAACAAGTGATACATCAGTGGATTGTTTCCTAAGGCTATTACAATGGGCACATATGAGGATTGCTACTTGTGGCCCCAAATAAGTTCAGTGACTTCTAGGGCATCCTGTCTTCAACGCTATTTAAAGGTGTACAATTATGTTTCACTTCACCTCGCTGCACACTAGACTGATCAGTGAATTTGCTTACTCGAGATTCGATCCTTAATTTTACAACAATAGTTAGAATGATCTAGGTGAAAACATTGTATTACAGAAAAGACTTGAAACCACATTTAAGATTATTTAATTTTTCATGGTAAATTACCCTATCAAGGTGAATCAAATAGCAGAATAGATTTTACTTGATTACCTTATGTGATTAATATTCCGATAGAAATTAGGATCCAAAATTCGTTTTGAAAGCTTTGTAAGAAATTTTTTCATGGATCTAAGCAGGGATCAAATTCCAAGTCTTGGTTCCAACGAAGAGTATACCGTGCAGTGGCCGAGCTTTTGAATAATAAGGAACTATGAAGATACTTCTATTTTAGATTATATGACCGTGATGGCCAGTTTATGCAGTCAATAATTATATATATGTGATCACAATTTAAATAAGGTGTCAGTTAGAATGAATAACTTACGATCTCCAACAGACTCATCCATGAACATGTGGAGCTTGCGACACAGAGTGTATTCGTGAGTGTCGTTCTTAGCATCACAGTCAACCAAATTCAAAGAGGACTTCGCAGACATGTCGTAGCAGCCAGGAGTTTCGTGGGAGTTGCACTCGTAGCATTTCAGAGAGTGGCCTGTAAAAAAATGTTATGGTTAAATGCTTTTCAGAGGATAAGCTTAGTTCAAGGGTTATAGTAGCGTTCTGTTAATAGATTACATCATATGTTAGTTTAAACATCCCTAACCGCAAAAAGATGAGATTAGATTATGAGTTCGTTTGAGCTTTTCAAACCACAGCGAAGGGGTGTTGGAAATTCCGGTGCGCGTCTCTGAGTGACATGTGGGTTAGTACCTGGATTCAGTTCGTTTGGGTGTGCTGTCTGCAAACAGAGGTGACGTCTGTCTTGGTTTGTCTTTCTTCAGGTTGGTTGTTATTGATTATAATAAAGTAATTTTTCCATCCAGTCAAGGAAGGAGTATTGTGCCGGTTTTCCGCATTTATTAGGACCCAGCAGCGTCATGTGTCGTGAGCCTATAGGAGTTCCCTCTACCCTCTTCCTTGACCACTTTTTTTGCTATCTTTTTATTTAAGTGTGCCTGTGATCTTCGTTTCATTTATTATTATTTTTGGGTGTTATGTTGCTATACCATTCAGAGCCTTTAAAATTTGATACTTAAACTTGAAGGCCCGTTGGCCACTCTTAAAAGCCCGTTGGCCACTCTTAAAGGCCCGTTGGCCACTCTTAAAGGCCCGTTGGCCACTCTTAAAGGCCCGTTGGCCACTCTTAAAGGCCCGTTGGCCACTCTTAAAGGCCCGTTGGCCACTCTTAAAGGCCCGTTGGCCACTCTTAAAGGCCCGTTGGCCACTCTTAAAGGCCCGTTGGCCACTCTTAAAGGCCCGTTGGCCACTCTTAAAGGCCCGTTGGCCACCCTAAAACAATTGACTTGCGATTGGGAGTTCCTAGACGTGAAAGAAATCCTCGCGATTTCTTGTGTTCTCCCGATCCACGTTAGGAAGTGGGATTTTCTTACGGAAAAGATTCTCCTCCTTTTTCTTTATCTTTATAGAACGGCTCTGAATGGTTACCTTTTACTTATTTTCCTGTTTTTTTCCTCAAATAAACTCTTCTAAAAGAGGCTCTTATCCTCACTCGGGAACAAATTCCCTAGGTGAGAATTTGTTGGTGTATCTGATGTATTGTAATATGAAATCCTGGTTGTGGTGATATTTGCTTGTTCGCTTTGAGTGTTATGTGCTAACGAAAGTGCCTTTGTTTCTTGTCGCCAGTATGCTCCCCCATTGCACGCCCTGCGGAGAACACCTTGTTTTTTGAGAGAAGCCCTGCTTGCGCTGAACCATCCCTTGCCTTGTGAAGCGGTTATGCGGCAGAGGTTTCCTTGGCTTGTGAGTTCATATTGGTGGTCTTTGTTTTAGGTGCGATTTGAAAGTTTATCCTGTTCATTTAAAAATTAGGAAGAGTCATAAACGGTTGCAAACTTCATTTCTCAGTTAATCCACAAATCTCGTCCTTTTCTTTCCTAGCTTCAATCCGGCGGCAGTTTTCCGAGCTGGGTTGCGTCCCTCCAGCGTCGGGAAGTTCGAGCAGTTGGGATTGTCACCGGGAAACATTCCTTTTCCGTCTCAGCTGGAATTTTGACTACTGAAAAGCCGGGAGGTATCCCGGACCCAGTACTTCATGTGCCCGCTACTACCCCAGCTTAGGACCAGCACTTGCCAATTCACCTCTGACCTAACTACGTCGTTGTTTGGGCGTGATTGAGGAGCTCAAGCCGGTCCAAAAGGCGACTGCTTCCTAGAGGAGGTTTTGTTTCCTCGTGCCTCTGCTCTATTTGAAGCGTGCTTAATAAACTTTTGAAGATTTCAAGAGTGTGTTTTTTCACAGGGGCTCCATCTCGAGCAAGGAGAAAAAAACATATAGTATGGAACTGAGAGAACGAGGAATCTGTGCACAAGGTGTGGCATCACACACAGCACCTGGAAATAGCAAGACTGAATGAAGTTTGCTGAACAAAGTAAAAGTTCGAGACGAAAATTGTAGATAATTTATAAATGACAGTAGTGAACAGAAAAACAGATGTTGCGTAAGAAAGTAAGACACCTATTATACTTCAACAGAAAGAATGCCTACTTAACCTTCAGCTCTGGACCTCACATCTCCCCCTGTAAGTGCTAATTCAAATAGATATTACAGAGGTTTCTCCTTGAAGCGTGCATTTGGATAACTAAGCTTATAGAAGAATATAAATAGTCTAGTTGAGCACATAAAAAGGGGTCCTTGTTTGTTAGCTGGTACAAATAGCAGACACCATGGCAAATAATTAGCATGAAGTGATATTTCGCACGAAGACACGCTTTGCTGAGTTAATAACTATGAATTTCGACGACTTCATTTCATGTTTGACCTGGTAATGTCAGAACTCTACATGTCGCTCATTGGGAACAACGTTACAAGTCGAAATTCTTGTTTTTTCAGGAGAAACGATTTCAACTTTACAAACTGCTTCACGGAGTTAGTTTTGATCAAAAAAATAATCCTTCCTCTCGGTTATGACGGTTTTTCCAAATTACGTATACTGAAATGGCGAATTTATCAGTATGGATAAGTCAATTTTCCAAAATTATGAGTTATGACGCTCCTCCCAATGAGCGTTGTGTACTTGTCAATTGACAAATCATAACCAAATTGAAAAGTAAACCTAAAAACTTCCAAAACGATGATGAGGGAATCGCAAGGTTTCCTAACAAAAGAGGAAGAGAAGTGCAAACAAATTTACACAAACTTGTCAACAAAACTAAACCCACCACTGGCTCGTGTAATAAGTTTTGCTAGTCCTGTAGTGAACAGCGAGGAGTTAAAGAAGGTGTGATCCAAGTCCCTAACGAAACATGATCATTTGTATTCTTATTTAAAAATCCCTCCAATTCTTCTGCACTAAACTAGGCCATCAGAAATAAGAAGTAGCGTGAAAAATATTATGCGTTTCTTCAATAATATCCCACGGAAGGTTGTGTTATCTATTAACTAGTCACACAACCCAAATCACAACGTGCAGGTATAAGAACGTACCAGAGTAATTCTTACAAAACCAGTAATTTTATTGATAAATAATTTAGAACTTTTTTGAATAACACAAACCTTCTACACTTGACATTTTATGCATTATTTGAGCTCTGCCCTACAATAAGCAAAAGACTGTTCCTACACTTGCTCCTTATCACCTCGCCTCGCCTAGACCGCTCGACCTTGAGTCTTTGAATTTCTCTTTTTGTTCATTATGACTTGTATGGCGCTCTTTTCAAGGGCGAGGTCAACCAACGGAGAAAATTCGCTTACCGTTCGGCACAAAACTGCCTCAATACATGCAGACATTTCCATAGTTCTACACACTACACAAAAATGGCAGCAATAGCAGCGTATTGCATGGGCGTGCGATGAGAAAACATCAGCAGTCCTGCTCTTTTCTGAACCTCCCCTTCAGACCTCAGGACTCTCTCTCCTCGCGCCTGCATCCCCAACTCGGTGGGAGGAGATCGATACGCTGCAATGAGGCGAGTGTCTGGGGTGGTGGTAAAGTGGTGTTGCGGGAGGGGAGGGGTGTGCGGTGTAAAGTGGTGTTGCAGGAGGAGAGGGGTGTGCGGTGTGAAGTGGTGTTGCAGGAGGGGAGGGGTGTGCGGTGTGAAGTGGTGTTGCGGGAGGGGAGGGGTGTGTGGTGTAAAGTGGTGTTGCGGGAGGGGAGGGGTGTGTGGTGTAAAGTGGTGTTGCGGGAGGGGAGGGGTGTGTGGTGTAAAGTGGTGTTGCGGGAGGGGAGGGGTGTGTGGTGTAAAGTGGTGTTGCGGGAGGGGAGGGGTGTGTGGTGTAAAGTGGTGTTGCGGGAGGGGAGGGGTGTGTGGTGTAAAGTGGTGTTGCGGGAGGGGAGGGGTGTGTGGTGTAAAGTGGTGTTGCGGGAGGGGAGGGGTGTGTGGTGTAAAGTGGTGTTGCGGGAGGGGAGGGGTGTGTGGTGTAAAGTGGTGTTGCGGGAGGGGAGGGGTGTGTGGTGTAAAGTGGTGTTGCGGGAGGGGAGGGTAGGGGTGTGTGGTGTAAAGTGGTGTTGCGGGAGGGGAGGGGAGGGGTGTGTGGTGTAAAGTGGTGTTGCGGGAGGGGAGGGGAGGGGTGTGTGGTGTAAAGTGGTGTTGCGGGAGGGGAGGGGAGGGGTGTGTGGTGTAAAGTGGTGTTGCGGGAGGGGAGGGGAGGGGTGTGTGGTGTAAAGTGGTGTTGCGGGAGGGGAGGGGTGTGTGGTGTAAAGTGGTGTTGCGGGAGGGGAGGGGTGTGTGGTGTAAAGTGGTGTTGCGGGAGGGGAGGGGTGTGTGGTGTAAAGTGGTGTTGCGGGAGGGGAGGGGTGTGTGGTGTAAAGTGGTGTTGCGGGAGGGGAGGGGTGTGTGGTGTAAAGTGGTGTTGCGGGAGGGGAGGGGTGTGTGGTGTAAAGTGGTGTTGCGGGAGGGGAGGGGTGTGTGGTGTAAAGTGGTGTTGCGGGAGGGGAGAGGTGTGTGGTGTAAAAAGTGGTGTTGCGGGAGGGGTGTGTGGTAAAGTGGTGTTGCGGGAGGGGTGTGTTGTAAAGTGGTGTTGCGGGAGGGGTGTGTGGTAAAGTGGTGTTGCGGGAGGGGTGTGTTGTAAAGTGGTGTTGCGGGAGGGGTGTGTGGTAAAGTGGTGTTGCGGGAGGGGTGTGTGGTAAAGTGGTGTTGCGGGAGGGGTGTGTTGTAAAGTGGTGTTGCGGGAGGGGTGTGTGGTAAAGTGGTGTTGCGGGAGGGGTGTGTGGTAAAGTGGTGTTGCGGGAGGGGTGTGTGGTAAAGTGGTGTTGCGGGAGGGGTGTGTGGTAAAGTGGTGTTGCGGGAGGGGTGTGTGGTAAAGTGGTGTTGCGGGAGGGGTGTGTGGTAAAGTGGTGTTGCGGGAGGGGTGTGTGGTAAAGTGGTGTTGCGGGAGGGGTGTGTGGTAAAGTGGTGTTGCGGGAGGGGTTTGTGGTAAAGTGGTGTTGCGGGAGGGGTTTGTGGTAAAGTGGTGTTGCGGGAGGGGTGTGTGGTAAAGTGGTGTTGCAGGAGAGGTGTGTGGTAAAGTGGTGTTGCAGGAGAGGTGTTTGGTAAAGTGGCGTTTCAGGAGAGGTGTGTGGTAAAGTGGTGTTGCGGGAGGGGTGTGTGGTAAAGTGGTGTTGCGGGAGGGGTGTGTGGTAAAGTGGTGTAGTGAGGGTGGTGGTGGCAGAGTGGTGTTGCGGGGGTGGTGGCGCACTGAAGTGGTGTTACAAAGGTGCTGGAGAACGGAACCGATGCGACTGAGGTAGTCGTGCACTGGTGCATAGAAGTTGTGAGCAACTGAGGCATGAGAACAAAGGGATTCCCGCATCGCGAATTTGTGACAACCAAGAACGCTGGAGTGAAAAAAAAACTGCTTAATTCTTAACAATTCTTAACAGATTCAAAACTGATAGCGTGAGATAAATAAAAATACTGATCGTGCATTCGAAGTCAATATAAAAAATATCCGGTATTGAACGATGCTTCAATTTTAAACGTATACCAACCTATTGACAATGGTCCTTTTAAAATTAATTCAACAATTAAAATCGGTGCCGGTTTTTCGCAGTGCAGCTATTATATTAATAAAAGGCTAGTGCCAGTTAGATTTGATTTCAAGTTAGTTTAAGCATATCTAACCAAAACAAAGGTGTTCCACAGACAAGAAAGATGGCACCATTTAGTTTGGAGTTGAGGGAACGGGGAATCTACGCATAAGGTGCTTTCCTATTCAACATTCCCCTTGGCATAGAAACAGCTAGTTAGGAAGGAAGTTAATGCAAGATGAAAAATTTGAAGAAGAATGCAATGTATGCTGAAAAACAGGACAGGTGTATACCGAAAAAAGATGGCCAGTAACACAACTACAAAAAACGCTATGTCTACATAAGGACGGCCTACTTAATTTTTAGCATGACACCTCACATCTTTCCCCGCGGGAGGCTAACTCGCATAGATACAATAGTTCGTGAACAGAAGTGTATCATACGATGAAGTAGAAGCATGACTATCAGGAGGTGCACTACATGTGGCGCTCGCAGCCGAGTGATCACAAGTGTGTCAGGAAGCACTCGCGCCCCTGATAGAGCATCCGACTGATAAAGACGAAACATAAGCACTTTCTGCTGGTGCACCATGTACGCATTACGTACGCGGGGGGTCGGCTGTGCAGCCCAGGGGATTACGTAATTCAGAGGTTAACAGTGCAATGTAGGGGTTCATGGCGAAATATAGGGCACGGATAAAAACAGTGTAGCAATCAATGCTCAGGAACGTAGAAATCACTGAAATTCAAATGTGGCAGGCCGATACGATGCAAGGACATCTAGCTAATGCTATGCAAGACTGGCATCGAGTGGATGGTTTACTCATTTGAATTTGACAAATCATAATTTGGACAGACGAGTATTAATTTGGACATAATTATAATTTGATCTTGTGGTGAGCCGCTAAGGACATTCCTGTAAAAATACTGTGAGGGTAAAGTGGTGTGCTGGGAACACGTTGCTTTCGAAACGATTCATCGATGGGTCGTTTTAACATTTTTCAACGTTCTTTTAAAATTAATGGTATTTAATGGACCCAGTTCACGTTTGGTATTTATAAAATTGCGAACAACTTTTGAACTTAAATATGAGTTGTACATTAAACTTCAGTCTAACCCGACGCATTCAACGTGTTAAGAGGACGAACCTATAAATTCATAAAGTTTTTAATGGACGCTCCCAACAGCAACTGTGATGTGAAAGAGAGCAACTTTCCACTAGGGCATGTCCAGTTGACATGTTTCTAGTCCAACAAAGCTGGGTTCACATTTTTTGTCTCGTTTTGATATGTTTACAATCAACGGCGTACACACTGAAAAACGAACTTCACAGTAATTGCAATATTCTAATAAATAGAGTCCCGGAGTCGAAATGAGCTATGATATATTTACGCTACAAATGCTTGTTTCTTCCACGCTCTCTATCATCTTTAACAAAGCTTTGTCAATATATGAGACGTTGAGCCAAAGCATGAACAGAATTTCGGTGCAAAACAGCTGTGAATACTTCATTTTGAGTATATACATAATAACTATAACGCAAGCAAGTGTATGAGTATTTAGTAAATATTCACAATTTTCGAACATCAAATGAGACTGTACAGGGTGAAGTACCCAATCGACATTTATGGTCGTGGAAACATTTTCAACGCCGGACAGTGAAACGAAAAAACCGATCTACCTGAATTTTTATTGTTTCTAAACAAATGTTTATCGCTTATTATTATTATTATTATTATTATATAAGAAAGTTTTAGCCTCCCTTAACCACGACAAAGATGTTCCAAGAGAGGAAAGAGGAAGGCACCATTTAGTATGGAGTTGAGGGAACGCGGAATCTATGCACAAAGTGCACAGAAACAGTAAGCTAGGAAAGAAGTTCATGAAACAAGAAAAAAGTTGAAGAAGAAAGTAGTAGGTGCTGAAAAACAGGACAGCAGTGAACCGAAAAAAGATGGTCCGTAACGAAACAAAAACCTATTATATCACAACAAAAAGGAAGCCTACCTAACCTTTAGCTCGGGCCCTCACATAGTCCCCCTGGGAGCGCTAATTCCCATAGATACAATACCTGTATCCCCCTGAGGGGTAATGTTTATCGCTAAATGCTACCCAGTGCTATAAACTCCGTTCCAAATTAGGGCTATTTTTTCCCTACTTTCATTACATTATTATTAATATCATAATTATCATTTTCCAAGTTCAACCTCAGTTCATGCTCAGTTAGGCAACAAGTACACATAAATCCTCTCAATTTAAAGTGGCAATATAAAAACGCTCGATTTTGGTATACCAAGTAAGACGACAGCACGCCGCGCTGACAAAAACGCGTACGCTTCTCAATGAGACGAAAACATGAAATAAGGAAAAAGAATAAAGGATGAAGGCACCCGTGAAGAGGACGGTCGCACAGAACACCAGTTTCCTCACAGGAGAAATACCGAAGTAGATAATGATAGATAAAGCATGCCGAAATTTAAATTTAAGCCCCAACAAAATTTCTGCATCAAGTATTGCTGATTCTGTGGTAGGTAGCTAGCTAGCTATCATTACTATTGAGGAGCGCTGGTTCCCCAAAGTGAACTGCCGAGGGCAGACGCTATCAACATGTCCTCTCAGTGAGCGTACTCATTCCTGATGAGCGCTATCTCCCCAAGAGGAACGGTGAAGAACGCGAGTCTCAGCAGGAGCTCATAATTCAAGAATGCTATTCTTTTTTAGCTAAAAGTAAGGGAAAAACGGATAATATTGGCTTTCAACCGACTGAACCCATTTTGATCAGGATTTATGCAATAATAATGGAAGTTTTATCTAGTTTTATAAACAATCAAAAATTTGAGATTAAACTGTATGAACACTTCGTATTAAAATGAATAAACTCCAAGTTTTGCTGACAAAACAACTTGCATTAGAATACACACATTCTGCAAAGCACCTGCGAGCGCTGATTCCCTTATATATACTAGTCGTTACTCCCTGTGGAGGTACAGAAAGATTAGATTAGATTATATGTTAGTTTAACTTCCATATCCGCAACAAAGGCTATCTAAGGAGAGGAAGGAGGAAGGCACCCTTTAGTATGGATATAAAAGAACGCGAAATCTATGTACAAGGTGCATAGAAACAGTAAATTGAGAAAGAAAATAAAAGTTGAAAAAGGAAGTAGTAGGTGCTGAAAAACAGGACAGCAGTAGGGAAATGTACAAGTAACCAAAACCGAGACGACACGTTGCGTAAAATCAACATTACGTTCAAATATTAGCTTGATATAATGTCAGCATGAACACAACAAACGAGAGAGTAGTTTTCTTCCTTCGAAGAGACTAGATGAAATCAACCTCCCTTTTAAGGGAATGACCCAATATTGTACCACTGTCGTTCCTGAAATTTAAGTAAATTGCCTGGCATTTCTGACTCGGTCGGCCCACTGCAGTGTCCGTAGGAAGATCAATGCACACCAAACCTCAGCTACTCCGGACTGGCTCCGTAAGTCTCTAGAACCTTCTCATGTCATCGATTGACGGGCAAATCTGTGGCAAAGGAATCTCCCCAGACCGTAGCAACAGTCTTGCTGTTATGCGTAGCATTGGTTTTATTCCAATTGCCTGTGATACAAGCGCATCAACAGTAAATAAAGTGGCGAAAGATTGAGTAGGAAAGAGTGCATGGATACCCCTGTTTAAATGAATATTGCAGATCTAAACGTTCAGAAGGGGACACAAATGAAGATTTACGAGAGAAAACAAGGTGGGAGATTAGATTAGACGAGAGTTAAAGCCTCACTAACCGTGACAAAAGGCGTTCCAAAGAAAGGATGGATTAAGACACTATTTAGGATAGCGTTATGGGAACACGGAATCTATGCACAGGGTGTGCTCCCGCCTAAAATCCCCTGCGCACAGAAACGGTAAGTAAAGAAGGAGGGCTATGAAACAAGATAAAAGTTGAAGGTGTTGAAAAACGGGACAGCAGTGAACCGAAAAAAAAGGTCCTCAACGAAACAAAAAATGCATTTTATTTCAACAAAAAGCAAGTTTACCAAACTCTCAGCTCGGGACCTCACATTATCCCCCAGGGGAAGCTAATTTCCACAGATACAATAGTTTATACTCCTCAGAGTAAACAGGGTGGGAAGGGAAGTGAGTAATCTACGTGGGAACAAAGTCAACTTACACAACGTATTACTCTTTTGCACCCCCTACATGTCTTGCTTCTTTGCTGCATGGTTCTGCAATTGTTTTCATTGATTCAGATAGGAAAAATTACTGTGTTATTGTGACATTTTGCGCACATGAGTTCTCTTTGGTGCTGTATTAACGCCAGTTTGTAGACAATGACTGAAATAGCTTTTAGCAAATCTAAACTAAACGCTCCATTCCAATTAGCTAAATGACAAACAAAAATAGAGCAAAATTAAGAAAATGCCGGAGACTGACAAATTTAGTGCTTCAAAAAGTACTTTAGGCAACCGTTTCCATCAACAGTAAAACAATATCAAACTTGCGACTCCGACGACTATCTCGCTGGTTATAAAGCCATAAAGCTCAACTTTACTGATTAGTGGGAAAGTCTTCACTCGATGCGGAGCACGAGCTTCATGGGGGTTATCTGCTACAGTATGCAACCTAGGAGTATTTCATCTCACGATTCAATGATACTCCCTTAGTTAAGAAAGAAGCTGGTCTAGAAATGTAAAAATAGAAGATCAGTAAAGAATATCAGTTTAGAAAAAGTAATGAGACACTTCCCGCCATGACTAAAGTAAATTCTACTTTTAATTTCTTATTGGAAGATCGTAAGCCTTTCTCACAAAAATTAGCGTACTTCAAAAATTAACGTAGTGCGTTTATGAGGTTTAATATTTAAAATAAAATTTTAAATTAATACAATGTAAAAATGCTTACTATTCTAAATTCAAATTCTTAGGCAAAACGTGGTATCTTGACATAGATTAGACTGGATAGTTTAAGCCTCCATGACCGCTAAAAAAAAGCGTTCTGGAGCGAGGATGGAGGAAGACACCATTTAGTATGGAGACGAGGGAACGCGGAATCTATGCAGAAGGGCGTAAAAACAATAAGTTAATAAAACCAATAAAAGTTGAAGGAGAAAGAAAAAGGTTTTGAAAAACAGGACAGCAGTGAACCGAAAAAAATTGTCTTTAAAATAACAAAAATCTTTTCATTTCAATTAAAAGAAAGGCCTGCCTAACTCAGCTCGGGCCTTCACACATTTTCCCCCTGGGAGTACTAATTCCCATTGATACAATAATTGTATCCCCTGAGGGGGGCACCTCGGCACAAAGTTAACGCATAAATGTTTTCACAAGGTGAAAACTTTTTTTTATCAGTTATATTTCCTAGAAAATAATTTCCCAATTATAAATACGATATAATTATTGGTAGGCTCCAGGTTGGGGACATGTGCTTTGCATGATAAAAAAAATGAATTCCTTATGCCATGTCAATGGAAAGTCTCGGGAAGTTCAGACAGTGTTATCAGAGAGGTAAAGGCTCCAGTAAGTTGGCTGTTCTCGTAAAGAACATCTCGAGCAAGTGAGATAAGGCCCCGCTATCTCGGCTTTATCAACTTATCTCAGAGATCTGTGCCACTGCAAGGCTCTATAGCATCCAACTCAACCCTTACGTAGCCGATGGTAGCTTTCTACATGAAGTTGAGCGAGTTGAAATAAATTTCCGTTCAACTCCGTGGAAGTATTCAGAGTAAATGGCTTTCTACATTCAGCATCGCGTCCAATTCCCATTTAGTTTTGATTTCCCACCATCTAGCATATTCTGATTTTTCTCGCGTAACGTTAATGAAATCTATGTTAGTTGAGTTTAAATGGAATGAAACGCATTCTGCAGCATAAAAATGTGCGAGTCAAGTAAAGGTAAAGTGCGAATCATGATTTTGGCTTGAGCTTGAATTAGATGTAGATCGGGGATGTGATGAATGACTGAACACTGCAAATACTAGACAGATGCAGACGAGCTCTTTGCTTCACTACATTTCATCAATATCCAAGGAGCTTAACACTTTGACCACAACGTGCGCCACTGGCGGCCGCGGAGGGGATTTTCATATTGCAGCTGACCTATCAGTAGTCACAAACTCAAGTATTAACAATTTATTAAAGCTAAATGAACGCATGCTCAAGTTTATATTTACCATTTTCAAAATTGCTTAATGAAATAACTTTAAATTTGGGTTGAACATGGAACTTTCGAGTCACCAATTGCGGGTTAAAGTGTTGAAGTAACGTTATTTGCCTGAGGTTCGACGGGTATTTACATTTTGTTTTGGTATATCACAATCATACTAAATAAAACTAATGTATGTGAAATTCTACGAACGTTATACAGTCTGCAGTCCGCTAAAACGATGCCTATTTAAAATTGCTGCAGTTTGTAAAATATTAGTGCTTGAAGACTGAAATAAGTTTAATTGAAAATGCAAGATTTAAAACTTTACTTTGTGTCAATAATTTGGTTTATTTGGCGTATCAGAAGGACAGAAATAGGAATTAATATGGCAAGGATCAATTTCAGCCTTCTAGTATTAATATTTTACAAACCCCAGCATTTTTAAATCGGCTACTTTTTTATTGAATTTATACAAGAAAAATGACATACATAATTGGACCCCTAAAATGATAATGCAAAATATCTACGTTGAATCGTCAGGTTGTGATAGAATGAGAGCGCAAGTGAAACCTACTAGCAACATCGACTTGAGGAGGGCTTATTTACCCGATATTTTCCTTCCCGATCACGATGATATTCTAATGAACAGAGATTCGTTCTGGAGAATAGTTCCTCTATTCTCCTAGTCTAAGGACACAAAAAATCCAGAGTTGTGTTAATATACCACTGTTGGACCTCATTAGTACAATACGATTATAAAAAATTAATAGCCGTTTTTTTAAACCAATGCTTAACCTCCGCATTTGATCAGTTACTGTTATCACCAATACTCTGGTATGGATGAACATAGCGCACTCACAGGGCTTCAAATTCAGTGTCATGATGGACAACCGTGCAGGTAACAGAAGGTCCAAGCACGTCGGCGGTACACAGAGGTGAAACGAAAATAAAATAAGAAAAGCCATGACATTCGGTTGTTCGTGCGCCACGCCCCATTGCGAGAGAAAATGAAGAGAATTTAGTGGAAGATAAAACGTGCCTTACTAGTAATCTAAAACATTTCTCCCTTGGCTTATGGTATCTCAGTTTACGCTTAGCTAAATACTCAACTCAGAGAAACTCAGTGACGTTCATTCAAGTGGTACCTTGAGGACCTAAAATTCGGGCTTGCGTTGCTGGCAAAAGGTGTGAGCATTTCGACGTGATGAAAATGTGAAAGAATAATAAATAAATATAGTCAAATTCAGTCACGCAGATAGAGAAGCCAGTGGCATAGCAAGTTGACCCCCCCCCCCCCCCCCCCCCCTCCCTCTTACGAGCGAAAAAGAGAAGTAAAGAATGAAAAATAATGCCTGCCTAACAATAAATCACAATCACAAGACTCTTGCGATTTGAGGGGCTGATTTTGAGGGGTAGCTTTTCTTACTTCAAAAGAGCGCTAATTTCCCAAGGTATAATGAAGAGGACAGACATTATAGGCATTACTGGCATGAATTTTCACACGAATCCAACACATCTCCAAGGATTGCAAAGTTCCCAAGATGCGCTGAAGGGATACTTTTTTCACCGCACAAAGCCTCTTAACCTCCTTCCTAGAGAGGAAATGGGTAAGAGGCTAAGTTTAAGTTCTTCAATCAATGAATAATATGGAGTCACAAAGTCTTCGACGCCATATCAGATATAGAAGTTAGATTAGCAGCCGTTCATTTAACGCGCAAAACGTGGCGGCAGAAGTATGATAGGTTATAGTACACTGGTTCCCAACGGAGATCATTGTGTTTGTTTAATATTATCATTATCAATATACTAGTTAGTTAAAAACAAACCACAAAAAAGGGGATCCCAGGCAAGCAAAGAGGAAGGGCCATTTAGTGTGGACAACAGAAAAAAAGAATCAATGCACAAGGTGTTTTCTCCCATAGGAGAACCTGTACAAGGTAACAGCAAGTTATGATGGAAGAGGGAAAAAAACAAAGAAGGCATGCAAACAGAAAGAAGTTAAGTGGGCACTGGCGCCTGTCGTAACGCAGAAGAGAAAACCCTAACTATAATCTAAGGCAATTGCCAATCTTACGTCTCCAAAGGGAAGAGCTTTTTACAAATGAATTGTGCTCGCTGAGATGCTCCTTGAATCCATACATTACTCTGAAATCAGGAAGGTAGCGCTACAGCTAAGCGTAGAGACTTACCTGCTCCAACTAATGAACACACTGAAAATCCAAGCTCGATGGATATTACGAAAACGACACAGTGATGCCAAGATGGCGATAGACCTAGTCATCCCCGCTCAGTAGATTAGTATTCTACTTTGATATTCGAATGCAAATGCAGAATACTTTGAGAACTGACAATATTTGAGCACTTGTAATTGCCACGAGAATAAATTTCATTTTTCGTACTGCGAAGTCAATATTTTTTCTCATTAAACAAGAATGCTGACTCATGCTTATCATAGTTGGTACTTGCAGCAGTGATAAACCTAATTACGTCATGAGAAGTCAACTGCCTTGATCAGCTCAATAAAGCATGAAACGACCCACCTGAACAGTTAATAAAGCACTACGCCAATAGTAAATATTTGTTGCCTTTGACATACGAAGTGACGACATTATTGATTTTATCAATAGACAACGAAATGCCAGAAATCCTTTTAATAACAAAACTAGCGCCTAGTATTGGATAATGCACAGTTGAAAAATTTTTAAAGGGTTTCCAAAAACTGACATTGGCATTTAGCACGACTTAGGCTTAGTTGAAACATGCTCAACCCTTTTGTTCTTTAGACATTTTAGATACGAAGCTCAGTCACTAGTAATAATCCATAGACACATGCCGTACATAATTGGAAAATATCACGTCTATACCAAGATCTGGGGAATATACTATTGTATAAATCTTTTTCTTTCAGGGAAAAATTAGGCTCCCAGCAGGGCAGCTGAAGTTCATAAAGAGATGGAATTTCCGTTTCTTAGCCTTTGTACGTGATTATTTACGTTACGATGACAGCTGCTTCATTTTTGGACCACCATCTTGATTGTTAAGTAAACGGAACACAAATTATTTACTGTCGATTTCAACGCGAGTACCAACTTTCAAATTCCTTTTTGAAACATTCTATTCAAGGCTAGTTTAACTCCCGTTTTATTTCAGCTAGTGGAAATACTACACGAAAACCCGAAATTTTAAGCTTCGTAAAGTATAATTATGACTAGATTAGATTATATTCCAAGTAGGTTTAAGCTTCCCTAACAACCAAGGGATAGATGAAGGCACCATTTATTTAGTAATTTAGTATCGAGTTAAATGAACACGGAATCTATGCATAGGGCGTGTTCTCACACAAGATCCCTGTGCATAGAAACAGCAAGTTGAAAAGGAAGGTCGTGAAACAAGATAAAGATTGAAGAAGAAAGTCAGAGGTACTGAAAAACAGGACAGCAGTAAAGATCGTTCTGAACAAAACGAAAACCTGTATTTTCTACTTCAACCAAACAAGCTCTCTAGACTCCCAGCTTAGGACGTTATATTTTTCTCTGGGAGGGCCGATACCCAAAGAAACAACAGTTTCATCCCCCTGAGAGACAGAATAGACCGAGGACAGACGTCGTCAGCAACCACCGCCGACTGCATATCAGGAAACACCAAGAAGAAGCGCCAAGTCTCCCCAAGTGAACGGAAGGACCACACACTTTCAGCTTCCTCTTCATTATGGCTCTAAAGATTGAATTAGGCGTTCTTTTAACACGTTCATCTCGTATTGGGTGACGTGTCCCAGTCGGTAAATTTTTAATTCCTGTTTTGATGTTAATGAATGACATTTCATGTTTCGCGAACCTTTTTAATGAATAACTATAATCATGCGAGGTGAAAAGTTTTTGTGGAATTGAATTTTCATATTTCTTCAGAAAGATAAAAACGTATTCAAGCAGTAAAGTCGATTTCTCAATTCTGCTACTTACAACCTAACCAAACCAACCGTTAACAACAATGAAAACGTGGTGAATGTGGTAAACCTCCTTAACCACAACAAAGACGTTCCAGAGAGAGAAAAGGAGGAAGACACCCTTCAGTGTGATGTTAAGGGAATGCGGGAATGCAGGGAATGCTTCTATGCACAAGGTGCATAGAAGCAGTAAGTTGAGAAAGATGCTTATGGAAATAAGATAGAAATTGAAGAAGTAGTAGGTGCTGAAAAACAGGACAGCAGTAAACCCAAAAAAGATGTTCCGTAACAAAACAATAAAAAACTGGTCTATTTCAACGAAAGGAAAGCCTACATGACCTTTCAATCGGGACCTCACATATTCCTCTTGGGAGCGCTAATTCCCACAGATACAACAGTCGTATGCACCTGAAGGAGTTAGGGTTCTAAAATCTTTAATATTTCTTGGTTTCAACTATCAATTTAATGTGAAAAATTCATACAATTGCCAGTGCTTCAGCGTCCGTTTTTTTTATTTCTATCAGTTTAAAAAGGAAATTAAAATTATCTCTGTCTCTTCTGTGTTTCTTCCGTCCCAAAATGTTAAAAAGCCAAGACGCCTGCTGCATCAAAGTCAGAATGTACTGATGATTTCTGTTGCGACAGTTTCCGCTGAAAGCAGCAGTAGTTTCCTTCAGTCTTCTCAAAGTGAGGTGTCAAAAATTCAACAAAAAAGTAACCTCTCAAAGAACATCAAATTTTAGATTAGAGTATAATTTTCGAAATACCTTTCCCCTCATATAGAAATTAACATTCGCTCATACCTAAAGCGCAGGTGCCTTGAAGGAGTCTGCAGAAATTTTTGAGCGAAGAAGCGGCATTAAAGATTTCCATGGAGTACACATTTTCAGTGCTATGAGCAATAGAATCTTTGAGCCAAGAAACAAGGCCATTCCTCCTACCCACTCCTCTAGCTAAAAGACACGATAAAAACAAACGAGGTCCGGAAATGTGAACAGTTCTTGTACGTTTACGCTGTATATTCATTATGACCATTTGAAAAAAATCACAAAAAATTAGTCATATGCTTGGTTATAGCAAGATGTGTTGTAAAGCGTAAACGCTCGAGAAATGATTATTTTTAATTTACCAAAATACTCTAGCTTACAGAAGAAATGAAGTTCAATTTCAACAAAATAACAAATAAACTTTCCGTGAATATCAAAAAAGAGGGGCGATTATGTGAGGTACGAGTTATTTTGGGATGGAGCTGACGGATATAGATTACCAAAGGAATTGAAGATTAGGCTTATGAGCGAGAATGTTATTTTTCGTCAAACTTTACCTCATTTATAAAGTTGTGCATGGATATTTCTCGGTGCGATGTCCATGACGAGTTTAAATGTTACTCGTGAATAATACAAAGAGTTTGAACTGTACGACAGGCCAAGAAAAAGGACAACTGGAATTCAAACACGTACGTTTCAAATCAGTTTTAGAATTATACAAACAGAACTTGTATTAACACAAATTTCGTGACTGTGCGCTTCACAACGAATCAAGGTAAAACCAATCAATCACGTTTCTTCTAACACAGTTTCTTTAATTGAACGAAGTGCAGGCGAATGATAATCAAGGTTAAAAAATACTCACCAAAGGATACAAGTCCAAAGAAGACAATAGCAGTAACAAATGTTGCCTTCATTTTGTCGCTAGTAGTACGCAAGCTTGCCAAATGTTGGAAGAAAGGGGTATTGCTGAAGGACGCCACACGTAATCAAGAAGGCGGACACCGGCAGACTGGATGGATTTCGGTCCCGCTACTCTCTTGCTGCGAGTGTAGCGGCGGCAGAGCCACACCAGCGCCTCCCTTTATCTCTACGTGCAGAGAAGGCGTCCCATTAACTCTGTCTTTCCTATTTGACTTCATAAAATGCTGTTTTTCTGTAGGTTATGTTTCTAGTGCAAGAACGGTTGAAGTAAGTCCAATGATTTCTCGAACTTGGAAAGAAAATTGGTGAGCAAACCGAGGGGTAAATTAGTAAGAATTTCGATGTCCTCAAGATGTTGCAACTAAAACATGCAACTCGTCAATTTTTTCCGGGTGACTAATACCTTATATTTTTTGGTAAGACTTTTTCTAAAAATTAATGGAAAACCGCAACGGTATGTTGAAAAATAATGTGACCGTATCCATGTAATGCTCATAAACTAAAAATTTTAAGCCAACCTTTTAATACCAAGCAAATGACACCGATGTTCAAGATGGGGTTCAAGTAGCATTTGTGGACGTTTTTATAAAGTGCAGTCTGCAGGCAAAATCAGGGCTTTGAAAATTTCAAGTAACGAACGAATAATGAAAAATGAATTATCTGGAGATTTTAGGCAAAATTTGGTGAAATGTGATGCCTAAAGTAGTTAACCCTTGGCATCGGCTAAATAGAGTCTCATTGGTTAGGTTAGGTTAACATCGGCATCTTTGGGATGCTTTATTTCCAATCAAGCCTGATACATATGATCTTAGCATTGGTTTTTCAAATGTCTTATAACTAACCCTATATATAGGACACCATGACGGTTCCCCCGTGAAGCCGGTACCCATTTCCGACACCTGGGTTGAGTGGGGTATTGTGCTTGAGCTTTCCCTTATACCCAACGGGGAAAATCTCCGCGCCAGCGTCGGGATACGAACCCTCGTCTCCAACATACGAGCCCGATCCCTTAACCGCTGTGCCACGGAGAGTTGCGAACATTAAAAGCTCAGTTTTAATTGCACACACTTTAAGAACTAAAAGTTACCCCTCAAAAGAACTACAAATCCCCCAAAATATTACAATCCAACTCAATAAATGAATTCCTACAAAAACGAACGATCCTGCTATCTGTGGGAAAATTTTTTAATGCGAGCTAGGGAATCGACTTCGACGTTGTTCAGCGATTTCAAGTTCAATTTCAAGCAAGTCCTCTAGCCAGTCCAAACTTTTCCTCAATATCTATCTCAACTCTAATTTTACGTCAAACATTTGCAGCTTGCGTACAATAAAACATACGTACCATTCACACTCTGAACCATGTCATACTTACCATATTATAGCCTACTCTGACAAGGACACGAAAGTAACCTAAAACCTCAAACCCGAGAATATATTAGAGTAGATTAGAAAATAGTATGGAGGAAGGTACCATTTAATGTGGAATTAAGGGACCGAGGAATTAATGCACAAGGAGTTTCCCAAGTCCTGCACATAGAAACAAAACGATTGGAAAAAGTTCATGGAACAAGATGGACGTTGCTGATGGGAGTAATGGGTGCTGAAAAAAGTAAAACATTGAAACGAAAAAAAGGCCCCGACAAAGATTGAATTAGATTGGTCGTTAGTTTTAGCCTCCCTACCCGCAGCAACAAATGCGATCCAAAGAGAGGAAGGAAAAGGCACCATTTAGTATGGAGTTAAGGAAACGCGGAATCTACGCAGAAAGGGCATAGAAACAGTAAGTTGTGAAAGAAGATTATGAAACAAGACCAAAGTTGAAGAAGAAAGTAGTAGGCGCTGAAAAACAGGACAGCAGTGAACCGAAAAAAGGTGGTCCTTAACATAACAAGAGCATTTTATTCCAACAAAAAGAAAGCCTACCTAACTCTCAGCTCGGGCCCTCACATGGTCCCCTGGGAGCGCTAATTCCCATAGATACAATAGCTGTATCCCCGCGAGGGGAGGCCCTGATAAAGTTCGACAAAAATAAAGCATACCTAACCTTCATTTCGGAACCACATGTGTACCCGTAGCAGTGGTAATTCCTATTAATTCAATATTGTTGTATCTCTGAAAGGCTTAAAAAAATAATGTGTGGTCAAATCTACAACAAAATGATAAGAAAACAAATAATTATGCCTTTTATCTCATATCTCCTCAACCTGGATTATCATCGTATCAAAAATCCAGCGTCAAGTTCGCAATGCATTAACTTTGGAACCAGAAACGCAATAAGCAAATGGCCAAAACATTGTTTGAGATTTGGGAATAATAAAACCAAGCCCGTAGACAGGGTAAAAAATCTGAATATTTGTTTTGACAAAAGCATGTCCTTCTTACGTCGCGGAGGGGCAATGAACAACTAATCAACGAATTTATAATGTTTTTTCACCGGATTAGGGACACACTTGACAAAAAGAAAAGGTTATTGGTCATTTACGTTTTAGTTTTATCGTGTTTTGAATACTGCAGTCTAGTCTGAGGAGACATGTCTTTATATCTTCAAAAAGAATTGCGAAAATGTTTCAACTTTGGAACCAAGATTGTGTGCCAAGGACGATTGAAGAAAAGAAATCTTCCACCTTACACCCCCTTTCTCTAAGACACTTTGATCCCAATCCAGAGAAATTTTTTATTTACAAAGCCCGATACGTTCGCTCTTCTCTCTACCTTTGTCAAAGCTACACCGATGTAAAATTTCTTACGCTCACCATTCTCGTCATAAAGCTGAGTCAGAAGTGATATCTTGGCTACCGTCATGGCGCAAAAAGCTCTCTGTGTTCCGGGGGCTTGACGGGGGAACGAGCTGCCAAGCAGATAAAAATTATGCAACAGCGATAGAACTTAAAGAGGCCCACAGACGATCAATTTTATTGTCAATATAATTGACAATGATGAATATTGACAATTATATTGATCGTCTGTGGGCTTGAATGACGACCGTCAATTAATTGACTCAATGTATTGACGCAATAAAAGCGGTTTGAGCCCATAGACGATCAATTTAATTGTCAATATCATTGACTCAATATATTGATGAGATATTTTGTTGCCCACTTGCGGCGTCAATCTTTGCATCAATGTAATTGATGAAAACCAGTCATTTGCTCTGCGGACGCCGTACGTGATGGACGACGAAGAAATTACCATTGTAATTGTATCGCTAGCCTTGGCACTTTCAACTCCAAGAAAATCGCCGCGTAAACGCAAGACTTGGGCCAAAAACTGGCTCAGGGAACGTGGCAGGATATTCGGAATCGATGCATTGCTCAAAGAATTACGTGTAAATAAGCCAGAAGATTTAAAGAACTATCTTCGAATGGACACTAAATCATTTGATCAACTTTTCCATCTCTTCACTCCATATATACGGAAAGAATCAACAAACGTGCGAGAACCGATATCACCTAGCCAACGGCTGTCGCTCACGCTGAGATATCTGGCGACTGGCGATTGTCACTCCCTTTAGCAATGCAATTATCAATGCTCAAATACTTACTCATCAACAATTGTTTTAATGCTGTCACATTTTTATCTGCATCACATTTTACTAATTACTACCTAGCCATTAAATATCTAAAGTGTCAGGATGCCTGCACAACAAACGATTTGATGAGAGAAAGCAAGCGAGCTTGAATTGATTAACATGGATTCCTATGGTAGTGCATACACTGCAAGCAAGCAAGAGAGCGAGCGCGAAAGACTGAAGATTGACTAAGGCGAGAAACCGACTCGAAGATTATTTCACGCTTGAAAGTTGCAGCTAGAAGCTGGCTGCCTGGTAGTGCGCGGTGAGATGTCGATAAAGGCCCCGATACACTGGGCGAAAATCGCGGTGATAACCGCCAGCACGCCTCTCAATGTGCCTCCCATCGCTGTACACCAGCCAGTTGGCAGAGTGGCCACCGAGCTTTCAGCGATCCGAGCATGTCTGGATTAGGACGGTCGTCACTGCGACGCGCATTACCGTTTTGAACGTTGACGGGAGAGGTGTACAGCCATGACTTGCTTCGCAATTGAGTAGACAAAACTCGAACGCTGAATTCTATAGACGCATTTAAAAAATTCTACTGCTGGCAGAATGTGATGAGCAGCGCTTACAGAAGGCTAAAGCACAGCGCAACGTGCGCTTTGGTTTAATCCTGCGCTCCATACGGCTGGTCGCATTCGCGCACCTACCCGTACGACACGCTGAGGCAGACTGACGCCTTGCATTGCATTCCGCGGTGCTTCATCTTGCGTGCTGAGTGTATCATGTCGCCAGTTCTCACTTCAACTGGCGGACGGATCCACTGCCGCAATTTCTCGAGTCATGAACGCCAGTGTATCGGGGCCTTAAGGTTGGCGTACTGCTCAATTCCTCCAGCATACACTGAACTTCTGATACTCAAAGTTAATGCTGTACTTCGCATTTCGAACTCAAAAAATCCAAAGCACAGCTAGGGACAGATTACAGTTTCTAAGCAATGGGATGAAGTAGGAATGAAATCAACGTTACAAACACATGCTTGTACTGCTCGTTTCTGGTATAGACATCTCTCTATGACATTTATGAGCAAACTGTGTGTTATTTTGTGTGTGATAGATCCTGCTGACATCTTTCTCTCTCGCTTGCTTTCTCGCTTTCAGTCTTTTGGTTTGTAAGCACCCTCAGCCCTGGTTGCCATAACTTGCCCTACGTATTTTGTTAAAAGTACCAGATTTAGCTGTACGAAAGTCGCAGATTCCAAGGAAAAAGTCCCAAGTTTTTACTTTCCTATATAATGCTAATAAATAGGTTAATAATTATAAATAAAATTAGTTCACTAAATTCAAATGATATTTTTCATAATAAGACATAAAAAGTACCACATATTCGTAGCAGCGCACTCCAGCATGCAAGAAGTAACAGATCTGCGAGTACACATAAATAAAATTCGAAGTATTTTCAGGTGCATACACTACGACTTCCAGAGCTCAGAATGAAATATTGACGCAATATATTGACGCGTCCAAATGGACGTTTCAATATATTGACGGACCATCAATAAAAAATCAAAATGATTTGATTTCGTCAATACATTGAGTCAATTAATTGACGGTCGTCAATCAAGCTCACACACGATCAATATCATTGTCAATGTTCATCATTGACAATTATATTGACAATGAAATCTATCGTCCACGGGCTCAAACCGATTTTATTGCGTCAATACATTGAGTCAATTAATTGACGGTCGTCAATCAAGCCCACAGACGATCAATATAATTGTCAATATTCATCATTGTCAATTATATTGACAATAAAATTGATCGTCTATGGGCCGCTTAAGACCGACGTGTCACGCTATTTCGCTCCTATGCGATATAAACTATATGCTGTACTTCAAATAGCTTATCTCGTTGTTCTGTAACGCTTACCTTTCGACTTTAACGAAGGTCCATGTACCTTAAGATTGTTCGCAGCAACTTTGAGGCCGGTGTTCTAAATTATGTGAGCTAATTTAAAATGCTCTACACTGAAATAGAACTGTTATTAATATTTGAATTAGTATTCTAGTAGGCCTGTATGATGGTGTTCCCTTCATTTTATATATAGATATAAACGATGAGCATTCGTTAGAGTGCTAAATGTTTATTTGTACTTTACATGTAAAATAAACGTAGCTGTTGCATTAGTACATTATAAATTTGTCACAGCGTTTTCGTTTAAGCTCACTTGTAAATGTTCGTGAGTGAGGAGCCTGCAGAAGAAGTTCTGTAGACTTCGACTTTGACGTGGAATTCGCGGTGTTTCTTTCCGAAAAATTTGAAACTATGATATTTTTTGAGTTTTCAGTTCAAGACCTCTATTTTTCAAACGTACGAGGAATATAGTTGTCAGTTTTATGAATTGAAATGAATTTTTTTATATTACTGAAAATTTTGATAACTCTCACTCAACGTTTTTCAACCAGCAGGCGTTAACTGATAGATCAAAAATAACGTTAGTTCATATGCTAACTGCTTCAAGAAAAACTTATCGCTCCCATTGTGTGAGTTATCTTTTATGTGTTTTGAAATATGAATGAATGAATAAAATTGCACGCAATCTGGAGCGTGGAATTCATAAACCTATCACCTCACCTGTTCTCGTACTTTGTATCTGCTAGCTTAAATTTTTTCAGTTATAAGGTTTTTTGCTTGTTTAAGATTTGCGTGTTGTACAATGCCTTTTTCTAAGCTATGTTAGCTAACTTTTTTAACAACTCAAAAATCTATTTCTTTTGTATTATTTGAGCATGTTATTTTTAAAACCATCGGCAGCAAAAAAGTGTGGCAAATTTGGCAGGACTCCAAAGAAAGTAGCGCTAGAGGTTGTAGAGTGATATCCTTATAACGACACATTGTATTTACAAAACTAACATCAGCTTCAATTTCAGATTTTACCAAAGTTTTGTAGTTCGCGAGAAACATTTTTTGTTAAAACAGCTTGTAAAGTACAATTTGCGATTAATATGTTCACTACAAGCACTATATTCTTTTCATCATCATTTTTGTTGAAGTAACGCAATTTGCATCCTGTTTTCACATTTGGTATCAGAATATGATAAATATTTTAAAGTGCATATTCGTGTGCACTTTCAATAATCTACGTAACTAGCTGATCCGCCACATTTTGCCATACTTTTTCCGTTTTCGCTGTCATGGGTCTAAAGGCCATTTTACACTGGCGGTGTCTTCGCGCTCCACACCGTCGCTCCATCCATGTTATGCAAATGATTCTGACAGTATTGCAGGAGCAATACTGACGATTACTGTCTCGGGGGAAGAAGCGTCAAATTAAGAAGTAATGTAAAAGCAAGTCGGTGTGAACTGATGCTCAATCCTCTCGTGAGAGGAACTATAAAAAGTTCAGCGACGCTCCACACCGCTAGTGTAAAATGAGCTTAAGGTAGTCTTGCGGTGAGCAAGTTCACTCCGATTAGTGCAGACTGATTACTTAGAATCAAATTGCTGAGCAGTAGAGTTTTGGTCTCGAAAGCAACATTATTTACTTCCGCTAATACCCTGAGTTGAATCATGCACCATTGCTACAACTCTAATGTTAAGTTTTAAAAAAGTGAAGAACAGACGGCAGGAGGTTATAGAATTGAATTTGTTTGGCAATTGACGTCAAACTACCGTTTATTAATCATTCTTCTGTAGATAGAACATTTGTTCATTGTTTTACAACGCGAATTAAAAAGTGCGCTTTCTGAAGTGTAAAAAGGATGTCTCTAATTTATCTACAATTTTCCATGACTTAAACGAGGGTATGGAACCGTTGTATTTTGTACTTCATTTTGACCAATCTTTTCTTTTCCAATATCCTTTTAAAATTCACTCAGCAACAACGCTTCATCTTCTAAGCGTACCACGTAAATTAAGCACTCGATACATTGCATCACAACAATCTAAGAGTTGTTATTTTTTTCTTTTGTCTGTGGCAACTGGACGCTAAATCGGCCATCGGAAACCAAGCGTCGGCTTCTTATCTCTCACCGTTGTTTGTCAGGAGAAGAGCGTCCTGCGCTATTTCTGGTCTCCAGCTCACACCATGTTGCATCAATATTACCTTCTTGCGAGTTACCAGCTTTATTTATGTTTGGCTTTCTGATTTTCAGTCAATTCGAAGAATTTAATGGCATAGCATCATTTAACGTAAAACTATCGCTATGAGTAGCATAGCTGTTAAAAAATCGACTTAGTCTCACAACTCCATAACGCCAATGGCAATGCATTAAGCAGGATGAGCAACAACTGACACTGCTTTTCTTCACACTGAGCAGCGAACGAACCCGATATTTCTGTCTAGTGATAATTTCATTTAATTTTCAGAACCCTTACATTCCAATAGGATATTCAGGTATTCATTACAAAAGAACAATGGAAAAAACGACAACCATACAAAACTTAAAAAATAAGCTTTCAAACGCAACTAACATTCATCAGGTACAGATATGGCTGTCACGATCAATGATATATCAAATCGAAGGAAAAATAAGGAAAAGACAGTAAATATTAAAACTTTTTATCGAGTAAATTGTGAGTCACAACGTAAAATGGGATAAAACGAGTTTAATGAGGAGCTCCGCGAACCTTTATGCGTACTTTGTTTAGCACTCATGTTTTACAACCAACACATGCTCATAAACGTACAGGCTTCTGCGACCTTACAGATATACATTGACAGGCCATGCTATGACGAATACTAATGAACTAACATTCGCTCATGAGAACGAATGCTTAGTGCCTGTAGTGTAAGCACTATCCGGAGTAAATTTTATTTTTCTGGCTCGTTAAATTCGTAAAACTGTTATTGTCCAAACCACCAGAACACAAATTTTCATGAACTAAAAAGAAGTGGAAAGTCAAATTCAACCCCCTTAAAACCTTCAAGTAAAGTAAAGAATTGGCAAACCGCCACGTCCGAACAGATTCTACACTTCAGCCCAGAACGCAATAACAAAATTTACATCCAAAATTAGAGACGCATAAACGCAAAAAGAAAAAGAGACAGCAACAATGGTAAGACGGCAATTTTTAAAATTCGTATGTGACCAGCTGAGAAGCAATTTTCTGAAGCCGATACGTCTCGGGAGTTCATTCGAGCTGCAGCGCAAGACTCTAAGTCTCGATGGAAAGATGGTGACTCGCGTGCTCATTACAGCAGCATAATTCTGTGAAACTCATTGCACTCGTAAACTTGGATTTCAAATAGTATGTACTACGAATTCAAAGTCAGAACTACCGAATAGCACCGTGAGCTACGAATGAAGATTCTTTCAAATGCACTTCAATTTTAAAGCCACAAAAAGGTCGTCATTTTAATGAATAAGAAAACAACGCACTACAATTTCGAAAGTCACAAAAATAATTTCCGCATATTAATGAACAAGAAAAAGCAAAAGAATCAACCGATTACTTCACCAAGATAATCTCTGTGAACTAAAATTTTAATTTGCAGCTTGTTAACCTTGAAGGAAAAGAAATTTTTAAACCAAATGACTTCATTTTGTTCACGAAGTTAAGCAACCATGATGTATTAAGAGCAAACCAGCAAGAGGTACCGAGAGCTACAGCATCAGTCTCTACTGAACTATAAGTTTTCTCACCCGAAAAAAAGCTGAAGTAATTGGTTTCAATCTCTAACCAACACGAAACATGGGTTGGTTCAACATTTTATCTCAATATAAGTGTATTCTTAGGATATTTTTATTGTCGGTTCTACAGTCTAGACCAAATGAGCATCAAGACAGCAATAAAATTAACGAATTACTGAGGAAGCTGAGCACACGCTATCTGCTTTAGTTCGCCTCTATGATAGTCTAACAAAAATTCCAGTGATCGTGGCCGTAATCTGTTCAGCTGTCATTCGCCTTTCTCTCTTACGAAGATAGCGCCTGATTCTAAGTTATTATTACTTACAAGCAATAATTATCGTTCAAATTTAAAAGTACGAGGTTATAATTAATTATCAAGCTTCATGTGACAGAGCTGTCACAGAAACTAAACATCTTTATCTCTTAAACAACGATGATGATCTAAACTGATTAAAATTATTATACGTATTAAATAAATATAAGTTTCCCTTTCCTATGCACTGCAAGACGTTTCAAAACTTCAAAGTTTCAGAACATGAAAATAGTTAACAGAATCGGCCGAATTTTATTTTAGCGTGAAATCATTTTCATCAAATGCAGCCCTGTAGAAAAACTGTTCAAAAAGCTACCAATTCATAAAATGGATTTTTACACGAGTTCAAGGTCCAAGAAGGTCACTGAAATGTTCTCACGACTCAAGAACAAAACTACCCACATTAAAGTTATAAAGTCAAAGATTACATGTCTGAAACATTTCAGCTTATACAGTATGCTCGCCCGATCACATTCAGTGGTTCTAAAAATTTTCACTCCCGTCGCGAATTTTCAAGTTCCAACAGTGAAATCCTCGATTCAAATTCACAAAAGCATCTGCTAGAATCAAATGATTCCCGAGAACGACATCAATAATACAGAACTACTGGCTGATGAGCATAGGCTGCACGAAGAAAAACTATCGCATCAAAACTTTAAATTACAAATTCACAATAAATATTAGTGAATGTGTTCACTGAGCAGATTGCAGTGACTTGCATGGGAAAGAAAAAACTGCCATTAAATTTAGCCAAAGAAGACAAAGTCAATTGAATTAAAGATTTGCACCATTGCGTCACCGTCGTAGTCAGTTTCTGATCGAGTCTACACTGTTAAGCATTCGATGAAAAGATGGCAGACTGTACATAAAGTACAAAAACTATGGTACCAGGTAGTGTTCAGATGGTCAGCAGTCACATTTACCCCTTTTTTAAAGGAAATTTCACAATAGCGAGGGAAAGATGAATTTCCAGTTTCGGAAACCAGATTCACATACTCTGAATGTCTCAAATTTCAGCACAAAACAATTGCCAGCATCAGTTCAAATTTGCGCGAGACTTGAGGACATGGTTACAGGGACCGAAAATTTGGGAACCACCGGCATCAGCCGGGGAATTAGAGAGATTCAGTGACCCTGTTTCTCGCCAGGGCGCCCATGGGGTCCCAAGCGGGCAGCAGCGTCACGGGCTTGGAGAACACGTCCAGCACCTCCTGGGGCACGTACTTGCGGTCCACCACCACCTGCAGCACGAGCAAAAAGCTTAACCTTTCCCTGCTACGACCTGCAGCAAAAGCAAAATGCTAAACCTTTCCCTGCTGCCCCCTGCAGCACGAGCAAAAAGCTTAACCTTTCCCTGCTACCACCTGCAGCAAAAGCAAAAGGCTAAACCTTTCCCTGCTGCCCCCTGCAGCATGAGCAAAAAGCTCAACCTTTCACAGCATTACACGCACAATAAAACAGCGTCAAAAGAATTACAATCAAAACCACTGAAACGACATTTGATTAAAAGGAGACTTGTGAGATCTCACTCCTGCTTTCCATAGTTTTGTTTGAGCGTTTCATACACGTACATTTTCAATCAAAAATGGAAAATTCCTAACACACTGTTCATTGAAGAAAAGTGTGTTACGTACACAAAGGATACATTGGTCTTAATAGTATGACACACAATCTTAATTTTATAGTAATATACAGGTAGAACAGCATGACACATCAATTAAATGAAACACTAACGCGTGCAGCTTAGTAGAACATCAAGATTCATCAATTACATGAAACACTTTACGCGTGCAGTTCTTAAAAGCTACGAATTCCAATTGAGAAGAGAATCCAGAATAAAGTGACCGAATTTGCTCACCTCGAATACATATTGCTCGAACCAGGACCTGGCCATGACGTGGTAGCCCTTGTCGCCTCGCTCCTCGCCCCAGCTGTTCTCGACCCGCCACTTGAGCGGCACACCGTCGCTCTCCTTCGCGTCCTCAGCGCCGTTCTCGACAGTCTGACGCACACGGGTGTTGGTGTGTCACGACACACAACAGAGTGTTGGTGTGTCACGACGCACAACAGAGTGTTGGTGTGTCACGACGCACAACAGAGTGTTGGTGTGTCACGACGCACAACAGAGTGTTGGTGTGTCACGACGCACAACAGAGTGTTGGTGTGCCACGACGCACAACAGAGTGTTGGTGTGTCACGACGCACAACAGAGTGTTGGTGTGTCACGACCCACAACAGAGTGTTGGTGTGTCACGACCCACAACAGAGTGTTGGTGTGTCACGACACACAAGAGTGTTCATGTCTTGACGAAGGAAAAAGTTTCCGTAAATTTTCACAAACATTTCAACAATGGAATTACAAAAAGGCTTGGCACTGAATAACTGTAAAATGCTTGCAATATCAGAATTATAATAAACGCATGTTCCTAACACCTTACAAGTGTAACTCATAAAATATAATAACGTAAACTTGCTCCACTTCATTGTAAGCGTTTTACAACTTCCCATGAGAGAGGAGAACTAGTTTGTCTCTACTTAGTGGAATGCAAATCGAGTTTTTAGTTCAGCTAGAGAGGAACGAAGTCATGCCTAATTCTAATAATTTCTTTGTAAATATGAATGTTTTTTTCATGCGTCCTGGACAGCCTAGGTCAGTTGCAAGAAAAACGACAGGCCATCGCACTGAAGAATAAAACAACCCAAGTAGTCTCCAGCACCTCACTACGACGGCTCTACAGCACGCTATACTGACCAGCAAAGCATCACCTTTCCACCTTTATTAAGTGGAAGCGTTTCCTTCCATCATTTTAGTTAACCAGTGAACGCGTAGACCAATATAAGTAACAAATACAGTACTCATGATAGTGGTACGAGGCATTTTTACACAACAAATACCTGAGGCTGTAATGTAGGTCACAGATTTCACTTTCGCATATATGAATATAAATTCAACTTCTGAACTTTGTTCCTAGATAACCAAAAATAATCATTTCACCATACGTGATAGAAATACTCAAATGCTGTGGGGCGCAGAAAATAACCTCCACTGAAAAGACGCATGCTGCATTACCACATTGCTTGAGATACGACTCATCGATAGGTTGTGCTGAAGTTCTTCCTGCTGCAAAACAACCTATCAATGGGTCGTTTTAAAAATTTCAACAATTTTTGTTTAAATAATAATATTTAATGGACCTAGTTAATACTTGCTGTTTCCAAGCTTTCTTACAAATGTCCTTCTGCCTTACTACACATGGTTTTAACTTTGAGTTGAATACTGAAGTTCAGTTTAACCCATCACAGTCAACGCGTTAAACAGCACGTGTAATCGAGTACTTAAACCTTGGTGAAGACAAAGCACACCTGTGGGTAATGGCACGCAGTGAAAGTCATAGCGTGAGTCATGAGCGAGTCTCCGTAGATGAGGCGGTCGGACTTGCTCAAACCCTTGTGGACTTCCACCCCCAGCAAGCAGCTGTAGTCATAACTGAAAAAAAAAAAACTTGCTACTGTAGAAGAGGTTTACGCAAATATTCAACATATTTTCACGAAATTAAACACCAAGATGATAAAACGAGAAAAGCACAGCAGTCGGGCAGTTTCACGGTCCTCCACACACAAATTAAATTAGATTTGAACAGATCATTAGTTAGTTTAAGCCTCCCTATCCATTACAAAACCGGTCCAAAGAGAGGAAGGAGGAAGGCACCATTCAGTATGGAGTTGAGAGAACGTGGAATCTAGGCAGAACGGGCACAGCAACAATAAGTTGAGAAAGAAGATTAAGAAACACGATCGAAGTTGAAGAAGAAAGTACTGGTACTGAAAAGCAGGCCAGCAGTGAACCGAAAAAAAGATGACCCTTAACACAACAATAATATTTTATTTCTACAAAAAGAAGGCCTACCTAACTCTCAGCTCGGGCCGTCACACTTGTCCACTGGGAGTGCTAATACCCATAGATACAATAGGTGTATCCCTCTGATGGGAGATAAATTACTGTGTTAGTTTAAAACCATTTTCCGCAAAAAAAGCGAGCTCAGACGAGCGAAGTGGAGGGAGACCATATAGTGTGGACTTTAGGAAACAAGGAATCCATTCAAACAGTGCGTGCACCCACACAAAACACCCTGAACATAGAAACAAGTTGGGAAGGAAGAGGGGAAGAAAACAAGGATGAGATAGCGCAAGGAGATATCCAAACCTAAAAAGTTAATCCTGCAAAGAGCCGTAGTTTCTCAGACATGAGAGCATTCCAACATGTATAAGTCTGTGTTACCTATCGTAGGTATACCATAAGGTACAGGTACGTGTTGCCTACCATGAGTATAGTTGCTCGTAAATCTGTCCACCAGACAAAAAAGCGTAAACTCTCGAAATTTATATTTTTACACAGATTTGGGTTCTTTTAGATGCAAGACACCATCTTAACTGTCAATTGCTGTTCTGTTGTGATGGTAGCAGGTGCTATCCACGTAATAAAAAACTCCAACTTCATAAAACTCCATGAAAAGAGCTCTCCTGAAAAATCTTGTGAAATGGACTCGGCGCTTTTTTGTCTGATCGACGGAAATAGGGTTAGAGTATGTAACGAGGCGCCAACCACAGCAGCGCAGCGAGGGACTCACGCCTGTAAGTGATGGATGCCAAACTTGCCCATGAAGCTCTTGCCAACTTCACAGCCAAACCACACCGCTTCTCCGTCCTTGATGCTCTCACCTGACGCCTGCAGTCAGGCAAACGAAAAAGTAATGTTTTCAACAGGAAACGTTCCACTGTGTTGTCACATTCTATTACTGAATTCACAACTTCCTTAACCAATAAGCAATTGAAATGTGAGGAACTGAAACCTGTTGCTAAACTTTCTTGGCTCACTTCCCATACCTCATTGCTACTTCTGTGCAAATATGACACCAAATTTGAAACGCATGCTAATTAAAATCACTACACAAAATTGCATTTTTTTAATGCTCAGTGTATTAGGAGTTGAGTATCTAAAGTAATACCCTACAAGGAAGTTTAGTGACAGCCAATTTGGAAAGTATAAACAAGGACCTTTTGGTTGTGCATCATGAAGGCACTTCATTTTAAATGTGCATGCCAGTAGCCTATCTTAATGATATAGAAGTGAACAAAATTACTAGAATTTACAATAAAATACTTGTAAACCATTAGGTGTAGCATCTGAACTCCATTAAAAATTATAAAAAAATTTAAGTTCTATATTTTTCTTTTTGGCTCTTGGTGAAAGATTCATCAGTTTCTGGGTCAAGTCACTGATATGGAAAAATTTTGAATTCTTAACCTGTCTCCACATGGTCGACCTACCGGGAGGTTTGAAGAAAATGGGTCAACTGTGCAACTCACTGTACATTCATTAATCATGTTAGAAGTTTCATTGGGGGTTCATTGTAAAGACAGAGAGTTGCTCTTTCTGTCAGTGGAAAAAAAATGCTGCTACCCCAACAAAAATGTACGAAATTTGAGTTTTTATTTCGGTAAAATACAAAAAAACAAATCAGAAAATCATTGGCCATTTTTTATTTATTGCACTTTCATGTTTTTTATGATGCATTTTCATAGAATCTGAGTTGCTGAATCTTGTGGTATGTGAATTTTTTTTTCAGGTCTTATAGTTCCGGAGTTATGTGCATTATATGTAAAACACAGTTTTTATTTTTTAGTTCATTTTGTGTATAGGCTGTTATTAAGCAGTTTCATTGCTTGTAAAGAGTTTGATATGCATAGAGCTTTTCCTCCCGAATACAATGGTGGTATTATTTTTTGCCTAGGAGTAAATCTGTGGATTTGGACTCCCATTTTTGGAACAAAAAACATAGAAAAATAAAAATGAAGGTACCTTCTAAGAGGCAGAGTGTGTGCTGGTGTGCCTCAGCTACACTGCTGGCCTTCTAAGAGGCTGTGCAGCGCCGGTAGCTACACTCCAGACTGAGCAGAAGAATTCATACAGATTTGAGCTTGTTACCTCTCCTTCCCTGTTCCCCCCACCTAATTTTACCTTACACCAATGAATAGCGCTCAACGAGACGCTTAAGGCCATATATGGCAACCCTAGGTTTGCTGACGTGAAACATGTACCAGCTTTGCCGACCTTCTAAGAGTCCAGGACGTGGCGGCGGGTTAATGGAGAACATGTTTATATTAGCATTCAAATACTTCGCACATGATGAATTGTCATCCTATTAAAGATTTCGAGTGACTTCTCAACAGTAGTTGCGCGGTAGCTTTTTTCCCAATCTAGTTCATTTGTGGCGTTATTAGCTCATTCATATCTCTCACACATCCATATGTTTATATCTATCTCTATCCAGCTCTCATCAAATATCTACAGCTCTCACAAAAGTTTTCCTCATTCGATGATTGTTTTGCGAAATAATAGGTCCAAGTTAAAGGTTCCCTAATAGTGAATATTGAAGATACCTCCTCACCACATTCACTGTTTCTAACCTAGTGAGCAAACCGAATCTTGAAGCAAATTAAATTAATTTCTACACAGACCATCAATAAACAATAACTCATTTCCTGCAGATTTCAATAAAACAAAGCCTAACACATGTACACAAGCTGCTTTTAGGTTGAGTGACTTCAATGAGGAATATCTATGAAGCAAAATAATAAATTTTTACGATTGTTGGCAAATTCAAAAATTTCAAAACGGGAATTCACTACACTCCAACAACGAAACGCGTGAAACTAAAATAAAATCCCTAACTTCTGCTCAAAATCAAAGTAATAACAAGGATCTCCTGTACAAGGAGTGCAAAGCTGACCTTCATGAGGGTCTCGATGGGCTGGTTGTTGTAGATGGTGATGCGTCCATCTGACATGTTACCCAAGCAGTTGACGGAGTACAGCTCACCGTACTTGTTCTCAGGCCGCGGGTCATTGACCAGACAAACCTGACCAAAAGATGCCACTCGGTACACATACTAGAGGCTCTGCCCTTAGTTGCATTGAAAAAGTGTCGACAGCCTCCGACATTTAATGCCCACAACTGGTAAAATAAGCTAGAAAAATTAATGTCTGCGCGATCCAAAAGATGCCACTGTGTAAACATGCTAGAGGCTCTCGTTGCACTTAGTTGTACTGAAAAAGTATTAACAGATTCGGACATTTAATGTCCATACACGCTAAAGTAAGCTAGAAAAATTAAAGTCAGCACGATCCAACAGGATTAGTAATTAGAGCATAATAACGCTCAAGGGAAACATACCGTAAAGACACTTTTCAACAAGTAACCACACTCTATTTTACCAGATCTTTTTGCAAGGTATATCTGAAAATGATAGCTAGAAACACGTTAAAATAACCCCAAGAAAGATTTAAATGACACATGGTATACCACAAAATACTCCATGGTCAAACCAAACTCAAAAGAGGTTCTTATTCCACGACCAAAAATCTCTAAAAGTCAGTAAAAGGCATATTAAATCAACCACAAACCAAATGATAGAATTTTTATCTCCTCTTTTGCTGCAAGTTTAAACTAACAGCAACACATTAGCAAGAGTAGTAGAATAAACATCCACTGAGCATCAAGAGAACGCGCGTCCCCAGCCTGTGCTCAGTGGATACACTTGTAACTGTCGCACTGTTCAGCAAATCCACTATAGAGCTGTCACCAAACAGGCGTGATCTTAGACTTACTTATACGCAAGTCTAAGTCTCCCCAACCTCAATAAAGGTGCTCCAAAAAGAGAAAGGAGGGCTCCACCATTTAGTACTGAGCCAAAGAAACGCGGATTCTGTGCATAAAGTGTGTTCCTGTACGAGATACTCTGCGCACTGACACAGTAAGCTAGGAAGGAAGTTTATGAAACCAGATAAAATTTTTAAAAAGAAATTGATAAGCGCTGAAAAATGGGAAAGCAGTGAAAAAATGAGATGGTTTAAAACCAAACTAAAAACCTTTTCTATTTCAACGAAAGAGAAGGCCTACCTGACTTTCAGCTCGCCAAAGGAAATGAGAGCTTCAACCACATTTCCACGACAGTATGGTCTTAGCACGGTTTTAACTGAAAACTATTATGAACTTAGTGAGCTTTACCGAGCTCATCCAAAAACAGAAAGGGGTAAAATTAGGGAAGCTTTCAATGATATTTTGCTCCATTGTTAGAAAGATTGAATATGAGCAGAATTTAAGAAGAATAGAGAATGAAGAGAGAAATAAAAATAAACACAAAAAATAAGAGTATCCCAACCGAGACTGTTCTCGCTAGTATTTTTTATCCAAAAAATCTAATTTTCAGGAGAATGCTTATAAATTCACTAATAACTTTTGATTCGAACAAAATATTGCTTAACTTCTCAGTTACAAGACATACATATCCGCTCAATCAACTTAAACACAGCCTACATGAGCTTACCTTCTGCTCGACATCATATATGGGCTTGACGTGGAGCTCATAGAAGCTGAGAGGAGAGATAGGCCCGACTTCCTTGGCCGCCTTGAGCTTATCGTAGTACTGCCACGTGAAGGTGGAGGGAGGAGCACCCACCGTAATGGCCACTATTCTGTACACCTCCTGCATCTGTCGCTGCAGCAGCGCTCGCACCTCCTCGTCCGCCACGTCCGCGCCAGCCATCAACGACCGGATCTCCATGGCGTACTCGCGCAGCTGCCAACATCATATGCTATTGTCAACCAGTCATTCTTCCAGCGTCAGAGGTCGCGTTACACAGTCATTCTTCCAGCTGCGACCACACACATTCGCGTTACACAGCCATTCTTCCAGCATCATATCTTGCGAAGCTGCAACACAGTGCTTGCGTTATGCAATCGTGCGTGTAAAATTTTAGAGATCAACCAATGAGGCACGTTGTGCTTGAAGAAAAAATTGTTTTGCAATACATACATTAAGGTACATCTGTCTATGAAATGCATGTTTACCTGGTGTTGCAATTAGACTCGGTTTCTTTGTAGATTAGGGTCTCAATAATTTTTTTTTATTGTACTCACGGAGATATCAAATAAGGAAATTTTTCATCCATATCATAAAATGTGACGTAAAGAAATGCGTACCCTAAAACAAATCCTTAATCGGCGCTTGACCGTTTTAAGGCTTCATAGACAGCAACATTTGGGTTGATATTTCTCCATCCGGTAAGGAAAGACATCTAGATATTTACCTGATGTAAGGTTTATAGAGTTAACCCCTACAACACAGACCTTAGCATTGGGCCTGAGGGTTAATTGTACACTGCATACCAGAAAGCTCTCACATGGTATCTCCTTGCCTGAGAGTAGTTTTATAAGCGGAATTCCTCACAGAAAAGCAGACTTGGCTCCAAGAAGAGCAGCGATTATCAATTACATAGAAGTAGTTCCATATAACTTCCTTATGCCTTGTATCCTCCTCAAGACACATTTATTTATTCTCAGAGCATTTCAATATATTCCCTTGATAGTTCCACATTTCTTTTCCAGATACCTTCACAGACAAAGTCAAGAATTTCTTTACCCGGTTAACCGCTCCCTTCACTACAATCCTAATTGAGACAACTTGTGTCAATCTCTTTCATTATTAGACAACACTCATCTCAGCTGCAACTAAGTTCACAGCAGTACTCCACTGCTGAATAATTTTTCAATTACACAATAATCTAGCATAATAAATAATCTTCAGCACACACTACCACTTTGATGAGCTCCAACATTAATATTCAATTTGATGCTCATCAGCGTCAAGTTTTACGTGTTCATAACTCTTTCTCTTATTCATTTCGCACTTTATTCAAACTCATAACTTCCAATGTACTAGGAACTCCGATGGGTGCCTCTGGATTTAGCTTCTTTTTTGCTACTGATAGAAAACACTCCCTTTCCTTTATTTCTACACAGCCTAGAAGGAACCCGACATTGCTTTATATTCGAAGAAAAATTCTCATCCCATAAATTTTCTGAGCAAACATTTCCCTTCACTGTACAACGCAACTCAAATAGATTACCCGAAGTTTACAGCTGTGCTCCCTATAACCGTTATGATTTGAAAACTTCCCTAAAGAGTTTGACTCAAACTAAACCACCTCCTCACCTTTCACATTGGTAAGCACTTAAACAAGTTTTTTTTGTCGAAAATTCCAATACACCCATTCCCAGTCTAACTTTTTCGCCACCTGCATGCATATTTTTCACCAACGAAGCGATTAAATCGCTTAGGCGGCGAAAAACATGCATGCAGGCGGTGAAAAAGTCAAGACTGGGCTCCTGATCACTTTCATTAAGGCCCTGCACAATGAAAATGCAATGAACAAATAAATATAGTCATTCGGTCTCACCTTACTCTGCAGTACTCTATTCATCCTGCCTGAACTCTCTGAGCTGTGAGATTCTGGGAAACACTTTTTGGGCATAAGCCCATACCTGTGAAGATGAGAAAAAAAAGGGATTATAAGTTAGTTTAAGCCTCCCTAGTCACAACACAGGAGTTCCCAATAGAGGTGGAGGGAGGCATCATTTAGTGTAGCATTAATGATTCATGCACAGAGTACCCAACCCCCACTACCCTGAGCATAGTAACAGCTTGATTGAAAGAAGTCTATGAAACACGATAAAAGATGATGGAGAAAGTGATAGGTGCAGAAAAAATGGCAATGTTTTAGAAAAATGTCGTCTGTAACAAAACAAAAATCTATTTTATTTCAAAAAAGCAAAGGGCTACCCAACCTTCAGCTCAGGAAATCATATCTTCCCCCGAGAGAGCAAATTCGCATCAATACAATAGCTGTATCCTATTAAAAAGCATGAACGAAAGAAATCTATGTCTAAGCATGATCTATTCTATGCAACTATACTATTACTTATTTCTTTGTCATTAATGTAACTCAGTCCCCAGAAGAAAATAAACTTTAGAAAGAATGGCAAAATCTATTTCAAACCTACTCGTTGAAATGAGTTAGCAGCTCCACGAATCACATTTATCTTAGGCAGTAATATTGAATCTGTTTAAACGTACCAATGCAATTTTTAGAAATTTGCACGACACTGGTCCTCCATTTTTAAAGTCATTCACTTTAATGATAAGATGTGTTCCGTTCAAACATGAGGAGACAAATTCTCAAAAAAATATTCAGCTCGAAATGATCCATTCAAAAATCTTACATGAGCAACAAAAACTCAATATTTCTTACCCAAAGCTGTAAAATCACCATTTTCTAAAATAATTGAAGTTGAACAATGAACGTCAAAAGAGAAAATCTGAAGAGAACTGTTTATAGACATGACCCTAGCATGAGATGATCAGAGAAATGCCATTGCTTTCATTAGTGTCTCGGCTGTCGCTCGTTAAAAGCATGTAATCTTTCACTCACTAAATCATTCTAGCAAAGGACGGACACGAGATTGCTCTCAGGAAAATAAGGGGCCAGTCTGTTCGAAAAAAGTGAAAAACATTGGAGATTACAAATCAGACAGTTACACAGGGCCCCAATAGAGAAGCCATTGAAGCAACTCATAAGAAAGTAATGAAGCGAAAAATTCAATACATATTTCAGGCAATAAAATTAAAATTGAAATCAGAAAAGGCTCATTAAAGCATAACTGCCTTGTAGTATCAACCTCATCTACGTTTCCTCATTATGACAATCAGGACAGACACGGAGCACGCACTCTTTCACTAAAGCAGACGGCCGACCAACACACTCACTTGAGCACGAGGTTCACGAACATATCCCACTGCCCGCCATCCGAGATGGGGTCATTGAGCAGGAAGCTCACGAGTCTGCCGTGGACGGGCTCCCCCCGGCGGCAGCAGTCCACCATCACGTTCAGAAAGTAGTTGCACCTCTCCACCTGCACACACAGGCTTCTATGTAGCTTGTTTGATTGATTGATTAGAAGAAAGTTTTAGCCTCCCTTTACCACAACCAAGATGTTCAAAGATAGGAAAGATGAAGGCACCATTTCGTATGGTGTCAAGGGAACGCAAAATCTACCCACATGGTGCACAAAACCAGTAAGCTAAGAAAGAAGTCCATGAAACAAGATAAAAGTTGAAGAAGAAAATAGTAAGTAGTGAAAAACAGGACAGCAGTGAACCGAAAAAATTTGGTCTGCAACTAAACAAAAAACCTATTCTAGTTCAACAAAAAGAAGGCCTACCTAACGTTTAGCTTAGGATCTCACATAATTGCCCTGGGAGCGCTAATTCTGATAAATACAATAATTGTATCCCCTGAGGGACTTCTATGTAGCTACAACAGCTCATTTCTGACACGCTTTAGCTGTAACTTCCTTAGACAGATGTGAGATCTTTATAGCCAGTGCAGCCTACAGGAACTAATTGGGTAATGTAGCAAAGCCTTAACATGTTGACTGCAATACAACCCATCGGTGGGTCATGCTTAAGTTTTTCCAGCTGCAAAGTAGCTCATCTATGGGTCCTTTAACAATCTTTCAAAATTAATGGTATTTAGTGGACCCGGTTAATGTTTGGTATTTATAAAATTTCTAGTAACTTTTGAATTTAAATTTGAGTTGAATACTGAACTTCAGTCCCATCACAGTCATTGTATTAAGTTTTAAATATTATTTATTCCTATTGGCTAACTATGAAAATTGTAGTGGTTATTCACCCTAAAGGTTTGAGAATACCATATTAAAGGAGTAACCGATCTGCCAATGCTTTCTATATTTCTTCAGGCAAGCACGAAAATCAAAACATACCATTCAGTTCCTCTGGACAGACATTATATGTTACATATCTTAGAACATTTCACTCTACATGAATTTACTCAATATAAAATGAGACAATGCTGTTGATGCACCCATAAAATAGATTACAAAAGATACACCGAATAATGAGGGGATGGAAAAGTTGATACAGGAAACCAAAATTCAAACTTCATTTTAAACAAAATAAAATTCAATTCAACTTAATTAAATTCTTTCCAAACAAGAAAATTTAACCCTCTTTCAGAATCAAATAGACTTTGTCCTAAAAGAGGTGAGCATTGGAGAACTGTAAACCCAACAGTCGTTATTAGAGATAAAGTAGGCCCATGAGAACACTAAATAAAACGGACAGTCCCAAAATTGAGCTAGGACTGGGAAAACAATCACTAAATCAAACAGACCCTTATCCTAAAAAAAGAGGTAGGCCTGGGAGTACACTAAATCAAACCGACCTTGTCCCAAAAGAAGAGGTAAATCAGACAGACCTTGTCCCAAAAGAAGAGAAATCGAACTGACCTTGTCCCAAAAGAAGAGGTAGGCCTGGGAGAACTCAAACTCATCAATGCCAAGGCTCTTGCAGAAGGGAATGCGGATGGCGTTGAGAGCAGCAAAGAGCCAGCAGCGGCCTGATGAGCGCTGGTTGGTCACTGGCTTGCATTCCGCCTCGACCTACAGAAACATTAACCTGTACTAAAAAGGGATGACATGACACATTCAGCCCTCATTTCTGATGACTAAAAATGTACATGAAAATGAGAACAAATTTAACTCATGTTAACAGGCAAAATCTACACCAGCAAAAATTTTCTGCCACAAGTAAGCAAATTCAGCTGTAAGAGCATTAACTGGTAATGTGTGGGAGTACGTTTCAGCTGAACAGATTTATTTACAGCAGGATCATACAGTATTCCAGTGCTAAGTGAAATTCTTGGGAAATATTCCTATAAAAATTTTTACTGGAAATCCATTACTTATAATGCTGGGAAAAGAAATTTGTTTAAGGCAAAAAAAAATATATAGCCGTGATCTCTTAACAGCAATCAACCTTCGCAAATTTCTAAGCCTACAAAAAATTTGCTCACACTGACCTACCCTGTTTATAACTTGTGCCTCAACCCAAACCTCTACTTAATTGTGCACCACGAAAGAAACATAACGTGACAAGCTATAGGTATGCATGCAAATGAGCTCAGCTCAAGCATCTTTCTTAGGCTGTGTTCAATTTGCACTCATCCTCCATAGAATTGTATCAACACCAGAGCAAAATTTCTCCACCACATGCTCGAATCCTGAACAGTACTGAAGACTAGCTCTGACTTTAATAAACCCCAACACACACAGTCCACATGCAATCTAATTAACCATGCAACTTAGCACACTCAGAACAGATGAACATACAACAGAAATTTCACTTCAAAGTCCCATTGAATTGGCTCTTTTTAGTCAATAGAATAACTTATTTAGCTTTACTCTCAACCATCCCCAAATGAGCAACATCTCACAACACAACTAAATAGCATCTGCACAATCAATAGCATTATATAGAAGGAATATAACTTACTCAACACTATACTGGAAACCACTTAATACCAGCAAGCAATGGGTTACCATAAATGTTTTGCCTTAGATCTCACTGTCAAATGCTACAAGAATTTACAAACTAATTGATTAAATAACACTTTGATTTTGACAGTTTAATTTACTATGCAAAAATAATATTTTCTTGATTAAAGCCAGTTATAAACTATTCTACACAACTTGACCTATGCAGCACAGAACCCCAACCCAAACTTTTAATAGATATAATGTACTATATATTTGTGTCCACAAACATGTCAATCGTATTTTAAGTCACTGTAGAACAATCAAAATCTTACTTCTTTTAAAGTCAATTAACAAATAGAGAAACAAAAGCAATAACCATTTAAATGCAAAGCTACAAAAACTTTTCATAAGAGCCAAAAGGATTTGAAGCATTTATGATGTTAAAACCAGACTCTGAAGCTACCTTATGAGAATAAACATGTTGTGACTGCCCCACAATCTCTCGGTTGAGGCAGACTTCCTGCAGATCGTGCTTGAAGCAGGCCCTGGTTGCCAGCTGCGTCACAGGGTCTGACTGAACTATTGCATTGCACTTCTCTATGATGCTTGCATCCAGATCTGAGGAGGAATTCGTGTTAGGTAATGATTTGTAATGATAAAATTCTGCTTATTTAACATATTTGAAACTTCTGAAGCATTTCATCAAACAATAATAACTGATCTGAACATTTTTGACTGGGTTTCAATCAAAAGTTGTATAGGATGGAGCAGTTGTAACACTGTTTTCTTTGTAAGCATTAGCAATCATAACAGAATACATTATCACTATACTGTGTAGTAAGTCAATGATTCCTTTATCCACAACAAAAGCTATCGTACATGAATAGAGAAAAGGACATTAAATGTGGACTGTAGGACACAAGAAATTGTACACAAAAAAGTCATTCCACAAAGGATACACTCTGCTTAGAAACACCTAATAAAAAAATAAAACAACACAGAGAAGAGACAACAACAAAGGTGTAGAAGGCAAAAGAAGCAAGCCTGCATAAAAGTTAGAAGCATTGACTGTCTATCTATTCCTTTGGTAACAGTATCCTCCTTGGGGTCCCAGTCTCCATAGCAAACATAGACAAACCTAACTAAATTGTACTCATTGCTTATCCTGGGTAGAAGATTAGATTAGATGTTAGTTTGGGCCTCCCTAATTGCACAAAGGTTTTTCAAAGAGAGGAAGGGAATGCATTAAGTTAAGGGAGTGCAAAATCAATGCACAAGTCCTCCAAAACAGAAAGTTGAGAAAAAATTTTATGAAGCAAGATAACAGTTAAAGAAGAAAGTAGAAGATGCTAAAACACACCATTTATGGTTAGAACATGACTCAGTAAACCAAAAAGAAAAGTCCATAACAAAGCAAAAATCATTCTAATCCAACTAAAAGGCCTACCTAGCCTTTAGCTTGGGACCTCAACATATTTCCTAAGAGGAAAGATGGTATATAATGAAACACAAGCCTATTTTAATTCAACAAAAAAATAGTCTACTTGACCCTTAGCTTGGGACCTTGCATTTTCCTCTTGGAGCACTAATTTTCATACAGACAGTAGTTAGATTTGATTAAGAAAATTATCTCACATACAAGAAAAAGCTTCTTTAACTCAAAACAGCACCATAAGAAAATCTTGATCACTAAACCATTTAGGCCACGCTTGCCAAGAATTCATGCTAATAGAAATATCCTCGCCACTTGACAAAAAAAATCTTTCAATTCTTAGTCCCAGTACCATATATCAAAATATTAGCCCCAAAACATCAAGAAATTTAGGCCATATCCCTACTGTATACGCAATTAATAAACAAACTTACTGAACACTGTAGGTCTCTTCAGAGCTTCAGCACTGTCAAATGTTTGAGTTGCCATTTCAGTATTACTTCAATGCAGTCAAATATAAATTAAATGCAGGTCTGAAAAATAAAAATCACATTAACATTGCAGTGACCCATTTTTTTGCCACTCTAAACAGCTTAACTATTGTTATTCACTGCTTTAAAATGTTCTATACATAAGCTAAGCCTTAAATCTTACTAATTCCTTGTACTAAAAAGTAAATCTATTAAAATTTTTTTCATAATACTTCCTGAAATTATACTAAAACCAAGGAAATAATTGTAAACAATTACCATGATTATTAAAATAACAGTATATATGACCCCCTATATATAGTGGCAAACATAAAAGTTAAATAAAGCAGGCAAGTCAATCCATTAAAAAACTAAATATATGACACAGTTTTATTATTTGAACTACGGAGAGGGTGCAATAAGTACCATATATCTGTGACACAATTTCAACACCTCAATTTTTCTTACGAGTCTTTTGGCTACAGGCACCAAACAAATACACTTGGTTCTCAACTTACAAATATAATTACAGTAGTTCCTAACAGCTGTCTATAAGCTAAATTGCTGATACATTCTTATACTGTAATTTGTGGTCTATATATATATATATATATATATATATATATATATATATATATATATATATATATATATATATATATATAGACCATGGTGGATGATTAAATATCAATAGCACCTAGTTGACAAGCTACTATCAAAGATGCAATTTTACTATTAAATTTTTACTGTGTTTTTATGCAGTCTTTTCAGAGATTTTTTTTACTGATTTGTTATAATGTAAGATTATGGTTGTAATACTATACAGGAAATATACATTCAAGATTGTTTAAATGCTACTAACTGTCTACTGGGACATATCACCCAAGTCTGATGACAAAAAAAAATGTGTGATGGCAAAAAATTAGGTAAATCTGAAGGATATGTCAGTTATCGATTTTCCTCTTTTTGATGCTTGAACCTAATTAATTGAATCAAAATAAACAAGTTTTCTTCTATGCACTTTCCGTCTCAAATAAGTATTTTACGATTTATAGCGGTAGGTTTGGTTTCGTCTTAGATGACGATCGCGCTGGAAGAGAGTGCGCATTGCAGTGTTGCTGTCCGACGTGCTCCTTGAATTACTTGCCGCTTCAAACACTGGAGTTGCGGCAAGTCATTTACCGCTATAACTAATAAAATACTCATTTGAGACGGAAAGTGCATAGAAGAAAACTTGTTCATTTCGACCTAATTAAATATGCTTTGGCATCAAAATTTACAAAATCGATAACTGACATATCCTTCAGATTTACCAAACATTATAAGCAGTCCAAATTAGGTTCACCAACTCTTAAACCAGAGCCTTTGTATTGATCACATTTTAACTGTGTAGAAAAATTACAGTTACAGCTCAAATTACAATTATTCAACCCAATAACTTTGTAGCCTTACATCTTTTACTTATATTTTATGAGAATTTTAGGTTAATGTCAAGGAGATGCAACTAATCAATTTTCAAAATTTGTTGCCTGTACCATTGTAATTACATCAAAATAAACAATTTTTCATCTAGGCACTTTTTGTGACAAATAAGTATTTAATGAGTTATATTGATAAATTACCGACCCCAACTCTGGTGTTTGAAGCGGTAAGTAATTTGTCGAGCTCATCGTATGGCAACATAGCAATGGACTCTTCCTTTCGACGCGCCCGAATGGTCACGCGTGCATATCTAAGACAAAAATATACATACCGCTGTAACTTGTTATTTTTAAGTGATAATTTGGTCAATGTGAAGTTTAATGCAACCACAGAAAATAATAATTGCGATCCCAGGAATCACTAAAGGAACCCATTTAAGAACGTTTTACATGAATGACATTCTGCTCGCTGATGCGTTATTTTTTAATAATTGAACTTTGAAGTTGGCCTTCCCGCGCCAAAGGAAGCGAGCGTAATTTAATTAAAAAAGGAAGCTAACCCCCTATTACAAACGTAAAGAGGTTGGGTCGTGAGGGGGAGGCACAGTTCCTTTAGCAAAAATTATAAGTAAAGCTTCTAACTCACCCATTAACGTGACGACCGCAATCTTGTTTACATCGGCTCTAAGATGGCGTCCACCATGGGCGCCGCCATCTTAGAGCCGATGTCAACAAGATTGCGGTCGTCACCCTAATGGGTGGGTTAGAAGCTTTATTTATAATTTTCACTAGAAGAACTGTGCCTCCCCCTCACGACCCAACCTCTTTACGTTTGTAATAGCTTCCGTTATTAATTAAATTCCGGTTCACGCGCTCGCTTCGTTTGGCGCAAAGGCCAACTTCAAAGTTCAATTATTCAAAAATAACGCATCAGCGAGCAGAATGTCATTCTTGTAAAACGTTCTTAAATGGGTTCCTCTACTGATTCCTGGGATCGCAATTATTATTTTCTGTGGTTGCATTAAACTTCACATTGACATAAATTTCTATTGTGTTATTAACTAAAAGATCCTAGAAGTGGGTTCAGGCTCCGCAGGGCCGGCAAATAATAAATTACCAAGTACCCAGTCCCAAATGTACTCCACCCAAACTAAACCTACCTCTATAATTCGTTAAATACTCATTTGCCCGAAAAAATGCATAAAAGAGGAGTTGCTTATTTTGATGTAATTACTATGATACAGGCAAAAAATTTCAAAAATCGATTAGTTGCATCTCCTTAACATTAACCAAATTTTATGCCATGTGCCAGGTTTGGAGGTTTAGTGCGGTTTACTTAACACGTTGAGTGCGGTGGGTTAAACTGAAGTTCAATATCCAGCTCAAATTTAGAGTCAATTGTAGTAAGAAATTTTGGAAATATCTAACATTAACTGAATCATGCCTTCATTTAGTATTTGCAAAAATTAAGTCAGTGTCTGCTGGTTGGTCAGAAGCATTATGTAAATCTCCTAAATGACTACCGGTATGTGCCGCAGCACTCAACGTGTTAAAGCTCACTTTGATGTTTGTACGACATTCAGTTTTTAAAGTGTTTATTAAAAGTCTGTCATAATGTTCATACTTATATTTCATTATCACCTGTATTTAAATCCAAATTCACCTCAATTTTGGAAACTATTACTGGTATTTAAATATTTAGAAGACCACTGATTTTAAAAGCTAAACAAGTAGCCTATTGAAAGCTTTTTTAATTGAAAATAGTGATGAAATGAAAAGTTGACATATGTGTAGTGTCGGTCAGTAATCAATTTTCCACTTTTCGTAGTCTTAACATAGTTAATTAGATCAAAATAAACAAGTTTTCTTCCATGCAATTTTTGTCGGAAAAGAGTATTTCACAAGTTATAGTGGTATTTTTGTCTTTGATGACAAATGCGATCAAATAAACAGCTACTAATCAATTTACGAATTTGTTTGCATGAATCATGATAATAATATCAAAATAAATTATTTTTCTTCAATACACTTTTTGCGGCAAATGAGTATTTTACAAGTTAGAGCGGCAGGTTTTATTTTTTGCGCAATTGAGCTGTTAGAGTACGTTTGAATACTTTGTAAATTATTATTAGCTCATCCCGCTGAGCTTGCAGAGCCTGAACTTACTTCTAGGATCTTTTAGTTAATATCACAATAGAAATTATCATCCAAAAATAACAAATTATAGTGGTATGTTAACTTTCATCGTAGATAGCAGGAACGCGCTTTAACATTCGAGCGCGTCGGGTCAGAGCGTCCATGACAGTGTTGCCAGATGCGCAGTCAATAAATTACTCCCGCTTCAAACACTAAAGTTACGGTAAATCATTTACCGCTATAACTCATAAAATACTCATTTCTGACGGAGAGTGCACAGAAGAAAACTTGTTTATTTTGGGTAAATGTTGAGGACTTGACCATAATTGATTTTCTAGTTTTGAATGCCTAAATATTTTTAATGAGATCAAAATAAATAAGTTTTATTCAATGCACTTTCCGTTGGAAATGAGTATTTTACAAGTTATAGCGGTAAATGAGTTACCGGAACTCCAGTGTTTGAGGCGGGAAAAAATATACCGCGCGGTCCGACATGAAAGTAAACAGGCGTTGCCGCGCGCCAACCAAGCCGACTTTGCCATAACTCCACTGTTTGAGGCGGGAAAAAATAACTAAGAGAAGCAAACGCCCTATTACAAACCTAAAGAGGTTGGGTCGTGAGGGATAGCCACAGTTCTTTTAGTGAAAATAATAAAGAAAGGTTGTAACCAACCCATTACATCAAATGACACAAAACACATGTAGCCATCACCGCTGCTTTGACGTAACTGGCAGCCTTGCGATGACCGCAGGTCTGTCAGTGACTTCAACCCCGGTATAGTGTGGGTTCGACGTATCTGGGAACATTCGAATTAAGTCTTTCGCATCGAAAATATAACTCGTCATCTCATTAACTATGTTTATGCATAGTAGAATTTCAATTGATTTATAATTTTCACTAAAAGAACTGTGGCTACCCCTCACAACCCAACCTCTTTACGCTTGTAATAGGGTGTTGCTTCCCTTATTTATTTATTCCAGCCTCAAACACTGGAGTTCCCGTAACTCATTTACTGTTCTAACTTTTAAAATACTCGTTTCCGACGGAAAGTGCATTAAAGAAAACTTGTTTCTTTTGATCTCATTAACAATATATAGGCATCAAAAATTCGAAAATCCATTATGGTCAAGTCCTCAACATTTACCTTATTTTGATCTAATTAACTATGTTTAGGCACCGAAAATTTAAAAACCGATTACTGACCAACGCTACACATTTACCAAAAAGTTTACCAAATTTAATAAATCATCAAGAAATTCATAAGGAGGATTAATTCTATCAAAAAGAATTTAATACCCTTATGCATTTTAGAAATGTAATATTCATCTTGAAAACAATAATATTACCCATTTTAACATAATGATCAAATTTCCAAAAGAAAATTTAGGATGAGGATTTTCACAATCAAAAGCTGGTCAGTAAAAAAAGAAAGTGGAAAGCGGTCAATGTGAAGTTTAATGCAATCACAGAAAATAATTGTTTGATCCTAAAGAATCACTAAAGGAACCCATTTAAGAACATTTTACACAAATGACATTCTGCTCGCTGATGCGTTATTTTTGAATTATTGAACTTTGAAGTTGGCCTTTTCGCCCATAGGAAACGAGCGCGCAAAACAGAATTCAATTAATAACGGAAGCTATTACATATGTAAAGAGGAGGCAAAGTTCTTCTAATAAGTGAAAATTATAAATAAAGCTTCTAGCCCATCCATCAGGGTGACGACCGCAATCTTGTTTACATCGGCTCCAAGATGGCGGTGCCCATGGTGGTCGCCATCTTGGAGCCAATGTAAACAGGCTTGTGGTCGTCATCCTAATGGGTGGGTTAGAAGCTTTATTTTTAATTTTCACTAGAAGAACTGTGCCTTCCCTTCACAACCCAACCTCATTACGTTTGTAATAGGGTGTTAGCTTCTGTTATTAATTAAATTCCGTTGCTTCCTTTCACGCGTAAAGGCCAACTTCAAAGTTCAATAATTCGAAAATAACGCATCAGCGAGCAGAATGCCATTCTTGTAAAACCTTCTTAAATGGGTTCCTTTAGTAATTCCTGGGATCGGAATTATTATTTTCTGTGATTGCATTAGTTAAACTTCACTTTGACCTGAAAAGCTGCATGATATAACCTACTGAAAAGGCTCATTAATAAATAAGCTAGGCCTAGTATACCTGACTTTATACTTTATCATAATCTTCTGACAGAAAGTTGACAACACTTGAAATGATTTGCATTTCTTTCAAACTTGGAATATTGTTCAACAGTATTTTGCAATTGATTAATCAAAGGTATAATAAACACAAATTTACTATTCAACTCATGTTAGCTTACCAATACCTAAATAAGATTATTGATTCGTTTTATTATAGGAATAAACTCTAATATTTATATTTCCTTTTCTGATATTCATCCCTATTGTTTTCCACCTCAAAGATGTAATGAGCTCATCTAAATTAAATTCTTATCCAGCAAATTTGGTTTTGAAGGATAAGTATATATCTGTTTTCTAATCGACGAAAAAATTGAACACAGCTCCTCTAAGCTTATACTTAAGTCTCAATGATTACATATCGGTTTGATGTTGGAAATTTTTTTTTTTCTTCCAATAACAACGGCAGGAAACGTCAAGTCATCTCGATTGCCAATTCTGAATCGGAAATTAAAGAATTGCAAACATGTGAGAAAGACGGATACGGATTCCCCATCTCATAGTAACTTACTTAGTAAACACACCATCCTTCACTGAACCATCAGTATAGACTGCCGAGCGGGTCGGACGTGCTGCCAGTAGGTCTGATACCACGGCTTGCCAGTTAGCATCAGGAGTACTATCTCTTGGCATAATGGAGAGAGAGGAAGAGACAGGGAGATCAGGAGTAGTGTATTTACAAGACATTGGGATGGTTTGAATGTCTGCAAACTTCAGTCCTGCCTTCTGGAGTTCTCTGTATGCACATCCCAGGAAAGATAGTGGGATATTTAAGTAATCAAAGAGGGCAAATGGGTGGTAGTTGAGCAAGAGCAGACGCACTGGGTGTTGTGGGATGGCCAATACTCTGCAGCAGTAGGACATTAGGAGGGACTGTCTGTGATACTTTAAAGGAAGTAAGTTTGCTTCTGCCTCCAACCTGTAGGTTGGGGTGCACCGGAGTGCTCCTAGCATGGTTCGGGCAGCTGCATATTGTATTCTGTCCAGCTTTGCAAGATGTGTCTCAGCAGCTGAGCCATAAAGGAAACTGCCGTAACTTAACTTTGATCGAACAAGCGACATGTATAGCTGCCTGAGGGTTGTAAAATCAGCTCCCCAGCCCCGGGCAGATACTACTGACAGCAAACGCAGGTCAGATTGGCAACGCGATGCTAGCGTCCCAATGTGGTGCTTCCAAGTCAGAGATCTGTCAAAGTGCAGCCCCAGAAACTTCACCATATTTGCGAAGGTCAAGTTCTTATTGCAGAAGTGGAGATTTGGAATTGCATACTTACGTTTGCGAGTGAAAATGATGGCTTCAGTTTTGCTAGCGGAGAACTCAAGCCCCATTTGTAAGACCACTGTTCTATTTGGTGCAGTGCTTGTTGGAGTTGGTCTGTTGCTGTGTCCAGACTGGCATGTGTGCACCAGATGGCACAATCATCAGCATATAGTGAATGCTGGACAGAGTTTGGAATACTGGAAAACAGGTCATTTATAAAGATTGTAAAAAGAGTTGGGCTGATGACTGAGCCCTGGGGAACACCACTTGTAGCTGGGAAGGAAGTAGAATATGTGCCGCAGGTGCGTACTCTGAGAGAGCGAGAGGTGAGGAAGTTTTGTATAAATTTGGGTAGGTTGCCTCTCAGTCCAATTTGTTTCAACTTTTGCAGGAGTCCTAGGTGCCACACAGAATCAAAAGCATGTGAGATATCAAGTAGTACTGCTACACAATAGTTTCCCAATGCCAGAGCTTCCTGAATGGTGGTCTCCAGTCTGCACAGAGCATCAATTGTGCTATGTGATGCTCGAAATCCACTCTGTGAGGTGTCAAAAAAGGAGCACTTTTCCAGGTGGTTTTGCATTCGCCAGTTGACCATCTTCTCTAAGACTTTGCATAAACAGTTTGTCAGTGAGATAGGTCTAAATGAAGAGGTAAGGAAAGATGGCTTACCTGGTTTAATAATAGGGACAACTATGGCTTCATACCATTGATGTGGAAAACCACTGCTATATAGAAAGTTGTAGAAGGCTAAGAGACTGTGTTGATGGTGGCTGGAAAGTTGCTGGAGAAACATAAAAGATATCTGATCTGCTCCAGGAGACGTTGATATTTAGGTTCTGATGGCCTTTCTCAGTTCACTGAGTGAAAAAATTTTATTATACCAAGGAGATGAAGAGTATTGAAAGTTAGGAGGATTTCTCTCTGTAAGTTGCTTGTGGGTTTGGAATGCTGCATTGGCTGAGGTGACACAGTTTCTTTGAGAGAAGAAATGAGCAAATTCATTTGATACGGTAGTAGGATTGGTGGTAGGATGGTTATTGATTCGTAGGGCAATGAGTTTTGTAACTGGTTTTCCTTTGAAGACTCTCACCTTGTTCCACACTTGACTGCTTGTTGATTTGCTGCTTATTGATGACACAAATGCTTGCCAGCTTTGCATTCTGGCTTCCTTGGTGGTTTTAATGAAAATCGCCCGGGCTCTCTTGTATTCAATCCAAAGTGATGTATTGCCTCTGTTTTTCTCATATTTGTTAAGTTCTTTCTTTTTATTTCTCTTTGTGACAGAGCAAGCTTTGTTCCACCAACAGACAGACATTTTTTTTTGTATTTGGGCGTGGTTTTTGGAGGTGCTGCTCAGCCGCAGACATGAAAGCAGATGTTACAGGGCCACATGCTTGAGTAGGGGAAAGGAAATAGGAGGGTAGGGTAAGTGAGTTCCGGAATGAAGTCCATTCTGCTGTTTTGAGAAGCCATCTGGATATATGCATGTCCGGAGAAGTTAGGTTAGATGATACTAGAATTGGAAAGTGGTCACTTGTGCAAGGGTCTGGGTGTACCATCCATGTGAACAATGGTGCTATATCTGGAGAGCAGAGAGTGCGGTCTATGTGGCTAAAGTTTCCCTGTGATGTAAGAAAGGTGGGTTCTGAGGTATTCATTAGAAATATGTTATTGTCTTCCAGGAATTGGGCAATAATAGAGCCTCTGTGGTCATTTGATGGAGAGCCCCATGAGATGTGGTGTGCATTTGAGTCAAGAGATAGAATGGAGCGTGTAATCTGTCTTTATTGGAGCGTGTAATCTGTCTTCAAAAATCTAGCCTGAAGATTCTACGCATGGTAATGCGATGTAAACACTGAACTGTAAAATGGCCGGGCGCGCTGCGCAATGCCCCTGGGGGTTTCAGCACGGGTAAGGCGCCCGGCCATAATTGGGTGGGCAGCTGAGACCCCCATTAGGGGGTTAGGCTGTTGCTCAATGTGCAAACTGTGCATGTACCTTAAGATGATTATATGAACTGATTGAACCCTAAGCATGAGGAGTATGGTATTGAACTAGCAGCTCCTTTATTACTGCCGCTGCTACTACTACTTCTGTCACCAATGAAATCAAGTGTTGTTCAGATCACGCTCGTGGCTGTCGCGTCTTTGTTTGTTTAATAGTTGCTGTGACTTGCGGTGCGATGTTTGTGGCAGTAAGACCTCGAAATTTGAGAAGTGGAGACAACCTGAATTGTGAGACCTTCGGCGCGACATAGTGCAGGCACTGAAGCGCTAGCAAATTGATGTTATTACTACTACTAAGAGATAGAATGAAAGGTCTGGGTAGTTCAGCTATCAGGAGTGGAAGTTCGGTTTGTAGTAATGAGTTAGGTAAGTTAGGTGGAAGGTATAGAGAACATAAAGTTATGCTTATTTGAGGTAGAAATATTTTTGTAGCACATGCTTCCAGACTCAGCTCCAGAGGAAGAAGAACCTGATTGATTGATTCACCAACATATATTTCAACACCCCCTCCCCTGCTAGCCACTCGATCATACCGGGCTATCACCTGTTGGAAGCCTTTAATATTTCTTGTTTGCCCCGCTGTTTGCTGTCTTTCCTGGAGGCATAAGACCTGAGGGGACAGATCGGCAATAAGTTAGTGCCGCCATAGCCATGTGGTATAGGTTCTGCCGCCGTGCGGCAAGGACCCGGGATCGAATCTCGGCGCAGGCAGTGGCGATTTTCTCTGTTGGGTATAGGAGAAAAATTCCAAGCACAATACCCCACTCCACCCAGGTGTCTGAAATGGGTACCGGTCTCGACCGGGGGAAAGCGTCATGGCGTCCTGGCGTTAGTTATAAGGCATTTGAAAATCCAATGTACAAGGTGATGTGTGTCAGGCTTGATTGGAAATAAAGCATCCGTAGATGCCTTCATTATTAAAAAAAAAAGTTTTTGTAGGTAGGGATATCGAGCATTGAGGGATCGAAGGTTCCATTGTAGTAGGCAGAAGTCCTTCATAGTTAAGTTCTTGAAGTGTGTCCCAGCTTAGTGAGAGAGTCTGTAACTATGTCACTTGCATTAAGAAGGCTGCCAAGCTCAATGAAGCATTCCACTTTGTCAGTTATTTGAGAACTGAGGAATAGCTTGATGAGGATAGGAATCAGTTTAACAAGGATGTGAGCAAAATCAAGATTAGTTGGCAGAGGTAATGAAGGCTGTGTGAGTGGTTGAAAGGGGTGCTGAGAGTTAGTGGATGGCATGTGTTGTGTATTAGGCTGTGGAGTGTGTTGTGGAGCTTGTGGCATGAGTTGTGAGTGGTGCTGAGAGTTAATGGATGGCATGTGTTGTGATGCTTGTGGGTTAGGTTGTGGGACATAGGACTGATTGGTGTCAGAGGGTGTCAAATGTTGAGAGCTGTAGGGTGAGGGAGGTTGTGAGGCTGGTAATAAGTGGCCACTGCAAGATTGGCTAGCACTTTCTAAGGAGGGTAACTCTGATTGAGAACATTGTTGAAGAGTAGGTAGAGAGTTGCATGTCTGTGCTGAAAGACTGGGAAATACATTTGAAGAATTGATGTCAGGTACCGTATTGCGTTGTGTCTGAAGAAAACTTAGGTTAGTACTGATAGTTGTGTGTGTAGGAGCTAATTGTGCACTGAAATTGGAGTTGTGTGAGCTGTAGTTAGTGCTATTCTGTTGACGTACTCTTGCACGAGCCTCTGCAAATGTTATTCCTTCATCAGTTGTAAGGTGACAGGCATCTACTTCTCGGAGGTATGCTATACAAAGTCTCGAGGTAGCTGGATGCTCCCTAGAACAATGGTAACATTTTGGTTGCTTATCAGAGTGAGGGGAGGTATCTGCGCTGTGACCAGTTGTGGCACAGTGACTATAGATGGGCTGTGTGGTAGAGCATCTGATCCTTGAATGACCATATTGAAGGCATTTACTACATCGCATAGGACTAGGGTAATACTTGTCGACTTTGTATTGGACATATCCAAGGCGGATTTCACTTGGCGGTGATGGGCACAAGAATGTCAATACATAAAGAGGCACGTGGCTTTTCTTTGGATCTAGAAGAAGTTTTCGCACAGCAACCACATTGTGATTCTCTAGCATGGTTAATATATAGTTTAGGGGTTCATCAGCTAATTCGGGTGCCAGTATTTTGCCATATGAAAGATGTGTGGTCCAAGCCACGGAAGTAGTAATTGAGATATTTTTTCCATTCATGCACAGATCTTTTAGCTGTAATAATTTTTTACTTTGTTCTAAAGATTTAGTAGTAATCAAGAGCGAACCACTACGCAGATATTCCACAGTACTTACAGCTCCAACAGCACCGTTGATTGCTTCGGTGATCCTGAGAGGGTTGGTGCGAGTTAGGTTGATGGATGCATCAGTGCTGGTTAGGTATATCTTTCTTGTGTCTGTAGGAAGGTTTGCTAATCGTTCTTCTGAGTTGAGATCTATACGAGCAGAGATGGAATTTGGTATATTTTGCACTGTTTTCTTCAGTCCTAGCTGGTTATTTGGAATATCAGAGTTGGCTAAGCTCGTGCAAGAGTCTGATAGTATGCCACTCATGATGGAGGAACATTCATCAATGTCGCTCAAATTTTCACAGTTGGACCTTTTCTGTGGTGCTCCTGTAGTTACTTGGGCGTCAGGTGATTGGGGGCGTTTGTGACTAATGGCACTTTCGATTGTTTTCACTGCACTTTGAGATTTTGACTTAAATTTAACTTTATTGCCGGGTTGACCAGCCTTAATTGGCTGCCTTTTGGTGCGCCGCGTTGGGGCACCGGGCCCCATTCTCTCCATACACTTTGCACAAACTCGCCTACCAATTTAATACACAACACAAATTAAACAAAAATATCACTTTTGAATGTTTTAACAAAAGTAGATGAGCATCACCGGTTAAGTTACAGCCAGCGAATCGAACCGTAATGCACACGGATTGATAGATGACGATCAACTCGTGCTCTTAAATATTTCGATCATCTCATAGTAAATTAAATTACCTCATATGATGCGTTCGATTTGTAAAATAACGTTCTTGAAATGTTGAAAACGCGACCTAACCTGAAGAACAAGCAGTGAGTTGCCCAAGAAAATATTGTTATGAATTATTCTAATAAAGATTTTAAAAGTTTTTCCAAATTACTTGGTATGATCTACAGTGTATATTTATTTATTTATTTTGACAATGGCGCACTTAAGGGATTACAAGTGCATTAAGCACCACATTCATTGCCAATTTCCAATTCATTGTGGTTACTGCGGCAGAGAGGTTAAGAGCGTGCACCCTTTTCGGGAAGGAGTCGGCAGTTCGACAGTGGTGCCTGGTGATTCTCTCCATTAAGAAAAGGGAGAACTCAGCCACAATACCTACACTCTACCCAGGTGTTGGAAATGGGTACCGGCTTGACCAGGGGTATATTGCGTCCTGGTGTTAGTTCTTAGGCATTTAAAAAAACACACTGTGCAACATGATATGTAATCAGGCTGGGTTGTAATAAAACATCCTTTATCCGTTTCTCAACAAACTGAAGTTTTTGAGCGATTCCCTGGAAGACAACAGATAAGGAAAAATTTTAACGATTGAAAAGATTCACACAACTTCAAAAAAATTACGAACCTCCCATCTTAAGTGTGCTAATGGAGATTATTCTCTAAATAATTGGTTCCACCGAACCTTTCTTTAATAGGCGGGGAGAAGCTGGAAACTTAACTTTCCGCATGATGCACAGCGAGCCAGTCCCGAAGCAAAAGCACTGAGCTCTGACCTCCACTCGCTTGTTTTGAATGGCGTGTGCGCACCGAATGAAAACGTGGCTTAACGATTATTTAAAAGCAGCTAGGCTTCTTATTTCCATTTCTGAGAGCATTGGGGCTCATTGCTAATGATTAAATTTTTGGTTTAATGAATAAGGCCTAAAAAATAAAAATGAAAAGCCTTGATCTTTTACGCCTCCGCAATATGCCCCATAACAAATGCCAGGATACAGTTGCCGCTACCTCGACCCAGTTGGCACCCACTTGAAAAACTTGTCAATGAAGTAGAATTGTGGCTAGGAAATAAAATTATGTCTGAGTTTTTCTTCTTGCTAGTGTGAGGAAACACCGGATTCGAACACTGGGTTTCGAGTTTTGAGTGGTCAGTAATAAAGCCAATTTTTTAAAAATAAATTATGAACTTCTAAACTTCAGAACTTCTCTCGCCCATCTGGCAACATTTATCCCCCCATACTGCCATGCCCCCTTATCTGGTTAAGCCCCACATCCAGCCCTACATCACCATATAAGGCGTGATAGCAGCACTAGTAGACCATACAACCGAAACTCGCTTCACTAACAGCACTCCTATAGTGTCCTACGCCAAAGATTGCGACGACAATAATGTCGCATTCTTTGGTAAACACCATTATTTGTCATCGTCTCAATGTTCAGGGGGCCCTAGGTTCTATACTCTTCCTCAATGTTGATCAGAAGCTGTTCAAATAATCGGATACATGTTGAATATAAAAATATGCGTCGTTATAATGTGGCACTGATTTTGTGAGTAAGAGCTCCGGAAGCGGTTATTACGCTCTGCCTTTACGAGCCCCGGAAGCCTTTGTAACGCGCTCTTGCCTGACTTCCAGGCACGGCTGGCTTAAGAGGAAGTTTGTAACCGACAGAGAACAGTACACTGATACGTGCGTTCAAGAGTGTTTACTTCTCCTGACTTGGTAGTCTAAAGCTACTGAAACTGTAGTTGCAGCTTCAGCTAAATAACCCTCATGTTGTGTTGAGAAGAAACTACTCAACAATTCTCATGTTCTGCCTCTAGTTCATTGTGTGCATTTCTCCCAAATCCTGCTGCCTTTGAAGCACACTAAGATAACCTCTCTACACGAGTAAATAGAACGTCACAGCAACCCAACCTGACGCAAAACGCCCCATGAGTCTGCACTCATGGCTGCTCATTCATCCCGTCGAAAGAAGGGCTTCAAATTACTCAAGAGCTGAAAAAATGCATAAAAATTATAAGATATCGTTATGTATTGTTGATTGCTTGCTGCCCGTGGTATTTACACTGCTCTCATGATTGTTGCTTCTCAAAATACTTCGTGATATTTTCCGCTACTAAGTGAATTGTCTCGTGTTACTCGTATACCTGTTATTCTAGAGACAGCAATAATGTAACTGGCAGTTTACTTACGTTGTAAGATCCAAAACATTGTAGGCACTATCTTAGATGTTTTTGGCCAATCCTAATTATTCGCAGCCCGCCATGTATTTTTCAACATAGATTTCTCCTTTTCTGTCTTTTGCTTTCCTCACTTTCATTTACAGAACCTGTAAACTGTTTTCTCAAACTTATTACGGACTCGTCTAATTACTTTGACGATCTAAAGATTTATTTAAGTCGAGCATGTATGAAGGAAAACATTTTCCTATATAAAAACATCCCTAATTCTCTTAATTTTGTGGAATGCGCCTGGACCAGTTGTCCACAGTTTCTTTCCTCTCTTGAAAACTAAAAAAAAATGTTTCCCTACAACTTGAATCGATTTCTGTTGCTTCTGCGTCCTAGAAAGTGCATCTGAATGTTGTGTTCACAGTTCTTCCTTTTCTTGCGAGGTACGTAATACGCCTTGCTGACATAGAGCGAAGTTTTTTCTAACTAAAGAACCAAAGATAACTTTCCTGGTGTCCTGGCTTAGAAACGTATAACAGCCTGTTTCAGTAGAGCGTTTTATGTATTTTCTTCTCTCGTTTTAACTATTAGGGTAGCTGCACACCAAAAGACGGCAAGAGACAAAGCAAGCGAGAGAGAAAGATGTTTGGCGAGATCTATCACACACCAAAAGATAGCCAGTTTGCTCCTAAATGTCATGGAGAGAGGTTTATAACAAAAATAAGCGGAACTAGCATGTGTTTGTAACGTTGAGTATCATTCATACTTTGTCCCATTGCTTTGAAACATGTTATCTGTCATTGTGCTTTGGATTTTTTGACTTCCAAAGGCACAGTACAGCATAAACTTTGGATATAAGGAGTTCAGTCTTTGCTGGAGAAATTGTGTAGCACACCTCTCCCTTCGACATCTCGCCGCGCACTGCCAGACGCAGCGCTGCCACTGCCAGAGGCTTCTCACTGGAGCTTTCAAGCGTGAAACCATCTTCAAGTCGCTTTCTCGCTGCAGCCAATCTTCAATCTTTCTCACTCGCTCGCTAGCTTGCTTGTGGTGTGCGCACTCCCATAGGAATACATGTATATCGATTCAAGCTTGCTCGCTTTCTCGCCTCAAATCTTTTGGTGTGCAGCTACTCTTAGCGAAGCACCTTTGTGGCATTCTTCAGTAGTATTTAAAACATTTATAAGCTTTCAGTCATCCGACTATGGATAAAATATCATAGAGAAAAGATTTTGACTTTTTCTCTCAATAACATAAATAACCTATTGTATACCTCGTATGGCTTGTCTATCAGTTAAGTACTTTTATATAAAGAAATTTTTAAAAACTACCGTGTTGTGATACGTTTCAAGCATCAATTTTTTGAACGATTTTTCTTTCGTTCTTTTCTTTCCGTTTCTATTTTACTAGATGATGTTCATGTTCAAGATCGATATTCCCTCCTGTGTGCCGCGTGGAACTCATTGCTACGTTGAATTACGTTTTTGCTATAGATTAGCCTAGAAGTTCCTTATCATACAAGGCATTTTAAAAATCTTACTATAAATTTTTATAGATCTTAGGTTATTGTTGTTAATTGAGTTCTGATAAGACCACAGTGTTTATAATATTTTTCTCTCCTCACACATTAAATTGTATTTAGTTAGGGTGCGCAGAATTGTTACAGTACCATTTTTAAGAAAGTAACTGAGAGTACATTTGCTCCGGGACACGAAAAAACAAAAAAATACCAAATGAAAAATTTTACAACCAAAAGTACGTATTATTTACCAAAAAGTACATTTTAATTTATCAACAATTCATATCAATATCAAAACAAAAAACCCTCCCATCTTAAGGTGTTAAGGAGAGAAATAGTTCTTCAAAACATGGAAATGAACATAGAATGAACAAAAGTGATAGACTTATCAAAGATACATTGGAATTGAAATGAATTATATCATTTTAATTCCAATGAGTCTTAATTTTACCTAACGATTTGGTACTTTGTTTTGTTTATTCTGTTTGTTCCTTCCTTATTTAGTTAGTCCGTCCGTTTCGTTTTCAGTAATTAGAGTTTCAGTGTAATGGCTACCGAGTCCCTCAGTGTAACATTAAAAGGTTAGGATAGGTTAGTATAGGTTAGGATAGGATAGGTTAGGATAGGATAAGACAGGGAAACCACATTCCACTATTCTCAAGTCATTTTTTTAGTGGAAAAATTTTTCCGATGAGACTTGCAATATTTTTCAAGAAAATTTTGTCACAAAAATTGAAGTTTTATTGTTGTCTATAACACATAGAGTGCGTTTTACGCATTTAATGATCGAAATTAATTCGTAAGCTGGAATGACAAGGAATTTTTTCATTTTCTTCAGTAGTTGTTTTAAAAATTGTAAACCATGAATTTTTGTTACAGAATTTCCTCGAAAAATATTGCAAGTCTGCTCGGGCACAATTTTCAACGAAATTCTATAAACTTTTTGAAACAAGCGCTTCAAAATTTATTCATGGACAAAATTTCATTCAACTTTGAAATAGTTATTTTAAAACAAACAATTTCCATTTGGCTATACGCTTAGAGATTTTTCATTAAACTAGAAAATTTTCAAAACCTAATATTCCATTTTGGCTCACGAAATGTTCGTTGATTAAAAACTTTAAAAATGGGAGAATAATATTCAGTTTTCCTGATTAAGATATGCGTAAACAAGTATAAACAATTTACAGGTTCAAATTACAAATGACCAAGATGAATGAGATACCAGGTTGAACTTCGACAATTAAGTAGCTTTTTGACTTAATCAAAGCTAATCAACTTTCATATCTTAATGTATCGTGCCATTCTGAGAGGGGCACCAAAAACTTCATAGGGATGATTTTTCTATCATCCCTTAATCAATGATGCTTTCCACTATTTGGGAGAAGAGAATATGAATTGAGCGAAGTTATTTTTAATACTTAGCAAACCGATTAATAGTTTACAAAAAGTCTTTCAATAATGGATTCTAGGCACTTCTGATAAAGGTAAAGGGAATATTACTCGGTTAATTTAAAACCGAGAAGAACTTGGACTAGTTTGCGAGGTTTTTGCTAATTTTATCCTCCTAGAATCAGACCTCCCCACATTTTACCCGCTTGTAAGGCATAAAAATATCGGTGAGTTTTCAACAGGTGCATTTTTTCCAACGCATTTTTCATCGAAATAAAAAATTTCATAATAAAATTCCTCATTTTTGGCTGACAAAGTGTTCGTTGAGGGAAAGCTTAAAAAAATTGCTGTGAGAATATTCAGTTTTCATGAGTAAGATTTGCCTAATTTACCATGCCCTCAGGTTTTCATTCTATCTCCGCTCTGCTCTCGCTAACCACATTCTGGTATCTGAGTATCTATGTTGTAAGGTATCCAAGAGGTGAGTAAACTATTTTACCTAACTTGATGTCTATTACTATGTTGTGTCTATGTCTATGTGGAACCCTTGCTGTGCTCTAGTGTAGGGGTATCCAATCTATAGTAAAAAATTTCTCATCATTTCAGTTCGAACGAATTATTTTAGAGCATTAAGCGCATTAAACGCGCTCCATGTCGTAAAGCAAATAATAAAACTCCAATTTTTGTGGTAAAATTTCCTTGAGAAAATATTTCAAGGTTTGTCGAAGTCTTGATCAGAATCGCGTTCCACGCTGCTGTAGGGACAATTTTTGCAGATTTGTTTGACGTCTTCACTTAGTAATTCCAGCGAGATGAAGGTGGAGGGATTTTTGGATGAATTTTTTGTTCACATTTATTCTGCTCAGGATAATTCTTGACTCGTTTTAAAATGAGTCCTTAATAAGGGAAGGTAATAACTTCAAATCTTAATAACTATATATATATTGAGGTCTAAAATTTACATATCCTGGGTTCGTAAGCTGAGCGTACTCATCATCAGAGTACGGCCATGCAAAAACGTCAATTCAATAGTATTATTAGCTTCCTGAAAAGTTAGCCAATTCTCAAATAATTTACTATCATTGTATTGGTAGTTCCTACTTCTCTCCACAAAACATTATTCCATCTAACAAACGTTCGCAAAATAATCATCCTGGATGTACTTGATGATCTGGCCATCTTCGCACGTAGTCGTGTTCGTGAGGGAGTTCTTCAGGGAGCTCTGCACCAGCCACGCTATGTTGCAGCCGCAAATGATGGGGTTATCTGCACAGTGTAAATTTTGCTTAGGAAACATTCTGACTGCCAGTGATTTAAGCGATGCTGCCTAATTCAGTTTCTGGCACAGAATACAACTTTGATGCTATAAATTACTGAGAGTATCTTCATCACGAGAGGTGCAACAAAAGTCTGTTCTTCAATATAAAAAAAGAGAATTAAGTGGGCCGTTAAAATATTCAATCTACAAAAAAGTATGACGGAAATTACGTATAAAAATGAATATTTCGTGCTTTTACACATCAGCAGCCAAGAATACAAAATTCATGTGAAAAAGTATCTAACGGTTAGTAGCACATACCACAATTCTGTTGAACACACTAACCAAATTTTTGAAGAAGAATCGGCTGTTACAATGAATTGCGTTTTGACTATAATCATGAAACCCATTGTAGAATAAGACAACTTTGACCGGAGAAATCATTAATTATTCCAATTGAATACAACAGTGAAATCTTAGGAGGGACTGACAAGTTTAGCGTATTATTAGAACATTTGGACGTGATATTTTAATTTGTTGCCTCATACTTGAAAGGTCCACCGAGTTTTCTTGAGGCAGTTCGTTCAAAATGCTCTCCCAGACTTGCTGGTCCAGGTGTGTGAGGGAGTTCTCAGACATGATCAAAGTGGAGCTCTCGTCTTTCGAGAATCCTGAAAAGAGAATATTAATACGTTCACTGTCGATTTACCATTGGGGAAATTACTCTTTTGCGTATCGGTGTGAAAGAACAGCATTTAAATTATTTCAATATATTTTTTACATGAGATTTAAGCATACGAGGTAAAATACTATCAAGCTATTAAATATTTGCACTTCTTAGGAATGATACAATTTTTTTCGAGCAGTAAAATCGTTTTTCAAACTGCTTCTGACAACTTTACTTACCATGATACGTCCAGCGGCAGCGGACGTGTTAAAATGCAAGGTATAAAGTTTTCTATTTCCTAACATAACTTCAAAGGAGTTTTTGTGACTACCTTGGATTGACATGTGCATGTTCGCGATTTCATTGAAAGAAAGGAATTTTCCTTTTGTCGGAGTAGTTCCCTAAAAGAACCTGCTTCTCTTATCGTTTTCTTGCCGCTCACTTGCCTGTAACGAAGCCAGGATGCAAGATGCTGATCTTGTTTTGAGAGAAGTCCACACTTTTGAGCGTTGCAGCTACAGCTATTATTGTGTTTGCCTGAATTTCTGTGATGGAGTTCGCCCCGAAGTCAACGAATTCGATGTTTTGTAGCCCAGTAAACATGCCAACGGGGCTTTCTTCGAAAAGAGGAACTTCCGTTAGCTTAGCATTTCTGAGACGCACATGTTTTATCGAAGGCGAGTTCAGAACTAACCCAGGTGACACGCTGAGGTCGTTTGAGGATAAATTAATTATCCGGAGTGTTTCTGAAGTAATATCAGGGATAGGATTCGAGTCAGTGAATTGATTTCTGTTAAGGTGGAGGTACCTCAGGGCCTGATAACTTCCCAGCGATTCGAAAGGGAAAGAACGAATGTTATTCGAAGTGAGCCTCAGCGTCATCAGCGTCTCGAATGAAGCGCTGAACACTTGCTCCTCTATGACTTTAATTTCCGTTCCAGTGATAGTGATTTCTCTGAAATTAACTCCGTTCCCCAGGACTCCTGTAGGCAGAGAAGTCAGGTGGCAGTTCGCACAGTTCGTTTGATCGATGGTGAGAGATGCAAACTTGTCAAATGGAAATGGATCTTTGAAAGCGTTTGCCAATTCTTCGATATTTTTAGCGTCCGAGCAGTCCAAGAAAAGATTGTAGTTTTCATCTGAGGTACACACGCAGGGTGATATTTTCTCCTCGATGGGACACGGCCAGATCCCAGCACAGAGTTGCGCCAAAAGCACAACAGCGCAAAATCTTGCAAGAACGGACCACTGGAACATTTTTCCGACTAACTCACTGTCTCTACTGACGCACGAAGGCCACGTTCACTTATAACGTAGTTGCTCGAGATAAGCAGCCTGGGAAATTAGCACGCACGTGTAAAGTCTCAGAATAATTTGATTAGAAATCGCAACGTACCCACTGCATTCAAATTGCAAACCAAGCTTGTAAACCAAAGTTTTTTCTGCCAACTGAAGAACATTCGTGTGATTGTCATCGTATGAATATCGAATACACCGATGGAACGCCTCTGTAGCGTCTTTGGTGGTGAAACGCAGTTTATAAAAATAATAATGGTAATAATAATATAAAATAGTAGTCATCGTGTGTTGTACTTCCAATAGGTCGATTCTTAGGGAATCTCACGCTTCAGATAAAAAAAGAATCAACGTAAAAATAAACATTTTCAATTTTTAAGCAAACGTTTCGGAATGTGATCATTCCATCTTCAGTGCTGAAAACATACAAAAAAGTCAAATGTTTGCTTAAAAAATGAAAATGTTAATTTTTACGTTGGTTCTTTTTTTATCTTCCATCGTATGTTGTGTGATCTAATTTTTCTTCTTGATTTTTCTCAATTGCAAGGACAATTAGATGGGTACGTTAACAAATGATTTTTTCAATTGAAGGAGAGGTTGCGTTGCTTCTTTTCTGTTCTTCCAAAATTAGAATAATGAGAGTTTAATTTTACCATGGGATTCTGGTTTATCTCTCGATGAATTTTCCGCGATATATACATAATTATAACAGGATGAAAGGAAAACCGATTTTTTTCGTCTTTTTTATTACTGAAAGAGATATATACTGCTATCACGGAAAGAGATTTTTATCACGGAAAGAGATTTTTTATACATTAAAGAAGGTTTGCTATAATGTCTGTCCATGCTGACTAAGGGACGTTAAGCGTCCTCTATGTATGATGACACCCTGAGCTTCATGCTGCAAACTTAGAACTCTATTATGAGACTCTCTGCAGTGTATTTTATTATCAAAGATAGGCAAGTCTTACTTTTCCTTTAGTCTTCCTATTTTCTCAAGTTCTTGCTGTTGTTATTTCGGGTTTATTGGAGCTTCGGAGACGCTTCCATGCAGCCCCATGCCTTCAGAGTTGTAGATTGATGCTCTGAAGTTCAGCAACAGGCTGAAAGAAGTTACAGGAATTTTTTCTGCGAAGTGCCAATAAGTGACTTTTTTCAAGTTGATAGCTACTTCTTTACTCGTATAATTAAGAGTTTCCCTCGTTAAATAAACCCAAACCAATCCAGTAACTGGAGATTTAATCTTTGAAAAGACATGAAACGTTCACCCACTGCCACAACGGATTGGCCCGCCTTATAATTTTTGTCATTGGGTTTCGAATCGTCCTTTTTCGCAAGCACGTACATTAATGAAAAGCTGATGTTCTGTTTATTTAAAACTGTATCATACATGCATTTCAGTCATGGTTGATGAATGTAACGATGATAATGGTAATACTAGAGTAATGTATCTTGTTTTCCACGAAGTTCCATTTAAAAATCTGATAAAATCTTTTCGAAAACAAGGTTTTGATGCATGCGTATCCGTTTCATGCTGCTAAAATAGTTTCCAACTGTACTGTGCATGTGAAGCCCTGCCCAAATGTCCACAAGTTGCTTCGAAGTGTCACCACCTGGAAAATAGTTTCTAGAACGTGTGGGTGAAATCCACAAACTGAAGACCTAAAATATGAATTTCCTATATTTAAAACTTCAATGTTCTTGAATTTAAGCAGAAAGCTTTGCATTTATATCGGTTATTGATAATTATATCGGTTAATGAACCTGCATTTGCATTTATATCGGTTAATGAACTTCGCGGCCACACACGCTTACATTTATCATACCTTACGTCACTTCAGAATACTTCTTGTTCAAATTTTCAACGCTTCTGAAACTTAGTACGCTTTGTGAAATTCATTGTAAGAATAAATGAAAATCGGATTGAATAATTGTTTAAAAGAAATTGAAAGTAAAATCATTCCAAAAGTGTAATATTCTCAGCCTGAAAGCACAAGTTTTTCAATTGTCGAAAGAAATATTACAATTAAGGGATGATTTATGAAGAACAACAATTCTTCGTAAATATCATAAGATGACTTACCTACTGTCATAAACTTCACTATCTAATCCCAGCAATAAAAAAATTGTTCAAGCTTAACTGGATTCAAGTAACACTAGAATGAAATTTTATGCCATGATTATTTCAGCACCATCACTGTTTAGTATCTCTAGAAAGAAAATTCTTGATCAGTTACCACATTACTGCGCTTCCTTTTCTATCTTTGATGAGTGCTATGTTGATTTCGATCAGATACAGTCTTGGAAATGAGTTTATGTCCCTCAAGTGCCTCAACGGAATGAATTACTGGAAACTCTGGCGTCTACAAGGCTGCAGTCCGGATGTCCTTCCTACACCCATCAAACATCAATATGTGTTTTTCTCTGGTTTCCAGTTAAATGTTTTTCCGAGTTTTCCAATGGGCTGTGAAAGCAGCCTCATAACGTTCTCAATCTGTCTGTTATATGAGCAATGTTATATGAGAAAACTCGCTCGAACAGCAAGTTTTTAAATCTTGCTGCTTAACTCACCGCACATCATTAAGGCAAGGCGGATAAACTCACTTGATATTTGTATAAACACAAAACTGAATTGACCGCTAAAATCATATCGCAATACTGTAATGTATTGAATTCACAATTTTTACAAGTGTTTTTCTCTAAGGCTTCGCGTATTTTCCAACCTTCCGCCTCGAATAAGACACCATACCCAATCTAACCTCGACACTTTCATCCACAAAAATATCCTTAATTATTGCTTATGACCTGCGAACTTTAATTCTGCATAATAATTATTTTTTCACGTGATGAATTTTTCTACCTGTTTTTTGGAAGCTGCACTGCAAACTACCTTTCTAGGTTACTATAAGAGGAACATGAGAAATTGTAAACGGACTCATGCTTCTAACGAAAACAAACGCATTCGCTAGCAGCCGTCGAAAACGTCCTCTTGAAGCTCTACGACAGGTGTGCCACTTTCGCAAGTTGTTGTGTTCGTTAGCGTTGTCTTCAGGGGACTCGAGACCAGCCAGGCGATGTCGCAGCCGCACAGAAGAGGGTTGTCTGAAAACGACAAACATCAGTCATATTCCAGAACTAAGTTATGAGGTCCTCACAGTTTGGAGTTTTCCTATCGGATGGGATGAAACGAAACTCGGTACGCTTTATGAAATTCAGTACAAGAATAAAATAGAAATAGTAGTGGATGAAATGTTAAAAGAAACTTGGTACTTGGATGAGCCTCCAGTCTGCTCCGCAAATGGGATCTAATCGCCTAAAATGAATACTAACGAAAGAATTCATATATGTCGCAAATATTTCACTTGTTACAAGAATCTTATCAAAACTTCCAAGTAACTACCAATGGCTCACGTCGCAATTGAAGACCATTTACATCACTATTCGTTAAAAGAAGTGGCCGTGAGTACTCCCTTGCCCTTCGCATAGTGCAGATTTGGCGTTGTATCTTTTACGTTTAAGAGTGAAAAAACCTTATCTTGACCTCCTGCGCTACTTCCTACTCCTATCTTCCTGTACGGAAAGAATAATTGGGTATTTAGTTGTTTTCATCGTACCTAACATGAGTGTTTTCAAAGCTGATTTTTTTTTCGCCGGATTATCTTAATGGATAGTCGACTTTAGTTCATCCTCATTTAAGTGTTTGGCAAATGCAAATGCCTAACTATGCGAATTATTAAAATAAATCCAATGGTAAGATAAAAAGGAGAACCAACGTACATATATACATATTTATTCATTTCTTTTAATGGCAAACGTTTCGGAATGTTTCAATTCCATCTTCAGTGCTGAAAAACATACAAAAAGGTCAAAAAGATCAAAGAACATCAAAAAACTCAAAATACAGAAAGTTCATACATGTTAAAAATAATTTTTTTTTTATAGCAAACAAACATCTATAAAACATGAGTGTTTTATAGTAGTGGATGATATGCGCGCGTCTGTTTGTTAGGTTCCCATGTGTAAATGTATGAATGTATGTATTGTGAAATGGTGGGTGAATGAGCCGATGAGAATGATCGTTTTTACTGTAGTTGAATCATCAGTAGGATTAAAATTTTTATAGATGTTTGTTTGCTATAAAAAAAAAATTATTTTTAACATGTATGAACTTTCTGTATTTTGAGTTTTTTGATGTTCTTTGATCTTTTTGACCTTTTTGTATGTTTTTCAGCACTGAAGATGGAATTGAAACATTCCGAAACGTTTGCCATTAAAAGAAATGAATAAATATGTATATATGTACGTTGGTTCTCCTTTTTATCTTACGCGTGAGATTCCCTAAGAATCGACCTATTGGAAATATAAATCCAATGGTGTCTATGTTTCAGTTATTGAATGACAAAAATTCTATGAGATTACTTGTATTCCGAAGGTTTACGCACTTGATAGATCGACAGAGTTTTCTCCAGGAATTTCACTCAATATGTCTTCCCAAACAGCCTGGTCCAACCGCGAAATTGCGTTCCGGGACATGTTCAGAGTCACGTTCGATTCTGCCGTGAATCCTGCAAGGAAAAAAAATGTTTGACACGTGAACTGTACAGGTATTACTATAAAATTCATGTGGGTGAACAGATGTCGTACCGGATAAAATTTACTATCGCATATTTCTCCCCGAGAGCCAAAAGGGAGATACTAGTTAGATTTCCTCCGGAATAATTATTTGCTTTCTTCAGAGAAACCAGCCGAGCAGTTTTGGCCGGGTGTTAACAATTCGCCAAGATTTGTGCCGTGCTATAGTGTCTCTTCCTCTTACAGTCAAATTTACCAAGATGGTTAAGAGAGGAATCAGAAATCCCCTCAGGGGGATCCAACTATTGTATTATCTATGGGGATTAGCGCTCCCAGGGGAACCATGTGAGGGCCCGAGCTAAAGGTTAGGTAGGCTTCCTTTTTGTTGTAATAGAATAGGTTTTTGTTTTGTTACGGACCATCTTTTTTCGGTTCACTGCTGTCCTGTTTTTCAGCACCTACTACTTTCTTCTTCAACTTTTTTCTTGTTTCATGAACTTCTTTCCTAGCTTACTGTTTCTGTGCACCTTGTGCATAGATTCCGCGTTCCCTCAACTCCATACTAAATGGTGCCTTCCTCCTTCCTCTCTTAGAACATCTTCGTCGTGAAAATAAGGGAGGCTAAAAATTTCTTATATAATAATAATAATAATAATAATACTAATAATAAAAAAGGGGAATCAGGAAGGGCAACGAATAGAAATTGAAAGGTAACTGCATGGTGTCAGCAGAGTCTATCTCAAGACTTGGTTAAAGCTAGGCTAGCTCATGACAGTTAGAAAGACGACGAAACGTCCTTTAAAATACAGGGAGTCCCTGGTGTACGGCATTTTGACTTACGGCAACTTGCCGTAACGAACGAGCGGCAGTACTATCTTTTTTTTGCAACCAATTTGTTTGGTAACCGTATCTCCCCCTTCTACAAATGCAAGCCAACCACAATTAAAGTAAGCGTTGACACTCTAATTTTGTTTATATTGTATTAATGTGCAAGTTTCTTATCATCAGTAGGCGTAATTTACGAATGTTAGGGATAAGTTCTGTGATGTATAGGCTAAGTTCTCACTTACGTATCAAACCGGTTAACGATCGTCTGTAAGAACGGAACTCATTCGTAAGCCGAGGGCTTCTCGTATTTTTGAACGTATAAAGGTGGCTGTTATGTGTAGGCTTTATTTAGCGGCATGATAAAGAAACAAAAAGTACCCCGACACTAAACTAGGAGTGTTTGAAAAAGAGCTGTAGGAAGCTTCACAGACGACCAATCTCACGGACGGGCATCTAACATGAGGTTATGAAAGCAGCAGCCGGCACAAAATCAAGCTGAAGCGGAAGCTAATGTAAAGCGTTACAAATTCAGCGAAAATGCTGCTCAAAGAATTTCCCCTCAGTGGTACACAATTTGATTACTAAGAATAGCTTGGGTTTTACTGCACGCATACCTCACATCAGTATTCATGTTTGGCACTAAACTTCTCTTCGCTATGGTCCGTATTTGAAAATGCTCTCATTTTCATTATGGGGACTGTAATTCCGATTATTTAGATGGATTAACTGACTAACAGCCGGAAAATTATTTCGTAGTTGTTGCTGTCTTTTTTCCTTTACGATCATTTAATCTCTAGACACTAACATCATGAAGTTTGCCGTCTTATTTGACGGTACGAGTAACTTTGCGGTCGAATTTGACTTTACAGGTTTACTCGATTATAATTATAGGAGAAATTGTAAAGTTGTTTTGAAATTATCGATCGTGGTTTATGAAAACAATCATCAGCCAGTTTCATGCTTTGTATAGCAGCAAAACTCAATCCTCAATTTAAAAAACTTACGGAAACACAGAACAGATGCTGGCATTGAGATATATATGTCCGTTTGATCACAATCCGAATTATGTAAAAAATAACAGATACAAATTTGCAAATAAGATGCGGTTTTGTAAAAACTTCAAAAATAATCTCTACAAAAATACTCATGCCTAAAATTTTGTTGCTGTAAGGTTTTTATTTTGCCTTTTTTTTGGCCTTCCATACCTGAAACGAAGGCCGGGTGCAGAATGCTGATGTTGTTTTGTGAGAAGTCCACGAGTTTGAGAGTTGCAGCAACCGCAACTATGGTGTTCGTTTGAATTTCTGTGATTGAGTTTGACCCGAAGTCGACGGATTCGATGTATTCCAGGCCAGTGAACATGCCGATGGGGCTTTCGTCAAAAATAGGGACCTCAGTAATGTGCATGTTTCTCAGTTGCACATTTTTAATCATAGGACATCCCGATACGAAATCAGCCCGTACGGAGAGGTCATTAGAGGATAAATTAATTACAACGAGAATTTCGGAAACTAAACTGTAGATAGGATCTATTGCAGTGAAGTCATTAGCATTGAGGTAAAGATAACCCAGAGAGTTGTAGGACCCGAGGGATTCAGCAGGGAAGGAATGAATCGCATTTGAAGAAAGTTTCAACCTCACCAGCGTATCGTGCGAAGCGGTGAACACTCCCTCTTCAATGACTTCGATTTGCGTTCCAGTAATAGTGATGTCGTGGAAAGTGATCGCTTCACCCAAGACTCCAGCAGGCAAGGATGTTAGAGAGCAATTGGTGCACCCGGTCTGATCAATCGTCAGCGAGTAGAAATTTTCGAACGGAAATTGAACAGTGAATACATTACCCAGTTCTTCTATCGTTGTAGCCGCTGAACAGTCCAAGAAAAGTTTGTAACTCTCATCCCAGGTACAAACGCACGGGGTTATTTTGTCAGCTATGGGGCACGGCCACTGCGCCGTCGGACCATCGTCCCTGGGTTGTGCTTGGCCCCTTACGCTCAGCAAGACCAATGCCAGCACAAAACAGAGCTTTGAAATATTTAGTGACTGAGACATAATGCGCAGCTCAGCTTCTCCTCGAAATGGAGACCAACTCGAACACGCTTGCTATAAAGCTCTTCTGTGGGACGATACGACTCAAAAGAGTAAACATGCACGTGTAAATTCTCACCAGACAATGTGATTAAGAAATACGTGAGCTCATCGTGCGATGCGTTGATATAATGTCCACTCCCAAGCGATACAGATATGATATGAAAATAATTCCGTGAATTTTCCTGCACTGATAAAACAAAAGGTTTTTGCAGATAAATGGGCATGTTTCCACTCTGCCATGACTAGGATTGACGAGATTTACCTGAGTGTAACACAGCATTTTTTTATCACATGTGCGGTTTTTATTGCAAGGTACTTTTTTCGATTCAGTCCTTTTAGTTTTATTCATGTTACTACCAACCGAAGCGCTTATACATTAAACTTATTCAGCAACTTCATAGTACTATGATTAAATTAATACGCTTTTTATTTTTATTTTTTTTTTATTTGCTGACTCTTGATATTAGCTGAAAATGATGAACATCACTGCAGGTGATTCCATCCGTTTGTTATCAAGATTAATACGCACTTCTGAGTTACCACACTAAGGAAAAGGACAATAAAACTATTTACATGCTTCATTTAGAGTTTAAAATGTTTTTATGACAGTAAAGGCTTTACTATTCAATTCCTTTTGTTTTCTTTTCATGATCCAGACCGAAGTAAAATTTATTTGTTTTCAATGCACTTTGCCCGGGCATTTGCAGTTCAGCCCTACTATAGAAGTGATGGAAACTGCCTTTTCTTTAAATTCAAATTCCATGCTGAATAGTTTCTCTTTGAGGAAGACTTGCTAAAGGAAATTATATCTGAGTTTCATTGTTACGAATTTTTTCCCTTTTATTGATACCAACCTTACATGTTAGTATAAATATTATGAATATGGTTTTTGGCAAAATTTAGAATAATACATTCACACCTTGACATATGTGTTAGCATTAGTATTCAAATTTCACATAAAACCATTGTTCATCTCATGACATAAATTTGTGGAAAAAATCAGTTATATTGTGTAAGTTCCGAACATTCTCGGCCGACATCTAAAAACAGACCATACTAAATCTTTTAAACTTTCATAGTTCAACTACGGAATTACCTTCAAGCTTTTCCTTATTATACCATTAGATCTGCACGAGGGACTTTTACCACGAATTTTATTATTGCACATATTATTATTTTTTACTTGTTACACAGGTTTTTTCTCACGTCGAAATTATCAACTTTACGATAGTAGATAATGCCCTAACTGTTTTATAACAGCAATTATGTTTATTACCATGCTCAGATCACGCAGTAAGTTGTGTGATAAACCTGATCATGATAATGTGGAAAATTTTTGAGGAGATATCGGAATTCTAAGAAGAGAACTTTGGGTCTTGTAAGCCGATGCACTTTCAGCCAGCGCATTGGTAGGAGCAGCGCTCTGACGTCATTGATACGAACCTGGGTTTCACCAGATAAGTTTCATAATCTCGATTTTGAAAATTAAATTCTTTTTACGCTTTCGCATCAATTTCCTGATAGGTGGAATTTTTTTACCGTTTTCGGTACCGACTGTAATTTTATGACCAAGAGTTTCACTTCAAGTTGAAAGGTATCCCGTGGAAGTAATGCGTCTATTAAGGTAAAATTCTTAGATAAATGAAAATATTAGGGCAGACAGTAATTATATTTAAAAAACGGATACAACTTGACTGCAATTTATGTTACTCCTTTAAATTACGAGCGACATAATTCGCGATATCTACTGGAAGGCACAGAGTTAACTCACCTTTTTCGGAAATCGGTAGCACGTAAACTATATGGAACTTGCAATGTTTGAGATAATTTGAAAAGGAGCAAGAGAATTTAGAATTTAATTTCTATATTAAGAATTGGATACAGCATTTTGTAGATGACCGCCATTATTATTCAAACACACAGGTATTTTTTAATGGTACTGCTCATATAGCCCTGAAGTTATACTTTTTATATATCTTCTTGAAATACGTTACATTTTCATTCCTCATCAGGTTTATGGTGTAAAATTTTTCCTTCAAATATTCCAAGCATTTCAACCTGAAGATAGAAATGATCCCGACATGTCATCGTAGCGTAAAATTAATCGCTGTAGAAATTTTAGTTATAGCCAGCAATTGTCTCTCTAACTGTAGAAGCTGTAGATCCATCTTTTTGGCGCCAATTTTCCTCTATTTTCGTACTTTCCAGTTCAGATAGCAGATGTTCTTGAACTATCAGCATACACCGATTTCCATCAGTAGTCACAGCATTACCCCTAGTATTAAAAAAAATATGAACCCATGATTCTTGAAATCGTGATACTGCACCATATTGTAACTTTTGCTCGGTCAAATAGGTACTCGAAATTTCTCTGAGACTTTCAAATGCCCACAATCTGCGACTTCGCTTCTTAGTTTCACCATTAGGATGGAAATGCCTTTTATCAAATTGATTATGTTTGATTGAAGTCATCATTCAGCAAGCGCACATGTTTATTTGAATGATGATGGTCGCAAATAAACAAACGATAATATGTTCCATACTTTGCGTCTCGATCAAATTCCAAATTCTCCTGCTTGTTATAAGTTATCACAAGGTTTTTTTGATTCATAATATTCTCACAATCGATTTTTAAAAAGGGAAGTTACCAATTGGCGACTGCCTGTAATTATTTTTTCACATTTCTCTGACTAAGAATTTTTTAATTTATTTCGTTTTCCGCTCGGTTAGGGGTAAATCTTAAGCTGACTCAAATAATGGTCATTCAAGCACATTTTTAGGCATTGGAAATCTATTTTTTCGCTGCGAAATTCTTCCTGGTTAACATCAAATATTGTAATAGAAATTTGGCAAGCAAATGCAGGTATAAAAATTAACGCTAGGCGTGGGAATGTTCAATACGACAATTTTTGGTACTATATAGAAATCTTTATTGTTATTTTATTAATTCATTTTTTCCGTTTTTATTTTTCTTATTTACCTTTTCCTTGCGTTGGAAAGCTTGTTTCTTTGCTTGAGGAAACAACGCTTACGTGGGAATCAATGCAGCATTTCTCATGCATTCAAGGACTGCGTGAATGAAGCACGCCTAGTCATAGCGAACGTCAGTGAAATAACGTTATCTTCCTGCTGAAGTGCTCACGTGGGGTCGCTTCTAATCGTCGCAGGTTATCTCCGAACTACGCATTTAAGCAATGTCTGAATATCCAATACGCACGCATCACGAGGTTTCTTCTTTTTCTTTTGGTAAAAATGATCGCATGTCATGACTCTCTGTCATGAATCGAGTGCTCGTTATGAATCGAGTGTGTGCTTGTCTTTGCCGATATTCTGACAATCTATTATGAGTTTGCATTGACTGGCCTGCATTACAGCTAAGTTCATTTTGGCGTTTGGTGTAGTAAACTTGTTACGCTTTGTAAAACGCCGTCAAGTGGGCCAACAAACTTGTGCTGAAATCCCAAAATACGCCGCTGATTTAATGATGGTCACATCATCATCATCATCATCATCTGTTGAGATGTGCGTCAAGATAATTCAAGATTAATTTGCCCGACTGCCCTTTCAAATCAGAGTTCCTGACTTCTCATGAATTTTTTTTGGTTAAAAGAGCGTGCACGAACATAATTGGTAGGCTAGCTGTCTCGCCACGTGATGAAAAAATCTCATTTATGTCCACAACCAAGTGATAAATTGCATAGTTTATCAAATTTCATTGTTTGTTGTCTCCATTGTGCAACTGTTGTCTAAATTTTTTCACGATGTACTACCAACCGATTTGAATCAGAGTTGAACAGTAGCATCGAGTCCGAAAATTTGCAATTGTTTCGTACCAACGATCAATCGATGTTGAAGGAATTTGATTGACACGTCTTTTGGTGATATTCGAAATGAACCTAGCTTTGCAAAAGCCTACTATGAATAAAGAGTCAACCTGAGAGAAGTAAAAACCAAGAAATTATAAAAGAGTGGTAGTAAATGCCTAAAGAGACTAATTTGACCGAGTTACTTGACACCTCATCAGACCTTCGTTCAAAACACCACTCTCCTCGTTCGAAGGATGTGTGTACGTTTTTGCCTTTATGCGCCATGGACCCGAATTGTCGTCGCACCCCCATTCCTCTTGCGAAAGGCTTTAGCACTATATGAAAACAGTGCATTTCGAATAATCGTTCAAGAAAAATAGTGTGACAAGCTTTATGAACCCAGGACACTATCAGAGCTAGTTTTATAGCATGGTTGTTTCAGGCTTGCGGACAAGTCATCATTTATGGTACAGCATCCACTGTGGTGAGATTCCACAGCGAGTATGTTTTATAAAGTGTTTGCCAGGGATTCTCTACAAAAGGCGACCAAGGCTTGGAGGTTTCTTTCTGGTCCAACTCTAGTCTGCTGCATATGAAGAGCCGTGGGAACTACAGAAATTTATCACAATCAGTTAGACTGTTTCTCATATGACGACTCCACCCTCTTCATATGATGAGAGAGAAAAGGGAGAATTTTTGATTAAGTTAGACGGGTCTGCGTATTGATCCACTGCGACGTTGTAGTCATCCTACTCCTCATTATATATTGAAATAAATATTCCTTACTGTATATTTCGGTCCACTGCGCCATAAAGTAATAATTTTTTGATTTGAATTATGATGGAAACAACTTTTTAGAATGTTGATTTACTGAATAAGAAAGTATGCATACAATTTTCTCGTTGGGCAGTACGATTAACAGTAAACAAACCGAACACTCTGATGTTTTCGAAATTTTATTTTTATTGTGAATTTACCAGCGGTGGACCATGAAACACACGTAAATTTTACGATGCATAATAGAAGTAGCTTCAAATTGAAGTACGTTTGCTGAGGACAGTTGGTTGTTCGTACTTCCCTGCGTGTCACAGGCGTGTCAAATGGTATACAGCGCTCCATGCCTGTCAGATCTCAATTCTGCAGTCGCAAACGAGACGCGCAATCTGTGATACGCGTATATGAAGTTTGGAGTTCAACACTACGATAAAGCAAAAAAATCGTTGCTCAATTTTCGACATACAAGAAAAATATTTTTCAAATATCTATGACATATACAAAAACATGAACTTCAACATTCTTCGGAATCTTCAGAAACGACACAATTATTCCTACATTCTACCTACAAAAAAAAAATCAGTGATTCAGTTTTTGTACTAATTTGGAACAAATGAAGCGCCTATTGTCTCACATTTAGAGGTTCTACGTGATCTTTTTTGAACTTGATGAAGAAATGCCTTTTCGGTCGACCAGTCATTAATTTTGTGGATAGTTCGAATATGTTTAACAGAAGTCGAGTTGAGGAGGATTGTAGCAGGTCGTAACCAAAAACCAGAAGAAAAAAATTTTAACCCTTACATAAGCAGTAAAAAATTTCCATTAAAATGATTAGTTTCAATTTCTCGTTGATACTGAATGCATTCCAAACCTCAAGTACTGCGAAAACGAGATCTGTCTTCATTGCGTAACCGGTGTGAGAGACCATATCATTTCCGGTTTCCGCCTACCCATCGAAATCTTGCGCTACATGGGAATGTTGATTTACGAAAGTCCTGAGAAAATAAGCATTCTTTAATGTATGCTGACTAAATTAAGCCAGCCAATCACATAAAATTTGCCTAAAACGTAAAAGGTTAAAAATTATACCTTGTCTCTCACACAAATGAAACTTTTGCATTTTATGCCCTCTATTTTTTAGATTACTTTCTGCTATCGCTGTATTATCAGTTGCAAAAAAAAAACTATTTTTCACGCTCATTTTCTTATTTACGTCAAACATCTCTTTTTGTCCGTCATTCTTTCCCCAACTTGTTTTTCGATTCATTTCCCATTGATTCATCGTTACTTTTCTTACAAATTCCTGGCGTTCAAATCGTATTAAGTAATTTTACTTTTTCCAGAAATAAGATACAAATTTAGTTGATGTGAGTTTCATCCTTTTCGGTATTTAGAAATCAATTGAACAATCTTTTAATACAATTGCAGCATTTTCAGAAGCACATAGTTCATGCAAATTTCCGGAATAACGTTACGTTTGATAAATGAAATTCAGTGTTTCAAATATTTCTTCAGCGATTTTAAGAAAGGAATACAAGTAGAGCGTTGGCTAACCACTTACTAGAGCTATTATTGAAGACACACTGCGGATGATGGGATCAATAAAGGCACCAATCAGAGGTAAATGGGGAGTCAAATTATACTTAATTCTCAAAGAAAATCCAGTGAGCGAAGTTAAGCGCCACGTAGTCTAGGTTTTACGATAATTTTGTCCGGCCAAAGTTACCGTAATTTCCACAGATACAGAAGTACTTCGTCAAAAGGCTTCATAATCACAAGCCCACGATGCCTACTGAGTTCAAAATGCTCTAAGTGAAACATGGCCATCTCAAGCAACAAGCAGAGACCCTGTATAGAGGAAACCTCATATTAGAATGAGCCATTGAGTCATCGAGGGAAAATATTGTCACACGGTGACCGGTTCATTAAAAAAAAATTATTCAAAATGGCGCGATCTAATTAATGTCACAATTCTGATCAATCTACTTCTTGGGCAATTCTCTAGTGCATCCATGTTTATACAGATATTTAGTTACGGTACCATGGTCGTTTTGCATTCTATTTGAACATAATTTTGCGCAATTAGTAGCGTATTAAGTGTACTTGTGTCTTTCACTTTGGACAGAACGCAGTCTCGTGCCGGGACATTCTTCGTTCTCTGAGAGGGGTTGAGCGCATTTGATTTTTCTATAGCAGGTGCGGGCGGCTTGTAGTTGGACGAATATTTCTTTTGTATCAGTTCAGTGTCTGGACTTCTTTACGTGATATGTTGTGTCGGAGCCATGCAGCGTTCGTCGACTTTCGCCAACCTTGCTCGGCGACGCCTTTCCCCGACAATGTTATACGTGGATTCGAGAGTTACATGGGAAACTTATACTGTATAACATACATTCGGATATTGTATAAACTGACGTGGTTACCAGACATTCAAATTTAACGCACTCATCAAGTTTTCCCGGTTGTTATCGGTTGGTTTGGTTAGGTTTTCAATGGTAGAATTGGGAAACCGACTTTATTGCTCGAATATATTTTTATCCTTCACAAGAAACATAAAAATAAAATTGCACGATAGCACTTCACCTCATATCAGAACAGTTATACATTAAAAGGGCAGCGAAACAGATGAATAGTCGTTCATTTATTCCAAAACGTGAATTAAAAATTTACCGATTGGGACATGTATGGCTCAATACGCGACGAACGTGTTGATTTATTTTGCCTGCGGCGATATTACCACCAACTCAACAATCCGCATAGAGGTCTTCGGGAAGTTCTTTAACGACAGTGATGCCATCTGAGCACGTGGTGGTGTTGGTGAGGGAGTTCTTCAGAGGGCTCCTGATCAGCCACGCTATGTCGCAGCCGCACAGAAGAGGATTGCCTGAAAAGCGTCATTTTGTTATGAGTTTTAATCATCATAGCGAAAACACTGATGCTCGAAGCCCAGATATATGGATAGTATATGGAAGGTAATTATTATTTGTTTTCCACAATAGATAACTAATTCAGTTGATTTGGGAAACTGTGGAAACAGTGAATAGAGAATTTATCGTTTTCACTGGTGTAACTTTATAATTTGTTCATTGTTTTTTAATTTATTTACTCACTGGAAAGATCAATGGAGTTCTCTTGCGGGAGTTGAATGAAGATATTCGTCCAGACCATCTGGTCCAACTTCGTAATCGAGTTCTCTGACATGATTAAAGTGGACGTTTCAGCGCTTGAAAATCCTGAAACAGAACAAAATATCCGTTAGAAAGTGGGTGCAGCTCCAGTCAAAAATAATTGCGGGGAAATAAATATGAGAAAACAAAATTTTTTGCTAAAATGAAACAGAATGATTCGGTGTGGGCGTTGGTTTTTAAACTTAGCGGGAGCGAAAAATACCAATATTGTTTCCCTGTGTGGTGATGGGATGGTAAGCAGGGAACATGAATCGAGGTCTGTTGATAATGCTGGTCCTTTCCAGTGTACTTAAAGGAATTACCAATGGTAGAAGATGTAGTAAATTTAGTATTGTAATTAGGCAAGTCTCCGTATACTTCTCTTCAGCTGTACTATGGGAGGCCCAACATTTTTACGAAAATGATCCGCTCATTCGCGAGTGCTTAGAAACAAAATCTTTTTACCTCATTTCTAATGATTCATCAACCAGAAATCTCCTGATAACTGTTCAGAACCTAGTTGAGTGAACAAAGTCGTTAAACAACCATTCATAATGCAGAAATAGTGCTAGAGATGACGATCTTAAAAGCAATGACAATTCTATTTAGACACATTTCAACCTCGAAAGTCCCATAGAAACAAATGTGGTGAAAATCCCGAAAAGGGAACGACGTTCAGATTTCAGTGCTGCATTTCAAGACGTTGAAATGCAGCTTGTGCATCTAAACGCTAGGCCGGGGGTTCTTAACCTGAGTTCGATCGAGCTCCAGAGGTGCGGTGAGGTGAACCCCTGGGTTCGGCATAAAACAGTTTGTGCACTAATACAGTATATAGTTATATACATATGTTTTGAATTCTAAGAAAAAAACATATTCAATTTTTCCACTCAAGAAGGGTTCGATGAATGCATGTATGGAACTTGTGGAGTTCAGTACCTCCAACAAGGTTAAGAACCACTGCGCTAGGCGGGAATCTAACGCAGGAAAATTTGACACAGCGGGTACTATAAACATTCAAAGGGGGTTAAATTATTCATAGCAACAAAAAAATAAAACGAACAACAAAGTGTCCAACTACGAAGTGCAGTTAAAAATCGTTCGTCAGTTCTCCTTCCAAAATACGTATGACAGGTTACCGTTTTAGGTAATGAGGTAAGTTAAGCCAATAGACGGAAAAAATTGGGATGAATAAGAGGGAAAACTCTTCTTTAATGAGATTCCTATTAAATCTCTCCCTTTGAATATCCTGAATATAAAATTTATGGTTAATGGAATGATCTTTTTAGAGAGATGTGAGAAAATAGTTCCATATTCCTAAAAAATGAGAATCGTCTCATTGCGCTAGCTCCTTCTATGCCTATAGACTCGATACAAAATATCTCATGACCTTGACTTTTTCTTCTGGTGGTAAAATTCAATGGCTCAAAGTTGACCGAAATCAACATTAGTCTTGATTTTCTCTCAGTACCTAATTTTTATGAAACTGTTACATAACAATGAAGTATTTCATCCAGTTTGTGTAAACAGCCATGGCAACGTAGAAAATATTAAGTGGTTGCTCCGAGTACCCCCGTAGAATCTAATCATACATTGCAATGTGGCTACAATGGCGCTACAATGTGGCTACAATGGCGCTACAATGTGGCTACAACGGCTCTATAATGTGCCTATAATGGCACTATAATGTGGCTACAATGGCGCTACAATGTGGCTACAATGGCGCTACAATGTGGCTACAACGGCTCTATAATGTGCCTATAATGGCTCTGTAATGTGGCTACAATGGCGCTAGAATGTGGGGAGTAGATTGGGTTTTGTGATTACTCGTATTTTAATATTAACAAGAACGCGTTCTCATTAAAAAAAATAACACTTTTATTAAGGTTTAAGTTTATCTTATTTCAAACCAAAAAAACGTACCTGAGATGAAGCCAGGATGCAGGACACTGATGTTGTTTTGAGAAAAGTCCACCGTCTTGAGCGTATCTGCCTCTGCAACTATGGTATTCGCTTGAATTTCTGTGATGAAGTTTGCACCGAAATCAATCCACTCGATATTTTGTAAGCCCGTGAACATGCTGATGGGACTTACGTCAAAAATCGGAACTTTTTCCATTCGTGTATTTCTGAGGTGCAATTGCCTGATCGAAGGACACTTCGAGATGAAGCTCGGTAATACGAGAACATTATTTGAATTCAAATTGACAGTAATAAGCTGTTCAGATTCTAAATCATCGAGGGTATCCAAGGTGTCGAATCCATTTTGTTGAAGATATAAGTACTTCAGTTTCGGATAGCGAACAATTGTTGGTAATGAGAAATTATTAATCAAATTCGTAGGAAGTCTGAGGGTATCAAGAGTTTCATAAGAAGCATTAAACACTTTATCATCAATTGCTTCGATTTGAGTCCCCGTGATCACGATCTCAATGAAAGTAGTACTGTTGCCCAACGCTCCTGCAGGTAGCGAAGTTAGAGAACAATTCGTGCCGCATGCTTTTTGGTCGATCGTCAGTGAGTAGAATTCTTCGTCAGGATATGGCTCTCTGAGTGCATGTTCCAGTTCTCCTATCGTTTTGGCCTCAGAACAGTCTAGGTAAAGGTTGAAATTCTCGTCAGACGTGCATATACAAGGTTTTATTACTCCTTCTCCTGGACAGGTGTTTTCGCGAGTCTCTTCGAGAGGTTTCAATCTGCCTGCTGTTCCAAATTGAGCAAAAAGCCCCACGAGACAAAACTGTAGCAGTACTGACGACCTATACATTTTGTTGCTAATATTTTTCAAATGAAGACCGGTAACCGCATTAGCCTGTTAAATAGGGGCTTTGTGGGAATATCTGAGCACAACGAAGCACACGTGATTGCTCACACGAACGATATTGATTAGAAGTGTTCAAAGGTCGAAGAAGAAGCTGATACACAGTAATCATTCTCAGTCGCACTATGACAGGGAAAATAATGAGTAAATATATAATGTACATGAAAAAATGGACCAAACGTTTGTTTACGATTTCCAAAAGTTCATCATTTTTCAAGGAAAATATATGAGTTCAAGCACGGGTTTAAATTTGTTTTCCGTTTATTGTGCTGCGTTTCGGAACAGACTTGTACATTCTACAGCAGCGTTATCTGACGAAAGTTAATTTTTTTAAACGCATTGCATCGAGTGCACTGTGTAGAGCTCTTTCAAATAAGGAAGATTGTCATTCGAGAAGTTTCGGCTGGATTTCTCAAATGTGAGCGAATAATTTAGCTCATGGTAAACTTCTGACAATAATTCTGGGTCACTAATCAGTATTCAAAGTTCTGTAGCCCAACGAAGGTACGATGGAACTCCTACATTCAGGCTAAGTCAAACTGTGGGCTTTGTTGGGGTTGAGGAAGGCTCAAACTAACTTATAATTTTATCTAACTGCAGGCATCTTGCGCATTGACTGTTGTACGTTCCATCAGAGGGTCACGGTAGAGTTCGTTCTGCTGCGTAGCTCCCGCCTGTGGGTTATGTTAGGAAAAGTGTAATGTAAAATTTATTTGAAAACATGAACTTTGACAAAATGCTCAGATGTACAACATCCTCTCGAGATTGCTCAAGGATAACTGGCCTTATAGGAAGTTTAAAGAAATCGCAGTGGCGGGCTTCCAGCAATTCATCCTACCACAGTGTAGGTGCTAGAGACGCTATAAGGTCGCTACTATGGTGCTACAATGTCGCTACAATGGAGCTACAATGTGGCTACAATGGCGCTATATTGTGGTACAATGGCGCTAAAATGTGGCTACAATGGCGCTATAATGTGGCTACAATGGCGCTAGAATGTGGCTGCAATGGCGCTAAAATGTGGCTACAATAGCGCTAGATTATGGCTACAATGGCGCTAGAATGTGGCTACAATGGCGCTATAATATGGCTACAATGACAATTAGGTGCGACGTTAATACAACTCTGGTGCGAATGAAACTATGATTGAGGTGAAGAGTATCACATTGCGCGACTGCTGTAAGTTAAGTCTTTCATAAATACTCTTCGTGTGAACAAAATCCGAATAAGTTTACTTAGAAGGAATACAGAGTTTTAAAGCTACGTAAATAGTCACACAAGGTGTTCGAAATTCCTCTCGCCTCATGCAGTGTATGCGTGGAGGCGGCGCCAGCGGAATGATAGCGTCCGTGAGAAGACACCAGCAGCAAGCCTTACAACGACGTCAATAATCCTGCTGATAAGGTCCACTCTTCGAATGGAGCTAGTGTCCCGTACACTGAACTCTCAACACTTTGATTGCAATTAGTTGAACTGAAGTTCAATATTCGTCTCAAATTTAAAGTCAATGAAAATTATAATGAGCGATTTCGAAAATAGCGTACATCAACTGAATCATGCCTTCATTTAGCTTTTTAGTATTTGTGAAAATCGAGCTTCTGACTACTGGGCGGTCAGCAGCATATTGAAAATCCCCTCCATGGCCACCGGTGGCACACGATACTGTCAAAGTCTCAAGGTGTTCGTAAAGGTAGAAGTCCATGAGCGGCATGCCATGTAGGAGTCCTGGGTGGCAAAGTCTGCCACGACATGCCAAGTCCCAGTAACTTTGTAACTGAACATTTTCGAATGGCGTCCATGAAGTAAAATTTAAATACCTAACGTACAAAAACGTTAGGTGTAAGTTTGGTCGAAAAATTGTGAAACACCACAATAAGTGACGAGTCACTTGTACGACGAGGATTAGTAACGTCATCAATTAAACACTGATTTTTCTAGTCTTATTGAAACTCTCCACTCCATCTTTCTGCTAATATTCATTCAATTATTCGTGCTTACTATATCATAGTTCCCCATTTGGATGTAGTGTACTGATCACATTGGATATAAGCGACTGATTTTTATAAATCTGTACTATAAAGAGCCGCGTCTGTGTGTCTTTAATTCTGTCTGTCCGAAGCCAGCCGAAAGTGCGTGATGACGGATCAGCGTATCTGTGATACATGCTACAGCAACTTCACAATTGTTGCCACTCAATTTTGTTCATAAAAAAATATTACGGCTAAAATTTCTGCATTAGAAAATTTTTAATATCCAAACTTTAGAAATAGATGAACACAAAAGAATAAACGCAAAGAGATTAGCTCAACAATAATTGCGGCGAGCAAGACGGTCTGAAGATCAGAGAGAAGAGCAACGCCGTAGAAATACTGAAAGACGTCGTGAACTCCGACGTGAATTGTCTCTATAAACACGAGCTAGAATTTAGCAACAAGATGCAGCTCAGCATCGTATTGCATGAGAACAATTGTCTCAAGAAGAATGAAAGAGAATTCAATAACAAAATACAGTTTAACACAGAAGAGTACGTCAGTAAAATCGACATCGGATGGTGTTGATAATGAAACCATTTATTCTGAAAGATTAGTGATTACAAATTTCAGAGAAGTGAATTCTGAGCACCGACTGCAAACTTTGACTGACTCTCATCGATCGTATGATCCTATGATGTATCCATGTTTTTTCCTTCTGGCACTGACGGTTGGCATCTTGGAATTATGAATGCAACTGGAACCCGTCAAATTTCATTAGTACAATTTTACTCTTACCGCATCATGAAACGAGCACAGTCTGTGAACGTATTGCACTTTGGCAATCGTTTATTCTAATAAAATTGTGTCGATCAGTTTGTAAAAGTACAATCATGCCGTCTACGATGCATTCGCAATAATCAAACAACTTTACGATCTGATCTGTACAATGACTTATAGAAGATGCTATACTTGCAGGCGACGCTGATCGAACAGGCCGCAAGGTTATATTACCACCTTCTTTTACTGGAAGTCATGGTTAAACATTATCAGGATGCTATGGCAATTATAAGAAAACTAGTCCACCACCCTTTATTTCAAATAAGAAAGAAGGCGTAATGAAAGAAAGGCCGTAAGAAATAAAAAAGATTCAATCTCTCGAGAGTTGTTGAGGCCGCGTGAACACGGCCCGTCAAAATACATAGGGCTGGAGCTGGTATCACAGATACGCTCATCACACAGTGCAGGCTGGCTTCGGACAGACCGACGGACGGACGAGGCTCTTATTATAGTTTAGATTTAGCAAACCTACTTCATTCCTGACTTTTACATGCAATCCGAAATGGTCTAAAATTTTTAGTGAACTTTCCAATGGCCAGACAGCCACAGAAAGACCTGATATAACTGCAAGAGTGTTTAAACTAAAACAGCAGCTATTACTATATGACATGATATCAGGGGTTCTTTGAAAACTCATCGCTCATGCGAAAACGATAGAATTTCAGAAAAGAGGATTGCTTCATTGTCATTATTTGTTTATTTTGTAAAATCAACATGATACTTGGCAAGAAATTGATAAAGTTGTTTCCGCTGAACTTCCTAATCATGAAAACACAAACACCACGCATCTATACAATTTAGTTACAAAATACATGACATGTGAAAGAGATAACCCAAGTTCACCCTGCATGATCACCCTGCATATGCAGCAAGAATTATCCCAGAGACTACATACAATTCACAGACTTCAGTAGCAAACGATGTTTACCCAAATTATCGTCGTAGAAGTCCTGCAGAAGGTGGGTTCATAGCTACTGTAAAAGTAGGAAACAGCAAAATTGATATAGATAACCCCTACTTTGTTCCGTACAACGCATGGTTATTGCAAAAATACGAAGCTCATGTCAATTTCGAGTGGTGCGCATCAACAAAAGCAGTAAAATATCTCTACAAATATATTTACAAAGGCGTTGATCAGGCAAGTGTTTCTCTGCATAGAGAAGACGATATTATGCGCATTGATTTTTCTAACGCTATATGGAACGTGATGAAATAACTCGCTATGAAAATTGCCGCTATATTGGAGCGACGGAGGCGTGCTGGCGATTATTCGAATTTTCTATTCAAGAGAGGCAAGCTGCAGTTTAATGTTTACAGATACACTTGCCTAATCAACAGCACGTAGTTTATGATCCAGACCATGCACAAATAGCTATAGAACAAAATAGAGCTAGAAAGTTGACAGCATACTTCCAGATGAATCAAGAAGATTTACTAGCAAAAGATAACTTTTATTGAGATTTTCCTCAGTAATACATTTGGAATAATACGAATAAAACGTGGAAAAGAAGAGTCAGACAAACGGAAGATGTCCCAGCAGCAATTGGACGGGTGTACGTGGTGCACCCGTCACAAGGAGAATTGTTTTATCTCTGATTGTTATTGCACAATAAAGAAGGAGCAACGAGTTTTGAAAATTTGCAGATAGTCAATGGCATCATTTGTGAAAATTGTAAGCATGCATGTCAGATGATGAACTTATTAGAGAATGATCATAAATTGGAACAATGTTTGTGTCACGAGAAATCGCCCCTTCACCTCCTTGTTAACATTTCATTAACAGGAAGATCCGGCTCTCGGAGTTGAGGAATGGCACACCTCCAAAGAATGCATATACAACACAAGTTAATGAATAATAATCGGCAATTACAGTACATATACTAAAAATAAAGGTACTCACCGGGGATCGCTGACCCACTTACGCAGCGCATTTTCGGGGCGCCCTCCGTGGTATTACGATTGCTCGCTTCTAATATGGTGGGGCATGATACACAGGATGAACTATGCTTAACATTTATAATTTCCAGCTATACGTCATACAAACATTAATGAGCGTACACACAATGAATGGTGTTAGGAACAATGCTAATTAAGTAATGAAATCAAATAGCATACGTCAAATGACTTACATCACATAATTACACAGAAATATTGGGCTAGCCGGCCGCCGCTAAATTTACAAGAGTTACACATGAGAATTCATCTATCTTGTCCTATTTCTATCTCAGTTAATTCCAGCAGCACAGTGAGCAATGGTCACTTCAACTACAACATCGTCCGCGACTCGCTTCAGTTCAAAGGCCTATCTTATTCACTGTTCAGAAAATGTCTAGTGATGAAGTTATTTTGCTTATTTCGCTTCAGAGTATTCACACGTCGATTTCCCCTCAGTCGAGCTGATCAATCCTCAGACATATGACTGAATAACCGTCCCGCCTGTCAAAGATAAAAATTTAACTTGTTACTAAAAATTTAACTTGTTACTTTTTCCCACCAGGCTTCTTTACGAGCACGAGGGGATTCTTCCAAGCACTTGTGCTCTCTTGCACAACTCCACTTTCGATCATCTCCGAGACCTTTTTATCAATAATTTCTTGGCTGGTGTACGGAATACGCCATCCTTTCGCTTGAATTGGCCTGTAATCACTCAGCAAAATTTTGTATTTTACTCCTTTAACGTGGCCAATGTCCATCTCATCTGCACTAATCGTCTTGTGATATTCCTTGAGCAGGTTTCTGACTTGTCCTTGTTTTTCAGCATCCAAGTAACTCAGGTTAAGCTCATCAATTTGCTGAAAGCGCTTCTCTCTGCGGCGATTTTCTGCTTCGCTATTTTCCGCATTGTTTTCTTCTGCAGTTGCATCTTCATTCGAGATTTCGTGGCATGTTGCAATTATTGCTCCTTCAGTCAGAGCGATTTCTTCGGCAAAAGGGTTAAGTACAGGCATCAAAACATACCCGTTTTGTACCTTTGCAGCGGTGGCTCCGACGTAAGGCGCCCACTTAATTCTAGGCTCTAAAATTACTTCCTTCCCATCAAACTTGCCATCTGTTCGGCACTTAACCATGGTTTGCGCGCGAGGCTTTACTGTAATGTCCTCAGCCAGAGTGACTGATGTTTCTTCCCGCGTTACGCACAGAATTTTTGGAGAAGCGTGTCCTGGTGCTGAAAACATGTTCACGTGAGTACCAAAGAAGGATGCCCTACATTTTCCGAAGTCTAGCTTTGCGTTGACTTTGTTCATTACTTCCACTCCCATTAGCAGGTCTCCTGGGAATGCATTTTCCTTCACAACAAAGCATCTCTGTACAATTTTCTGACCGTTAACTTTGATTGGCACATTAATTTTTCCCAGCACAGGTACGGGTTCCTCTTCAATTGTTTTTAATGCAGTCGATGTTCCTTTCACACTAGCATTTTTAATTCCCGCAACCACACGCTCTTTTACCAAGCATATATTTGCTCCGGTATCAAGAAGTGCAGTAACAGGTGTACCATTCACTTGGAGTATCACGCTGGGATTTATTAGTGGAGCTAACGGTCTCCTATTCCGTTTTTTGGCTGTCCTGCAAACTGTTGCACTCTGCAATCAGCTCTTAGGTGCCCAAATTTTCCACAGTTGACGCACGGCGGTGGAACTGCTCTATACTGTGCTAAGTCCACTGCAGGTGCAGGTGGTACTTCCGGTTGCGGCTGTGGTTCTCTTGCGTGGTAAATTTGGTGCTGATGACTCCTAAGTCTGCCTTTTTCGCTCCAGTGGGGTGCTTCATAATTTCCTCTTCGATGATAAGGAGAGTGTCGTATCTGTCTGTTCCTTTCTCTCCAGGGTGGCACTTCATGGCGGTAGCCTCTTGGCCGTTGTGGTGAATACCGCATCGTGTGGCCGACACGTGCAGTCTCATGCTGTGGCCTCCTCTCGCTTCGCTGCGCTCTTTCTCTCTCCGGTTCCCTCTTCTCTGTCGTTTCCCTTGGTACTGGTACTATCCGTCGATTTTCCACTTCGATTGCCATGTCCCTCAATTCTTGTACTGTCGTAGGTCGCGCATCACTTCGAAAGGGTCTTGTGATGTTCTCCCTTAATCCGAGCCACATCAAATCTACAAGGACTCGTTCCGGATGTTCCAGATAATTCTCGTTGTACAGCCTTTCCAGGCGCGTCAGGTACTCTGAAACTCCTTCTCGGTTTGTTTGCTTCTTGGTCACTATTTCAAACAGCGCTTGAGTTGGATGTTCCACTTGGTCGGCGTAGGAGCGCAGCCATCTTTCTGCTTCTCGTAGGTTCGTTAGTGTACCAATAATTTTATTGCATTCCTTTGCCTCTTGTGGACCTAGGCATAGGAAGAAGGCATTCACCTGCTCGCTGTTATTCAGATTGCCCGTCAAAAACTTCAACCTTGCCATATGTTCCCCTACATCGTCGCCCCTCCTGAATTTGGCCCCTATGGCTCCCACGCAGCTGGTTACCACGGGCATGTTAACTACTTCCTCTTCGGGCTGTGGTGGCGTTGCTGGCGCATTTCTGCGGTCGTTGTTCCTTCTCCCGCGCGCAGGCATAGTGTCGATCTTCTTCAATTCACTTTTCCAAAACTCAAAATTTTGCGATCACTCAAATAATTTCAAGACTTACTCACTGTGGAATTTCACTGAAACTTTGAATTAATCGTGTGAGCACACTAGGATTTTCTCACTGAAACTTATCACTTTTATAAACACTTTCACTTTCTATATCTATAGGGCAATGTGCTTGCTGGCTTCTCACACCGGAACACAGAAAATCATCACTACGATTTATGTACCTCCACTGAATTTCTGTACGTTGCACATGAAATAACCCCGCAAGAAAAAATACAATGCAACTGTCATACTACACTCACAAAATATTACAAAGCGATCGTGTTGATCTCACCAAATTGTGTTGTCACGAGATTCAATGCGCCGGAGTAAAAATAGGCTTGGACAAGTGCAAATTTGCACAAAAACAAGTAAAGTACCTAGGATGTTACATCAGTCGTGAGGGACTTATTCCAGACCCCAAAAACGTGGAGGCAATGCAGAGTTACCCTAGGCCGACTACCGCACGTAAAGTGCGCTCGTTCGTGGCAGCGCTTAATTTCTACCGGCGCTTCATTCCGCACTTTGCCACAACAGCTGCACCCCTTAATGCGCTGACTAAAAAAGGGGCAAGGTTCCAGTGGAAGGAAGAACACGAACAAGCCTTCTGCAAACTTAAGCAGCTCATGATAGAAGCTCCAGTTCTGAATAAGCCTTCTCTAAATGAGACGTATTACTTGAGCTGTGATGCCTCAAATGAGGGCTCTGGCGCGGTCCTTGCGCAAAAATGTAATGGTAAGGAACAACCGATTGGATACTTCAGCAAAAGATTCAATGATGCTGAAAAACGTTATTCAATTACGGAGCGGGAAGGATTAGCAGTGGTCGCCGCTGTAAATCACTTCTCACCTTACCTGTACGGCAATAAATTTGTTGTAATCACTGATCACACGGCTCTCAAATATTTGTTCAAAGGTAAAAACACCAAGAACAACAGAATTATGAGATGGGCCTTAACACTCTCTCAATATGATTTTGAGGTAATTTATCGGCCAGGAGCTCAGAACGTGGTGCCCGACGCGTTGTCGAGAAATATTGCGAACGATAACGAAGAAGAAAATCGAGACGACGAAGCCCCTAAAACAGTGTTCGTCACGACGATGTTAGATGAAACTCCCAGCGTACGAGAGGCGGAAAGCAGCTTGCGGCAAGAAAATGTGCGAGCAGAACAATTGAAAGACCCTGTTTGGGGACCTGTGCTGAGGTATCTTGAAGGTGACAAATTAGGGTACGCTCCAAGTCTCGCTCTGAAATCCGAGGTCTTCACCGACGGAGGCATATTGTATTTCAGAAAGACACAACGAAAGCCTAACAGAACAAGGCACTTGATCGTGGTGCCAGACGTTCTGAGAGAAGCAGCAATAACGTTAGCGCATGATAGCACAATTGGTGCACACCAAGGTCGTGCTAAAACGTGGAAAAAGCTCATGGAATTCGGGTACTGGATTAACATGGCGCGTGACGTTAACAAGTACGTCGATTCGTGCATGCAATGTCAGAAACGTAAGATCAACAATCGCATTTGTGTTAGCATGGGTTCATTCCCTGAAATTGACAAGCCTCTGGACAGAATTGGAGTTGATTTAATTGAAATGCCTGTCTCGAACGAGGGACACAAGTACATCCTAACCGTTGTCGATCACTTTAGTAGATATGTTGCAGCGTTTCCACTCAGGAGCAAGACGACTGAGGAAGTAACGAAAGCGTTAACTCAATTCGTGACTACGTACGGCACAGCCAAGACTCTCATCTCAGACAGGGGCACCGAGTTCACGTCAGCTTTGTTCAGAAATATGTGTGAAAAATTGAAAATAAAATACTACAACACTTCAGCATATCATCCCCAATCAAACGGAATGACCGAACGGCAAAATCAGAATATCAAGACTGTTTTATCACACCTTGCCGCCAACGATCAATCTTCGTGGCCTGATGCACTTCCTTGGACGTGCCTGGCACTGAACACCAGCTACCAGAGCGTCATTGAAGAAATTCCATACTATTTATTCTTTGGTAGGGATGCAGAAATTCCTGTTGTTGACTGGTTAAAAACCCCTCGCATGGATTACTCTCTAGGTGAGAATTACAGTGCCGAGGTAAGCTTACGACTCTACGATGCGTTCAACACAGTGAAGGCAAAATCTAAAGCCTCACACGATAAATCGGTGCAGTTAAAAGAGCGCGGAGTGAAGAACAGTCAGGTGCAAGTTGGCGATATTGTTTATTACACAATCCAACGGGAAAGGCTGAAGTTGCAAATACATGGCCTACAGACTGGAGTGGCCCTTACAGGATCACAGGAAAAAACAGAGACGAATGCCACAATAAAGGCGCTCTATAGTAACTGCGAGAGAAGAGTTCACCTCGATAGATTGAAAATTGCCCACTTAAGAGGTGAGGCTTACCCCTGCAACCAGAATGCCGCAGCGCGGCCAGATGCCGGATGTGAAGCCATCGACAGCGAGGACGAAGATATGCCAGAAAACGCTGCGAATGAACAGGCTGCGTCGATGACTCAGCGAAAATATAATCTACGTTCAAGGTGCAGGTGAATCACCACTTAGATACGAACTGCAGTGGACTGAGATCATGCGTCACCTTAACTTTGCGGGATGTGCTCTTGTGTGTTGAATTTCAGAAAAACTCTTGCGTAGGAGTGAGTTTTTTAGCGTTGTATTGCTTTAATCTAAGTGTGTTCTTAAGTAGAATTGTGTTATTCTAGCTGTAATTAAATCTAATCTCACTCACTAGAGTGTGATGCTTCGTTCAATAGGAATATGCTCTATGTTATGTAACTCCAACTTTCTTTGCTCACAAGAAATTTCGTCTGGACGAAAATCTTGTTGAGTGATCTAATCTTACACAATGCTTAGTTCTCATTTTCTCTCTTGCTAAGTAAAGGGAAATTGAGCGTTTATTAGGTTAACTTCGTGTGTTTCTCAAGAGGAGTACTTTGTTTCCTTTGTAGTATGCTTATATTCCCTCGCCAGCATTTCGTAAAGCGCACGAGCTGAATACGAAATAACTCTAGTGAATTAACTAGTTTAATCTGAAGTTCTTAGGCTGAGGCTATCTCAGGCTTGCTAATCTTATCAATACCTTTAGACCGTTCATTTTCACAACGGGGAAAATAAGTTTAGCGTCATATTAAAATTTGCGTATTCTTTTGTTCTGTAGCGTTGAATTTCTGACTCTGTGTCTTACTCTTGCCCTGAAAGAATATCGTAAACACGGTATTCCGGAAGGAATTATTCTCCTCTCACTGTGTAGAGTATAGTACCTTTCTTTTCAGACTTGAGGAATTAATTTCTTGGTAGATTAGCGTAGTATGTACTTCAGCACAAAGCAGGCCAGAACAATTGCACAACACGAATGCGTCTCGTATAAGCAGCAAATTCAGGAAGAATCACGTGGAATATAAGTAATGATTTACAAGAACAACGAACAGGCAACAACTGTACGACATAGGGGATTCATCGAAATTGTATTGGAAGTATTTGACTGTAAAAGAAATTATAGCGCTGCATTGGGAAACGACGAGGATGTATGTGAGGCTGGAATTTCGCATCATGCGTAAGAGAGAATGCGGAGAGCACAAGTAATTAGCTCAGAGCAGCTTGCGGTCGAGCTGTAGCCAGAGATTGCGCACCATGCTCAGAAGAATGCGGAGGACACCAGTAATTGCTTAACGCGCCCGTGGTCAGGCTTGCGAAGAGGACATCGTTAGTGAACAGCCGAGCCAGGAAGGATTTCTCGACTAATTAGCAGCGCTCAATGCTTCGAAGTGGAAAGCACCATAGAGCGCCGCAGTACCAGGATGAGGAAGGAAGGAAAAGCGAAAAATAATGAAGATAATAGTCTAGGGTACCTCAATGTAATAGCGTTCAAAAATGCTTTTATACAGTGGGCACTCCAATGAAACAATGACAATGCTTTAGATGATTGAGTGTTGATGTTTACTTAAATATTTGGAATTTGCGTCGTGACATTTATGCCTGGTGAGGCATTCCTGAAATTCGAATGCAAGTGTCCTGTGAATTTTACTAGTCAAATTATCACATTGGAATATTGAAGCCGCATTTTTAGGCATCTCTATTTATACGTGAAATAAAAAATTAAAAGGAGATTACGTCGGATAGCCTTTGAATGATACGTACGATCTTCAAAGAATATTAACCCACGAAATTCTCGCATAAATAAGAATGTTCACTCGGAGAAAATAAAATATTGTTTTGTGTCTATTAGATTCCACGTCGACGTCAAGGAATACTGAGGGGAATTCTACAGGATACCAGCGTGCACTGCGCAGGATTGTGCCTCGGAATACTTCAGCATTACTTCGTGGAATTCGGAACCCTATCGCGAAGGGAGACTATATTAAATGAAATTTATCGACGATTCGACTCGTGTTTTACCGACAGATCAATATAACTTACTGACGTACTGATTTGCCTGATCAACGAATCGACGTTCATGAGTAATCTGGCGATTAAAAAGTTGAGTTGAATAAACGTCATAAAATATATGTGAAACATTGCACTTAACATGATTTGGTGGTAATTTGAATCGTAAAAATGATCCATCTTACAGAACGCAATCGTGTAGTAATGTGGTGTATAGAAATTTTATACGAGTCTGCATATTGGGCTCGCAATACTTCCTCCTGAAATTAAGTACTCATCTTCAACGCGCGTGTGAAGCTATTGAAATGCCAGAAGAGAGGCATGGAAGAAAAGCAAATTCGGCAGCTATACCAAAGGAGTCAACATTGAACCGTCAACAACAGCGTCAAGGACTAGGATAACAGAACATGCAAGCGGGAATTGAAAACTACGGAATGTAAAATCATCGATACTTTAGGATGTCTGAGGAGTGGGAAAGGTGCCCGTGAAATTTTGTGAATGTTATTAGGGTTAAGTACTCAAGTATTTAGTACGCACTTCACTTCGGCGGGAAAAACAGATACATCGGTTAGAAGAACACGACACAATATATCACGCTGTGGCTGATAGTAATGATTGTAGTGTTAATTGTAAGGTACCCTGTTTCTGCGGAACAAAGTTTAGATGATAATGTGCTTGAGTAGAATTTACCATGTGCGTCTTATATTGGCTGCATACTGTAGTACTTATTATTCAATAAGTAGCTGAAAGCTAATTCAAAAAAAATTGTCAGGCCAATTTTTTTTAACTCTAGGAGGGCCGTCTGTCGAGAATCTGTTCAGAATGATCAAATTTTGCGAATTAAAAATGAAAATTCTTGTAATCGTGTGTAATGTAACAACTTTTGTGCTTACGTAAAAAGTTGTGTGTTGAAATATCTCAGTAAATCCCAGCAGCACAGAGGGGTCGCTTCAACATGAATGTTTTTTATGTCGCTTAAACATGTATGTTTTCTTTTATGCCTGTGTGTTTAGGGGGAGCGATAAGAGTTAATGGCTCGAACGACGGCTGTTGACATTGGGTGTTGTTTCTGGAGGGACCTATGTTGTGGTGTTAGCAAGTTTTTTTATTCGGTCGAGCCTTGGAAAATTGAGACTCTCGGAAAAATGCCTACACAAGCGCGAACAAAGTCGCCTTCTTGTCAAAGATAAATCGACACACTCAGGACGAGAGAGGCGGTAAAGCCAACGGTCGGGTTCGAAGGAGCTTGAGCGTGGGAAGCAATGAGGCTAAGAAAGAAATAAAGGCAAGCTGCGGTACTACCAATTAGAAGAGACGTAGGCGGGCGCTCCGAGGCTCCTAAGAATCCTATAGGTCGAATACGAGAGAGCGGGCAACCCTCGGGAAATAGGCTAGGCATCTGAGGAACAATGGACAGTTCGACCGGCGAAACCGTAACGTGAGGTGCAACCAAGAAACGCGGGTGCGTTCACAATAACAAACGTGCTTAATGCAATAATAAGAAAAGTGGCTATATTGAAAATTATACTAAGTTTCACGCTATAATGTAATCCAGAAATTAACACATTTCTCGTTTCACTTGCAGAAAATTTACGTGTTCCCGTCACCACGTTCACTAAGGGGAAATTTATCAAAACATAACACACCGTGGGAGTTATTGATGGAACATGGAGATGCTGCACTAGAATGGAGGGTAAGAGATGCATTTCTTACCCTCCCTTCTAGTGCAGCATCTCCATGTTCCATCAATAACTCCCACGGTGTGTTATGTTTTGATAAATTTCCCCTTAGTGAACGTGGTGACGGGAACACGTAAATTTTCTGCAAGTGAAACGAGAAATGTGTTAATTTCTGGATTACATTATAGCGTGAAACTTAGTATAATTTTCAATTTAGCCACTTTTCTTATTATTGCATTAAGCACGTTTGTTATTGTGAACACACCCGCGTTTCTTGGTTGCACCTCACGTTACGGTTTCGCCGGTCGAACTGTCCATTGTTCCTCAGATGCATAGCCTATTTCCCGAGGGTTGCCCGCTCTCTCGTATTCGACCTATAGGATTCTTAGGAGCCTCGGAGCGCCCGCCTACGTCTCTTCTAATTGGAAGTACCGCAGCTTGCCTTTATTTCTTTCTTAGCCTCATTGCTTCCCACGCTCAAGCTCCTTCGAACCCGACCGTTGGCTTTACCGCCTCTCTCGTCCTGAGTGTGTCGATTTATCTTTGACAAGAAGGCGACTTTGTTCGCGCTTGTGTAGGCATTTTTCCGAGCGTCTCAATTTTCCAAGGCTCGACCGAATAAAAAAACTTGCTAACACCACGACATAGGTCCCTCCAGAAACAACACCCAATGTCAACAGCCGTCGTTCGAGCCATTAACTCTTATCGCTCCCCCTAAACACACAGGCATAAAAGAAAACATACATGTTTAAGCGACATAAAAAACATTCATGTTGAAGCGACCCCTCTGTGCTGCTGGGATTTACTGAGATATTTCAACACACAACTTTTTACGTAAGCACAAAAGTTGTTACATTACACACGATTACAAGAATTTTCATTTTTAATTCGCAAAATTTGATCATTCTGAACAGATTCTCGACATTTGTAAGAAGTAAGATCTTCCCATTCGGCGAATCAATTAAGAACATTAATTGCCACTATTCTTCTATTCTGTTCTCCTTCTGAACCACTACGATTACTGAACATGTTTCGTGAAGATCTTTCTGAAGATTACTTGCAATATGCGATGCAACAGCATATATTTCAAGAAGAAGATATTGAACTATCATATAATAATTTGCTGTGTGACTTGGATAATCACTTGGCACAGTACGAGCGCAGTACAATTTCTTCCGGACTTCCTGCTGCTAATCATGAAAACAGATAACGCCTTAGAGCCCAACATGAGGAGGAAAATGATCCAAATCCAGAAGAATTTTTCGCTACTAATATCATTAAACTGAACTTCGAACAACAAAATATTTTCTAAGTCATTGAGCGTAAATTTGACAGAAATGACGGTGGCTTGATATTTATAGACGCACCAGGGGGTACTGGAAAAACATTTTTTTCTGAATGTATTGTTGTCCTATGTTCGTGAGAATGGACACATTGCAATAGCTACAGCCTCATCAGGGATTGCTGCAACACTTCTGGAACTTGGCCGCACAGCTCACTCTCGATCCAAGTATCCTATACCAATTAATTGTAATTCAACGTGAATAATATCTCCTGCGTGATGCAACAGGTCGTCTTTTACGCCACGCACGATTTATAGTTTGGGACGAAGCTCCAATGTGTCATCGCTACCTATTTGAAGCACTGGATAGAACATTAAAAGATATCATGGATCATCAGTTATTGTTCGGCGGTAAACTCATTGTCTTAGGGGGGAGACTTCCAACAAATACTGCCTGTAATTCACTGAGGAAAAAGGCCGTCCTTGATTGCGGCATATCTGAAAAAGTCATCAATTTGGTCATGTCAGGTATTGCACCTTCGTATAAATATGAGGGTAGAAAACAGTCGCAACAATGATGATGCCGATTCCCATGCTCAACTAACTCAACATTCTTAGTGGCTATTGCAAAGTGGTGAGAGAAGAGTTCCCAATACACAGGGAAATGTGTATGATGATGCCATTGATATTTTTCTCTACAACTGCAAGCTAATAACAAAGAAGACGTAATCAATCATGTCTAGGAGGAGGTGGGAACCAACTTCATGAATTCCCAGTGGTTAGCATCTCGCACTCTTTGACTACTGAAAATGAAGAAGTGGATAAACTAAATAATCACATTATGCAGAAATTACCAGGTGAAATGTTTACGTTAAAAAGCGTTGATTCAGTAGCAGATGCTAATCAAGCTGCTCTGTATCCAACGGAGTTTATTAATTTTCTGAATATTAGTGGTCTGTCTCCTCATATTATTACATTGAAAATAGGATCGCCAATAATATTGCTGAGAAATTTACAGTAGATCAAAGGAATGGTCATTGTAATTGCTCTCGCTTTTTAGTGCTCACTGACACGAATAATTTGATAACAGCCTGTAAATTGACAGGAACTGATGTTGGAGCCATATTGATGATTCCACGAATTATTTTGCAACCATCGGACCCGGACTTGCCCTTTACTTTGAGGCGAAGGCAATTTCCGATCAGACCTGCTTTTACTATGTCAATAAATAAGAGCCAAGGACAGAGCCTTTCAAGATGCGGCATATATCTACCATCATCAGTGTTTACCCATGGGCAGTTGTACGTGGCTCTTAGCAGAGTTGGAAATCCACGGCAATTAAAAATTTTTGCCGACCAACACGAATTCTCGTAATCAACCAGACATAGGCAACAGCGGAGCCAATCTAAAATGCTCACGAGGAATGTTGTTTATTCAGAGATTTTGCAGAATTCAGCATGAACTTCGTTTCCTCCAATAAGTTAATGAATTATGTTTGCATTATTTCGTTAGCATTTCATTGCTTAATAAAATTAATACAAGGCTGAGCCGCAGCATTAAACGAGTGTTTTTGTAAATAAAAGATGTTTTATATATTTTCCTCGTGTTAGATATTAACTCTTTTATATATAAACTTCCGGGCATGTACTAGTTTATAATGAAAACACAAAGCTGTGTCTGTACGCATCTAAGTGTCTCCTATGAAAAGAAATTTTGTTAACACCGTGGCACTGATTTCAAAGTATTAGAAAAACAGTACGTGTTTCTAAGAAATATTTCCGATAGGCCTCTATGAATGATAGACAGAAATTTTACAACGAGGTGATAGGGTACAGGAGAATAGACGATGCCACTGCATGATTTTATCCTACATTTTGTACAGTTGTTTGAGCTCGTTTCTCGACCTACAGTCTCAATTCAACATCTGCCGAGAGTGACTTTGGGATTTTATGAAAAGATAAGTCTTCTACTTTGCAAATTGTCGTCTGGTTGCCAAAGATTGTCGATTAAATAAGTAAATATGAATAGTGTAGCTGTTAATTCTCAAACAAGTTATTTCGTTTTAAAAATTACGCACATGATAAACGTGCTTCTTGATAAAGCAGGTCACGCAATTGACGGAACCATCCTGGCTGAGAAAGCTGCGGATTTGTTTTGGTGTCAAATAAATTCAAGTTCGCTTGCTGAATGTAAAGTTATAATTTAGTAGAACTTGATTTTAATATTCGATCTACAGCTATATAATATAGTGCATATAGCTACGGATAATATCTACGGATAGTGCATCGTGTTTATCCGAAATTTTGCCCCTTATAATTTAGTCTTCCTAATGTGATCAGTTACAGCGAACTCTGAAACGCAATGGGCGAGAATTCCTTGCCTGTTGATCTTCAAATTTAACGCGTTGCTTACTATACGGCCCATCGATAATTCTCCTCGTTTACCCACTCAATTGTTTTTTTGCTGACCCTAACTCAGCAGGTTAGTTCCCAGACAGAGGCATGCAGTGAGTCATAATTTGCAAAAACGTCGTTACCGTTTATGCGTCAAAACGAATCATTATGGAGTTGTATACCATGAAACTTCAACTTTCTACACTTACTAGCAGCTTACCATCATTTTGTAAGATCTGACAAAGAGCATCTACCTTTTCTTCTTCAAAATGAGCTGGCATCTTGTTTTTTTTACTTCTCATAAGTTTCGTTTTGCACAGCGCGATCCGTAATAATCGAGCACTAAAATTGAAACACTTTAAGGCTGCTCAAAATAATTACGAGGACAATTAAGAAAAACATAATTCGTATTTCAATGTATATTAAACACTACTTTGGTCCACCCTAAAAATAAACACCTCAACTAATTTAGCAGTTTACGAGGAAAGCTTCTTCAGGAAGATATTTGACAATTGATACGCCATCTTCGCAAGTTGTTGTGTTTGTCAGGGACTTCTTGAGAGGACTCTGAATCAGCCACTGCACATCACAGCCACAACGGAGAGGATTTTCTGCAAGCAATCGTTAATTTAGAGTCAAAATTCATCCTAATGAATTTGCTACAGAACATCGTTTAATGGCATTCGAAGTAAAAAGACAAAAGAAAAAAATAACTCCAAGGTAATGTAAGTAACAATGTCATTTGTTATACACCAATCAACCGTATTTCGTCAGTGTTTACTGTGTAGTTTCAAAAATTTCACCTGAAATATCTATGGAGTTTTCTTGAGGGAGTTCATTGAAAATGTCCTCCCAGACGTCCTGGTACAAGTGCACGATTGAATTGTACGACATGATGAGAGTCGACTTCGGGTTTGACGAAAATCCTGCAAGTAAGAAAACAGATGAAACAACTTTGACGGGGCTCCTAATTGCCCTTTTAACTGCCACATTTCAGATATTTACATTTCATATTTCAGAACAGCTGAAATTTTAAAGTTCCACATGTATTAATAAATAGAAGCGAGTCAGAAAATCTTGTAATACTGTTAAGCTGTCTCAAATTTCAATAGAGCGGTACAAAATAACTATCCGCAAATATTTCACCGGATTTTTAGCGCATTGACTTCGTTTGCGCGGTCGCTACGCATGGTAGAGTTAAGGGCCGTTTACACTGGTCTACATTTTGCTGCAGCCTCACGTGTAGACGCCTCGTGTGGAGCTTCACAAGAGCCATGTGCGTTTAGACTAGACACCATTGGAGCGAGCCATGGAGCGCGCGCTGCTCAACAGGGCTGCCACGCTAGATATTATATAGCTAGATCTAGGTGTTTTTGCTGAAGCTTAGATGTAAAATTTCGAACCTAGATATTAGCTATAAAATCCATATAGTTTTTTCAGCGTGATAGAAATTTTCTAGCTAGAATTACAGTTAAGCTATGTATATGATAGATTACTGTAAATTCGAATTAGGAAGTCACCATAATGGTTGGTTACTGCTTCATTCTTATTATATTTGTTAATTTACTTAAGCAAATTGTCTGAATAGTGAAGCAACCATATTCTGATCATGTTATGTTCAGATTATGAACGACACCAAGACGGCTATTTCACGCTTCATAAGCTACAGCACACTATCTCCAATTGCAAAACTAGTGATGATATCAGAAAATCAAGGAATAAAATGCACATACATTATCAATAATGTAATGTGGCCTCATTTTGACGAAAGACCGACCAATGATATTGGTAACAAGGAGTTCAGTTTATTGTTGGATGGAGCAATGATATTTCTATCATGAAACTACTTGGTGTATCAGTTATTTACTAAAGTAATGCATCTAATAAAGTAAAATCAACTTACTTAGTAATTGCAAAATTATTAAAAATGATGAAGATAGCGGTGTGAAAGCCTTAAAACAATTGTTGAGAAGTAGGAATCTGAGCATTGATGAAATGCAATGCAATAGAGACTGACCTTTCTACTCGCAACACGTGTAAAATTGAAGAATATTTGGATACCAAGTTTTATTAGGGTAAATATCAGGATACTAGATAATTTATATAAAGATAAATTGCCTAAAATAAAGCAATTTATGAAATAAATATCCTTATATGCTATTGTTCAACTAATTTATTATAGTAGATAATTAATTTACTTCTAGATAAATTTTTGGATGTTTTATTATTAAATCTATATGTTTCTCGATATTTTTTGAGGTCACACTAGATTTTTTGGCCAAACACAAGTGGCAGCCATGCAGCACAAAACCAAGTGGCAGCCATGCAGCTGTAGACGAGCTTGTGTGAATATTGTTGCTGCATCGTAGCTACGTAATCTCTTTTTTATTTGCATGAGTGAAATGTTACTATATTCGTTCATCTTCATTAAAATATAATGGAAAGCAGCCTCCTTATATTCACAGCTTTTGGTCTGCCAAAGGCATTGATGGGCTTAGTACATTTCAATTAGAAGCAGTGTAGTTTCTCGCGGTAGTGTTGAGTCAGCCATGACGGGTGAGAGAGAGGCGCTACCTCACTTGATGACTGCCATCCGCACACTGACCGGTCGAGCTGCGCCTCGCACACGTGTAGCCGCTGCACGGATTCAACCAAAGCGAATCGGGAACTTCGGGCTCACACACACAAATTTGAGCCTCAGTGGTGAGCTTCGGCTACACGAGTCGCGCCTCACAGCCGAAATGTCCCCTAGTGTAAACACCCCTTTAGGCCCATTTCACACTGAGCTATCAAAGCAGCATCTAGCAAGCTCGCATGAGCTGTGTAGCAGATGGTCTGCAAGACTGGTAGGTAGGAATAGCATTTTCGCCTCGCATGCTGGATGTTGGATAAAACGTACGAGTTCAGTGTGAAGGTAACGGCTCGTAATAGTGCTATTCCTACCCACCAGTCTCGCAGACCGTCTGTTAGCTAACTCATGCGAGCTTGCTAGATGCTGCTTTGCTAGCACAGTGTAAAATGGGCCTTAGGAAGCAGGAGTACAATTGAAAATCGACTTTACTTCTCGAATTAATTTTTGATATTTTATAAGTGTCGAAAATATAATGGCACAATGGTATTTTTCCGCGTAGCTAAAATCTGTTGTATTAAAGTCCTGAAATAATTGAAGTTTCATTTATTTATACCGGTACATGTATGAGTAATATACTTTACTTAGCAAGACGTATATGTCCCAATACGTAGTCAACGTACTGACTAATCAAGTTTTCAGATGGGAAAACACATTATGGACGATAAAAGTGTTGCATAGAAGGTGCAAACAACTATCTCAAATTTCATAACTATTATCTTAAATTAAATTTTATGTGCGATAATTAAGTTCCAATATGACAACTTTAAATTTACTCTCAGGTCGTCAATAAGTTCGAAATGTTAGTTGAACTGGTCCTACGACGACGCCCTATGATAAATGCTGAAAACAGAATTAACAATTTTTTTTGTGGCTGATAAAACAGAATTCGAATGAATTTTAGCGAAAGAATGTATCAGTTAAAAAGTATTTTTTGCTTTTGTTCCTCACTAGGTTGCTTCGAAATTTGGAAGCCACAAACGGCATCGATTGGCCACTAACTTCTGAGTATCTCAATTTCTAACAATTTCATGGATCGATAAGAAATCTGTTACGGTCTGTGCAGCTCTGATTTTTTTCCACCTTGAGAATTTAAATCTTCCGGCTAAGAAAGTTGTGAGATTTTAATAACTATTTTCTTAATCGTTACTACCATAAGCCAACTCACCCGAAACAAATCCTGGCGACAAGTTGCTGATCTCATTACGGGAGAAGTCCACAGTTTTGAGCGTTGAGGCATCTGCAACTACAGCGCCTGTAGGAATTTCAGTAATTTTGTTGGCACCAAAGTCGACCAAGTCAATGTTTTGCAGTCCTCTGAACATGCTGATGGGGCTTTCGTCGAAAGTGGGTACAAATGTCTGCTGTGTGTTCCTCAAGCGCACTTGTTTAACCGAAGGACTGTTCGATACAAACCCTGGTGATACGATGATTTTATTAGAAGATAAATTGATAATTAATAATTTCTCAAAAACCATGTCAGGAATTGCGCTGTCTACTTCAATTTGGTTGCTGTTAAGGTAGAGGTACCCCAACATTTTATAACTTCCAAGCGATTCGAAGGGAAAAGAGCGAATTTTATTAGAAGACAGTCTCAGTTCCACCAAGGTTTCATGTGAACCGCTGAACACTTGTTCTTCTATGACTTCAATTTGCGTTCCCGCGATGTCGACGGTTTTGAAGCTAACATCGTATCCGAAAACTCCTGCAGGCAATGACGTTATTGAGCAGTTTGCACAGCCGGATTGTTTGATTGTCAGAATGTCAAATGCTTTAAAGGGAAATTCCGCCTTGAAGGCATTAGCCAGCTCGTCGACAGTTTCAGCTCCTGAGCAGTCGAGAGAAAGAGCATAGTTCTCATCGGACGTACAAACACAAGGAGCTATGGACTCGGCAATGGGACATGGCCACTCGTGTACGGCGACTCCATCGGAAGGATTCGCCTGGTCAGTGGCGCCAATTTGAAACAGAAGGAACACGGCACAAAACTTCGAAAGTGTCGAGTGCACGAACATTTTTATTCGCAATACTCTCTGGAATAAAGAGCAAACCTCATTCGGTGCTTGTTATACGCACTCTTTGTGGGAAATTTTGTCTGAGGAGGGTGCAGGTGGGATTTCTCACAAAGCAAGTTGATTAGAAGTCCTTGAAACATTATGCAGTGTACCCTCCGATGCCCACCAAAATCACGCAGTCTGCATTGATATCTATTATCATCTCGACTGCCGAATTGCGTTGGATCTTTCTGTGCAATAAATTTGTTTTGGGTCATACTTACATAAATGAGCTTATGGTTTTTACTTGGTATATCTACTACCGTAATTTCTCCTCAAACGTGAACTTAATTATCGCTCTCCAAGCTAAAATGTTTGAGAACGCGTGAAAGCCTCCACGTGACTGGAACTGGATAGCATTGTTCAGATCGAATTGTGGAACCGTTTATTGCAACGTTTGTGCATTTAATAGATATTGGAAAATTATTTGCTTGCTTATTATGATTCAAATTGAAAATTTCTGGAACTTATTAGAGATTTTGATGTCCATGGAATTGATGATCAAGCAACAGTACCGCTTGTTCTTCAATTCGAAGTTGGTCATGTAGAATATACATTCTACATTTTTTCTTTTCTTAGTCGTTTTACTAAATCGTGCACGAAGCACTCAGATTCCAAGCTGGAAATCTATTATTCAGTAAAGAGTTCTGTGAACTAAAGAGAACAGTTTGACCAAAATTCGCTCTTAGTTACAGAATTTTTGGTACAACTAACGACATTTGTGTTACCTGTTCGAAATTAAACTCGATATCGCACCCTCGCCTCGGTCCGCTTCTTCATAACTGTTGTGAGCGAGATTGTATTTCAAATGGGTCGCTAAAGATCATCAGTGGTTCTAATTTTCGATTGGAAAACCTGTTTTTTAACATGATTCAAATAAATTTTCAGAATCTTTTTTCATTTTAATGGGAGGGACGAAAATAGATATTATAATCTTTAATGACTCATCTGCTGTAGGAATACGAATACGTATAATAGAAAAATTAGAAACTCGCAATGAAAACGGGTGTAAATGAGTAAAGTAAATACTTTTCAGTTACAATCATCCAATATGGTATGACTTTGGTGACAAACTAAGAGTATTTCTCTTTAGCTGCTGTATTATTCCAAAATTGGGAACCTTTTTCAGCAGGTCATTCTGATGATATAATGCAGTTAAAGCTTAAAAATGGAGTAAATCATAGAAGTAACGAGAGGATCATAAATGTTCTTCTCTATCCGTGATGGAATAATGTTTGAGAAGCTGATTGACTATTTGCGTCTCCGGTTTCTACGAATATTCACCATCTTAACCTAGTAACTCTTGTAATTTACCGTGAAATTTCCCTTGATAAAGCTCCTGCGTTTACTAATATTCATGCAGTACTTTTTTTGGAAGCTTCAGTTAACTCTCGTTAGGTGCAATTTAATTTACCTATTTACATCATAGGATGAATTATTTTCCTGTGATATCATTCGTTTAATTGTTCATTTTCATGCAATACTCATTCAATAAATTAAAATGCAAGGTCGGGAAAGAAGCAGGGGGAAATTTTTCTCAATCACGTTAACTGCGTTGGGTTAAACCAAAGTTAAGAATTCCACTCAAATTTTAAGTCAATTGTAGTGAGCAACTTTGAAAATATCAAAGATTAACTGAATCATGCCTTCATTTAACTTTGATGAAGATGAAAATTGAGTTTTTGACTACTTGCGATTCAGCAGCTTTATGGAAATTCCCTCCGTGTACCACCGGTGGCTCACGTGGCGGTTAGCGTGTTAAGGATGAAATCAAGCGGCTCGAGAAAATGACATTGTAAAATCAAGATTAATGAACACGATGGTCCAAGTGGAACTAGGATGAGTTTCTGCAAAGGTCACGAGTATCGTACATTATTCTGTTATCAAAACTGGGTTAGTCAGCAGTTCTGACGTTGAGGAGATTCTTGGAAAAATAGGAAGCGTTCTAAAAGATAACGCAGTGATATCTATTACACGTGTACGCAATACGCGCAGCAACGCACATTTTTACGCAGCCAAGTATACGATAGCAGTTAAACATGTAACGGTCTGCACAACATTTTGTTTTAAAATTCTTGAACAAGCTTGAAGACTTATTAATTACTGTTTAACACTTTGTCTACCGAAGCAAAGTTGATAAGTTGGAAAACATTCTCTAATTCGTGGAAGTTAGATTTCAGTAACATTTATTTCAATTTCAGGTTTAACAGCCTCAGAGGGTTACTGTAGCTACAAATACGTTACAGGCTCGTGACCTTTCAAGGTGCGTGTGCTGTTCAGTTAATGGGTGCCGGTCAGTAATTCTTCTTTATGACGGAACTATTCATGTGGCAGAGAGAGTACGCTCAAATTGTAAACAGAATAGAAATAATTCAAATTTCACGTTGATGCGTCTTCATATTGCATCATCCTGACGTAATAATGACCAATTTACATAACAAAATGTAGTATGTTATTAGACAGCTATGTTACCCAAGAGTTATTAACAACAGTCGAACCTCGAATAATTCATCTCGTTATGCGGGTTTTAACATTCGCAGGTAACAATGTATGAATAACCGAGAATAATATTCATCATGAATTCAAATAACCGCAAGATGATGCTTTGCTCGGAGACCAATTGTACAGAAATCACATTTGTGAGTAATAGAGTAATGATAAATATTTCGTTGAGTTGAGATGTTACAAAAGAAATAATAAAGACCATTAATACTTTGCGTTTATGGCTGTCATGTGCCTTTCTTTAAACTCCTTATCAAAAGTTGAATTGGTTATAGAATGTGCGATTCAAATTCACATCCATAGCGAGCTCAATGTGTATGCACTCAACATAAGTCAGTTCAAAATAAAAATTGACGAGCTGTTCCTGAATAGGCAAGCAAACGCTTTGACACGTCAAAATTTGTTCGGTACTTTTATGTGACTTTCAGACGAACTATGAAACCGACTGCGAAAGAGAAGACGAATCCACCAGGAGAGAGAACTGGATACGTCCGAAATCAACTTTGAATAATTGAAAAATAAGCGAGGTTGTCAAATCGTAAAAATCTTTTGCATCAAGCGACTTTACCTTCTGCCTGCTTCCGATTATAGTATAGCATCATAAGCACCGGAAATCAATCAGCTTCTGCCGTTTCAACACCGTGGAAATTAAATCCATGACAAATCGAGACCATAGTCTATTGTCGCATTCGTGTCTCCATGAAATTTTCTTGAGAAGAAAACAGCCCTCAAAGAAAAGTTCCAACTCGGTGCTAGCTATTCAGCAGCGCTTTATTTGGGGCTGTTTTATGCGAACCATTCTCAAATAAGATATAGGTTATGTTTTTTTGAAAAATTTTCTCTAAAAAATTACAAATTGGGACTGAACAAGAAAACGATTATTGTAGTGTAATTTTTTGGGCCCTTTGATATTTTCTGTAACAGGAGGGTCAAGCTAGACAACGGTTTTCATTCAATAAAATCTGACAAACAATTCCGAAAATCAAGCCGACAAAATGAATCACTGAGGCTTTAGGCACGCTGTGTGTCTCTAAAGAAACATAATTCCGCTGCAAGCATCTAAAGAAAAACATTTTGACCTTCATTTTGACCTGACATAATGTTATCGTGTACTTGGCTGCACTTTCCCAAAAAGATAACCTCAAAAAAGTAGGACGCGATCTAAAATAATGACATATTTTCAGCCGCTTTTAATGCAACGTCACTCGTCGCATCTCACACTTCTTGCTGGCCGCCAGTCCTGTTTCTCCCTTTCACTTGTGTTCCGTTCAGAATTCCTTCTTTCGAGCCTGCGTTTAATATTGAGCGAAGCAGATCAGATGTTTGTACCTTCTTTGTTCAAAGCTTGTTGACGAAGTTATACGCATTTCTTTTTTCTCTGGTATTTTACCAGCTAAGAGGAGAAAAAACATGACTTTTAAATGTATAGTTTATTGGGATTTCAATCACTTACCTTTAATGAAAAATTATGAATTCAAGAAGAAGCTGTTGAGCTTGTGATTTCTTTTCCTTGAGTTCTCCTATTAATGTGATTATGCGATAGCCGTCGTTGCAGTGGAGACTCTCGTCTCTTTAGCCCCTACGACCAGTTATACGCTGTGACCACATGTTGACGGAATTAGGGTTCCGTTCATTTTCTTTCATTCAAATATCACTATCATGCACCAACATTTTGTTGTGGAACTTATTATAGATAAATGTTAATATGTAGCCATGAGATATCGAATATTTATACGTTTACTATGGGCGTATTTATATGTATTTAAAACACCTCAAATAAATATATATATATATGCATATATATATGTATCGTTGTTTCACGCGCGATAATTTCTCCGCGTTAATTACGTGAAGAACTCACGTACGTGACGTGAGCGTAGGAGTGTCCGGTGAGTACACCTCCATTAACAGCAAGACAAAAAAAAGAAAAAAGAAAAACATTGTATTTCCAACATAGTACGTACATGAAATGTCGATACATTAGTTTTTAAAATACCTAATCATCAACATTCTTAACTGATAATAACACATTGGTATCGTAATACCCGTGTAAAATGTTGAAAAAAAATGAACCGTACAAAAAGTTAACCATCCAAAAGAGAGAATTCATCTGGCGTCTACATGGGATCATTGTTGATTGTTTGTGAATATTTTACATCATGTAAATTAATCATGTAAAAAATCGCATAGGGAACTCTGAGCGTTCCTGCGGTAAACTGTGTCCTTCTCTACAGTAGAATGATTATTGTCTTCGCCGTAAGAACCGGCCTGGAAGCCACGGGCCTGGAAGCTCAAGATGCACCAGCAGCACGACAGTGGAAGCCACGGCTGAGGCAAGTGTGTGTGTAGGTGTCGTTATCGGCTCCTGCTTAGCCAAATTTGTACGACCAAACGCGGCTAGTCGCGCCTATGTTATGTTTCTGACCCTTTTTATACACTTTTAAGAGAATGTACTGCATTGTTTAATTACTGTGAAGGCCACACCGTTATTTGTTTCAGGACGATATTTGTTTACTCGTGTAAGCATTTTTATGTCTCGTTATTTTACAGTATGGAAAGCTTAAACTAACTTATGATATATTTTAACAAATATTTTCAGAAATTGAGGAAGTATTTTTTGCTAGTGTAAATCCACCAAATTCCAAGTCAGTGATTGTATTGTATTTTGAAGTTGTCACACTGAACTAATTACAATTATTATGTTTATTTATATACGCTCCAAATTATTTTAAGAACTTCGTACATTTTGCTTCAATTTATCTTCGCCGGGGTGCATGGGCTGCATTGAAAAGAATTTAATTTAAATTTAAGTATGCCTCAGGGATAAAAATATTGGCAGAATCTCACTTAAGAATTAACTACCATTACTCGTTCTTTTGCCAATCAATAACTGCTCATGAGAATGAAAAACACACCAGTAGTCCATTTTAACATCGCGCTTATGTTCCGTGGGTTAAGCTTCAGTTAATGCAGAAAAAGTGGACCAGGGGAACTACGCTGGTTCGCGAGGAGTTTTTTAGACTCAAACCAAGTGGACAAAAACGGTTGGCTTCTAGTCATCATCTTGAGATCAAGGTTGTCTACGTACTTCTAAGTGGCTAAGAAAAATAAGCCTACCTAAAACCAGAAGAGATATCTACATAACTTTATTGAAGGTTTGAAATTATATTAGCTGTATAAAATGTAATACAATCCAGTAATTAACTTCGAAATGAGTATAGATGACCTGCGATGAGAAGATGATTTCGTAGTAGGCTGAAGATCTACAAAATGTACAATATTTGACGACCTGTCTAGGCATTTACCTATCGTAATCTTGTATATGTGTTATTTAAGTCGGTATTTGTTCAAGGTCCGTTTTCCATGAAGTCAGTTTCAGACCAATCCTTTATTTTGATACCAATCCACTGGTCAAATTTTGTCCATGATTGTAATCAATGGACAGATTTGGCGATGGTATTCCTCTAGTTGCTTGTCCGTAAAATATTTTCGTTTATGTTCTTGAAATAGTTTGCTCTAAGAAATGACCATACACAGTAATTCTGTTTTTCATTTACGTGATTTCATCACTCGAGAGATCGAAAAAGATTAATCAAATAGGACCTCGAGTTCCCTGCATGACCTCAGTTTGAAAAATCAAGTGTGTCTGCACGCAGACATTACGTATTTGAATGCAATCTTTGGGACCTTCTAAAGCCTTCAGCACGTGAACGAGTGGAGATCTTTGTATCCGATTGTGTTAGCTTTTATTATAACAGAAGGTAGACATTGAGCGACAACTCTAAAACCTACCATGCAGTTTACAGAGAGATGTTGAAGTGAAACCAAATGTATGTGAGCAAGACGGCTCTTATGCATGGGATGAATCTAGAAACCCTAAAGAATAAAACATTGTTTATGCACAATGATAATCATTACGTATGAAGGCAGGAACATTGAGCAGCCTGAAGGTTAAGCTGTCTCTAAATTTGCTTCTCTGTAGCATTGTCGCTTTCTGTTTAGGATTTTTAGCGTCATTTTCTGAATGCCATTCGTATTGCTGCCACTCATTTTAGCCAATTTGTAATAAGTGAATACTATCCTAGTAAATGTAAACGAAGCCTTAAAAACTTGTTATCCATGTTGCTCTAAAGCTAAATAATCTAGTTGAACTAAATTGTGCAAAGTCGGTCTTGGGGGTTATACATAAACAAAAGCGAACCTCAATTTACATGGATAAAATTTTGTTTTTGTAACTTACACGAGGCTTGATTCAAGGTATAAATATTTGGGACTAATTTTCATCAGTTAGAATGAGGTTCACGTAAGATATCCTATAGCTCTATGACCAACTTTATTTTTCATTATGGTATATGTAGCAAAAATAAATATAGATATTGCATTGAAAATAAGCGCTGAATAATGACATTTATTTTCGCAATCGATGTTAGCCAGGAGTAGCAGTCTGAAGCGATGAACATCTTCCAAGCGATCGCAAAAAGTCGTTGGATCATTTTTTTGCTGGCTTGCTGAAAGTTGCTCCTCCAACCCACGAGTCCATAACTTCCCAGCGACGCGTTCTTTTAAGAGCTGAAATAGTCTTGATGTAGTCTTTTGTATGGTGTTCCGTAGTAGTTGAAAATTGTTTACTTACGGCATTGTCTTCATATCTGCACATCTTACAGTGCGAGTTATATTTAAACAAGACCCTTACTCTATATGTACCGCTGTGCAAGTCTTTGTTTCTTCAGAATTAACCTCTCAATTAGTTTAGCATGACTTTAACTTCAAGCTCGTATGTCTTAATTCCTTTCATGTTTTTGTCCACTACATAAAGTCGTTCAATCACGTGAAATTTTCTGTAATATCGCACTCGGATTTTGTAGCTGGTGGAAACACGTTGACGATTAACACTTGATGACAAATTTGAGGCGTATCTACGCAACATTTAAAATTGAATTTACCTCTCTCAATTGAATCAAGAGCTTGAAAGTGAAAGTTCAAACCATTAAATGGCGTTAACTCAATTAATTTTGTTGAATGTTTGATGTATTCAGAGAAATTTCAACTTTTCCCTTCTAACAGAGCTTTACGTTGAAGCTCATGCATAAACACGGTAAAATATCCGGGTAAAGAAACTGTTGAATTATCTTCATGAAAGCTTTTATGCCGTTTTTAGCCTACATTGAGGTCGGTCACGCTGGAAGACTACAGTTTCTTTGGCCAAAATAGTGGGAAATTATCCCTGTACCAAACTTCAGTGATATTTTCTCCCAGTACTGTCTCTTGCTGAAAGTTGCACAATTTATCATACTTGGAAACCGACTCAAGTACTTCCTTCAGAATTTCATTAATTAATGGTTTTACGATGATTTTAAAATTTGCAGACATAAAAATGAAACTGGACTGAAAGGTGAGAAAATGACATAACGTGAACATGACCCAGAACAGAAGCTGATTTAATAGGGTGCCAAATTCTTTACTATTTAAGAGCAATTTCAGATGCATTCTCCTGTATGATGCGATCATTACGCCGGTTGTGAGCCATCCCAAGTGTGAACAACTTTGATTTGTCCAAATGATTTCACCTTCTGTGCCCATTTCATATCGCTCAGAATTTTTTTTCTACCCATTCTTTTCTTCTTATAAATTTTAGGGAGGATTTAATTTTTTCGCAGGACGACATTCCCAATTGATCGGAGACTATCATCTTCCTAGTTGTAGCACTGTTACCACACTCATATGCTATCTTCCTAAAGGTCCTCTTCGTGTTTCGAAGTATATGTCCTCGAGCGACCTTAACTATAGTTCATTGTTGACGAGACCTTTCACTTCGAAGTCTCATACTCTGTTCCACGAAGTCTTGTTGTTAGGGGACTTAGTTTTTGATTCATCACTTAAAAACCATATTACGCGCATGTATTTGGCTTCACTTCAACATCTCTCTGTAACAGCCTGGCTATATGATTTTAGAATTATTACTCATTGCTTACCATCTCTTATATTAAAGCGCTACACAGTGTGATACGAAGATCTCCACTCGTTTTGTTTGTGCTAAAAGGTTTAGAAGTTCCAAAAGATTGCGTCCAAATGTGTGCTGACAGCGTGCAGACACCCTTGTTTACCACTTAGCTGAGCTCAAACGGTTGATACTGATGCCTTTAGATTTTTTGGAGTAATAAAACAGGAAGATTTTGCACTAGGCACTTTAATAACCGTTAGACGTCTCGTCGATGTATTTATTATCATCAAATTTACTGAATCCAAAATTCAAAAGTCTGGTTATTCACTGTAAGAAATCTCTGAATAGCGAAAATAATTGTTTAATAGTTTCTCATCGATTGAAGATTGGAGAATTGAACCGATTGGAAAATTGAAGACGTATGAAGAGTAGAAGTCATACTAAAACACTTTTGACTCGAACCTCTAAGAGTTATTCTTATAAGGGTACATCGAAAAATTTATTTTTGTTCAGTGTTCGGCTTACTGGAACAATTGAAATGGCACCGCAAAATATAGGCCAATTGGTAGTAGGCGATTAAGATATATATATATATTTTATGAGGTACAGTATATGCAAGATGTGTAAATACATACTTGCTGTAATCCTCTGAAATTTCAAGGTCTTTGAACAATTTTTCTAGATTTAATTACGACAGGAAAAATATACTGGGGCAAAATTATTGACTTCACTCATTTCTTTAATTTTGCAAACTTCATTTGATCATATAATATGTCAAACTGAACGTTGGGGTCTTTTTAATGTAAATTTAAGAGAAGAACATGACTGATTCAACAGTAGTTACCAGTTCAGGGTCGGCAGCTGTTTCGTAAGATTAGAGCAAGATGCCTGTGACAAAAGAGCATAGTGTTGTGGTCTGAACTAAAGTCACGAATTCTCATATCGAAGGTTAATGATATGACAAGGCCTCCACGAGACTGATATTCTCAAGTCAACCGTAAGGGCAACGATCGCAAAGAACGCAGGAGACAGTCGTGCCTTCAAGAAAGTGGGACGTGGGAGAAAAAATACTTTATCTGAAAGGACAGAAAGGAAAATTGTCAGATATGCCAAGAACAATCCTCGTGGCTCAAATAAGGACTGTGCGGCTGTGCTTACTGCCCCGATAGATATCACCGTGTCTTGCAAGACAATTAGTAAAGTTCTGAAGAAAGGTGGCCTGAAACACGGCTTACAAGATGAACCAAGTTTCTGAAGCTGATGCGTCAGAGAGCAAAGTTTTCACTCGCTACATATCATATGAGAAAAGTTTTCGTATTCTGGATATACATTTTGTGGTTGAAAGAGACTAAAATCGAAATCGTTGACCACAACAAATTCTCACACGTGTGCAGGAAATCTGGTGAAGCACATCTTTGAACGAACTCTTGGAAATTGATGTTTTGGATTGATGTATGGACCTGAAAAAATTATTATTTTTAATGTAATTATGGAAAACAAAGAACGTGTTGAAATCTTGATCAGCAACCAGAAAAATTCTACTGGAGAGTTCTGTCTGAGTCTCCGTTGTAGCCTTACAAATACAGGACAATGGCCAAACGATTAGTTCTAAATAGCTTAGGAGTAGTTGAAGAACAATAAAATTAACTTTTTGGAGTGGCTATCACAATCCAATCGAAGACTTTAATCCAATAGCGAACTTATGGAAAATATTAAAGTGAAAATGTAGCTAAGAGAAGCCTTCAAACATCAAGCACTTGAATCAGTTGAAGAATGCTCTAAATTGGTGAAGAATTAGCAAAAAAGATTGCGTTTAATTTTGGCTCTTAAAGTTTTGATTGATTATTTATCAGTTCAGCAATTTTCCACAGTAATATTTTTCTTTTTGTTATAAAGTTTAGCATCATTGGGCAATAGGATTAAAATTTCAAAGGATTATTGCTCAATAATATCTGGACGACTTGCATAAGCATTCAAATAGAATGATACTATTTACTTCCCCATATGAATTTGCCTACACTTTGCCGTGCCAAAAGTTATGCCAATCACTGCATATAGGGCAGATTTTGAAAGGTGCAAAACATTTTTTTCTCAGAATTAGCACCATTCCTTTACCCGAGCGTGTTGCAATTTCAGATACCAAACATTGTTGGATTTATCGCCGCTATAGTGACGATTGAATACTTTCATGTTTGATGATTTTGATGTCGAATGTTGTGGGTGAACTTAGTTCTGAAACATTAAACTTTGATGCAGCACATGAAATATTTTTTTTTCGCTGGAAAGTACTCGAGAAAAGTTTGGGTGAAATATATTTAAAGTTAGATTAAATTAAATAAGAAAATACATATTTTTCAACACAAATTTCCTTTGAATAAGGCAAGTATCAGGACATCGCATGAATTCACTAATATTTTCAACAATATATTTTTTTCGTTGAAGGGCTACACAAATTCAATTTTAATGCGGCTTTTCTCCGTATTAAACTAAATACGAATGATTTTCGCGTCGTAACTTTCTAAGGTTCTTAATTAAGGGAAATAGTTGAAGTCGGTCATGGACTTCTGCTGCATGAGGTCCGAGGCATTGAACTTAACTTTTCGTGCTGTTGATCCTTACAAAAAGCAAATGCTCGATCCTGGGTTACTACTCTAAATAAGCAATGGTTGAGTGTCTTTGCAGCATCTTACAGTTACAGAAGAATTGAATTGTGGAATACAGCAGTACAATTCATTTACATATATGCTTCATTTTAATAGTGGAATAAACACTGCGTTCTTTTGTATATTTACACGGCGTTCTTTTGCATATTTTACGCGGCTGCTGAGCCCTGTGGACTCAGAGATTTAACTGCAGTGAACTGAACTAATCACTAATACGAAACTTCGTAGCATTACTCATCGCATGCAAATATAAAAACAACGCTCGATTCATTAAGAGTGAAGATTTAGCTGAAGACGGATTTTTAGCGAACTCCTTTTTACCAAGCACGTGCAGCTACGAATAGTAATAATTTCACTCCAATTTATGGAAAATAATAAAATGTTTGTAGCGCTCATCATCCACCCACTCATTATTTTCACAGCTTATTTAATTTATTTGTTGTCATTTATATTTATTAAACCTCAACATTTGGACGGTCTACCTTGCCATACACATGTTTACGCAGCAGGTGTGATAAAAGGAGTGGGGAAACTACAAAGGGAGTCTATGATTGATTAATCCAGTAGAAAGGAAAATAGAAAATCGAAAAAATTATATAAACTACTATGGGGGTGTCACGATGCATGGCTTTGTTACGATCACGAATATTCTACTTGGTTCTCTGACATCTCATAGACGTTGAATACGAACGGTCTCTTAATCACAGCCGGTGTCTTTCTCACGGGATGATCTGTCCTTCCATTTGAACCCTCTAGACTCTTGCTTGCAAGACTGCTGATGGAGGAATAGAATCAACGAACTTAGTCCTTCGTGGACTGCGTGAGGGTCCGATGAAGAAGCCGTGCTCCATTTATATCGAAATTATCTTCGTGAAAAGGGCCACCGGCAGCTCGAGGGTCATTGATGTCGAAAATATCGGACTGCGTGTGGAAGACAGGTTTCCTAAATGAGACCTCTGAATATTATAACTGAGTATCAATTTCTACATTTAATTCCGATAATTCCAATCGGAAAAAACACTAAACCAAAAATTATATTATCTGACTGTTTTTTTCAACTTACAACGTTCATGTGAGTACACCCATCCAACTTTCTGTCTCAGAACACTTCATTTTATTTTCTACAGAAACCGCTTCTATGGGCACTGCCAGGCGACTCATCAGAGTTATGTTCATATTGTTGGCGTGTTATGTAGGGTTGAAGCTGTTCATAACCCCTGATATACCCGAACTCGACCCTGATCCGTACTGGGGTCGGGGTGAACGCAAACCCGGCTCCACTAAAATCAGACCCTTCGTGATCGACATACCGTCAAAAGTGAGTACTCAGCAGGAATAAATCCTTGATAACCGCAAAAACTATATTGAAATTAGATCTAGGTCAATTCATGTTAAACTATGTCGCAACATGAACTACCTTAAAAGTATTTTAAAACTCAGTATTTTTTTATTTTTTTTTAGATTAGATTGAAATGAAACACATTCAGGAAGCAGGCTCTTTTAATAATAGAGCTTCACCTCATTTTGGACAGCAAACTTGTATCATCTAGTCTTCTGGCAATTCATATTTTTTTATCTTTTGTATTCGGGGGATAAAATATTGGACAAATAACTAAGAACTTCTGAACTGAACACCTGCCGGAAATGTTATGTCGGTAATTGTACAGTAAATTTTGGGAATTTATTTATTTTGTATTTCAAATGAGAATGATTCGAACTTTCGAACTCCAAATGAAGATCTTTACTGAAGTAATGGATACTCCAAAATGTAAATAAATAATTGGAATGAGGTATGCTCAATGATAGCAACCTAAAACAATCACTCAATGTTTTGACTACGTATGTTGCCTAGTGTTCATGGTCATTTCTGGATAAAAATGAAGAATTCACGAACCTAGTCGACCAAATTAAACAAATCATTTTTCAGTGCAGCCAATGCTGAATGAATCACCGTGATTCAGCCTTAGCGCAAATAAAATGCTTAGGACTATGTCAGAAAAATAACAAGAGAGAATTTCTACAAGTTAGCGAAGCGCATCAACATTTTTCAACTGTTTACGGTACCCTATGTCTTCTATGAAAAAATTTCTTGAGATGCTATTCTACTACTGTCATAATTCCCAAAATAAACGTTTACATAGCATAAAAAATCAGATAACCCAATAGGTGAAAGGGTATAATTTCGTGAGGACATCGTGCAAATAATGAACATTTCACTGAATTTGTATAACAAGGTATGATAAAAAAATACCACAGTGGATGGAGCAAATCAGTATTTCATATTGAAAGATAGAAATGTGTGGTCTGAGAAAGCAAAACAGAAATCCTCAACAAATCAGTGCTGCGTAGGACGTGGAAGAAATGAAGGCCGTCAAATATATCCCGTTAAATATGTTTTCCGTGAAATGTGTTCAGTAAGCCCCTGTTCTCCCCAGGACGTGGAGGACCTGCAGGCGCGGCTCGCGCTGCCCCCGCGATTTGCCCCGCCGCTGGAGGGCGTCAACTTCTCCTACGGCGTGGACTCCACAACCATGGCCGTCATCCTCAAGTACTGGAGGGACTCTTATGACTGGAAGAAGAGGGAGAAAAAACTCAACGCTTTCAAACATTTTAAGTGAGTCCTCTTCTTTTTAACTTCTACCTATCTTTTGTGATGAAACGCCAACATTTTCTATACGATAAACCGTCAATTCTTCTGGAGCTTTCTTTTAGTGTACTTTCAGGACATTATTGTTCTTGTGTGACTCGGTATCGATCTTTAGGTTCAGCTATCTTAATTTAGAGCGGTATCTTACTCCCACTATAGTCCGACCAGAGTGAAATGACCGTTTAGAGGTGGTTCCCAGAAATAAACGGTTGCCAAATCATAAACCCCATCCCATCGAAAATATTATACAACAACGATAATTTAAGCAAAAATTGGGAAACTTCTATTATCAAAATATATTTATTAAAATATTCTTTCATGCATTAAGCTATATATGTATATTACATTTATAATGTCCGCACTCCTGGTACATTTGACAAGACTTTTCTAGGAATTCATACATTGTTGCCCCATATTATTTGTGTCACGTGGGGGCCATCCGGTGTCAGATGCCTTCTGGTCGTGGTGTACTGTACACCTGTTCAATGAATTATTATTATAGGTAATTTTTAAATCGTTAATTACTTGATTATACCAAATACATATTCTTTATATCGTTCTTTTTTCCTGCCTCGAATAAAATAAATTATATATTAGTTAGCCCTTAAAACTAATTGCACTAAAGAAAATTTACCCTCAATGGCAATTTAGCACGTGGATGACGTTTCATGCCCTGTCCCCAAACGGTCATTTCATTCTGGTCGGACTATAGTAAAAATGCTGCATTAACATTTGGGAAAACATTTTTGCAGTCGTCACCTTAAATTTGGAGTAGAACACAACTCTCATATAACTTCGATCAAAATCGAATATTAAGAATTATTAACTAAAACCTTTGCATGATTTCTCCATTAGAAAACACGGTCGTCAACGGCACTGAACGGCAAACGATTGTCAGTTTTCGATACCGTTGGTAGAGATTTCTGATAGGGCTGGTCAATGTGTCATCTTACTTCAAATGCTCGTGAGATATATTCCTTTTAACTTGGGTACTTCATGGAAAATTTGAACAGCATGGTTTATAAGCAGCAAATTTTAGCTTTTTGAGAAGAACCTACAACCCAAATACATGAATATCAGTTGGGTCTTGCGCGAATTTCTTTATCGAACAAGAGCGAACTGTAAGGCTGTGGGAGTACATCTAGACATTGGGACAAATAAGGTAAGGACAATGAAATAGCAGAACGTGCTTTCCAAAATATATTCTGCTAAAATGCGAAAGGAGATGCCTGTGGATGGTCTATCGAGTTAGCCGAGAGGTAGAGTGAGAGATCTCGCAACTACAACATCAGTGCTTCTCGCTCTAAACTCGAGGTTGAAACTTCTGCATGATGAGAACGGAAAAAGAGGTCTCTAGGATATGTTGTAGCTGCGATGGTTGTTAAATGAACATATTCTGTAGAGAACGCTTCTTACACAGGCCTCACTCCGAAATCTGTGAGCTGCGTGGTCTGGCGGCCTTGGAAGCACGTTATTGATGCGCCAGCTTAGTGTATGGTATTCGTACGAGTAGCTTGCTCTCAAGTCGTAGTGAGGGCTATTAGGAAGTACCGAGCCAGAGTCTAGCTAGGCGGCACTATTGAGTGGTAAGTCGATGTGTGGTATTTACGAAAGTAGAACGCGGTTCAATTTTTGCGCCGAGTGATGGAGTCACTACTTGTTTAGAACTGCAATGTGTATTGTATCAACAGCTTTCGCTGATGATTCAACCTGAAATAGCTCATTTCTTCGAAATTAGCATTGTTTTTTATCAAATTTCAATCACTAAGATAGCTTCCTCTGATAATTTCAAGTTTACTCATCTTTTGCGTTCATCATTAATTGTTCTCTTGGACTAAAATTAATGCATCATTGCCTCGTTTCTTCATGGCTTCTCAGTGAAACGTTATTGAAAAGTAAATACATTGAAGACTCGATTTATATTTCCCCAAAAATAGTTCTTATTCATTATAAATGAAGTTGGTTTTTCGGTTAAAGAACCCTCTTTTCAGAACCCGCATCGAGGGCTTGGACATCCACTTCATGCGCGCTTCGCCCCCAGCCAACAGCGGCAAGACCGTCCGCCCGCTGCTTCTGCTGCACGGCTGGCCAGGTTCATTTGTCGAATTCATGGACATTTTGCCGCTTTTGACGACCCCGCGGCCCGACAGCGAGGTTGTCTTCGATGTCATCTGTCCGTCGCTTCCTGGATACGGCTTTTCTGAGGCCGCCGCCAAACCTGGTGAGATGATCTACTACATTGAGAGTAAGGCTGCGAACGAAAAAAATAGTTACACAAGACTACTCTGGGATAAGAGGGTTAATTAAATGAACACGTTCATTGCACATCACTCTATGAGATATTCTGAACTCATTAAAATTGTTTTTCGTTATTTTCTAACTGGTATTAATTTCGTAGCCTTTAATATTCCATTTTGATACCTTAAAATTGATTCAAACAACTGTGAAAGAGTTCCACTGCTACGTTGATTTATGGGTGAAAAGAATAGCTTCTTTTATAGAATAAGAAGAAATAAGTAAAAAAAGAAAGAATAAAAACAGCATACTTCCAAAAAGTTGAAACAACAATTTTGATGTTGAAGGAAATTTTCCAATATATAGGCCTTATATCTAATAGGTGGAAGAGCCATGATAAATATCTCAACATCTATAACAGTGGTTGAGTCTTGTCGTGTTGCTTCAGGTGTTTCTGTGCACGGAAAATAATTGCCGAACGACACGACTTGAAATATGCACTGTTCCTCAGGCAAGGTTCAACCCCGTCGTCTTTATTTGAAGGTGTCAGTCGCCATGGATCTCTAAGTACATTAGATATAAATACATAAAATTTCTTGCGGTTTCCATACTCGGTTGATTTACCTAAGGGGCTTAAATCCCGTACGCAATTTTCATAAATAATACAAACCTACGTACAACCGCGTTTTTCGAATTTATGCCGCCACTTTCCAGTGCAGTTTAGCAGAGATCTAACAAGAAGGTTAATGCACACGCGTTAATAAATGACATGTAAAAATTTTTTTCCTTGCCATATATAAAATTGATGCAATTGAGAATAAAGGAAGCAAAAGAGCTTTTGCTTCGAGCACCGGGACGAGACACAATCAAATTCACGAAATTCATTTCATTTTATTAAGTGAGTCAAGTCAATGTTCATATCAGTTCTATGAGATTCGATACCTTTACTTACACTTTTCATCAGGATACGACCGTTATGAATGTTTTACCGTCCCCTCGTTTTTTAGTGGACTATATTGTGATTTCCAGATAATTTGAGGCATGAAATGCAATACAATCCCTGTCCTAGGTTTATCGCTTCGATTCCTGTGTTTATTTTGTAAGATATTTAAGGCACTGATACTAAAATGTTTTGTATCATGATATAAGTAGTAATTACTGTTTCCGCTCATTTGAAAGGCAAATTTAACCACTCCATACGTGTCATTTTAAGATCACCCTCAATATGATGCGCATAAATTGATATTGAAATGTTCACGTGTAAGTTAAATTCTTGATTTCACAGTGTAAATCTCCTGTTTAAATGACAAATAACCAGCAACCATCAACAAATGCACCAGTTATATATTATAATCTTGTTCGTCGAGAGCGCATACTCATAGTTTATTGGTCCTTTCTACGTACCTGGGATCAGTACCCGGTTGTTTCCTATATCAATATTTCGTGTATTCCAACTCAGTTTGTTCCGTATTCTGCTCATTTCGTCACTTTGTTTGCTCCTCGATGCCGTTTTTTCATCTGTCATGTCTGCTTCCACAACTTTTTTGTTTCTTTTTTTTTCGTGCTATAGTGTTCGTTTTCTTTTACCATATCGCTTAACATTCCAGTATTTACTATCGTTTTTCTACTCTCTTTTTTGACATACCATTTTGAAATTATAGCTCCCAGTTTGATCTACCATTATGATAAGTTTTGTGCCTTCTATGATCTTCTATCTATAATCATTTGTAATCATCTTTTTGTTCTACTATATTTTATCTTAGTCTAATTTTGTTCTATTGTCTTCCACCTTAGTATAATTTTGAACTACAATCTTGATTGTTCAACTCTAGTGTTTTTTATACTGTTGTATGTGTTCTGTTATCGTTAAAGCTCTACGATCATGCGTGCTCATCTACCATGTGCGTTCTACTCTCCTTTACATTCCACCACCTTGCGCTTTCTATCCTGCCCATTTCCCTTTCCAGATTGCCCTGCTTTACCCATTTGAGCTGTCACTAGAACACTTTCACTCAGGTACGGATGTGAAGCCTGTTGCAGTTTCTACCAATCACTCGTATCGAAATATACGATAATATTTTTTTATCTTTGCAGGATTGAACACGTATGCCATGGCTCAGCTCATGACAAAACTCATGAAGAGGCTCGGCTTAGACAAGTTCTACGCGCAGGGCGGGGACTGGGGGTCTGCGATCAGTCTCGACATGGCCACTGCCTTCCCGGAAAAGTAAATCTTAAATACTCCGTAATTTTTCTCTGGTCATTCATGACGTTCTTATTGATTATATGTATGACATTTTTTGGCTATTAGTGATGCTGCTGGAGGAATTAGCTCGTTCGTAACAAGCTTACGTATTTTCACTTCTAGTGCTTGATGTTTTGTCTCCAATCTTTTAAGTTCGTTAAGAGTATAAGAGAATAGTCTCGCGCTTTGGGAGCTTTTGTCATGTAATTTGTAAGTTTGAGTCTTACCTTACAAATTTGATTCGTTATAATCCTATTTCATGATTTTAAGAGTCGTCTTTACTTGTCTTAGGGTTGTATCATGAACTCAGGTTCGATCTTTTATCCTACTACCGCACACTATCTGCAGCATCCAAATAACTCAATCTGAAATAAGTTTATGTCATTTTATAGGGAAGTGTAGTTCATTATAAGCTTATCCCGCTGAGGGGTGATTGTTTTTCTGCGGAAAAAATGTTTTGCTGTTAAAGAAATACACTCGTCCGATTAGTCTCAAACATTTCACAGTTCCATCAATTGATTAACACCTGCAGAGTAGGCTACCTATGATAGCCTTCAACACTTTGTACCACTTTTATGGGAATACCTAACTGTATCATTTCATTACCCCGCGTAAAGTACCATCGATGCTCACCTTAAATTATAATCCTCATGTTTTGAAGAAAACCGTATAAGTAGCTGGTCTATTTTTAACGCGATCGCTTTTTGAATGTAAAAAAAAAAACCTGGTGGATTTCCAACACTCTCCGTCCCCATTCTCTTCTCTAATAATTCCCAGTAGCAATTGCACTAAAATTTACTTAAAATTCCTGGAGTGTGCGGTATTAAAACTTTGAAATAAAATTTCTTGCTTGCTATTCGTTTCTTTGGATGTGTTGTTGTAGAATTTCAAACTTTAAATTACCTTGATTCTTCAGTTGGGCAAAGAAGGGTGATAAAAATCAAGCGTCAATTTGACAGGTTCAAATCTTTGCATGGCTTCATTGTGAAACGAGTCGTGGGGATTCCTTACAGAAGCTGCAGTTGAAACGATACAGTTTTTTTGCAACTCCTCGTGTGAGTAATGAGCTACCCCTCACAGTTGAGTACAAGAGCATTTAATTAAAAAAAAACAAGCAATCAAATGTTTACGAACATTTCAGTGAACTTTCAACTTCATTGAGTAAACTAAATCTAGATTTGGAAAGAACAAAATTGCGCTGTGAGGTCACTAAGATATGATAATCACTTCAACTTTTATTATGACAATTTCATGTGGTTCTTGTGCGGTATCATTCATTACGTCAAAGAAATTGATACTGAGAAAAAATGTGAGATAAAACTTTATATCAAGCAGTCGTTTTCATTCGATTTTGTCTTTCCAAAATTCAGTTTACCTAGGTATAACCTCTACTTCAATCCCTTTAACAAGCAAAAGATTTTCCACGTTTTTTTTTCATCGGGTGTGAAAGTAACTTTAAGTTTCATTTTTACATATGCCTAAAGTGAATTAGTTTTAAGAAGGACAGTGGCGAAGTAGACTAAATCGTTTACTGCAGTAAAATGGTGTCTCAGGTTGTACGGGCTTCACGTGAATGTACTGAACGTAATGACGCCGGGTATAATGGCCAAGCTTCTTGCCGGAGCAGTTCTTCCTTCTGGGACGATCATGGAACCACAGCTCGAACAAAAATGGTACCCGCTACTGAATTTCTTCGGGAGTTTGGTGCGAGAATCTGGCTACATGCATCTCCAGGCGACCAAACCTGACACCTTAGGTGAGCAAAATTCCCGTCGCTGTTATTGAAACCTACTTGTTTGGAAATTATTTATGTTGTGGCTGTATGCATTTCCAAGCCATTGAGACCCACACTCTAGCTGAGAAAAATTATTGTTAACTGCTATTGGAAATAACTGTATGCGTTGAGATTTAGTTGTTGTGGTTCACGTTAATTTTCATTCATATTGGCGTGTCAATGCCAGAAAATAAAGTGCCTGAGTGAGAGATGTAGCACCCTGATTGACATCGTGTACTGTACATTGTTTTCATTAACGAGTAACATTAAATTATTTTTAACAACTAAACACTTTTTGAGGAAGGCTATCACGGAGGAAGTGAGAAACTCTTTTTAGAACTCTCTCTGCACTGAAAGCAAAGCTTATATCGGGAAATGTCAGTGTTCACTCATTAAAAATTCTCGATTGATTTACATTTTAACTTGAAAAACTTTCATTCAATCTGATTACCGCAGGTGAAGCAAAGTGTCTGATTAATATGCTTGTGGGACTTTTTAAAACAACTTTTGAGTCAATAATTTCAAAATCATTATTGTTTTTTGTTCGAATTTCTCAGGAATCGCACTGAATTCTTCCCCACTTGGTCTTGCCGCCTACGTCCTGGAGAAGTTCAGCTCCTGGACCAACCTTGCGAACGCGCACGAGAAGGATGGCGGGCTCTTGAATCCTCATTTTACCCTCTCTTTAGACGCCTTACTCGACAACATTTGTGTTTACTGGTACAGTGATCGATTAAACTGGTTACTATTTAAATGACGTTCAAATAGATTTCTCCCATTGAGTGAATACTTATTCATTCAAGTTATGCGATGTTGTACTTGAACCTCAACTTGAACGTGTACAAACTAGTCCCAGTTATTTCCAGCCATTAACTTGGATCAATAATCGTATTGGTTGAGCGAGTGAGAGTAATATTTGCATAATTTTAATGAAATTATTCGAGATCGATTGCTTTTTTAGGAAAATTTGTGCGTCAATCAATTTAACATTGACATTGTAAGTAGCCTGGAACGTTTTCACACTGATAAAACGGTTTCGTCAAATTAGTGTTTTTTAATTGTCATATTTTCCCCCAGTGAGGTGAAAGCAATGTAAACTATGAGGAAATCTGTGTCATAAGCCTTAAAGACCTTCATTTGCGGTGAATCTTGTTCTGAATTTTGAGTGGTAAAGCAGGAAAACGTCCAAGATCTTTGGTTGTGATCTGTTGATACTAATGAACAATTCTTGGACTGCCAGTCTAAACAATCAGCAGGCTTACGTTGATCACACCTTCATACTCTAATTAGGCCGCCGTCACACGGAGACCAAATGGTAACGTTTCATCATAATTTTCTACAGTCAGCGGCACCAATCGGTCTGCCCAGCGCCACGAAACCGTCAGATTTCAGCCTTAATTTTTAGTAACACTTCCTTTTAGCGTTGAATTTTCCCTCTTACTACTACTTCATAGTTTGACCGTTCCTTCTTAGTTTAATCGTTTTTTTCATTAGCGATTCTTCTCTCACTTCATCAAATTAGTTTTTTCAGGTTATAAATGTCTATGAATATATGACTCACACTGTTGCTTTATTTTCCATAGAGACCATCACGTGAGGTTTCCAGTTTAATGCAGTTGCTATTAGATCCCAAAACACGGAAATTATTTTCTTCGTTAATAAATGGATCTCGTATTGCTTTAGGTTCACGGGCACCTCTACGAGTGCCATGAGGCTGTACGCAGAGTCCCTCAGTGCAGACTCCCCCACTGAAACTTTAGCTAAGTAAGTTTCCAAAGTTTAAAAATTAAATTATACTTTTCTCCCTGCCAACCAAGTGAGATATGCAATATTGTTGGTATGAGATATGCAATATAATTGGTATGAGATATGCAATATTATTAAGAAAATTTAATCGGATCACTGGTCGTCTTTTATTTTGTATTCAGTTAGTGGAAGAGTAATTGCAAGTACGTTTGTGTGCATTCTAAATTAATATTTAGGGCAGAACTAGAATGAAAATCCTATCCTTAGTTGGTTTCTCCAAACTTGCATCCCTTGCGCAAACTAGTGAAACATTTTTATTCAAAAGTGTTTGATTTTTATGATTCTGAGTTGATGATTTCAAAAAGTCCACGTATTATTTAACTGGGCAAACGGTCTTCAGGTAATGAGAGTTATGCTCGCTGGCCCTGAATTCAGCTTTTCATTCAGTAAATATCATGACAGTCTGTTTGGGTGGCATTCGATGGATCAAGCGCTGTGGGTCACACGACCAGATCGCTGGATAAACGAAGTGCCCTGCAATAATTAATTGAAAGACAATGTGAATCTACGAGTGCACTGTGGAAGGAAGATGTAGATTAACTTGAAATCTACTCTAACTTGAGCTGGGGTTTCGTATTGTTACGTATTCGCTCAACGACGCTTTAAATTGTGCCAAGCAGAGTAGGTGCAGTTAACCCAGTTCGGAGAAAGAATAAATGTTATTGAAAATGAAAATTATTTTATTTCATTTTAAACAAATTTATAGTCCTTCAAAGCTGAGACGAGTTATTCTAATTAAACAGTGATATGACGATTCTTTCCTTTTCTTATCTATACGTTAATTGAATAACGCATAATTCTTTGTCGACCGCAAGTGAATATCAACCATTTGATCAAAAATTCTTAAATTTCATGCTTCGAAACGTTTGCGTCAATATTCATTGATTCATTTCGAATTAATATTCATTGACTCTTCTTGATTCATAAGAATAAGTTAATAGCATCACAAGCTTAAATCAATCATCGGGTGTGTGATGTCTGCTGTCAACTTTCACTCTGTCGCGATTCGGAAGGAGTCGCTGAGCTGTGCATTAACACAAATGTTCAGCCGCAAATTTGGTGGTTGCGTACAGATTATGATAAAACTTTAAAATCGCCGGTAATTGATTTGTATTGATTTACTCGACATTTTTTTGTTTCTCAAGTCGTGTGGATTTTTGCACGTGTTTTTATCTCACTAAAATGTTTAAAGAGGGATTGTTAGAAATACTATGCTCTTACGGCTTTATTCAAAGGGAGTCCATGAATTCCAGTATCAAGGATTTATGTAACATAAGTATTTTTATCTTCCTGTACCTTCTTAGTACCAGTTCTATTGTGAATTTGAATATAAAAAAGTTTTCGTTGCCCTTCGTCTTGTAGTTAATTTAATTTATCAATATTTCTTATTCGTGTTCACGTGAAGAGAGAAAGTCGATGTTGGCAAGAGTGCTGCAGCCATCGAGTTGATTCTCTGTTTATTTTCCAGCATACCCACGTCTGTGCCAGCTGGGCTGGTCAACTTCAAAAACGAAATTGTAAAGATGCCCAAAAACTTCGCCGCCCATAAGCTGCACAATTTGGTTTCATACACGTAAGATCTAGAATTAGATGCTCCATCCTAGAATTAGATGCTCCATGCTCAACCTCTTTTTTGTTAGCTCAGATAGCACTCTTCTTTTTTGTTCCGTATTGTAGCTATTTGGTCGTGTATTTTGTACTATATTTTGTTCAATAATGTAAATAACGGAGTGAGTACATTTTTGAAGCTCCTTTCTTGCCTTCTCTTTTTTGTGTTTTTTTAGGGGTTGAGGTACGTGGATAATTCTTACGAAGGATCATTTTTATTATAACCCAATGTTGTTATTCGCATTGTAGCCGCATGAAAAATTAACTCAGTTTTTTGCACTGGTTCCCAGGGTGCTAGACTCCGGAGGGCATTTCGCAGCGATGGAGGTGCCAAAGCTGTTAGGCGACGACATCTTCAAGTTTGTGAACGCCGCTGAAGATCAGCTCAAAGAAAAAATCAAAAAACCTAAAACCTCGGAGCTCTAAGAATGATTAGTTTCGATTTGCACTCATTTTAGAAATTTTCTTTAGTGAATAGTTCTTTTAGGTTTATGAAAAATACAACGATGATAAAAAAACCTTCAAAATTTTAGAATGCTAGTGAAATGAAGTGATATTTCCTGTTCATCTTGAGGGTATTATCGTTCTTTTATGTCATGGAAGAAGCAGTTTACTGTGCAACAGTTTACACTCGTTAGACGCAGTATTTCTATTTCACGATCTAATTAACTTGCACTTTACTTTTCTTTGTTTTGGCGTATAACCCCTTTCATGAGGATCATTTCCGCTTTCATCATTCTTCCAGTTTATTTTCCAGAGGACTTTAACCTGTAAAAATGCAACTCATACAGATACGATATTTTTACCCTTTAGTAAATAAATTTGCGAAAAACTTGTTGGTAGCAAACAGGTGTACTCCATCAAGCTTGACAAAAGAATAAACCTGATTTTTCATCATTAACAATATCTATACCGTGGACCAAATAGGCAACGAAGCCTCTACAGCAAAATATTCTTTACGCTGCATGGGGCATTCCATTAGTGTATCATGAGGGCATAACGCTGCTCGTGAGGGAGGTTATTGTACTAACGTTATGAGTTTTCTAGTTCTGGTGCCTATATTCAACACTGAAAGTCTCATGCTTTTCGCCGATGTTGCGGCCATGAGACAGAGATACTGACATTCGTTCTGTCCAATGTTGTCCATATAAAGCTGAATATTTTCTGTGCTTTTTCAGTAACTGTAGTATCGCCAAATATGTTGTGTCGTTACTTTCAGCACAACATGAGGTTAATGTAACTGTAGCTGCAAACTACAGTATCGGTAGCTTTAGTACCGTATCTGAAGCCTTAACTTCAGGAGTAGGAAAAGGAAACTCTTAGCTAGGTTCCTATTCTTGTACTGTTCCTGCAGTTCACACAGCTTGCTCTTAAGTCTAGTGCGAAACAAAGACTTCCGCCGCCGCACCATCCGGCGGCGTCTGCGGTTGGGGCGCTTCCGACTCATCCGAACTCAAGCACGATAAGGACATCCTGTGAGCCTGCCATGCGAGGCCCACGACAAGCATCTTCCGGGACTCGTAAACCTAGGCCTCCGGAACTCTTACTCATAAAACCAGTGTAACTATAACGATGCATATTTTATTATATAACAGTATCCTCGTTTCAATAGAGTGCTAGGGATGATTTAATCTAATTTATTATCATGAATGAAAGTTTTCTTCAATGTATGTTAGTTACCCGACGCGCCATGCGTGCCTACCTGTTGTTATTTCTCAATAATCATTGGTCTTCGGACTACTTTGTAGTGATGTTTACCGTAAGCACCTCTCTCACTACGATGCCTGTGAAATGTCTGTGTAAAATTGATTTCTCATGGGGAAATTTATGCGATGGAACTCACTCAAGATGTGTTTCTTCTCTGCCCTCCCTTGCTCCTCTTCACGGCACATGATGCACGAATGAACATTGCGCGATGGCAGCAGAACTTCTGCATTCAACAATACTGCTGTTGAAGTGTTGGGCTGCCGGCGCTGGTGCTAGCAAAATTCCTTTTTTTCAAACGATCTATAAAATAACTAAATAAGCATCCACTTACGGGGGGAGTACTTATTTTATGATAAACAGACGTGGTCTGGAAGAAACATCAGATCGTACGCAGCGAATATTCTAAGGCCCTTATATACGTTTCTTTCTTAGGAAATTGTCTTATTGATGAGGGCAAAGCTTTAACATTTGAAAAAACAAGTGTATGATGTTTTGATTTTGTGTTCATCATCTGCTTTAGACACCAGTTAATGTTAGACCTTTTAACTAAGTTTATGCCGTCACTCTTGTTTCATTTTCCGCCATCATTTGCAATTCTTTTTTAGTTGTTTTCATGCCGATGAAAAACTGGCTCTCTAAGCCAGCATTCAAGGAGCAGCTTATTAATACTGAACTCGTACTATAGTGTAAATCTTTACGGACTTACTTCAGTTTGAAAACCAAAGGATTTCATTTCCTAATTCTCCAAGAGGCTTTACCTCCCCTGGCTGGAACAAAAACTGACTCCTTGTTGTCAATCCCGAGCTCGCAATATTATTGGTGCAATTTGACGTTCATCTAACACATGCTTGTAAGCATATAAAATACAATAATCAAATACACGCTTCGCCGGAGCGCGTTGGATTTTTTAGGATAGATTCTCGCGTAGTTTTTGGTAGAGATGTTCGTTAGTCATGATGACATTGAGCAAAGTTGAATTTAAGCTTTGATTAAGCGAAATAAGTACCCGACTGTTCTTCACACGCTGAACATTAGTTCCCTTAGTAATTCCTTAACATTACTAATTAATTCCTCATTTATACTACTTAAGTTATTCCTTAAAATTACTAAATAATTCCCTCTGTGCTAACCGACACTTATATGCGTGCACAGAATTGTTTCTGCTGTAATAAATTCAATTACACAAAACAGAGCACTCACGTAGCTGATGTGTTGATCGACTATCGTCTAAAGGATTGAACTCTACTACGATCGGATTAAATGCAATGTATGTACGACTTGAGTATGAAGAATATAAAAATAAACACTTTAGTTTCTTGCAAATGCTGAACTCGACGTTCAACTTCCTCCCAAGAGAGATCGCGCTAATGCTTTTAGTTCAGCACGTCTTAGACAAAGCGCTCCGCCTCAGATGTGATAGGACTCCTGAGTTTCATTTAGAACAGAAATTCATGAACCATTTATTCAGTAGGTATCATTTCTGATTTTTATACAAAATTTATTTCGGTGCATTGTACTCTTGCTTATTTAGAAAAAATCAGGCTTTCGAAATTACATTGCTGTAACAAGGTAAAAATTCTCCTCGCAAATACGCAGGCCACATTCCGAAATGTGACTCTACGCGTCTCGCTCTTTTGCAAGTTTGCTTTTTCATGATATTCTCATTATGAGATACAGTATCAAAGTGAGTTTCAATGCATAAAAGTTCCTTCTTAAAGTAACATGCTCATACACTTTTATATAAGACGACCGATGCTGCGTATACGAAGGTGCAGCAATTGATGCGTTATGTTTCCTTCTGTAACGTGTCACTCTTTATTGTAAGGGTGAGAATGTTTCAAGAGAACGGCGTTCGACAGCTGAATAGAAAAGCGGATATAATCCAAGGCCTTAAGAATGGTGTCCCTGTTGCAGATATAAACTGAGAAATGGAACGGGACGCACTAACACTAAATTTGCAGGTGAAGAACCCCATTGCCAAGCATATGAAAGACGAGAATATAGACCAGAGAAACATGCAAAATTATATGAGGAGAAAAGGAGCTTCATAGGAGCTACTAGTGATGAACTTTTTAAAGGTGCTGGGACCTTCGGAATCCGGAAACTCCGGGTGCAGGTTACTCAAAGAGGTGCCAAAAAGTACGAATCCCATCGCCTGACTCTTCCTGAACGTTTCTCGTGAGGAAAAGCGCATCGCCTGGTCAAAAAAAATCCATGAAGACCGTCAATGTCCATTTTCGAGATGAGGTCTGAGCTATTTCCTCCTAGAAGAACCAAAGCGTAAATACTTCATGGAGCCTTTGGTCCTAGTCGTTTTGACCAACATCTGTTGAATTATGCATTTGGAGTAGATGATGGTTAATGTTTTGGCAGAAATCATTGGTTACTAACTGGTAAGACAATAATTTTGAGTACCAAAAGGTGTTAAGATTACCAGTAAAACCTACAATGGGTTTCTGGATGATCCATCGATTTTACAGGTCGAAGAAGGTCCTATCGTTTCAAAGAAGCATGAAAAATATAACTGCCCGATAATATTTTAACTCGTGCTCTAAAATAAATTTTTTAAAGTTAGTGAAATAATTGAAATACGTGCTATTCATTTATGTCCGAATACAAATGAGTAGTTCACCTAGTGGTAAATTAGTTATGTTTATTTCAGTTCAAATCCGTATAAAGCGACAAATTGAAGCTTAAGCAATACAAATGCTTCTCAATATACTACATGTGCAATGATTTTTTATTCCGTGATCGATAAAGGCTCACCTTTCAATTTTACAAGGAAGATTTCTAGTGTAATTTCAGTTTTTCTTTATTCTATCAAATAAACTCCTTTCAAAGAAATTAAATTAAAAATTTTGGTGTAATCAACAACGGTTTTAGCATACTTGTTTAATCGTTATTTCTTTTGAATCGTTATTTCTCACGAATCGTTATTCCTCATGAATCGTTATTTCTCTTGAATCGTTATTTCTCTTGAATCGTTAATTCTTTGGCATCATTATTTCTTTTGAATCGTTGTTTCATAAATCGTTATTTTTGAAAACTCTTATTTCAAATCCCGTTCGCATGGAAAGTGCAATATTTGGCTGAAAATTTTTGCCCTTGCGGCGTCAGTGGCCACGTTTGCTTCCTGGCTGTGCTGTAGTTTTGCTCTGTCCTTCTTATCCGAGATATTATTGTGAAGTAGTTCACATTTGTTCGCGGTGGGACGTTCAAGCTTTTAGTAAAACGTGAGTAGTGAAAATATAACTTTAAAATTAGTTCAACATATCAGAAAACATTCAACGCTGCCAACGAAGATTGCTTCCCCTAGCTACGCCATTGCCATTACCTTACTATTTAATTTCTTATTTTTATACAAATTCTTCTGTCTAAAATTTACTGGCACGTTTATTTTTTATTACTGCTAGGTTTTTGCATTAGATCAATGTTTAATGTACAATAAACGGCTCGGTGAACTACCATTGGTCTTTTCATTGGAATGTGGATTGTACCGGTTTTTTTACTAAATACCATGCTAGAACTGGAGTTCAGTGAGTGATGATTCAGAACAAGCTATTTGAATAATTAATTTGCTTATTTGCCTAGTTTGGTTTTATTTGGCATTAAAAACTAAATATATGACAATTCTGACAAAAAGAAACCGGCGTGCCAAATGTCGACCGGCTACGCGAACGGTAATTCAAACGCATTCTTTCTCCCTGAAAACAGGGTAAAAAGCGGGTTTATTTGCCGCAGCTCTAGTTTTGTATATACTGCATGTAAAATCACAAATTTAGTCTCAAATTAAAGCTAATACTTTTTTCTAACTGTTACAATCACTCAAAATCTTCTTTTCTGCCCGGGAAGGAGGGGAGCGGAGTTCCCTTCACCCCCTCCTTGCCAGGCATAAAAATTCTTCGCCACCAGGTAGGAATCTATACTATAATAAGAGTTGCGTCCGTGTGTCTGTCTGTCCGATGCCAGCCAAAAGTGTGTTATGAGCGTATCTGTGATACAAGCTTCATCAACAGTTACTCTCGAAAGATTGAATTTTTTATTTCTCACGGACTTTCTTTCATATCGCTTTCTTTCATGTTTCAAATAAAGGGGGGTGGACTAGTTATAATAATAATAGTTAGGAATATTTAAGAATAGAATAGTTGTCCTATTTCCCCTTGTAAGCAGTGATTGCGAGATTTTATTCATTGCAATGTTCTTGCCTGGAATTTGGCCGTCATGTTAAGGGCGGAAAAGATAAGTTTAATCAGTTCAAACAACGCCCGCAACTGCACAACCGCCGCCTTATCTCGAGGTCGTGCAAGCAAGAGGGCTCAGGAAAATACTGTACCATTATACGGTTTACCACTAGATGATTTACCATTATACGGTTTACCACTAGATTATTTATCATTGAGTAGTTTATCACCAGTTGATTACCATTGTACAGTTTATCACCAAGTTTTTACCATTGTACGGTTGTATGGTTTATTGTTGCACAGTTTATTGTGCTCGTCGTGTCGTGAGACTAGCGAACTTGCCTCCGTCGAGGCAGACCCTGGTTCGAGTCCCGGCGCTGGTGGCGATTTTCTCTGTTGGGTATAGGGGAAAAATTCCAAGCACAATACCCCACTCTACCCAGGTGTCTGAAATGGGTACCGGTCTTGACCGGGGGAAAGCGTAATGGCGTCCTGGCGTTAGTTATGAGGCATTTGAAAATCCAATGTATAAGGTGATATGTATCAGGCTTGAAATTGGAAATAAAGCATCCGTAGATGCCTTCATTATTTAGTTAACAGCCAGATGGTTCATGTCACCAAATGATTCATTTGCCGCCAGATGGTTCATTAGTTGCGCCAGATGGTTCATTAGTTGCCGCCAGATGGATCATTAGTTGCCGCCAGATGGTTCATTAGTTGCCGCCAGATGGTTCATTAGTTGCCGCCAGATGGTTCATTAGTTGCCGCCAGATGGTTCATTAGTTGCCGCCAGATGGTTCATTAGTTGCCACCAGATGGTTCATTAGTTGCCGCCAGATGGTTCATTAGTTGCCGCCAGATGGTTCATTAGTTGCCACCAGATGGTTCATTAGTTGCCGCCAGATGGTTCATTAGTTGCCGCCAGATGGTTCATTAAATGCCGCCAGATGGTTCATTAGTTGCCGCCAGATGGTTCATTAGTTGCCGCCAGATGGTCCATTAGTTGCCGCCAGATGGTTCATTAGTTGCCGCCAGATGGTTCATTAGTTGCCACCAGATGGTTCATTAGTTGCCGCCAGATGGTTCATTAGTTGCCACCAGATGGTTCATTAGTTGCCGCCAGATGGTTCATTAGTTGCCGCCAGATGGTTCATTAGTTGCCGCCAGATGGTTCATTAGTTGCCACCAGATGGTTCATTAGTTGCCGCCAGATGGTTCATTAGTTGCCGCCAGATGGTTCATTAGTTGCCACCAGATGGTTCATTAGCTGCCGCCAGATGGTTCATTAGTTGCCGCCAGATGGTTCATTAGTTGCCGCCAGATGGTTCATTAGTTGCCACCAGATGGTTCATTAGTTGCCGCCAGATGGTTCATTAGTTGCCGCCAGATGGTTCATTAGTTGCCGCCAGATGGTTCATTAGTTGCCGCCAGATGGTTCATTAGTTGCCGCCAGATGGTTCATTAGTTGCCGCCAGATGGTTCATTAGTTGCCGCCAGATGGTTCATTAGTTGCCGCCAGATGGTTCATTAGTTGCCGCCAGATGGTTCATTAGTTGCCGCCAGATGGTTCATTAGTTGCCACCAGATGGTTCATTAGTTGCCGCCAGATGGTTCATTAGTTGCCGCCAGATGGTTCATTAGTTGCCACCAGATGGTTCATTAGTTGCCGCCAGATGGTTCATTAGTTGCCACCAGATGGTTCATTAGTTGCCGCCAGATGGTTCATTAGTTGCCGCCAGATGGTTCATTAGTTGCCGCCAGATGGTTCATTAGTTGCCGCCAGATGGTTCATTAGTTGCCACCAGATGGTTCATTAGTTGCCGCCAGATGGTTCATTAGTTGCCACCAGATGGTTCATTAGTTGCCGCCAGATGGTTCATTAGTTGCCGCCAGATGGTTCATTAGTTGCCGCCAGATGGTTCATTAGTTGCCGCCAGATGGTTCATTAGTTGCCGCCAGATGGTTCATTAGTTGCCACCAGATGGTTCATTAGTTGCCGCCAGATGGTTCATTAGTTGCCACCAGATGGTTCATTAGTTGCCGCCAGATGGTTCATTAGTTGCCGCCAGATGGTTCATTAGTTGCCGCCAGATGGTTCATTAGTTGCCGCCAGATGGTTCATTAGTTGCCACCAGATGGTTCATTAGTTGCCGCCAGATGGTTCATTAGTTGCCGCCAGATGGTTCATTAGTTGCCGCCAGATGGTTCATTAGTTGCCACCAGATGGTTCATTAGTTGCCGCCAGATGGTTCATTAGTTGCCGCCAGATGGTTCATTAGTTGCCGCCAGATTGTTCATTAGTTGCCGCCAGATGGTTCATTAGTTGCCGCCAGATGGTCCATTAGTTGCCGCCAGATGGTTCATTAGTTGCCGCCAGATGGTTCATTAGTTGTCACCAGATGGTTCATTAGTTGCCGCCAGATGGTTCATTAGTTGCCACCAGATGGTTCATTAGTTGCCGCCAGATGGTTCATTAGTTGCCGCCAGATGGTTCATTAGTTGCCGCGAGATGGTTCATTAGTTGCCACCAGATGGTTCATTAGTTGCCGCCAGATGGTTCATTAGTTGCCGCCAGATGGTTCATTAGTTGCCACCAGATGGTTCATTAGTTGCCGCCAGATGGTTCATTAGTTGCCGCCAGATGGTTCATTAGTTGCCGCCAGATGGTTCATTAGTTGCCACCAGATGGTTCATTAGTTGCCGCCAGATGGTTCATTAGTTGCCGCCAGATGGTTCATTAGTTGCCGCCAGATGGTTCATTAGTTGCCGCCAGATGGTTCATTAGTTGCCGCCAGATGGTTCATTAGTTGCCGCCAGATGGTTCATTAGTTGCCGCCAGATGGTTCATTAGTTGCCACCAGATGGTTCATTAGTTGCCGCCAGATGGTTCATTAGTTGCCGCCAGATGGTTCATTAGTTGCCACCAGATGGTTCATTAGTTGCCGCCAGATGGTTCATTAGTTGCCACCAGATGGTTCATTAGTTGCCGCCAGATGGTTCATTAGTTGCCGCCAGATGGTTCATTAGTTGCCGCCAGATGGTTCATTAGTTGCCGCCAGATGGTTCATTAGTTGCCACCAGATGGTTCATTAGTTGCCGCCAGATGGTTCATTAGTTGCCACCAGATGGTTCATTAGTTGCCGCCAGATGGTTCATTAGTTGCCGCCAGATGGTTCATTAGTTGCCGCCAGATGGTTCATTAGTTGCCGCCAGATGGTTCATTAGTTGCCGCCAGATGGTTCATTAGTTGCCACCAGATGGTTCATTAGTTGCCGCCAGATGGTTCATTAGTTGCCACCAGATGGTTCATTAGTTGCCGCCAGATGGTTCATTAGTTGCCGCCAGATGGTTCATTAGTTGCCGCCAGATGGTTCATTAGTTGCCGCCAGATGGTTCATTAGTTGCCACCAGATGGTTCATTAGTTGCCGCCAGATGGTTCATTAGTTGCCACCAGATGGTTCATTAGTTGCCGCCAGATGGTTCATTAGTTGCCGCCAGATGGTTCATTAGTTGCCACCAGATGGTTCATTAGTTGCCGCCAGATGGTTCATTAGTTGCCGCCAGATGGTTCATTAGTTGCCACCAGATGGTTCATTAGTTGCCGCCAGATGGTTCATTAGTTGCCGCCAGATGGTTCATTAGTTGCCGCCAGATGGTTCATTAGTTGCCACCAGATGGTTCATTAGTTGCCGCCAGATGGTTCATTAGTTGCCGCCAGATGGTTCATTAGTTGCCGCCAGATGGTTCATTAGTTGCCGCCAGATGGTTCATTAGTTGCCGCCAGATGGTTCATTAGTTGCCGCCAGATGGTTCATTAGTTGCCGCCAGATGGTTCATTAGTTGCCACCAGATGGTTCATTAGTTGCCGCCAGATGGTTCATTAGTTGCCGCCAGATGGTTCATTAGTTGCCACCAGATGGTTCATTAGTTGCCGCCAGATGGTTCATTAGTTGCCGCCAGATGGTTCATTAGTTGCCGCCAGATGGTTCATTAGTTGCCGCCAGATGGTTCATTAGTTGCCGCCAGATGGTTCATTAGTTGCCGCCAGATGGTTCATTAGTTGCCGCCAGATGGTTCATTAGTTGCTGCCAGATGGTTCATTAGTTGCCGCCAGATGGTTCATTAGTTGCCACCAGATGGTTCATTAGTTGCCGCCAGATGGTTCATTAGTTGCCGCCAGATGGTTCATTAGTTGCCGCCAGATGGTTCATTAGTTGCCGCCAGATGGTTCATTAGTTGCCGCCAGATAGTTCATTAGTTGCCGCCAGATGGTTCATTAGTTGCCGCCAGATGGTTCATTAGTTGCCACCAGATGGTTCATTAGTTGCCGCCAGATGGTTCATTAGTTGCCACCAGATGGTTCATTAGTTGCCGCCAGATGGTTCATTAGTTGCCACCAGATGGTTCATTAGTTGCCGCCAGATGGTTCATTAGTTGCCGCCAGATGGTTCATTAGTTGCCGCCAGATGGTTCATTAGTTGCCGCCAGATGGTTCATTAGTTGCCGCCAGATGGTTCATTAGTTGCCGCCAGATGGTTCATTAGTTGCCACCAGATGGTTCATTATTTGCCGCCAGATGGTTCATTGGTTGCCGCCAGATGGTTCATTAGTTGCCACCAGATGGTTCATTAGTTGCCGCCAGATGGTTCATTAGTTGCCACCAGATGGTTCATTAGTTGCCGCCAGATGGTTCATTAGTTGCCACCAGATGGTTCATTAGTTGCCGCCAGATGGTTCATTAGTTGCCACCAGATGGTTCATTAGTTGCCGCCAGATGGTTCATTAGTTGCCGCCAGATGGTTCATTAGTTGCCGCCAGATGGTTCATTAGTTGCCGCCAGATGGTTCATTAGTTGCCACCAGATGGTTCATTAGTTGCCGCCAGATGGTTCATTAGTTGCCACCAGATGGTTCATTAGTTGCCGCCAGATGGTTCATTAGTTGCCACCAGATGGTTCATTAGTTGCCGCCAGATGGTTCATTAGTTGCCGCCAGATGGTTCATTAGTTGCCGCCAGATGGTTCATTAGTTGCCGCCAGATGGTTCATTAGTTGCCGCCAGATGGTTCAAGCTAATATCTACAAAATTTCCGAATGAAACAACATTCCTCGTGAGCATTTTAGGTCGGCTCCACGGTTGCCTATGTCTGTTTAATTTTATTAAAACATCATTCCATTAATTTCAATAGATAATTCATTTAATTAATTCCTTCATTTCAATATAACACAATTTATTTTATTATAACCGTATTAACTTTTTAACTGAGTATTTTGGAAATGACGCTGATGGTCTTTTTCAGGCGTTGACGAAAGACCAACATCTAATACTTTTTCATTTATTGAGCAGATGGACTACGCCGAGATAGATGCATCGTTACAAGATGTAAGCGCCAGTATAGACGAGCGCGTCGCCGCTATCGAGGGCCAGGAGAGGGCTTTGCGAGAAGAAAAAAGTAGCTTACTGCGCCTAAAGCAGGTATTTCTCATTTTACCGTGGGTGTTTTATCTTTATCTCATTTTATCCGTGGTAATTCCACGGACAATGTCATCAATAAGCTAAGTGAAAACAGCACTTGTATGTACGTATATATTTTATTTATAACTAGTCCACCCCCCAGTATTTGAAATCGGAAAAAAGGCGAAACGAAAGAAAAGCAGTAAGAAATAAAAAAATTAATCTCTCGCGAGTTGATGGGACCGAGTGCACACGGCCCTTCAAAAATGTATAATAATATTCGAAAATCACATGGCACATGTTCCTGTTTCTTAAGAAATCACGTGATATTCATTCCTACTCGAATCTGATGGATTAATACACTGGAAATTCTGAAGCTGACGAAGCTCGTATTAAAAATACGCTCATCACACACTGCAGGCTGGCTTCGGACAGACAGAGAGACAGACGGACACATCTCTTATTAATGTATAGATTAAAGGCCCATTTAACTTAACGCAACCTTTCTAATGAGTGAAAACAAAATAGGGAACTTAATTTGTCATTTGTTGCCGCATACTTACAGTCAATCACTCATTGCAGCATACTTATACTCAATTTATCGTGCATGAGCATTAAATAACTGCCGTTGAATACAAGGGAGAAAACTTCTGTCGACCAACGAACGCAAACAGATATGGCTTCAGAGTACTCAAATTCATACACATTAAGAAATGACTTCTCTGTATACGATATTTCTTGTGAATGTGATTCCTCGTTTGTGGGCATGCGGGGAATCATTAAGATGCAAGACTTCAACTCTCACATTGTTTATTGCTTTTACTCTTGAAAATGCTACATAGAGCTGGCCGTGAGTGAAGCATGGCTTTGGTAAATATATGCCAACTTTATCAAATGTTTGATCTTTATCTTTCTTTATTGTCATTGAGTAGGAGAGGCGAACTGGGAATTGAGTGTGATGCAGAACAAAAGGAATATTGGCATCTCTAGGGTTCAGATTTGTCATTTGGATGAGATATGATTTAATAAGATATAATCGCAAGATATTAATAATAAATTATGTGCTGTATCTGTTGTATGACATGTCTCTGGTGAGCTGTCTGTCGATTCCTGCTTTCAATCTTATACAACTTGCAAGTCTTCAACACATTTGTTTTACTTTGTAGTTTGTCCAGAATGCCACCATAGAGTGCCAAATCTACGGTGAGTGTTTGTACTTTTAATGTGTAATTCATTTTTCATCAATCATGCACGATTTTGAAGACGAGGGTCATTTCAGTGCGTGAGGTTGTCTTGTTCTCTATTGTCTTGTTATCAACTTGACCTTCATTCTCATGAATTAATTTAGAAACAAAATTTTGTTTTATTTTCACTATATGTTAAAGAGTTGTTAGCTGTGTTATTATAAGCAAATTGTGAAAGTATGAACAAGTTTCACATTATACATCTGGAGTTATAACATGTGACCATATGGTGACGCTATGAGGAAATGAGTACAATATTAGGAATGTAATTTTTTTTTACCGACACAGCTACTATATGAGAAAATTGAATTTGAATGATCCACAAATCAAGATATGTACACTTTATTTGATAAACAAATGTTTAGTACTAATAAACACGTACAAAAATTCATTGAAATAACAGATATTTGTCCGTCTCAAAGAAATGAATGCCTGTTATCATGTGAACATAGGGTAACATATGCACATTATTTGGTGTGATAGGCAATGAAACATGAAATACACAAACCAACGTCACATTTAGCACACTCTGGCAGCCTTCCATGGCACAACGTCGTCGTCTTCATTGCTATCAAAGTTTTTCACAAAGTGAGACAGCTGATCTTATCGTAAATCTGTTAGGTCAGGTGTGCTAGATGGTTTTCGTTCGGGACATTGCGGGTGTATACCATACTGTTTTACACAATAGAAAGCGATCGCACGACGTAATTGCTTCTGGGTAACTTTTTTCCAAGTTAATTTTATCTTCACTATACTGGCCCAGAAGCCTAAGCACAGTGGCCGCGCAACTTCGAAATATATCGGTTTCAATAAAAGCTGGCCAGTACCCTGCCATACCTTGATTTGGTTCAAAATTTATTAGATACCCTTATGTCGAATTTTGACATCAATTCTTATGGCCAAAACGAATAGGTTTATTTCCGATTGACTGCTCGTAACCATGTTCACAGAAATACTCTACTATTGCTTAGTCAGGGGAATATACTCTGAAAGTACATAACGTTACATGAAACGTCGCTGCATGAATGTAATGAGTGGTCGAAGCTTTGAGTGTTGATCACTATAATCAAAGTTCAAATTATCTTCGAAATACTCGTATATCGCATTCATTATCTGATCGAATCTGCTGCAACGCATGGAATTGTAGAAAGCACAATTCCTCACATCATCCCCATTGTCCCAATAATCACGCTTACTGGCAGAGCAAGAATATCCTGAATATATATCAATTGAAGAATATTAATGCATTTGAATTCATCATCAGACTCCTCCAGAAGATCCCATATCTCGTTCATAGTAAAATTTTTGAAGGGATAAAAAAAGTACCCATATTGTAATAGGGTGACCATATGGTAACCGGTGAAATATTTCATGTACGAGAAAAACTAATAAATTTAGAAACGTACATATAATAGAAAATACAGGTAATACATCGAACTTTGATATGCATAACTGATAACAAGCATGAATTGCCACAAAATCTGGCTCTGCCCCACCTTTTCCTTGCCACCATTTTGAAGCAGTAGCAACAACAACTATGCAGTGTTCATGCTACGAGAGTTGGAGCCTGAGTTAGTAACAGAATTGCATCATTTTTGCTAGAAGGAACATATTGCACCATCTTTACATCCCTGCTACGTTTAAGCAACAAGTTATAGTTTTTTAGAATTTACAAATGCTGTGACCATATGGTAACACTATGAGAATTAAGGTTAATTAGAAATAAACTGCTACTCTTTTATTTCAACAAAGTAAAACTCCTTTGAGAGCAAAGTCTTAGTTGCAGAGTTTGTTTCTCCTATGCTGTTTTGGCCCCAGAATGTTGGTCACCTCTCCTTGATGACACCCCTCAGGGGGATACAACCGCGTATTTTATCTATGGGAATTAGCACTCTCAGGGGAAAATGTGTGAGGGCCCGAGCTGAGAGTTTGGTAGGACTTCTTTTTATTGAATAAAATATTTTTTGTTGTATTTAGGACAACCTGTTTTTCGATTTATTGCTGTTTTGTTCATCAGTACATATTTCTTTCTTCTCCAACTTTAATCTTCTTTAAGGATCTTTTTTCTTAACTTACTGTTTTTATGCTTCTTATGCATATGTTCCGCATTCCCTCTCCATATTTAATGGTGCCTTCCTCTTTCCTCTCTTTGGAACACCTTTGTTGCGGTTAGAGATACCTAAACCAACACCTAATCCGATCTAATCTAATCTGCAGGAGGCGGCAGCGAGCGAATCGTGCGGCGTCCCAGCGATAGCTCCACGGACACCGATTAAAAATGTAAGAACCTAGTGGTTTCCGTTTATTCTTCAGTTCAGAATGACAGCACATGCTTAATTCAGTTCAGAATGACAGCACATGCGTGCTGCCCTTACGTTTTTACGAAAAATTTCACTAAATATATATGTCAGAAATACTATGATTTCACACTAGAAATGTTTAGAGAATTGAAAAATCGCTGTTTAAAGTTATTCCCAGCAGGATTCGCCCTAGGAAAACCGGAAATTCAACTTGCTTTCTCTCAACAGATTTTTTTCATTCGACGAGTATGAGATATGAGACTTTCTGGTCAAATAAGTAGTTTTTCCAGATGTACAACCGAATATTGAAGTTTTCATACTGTTCCTTCGATTTTTAAAACATTGAATGAAAAAGTGAAAGAACATCGTAGCCCTTACGTTTAACAAAAAATTTCATTGTATAAAAATGTCAGGAATACCCTGATTTTTCACAAGAAATTTTTAGAGAGTTGAAAAACGCTGTTCAAAGCTATTCCCAGCTTGATTCGCCCTATAATGAACCCGAAATTCATCTTGCCTTTTCCCCATAGAATTTTTCATACGACGTTTATGAAATATTTATTAGAATTTCTGGTCAAATAAGTAGTTTATCCTGTTGTACTATCGAGTATTGAAATTGTCAAAAAGTTTCATTGATTTTTAAACATTGAATAAAAAAGTGAAAAATTTTGCACAACCGTTGTTATTAATTATATGATTATGGATTCGAGATGCTTGGAGTAGTTCACTACCAGCCTTTTACAAGTTTCGGGTATAATCTTATTCCATTCTTCAAGGCAAATTTCTTTGAGTTCAGGGATGTTCTTGGGACCACTCGTCTGAATGCTCAAAAATTTCAATTCCCTCCTTAAGTTTTCGATCGTATTCATGTCCGGGGATTGATTTGTCCATTTTAAAATGTTTATCCCCAACCATTCCTTGCTTTCGTTGAAGCATGCTTTGGATAGTTTTCTTGTTGGAAGGTCCATCCACGTTTCAATTTTAATTAACGAGCTGAGGGAAGGAGTTGCTCTTCCTATATTGCACGATATAATAATTATATTAAAATTATAATTTAATATAATAATAATAATTTACCGCAACCATTTTTCCGGTATTTTGTACTATATTTTGTTCTTCACTGTAAATGACAGTGAGTACAATTTTTTGAAGCTCCTTTCTTCCCTTTTCTTTCTTGTGTCATTGTTGAAGTTGAGGAATGTGGATTATTCTTAAGAAGGATCATTTTTATTAATACCCAATTTTATTATTCGCACTCTAGCCGCATGAAAATTTAACTTAGTTTTTTCCATGGGTTCCCAGGATGCTGGATTCCGGAGGGCATTTCGCAGCGATGGAGATGCCCAAGCTGTTAGGTAACGACATCTTCAAGTTTGTGAACGCCGCAGAAGATGAGCTCAAATAAAAAACCTAAAACCTCGGAGCTCTAGGAATGATTAGATTCGATTTGCACTCGTTTTAGACATTTTCTTGAGTAAATAGTTCTTTTAAGTTTGAAAACTACACGATGATCAAAAAATCTTCAAAATTTTCGAATGCTTGTGAAATGAAGTGATATTTCCTGTTCATCTTAAGGGTATTATCGATCTTTTATGTCATGGAAGAAACGATTTACTGTGCAACAATTTACACTCGTTAGACGCAGTATTTCTATTTCCACGGTCTAATTAACCTGCCCTTTTCTTTTCTCTGTTTTGGCATATAACCCCCTTTCACGAGGATCGGTTCCGCTTTCGTCATTCTTCCATTTTATTTTCCAGAGGATTTTAACCTATAAAAATGCAACTCAAACAGATACGGCAGTTTTACCCTCTAGTAAATAACTTTGTGAAAAGCTTGTCGACAGCATGCAGGTATATTTCAGCAAGTATGACACAACGATAAACCTGATTTTTCATAATCAACAATATCTACATCGCAGACCAAATGGGCAATGAGGCCTCTACCACAAAATATTCTTTACGCTACATGATAACGCTGCTCGTGAGGGGTGTTGTTGTACCGTACGTTATGAGCGTTCTAGTTCTTGTGTCTTTATTCAACGCTTAAAGTCTCATGCTTTTCGCCGATTTGGCGGCCATGATGACAGAGATACTGACATGCTGCCCTGTGATGTCTTTTTAAAGCTGAATATTATTTGCGCTTTTTCGTCATCTGCGCTTCAATAAAGAGATGGGAATGATTTAATCTAATTTATTAGCATCATGAATGAAAATTTTTTGCATTGTATGTTAGTTACCCGACGCACCACCCGTACCTGCCTGTTGCTATTTCTCAATTGGTGTTCGGACTACTGTGTCGCGATGTTTACCGTAAGCACCTCTCTCACTACGATGCCTGTGAAATGTCTGTGGATGCGAAATGTAGATTTCTCATGGGGAAATTCATGTGATGGAACACGCCCTCAAGATGTGCTTCCTTGCCCTCTCTTGCTCCTCTTCGTGGCACATGATGCACGAATGAACATTGCGCGGTGTCAGCAGAACTACCGCATTCAGAACTACATGCATTGCTCGGTGTCAGCAGATGAACTACTGCAGAACTACTGCATTCAGCAGCACTACTATCAAGGTGTTTGGCTGCCGGCTCTTGAAATATTCCGGTTTTGAAATGAGCTGTAGAATAACTAGCTTGGCATTCACTTATGGGGGGGAGTACTTATTTTATGATAAACAGACGTGGTTTGGAAGAAACATCAGATCGTACGCAGCGAATAATCTAAGGTTCCTTTCCGTCACTTTCTTAGGAAATTGTCTTATTGATGAGGGTAAAGCTTTAATATTTGAGTAACATGTGTATGATGTTTGCATTTTGTGTTCATCATCTATTTTATAGGCACCAGTTAATGTAAGACCTTCCAACTAAGTTCATGCCGTCACTCTTGTTTCATTTCCCGCCATCATTGGCAATTCTTTTTTAGTTGTTTTCATGCCGATAAAAACTGGCACTCTAAGCAAGCATTCAAGGAGCAGCTTATTAATACTGAACTCGTACTATAGCGTAAATCTTTACGGACTTACTTCGGTTTGAAAACCAAAGGATTTCAATTCCTAATTCTCCAAGAGTCTTTACCTCCCCTGGCTGGAACAAAAACTGACTCCTTGTTGTCAATCCCGAGCTCGCAATTGGTGCAATTTGACGTTTGTAGAACACATGCTTGTAAGAAAATAAAATACTGTAATCAAATCTACGCTTCGCCCGAGCGCGTTGGATTTAATTAGTACCGATTCTCGTGTAGCGATGTACGTTAGTCTTGAAGGCATTCAGCATAGTTAAATTCATGCCTTGATTACGCGAAATAAGTACTCGACTGTACTTCACACGCTGACAATTTTTACTTGTACATACTTACAGAGCGATAAATGAGCGATAAACGATAAATGATAATTCTCGCTGAGGTCAAACCTTTTATCGTTTATCGTTTATCGCAAAGTTTTCTAAAATAATCGCTCATTCACTTACCGCTAGTCCCAAAAAATGAGGAACGATTAACGATATATTCAAAGACGATTTTTGCAAAAATTAAAAAAATTTCCACGGCGGCAATAGTCACAACAGCCCACCTGACGTTTCCAAACTTAAAAACTCCTGGATGCTGTCTTGAGGAGGGAGGGAGAGACTGACTCAGAGAGAAATACTTATGTGGAATAGAATTTGTAGGCCATAGACTGGTTCCAGTGACAGTTTATGTTTAGTTTAATTAATTTTCACTGTGGAAAAATAGTTTGTATGCTTTTTTAATATTTCAACTAAATAATGGTACATATGATTTATCGCTTTTGTTATCGCAAGTAAAAAAAAATTATCGCTATCGTTTTACCGTTTATCGCTTACCGCAGGTTGGGGTTTGAAATTTTTTATCGTTTATTGTTTATCGTAGGTTGGGGAAAAAGTTATCGTTCTATCGTTATCGCAAGTTGAAAAAATGTTATCGCGGCAACTACTGCTTATTAATTTCCGTTGCGCTAACCAACATTTACAAGAGTGCACTGAATTGGTTCAACAGTGATGTATTCCATTACACACAACAGGGCATTCACGCAGCTGATGTATTGATCGACAATCGTCTAAGAATTGAACTCTATAATGATCGGATTAAATGCAACGCTAGTGCGACTTGAGAATGCAGTATATAAAAATCAACATTTTAGTTTCTTGCGCATGCTGAACTCCATATTCAATTCCCCCCTAAGAGAAAGCGCTAATGCTTTACATTCAGCGAGTCCTTGAAAAAAAGCGCTCCTCCGCAGATGTGTAGGACTCCAGAGTTTCATTTAGAAAAGAAATTAAGGAACCATTTACCTAGCAGGTATCATATCTGATTTTTATACATTTCTTTCGGTGCACTGTGCAATTGCTTATATAAAAAAATCAGGCTTTCAATATTGAATTGATGTAGCAAGATAGAAATTCTTCTCGCATGTACGCAGGCTACATTCCAAAGTATGACACTGCGCGTCTCGCTCTTTTGCAAGTTCGCTTTTTCATGGTACTTCATTATGATACCGTATCAAAGTGGTTTCAATGCATAAAAGTTCCTACTTAAAGTAACATACCCATACACTTTTAAGACGACCAATGCTGCGTTTACAATGGTACATCAATAATTGATGCTTTATGTTTCCTTCTGTAACGTGTCACTCTTTATTGTAAGGGTGAGAATGTTTCAAGAAAACGGCGTTCGACAGCTGAATAGAAAAGCGGATATAATCCAAGGCCTTAAGAATGGTGTCCCTGTTGCAGATATAAACTAAGAAATGGAACGGGACGCACTAACACTAAATTTGCAGGTGAAGAACCCCATTGCCAAGCATATGAAAGACGAGAATATAGACCAGAGAAATATGTAAAATTATATGAGGAGAAAAGGAGCTTCACAGGAGCTACTAGTGATGAACTTTTTAAAGGTGCTGGGACCTTCGGAATCCGGAAATTCTGGGTGCAGGTTACTCAAAGAGGTGCCAAAAAGTACGAATCCCATCGCCTGACTCTTCCTGAACGTTTCTCGTGAGGAAAAGCGCATCGCCTGGTCAAAAAAAATCCATGAAGACCGTCAATGTCCTTTTTTGGGATGAGGTCTGAGCTATTTCTTCCTAGATAAACCAAAGCGTGGATACTTCATGGAGACTTTCGTCGTAGTCGTTTTGACCAACATCTGTCGAATTATGCATTTGGAGTAGATGATGGTTAATGTTTTGGCAGAGATCATTGGTTACTAACTGGTAAGACAATAATTTTGAGTGCCAAAAGATGTTAAGATGACCAGTAAAACCTACACCAGGTTTCTGGATGATCCTTTGTCAAGATGGTTAAATGATCTGCCACTAACACTCAAACGTCAGTTGAATTTTATGCAAGATTATACCACACTACATCCGCCAAAACTACTATTTTATTCCTGATTGGTCTAATGACCAAAATAAAATATTTCACGTTCTGCCCTCTTGTTTCCACCGACCTAAACGTCACTAAACAATTCTGGTTCATCTTAAAACGAAACATTTATAACCAGATGCCCAATACAACGAAGAAAACCCTGTAGAGAAGGACAAAACAAAGTACCCTTGGATTCACAACAGCTGTTCAGATTAGTAAAATACCAGAATCCATGGGCAAATATCAATTTCATATGATATTCAAACATGAAAATTACGTTGATAAATAATGTAGCTACTTCTGAGTTGGTATACGCTCGTTCTTTCCCATTATTGATTTTACCGACATTGCTTTCCTTTGTGTGCCCTCAAATTCTAGTACATTACTTGTTAAAGGAATGTGTAGTGTTAGTTGGATTTTTGATGAAATTTTCAGCCCTTGCAATAAAGCGTGACACATTACTCAATATTACTATGTATCAAATACTGTATCGGACCTCTTGAAAAGTTATAGAAAATATTACCCTGTGTGGGAAGCTGTATTTAGTTGAAACTCACTCGATACTGTATTTTACGCTGAAATTATTCTAAAAAATGAATTTCTAATAAAACGAGACAAGTAGCTTGTAAACAAAACTGACCAGCAGAAAAATTGAAACCTCTCGATAGTCTCGCTCTCGCGCTCTGTGGAATTTCACAAAAAATACCATTAAATCATTCACGTTTTTAACCTTTTGGCTTTCAGTTTTCAGTCCTTATTCGCATTAACTTATTGCACAGTGTTATTAAACATTCCTCCTCGAAAGTTGAGTAGGTTTTTAACTTGCCAAAGTTCCTTTATTTTTATGCTTTTATCTCTAGGATATTTCGAACAGCTTGATGTTGTAGTGACGTTACAAAGAAATCTTAAAATTTTACCTGAGAGACAGGGACTTCTCACTGATAGATATGGGGAATTCTCGCTGAGTGATCTTGGTAATAAGTTCCAACAACCCTGAGTAATTACATATTATAGTGAGACGTGAGTTATTCACGCTGAAAAATCTAAGTAATTTTTGTGGTGTCGTCTGGGCATTTTCCTCCAGAAGTTTTGGGTTTTTCCCTCACTGCGCCCAAAAATTTAGGAGTTCCTTGTGGCCATCAAAACCGGTGGCCAGCAAACATGCAAGTGTGTGCTCGCTCCGCTAGTCCCAGACTCTGGTCTGCACGCCTCGCCGTCTCACACCCACCAGTGACCACCACGGGCCACCAGTTGTACCTCCAGCCGCGGTAAGTGAAGGTGTGAGCCAAGGATTCTTTCGATCTGTGACTTGTTTATGTGAAACAGCTGTCTTCTCCAGTGACTGGTTGTTCTTCTCTGTTATCATAACTCCTCGGATTATTTCTGAACACTCTATCTGTATCAAGATTCGTGTTGTTCACTATTTTTTTGCTTATTATGAGCAGTTTTTGATACGCTGGTGTTCAAGCAATAAAATATTACCTTGAAAATGGGCTTTTATACAAATGCAAGAGTTAATTTTATCAGAAAAGGCAACGTTGAGACATTTAAGTTATTTTCACACTCAGTACTACCTACCAATGAGCCAGTATCTATGCATACACTCAAGTCAAGTGAAGAATTCCTGAAACTTTTCAGCAAGTCAGGATTTAGAAAGCCCTATGTTAAGTGTCAAGCAAAGTACTTTTGTTTATACTCTTCTATCTAAATGAGAGCTTTTAAATTATCTCGTTCACGCCTAAATGTTGAAATTAGGGCAGAAAAACGCCAGTTTGGCAACACTTGCCCGGACCCGCCTTTCGATACCAAGGTCAAACAGACTCCGGCTTTTACGGCGGTGACGAGTAACTGAGCAACCAGGGACTGGGCAAGCACATTCAGGTGTCGTTATTGTGACGCTTGCAACGCAAATTCTCCTAACTGGACTTAATCACCGTATATTTAAGGCGGCGTAAATTAGTTGAGAATCCAGCCTCTCGACTTTTTCTTTTTTACTAAGATGTCTAAAACATAACGAACGATCAATCAAGTTTTTCCACCCATTTGCTGTATGAAAATCTGTCCGACATTCAATCCTCTCGAGCACAATACAGTCTTAAACTTACCTCAATTGCTTTTTTCTCATCTTGAATGAAGGGGAAAATTTTTCCATTGCACACACTTCTATTCGTTCAAATACATTTACAAAAAGTTCATTACTCTGTCCTTACAGGAATATAACCATGGGAGCCGCACGGAAGGTAACCGGAGGGTTGGTGTTGGTGATGATGTGTTACGTGGTGGTGAGGCTGAACACAGCCCCACCCCTGCCTCCCCTTGACCCCGACCCCTACTGGGGTCCGGGGGACCGGAGACACGAAGATACCAGGGTCAGACCCTTCAAAATCGAAATCCCGGCTAAGGTGCGTGACTGGTTTCATACACCGTTTTATTTTGCGTTTAAATTGCAGCTGAAACATGTCAAAGCTAATTTCGCAGAATTGGCGCCAAACAAATGCTGGTTTTCTTTTCTATAACGCTATGATGTTTAGAGTTTGATGAGATAGCTCGCTTGCATTGTTGTAAAATAGCGAGCACCAAGAAAAGCAGCATACTTACAATGTGAGAATTCCATTGTTTTTCGCACGCTTTCGCTTCATTCGTCAAGTGATCGATCAAAACCTGTCTGCTACGACCAAGCCTGACGCCGCTAAATAGCAACTGAACAAAATGGGTAAAATATTTTTTTGGCAAGTGGCAGGAAAATATCCTGCGCACAATTATGATTCAAAGCCCACCGGTAGCCCTAACTTACAACATGTGTGAGAACTTCGAGAGAGGTCTAAAATGTATTGAATTGATCGCTAATTAAACAAATCCCAAAAGCGAGGGTAAAATGATCGCTCTTTAAACTTGACAGCATCGTTCTCATAATATCCGTCTTCACTCACATTGAATTGTGCATTAAAAGCGTTTGATACAGAACATGAGGTGAAAACATAAATTCCTGTACGGGTATTTCAATCATTCGGGCGTGAAGTCATGCTTTTGGAGTTTTTGCTTGTTGTAGCATGAAGAGTGTCACCACTCCTAATTTCCGTCATCGCCATTCTGATTGTAGACATTTATGGGTTCAAGACTTGTGCATTTGATTTCGTTCCTCAGAGCGAGAAGAGAGGACTGTGCCGCATTCAACGCGCGCAGTTCATATGAATATTTTCTTAAAAATAGATTGATCCCTTTAAGGTATTCCTACATAGTTGTTGCCAAAGAGGTTTTCAATAACAGTTTGTCTTAAACTGGAATTTTTTTAAAGGTACTCTTAGACTAATTTTTTTAGGTAGTAATACTTGTACAGAGATTCTCAAATAGGTATTTTTAGACAGATTCAGAGAATTCCTGAACAGGTATTTTTGAACAAGCATCACGAAACAGGCAACTATAACAGGAATCCCTAAAAACGCTTGCATACGAAAGGGTTTATTAAGAGGCATTCTAGACGGCATTGCTTGATAGACTTACCAAATTAGGCATTCCTTTGTAATACTCTAGGAAACGAGTACCTTTGACTTAAACTCGTTGTTAGTCTGCTGAAGTTATTTCTTTGTGAGCATGTACTTTCCAAATTGATTAATAAGCTAAATAGTCTCCTTTGAAGAGTCTTTAAACTGCGACAACCCAATAGTTCTGCGACAACCCAACTATTCTTAGGGCCGAACTCTGGCATTACATTAAGTCCAGTCATTGTCAATAAATAGAAGATAAAATCATCGTCTTTTAATCATAGATTCACAAATAAAATTCTCATTCTGAAGTAAAATTATTCTTCATGACTGTCGAGCTTAGAGTATGTTTTACTCTGAGGAAATAGCGGTTTAATTTGATAAAGTCTAACTTCAATAATTTTGGGTGGCCAGGACGTGGAGGATCTGCAGGCGCGGCTCGCGCTGCCCCCGCGCCTTGCCCCGCCGCTGGCAGGCACCAAGTTCACGTACGGTATGGACTCCACAACCATGGCCGTCATCCTCAAGTACTGGAGGGACTCGTATGACTGGAAGAAGAGGGAGGCGAGACTCAATTCTTTCAAACACTTCAAGTAAGTTTTCTAGTTATTTCCAAGTTACAAATTTAATTCCATATTCATGAACATAATCGTGCTGGACGTGGTTATTTAAGAGCAGATTTTTGTGGAATAATGTTGAAATTGTGCAAAAGCTATTATGAGCACTGATTGCTTGTACACATGTTCATGTCATCCTATTTTTGAAAAAAGTACGAGTCGAAATTTCGCCCTTTTCAAATTAACATTGAATTTAATTTTATTATTTTGAAAAGTACACGTTTTTCTCGAAATTTAATAACATCGAAAAATGTCGCTTCTACGAACGACTTGATATTCTGTCTGTGTTTTAATGAGTTTTCCTTCTAAATGAAATACCCCCTGCGTTGTGCAGCACTGAAGTGAGAATATTTACCACTTTACTAGTATCATTTCATAACGAAACCAAAGACAGGAGTACTGTTTGTCATGTAACTAGCAAAATTAGATTTGCTAATTTTCTGTTTTCTTATTCTTTTTCTTCTGTCTTATTCTTCTTATGCCATCAAAGTGCAGACTAGATCATAACTGCTGACTCCCATCGATTGTACTGCTCCCATAATGTTACATGCAGGCAGTAAATATCAACTTCTGTTTCATTAAATATCTAGATCCTGAGGTTTAGTATTTTGACGAAAAGAAATAATGGGATCTTAAAAGTTCTTTCTTTCATTTCGCACTTTTATCCGTTGAAAGAAAATAGAAGGAACCGATTACACACATATATCATATCCATTGATGATTTGAAAACGTTTTTAATCGGTTTTAAGAGATCTTCAATACAATTCATGATTGTTCCAGTGAGTTTTTTGAGTGAGTTATAGAAAATAAAAACAATATTTTCAACATCACGCAGGGACAAATAAATAATAGGGTTCTTATGTTGATAAATGTGTAAACAGTTTGATAAATTTGTAAAAATTGTTGCTACTATCTAGTTAAATGTGATGATAATTAGTACTTTTGTATGTTGTTGGGTTCATGCTAATTTTACTGTTCAGATTACAAACATAGAGTATCTATGTTTGAAGTATCTATAGCGCGTTATTATAAATCTTTAGGTTTTCTATTAAATGCAACATGCTTGTTGAACGTAGTCTGTTGATTGGAGTTGAATGGAGGAAGTGATGGGCTTAACTTGTTTGCATGTGACCACCATCTATCAAAATCATGGCAAAATTGTACAATTCAACCGTGCAAAGCGTCACGTTACTCTCACTTACTAGGATGTAGTACTCCATGGTTAAAACTTGCCCACTCCAATGAAGGAACCTGAAAAAAATTGCTTTATATTGCCTCATCCATAAAGTGCTCAGTAATCATATTTTCTACAATCGTTACACGTTTCATTCAAAACCATCATCAGTAAATACATAAATTAATTTTATTTATTGCGTTTATAGTGACAGCATTTATGTGAAATTATGTTTATTTTTCAGGACTCGCATTGAAGGCTTGAACATTCACTTCATGCGCGCATCGCCCCCAGCCAACAGCGGCAAGACCGTCCGTCCGCTGCTTCTGCTGCACGGCTGGCCAGGTTCATTTGTCGAATTCATGGACATTTTGCCGCTTTTGACGACCCCGCGGCCCGACAGCGAGGTTGTCTTCGATGTCATCTGTCCGTCGCTTCCTGGATACGGCTTTTCTGAGGCCGCCGCCAAACCTGGTTAGTTTCAAGAAATTTTTCTATAAAATAATACGCTTCATCTTCAAATAAATGTTTTGTAAGAACGAAGTAAATAAAATTATCGACATTTCCTAATCAACTTCGCTACAGAAAACCCTGCCGCTCATGTAAAATGAACAAACCAGATTGTCTTTGTCTCTCTAAAATGAGCAACAATACTTTGCTTGGTTTCAAATTAGATGAATAGATATGATGTCCATTCACACCAAGCTAAATTGAATCTTCTTATTGATTGATTATTGAATCTTCTTATAGACCTTGAGTAAATACTCGTCAAATTTGAAGAAGTAGTGAGTCTATCACTTATTAAGCAACCCGTGTATTTTTCGCAGCAATAAAGGAAAGTGTTGACTCCTTGCTTGATACTCGCTTAGAGTTCCGAAATTTTATGCGGATGAGCTTGTGGTGTTCTACTAGATTATTCTTGAAATTTTTTTATTCCAGCAGAAAATGATGTGAGGTCGTTGAAGACTGTGTGCTATTAGTTGGCAGGAAAACTTTCATTGCTCATAGGATACGAAGTTTATCAGCCCTCGCGCTTGACATGCGTAGCTACATTACAGAATTGGGGAAGAGTCCACTCGCAGTTCAGCAAAATTTGATCATTTTTTGTGGTGTTTCTACAATTTTGTGAGAATGAGTCGAACTAATACGTGAGTTGGGCGCACAAATAGTGCAGTTTCTTTGCTTTACACGCGAATATTTATTTTGAATACCAATGCACGGTGCCAAAATTGTTCAATTGTTCCGACAAATCAAGTTTAGTTTTCCTGTTGTAATATGAAAGTAAAGGAGGACACAAGACAGTGACAAAACCCTTATTTTCGAAGCCTTCCATTTGAATATAGCCTGCATTTCAGTCAACACGTTTCCTTTGGAGGCATCCATGCACTGGTGATCACTGAGGGGATTTTTGCAATGCTAGTGACCGACCTGCAGTCACTAACTCAATTTTTTATAAATACCTAATAAAAAATTAATGAAAGGACGATCCAGTTAATGTTTGATACTTTCAAAATTACTTGCTACAATTTACTTTAAATTTGAATTGAACATTGAACTTCAGTTAAACATATAGCAGGAAACGAGTTAAATGAAGTTGATTTCCACAGGTATGAATACCGTGGCCATAGCCCAAATCATGACCAAGCTCATGAAGAGGCTCGGCTTCGACAAGTTTTATTCACAAGGCGGGGACTGGGGATCTGTCGTCACCCTGGACATTGGAACAGTTTTTCCGGACAAGTAAATTTTGAGCATATGTTATGAAAGTTTTATTTAGTGATCACTAAGGGGCTTCTGAATGGAAGACTTTCTTTCCGTTGCATCATTTTTCAAATCATTCAACAATTACAACCTTGCAGAACTATTAAAATGTAAATAAAAGTAAGCTTTGAACTGCTGGTAATTTTCACATGGTCTCTACTTCATATTTGTTCAATGGAGGGCATTTTGAAGCATTCATTCAGACTTCCGATCTCTTTTCATATATGTGACCAAATTCAGCTTTAATATGCGCATCCCTTGCTTTTAGGTGGCCAACTGTAGTCTTAAGAAGCGCTCTGTCATTTGAGTTTTAAATTCGTACCGCTGAACTTTCCAAAATGTTCTCTTTACTGTTGTTAAGCTCTTGTGTGTCTGGTAGTCTTCATGGTAGTTTGAAAATTACACTGAAAAAAATTTCACTCGTAATGTATCATCATGTGTGCCAATATCTACTCGTAATACAGTATAATTTAAAATCTCTGATAATTGTCTATGTCTTACAGGTAATGATGGGTCAAGGCCCGAAACGTTCATTTCAGTTCTGCCCACGTACAATTTATAAAAAAAGCTGAGTGCTGTGGTTTCTGCCGTGAAATTTTTGTTGAAATTTCTCACTTATCCAAATTTTCCTTCCTTTTTCTTTGAAATACTAAATTTCAGTATTTCCACGCTCCGGGGATTTTGTCGTATACTTGGCTGCTAATTAAATCTACCAGCAATATATCGATCAGCTTTTAGATCTCGTTAACGACTCAGTCAACATTTAGGTTTTTTTATGACTCGGGCTATTGGAAACAGCAATGAAAGTAAACTTCATGAATAGCGGTATTTGTTTATTGTTTAGAGAAACACAGTTTTTGCGTATAGAATTCAGTTCTATTTTCTGCAAATTACTTTTGAGACTATTGTATAACTTAATCAGGGCGCACTTTTTAACACGTCAGAGCATAGCCAAGTGTGGTAAAAACTGTTCCGAATCTCAGGAAATCTTTTTCACGATAAATACTCGTATTTTTTCAGCGTTTATGGCGTACACGTCAACTTCCTATTGTGGCTGACGTGGGGAGTTCAAGCCAAGATCATCCTTGGAGCCCTTCTCCCGTCTGGAGCGATTATGGACCCCGAGCTGGAGAAAAGATGGTACCCGCTCTCCAAATCTTATGGCTCGTATCTGAGACAGTCGGGGTACTTTCACCTACAGGCTACCAAGCCTGACACGTTCGGTGAGATTATTTAAAACTACGGATTTCTTTGAGAAAATTGAAAACTGAAGTTTTGTGTAAGGGATTTTGAGCAGAAAGTGGCAATCGTTCTCAGCTTAATCAGTGCACTTTCGACTATATGAGAAATAGTCACTCGGAGCATAGTACTCAAATATAGACACGAATATTCATATAAAACTTTCTAGTTCTCCATGCTCTCTTCGGAATATCATTCTTACACTCTTGTAGCATCACTAAGACTGGTTGAATATGTTCATAAAGATCAACAGAAGACCAATTGTGACAAAATTTTTATATCAAATTTGGTCTATAATCAAAACATAAGTATATAGATATGGGTAGAGATTTATTTGAAAACGCAAAGTTATTTTCATTTTGGACATCATTTTCTCTTTGGACAGATTTCATTGCTGAATGAAGTCGTGACATTTCATCATAAAAAAATTTCAATCAAAATTTTTGTATTATATTTATTACAGGAGTTTCACTAAATTCGTCCCCCGTCGGCCTCGCCGCTTACTTCCTTGAGAAGTTTATTCCTGCGACCAACGCTAAATTTCTTGAATTGAAACACGGGGGACTTCTGGATCCGGACTTTCCCATACCCCTGGATGCCATGCTAGATAACATCTGCGTCTACTGGTATGTTCTGCCTCACGTCCTTAGTTCTTGAGTTGAAAATACAGGAGCTTATTTTGAGTCAACTTCGAAAATATATTTTTTAGGGTTGTTTCAATGTACTGAACAAACGTTTTGTAGGTTAACGTAAACATAGAATTAACTTGCTTAAGAAAAAAGGATTAAAACCGGTGTTGTAATACCCGGGCATTCTTCAGTTGATACTCTTTACTTGATGTTTTGTTCAGTGATATATGTTACAAAACAATTTTCATCAGTTTTTTCGTTCAGTAATACAACATCATTTTCAAGCAGAAGTGAGAAGTTTACATATCACGCGTGACAGCATCGGCAATTTGTTGTAAATCGGCAATTTGTTGTAAAACGTCGTTCCAACTATATCTTTCGACAACGGTGACAAATTTTGAGCGGCTTGATCAGTTATTCTGGGGTTTTATTTTCGTGTTGAGTGTTCAGAATGCTGAAAAAAAGGATGCTCTATTCCAATCAATCAAGCCTAACACATATCATCTTGTACATTGGTTTTTAAGACGCTTTATAACTAACATCAGGACGCAATGACGGTTACCCTCGGTCAAACCAGTACATATTTCCAACACCTGAGTAGAGTGGGGAATTGTGGCTGAGTTCTATCTTTTCCCAACGGGGAGAAATCATCGGGCAGCACTATACCGGGATTCGAACTGCCATACCTTCCCTTGAAGGAACGCTTAAACCATGCGTTAAACATTCGGCCACGGTTACCACAAAACGCACGAATATAGAACAATATCATAAAGGCATGACTATCGTCTCGGTCCGTGACGCTACTTTCGTGCGGCTGTAGTAATGGTTTGGAACTTATCATACACTTCCATGGAACGACTAACTTCTGCCCTCTAGTCGTAGTGATTAACATTTTCATTTTGGGCTTCCTTTAAAAGAACTAGAATTTTTGAACGCGAGAGATCTAGCGAAACACGTATAAATTTATAGTAAACTGAAAGATAAAAGGCTCTAAATGCGAATGTGCAGGGCTTTGAACTAAGTTTGTACAATTAATTTGATCAGCAGTTTAAGTGTAAGACAATCTGTTCGGTGTTATCATGTTCAGTGCCATACAGTTTCCCTTTGTTAGCAAGCACCAAAATTCGCAACGCACTAAAGCGGAGGAAAATAAATATCAACGTAAAAATCTAGAGATTATGTTCTTAGGAGTTCTTTCATTTCTCATGCTAATATGATACCCTTCGAGACGTAACTTATGAATCATTTTGTTCTGTAAGAAGCACTTGCGAATGTCGTGTGCTTTTAGCTTCGTAACTTTCGCCCATTGTTAATACACTCTATTTTACAAACACATGAGCTCCATCAAGTTTAAAAATTTTAGAGCCTTTGTTGTTTTTCTTTCGTTCTTCGTAAACGGAAATTCACATTAAGCCGACAACACAAACAGGCTTATGTTTATTTCAGTCGCAAAACGGCCTGTTTTTCGAGCTCCAGGATGATCAGTAGTGAACTAGTTTATATTTATTTTAGTCATAAAACGGTCTGTTTTTGGAGCTCCAGGATGATCAGTAATGATCAAGCTTATATTTATTTTTGTCGCAAAACGGTCTGTTTTGGGGGCCCCAGGATGATTAGAAATGAACAAGCGTATGATTATTTTAGTCAATAAACAGTCTGTTTTTGAAGCCCCAGGATGATAAGTAACGAATGTTTGTCCTCCGTCCTAGGTTCACAGGCACCATCACCAGCAGCATGAGGCTCTACGCTGAGGGGTTCGGTCAGCACTTACCCCTACACACCCTCTCCCAGTGAGTATCTAACAGCCAGACTAACAACTTCAGTCTAACTTTTAAATGAAATGGTGCCACCAAATGCAAATTGCTGAGGTGTGTCAGGCATGTAAGGAGCGGTATGACTGAATTTACAGTATGTAAATCTTTTTAATTTATTTAGATCAAAGAAAAAGAGAGATCAAGTTGAGCAAAATTCAAAATGCTCAGCAGCTGTGACAATATTTTCAAGTCGAAAGCTCAAATCTGGGATTCAATCTTTTGTGTTGCATGTGAATGCTCATTGTCTTGATAAAGAATAAATTATTCGCAGCTCTGTGAAGCCTTTGTATTTACTAAGTGTACAATTAAGCTGTTATTGTCTCGTTGTTTTAAATATTCGTAGTGAGCGATCGATGTGAGAGCTTGCGGTAAGTCACGTTGGATCATATTGCAATTTGGAGACGAGCAGAAGTTAATACGTTACAGCGTGATAGCATGCACTTCTGTAACGTCAATTGTTAATGAAATACGTCGATTCAAATGATAGTAGAAAAATGTGCCAAAAAATATCTTCTGTCAATCATTTGTCACAAAAAACATCAACGTGCAAGAACTTAGAACAATGAAAATGTAAAACTCAAGAGTAACCGATACTAAACAGCGGTCACTGAGGTGCAGGAGTGCGCGACAATTAAGTGGAGACAATGAATGAGTATCCAATGCAGGGGTGGCTAACCTTTATTTAACCCCGCACCTCGTATGAAGTTTCATTCAAACCTCGCGTCCCCTTAAATAAAATGCCTACATATAGCTAATATCCTATTATTTACCTGAATTTTGCTCACACCCCCTGCGAGCACCCAAGATTGGGAACCCCTGGACTAATAGCTTCATATTTCTGCTCAGCATCCCCACCACTGTTCCTGCTGGGCTGTCCAACTTCAAACACGAGATTATCTTGTACCCCAGAAACCTGGCTGCTCACAAACTCCAGAATCTGGTCTCTTTCACGTGAGTCCAGGCTGACATATTTTTGTTGGAAAATTTCGTATTCTTGTTCTTATTTTATTCAGCAACTTGTGTTTAAAAATGTTACTACGCTGAAAATTTTTGTATCGTGTTGTTCTTCCATCTTTATGTTTTAACTTGGTTATAAATAATATAGCTGTTGGTGCTATGAGTACGTTTAAGAAATATAATTTATCTTTCAATGTAAATTAAGAACGAAACTGCTCCACTACATGTAGAGCATAAACGAAAATGTAGCTTACTTAGTAAGAAAATTTTAAGATTGAGAAACTTCGTTGGAGTCAAGTCGTTATTTAGTCAAGAATGTAACACATTATAGATGCCATACCCTACATATGCTGAATTTTATTCTTTCCGAGCTTCAAAGCGTGACGCGTTGTGTTCAGTAAACCTATATATTTGAATTTCATGATAAATTTAATTCCTTATGAGTTTCAAAGCGTGGCACATTGTGTTCAGGAAATGATATTTTTCAGTTCGCATGACGTGGGTGGGCACTTCGCTGCTATGGAGGTCCCCAAGCTTCTCGGTGATGACATCTTCAACTTTGCAAACGTCGTCGAACGTCAGCTCAAGGAGAATGAGCGCCGGACAAAAACTGACGAACTTTAACCTGCATCTAGTTAAATATTTCTAAGAGAGTATCGAGTGATCTTTGTGAATGATGTTTTTTGCTTGAGCTGCAGGAAAAAGGATATTTTTTCAACTCCTGCATGATGAACAAAGCTGCAAAACTGTGATTTAATGAACTATTCTTTATAAATTTGCTATTCAGTGTGCAGTATTCTTAGACTAACCGACTGGTACCGATCGTCCGTTTAAACGGAAATCTAATTATTAGTTGTCATTGAGAGCGTCAGGAATATGACTGGGAAATTTGAGTAACTAGTATTGGATTGAAAATTGACGGCACGGATTGCTTTTGCCATCTAATACACGCTTGTGCGAAGCCATTCGTAATGCACGCGGCTAAGAGAATAATATAAAGTGTCTATCCTGTTGGCGTTGGGCACCCCACTCCAGCATTCCGACTTCCTGAGCATTAGAATAGTGAATTACTGGCAGGCTATCTCTGGGAAACACCCTCACATTGGCTGTCATGACATCAGGGTGTGGCTGTGAGGGCATTTGGTGCTCATTTCTCGCTTCGATCATTATCCTAAGTTGTGTTACTTTATAACCTTCAGTTGTTTTCCATTTTTTAATTTAATGAGTTAATTAAAGCCAGAATTTACATAATTTTTTCATTTATCCTACGTTTATAGCAAATATATTCCCTCACTTCCTATGAGATGGCAATTTTGCACCTAATTTTTCATGATGTCATGGAATCATGTCATACTCTCACGCGCTATTTTATTCTCATGAGTCAAAAGTGGTATGCTCTCATGTATATTTATTTTTTATTGTTAAAATGTGTCATTATCTGCTCTGTGTGCATGCGTCATTCATCCCGATATACATTTTGATGCATTTGTAAATATCCTAATATTTTTGCTGATGGCTTTGTAAGATTGATGCGAAACAATAATTCTTGACTGAAATGTGAGAGTAATAAATTTTTTGGGCTTCTGTTGACTTAATTTTTGTGGCTTGTGTATAATTTTAATTTTTTTTGTAGTTTCTTAAATTTCTCTTAATTTTTGAAAAACTTATCGTGTGCTAAAAAATTATTTAGATTAACCTACAAAGTTGACAGCCCACTCGAAAGCAGTGTCAGATTAACGCTCTTCTTTCTTGAACAATGCAAGTAACGAAACAGATATTGTCAATAAATCCTTTTAAAGAATTTAAACTTCTGAACTAATTTTATATCACTATCGTGATTTCTTGATTGAGTTCAACTGCACTGAAAACTGCAGGCTGAATAGAATTTATTTATTTTAGCCAAAAAAATTTATTTTATTTTTATATATTTATTTTAGCCAAAGTTTGTACATCTCGGGCGACAATTTATTTTTACCACTTCTGATCTCAATAAAAATTCAGATGAATTTTACATTTTTTATGGAACACAGCACCTACCTTATGAGTTGTGTTGGTATCGTTTGGCATTTGAAAAACACTTGGAAGTGTAGTAAAATATGAATAGGAAAATTTTTGTCCACTAAGCGATTAAAACCATTCTTCTTCAGAATTACTCAAAGTCCATTTTGGATAGTTAAGGCAGTGAATGCACTCCTACAATGATGCCATGATTTCCAAGTTTGTGCTTGCTGTTTTTAACTGACCAAAGAACGCCCTGCCTAAAACTCAAGGGAGGCACTCTCCTGTCTTCTTCCCAAAATAATAAATGCGGTAACCAACCTCAATTACTTAACCACATGAAATTATGCCTCTACATAACTTATCCCTTTTCCTTCACTAATAATGTGAAATAAAGATCACCTGAGACTTGAATAATTTTATATTTTAACTCAAATTCTCAATTTTGCGAGCGCAGAACTGCACTAAGATGACGTGCCTAGGTATCTATGTTAATATTCGTCGCTTTAGTGAGTATATTTCTCAAGAGAAGGAATCGCACTTACGTCTAATATATTCATTAGTGATTTTAATTTTCCTCAGCATAAAAAAATATCCATTGATTTTTTTTATTTTAGTTTCGAAGCACCTCCATCGTAAAAATTCAAATTGCTAGTGCGAAACGCTACCATGATTAAAATCGCATAGTTAACAAGTATTGTTGTTTGACAAGAAGCAATTCATACCACGATGCGGCAACGCCGCAGGTTTATCAAAACAGTTGTGTGCTATTGAAGTTGGACCAATTGGCCGTGGCCTTCACTGTCTCATGGCAACACTGCAGACACACTCGGATCTCAGTGGTGAAAAAACCCCAGTTTAGGGTAACTAGTACTTGTTGCAAGTGTGATGTTAGATGGCGTTGCCATTGCTTGGTTTCAAGCCCAGATTCTTTAGTATTTGATAATTATGGATATGTGAAACCTCCTTGCTCGAGGAATTCTGAAAATACGCAGACATAACGATGACACCAAAAATATTTTCTCCGTTAAAGCGGTTTATTAGCCAACACAGCTGCCGATCATTTTATTTACAGACGTAAAGTTTACAAATCAAAGTTATGGTTCCAATTCAATTTTTGGTATTTAAAGGAATCTGAAAGTTCTGAACGAATGAAGCCAGGATTGTACCAGATTTAAAAACCAATGTATCGACATTTCATGTTTGTACTTTATTGGAAATAAAATGCTTTTCTTTCTTTCTTTTCTTTCTTGTAGTTTAAAGAGTATTGAACAAGAAAAGTTCGTACATGATGGGAAAAGCACCTGGCTTACACTGTAAATGCTCGTATAAAGGCTTCGCAGCTCTTTTTCTGACTGTTCAATAAATATAATAAGCCATGCGAATCTGGGTTATTCGAATTGATCTCTTCTCCTACGTTTGCTGTCGATTTCTTCGAAATTTTATGATGGCACTCAACGGCAGCCGCGACGTCATTGGATCTATCTACATATACTCCGGGTCCCGGCCTCTAGTCCTGGGTAGGTCCGTGGTAAGACAGAAAGAGAATACAGATAGACTTGTAGACTCTGCAGTGTGGCCTTGGACATAGACGAGTTGTGTTGTGTGGTGCCATGGATGTTTTCGTCGGCAGGTATTTGTAAGCGAGAACCTCGTCGGTAGCAACAAAAACTCGTCTTTCTGATGAAAGCACTGAATCAGTTCTTTATAGCCAGTAATAATTAAAATGATTTGCGAAAGAATTTACAGACTCATTGGTATCCTAAACCGAGTTTCTGATCTCATTCCCCTGTTCAAAGCCTGCCGACACCACCTGCATTTACGTACTGAAGGTGTTAATTTCTAGTATTTGATTTGGGCGCCGCTGTATTCTAACATACGTAAGGTTTAGTATTGTTGGGTAAGTGGTGGCAACACTGCCGAAGCTGAAGACTTGTTACCAAGTGGAAGTGTTTGGCTAGTTACTCCGTCAAGTGCTCAGTCCGCACTGTAGATTCAGGTGTTCGAGCCTCGGTCTTTTGTGTTCTTGCAGGTTGTAGACGATTGTTTACACGTTAAAGCAATGCAAAAGTTATGTCTGCTATGATGTGAACATTTTTCAAAGCTAATTCCCATATTTCGCCGTTAAATTATTCTGTAATTAGATATTGGTTAAATTTATCGTTATGAAGATTTACGTGATAGAATAACCCTCATTGGTTAAACTAAAAGAGCATTCCTAGCATTCTAAAATATAATAATTTCAGCTCTTTTATCGGTAAAATTAGCACCAGAAAATTAGAAGTGGAAGAAGAAAGCTTTGTTTTTTGCAAGTAAAACATTTTCTCAAGTGACTACTTTGTCAATAAAGTGGGGAAATGTGTCCGTATTTCAGCATGGTCTCTCCTAGCGTTCCGGTTTCTTAAAATCTAGAGGTTAACGTTCTGTGTAAGCAATAATTTTTCTCTAGTCATTTTCTCATTTTCCGCTTTTCTTTTCTTAGAGCAATCAGGGTATGTTTATACTACTTTGATGCGTTCTTGCTCCTTATTTATCCATGATAAATAACTGAGCATCGTATTAGAACGGTCATGGTGAGCTGGTAGCAAATACAACTGGTAAAAATACTGAATTAATGGAGCTCTGTGAGTCTCTGTTGTTGTTGCAATATCTTGCTACTTATTTTTATTACACCTCAAAATCTCCTTGGGTCAGTCATTGTTCTCGGTGGAATATTTTTTACGGTAGAGACGAAGTTAAATTTTTTTTCACTGGAAAGTAACATATTTTATGTAATGCGCAGGAGATAGATGACAGAAGTACATAAAATGTAATTTTATGCGCTGAAGTTCATAAAATGTAATTTTATGCCCTGAAGTACATAAAATGTGATTTTATGTACTTCTTCTATTTTATGTAATGCGCCAGATTTATTAATATTTGCGGAACTAAATCACTAAACCGATGTCTCGACGTCGGACTTCCGACGTTCAAGAATGTGAATGATGTAAATGTTGGCGAAATATGGGTCTGTATATATAAAACAAATGTCAGAATATTGCCATCGATTGAGAAGTTAATGAATAAAGTAATGTTCATGGTAGAGACCACGGTAAAAGAAACAAGGTGGAGTCATTTCTGTGGGGGAAAACACACCTCTTCTTGTTCGGCTAGCCAATAGAACGGGTTTATTTCAACAAACTTTATGACGTCGCCATTGCAACATGTCGTTATGCCAATAGTGGAGCCAGATTTGGGGTTAACAGTGTTGTCAGATGCAATAGGTGCGCTGCTATTGGTTCGATAGACATGACGTCAACATTGCCACACGGTCGACGAAAAAAGACTGGTTTGACCCTACATTGTTTCTTCTACCGTGGTAGAGATCTATTACAACAGAACTCAACTCATGATCTGCTTAGATGTGAGACGGACTTGCGCATGTGTGAGCTTGTTCTGTCTGTTGAAGTCGTAATTCTACCGAGTCCTTTAATGCATTATCTCGAATGAACTTCATTTTATGAATTCACCGGTTTTGATCATCACTCCCGCTCAAATTATTCCTGCGTTATTTTATAAATTCATATTTTTCTTGTTTATATGAGAAATGTTCCATGAAGGACGGCCAAATTATTTGCGGAGTTGAGAAAAACTATTATATCTGTTTATATAAGCAAAATATCTGTATAGTTCATGAGTGGACAACTAGAGAGAAGAAGTATATCAATTTAAAATCATTTTCACCAAACTCTTCTTTGCTTCAATGGGTTGATGTACTGGCGGCATAAATTCGGATGCGTATGCACCAAAATAGCTGTTTAATTAAACAATATCTTCGTGTACAACCCTGTCCTTGAAACGTATTCTTTCTACATTATCCGAAAAAAAGTTTCGACGAGGTTTTGGAGATGACATTGTTTTCGGATGTAGAGACTTTGAGCTTCTGATGACTCTGCAGACTTTTTGCCCGAAAAAACAACCGCTTTTTTCACGATAGCATTGCCATGGAGTACATGTACTTTTTCGAACACTCCATTCTGCTGACCGTCAGTTACCCGTACTGAATTGTTCCTGGCAAAATTTGAATTTAGGAAGATTATTTCTCCCTTCATATCGTATCCAGTTACGCTAAGGATTTGAAAATTAATAAATATGTCGGTAAATTTCAGTGCGCTCCCTAATATCAGATGTCATGTTTTGTTCAATCTCCAACAGCGCAATAATTCAAAGCTGCTTTCGTTCCTCACAAACGCTTCGTAAGCTGCTCCCATGGAGCTAGGATATACTGGAGGGAGCATAGCCGATTCCAATCGGTTTCAAATTAGCTGGAAAAGTTGGGAGACTGGGGCATTGGCAAGGCCCCACACGTGAGCCAACCACGGACGCTTGGCTGAAGTTGGCTCCTCCTCGCCTCCTCACCTCCTCTACGATTCGCCCTCCCATTTTCCAAAGCAAGATTGGTACCGCTCCACAAATCGAAGGATGAGGTGCGCGTGCAAGTCGCTCTCTAATGTGTTATATTCAAGGGCCTGTAATCTTTATAGTTTTCAACTCTAAATGTATCTATGCTAGCAATTTTGATATTATTAAGTGTCCTCAAGTGAGGAAACACAATTTATTATCTTTCGGAGTCTTAGAATCCCAAATTAATGAGTAACGAAAAACTCAACAGCTGGAAGAGCATTCAGCGAGCGTGTGCGCATCCCAACGTGGTCAGGAGGTAACTGGCTTCCGTGCTGACGTCACACTTGCGAGACGGCTATTGGTTATCACAGACAGAGGAGAAATCTCAAAAACTGGTTCTCTTCACAGACGGCTATGCTCCCTCCATATATCCTAGCTCCATGGCTGCTCCTATCAGTCAAACCATAAACAATGTGGGTACAAGTTGCAAATTTCTACAAATCGTACGAGATGCATTGGCAGCAAACAAAGCTGTTGTTATGCTGGACATGTTCGGAGCGCCTTTCGATCCTTATTTAGACTGTTGCCTGCCTACACAGCACCCTGCCAACACAAACCATCTCATCTTCCTACGGACAGACTGACAGCAGACAAAACTTATCAGCACCATCATGTAATTTTCTTTGTGATACCGATTGGCTGATGCCGGCCGTTCATTTCTGATGTAGTTGCCATGCAAGAAATTGTGAGACTCTGTCTGCGCCGAACATTTGACAAGGTTATCTCAAGTGGACTCATTTTGCTTAGCACGTTTCAGTAAGGAAAGGTATGCGCTCGCGGTGCTGACGCTCAGTAATTCTTCCTTGTTAAGTCTCAATAATTGAGTGTTTATAGCTGTCACTATTTTCCAAAAGAAGGTCATCGCCTTTCTTTAGTGTTCATATGGAGAAAGAGAGCATTTTTCTTCCTTTGCTGCCTTAGATTGAAATCCATCAAACATCACATGATAATTGTTGCGATACAGAGAAAGGGGTGGGTTTAGGACCCCCTTTCCATACGCTGAGGGAATTCCAACCCCCACACATGTTATAGTATTATCCTTTATGCTTGCGTACACCTGTATACCAGACATGGAGAATAAAAGAATTTGAAAGATTAAGACACATTTATTTTTGAGATGAACACGTGGATAAACACACAAGGCATGGGAACGAAATGATTTGAAATGGCACAGCGGCGTCAATGAAAAATACGTAAGTTTCTACCGCCATAATATTTAAACACGACATCATACAAATGTGCTGCTTACCGAGCCTTCAAGTTACAAATACTCCCTCGTTGACAACGATTCACGCATCCACAGTAACACAAATCATAATATTTGCGAGAGTAACACATCACGATTTAACCTGGAATTGTGACACGGTGTCGAATCATACAACGGGAAGTCGATCCTCGACTAAATAGACACAATAAATCGGTTGCCTATAAAATTAGATGATCCTTCACGATACTTTGGAAAGCACTTATCTGTGTGCTGCTCTACATCTGAAATTGAACTTCAATCACCACCTAAAAGAGCTCTCACAACTATGAAACACTCGCACTTTTGATAATAAATGATTCACTGATGGACATTCACTGACGATGCTGTTGCTCACTGCTGATGTTCAGCGTCGTAGCTTTAGGTTTGCTGCAGGTGTAGGCTGATGTCTTGCCCGCGCTGCAGCGATGCCTCTGCCGCTCCCTCATCGTGCCGCCGGCATTCCAACTCGAGTTCACAGCCGCCGTGGTGCCTGGAGTGTCTTAAGAGTTTTAATGGCAAGCCACTTCACTGTAGAGTTGCGTGTTGCTTTACGCATTGTGGGTGGACGAACTTAACTGTTTGCCATTTGCAATGTTGACGACTGCCGCTGAAGTTGACTGTGAGTTCGACCCCGATGCACAGATGTTGAATGCTCTTGGTTGAATCTCCGACGCGTTTATTCATGACGATCACCGATGCGAGGCTGGTTTACTTCGATTAGGCTTCCTTTGTAAGACGATGCTTCAATGACTTCCGACGTCCAACGTTATTTTATGTGCCTCGAATTATTAACTTTCAAGTTGCAGTTGGGTATAAGGCCAGCCGACGAGGCTGGCCTATTGTGTAGAACACCCTCAGACGTCTTGCGCAGTCTCTCACGTGTGTTCAAAAATTCCTCCCCATGCTTCCTTCTACGGGCCTTATATGTGTTTCGCTTCCCTCTTTCTCGATCGTTCTCGACGCTTCTATTCTACAGAGGCAGCATCTGCAACCTTATTGGCGGAATTCTTGCTCGTTCTGACGTCTGGGACTCTCATTGGTGCGTGTTGAGACACACCTTCTTGCGTCATACCTTTGGCGCGCGGTGATTCGCTTAGATTGTGTGGGCCTCTGTTACTACGTCACATCCGCCCAACGCCCTCGAAACCCCGGCTTGCCTTGTGATACCTCTACCCCAAACAATCGCCGCTTGTTTTTCCGACCGAACAGTTAAGAATTGTCCTTAACACACACGTGCAAACTTTGGTCCACATTCTCACGCTCAAGAATAACAGTGATAACGGTTTTTACACATTTTCTTAAAGTATTTTGGCAAAAAAATATGAAGTTACGAGACATGTTTCCCAAAATCTTGTGAGGGTAGTATTTCTGGACATAATTTTAACTTTTTTCTGGCTAAAGATTCAATTTGAAGTTAATCATAATAACTTTACTTTAATTATGTGAGTAAAGTCAGTCCTCTAAAAAGCTGAATTTTAATCTATTGTTGTCACCTCTTTAAATTGCGAACTAAAAATTCTACCATCAATTCGATAACTGTTAACCGAGAGTAAATTTCCTTGCCTCACCAGACCCAGAAATTACCCCTCGTTTGGACTAAGTTACGTATACCCAAACCAGCATCTTCGATGTGCTGCATTATTGCTAAGTATTGTAGCATGTGTTATGATTGATAAGCGTTACAATTTTAACTTCTACAGACCATTCACATTTCTCTAAGTCTACAACTCTTCGGTAGATGAGACCGCTCGTTTGGTCTACGCGTGTGTGGCAGAGTCGTTCTTAAAGCAGCAGCCTTTCCTACTTAGCCCTCCGCTGAATGCTGTGTCGAATACGACACATACCAAATTATAATTTACATAGAAATAATTAATTGAGACGAGCGCATTTTTCCGGTGTGAAACGCTAATAAGATATACATAAAATGAACGCGTTAGATACGTGTTCGATACGCCCATCAAGTGGTAGAGTTCAGTTTGGACGCTATTAGTGACGAATTAAATTACTGACATGAATTATTTCCAGCAATAATTCATGAGGTGAAGGCATAAGAAGGAGGAAGGGTGGACGACAGCGCCTTCGAGGCATGGTCGCAAAAAGCTTTAAAACTCCTTGGTTTTGGCTGGGAATCCCAGCTCTAGATTTTCCTTGTTGCGTCATTGACGCGGTCAACATTTTTTGGTCAACACTAACATTAGCTTCTAGAAAGAATGCAGAAATAAATGCGTGAATTTTAACACGTTTATGCGCATTTGGCCACATGTCTACCAGTCGGTAAAATGCTCATTTATATACCGGTATAAATGATTGATATTCCATCAGTTTGCGACCTATTTAAGAAATAACGGGTATCATTCCAGGTGAAATTATATCGTGCAATATTATTTTCAATTTTGTTAGGAATGATGAAAATGTATTCGGGCATTAAAATCGATTTCCTTACTCTGCTGCTCAAAACTTAAACAACCAACCGTTTATAACCGCGGGAACGCAGTGAACGTGTTAAAAATTGATAAAAAAAACGCTTCCAATAAATTTGGAGTTTGTGAAACCAATATACGCGCTTTTCTGAAGTATCTGAGCCCTTAGGAGGGCATAGAATACACACTAGATTTTGTATATCGTGTGCTAAGGGGTCTGGCGGCCCTTGGAAGATACTGTCACGTTATTAACACTACACACATGCACAAGGAACTTCAATCTTTTAAGCCCATGTTGCCTCTTCTAGTATTCGTGCCATGTTAGCCATCTCTTCGTTGTCTATTTTCCCCTTCCGTGTTAACTTGTTGTTTTTGTGCGCACAGTCTCCTGTGTTAGACCGCACCTTGTGCGTAGATTCCGTATTTTTACAGTCCGTTCTAAATGGTCCCTCCCCTTCGCTGCTTTGAGATCGCCATGGATCTGGCTAGTGCGACTCGAACTAGCATAATAATGATGATATTTTGAAGTTCTCACTCATGAGTTGCATTCACAGCGTCAGCGTATACACTATGCTTGAACAAGCAAGGAAAAATTTGTTTTAACTGATGTTCCACTTCGTCGTTTTCGTAAGGTATAACTTGAAATTAATTTATTATTGCACTGGTAGAAAATTTATAAGCAAGTTCGGTTTTGCGTAAAATATTTTTCTAGTAGCGATCTCCATTTCATAGGTTTAGCAAAGAGCCTTTAAAAATTATTTCTTCGGTCTCCGAGCGCAATATCAACACTTCACACTTCAGAGTAGCGTTACCTTTTTTATTTCAGATTGGAATGAATTAGAAAATTATTATCGTATTACTCTGAAAAATTTGTGTCCTGAAACTTATGTGAATTTCTTTGGTAAGATTTGTTTGCTCTTCAGACCATTACAATTGTGGCGTTACGGAGGAGGTTGTGTAAGTAGAAATAGATTAGAAATAGATTGTACCTGTTCAGATTGTTCATATTTGTGCATTGATCAATTTTCAAGTGACTATAATTGCTGTGTTATAATTATGACTCGTTTCTATGAGTAAGAAAAAAACGATTTTAATTGTGAGCGCAAGAAAATATGTCCCATTTATTCATACAAATTTTTTATTAAAATGATGGTAAAAATTCCTAACCAGCACCACAGTATGCGGAATATCTGCAACTAATCGTCATATCTCTGAAAAAAGACGTATTATAAATCGGATATTTCTACATCCCATAATTCAAATAGTGAAAATAAGTTACTCCGCAATGAAAATGAAAAAAATAACTAGTAAACAATACTTCAAAATTTCTGACAATATGTGAGTCCTGATAGTAAGACAATACGTTCATTTTACAACCCATAATTCAAATAGCAAAAATAAGTAACTCGCAGGTGTGCTAGTAAACAATGTTTTAAAATTTCTGATGGTATGTAAGTTCTAATAGTAATAAGGTAAGTTTAATTTGTTTCTGAGCAGGATCCGTGGGATAATGGGGTTTGTGAGGAGACTTTTTGTGGTGTTGTTAGCGGTGTCAGTGTGGTATGTGGTGGTGAGGCTGAACACAACCCCACCAATCCCAGAAATGGACCCCGATCCCTACTGGGGCCCCAGTCCACGTAAACCCGAGGACACCAAAATAAGACCCTTCAAAATCGACATTCCTGTTAAGGTGAGTCAACCACGGAGTTGAAACTCGAATTGAAATGACCTAAAAATAATAGATTATGGAACGAAATCCCTTGTATTTCAATTTAGCTTTGTTAATGATCCATGACCATGCTAGATTGAATTTTGGAATTTTTAAGTTACTCTTCAAGATTATGTTGTTTCAAGTTGATATCGCCCTCTTATGTCTAATTCTGATTTTAAAGTAAAACATCTTCTTTGGGACAGTGTTTATTTAATTCTGTGGATTTCTCAGAAGCATTCATATTCATTCTACAGCTTAATAACCGCATAGTTGCTCAAACGGATCCCCTCAGGGGGATACAATTATTGTATCTATGGGAGTTAGCGCTCCCAGGGGGAAAATGTGAGAGCCCGAGCTGAGAGTTAAGTAGGCCTTCTTTTTGTTGGAATACAATGTTTTTATTATGTTAAGGACCACCTTTTTTCGGTTAACTGCTGTCCTGTTTTTAGCACCTTCTACTTCCTTCTTCAATTTGGATCTTGTTTCATAATATTCTTTCCCAACTTACTGTTTTTATGCCCTTTCTGCGTAGATTCCGCGTTTCCTTAACTCCATACTAAATGGTGTCTTCCTCCTTCCTCTCTTTGGATCGCATTTGTTGCTGCGGGTAGGGAGGCTAAAACTAACTACTAATCTAATCTGCTCAAACGGAAATATGTTTCCTTGCGTTTCATATTAATTATTGAAAGCTACTCCAGAAGAGCATAACACTTGATTAGAACTAGTTTTTATCGTGTAAAATATTTTTAATATTTGAACATTCTAAAAAAGTCCATTCTCAATTATATAGAATTTTTAAGCATTTCAGTGCGTGGTTAAGCTCCAGCGTGAGTTCTGGGTTGTAATTACTGTAGCAATGTATAAGCATACTAGGCTGTCTCATACACTGTTTTTTTTGGCATAGTAATTTATTACATTAACGGAAACGTATAGTACGAGCGATTCATTGTGCTCGAGTTTTTTGTTTTGTTCATGCCGGTGTATGTGTTCGCCTTGAAAAATTTCCCAATATACTCTCGCATTTATGTATGTATATATCGATGTCACTTCATAATTATTGATGGTATTTGAAATTTTGAATATTTCTTTCATGTACGGCAAAATAAAATTACAAGATCAATACTTGCTATGATGTACCAGATGTGCCAGTGAATTATTTTCAACTTCTTTATTGGATGGCGCTAGAAGCAAAAGTTGGTTCACAGTCTTAACTTCAGTTTGTTACTGGGACAATACCTGTCCAAACGTCGTAGATGTGCAACCAATATAAGTTAATGCGATATTCTGTTTGTATGGTAAACATACATGTTCGGCAAAGGCCAAATAAAGAGCACGTTCTACGCGATGTGTGAAGTGCTGGTTTCTTATCATGAAAGAAAGTCCTTCTTGCATCGGGCATTGTAAAACGACAAATTTTATTGTTTCAAGGACCCTAGACCCAACTCACAGTGAGCTTGCCCAAAAAAGTGGAAAGCAACAATCGTAGAAACAAATTAAAGAGGTTTGTTGAAGGTCAGGAACGGAAAAAAGCACGCGAATTATAACTCCGCGCAGAGATACAATTGACCTCATCCCCCAGGACGTGGAGGACCTGCAGGCGCGGCTCGCGCTGCCCCCGCGCTTTGCCCCGCCGCTGGAGGGCGTCAACTTTTCCTACGGCGTGGACTCCACAACCATGGCCGTCATCCTCAAGTACTGGAGGGACACGTACAACTGGAAGAAGAGGGAGAAAAAACTTAACGCTTTCAAGCATTTCAAGTGAGTTTTCTTTACTTTTCATGGGCACGATAAGTAAAGTTACTTATTTATTGTCGGCACAAAAAAACAACCATTTGTTTCGTTTACTTCTCGTTTTCGTTTTGAATGACGTTCTTCATGTTCCAATACAATAACTCTAAAAAATCTTTACGTATCGCGCTAGATAGTAGATAGTACAAAATATGATATTTTCATTATTTTAATGTCGCATATCCATACAACGCACAGCTCTAACAGTTCCTTCAATATTTTCAAAGAAATGTTGGTGGTTTATATTTTCTAGTAAATCTGATTCCGATTCGTTATTTGGTGAATCTATACTAATCTTAAGTGTTATTTTTTGTCCTAATGCTGTCGTCCAAATTATTCATTCTTTACTACGCATTAACTTTTTCAAATTTTTTTCCAAATCATGACCGTCGTAATTGCATTTGCCGTTTTCCTCTTGAGAAATCTTTAGTTTTCATTTGGACGCTAATACTTTTCGTTCAAAGTGTAGTAAGATAGCGAATTGCAAATATTTGGTGGTGAGGTAAGTTGTCTTACATGTGTATTGTCTCTTATTTAACACGTTCCCCGCGTGTTGGGTCATAAGTGTGCCAACAGGTAAACTGCTCGTACGCACCGGCATAAATGACTGACAATTCATCTGTTTCGCGCCCTTTTTAAAAAATAACTGTTCTCATACAAGGTGAAACGCTATCGTCCAATTATATTTTTCATATTTAAGAAAAATAAACTGTATTCGAGCAGTTAGATCGATTTCCCAATTCTGCTACTTACAACCTAACCAAACCAACCGTTAACGACCGGGGAAACGAGGTGAACGTGTTAACATAGATTATAAAATTTCAACGTTGTCTAATATCTATTTCAGGCAGAAGCAGTATCTTCAGCCGTAAATCTTTTCCTTTGAAATGTTGCAAACAATGCTAATGTTGTTTTTGACCTAGATTACCTAAGATTTTTGGAATTTTTCATCATCTCTTTTGGTCACTGAAGCTTTATGAAATTAAATATGAATAGAATTTAATTCAGAAGGATTCATCCTGAGAATTATTTGTGAGATGTTCATTTATATTTGACTCTACCAGTCAAACATTATAATTTATTCCTCATTTTGATTTGTCGTAGAATTAGCATAGAAAAAAACAACTTATTGAAATGTGTCTTTTTACCTTAGGTTATTAATTATATATTTTTTCAACCCTAGAGTTTCATTTGCGTTTTTTGTGTAAGATTTTGGGGTGAAAGTTTTTGCGAATGTTACGTATTCATTCACACTGGCTTCCTCTTCTGCATAGAACTAAAAATCACAGTCTTAAATACAGCGCTGCACTGATTTTCTTTGCTAATTTTAGTTACTGCAGAGAGTAATGTCTAATTCATCTTCAGCAACATTTTTGTGCTTCGCAGTTCATCACAAGTGTCATTTTAAACAAACTATATATTCGTCTCTCCAGAACCCGCATCGAGGGCTTGGACATCCACTTCATGCGCGCTTCGCCCCCAGCCAACAGCGGCAAGACCGTCCGCCCGCTGCTTCTGCTGCACGGCTGGCCAGGCTCATTTGTCGAATTCATGGACATTTTGCCGCTTTTGACGACCCCGCGGCCCGACAGCGAGGTTGTCTTCGATGTCATCTGCCCATCGCTTCCTGGATACGGCTTTTCAGAGGCCTCCGCCAAACCTGGTAAAAATTATTCGAATTTAGACATGCATAAACGAAGAGTTTGTTCCGAATGCGTGCCATTTTAAGTAATGTATTTCAGGTAATTACATGCTTATTGTCTGAATAAATAATTATAAAAACCATTCAGTATATATTAAAGCTACTGTAGCTTCTCTGGATAGTTTGATTTCTTTCTTTCTACAAACATTTTTCGTGTTCCCATTATGGCAAAATATCCTCAGTGTAAAGAGTAATTTTGTGAAATATCTGAGTTTCCTCCCTCAAATGTTCTGAGTTACCTTTTGCGAATAACTTGGTAAATTACTAAACAAATGATGGCCTGGAAGGGCAAGACTGGTTGATACTATTTCTGCTATAGAGCTTGTGCTTCTTCAGCTGATACCACAAATTTTTGTGAAACTCATTTGTATGTCCTACACGGTCTTTGTGTTCAAAGCTGAAATACCCACTTCTGGATTTCAAAATTTCTTTCTTAATGCAAAAGAGGTCCTTGATGCAGAAGCGAGCTGAAATGACCAACTAAATATTGAATTTCACATCCCAAATTCCACACGTTCTTCCATCTAGCGCTTGCCCTCAAGGATGAGCGAATGTCCAGAGTTGCTTCACAGCTAAGATCTCTTTTTAAAACTCATGCAGCATAAAATACTCCTGAGTGTGAAGTGATACATCATAATTTTACTGTATATCTCAAAGTATATACATTACTTCATACAAATAGGTATTTAATCAACACTGTTAGATACCAAAAACAAAAAAAATTGACGTTATTCTTAAAAAAACGATTGATGAATTAATGTAAGAATGAATAGTCCATTGAATTTTCATTTTTTAATGGTACTGCTGTTTTCGTCCGGCTTTGTCTCTAAATGAAAAAGATATCTCGCATTTGGTAAATCGATTTGACATGTGCACCTGCGGATAACTCTTGTTCTTTGGAGTGTAAGTTAATGATGTAGCGTGAATTTTTGCATTATAGATTTTCAGAGTCTATGCTTCTAACTTTTCAGACTAGTGTATAAGTCCAGAGCGGGCCATTATAAATACCACACCATATGGCGAGACTCAGCAATTCGATTTTAAGGTTTAGCATTACTTTTTACAGATGAGGTCACTAGTAAGTTGACGTCATCGTTAGTTCAAGAGCGTGCAAGTATCAATACTACACAGTAAGCCGAGACTCTGTAATTCGATTCTTGGTTTGAGCATTACATTTTACAGATGACGTCACTAGCAAGTTTAGGGTTATCGGCTGCTCAATTTTCGTTGTTTACAAGCCTCTGTGTTCGCAGGGATGCACAGCTTGGCCATAGCTCAGCTCATGACAAAGCTCATGAAGCGGCTCGGCTTCGACAAGTTCTACGTGCAGGGCGGGGACTGGGGGTCCCTCATCACCCTCGACATGGGCACCGTCTTCCCTGATGTGTAAATTTCATCACATATTCTAGTGGCAGACTTTGAAAAAAATGCATTATTGACGTATTGACTATTTCTAAAGGATGTTATTATATCTTTAAGGTGCTAAATTTCAAGTCCAATTCCCTATCTATGTCACTTTTGTACAGGTATGTAGAAGTAACGTTGTTACTTTCTTCGTCAAATGTGAATGTAGATTGAGAGTCATTTTCTTGGTCTCATTTTATTTCACCGAGCTCATTCAATTTCATGTTTCACCACGTAAACCTTCAAAATTGGCAAAGCGTTTTTGAAATGTGTTCTCCCTTGGAAATATATGAGCCAAATTTTACGCTGTGCAAAATATCAAGTTCACTCTATTGAGAGAATATACCTTATTGGTGTTAGTTACTTCTTGTCATGCAAGGTAATAAAAATCTAAGTAACACTAGCTTTCACGCTTTAATCATTTATTATAAGGGCATCTCTGTGTTGTTGAGACAGTTCCAGGAAAGTTACGATGTATTTACGATGTAATTGTTACCCTAATGCTCTCTTAAAACGTCTGTTCTATTAATTTCGACGATATTTGGTTTCTCAGCTTATACGGCCTGCACGTCAACATGATGAGCTCGATGTCAGTTGGAACAAAACTCAAAATATTCCTGGGGGCAGCCCTGCCATCAGGCTGGATCATGGACCCTGAGAGCGAGAAAGACTTCTACCCTCTCTCGGAATTTTTTAAAGTTTTCCTCAGGGAAACTGGGTACTTTCACATACAAGCTACGAAGCCTGACACTCTTGGTGAGACGTACCTGGTTGAGCTTTTTTTCTCGTAACAACTTTGAAATCTTACCAATCAAATTTGACTTGACTGAACTTGGTACAGTGAATAGAATGCTCTTGCTTCTTGATGGGCGCATATCGGTTTTACTAATCAGATGTAGGTGTGCTGAGTCTCGTAAGAATAGTTCTTCTATTAAATGGCATAAGAAATACAAAAATTATCACTCTTGCTAAAATGATTAGTTGTTCTCGTGTACATCTGAGTTGAGGAGTAGAATTTTATTTTATGGGACTTAGAGGATTCGAATAGTTATTTGACAAACTCAAAGCTCGTGTTGAGAACATTATTCAGTATTACCTAATAGCGCTCACGAGCATCGAGCTCCAACTTTGAGCACTTGCTTTTAACGTGGGATTGGGAAATAAAAGTCGCATTTCGATTTTGTAACACGAGTTAAGCCTCACTCTAATTGCATGCGACAAATTTTTAGTTTTAATAGGGAGATTACAGGAATTTCAGGAATACATTTTCCGAGTCGAGTCACATAGGCTTGGAAGGTAATCTGCGATTTATAACGGATCACCTTCCATCGAGGATTGGGAAAGTATCTGCGATGAATTTATCGTAGGATTGGGAAAGTAGTAGAATAATGTATTCAAATTTGCAGCTGAGACCTGTTAACAATCAATATATGCATAGCATATTTTTGGCGCTTCATTCTATCCAGTCATTCTTCGACTTTTCTTTGCCTAGACAAGGTACAGAATCTAAATTTAAGGAAAAACTTATGTGTCGATAAATGAACCTCGAAAAATGAACACTACATATGTCGGACGGTCTCAAACTAATTTATATTTTCTATGTCAATCAGTCGTTTTACTTTCTCGCTAAGTTGTGACGTGTTAACACAGCTTTTCATTATGCAATGCTAATTTTCATTAACATTTTTGACTTCTTAGAATATGTTTCGAATGAATTATATGTTTACACACATCTCATTTATTTCATCAAATATTCAAATCTGATCTTAAGTTTGATGAAGATTAACACTCTTTTTTAATGAGAGACCTGAACTATTTTAAACTTTATTTCTTCTGATGAAACCAGCAGCTCTATCTGTCTCCTCAGAATCAGACCCGCTGTGTGACTATCGATAATAGTACAATATGGAAGTTTTCCGAAAATTTGAAACTGTGACAGATGTGAACCAACTTACCTGATTCGCAACCGCGTTTAAAAATTAATTTCTATGTTCAACTCGATATTCTATCATGTAAAATAAGATGTAGGCAAAGAATCAGGCATTGCATGTTCTTTTATAAGTACGTAATTATTTGCGTGATATCACAAAGAAAAATTATTTTTATTGCTTTAATCTTAGTTTTCAGCGACACATTTACCGAATCTAGGAGTACAGTTTTCCCTCATTTACATTTTTTTCAGGAATCGCTTTGAATTCGTCTCCTGTTGGATTGGCAGCGTATATTCTTGAGAAGTTCAGCTCAGGCACTGCCTTGGAAAATGTGTATGCAAAGAATGGGGGTCTCTTGGACCCGAATTTCCCGATATCCCTGGACTCAATTCTGGATGATATATGTGTTTACTGGTGAGCCCGGGTTATTTCGCTTCATCAATCCGCCCAATGCTCAGGAGTGGGTGTTCATGAGTGCATTGGGGAGTTATGCAGCGCGAATATTGTAGTTTTGTGATGCATGTCACATTTGTCATACTGCATCGTCCAACTAAATATTGTTAACTGTTTAAATGTTCAATATGTAAATAAAAGTAGATGTTGCCCATGATAAACAATGCTACGCACCTGTTCTATGGAAATTGATTGAACAAATTGTATTATCTTTCATCTAAAATGCTCATGCTTACCAGTCGCGACTCGACGATAGCCTTCAAAGACGGCGTGTAGCAAATATTTACACGTTTTTAAGTGAGTACGTAGAAAAACGAGTTTATCTTCACTTGAAATATTCAATGAACACGCGAATAAAGTTTACAGATCGAAAAAGAAACAGAGCTCGGATACTATGATGAGCAAAACACTACAATCGACATCAAACAAAACAGTCACTGTAGCATTCATGAGCTTTACAAGATAATGAACGCTCACGAACAAATCCCTAAAACTCACGATCATCTCTGCATCAAAAATATAGCATGCCTCAAAACATGTCAAAAAACATAAAATGCCTTATTTCGAATGGTACCCCCTTGATCTGCATAGATATGAGTAATAGTACAATTTCAGACTACAACAAAACAATCCAACAACAGAGAACTTCCTCTGTTGTACAAAGTTTTACGTCACCAAATTTACGTTGCTATTTCTAAGACTTCAAAATGCGAAATTGAACAAAAAAACACAATTCAATTACGATTTTCGCACCCCATTTTCACTCTCGTTTTAATTACGGGGACAAAAAGAATCTGTACTTACAAATGGGCTCAAGGAGAGTTGTAGCTCTAAATTTTTGCGTGGCACTTCCGCCGAGAGATCTGGTCACATGGGCCTGAAGCTCACAAGTACTGACTGCCCAGGGCCTGCAGCCGAGCCTCTCGGTAGCGCGACACCGCTTGCATTCTGCCGTAATTTTCTTACTTAATGATTCCATCCTTCATCTATGTTTTTTATGTGAGATTCAACTCTATTTATTATGTCTAAGCCTTGGGAATATGTTCTCCACATGCCATTTAAGGTTCTAGAATTAGTCGACTACGATGAGAGTGCTTAGTTCTATATAACGACTATCATTATTCCTGGAATAAACTTTGAATAACCTCATGTACAATGATATAAATTGTGGTTTCAACCCTAAAGAAGAGAAAAATTCAAGAATAACATAATGGCTGTTTTGAGCATTATCTCTCTCTTTCTTCAAAGGCACATGAAGAAGCTACGTGGTTTGGAATTAATCAGTGGGTGTCATAAAATTGATGTCACTGTCCTGCACTGACCATTTTTCTTCTATGGTAAAACGGTTTGTCGGTGCTAGTCCAGGTTTTTTTGATATGTAACGATATTCTAGCCCATTATGACGCGCTGTTTTTAATATTCTTGAATCTTATATGTTGATGCACTTGAATGGTAAAATACCAATATTGAACACACGGACAAATGCTTGGTGACATCTAATTGAAAATGAAGCTTGCCTCTTGAGTAAAGCAACTGTTGACCTGATATTCAGGTGCACTGTTAGCTTCCTCAATGTTTACATGCAAGCAATATAGTAACTTACGTTTTGACATGAATGAGGTTTGTGTTGATAGTTTTAATTTCTAATTCAAACCCGTATTGCTTGTCTACTCTACTAAATCCCACTGAACGGTTTTAACCAAATGTTTTTGTTGGTCAGTGTCGCAGTCCGCGATTGTATGTCAACCAATCGCTATTACTTGTGCACGAATACTGTTTAATTCATCTTCTGTGGGCGATTATTTACAATTTTTATTTTTCGAAATACGACAGCTAACTTTCTTCACTTTACCCATTCATGGGGATTTCGTTAGGTGTACCAGTTCTTTTATATTTTTATCAGTATGACAACTAACCTGCTTTACTTTACTCTTTCTATGAGCGTCAGATTTTTTTTTATAATATGGCAGCCTCAATATGACGTCTACTTAACTGATTCATGTAAATTTATTTGTGTGTATCAGGTTTTTGACGTTTTTCTCAATACGACGGCTAACTTGCTTCACTTAATTCATTAATGGGGATGTCTTTTAGTGGATCAGGTCTTTGAAGGTGTCGCGAAGTATGAATCATTCTCGTTCCCAGGTTCACGGGATCCATAACGAGCGCCATGCGGCTGTACGCCGAGTCTACTGACCCGACCGCTCCCACCTCCACGCTCATCCAGTTAGTATCCAACTGTTCAGACAGAAAAAATAACTCATAGCATGTTGAAAATAGTGCGCAATATAAAAATTATTTCCTGATGAAAAAATACAATAAGCAATGATGCTGTGTTGAAAGTGGGAACATTTTTTCTCCAGCGGCTTTTAAAAATATAGAACTTGGTTGTTTCATATATCTTCACTTGAGAGTGTATCTGGTGGAACGTGAATCGTGTAAACACCCCGCCAACAGGAGTTTCCTAGATCTTGCTACACCTGTAGCCTCTCAGTAAAGTTTTTGTTTCATCAATTATTTCAGTTATCCCTCCTTTGCTGTGATTACCGTGTTAGAATTGTTTTTTTGAAAGATTTTTAAATCCACTTCTAGTAGTCAGTCCCCACAGGGGGATACAACTGTTGTGCCAATGGGAATTATCACTCCCAGGGGGACTATGTGAGGGCCCGAGCTGAGAGTTAGGTAGGCCTTCTTTTTGTTTAAATAAAATGTTTTGTTGTGTTAAGGACCACCTGTTCTCGGTTCACTGCTGTCTTGTTTTTCAGCACCTGTTACTTTCTTCTCCAACTTTCACAGTGTTTCATAAACTTTTTTCTCAACTTACTGTTTCTATGCCCCTTCTACATAGATTCCGCATTCCCTATTCTCCATTATAAATGGCACCATTTATTTTGGAAAATTCCTTCTTCCTCTCTTCGATACGCTCTTTTTTTTTGTAGCGGTGAGGGAGGCTCAAACTAACGTATAATCTAATCTCATCTAATCTAATCAGTGAGCTGTAGGTAATGTAATATTTGTTGAAAGTCAGTGAGGTGTAAATAATGAAAAATGTATCGATATAAGAGTGGTCTGTGCATAATGTAAAAGTTATCGATACTAAATGAGCTGGGCATTTTGTAAAACTTATCGATATCGAATGAGCTGGGTGTAACGCAAAAGTTCTTCTTTTGCCTGGCCAGGATCCCCACATCGGTGCCGGCAGGAGTGGCCAAGTTTCCTAACGAAATAATGGTCTTGCCCAAGAGCCTGGCCGCATCAAAGCTGAAGAATTTGGTCTCGTACACGTAAGTAGTGTGCTCTGTTTGTGAGTGTAGTTACGTAAGTTTTGCTTGAGCTCGTTACTGTGCTACATTTCTACATGAGTTTTTACATATGTTGTTGAGATTTTGATGTTCTGTTCCAAGTCGTACTCTTAAGCCCAACATGAGAGAATTGCTACCAAGCTTTGTATTAAAGTAGTTCATCTTCCACTCGATGAATTATTTGAGGTTTATGTGAGTTTAAATTATTTTAACCACATAATTTACATAAAACACAACCTATGGACTTCTTTAAATCTTGTTTTTTTTTTTCAGACCACAGAGCGTAGGAGGACATTTTGCTGCCATGGAAGTGCCCAAACTTCTGAGTGACGACATCCTGAACTTCGTGAACGCTGTGGAGCGTCAACTCAAGGAGAAAGCTCAGAAGAGAAAGACAGCCGAGCTGTAAACGCATGTGTGGTTGGACAAAAATGACATCCAGTTTGCGCCGCACGTCGCGATAAACGACACAAGAAAATAAAAAATCCAGGCTTTTTGTCCCCTTTTCAAGGCTTTTTTTTTTTGAGGATGATTGTCCCCCATCGTACGTCGTGACGAATTTATTCTCCTCGCGTAATTTTAAGGATCCCTGAACTCGCACAAAGCCACAATACGTTTCCTCATCAGTATACCCGAAGGTTTTAATGTTCTGTGGTTCCTAAATGAAGTCTTGACTGCCTGGAGTTAGCTCTGCCATGCTGGCTTGTGAAAATGTAAAGTTGCGTTTATTCTTTTTGGCCTTCCCTGTTCCATTTCGATGTACGGTGATGAATAAAAAAATGTTCACTACTTACACGAGTGTCATACTTTTCATTCCTTCTTTCTCCTCCCTTCGCCTCTTTGTCCCCAAAAAATTCTTACCCTACCCTTCTTTCAAAGGCTGTATATACAGGCTGAGACAATGAAATTTAGGGCAACTTCTATGAAATGGCCAGAAACCAACTGACGTCTTGGAGAATTAATTTTAATTTATTCTTTTCAAGAGTCACCAAATGAACCTTCAAATTTAAATCAAACTTTCAATGAGATTTCCCTCACCCGTAGTCAGGAGCCCAATGCTTATTACGAGAAGATCTTACGGGACCTACGCGTATTTAGTGCTGAAAATTACTTTCTAGCACTATTTTAGACGATGCAAATTTCTGAATTTATGAATGTTCAATGAGCAACGGACATAATTGTAGCTGAACGTCATGATGAGGACCAATTTTATTTATATCGGTTGGTTATAGATAATCGAATAAAACCAAGCGGAATGTAAATGCTCACACTAGTTGCTTTTGTTGATCAGCACACCTCACGTGAATGACGCAGGTCACCGGGCATGGATTGATTCTTCCTCAAGAATTTTCAAGAAATCCCAATGTACAATAATACCTTTACATAGACGTTTCGTTGGTCTGTGATTGTTTAATTGCTTGATCATGCTGAAAGTGTGATGAGCTCATCTGTGACTCAGGTTTCAATACCTCTTCTATTTTCCTCCAATGAACCCATCGGGAGCCGAAAATCTCCAGAGAATAACATATGGAGTGAAATCCGGCTATCGAGGTGGCCTAGGAATGTTACCAAAGCGTGAAATTAGTTGACCTAAAGCTGCTGTCCTTAGCAATGCCATAGTGTCTGCCCTTTGACGCCAGTGTTACTTCTACGCGATAGGGGAATACATTATCGTTGAAAGGCAACTAGAAAGAAAGACGGATGTGGAAGTGGCCCAGGGTAGAGGAAACAAGGTAGTCATTTCTACGGGGAAAAATACACTGGTTGTTTGGCTAGTCAATAAAAAGCTTCATTTCAAACAAACTAGAAGATGTCATCATTGTGACATGTCGTTAGGTCAATCGCCGTGCCCGATTTGAGGCAAGCAGTGTCGCTAAACGCCGCGATCTGAGTGCTGCTATTGGTTCGTTACCATGACGTCAGCATTGCGACAAGGTCGACCAAAAAAAGACTTGTCTGACCCTACCTTGCTTCTTCTACCGTGGAGTGCCGGAACCATATATACCTGCCAGAACCATATATACCTGCCATGGCTTCCGCTTGGAGCGAGTAATTTTCAGTCATTTTCTCGTGACTATAATAGTTATTCCAGCATCGTCTTCAATGAAATTTGGCTCAATGATTTTAGAACTCGATACTCCGCGCCAGACAGTAAGTAACCTTCTGTGGATGAAGCTGGTGTTCATGAGGAATTGAAGATTTTGTTTGCTCAAAATTGTAAGTTCGCCTCATTCACATGTCCATTCAGATGAAAGTGAGATTCATCAGACATAATAGCGACAACTGAATAGTCCCTGACCGAAGTTGTCGTTAACTGAGTTTATCATTATTATTATTATTATTATCAGACATAATTAAGTGCTGTTATTATTATTATCAGACATAATTAAATGCAAGACGGACAGCTCTTCATTTCTCAAATTCATATGTAAGCGTGCGAACTCTGTTCGCTTCTAATAATCTATTACCCCCAACACAGGGACAAGCTGATTTTTTATGGTAACTACAGCGCACGAATGTCAAAAATAACGGGATTTGATATTTTCCTAAAATAAATCTTCCAGGTGAGGATAACATACAAGAATATCCATCCTAATAGAACCCGCGATTAATTTTTTTTTGTGTTGTGCACTAGTGAAGCTCGTATCACATTTACATACGATCATTAAGCATTTTTCAAATAAAATCCTAGAAGCTTTTTCTAAAGAAGCGGACACCAAACAAATGAATAAATATATCACGGGATCATTAGGTAGGATATTTAGGCATAATTTCATGATACACTTTGACCCAAATGACACTTTACCATTTTAAACATTTATTATTCAAAAACTATAGGCTCGAAGGTTTTTTTTAATTATCGAGTGCGTGATACAAACTTTCTTTACCGCTAGAGAATTTTCGCGAATAAAACGCTAATCCTAAAAACTCCCAACTTGATCTATAAAGTGTTTTCACGATTAGGAATGCAACGCTAAAATATTATCTGTATTATCTAAGAAAGAAGATGATGTAAGTACATCGAAACGATGCGTTACGTAAATCTAAATTAGTTTGAGTAAAAATGATTTATCACTCCATGAGAATTTTAGCACGTTCTGGACTCCGACAAGCTTTCTCATAATCAATCTGTACAAAAACATAGACATATTTAACATTTTCATCTATCAATCCTTATTTTTGTCATCGATGACTGCGAGGAAAATGAAAAAATTGCGGATTGGAAGCACGTATTTCCCATGCGTTCCAGCGCTGGAAGCGACTGGATGTTTTCATAATTACGCCTGAAAGAAATGGGCCGAGACATTAGCTGCACCCACTTCCAAAAAACTAACCAAACATTATTTCCCCAAAAAACAGCTAGTTATCAATTTTCTAATTTATTTTACGAGCTTTTCATAATAAGTAATACACGTAATTGGGTCCTTGTTTTTTTATAAGCATTTCCATTTCATCCATTCAATATCCATCATTGAACACTCAAAAGATACAAAATCTCTTCAAGAAGTTTTGTGTTCAAAATTTGTCCAATCTTCTCACGCGCTCCCCCAACAAAATACTCACTTGCACCCGGAATCAAGAATTTTCACCCTTTCCTTGTTTTATACCCTGAAGATCCCCACAAAGCATGGAAATAGGGTAAAGTTGTAAACGCGTGCCGAGAGAACTTTTTTCGAGTTTTATCGCCCGGAATCCTGCAGTGTAGCCTTGGACTAAAAAAAATTGAGGATAGCTTAGTGCTATCTTTCTCACAAGCCCTCAGTTGCGTTCGGCCTGCCGTGAGAAGCTGAGCTGAAATAGCTCTTGTTGATTTGCCAGCTGCTTTACTGCGCGACACTTGCTAGCTATTTCTCCGTAATCCCACACAATCAATGAGATATCACGCTATTGGAACAAAACTAGTGCTTCCGTTTCGGTAGACCCTGAATTTTGTCAGAGGTGATTAAAAAATCCTAGGATTCCCTTGGTAAAACAAGATCTGTTCTTTCCGAACTGCAAAATTTTCCTGTTGAGATCCTGCGTACGACCCGTGCACCGTCCATCACGAGGAAGTTTGATCCTCGGTTACAGAACGACTGTTCGACCAGAGTGCCTGCTCTCTGACTAATTGATTTTCTGTGACAGAAGGCGAAAGTGTGCTGCGTGCTGAGTGTTCTTGCTCTGCACGATGTGATGGATATCCAAAAAATTTTTCCCTATATTTTGAACTTTATTTCCATCGGTGAACACTACAACTGCAGACAGCTAAAATTGCTCCAAGGCTTTTCAGTCGCGTGTAGTTCGATTCAAGTAAACATTTAATCTTTTCAAGGGTAAATGTTGAGGACTTGACCATAATCGATTTTCCACTTTTTGATCAACAAAGATTGTTGATGAGACCAAAATAAACAAGTTTTCTTCGATGCACTTTCCGGCGGAAATGAGTATTTTAAAAGTTATGGCGTTAAATGAGTTACCGGAACTCCAGTGTGCATCACCCTATTACATACGTAAAGAGGTTGGGTCGTGAGGGGTAGCCACAGTTCTTTTAGTTTTATAATTTTCACTAAAAGAACTGTTGCTACCCCTCACGACCCAACCTCTTTACGTTTGTAATAGGGGGTTTGCTCTTCGTCGGCTTGGTTGGCGCGCGGGAACGCCTGTTTACTTTCACGTCGGACCGCGCGGTGTATTTTTCCCCGCCTCAAACACTGGAGTTACGGTAACTCATTTAATGCCATAACTTTTAAAATACTTATTTCCGCCGGAAAGTGCATTGAAGAAAACTTGTTTATTTTGGTCTCGTCAACAATCTTTATTGATCAAAGAGTGGAAAATCGATTATGGTCAAGTCCTCAACATTTACCCTTTTCAAGTTCAAATTTAACTTTATGACCATCGTTTATACGCAAATGTATCAAAAGTTCAAATATTTTAAGAAAATTTCTGCTTGTGATGTCATTGGCGGAAGTCGAGTAAGATAGGTAGTAAGAAGTAAAATATAAGATTAAGGCAGCTTTGGTGGAAGTAAACGGCCCGTAAGAAAAAAAATCAGCCGAAGATGAACGTTGACATTTTCGCAACGTCGAAGTTCATTTCGGATAAAATTACTGTTTATCTTCTCTCACGCTGTCTTTTCACACTGTCTTGCGAATGCCATTTGGTAGGGAGGTCTACTTTCAAACATAATCGTAATTCAAACACTGGGAACACAAGGCCCCTGTCAAGATGCGTCCAATCAGTGGACAAGATTCTGTACTCGGTAGGGTCGGTAGTGCACTATAGACATTCTCTGCTGACAAAATCTCTTACCCCGTACATTTCTCCCCACTGTACACATTCTTGCCTCGTTCTACCTCAAAACACTTAAAAGATGAAGATGTTGCTAGCTCGTTTCCTCCGTTAGCTTACTATAGTCGATCTCTTTTTAGGTTTTACAACACGCGTCCTTCTTTATTTCTCATTCCAGGTTATCAAATCGTGTTACGGTAGTGTACTTCTCGAGCACCTCATTGGAACGCTTTTTATTTTATCCCTGTAATTATATCTATCCTGCACTCGGAAAAATATGGCTAACCTTTGACAATGCAAACTAAATACCTCTGTACATAAAGATTAATTCCAGCCACCTATTTGTCAGGTATTCTGCACGGACTAGATTGTTGTTTACCATCTCAGCCTTTACCTCTCCACGTCCAACCGTGCTCAACCCCAAGTGTTTAGAAATGTTTTTCACCAACTTTACACAGAACTTTCCCTTAGCATTCATTAATCACTTCGAAACCTTATTTTCAAGTTTACTCGAGAATTTTTCAAATTTCATACTATTCAAAATTGTAACCGGACTGGCAATCACCTCTATCAGCGAAAACGTTTTTGATCTGTCATTTGGGCACTGGCTTACTCCAATGACTTCGATATCTTCAGCCAAATCTTTATTATTACTGATTGTTTGGTGTAGTTGTAGTACTTTTCCTATTATCTAACCGACAGTTTGAAGTTGCTTTGTCAGAACTTATTCAGTTGTAGAAACGCGCTCGACCCTGCCAATTAAGCTTCGCAAGACACCGTATCAGAGCTGAGATTTTATTTCGTTTCTAAACTTCTCTCAAATGGATTCTTGCTCGAGAAATGCCACCGGAATTAAATTTTAGTTCACCTAGAAACTTTTCAAGATAGAGAAAGAATACATGCCTGTTTCCATGGACTTCGTTGTACAAAAAGGAGACAAAAGTTTAAATACTAAAACTATTAAGGAATTTAAAACACTCTCCTGCTGATCGTAAGCTGAAAATTTACAAGCTCGGACTTTTCTCGAAAATTCGGGAATCGCAATGAATAATAAGAGAATGTGAATGCATTTATTTTCATCGGAATTTGAGACATCTGAATAATTTTTTCGTCGTTGGTTTGAGTCGTACAAGTTGTGAACAGATTTCTGCTCTCCTACTGCGTCGTCTCTTAAATTGTCCAGTAATACCGTTATTTCCTCTTTTTTTCCCCTCTCTTGAGCAATATTACTTCCACACTCTCTCATACTTCTTCACTCTCTCGTTTGTATGATTCCTCTATTCATGAATAATATTTGATCAGCCTGTTGAGCGATGCTCTGCAGGGTATAAAGCACATTGCGAAATGAAAGTGCGAACTGAATGACAAGAAATTTTGATATTTTACAATAACATCCATTCCTTGAAAGTAAATTTGAAATTTTTTTTGAGTGGGTTTGTATTTAAAGAGTTGCAAGCATTTTAACTATCGTTGATGCTAGGACATTTGAACTTGTGTAGAAAACGAAGGTCGTCTCTCATGGATAATCCTTTTTGAATGAAGATAATTACTATGCCCATCCTACTAGTTGTATTCCCCTAAGAACATTTGAAACTATTCGACACCTTCAAACGAACTTAGAAAATTGTATAATTTTAGACGAGAGTTTCAGAAAATACAACGTTGATCATCTCAAAATTTGATTCTAGAGTACAGAAAATTTGAGCATTGTTATACTAAAATTCTATCATCTTTCATCCTCGATTTCATCCCCGTATTCGAGTCATTACAGAGTTTTTCGCCTATTATATCAACACAGATTTCATCCCCGTATTCGAGTCATTACAGAGTTTTTCGCCTATTGTATCAACCCAGATTTCATCCCCGTATTCGAGTCATTACAGAGTTTTTCGCCTATTATATCAACACAGATTTCATCCCCGTATTCGAGTCATTACAGAGGTTTTCGCCTATTGTATCAACCCAGATTTCATCCCCGTATTCGAGTCATTACAGAGTTTTTCGCCTATTATATCAACACAGATTTCATCCCCGTATTCGAGTCATTAGAGTTTTTCGCCTATTATATCAACACTGATTTCATCCCCGCGTTCGTATTATTTCAGAGTTTTCCGCCTATGGTATTAACACAGATTCTATTACCGTATTCGTGAACCTTCTTTCAGACAATAAAATCACTATTTCACTTCTGCGGGGTTCATCACCATGGGGTTTGTGCTCGCTTTTTTGATGGTGTTGGGGGGGTTGGTGGTCTACGCTGTGGTGAAGCTGAACACAACCCCGCCCATCCCAGCACTAGACCCCGACCCCTACTGGGGCTCTGGTGCCCGTAAACCCGAGGACACCACAATTAGACCCTTCACAATCAACATTCCTGCCGAGGTGAGATGGATATAGAATGATGATTCAGACAGCGTGCTAACTTTTCAAACAATTCTTCAATTAGAAGCAATTGAATTTTCGATTTTCAAACTTCAATTGAAAATCTGCATGAGAGATTTCTCAAGAAAACTCAATAATTCAACCAATTTCAACTTTTGCATTACGCAAATGTTAGCTGAGATTGTGTTTTATTAATGTAAAAAACATATGTTGAAAGTTTGAGACTCTTCTTTTGAACTTAAGAATACACCGGGTATATCAAATTTCCCCACTATAAATATTTCCTTTCATTAATAAACTTTAATTTCGCGAGCCCAGCTAAAATATAGAACAATTAAAGGTTCACTAGGCGATAAAATTAAATTTACGAATTTCCATCATTCGTTGGATCATTTTAATCATTAAGGTGACCGCTCAAGGTTGCCCCATATCTTACTCGCCTTCTGCTCAGGCTTTGCACGGTGTCGTGCATAATCAAAAGGGTCGAAATTGGGAATAAATGTGGTTCGGTCTCCAATAACTTTATGATCTGCGATCATGGCTTTCGTTTTTGTGGAGGTCTCAGCTGCCTGTCCGAAGCTGAGGAGCGAGAGTGGTTCTTTCTTTATTTTCTCGTCATAAAATCCTGTACATCATCTGGCGCTCGCTCACAATCGTGCTCCCAGCCAAGAATAATGTTTTCTATGTCCATTAGATACGCCTAATCCATGTTAGATACACTCAATTTGAGCCTCCTACCTGCTTGCGACAGAGACAGAATAAAATGTATTTTATTCACTCTGGTCTTGATGGATCTGATATTCCAGAATGATTTGAGCCACACTGAATCAGTGGGCCGCGGAAATCATAAAAACGTTTTCCATCAAATATTTAACCCCAGTTCTCCCCAGGACGTGGAGGACCTGCAGGCGCGGCTCGCGCTGCCCCCGCGCTTTGCCCCGCCGCTGGAGGGCGCCAACTTCACCTACGGCGTGGACTCCACAACCATGGCCGTCATCCTCAAGTACTGGAGGGACACGTACGACTGGAAGAAGAGGGAGAAAAAACTTAACGCTTTCAAGCATTACAAGTGAGTTAATAATATACGCATAAACTTTTTTAGAGGAAGTTGTACATAAGAGATGAATTGATACATATGTGCTCTCAAAGTCATTCTGAAGTTTCAAATCCAATTAAAAGATAGTGTGAAACATTACTCATGAAATCACTTATATGCTCATGTTTCCCAGTTCAACAAGATTGGTCCCATAATACTTGAAAAAAATTGTGAGCATATTCATGAATAACCGTTGATCTCTTCTGGTTATTATTATGCTGTGGGTTTTAGACTATTACAATTCACATACAATTCTTCTCTCAAGAACTGCTTCGTATTCGAGTCATTTTATTTTTTTTTTATCAATGATATTATTAAATCTACATCATTTTTTAAATTCATACTTTTTGCCGATGACAGTACGCTTTCTGCGGTCCTTCCGAACGAAAATCCCACTACGATTGCGGAGAGTATAAATAATGAACTCCATAAGGTTTCACTGTGGCTTAAAGCTAATAAAATAAGCCTCAATATCGATAAAACAAATTATATTACGTTCTCATACAAGAAAAATATATCTCTACCATCCATTAAAATTGGCGAAGGTGAAATCAAAGAAACCAACTCATGTAAATTTCTGGGCATCATAATAGATAAACATCTGACCTTCAAAGAGCACATCACTCATATTAGTTCTAAATTATCAAAATCCATCGGAATCCTGAATAAAGTTAAAAATTTCCTGCCTGAAACAGCCTTACTAATGCTCTACCGAATGCTCATTTCACCATACCTGCAATACGGAATAGAAGCATGGCATGGAACTGATAAAAATAAAACTAATATAATTTTTACTCTGCAAAAAAGAGCCATCAGAGCGGTTAAGAACCTAGAATATAATGCTCACACAAATGATTCATTCAAAAATTTACAAATACTTAAACTCTCGGATCTCTACAAAATCTCCATCTGCAATTTCATCTACAAAACATTAGCTAATGATGGCGACAATAGCCTTCAACAGTTATTAACTGCGCAAACTGGTCATCACGACCATTTAACACGAAATAAAAGTAAATTCATGCTTCCTTATTATTCAAAGGCCCGCTCGCAACATAGTATACTATTCGTTGGAACTAAAACCTGGAACTCAATACCTGCGGAGATCCGTGAAAGTAGTTCTTACAAGGTATTTAAAAGAAATCTTGAGTCTCACTTCTTATCAGAATACTAGTCGTGTAAGATCACCAAGTCAAATCCTGCCTCCTACATGTCTGGTCCTAATAATGCAATTTGCCATGAGTAATATCGCCGATTTTCAGTCTGCTCCCAAATCGTTATCGAATATACTGTTAAATATTGTCCATATGACCTATATTGTAAAATTAAACATCAATATCGAGTTCATTATCCTGTTGATCAGTCTAATGCGAAACTAGGCTAAGTGAATTAGGTTAAACATTATTGTACGCCCTAGAATAATGTAATGGTAGGATGCCCTAGAAGTCGCTGAACTTATTCGGGCCCACAGGTAGCTATACTCAACTCTGACCATTGTATTAGACTTAAGAAACATTCTACCTCTGTATCTCCTGTGGTAAATAAATTGTTTAAATTGTTTAAATTGTATCTTGCGATTGATGAAACTCTATGATAATATTTTGAAGAAAAGGAACCTAGTCTCCGAATGTTTTTGACAAATTGACATCGATAAATTAATATGGTCATTCCAACAGAATCAAAACATATATCTACGTTGAAACTAATAGTTTTAGCCCATCTTTCAGAAAGGCAGTTTATTTTCCTTCATCAGATTGTTTTGTGCTTTTTACTGGCATTTTATGTATTCGTTCAAAACTTTTTGTTGATTCATTTTTATCGGATTTTTATTTTCACCGTCACTTCATTTGTTTCGGTAACAGGAATATTTTGCACTTTCCAGCTCCTCCAAACTCTCCAGCTCCCCCAAATTTTCCAGCTCCTCCAAATTCTCCAGCTCCTTCAAATTTTCTAGTTCCCCCAAATTTTCCAGCTCTGTTTCATCAATTTTTCATTTAAAACTCTTTAGTTACTTCAAACTCTTCACCAATTCTATTCATGTCCTTCAAAATTTTTCAGTTCTTTTCTTCAGCTTCTTGAACCTCTTTAGCTCCTTCAAACTCCTCATTTTGTTCCAAATCTTCAGCCTTTTCTTCATCCCTCTCAAACTAAAACATCCCTCTTAGCTCCATGAAACTCTTTAGCTGCTTTTTTCAACATATTTCAAACATTTCAGCTAATTTTTCCTTTTCAATCGTTTATTCACAGTAAAAAAAATCAACTCTGTTCTGCCGCTCTTTCAATTTCTCAAACTTGTTCTAATTCTTCAGCTAATTACCATTACTTTCAAACTCTTCTGGCCTTTCAAACTCTAGTTTTGAACTCTAGCTCCTTCGAACTAGGCTTTCAGTCCCTTCAATTTCTCTAGCTCCTTCGAACTCTTCTGCTTCTTTGAACGCTTCTGCTCCTCCAAACTCTTTTCCTTTTCCAAACTCTTCTCCTTCTAACACTTCAGCTCATCAGAACTCTTCTGCTTCTGAACATTCTTTTGCTTCCGTAAATTTATTAGTTTATAGAAGATTCTTAGCTTATTTAAACGCTTTCCATCTGCTTAGTCTATGTAACTCTTCTGCTTATTCCAACTTTCTTGTCTGTTCTACCATCAGTTTTAAGCGTCATTTTAGTGTTGTTTCCAGCACTTGAGTCCAATTACGTTAGGCAATCTCGTACAACCCGCTAGTTTTTTCCAGTGTTGTTTTAAAAATTTTATCATGGTCCCTCCAGAACCCGCATCGAAGGCTTGGACATCCATTTCGTGCGCGCTTCGCCCCCAGCCAAGAGCGGCAAGACCGTCCGCCCGCTGCTTCTGCTGACTGGTTGGCCAGGTTCATTTGTCGAATTCATGGACATTTTGCCGCTTTTGTCAACCCCGCAGCCTGACAGCGAGGTTGTCTTCGATGTCATCTGTCCGTCGCTTCCTGGATACGGCTTTTCTGAGGCCGCCGCCATACAAGGTGAGATTTTTTAACATTGCTACGACTGTCTGAAAGCACGTATATGCCTTTCTGACCTAGTTGGAGATCTGCACTGAAAGAAATAATAGCCCTATTTTGAAACACCCAGGTGCATCTGACGTTTTTCTTAAAACCGAGACACGCAGATGCATCATCAATGAGACACCCAAGATTAGGATGCAAACCAGTGTCTTCAGACCCGATTTAGAGACGCTCTTGTGCCTCACTAAAAGTGCATCGATGAGACACTTGGGCTTGAGTTTGATGCATTTACAACTGATGTCTCACACAAAACTCTACGGATATTAAGCTCTAACATTGCACTGCCAAGCAAGGTTGATGTTTCCAGCGCCGTGGAGAGATTTGAATACGCTTACATATTCTTGCGCTAAGTAATAGCTGCTGCTGGTGAGATCTGTAGTGGGTATTTCCGCTGAAGAGCCATACTAATCTCCAGAAGCTAGACCTTACAATGCCACCAACTACATTTCTCATTCAGCTGAGAGTAGTAACGATTGTGCGGGAACTTTTCTTAAAGAGGCTATATCACATAATATCAAAGAAGCTCCATGACTAGCAAAACTTTAATTCGCTCCGTGTTACTTTTACTGAACACTCAATTAACTAAAGTCATATTTGAGGGGTGACTAAGCTATTACATTATCATCGCCAATAAAAGATAGGCAGCATTTTGAGACAGTTCGCGCTCATCTAGGGGTCGCACTTCCGATGAGACATCTACTCTTTTTTTGAGACGTTTTGGCTATCTATGAGACACCTGAACAGCCATGAGACACTTAGAGAGGCAAAAATTTCTTTCAGTGTGCTACGACCTACAGAAAGTTCCACTCTATGAAACGGGTGGACAATACTAATAATGGACACCGATACAACTTCGACGTTTTAATATATAAGGAAGCCCAGGAGATGTAGCGTTGAGAAACAATTATAGAACCTCCGATGATGATAAGATCGCACCGTTCCATGAGCAAAGTCCGGCCAAAGTCAAAGTCCCAATTAGTGTGACGCGGTGAAAGTTTGAACAGCATTTTTTTCAGACGTATAGTCAACGTATAAAATTTATATAATATTTTCTTAAATTACTGCAATAAAATATATTTATTCCATGTATTATTTATATTTCCGTCATAACCTGCTCAGGGATGCACGCTCTGGCCATCACGCAGCTTATGACCAAGCTCATGAAGAGGCTCGGGTTCGACAAGTACTACGTGCATGGCGGCAACTGGGGGTCTCGCATTGCAGCAGAGATAGCCACCATTTTCCCTGACAAGTAGGTTTTGCTTCGAGTTATCGAAACTGAGTGTACTACAAAAAAGCATTACATTTAGATCGGTTCTGGAACTATTCAAATTTTCATAAGCTTCTATTTTCTAACTAAGGGAAATTTATGTATTCCGAAACGCATGTTTTTATTGCATCGAAATTTAAATTTATCTCTAATCTCATACTCTTAAAGTAAATTTTGATACTTTCGACATTGGTCTGTGCTTAGAGATGTAAAGTAGTTCTCAAAAATTTTCACCGCATAGAACTTCCCTACTTCCAGTAATTGAAGACGCAACCCTAAAAATAATTTTCCACCTACTTTCCCGTGTGCGCGCAATTTTTAATGATGTATTTTAAAATTGTCTCGCAAAAACATGAGAACATAAATGACAAATATTCGCCTTGCATTTTACAATATTGTTGGGTATGAGCCATGGCTCACAATGTTCGGCCCTTATTTTGCAACATAGTTTTTTATTTTATTGCAATTGTCATCAAATTTTTTATATATAGTTTTTGTTTTTAACGAAAATAAAGAAAATAGCCCTTAAATTTCAAGTACAGCTCAATCGATACTACCTAAATAAACTACAGGAATCAATTTTATGTTAAACTCACAATATATGTCAGTGACACGAACTTTCTTCGCCCCCTAACCTTCAAATTTCTCATTGCAGTTTGTACGGAATTCATATCAACATGATTAATTTTGTAACACGGGGAATGCAAGCTAAGATTGCGTTAGGAGCGGTCCTTCCATCTGGCACAGTAATGGACCTCGAGCACGAGAAAAATTTCTACCCTCTTTCGGAATTTTTGAAAATGTTGGTCAGAGAAGGCGCGTATTATCATCTGCAAGTCACCAAGCCTGATACGCTCGGTAAGAGAGTTACTGCGTCATGAATGCCTTTGTATGAATGTCTTCTTCATAGACTGGAAGAACAGACGATATCATGCTTTAATACCTTTCAAATGCAGTTTACATCCAAAACCTTTCGAACAAAATGCATCAGAAACATTTAACGGTTTTTCTGACATTTGTAACATTTGCAAATTGAATTTCTACGTGAGTAGAATATCGTCTTCCGGCTACTTAGCTAACCTCTCGTACGCATCGAACCGATCTAGGCAAATGGACAGTGTTCAGTGTCTGCGCGTACCTTTGCGTACTTATAAAATTAGAATTGACTTCCATCTTTTAATTTGTGATCTTGTTGTGCTTTGCCTTGGATGGAATGGTATTTGGTTCTGGAATGATCAAGGGCAAAAACTGCCCTGTGAATGATTTAGACATAATGAATAACTAAGTAAAAATGAAGGATAAGCTGGCGAGAGAATGTTTCAATCTTTTAACTGTCAGGCATAAAAATATTTTTAACCTTGAAACTGTTTCAACGATCAATTCAGAATAATTTGCATTAAAATCATATTTCAAAAAGTACAGATTACATCCAAGAAGCTTTCCACTCCAATTAATATTCCAGTTCAGAGGGTACATGCTACTGATACTATTGAGAGCGATAGTGCGAGTAGGTTAGATAATCTAGTTCTCTTTAATACAAGCCATAGCTGCAAAGACTTTGTGCTGAAATAATTCTTAAGTAATCACTATAGCTGTGATATTTATAGTCGTAGATCAGAGAGTAATATTTGCCGATTAGGAGTGCCATGCGCCAATATTAACAGCTAGTGCTGAAAAAGTAGATGCTCAGTGACGTCGCCAAGCAACATTGTCTCATATATTTCTCGACGTATGAATATATCCCATGCAGTGGAAGCTGGCCCCTCCACCGGAGATATTGTTTCGTTATCTCAGCTACAGAACCTTCAAGACTTTTATATTTCGTGCCCACTTTGTTTTTTCCGTTTTCATACCGTCTTCCTGTCTCTTCTTCGCCTTTTCTTTCGCTTCCTTCCTACTTGCTTTCTACCTTTTCTTCTTACTTGTTGTTTCTATTCTATCTTACTTGTTGGTACCCTTTGTGCCAGTTTGTGGGATCGTAGGATCCTGTGTATCCTTTGTAGATAGATTCTCTGTTATCCGCGGTCTATACTGAATGGTCCTTTCTCTTCGTTCTTTTGAAATCGTCTGTTTCATAGTTAGGGAGTCTTGAACTTACTTATATAATTATGAAGCAATAATTAACCAACGTTCAAAAATACCAAATAACCATTCTAAAATCTAGATCGTAAGTGAATAGAATTGACGTCACGAATGCATATGAACATAGATCACGAACATCTTAAGTCAAGAACTATACACGGTAATTTAAAGAATGGAATTCAAGAACAAATAACAAATTCGAACTCAACAAAATACTGCCATGCCAACGGTTGGTGAGGTTACTTCAACTCAAAACGAACTTGACGGCCATTTGATAAATAACGAGTTTAACGTTATAAGCGCAGACATATTTTGTTGCATCGCCTGACTCTACTGGCTCAGGCCCTGAACAATTACGACGAGACTTCCACTTACAGTCAAGTGACCGCCTGTCGCCTTGAAGATTAAAATTCTTAGCTATTGGATGTTCAAATACAAGTGTTAATGACTACGAGCCTGCGTGCGAGTAGGAATCCGTAATCTGGCTGCAGTGTACATAAAATTAGGTTCTTTACTTGCTCTTTCTGTACTCAATGTCACTGTTTCTTAACGTGAAACAGATGCTCTGAATTTTTGCACTGCTGTAGCATGGCAAACGTGACTAAGTTAACATGAATTCATTTGTAGAATACTTTAATCAAATAATTAAATAAAACTCATATGAAAGAAAATTAAAATTTTATATTTTATTAGAAATCTCTAGTTTCATTCTATGCACTGTATGCCCATTACAAAGGAATCGCCCTGAATTCATCTCCCGTTGGGCTGGCGGCTTACATTCTCGAGAAGTTCAGTACTGGGACTGCCTTAGAAAACGTCAACTCAAAGAATGGAGGTCTTCTGGAGCCAGACTTTCCGATATCCATGGATTCGATGCTGGATAACATTTGTATTTACTGGTGAGTTGTGCTGGGTTGTTTATCCGGTAAAAATGAAAACCTTGGTGCTAAATGAGTAGGACGAATAGAGGTTCTGTATGCTAAATTTATTCGAATAATAATCTATTTTATACTGTCTATCTTTAGGGATTTGGTTAATCGTTATCCACGAATCGCTATCGCGAGCACATTCGATCTCATATTTCGATAAGTATAAATTGTTTTGATGAAGTTGTGCACTTCAAGTACCATTCCAGTGTAGAGAGCTTATAAGTTATTGGCACTTTCGAATGAGAGAGTGTGAAAGTGTACTGAGTTAAATTCAAGTGTACACCTTGTGTGTACACTTAACACTTTGACCGCAACGTGCGCCACCGGTGGCCACGGAGAGGATTTTCATAATGCTGCTGGCCGAACAGTAGTCGCAGACTCAATTTTAATAAATTCTTAATACTTAATACTTAATCAAAGCTAAATGAGGGCACGATCCGGATAACCTTTGGTAGTTTCAAAGATGCTTACTACAAATGAGTTTAAATTATAGTTGAATAATGAACATCAATTTAACCAATTGCGGTTAAAGCGTTAACCAGCTTTCTGTATCAGTCGTGGTAAATACATTGCTTGTTTGAAATAGTTTGTTAGAGTCTAACAACCGAATCTTTCATCCAGAAACTAAGATAGCGTTGTAGGTAGCGTTGAGGTCCCCCAGCATTTTCCCTCTATAATATAAAAGTAACCATTAGCACTAGAGAAGTGTGCAAGCTATACTATAGATATTTTTTAGTTCCACTGCTTTTAAAATTTATCTGATGACTGAATAGAAGCCTAAGGAGATTTATACTGTTTTTGAATTCATAGCAATGTCCCTGTAGAGATTTTCACCCATAATCTGAGTACAAAAACCATGAACACCAAAATATAATCCCCATTTTCAGCATACATTACAGCGTAGCGATTCTATCGAGAAATCAGATTATGCATAAAATTAATTTCAGCACAACGTACATCAGAGTAGTAAACTAAAACTACCAAAATAAATCCAACTAAATAGGGAAATAATTCAAATAGTCCCTATGTCAATAAATTTGTACTTATTTCCAACCATTACCTGTTAGGCTTTCAACAAGAACTTAATGTGACAAGTGAATTATTCTCATCTGTATCTCTCAGGTTCACGGGCACCATAACGAGCGCCATGCGGCTGTACGCTGAGACCTTCGTCGCGAATGCTCAAATGAACGCTCTCGCTCAGTGAGTGTAAGCTGGTCATAGGAGCGGGGGAGAATGGATAGGATCTGATATTGAATTTAAAACCGCAGAAGGAAAATGCAGCCGAAACAGAACGGGCAATTGTGTCTGATTTTCGTTTAAGTGACTGCGGACGAGTGTTATATTCTTTCCTTGATATACAACCTATCAAATTCTGTCTTTGCAATGAATAATTAGAGATCATTACCGAATCTGCCACACATGAAAATTTTGAGAGTTGTTCTAATACTTCGTTATATGTTTAAATTTATTTTCTTCACAGCATTCCCACGTCCATCCCAGCCGGAGTTGCAAAGTTTCCGAACGAGGTTTTGATGTTCCCAGCAAATTTGGCCTCCGCAAAGCTCCAGAACTTAGTCACGTACACGTAAGATATATTTTGTAGAGCACGCTCCTTGTTTGAATACTGACACTCATATTAGGTCATAGCGAATTTTTTCTCAATTTTGGGTTTTACGGCTAACCTGTTCTTTATCCTTTGAAGTATCCTCTGCTTTATGGTGTAACCATGTATTTTGTCAAGACAAATTCGTGCCTTTCCCATTTGATTTTGTTCATTCTTTATCTTATCATTCAATATTCTTGGATTTTTTCAATGCACTTCATATCTATACTCAGCTAGTTACTCATAAGCTACTGGCATTTGATATGTGAGAGAAAATTGGATTTTACAGGTCGCATGAAACTGGTGGACATTTCGCTGCCATGGAAGTGCCCAAGCTTCTCAGTGACGACATCTTCAACTTTGTGAATGTCGTCGAACATCTAGTCAAGAAAAAAGAGGCCAAAAGCAAGGACAAGGAGCTTTAAATGTTAATGTCCTTTGTGAAATAGAATGCTTTGAATTCTTTTTAGTCTTCTTTTCATATTCTTATAGTTGTGAATAGCCTTATGATTTCAAATTAATGTTCGAACGCCTTAAATATCAATGGCTTTTGTGACTGACTTCAGTTTAATTTCCTATTTTATTATATCGAACACGGAATTATTTTCTTCGAGTTACCATGGCTCAGAATTACTTCAAGAGCTTGTATAGGAGATGTAATATTTCCTGTACATTGTGCTTCAGTCGAGTATGAAGTGGAAAATCTAACAATTGTGCATCTACGCGCATTTTTCTACAGTGCCTGTGAAGTAGCATTCGACTGCAGCCAGTGACAAAATATGTTTTTTTTTGGTTAGCTTATGACCAGAAAATATATTGATTCAGAAAACAATATCTCGCACAGAATCCAGCAGAAGGAATATCTATTCGCATCCAGGTTGGGCTTTTTTCTCTTTCCTACATCTCTATTTTAATTGTTTAAAATAATTTTAATCGCGATTTTTTTAAGATTTTATTATCATATTTTAGAATTTTTCTCTTAATTCAAACAATTATTTGTTTTGATTTTTCTTTTTGGACGAGCGACTCTGTAATTGTAGAATATGATAAATAGTTTATATTTTCTGAGAACGTAACTCATTGTTTGGTCCATGAAAGGCCGATTGAGATTCTAACTTTCTATTCCTCTTTTGCTGTTATTCTTTTTACTAAGGTTTACTGTGTAAAGTTTGAAAATCTTTCTTTTAACACTGCTTGTGCTCTGCTCGAAAAAATACTGGACGGAATTTTGTCGAGTCGTTAAGCAATCATTAATGACAGCTTGCAGAAATAAGTTAATTGTCGACTTTTATGACGGTCACAGCCTCAGTGTTTGAATTTGTTCAAATTTTGTTGAAGTTTTACAGCCTTTGTAATCGAAGCCTCCGGATGAAAATAAATATGAATAAATTACAGAATGACAAATCGAGGGATTTGTCATTCTGCCAGCAGTGCTGAAACTCGTACCCCAAAGATTCGCACCTAGTTGGTTCCCTGTGCTCTTTTCACACCTGGTAAATTTTGATGAAGAATTGGATCTATTTTTGTGTGGGTACTAAAAAAATTTTCATCGTAGATCAAAAAATTGTAATCAATCCGGTATTTCATAATTTTTAAATGCCTAAACTCCCTAATGAAAGCAATTGCTGCAACTTTCTTGACTCATATTACATTTTCAAATCTTTTTCCATTATGTGAAAATCAAATTAACAGGCCCATTCATCGACTGAATTTTGTGTAAAGTAAATGTTATGCATAGTTATTATTATTTTTCATTAAACAAAATTTTCACATCATTTTCAATAAACGTTTTCTATACTTTCTTTGAAGTAATTCCCTTTCTTTCTTACGCTTCATTGCAGGAACGTCAGGATTTCTGTTGGTAATGTCTTAAAGAACTAGAGATGAGGAAGCCGAAATAGAGATCGATGTCTTTGTGCTTATATGAATGTATGGCTCTATAACCGGACAGATCTAAAGATTTGGGGAAAAGTGTATAGTATAACGAGTTACTCGTTTCAAAAAAAGTTTCATTTCCATCGAATGTAAGAAACCTCTTTTCAAAGGCATCAATCAAGTAATAAAATTTTGACGTTTTTTAGTGATGTATACTTGAAGCGCCTCAAAAAGTCTGAAAAAATTTTAATTGGATCCACGAATATGCACGCTGGGCGATCTAAGTGCCGTTAATACCTATGGCACGATGAGCCAACGAACGTAGTGGCTTGAATATAACTTTCTCCGAAATATATTTTCTTCCCCATTGCAAGAAAACAATTATAATCAATACCACTTTAAAGTTATTAAATTATTAACCTGGTTTCATAACAGATAAAAATTAATATAGGAAGAAAAAGTGAGTTATTTTTTACTATCCTCCCATGTGAAGGAAAATTTTCCTAATTAGAGAACGATATGAGCATTTATTAACTTTTATTTATCAGTAATTTGAAAAGTCAACGTACAATAAAGGGGGTAGGTGTGTCTCTTAAAATTGTGCCGCGTTTTAAATGACACTCCGGTACACGGGTGCATCTAATTCTGAAATGTCTGTAGGTATAACGTTCACATAATCTGAGCTTTCTATATTAAAAAGAAAGTTTATAAACAAGTTTCATCATGTTTACTTGGAAAATATGAACTTTTTATTTATTATAAATAGCAGTGACTAACTTGTTCAGGATAATATAATAGATTCACTGGATTCACATAATTATATGATTTTGAGTAGCAGAATGAATTAATCATGCCAAATACAATATAAATACAATAAATCCTTTTTTCATTCAAATTCAGCTTGAAAACTTAGAAATAAAATCATTTGTAAATATTTCACCTGTCAAAAATAAAGGTAATTACAGGTTCGAGTTAAGATTGGCAACACTTTCCGGTCACTCGGCTACTGCCAGCTGTTGTAAGTGGATGTCGTATTGTACTCAGCCCATCTGTGGCATTTGAAAACGCTGTATTCCTAAACAATTATGTATTAAGTGAATTTAAAATCCTTGAGTTAGTAATCAACGGATATATGAGATCAGAGTGATCAATGCTTGTGCGGAACTTGAAGCTGTAGTGTTGAGTAAAATCTCAATTAGCAGAATAAAATGCATTTCTTTGGGAATTTAGCATATAAATATCTATTTTCTGGCTATCGTGACACTTTAATATAAGTTTCCTCATGCTAATTATTTAACTACATCAACCATTCCGTTGAATTTTTCTTTTGTTACAAACCAACTTTTAGTTGAAGCAAATTAAGCTTATGATCACTATGGTCATATGGTGCGTTAACTACGAGTAGAACGTTAATGTTTCCAATTAAGATTGATGACATAACAATTAGGCCCATTAGTTTAGTTGGTAAATCTGAAGGAGATGACAGTTGTCGATTTTCCACTTTTTGGTGCCTGAACCTAATTAATTGAATCAAAATAAACAAGTTTTCTTCTATTCTTTTTTCGTCTCAAATGAGTATTTTACGATTTATAGCGGTAAGTTTAGTTTCGTCATTGATGACAAATGCGCTCGAATAAACAGCTACTCATTGATTTTCGAATTTTTGTTGCTTGAAACATGGTAATAACATCGAAATAAACAACTTTTCTTCTATACACTTTTTTCGTCAAATGAGTATTTAACGAGGTATAGCGGTAGGTTTGGTTTCGTCTTTCAAGACAGAGCGCTGGAAGCGAGACGCCATTGCAGTATTGCCATACAACTCGATCAAAGAATTTCTTTCCGCTTCAAAGACTGGAGTTGCGGTAAGTCATTTACCGCTATAACTAATAAAATACTCATTTGAGACAAAAAGTGCATAGAAGAAAACTTGTTTATTTCGATCTAATTAACTATGCTAAGACATCGAAATTTACAAAATCGACAACTGTCATCTCCTTCAGATTTACCGTTTAGTTTTGCAGAAAATTGTTGTATATTATATTTTTTATTAAGTACTGTGCAGTTTCTTTGTTGGTAACTAATTGGAAATGTTAGTTTGCATCATTGACAGTGACAGTAATTATGTGTTCTTATTTTTTTTCTTTGTGCTTCTGAAGTTTCCATTAAGTGAAACTGTGAAAGGTTTGGTTCTGAAGTAAGAACTGTCTTGGGGCTTTGCGTAGAATTTCAATTTAAAAAAGAACCTCTTTTCTGTTGAACAAAGTTTTCGTGATGTCCTGATTTAAAAATAATTCAATACCGATTTCCTTTCTGATTTTGGCTGCCATGTTACTAAAGTTGGTCATATATTAAGATACTATGTTTTTCATGACTACAGCACATAGAAAATTGTTAATTTATTGAATAATTATCAAAAGTAGTCCTAGAGCTGTTTTGAAACAAATGGCACTGTTGAAAGACTCTAAGGAATCTGAACCATAATCGCTTGTAGCCTAACAATCTATATCATTTTTACAGTCAATATTGAGTTGAACCTGTTCACAAACATCAAAAATTCCATTCTAAAAAATCACTGAAGGAACACATTTAAAAACATTTTACACGAATGATATTCTGTTTGCTGATGCGTTATTTTTGAATTATTTAACTTTGAAGTAATAGGAACAGCGCTCATGAAATTGCTTTCCCGCGCAATAGGAAAGGGTGTTCCAACAATTCCGCAAGTGCGCTGAGCAGAGGAAAAGTTATTATTGCAATATATGGTGTAATTTATTATTAGCAGACCCCGCGGAGCCTGAACCTACTTCTAGGATGTTTTAGTTAACACATTAAGTGCGGCGTTGCCCACCGGTGGTCATTTAGGTGATTTTCATAATGCTGCTGGCCGACCAGCAGTCACTGACTCAATTATCATAAATACTAAATGAAAGTTGAATGAAGACATGATCCAGTCAATGTTAGCTATTTTTAAAATTTCTTAGGTACTACAATTGAGTCTAAATTTGAGCTGGATATTAAACTTCAGCTTAACCCGCCGCACTCAACGTGTTAATACAATAAAGGTTATCACCCAAAACATTAGCATGACTGGAATAGTGAAGAATTAAATTTATACGCACTTGACATCACTTTCAAGATGGCAGAACATAGAACATTAGCAAAACCGTAGGAGTAAATATTATAGATTTAATATCAGGATATTTTTATAACAAAATATTTTTGGGTGAGAACCTTTATTGTATTATTAAATAAAGCATCCTAGAAATGGGTTCAGCCTCTGTGGGATAGGCAAATAACAAATTACGAAGTATCCAAACATACTCTAACAGCTCCTGCTCAAGCGCAAACTTACTGGAACTGCTATGGAAAACAAAAATTTCAAAGTTAGGCCCAAATTATTCAAAAATAATGCATCAGCAAGCACAATGTCATTTGTATAAACATTTTTAAATGTTCCTTTAGTGAATCTTTGGAATAAAATTTTTAATTTCTGTGAACAGGTTAAACTCGATATTAACCATTTTTACGGTTTACTGTCACATTAGCTCTACGGATCAGTTGCAGAACTTGTAGGCTTAGGTTTGCTTTTCTATTTTCTTTAGTGTGAAGACATTATTCAGTTGACTAGAGTTCTTGGTCAATATTGAATATAATGTTGTCAACGAATTTCATAATTTCGTAGGTATAGATAGGTAATATAGTCAATTTTAAGACGTTTTACATGAATGACAATGTGCCCGGAAGTGCTTAGTTTAGGAGATATAGGATAAATAACGCCAGGTAAGAATAGCATTAACGGCAGTTTCGATATGGCTCTTCCGGCGTTTTGCGGACGCGGACCACGCCAAGTTTTTTGGCGGGAGTCATCGGCCTCGGTATGGTTGAGTTAAATCAAGATATTTTAGGCTTACTTACGTTAGGATACTTAACTAAATTAACTATATCAAACCTAACCTTACCTATCGTTACGTCAGAACCAGATTTCTGCTTATTTACCTCTCCGTTTGTTCAATTTTATAAACGACGTTCCTATAACTTCAAAGTTAAATATCTCCAAAAATAAGCATTTTTGGGCACATTGTCATTCATGTAAAACGTCTTAAAATCGACTATATTACCTATCTATACCTACGAAATTATGAAATTCGTTGACAACATTATATTCAATATTGACCGAGTTCTTTACTAGTATATTCAATGATCTAGCCTTTTTATCAGCAAAAGTGTTACTCTGAATGAAAAAACTTGACCTGATTTAGAAGCTAGGGTCTTAAATATTCAATTCCTCTTTATTGAATTGATTCAAGAGCTATCAGATTTAAACAGCTCCAATTAGATATTTAGATAACCTATTTGGTTTTTGCCTATTATTTATCTTTGTTCAATTTTTAAAATCATGTTAACCATTTTTATAATGTATTTAATAATTTGTGCAAACTTTGTTATGGTGAATCATTAATCTTAGGGAAATAATTGCATTTATGGGACTTAGCCCTTCCGGAAAAAGTAAGCTCTATGGTAGAAGTTATGTATGCATTTTTGTTGAAATGATTTTTTGTTGTTACCAACAATTTATTTTTTGCACTCAGATACCTTGTTTTTAAGGATCAACTATTTTCCATTTCCCATTCCTTTATTCATATACCAAATGGGTCCTTGCTCCTTCCTCTTAGAAACACCTTTGTGGGTAGTCACAGACTGACTTATCTAATCTATTCCACAATGAGTTTTTTAACGACTTTTATTTAGTACAAAAAATTTCACAAGTCGTAGAAACATTAAAAAGCCATAATAGAAAAAAATAAGGGAACTACTTAAAAACATTATTAAATGCATGACAAGAAAGATCAACTGTATTGGAATGAGTGGATGTTATTCTGTGAGATGATCCTGATGCTGTGTAATAAATTGGTGTAAATGCCCAGGGTCATCTTTTTAAAGTTGAACCTGTAAGGCCTAAAACATTGATGCTGAAGAAAGAATAAAAATGAAAATTTCAGCTTCCTGATAAAATAGCTCAAAATATCCTAATAAGGCAAATTGTACGCATAACCCAAAGTAGTACAGAATATTTCACTTATACCAAGAGAATTTCAGTAATAGTTCCCAGTTGACGGAGCCTCTCAGGAGTATGCAACTATTGTAACTAGGAGAATTAGCACTCCCAAAGGAAATTTGCAAGATCTCAAGTTAAAGATACAGCAAATTTTTGAATTGTTAAAATAAAATTTTTATTTTGTTACAACCAAATTTTTTTCATTGATTGCTGTCTTGTAGTACTTGCTACATATCTTTGAAATTTTTTACATTTTTTTAACCTTTTTCTCAAATTACTGTTTCTATCCAACTTTTGCATAGTTTCTGATTTTCCTCAAGTCTGTCCATACTAAATAGTGTTCTCTTTGAAATGCTTTTGTTTTGGATAGACTATAACTAACATCTAATCTTCCAGTTAATTGAGGAATTAATTTTAAGTTGGCCTGCAATGGGTCATTTTTACTCTGAACAATTTCCTTTCCATGAACTTGGTACTACAGGGAAAAGTTTGCTGTGTAAGAAAATACTTCGGTGAATGTGTAGCGTTTTGAAAGGATCGACTTTTGAATTCTTGGTGCCAAAACCTAGTTAATTAGATCAAAATAAACAAGTTTTCTTCGATGCGCTTTCCGTCGCAAATGATTTTTTATGAGTTATATCAGTAAATTAGTTACGGCAACTCTAGTGTTTGAAGCAGCAAATAATTAATCGACTGCAGGCCTGGCGGTACTGTCATGGATGCTCTGATCTGACGCGCTCGAATGCCCAAGCGGTTCCCTCCATCGACGACGAAAGTTAACGTATTGCTATAATTCGTTATTTTTGGGTGATAATTTCTATTGTGTTATTAAATAAAAGATCGTAGAAATGAGTTCAGGCTCTGCCAGCTCTGCGGGGTGAGTTAATAATAAATTACAAAGTATTCAATTGTACTCTTAACAGCTCAATCGCGCAAAAATAAAACCTACCGCTCTAACTCTTAAAATACTTATTTGCAGTAAAAAGTGTGTAGAAGAAAAGTAGTTTATTTTGATGTTATTACCATGATTCAAGCAACAAAAATTCGTAAATCCATTAGTAGCTCTTTATTTGAGCGCATTTGTCATCAAAGACGAAACTAAACCTACCGCTCATTATATACTCATTTGCTACGGAAAGTGCATAGAAAAAAACTTGTTTATTTTAACCTAGTTAACTATGTTTAGGCCCCAAAAACTGGAATATTGATTCTTACCAGAAGCTACACATTTACCTATACTTCTTACTGCTGATAATAAAATGATTGAAAATTACATTTTGACTACTTGTTCATGGCTGCTCAGTAAACAAACTAAACTAGCAGAAAAGAAATGTCATTAATCATTTGGTTCTTGGTTAGATTACTTATCATGTGGCATAGAATTTATGAAAATTATTGGCATATATTATTGAAATGATTTTTGCTGTCCAAAATATTGCTACTGCTTACCTTAAATTGTTATAGAATTGTATTCATTAAATTTTTTCATAATAAGACCTCTTCTCTCAAGCAAAAGCTTTGATAATTAGACTTTAGATGTGGCATTAGTAGTGAATAGGTGCAGGTAGAACCTGGGCATAGTGCACTTTATGCTGGAAATTCTAAGTGATCAGTGGTACACAAACTTTGAGATACCACACATACTAAGTGAACATATGTAAAGTTGACAGCTGATAGATTTTGAGTTTTGTGCCCCTCAGGGGGATACAGTTATTGTATCTATGGGAACTAGCGCTCCCAGGGGGACAATGTGAGGGCCCGAGCTGAGAGTTAGGTAGGCCTTCTTTTTGTTGAAATGAAATGTTTTTGTTATGTTAAGGACCACCTTTTTTCTGTTCACTGCTGTCCTGTTTTTCAACATCTACTACTGTCTTCTTCAACTTTGATCTTGTTTCATAATCTTCCTTCCAAACTTATGTTTCTATGCCCTTTCTGCATAGATTCCTCATTTTCTTATCTCCATACTAAATGGTGCCTTCCTCTTTCCTCTCTTTGATACGCTCTATTTTTGCAGCGGTTAGGGAGGCTTAAACTAACTTATTATCTACAATCTATTTGAGTTTTGTGCATTGGCTGCCCTCAATGAATATACATTTAGCTCTGGAGTTGGATGTTGGTCTCCGTGGCACAGTGGTAAGGGATCAGCCTTGTATGTTGGAGACGAGGGTTCGTATCCCGGCGCTGGCGTGGAGATGTTCCCCGTTGGGTAAAAGGGAAAGCTCAAGCACAATACCCCCACTCAACCCAGGTGTCGGAAATGGGTACCGGGTTTACGGGGGAACCGTCATGGTGTCCTATATATAGGGTTAGTTATAAGACATTTGAAAAACCAATGCTTAAGATCATATGTATCAGGCTTGATTGGAAATAAAGCATCCCAAAGATGCCGATGTTTGTTGTTGTTGGCTTGTTTTGCTCCTATGCTGAAGAAAGGGAAAAAAGCATCATAACAGGGCTTCAATTGTTTCATCTTCAGCAATGCCTCAGATTCTGTTATTTGTTCTGTATGAACTTTAACTTTTTGACAGGTGTTTAAAACGGCTAATTGATACTGATCTACAGTCTGAACGCAACAATGTATCACATTCAAAACCTCAACCATGCAACCTACTCAGCCAGGGTAAGATCCTATAGTGAATTTTACTCACCACTCTGGTATCATATACCTGAATTTGCATTCTTGTCTATATATGCATTTATTTCCTTGGCCTACATGAGCTTAGTTTTCTGATAGTTTGAAGCTCCCTGTTATTTGCATGCTGTAACCTTCAGCAATGTGGTGTAAACTTTATGGTGTGCAAGGTAAACTTAAAGTATCTGTTGTGTAAAGTATGATGAACTAAACTGATTTGATTTCATTAAACGACAATTTTTTGCCAGCAATAATCAGTAAGGTAATTTTTTTTAGAACTGTAACTAATTTTTGTGTAAGTTATTTGAATGAGTCTCCCCCCCAAGGGGATACAACTATTGTAACTATAGGAATTTGCGCTCCCTGGGGGAAAATGTGCGCGGGCCTGAGCTGAGTGTTAGGCAGGCCTTCTTTTTGTTGAAACATGTTTTTAATGTTAAGGACCACCTTTTTTCTGTTCACTGTTGTCCTGTTTTTTTCAGCACCTGCTACTTTCTTCTTCAACTTTTATCTTGTTTCATGAACTTCTTTCTCAACTTACTGTGTTGATGCCTCTTCTGTATAGATTCTGCATTCCCTTATCTCCATACCAAATGGTGTCTTCCTCTCTTTGATATGCTCTTTTTTTATGTAGCGTTTAGGGAGGCTCAAAGTATCCTATAATCTAATCTTGAATGAGTCGCCTAGCTTAGTTGTGAAATTGCTGATCAGTCAAATAGGACTTCCTCTTGAAAGCATATTTTACTCCCAAGTATTTAGAGATCAATTTGATTAACTTCAGTGGGGAAGTAAAACTTGATAATGTAAATTATTTCATTTAATCTTATTAATGACTTTTAGCTTGGTGTTTGAGCAATTCTTCTGAAAATTTGCAGTCAAATGATTTGCAAATGATTTCTCCTATCCCTCTGTATACTAAAAACAATTTTTGTGTAACCACTGTATATTGAATTGCTGTACAATTTCAAGCAGTGCAACCCCTCAGAGGGATACAACTATTGTATCTATGGGAATTAGTGCTCCCAGGGGGACTATGTATGGGTCTGAGCTTAAGGTTAGGTAGGCTTCCTTTTTGTTGAAATAGAGTAGGATTTTGTTTTGTTATGGACCATCTTTTTTCGGTTCAATGCTGTCCTGTTTTTCAGCACCTACTACTTTCTTCAACTTTTTCTTGTTTCAAGATCTTCTTTCTTAGCTTTCTGTTTCTGTGCCCTTTATGCATGGATTTCCTGTTTCCTTTACTCCACTAAATGGTGCCTTCTTCCTTCCTCTCTATGGATAGCCGTTGTTGCGGATAGGGAGGCTTAAACTAACTAATAATCTAACTGATAATAATCTTAAAGCAGTGCAATGTAGAGAATTTTATGCGAATGTTGAAAGCATGACATTTTGGAAGAGAGTGCACAACTCCAGGGCTTTGCCTGGGTAGCAGTACTCTGGTGGTTTGTTGAACATTGTTGGTTAAATATGAATGTGAAGAATTGACGATTATGAAGCTTTTTTGTTATATGTATTGTCAAGTCTTCATTAGGAATCCAGAACATTTAAGCAGATACATTTTGATGTTGTACTTAGAATGTTGAGATTTATTATGCTTAAAAACTTGGTCATTTTAGAAAGTTGATAAAACTTGAGACGTCCAAAACTTATTTCTCACGTGATTGCCATAGCTGTGGTAAATTTCCCTCGGGTATGACATTCTTTAACCAAAATTTTGTACGTTAAAAAACTATGCAAAGCGTTGATGTACCTAAGAGTCCATTTGTGTGTAGGTAGCGCCGTCCGGCGGCAGCGCCTTGGTGTGCGATGTCCCTTGCATCTGCGAGAGGCAGCCCCGGCTGATACACTGCAAGTACTGCGGCCCTGTGTGCAGTGGCAGGATCAACTTGGTCTGCGCCAGGCACCCTAAGGTTCAGCCATTGTTTTTTCAGCTTGCTATTTCTTAGCAAAAGGGCGTTTTTTTGGGGTGTTATATGTTAAAAATTATATCAGTTCAAATGAACGTGAATGAAGTAGGCCTGGATTTTTTGTGTTTCACGTAGTACTTCCGTTTTCAAAAGATTTTTGATGAAGGTTCATTGCATAAGATCGATATGTTAGCGTGCTTGTGGATAACCGTCAAGACCGATTTCCTTAAAGGCAATACTATGTTGATTATATCATATCCCGTTTTCGTTCGTTGGAAAACAGAATTTTGAAGTGCATTCGCGAAGCGTATCTTAACACATTTCCTGTGAAGTCATTCACCGGTGATCACTTATGTGATTTTCATAGTGCTTCTGCTGACCTACTTTCAGTCACCAACTCATTTTTTGATACTTCATGAAAGCTAGATGAAGGCCCGATCCAGTTAATGTTTGCTATTTTCTAAGTTGATTGCCAAAATTGACTTTAAAGTTGGATTGAATATTGAACTTCAGTTTAACCCCACGCTGTTGACGTGTTAACAACTTTCGTTCTGGGAGTGCATAAAGTAGAGGGTCATCCACCCGAGGTGAACATTTCGCGTACCTCCATGCATATATCTCTCACATTGTGTCATTCAAATTTTATTATTCGCTGAAAGCTTTACGTGTTTATTTTTAACTTGATATGAACTAATGAATTAATATGAACTAATCTCATTGAAGTTCAAGACCGCGTTTTCATGTAGATGAAGTGCAGGAAGGTTTTCTGACCTATCAGTAGACACGTCTGCCTTTGTAAGTGCTCGTTCTAGAGCTGGATTAAAGAAATAATTCAACACTTTGAGTGCGGCGTGACCTGCCGGTGGTCATTGAAGACATTTTCATAATATTGCTGATCGACCAGCGGTTAATGACTCAATTTTCATAAATACTCAATGAAAATTAAATAAAGGCACGGTCTATTTAATGTTCGTTATTTTTAAAATTCATCCCTGAAAATAACTCTGATATTGACCTTGTTTAACCCTGCGCATTTAACGTCTTGTTCTGCATTGCGGTCAGATATTCGTAAGCCTACTCACATTCTCATTAATTTTTTCATCTATTCAGTTACCTAATGCCTCTTAGCGTTCAATTATGTAGATTAGCTACTCCTACACCTTTGGTAAAATCGATTTTATTCAGTAGAAAATCACCACTCGGGGGGATACAACTATTGTATCTATTGGAATTAGCGCTCCCAGGGGGACAATGTGAGGGCCGGAGCTAAAGGTTAGGTAGGCTTTCTTTTTGTTGAAATAGAATAGGTTTTTGTTTTGTTACGGACCATCTTTTTTCGGTTCACTGCTGTCCTGTTTTTCAGCACCTACTACTTTCTTCTTCAACTTTGATCTTGTTTCATGAACTTCTTTCTCATCTTGCTGTTTCTATGCCCCTTCTGCATAGATTCCCCAGTCTCTCATCTTCATACTGAATGGTGCCTTCTCTCTTCGATACGCTCTTTTTTTGTAGCGGTTAGGGAGGCTTAAACTAACTTATAATCTATAATCTAATCAGTATAAAATCATGCGTGCTCGTTTATATTGCAAATTTTGTTCTATTCCTGGTTCTCTCACCGAATCTGAGAAATTGCAACAATAATGTGCAACAATAATTCGCCATCAGCTCCCCGACCTCATCTATTGCTCCAAATGTGCATCATAATGATGGAAATAAAACACGGTTATTTTATGAAGACAGAGTTTTGAAATAATCTCGTCGCAATAAGCGTCGCTTTATAAATTGTTAATTAATTGTAACATTTGATAAGAGGACGAGCTAATGGAAGGACGATTTTTCACCTGTCCTATGTGGAATGCACTGAGATACCACGAATAATTAATAAAGATATGCGTGGACTTCAGAGTGCCAGTGTAGTTTCTCAATGTAAATCATTAAATTTTTGTGTAGAAAGTTCGTGTTCTGTTCAATGCTGTCTTTAATATACTTCCAAAGAGTCAGATGACCTTTCAGAACTCTTATTTTAAAGCATAAAATATTTTTTGAAACTTACGTGGAATTCAAATGTACTCCAGGAATGAATTTCAAACGTAGTTAAACGTTCATCATTAATAAATATTTCCTTGCTACAACAACTATAGAACTTCTACAGCAATAATATCTCCGTGGTTTGTATTTTAGCCAAGCAATTCTACCATAGATGAGCATAATCTTTGAATTCGAGTAACTCGTGACGGATCATGCTTCCTGATCTGGCTCCAAGAAATCAGGTAGCTCAGCACCTGAAGATCATTATTTCATTACACACTATATTTATGACCTCTTGGCTTGTCCGACGTATTCTCGGCCGATCTTGCTGTTTTTTTTGTGGGTAAAAATGTAAAGACACACCTTGTACTTGGATTCCTCGTTCCCTAAATTCCATACTGAAAGATCCCCTTTTTCATTCTTTTCTTCAGAATATCCCAGTTGTTGTTAGGGAATCTTACTATATTTCTTAATCTAATCTAGGATTTTATAGTATAATAAAAACGAGTCCCACTGTCTCAATTGTTTTTTTTTTCTCATTTCTAAACATTTCATTGGTATGATATGTATAGCGATAAAGTTTTCACACTCCTTCAGAGTAAAATTATTTTTAATTATTTCTTCATTATATTCTAAATCGCTTCTGCCTGATAATTTCGGTGACATCGAAATGTTGCATTGAATTCCATGATAGTACTAGATTGTAAAACGGTTAGCAATTTGTAAAGATGTTAGACCTGCTAAAAATTTTCAGCCATTTTAAAATTCTCTATTGGTTACGAATAACGTAATCCGTATGTATATATTTCTAAGTACACCGCGAAAATTGAATTAACCCGAGAATTGTGTTCCCTGGGCAGAGCATGTTTTTGATGGATCTCACGGCCTGCCCTCGATGCCGGTCTCCGTCCGACAGATGCCTCTCCGAGATCATCATGTCGCCTGAAAAACCACGTTAATTCAGTCTTTATTTATATTATTTTAAGTATTTAAAGTTATCAACTCCGCGCTGGTTCTCATGCTTACGGTAGATTTTATTTTGCAAAGGTAATTAGATAATAAACTTGCACTTGACAGCCACGTTACCTTCAATTTTGAACAAGTTAGTTGAACTTGACATATCGTACCGGCTGTTACGGAAGATATTTAATTATTTAAATTTGCTTGTAGACGGTCTGTAGAGACCTTGTGTGGATGCAGTGGTTAGCGTGTAGACGAGAGCCAAAGAGTGTACTATTTGAAATGAAGAAAAGGTCCATTCCGCTTTCTTTTTTTCAGGTTAAACAGTCACCATAGCTTTGACTGTCCCAGACGAGAGATGGGCATGATGTGCGGATTGTCTTGAAGTATTTATTACCTTCGGAGTTTTGTTCCCCTCATGGCGTAATGGGATGTTCGTTCATAGTTTCATGTCTTTGAGACTCTGCGCTCTTTGGAGGACACATAAGCTTCGACCGGCTGACACACTTGAGTCTGCTCAGCTAATTTTTGTTGCTGTGTTTTTGAGTTATCTTTAGATTAATTTTTCTTTAAGAGAATGCCAGCATATTTTTTTTCCTGCATTCCCTTCTTTAAACGTGATATATAAGTTCGTTTCAGATTATGATCATAGCTTCAGTTTTTCCTCAAAGTTCGCATGATATTGAATGTAAAATCCTGAGTGTTCTTAACTAGCTTCTCACTCCTGAAATTCACTTTTTCTTACTCTCTTATCCTTCAATCTTGCTCACTCCTACGTTGACGTGCATTTGAGCGAAATGGAAATAAATTTCATTTCACGAACTGCAGTGAAATTAAGTAGAGCCGTCAGTTAATGACACGGTATTTGCTGCTGTGACGGACGGGCCTGTTGAAGACGTACTGCATTATTCTCATTTACTGCAGTCATCATGCAGGCATGAACGTTCTGAAATATTCAGTTTATGGTCAGTTATGCGGAAGATGCGCATCTTGTATTGTTTCATTTAGTTCTTTGTGTATTTTTGAGTGGTGAAATTTAAAGTATTTTCTAAATTACTTAACCTTGTATGGTTCTTTGGTTCGGTTACTTGTTGGTTCAGCTGTGCGCTCACTTTTCCCTTTGCAGTTGTGTTGAAGTAAAAAAAGATTACATCTGTGCCCAAATTTTTTTCCGAGTCCATGTCAGAAAAAAACCTATTATATTCATCTGTTAAAACTCCCAGGAATCAGTAGTTTTCCAAAAATTAAATTTTGGAGTCCTGTATATAGATTTTAAGACTGAAGTGTTCTATCCACGTTTCAGGACACTGATCGCACCACCGTGATCTAGTAAGGTAACTTGCAAGTGTTAGTCTCGGTGATGAACAAGTTCTTCAGTTTCTCTCTCCTCGTCTAATCGCCGCACGGGCCTAACTAGTACTTCATGGAGATCTGATAAACGGAATGTTTATTTCAATATGAACGTCGTAACATAGCGTGTGTGATAGACCAGGGGCAAAGGGACTACTAAGTTTGCTTTGGTTTGCCGAGCATAATGTCAATTGGAGGAAAAGAGGTAGTCTTCTAATTTTATGCCTTGTATTTACTTCATTTTATGCCCTAGACGCACTTGTCCCCTCACGGGAGCCCAACTATTGTATGTGTATATTAGAATTGGCGCATCCTTCTAGATACACGTGTCTGCATAGGAACAGAACTTTTGTGTGTATTGGAATTTGGACTCTCAAGATGCGAGGCTCCAGCCAAAAAATAGGTAAGCCTACTGTTTTTGTTGGAATGATCATTTCCATTTTTGTTGTGGACTATTTTTACTCGGTTCACTTCTGTTCTTTTTAGCCCTTATTCCTTTAGTTTTAATTTCTTTCCATAAACCTCTTTCAATCTTGCTTTCATGTGCCGGGTGCAAAAAATATTTAGTGCTTAGCTTCCTCGTTCCCTTAACTCCATCTATCAGGGTGGTACGACTGTCTCATCTATGGAAATAGTCACTCTCAGGGGTATATGTGAGGTCCCGAGCTAAGGGTTGAGTAGGCCTTCTTTTTGTTGAACTATAAAGGTTTTTGTAATGTAATGGACCATCTTTTTTAAGTTTACTGCTGTTTTTTTTTTTTAGCACCTACTACGCTCTTCTTCAACTTAATCATGTTTCATGAATTTATTATGGGAGCTAGCGCTCCCAGGGGGACGATGTGAAGGCCCGAGCTGAGAGTTAGGTAGGCCTTCTTTTTGTTGAAATAAAATGTTTTTGTTATGTTAAGGACCACCTTTTTTCGGTTCACTGCTGTCCTGTTTTTCAGCACCTACTACTGTCTTCTTCAACTTTGATCTTGTTTCATAATCTTCCTTCCCAACTTACTGTTTCTATGCCTTTCTGCGTAGATTCCGCGTTTCCTTAACTCCATACTAAATGGTGCCTTCCTTCTTCCTCTCTTTGGATCGTATTTGTTACTGGGTAGGGAGGCTAAAACTGATTAATCTAATCATGAATTTATTTCTCAACTTACTGTTTCTGTGCACCTTGTGTATAATTTCCGCATTCCCCTTTACTCCATACTAAATGGGGCTTTCCTCCTCCCTCTCTTCGGAACGCTTTTTTTTTTAGCTGTTGGTGAGGCTTAAACTGACACCCAATCTAATCCTCCTTCCTCTCTTCAGGACGCCTTTGTTGCGGTTAGTGAAGCCCAAAATAACGTCTTATTTTAATCTGGCAGAATATATTATATTACGGACCGCTTATTTTCGATTCACTGCTGTTTTCTTTTCCGGCCCCTGCTATTTCCTTCACCTATCCTATTCCATGAACTCCTTCCCGAACTTATTTCAATGCACAGGACATTTTGTTTGGGAACTGACTTTCTGCATGGATTCCCTGTTCCTTAAATAAACTAAATGGTCACAGCTCTTACTATCATCTTTGTAGTGGTTACGGAAGCTTAAATTAACAAATAACCTAATCTAGACTTGGCGGTGAAAAAACAAATGATCAAAATGTTGACTCCCTCTTGTAGTTCATCTTTTACGATCCAGTAATGGCACCATGACAATATGTTCTCAACGAAGTTCTGCTTAGAATACTTATGTGGCTATTTCATTAAAATAACTGGAGATCTTGTGTAGTTGTATCTATTGGCTCCGAATTTTTTGATTCATTAGTTATAAGATGCAATTGTTAACTCAGACCTGGTTGTGAATTTCTTCCTCGAACTTCGCCACCGAAAGAGTAATAGGATGAGCACAAGGCTTAGGTTTATCTAGCCTATGATGCGGGGACCAGGGAGGCATCATGTTGAGTTGGTAGGGCTTGTCTATTCAATGCTACGAGAACTGGTACCCCTAGGGAAATACTCTTAGGCTACCTCTGCTATCGGTAGGCCTTCAGGGCATCTAATTTTGGTGCACACTTTGAGTACCGTCCGTTGACTTGAACTAATATTTTATCAGTATCTTACCATAACTGCCCTTCAGAGAGATTCCGCGCTCATTATAAATACGTTTATTAGAGTTGCGCTTCGAAAAGTGTGTAGGTCGATAGTGCTTTTGAGTTGTGCATATTAGGATTCATATTCTGCACGTCGTGCAGAAATGGCGACTGACACTGGAATTCCTGGGTTTCGTTTCTTTCCCTCCACCTTTCTTCGTGTTTGTCCTAATGAGCTGTGTCGTCATTCTAGTCATATAATTGTTTCACATTCATTTTAAACATCAATCCTGCAGCCTTATGCCATTTGCAAGAAGTTGAGCCAAAAGAGAAATTAATAATCTATTCTTGCTGCTGCTTCTCTAAGGTAAATTTTTTTTGCGATCGCCTTTAAATGGCAGCAAAAATTAAACTCTAAATATGTGTTTCTATCTTCAGGACAGTTGATAACGAATTTTATGAAAATTTTCAATTTTCATTAACTAAATATACACTCTTCTTCTCTCAGATCAGCTTTGCTGTAGCTGGGGAGGCTTAAACTAACGTATCTTTTCTAATCCAATTTTCATGAGGGTAGGGAACTGTATATATACGTATATGGATGCTGTATAATTTATTTTAAGCGTTTTGGGATTGGAATGCCTGAAAGACTCATTCATTTAAAGTTATATTAGTTTTCAGTCGATGTTTTCTTGCTGATGTTTCTGCAAAATTCGTCCAAATGCGCAGTTTTATTTTGGTTTTAATCAGCAGCCTAAATTATTTCTGTTCCTTAAGTAGCCATTTTTCAGAAATACTAAGAGTTACCAATGCAATTAGTGCCTGAATATGTCTTGATACAATTGGCTTCTGATTTATTTATTCTAAGACTGCATGCTCGCTTTTTGACAACTGTTTAAGCTAGGATCGCATGAATTGCTTGCAATATATTTGAAAAATTTTGTAATGAGCAACTAACGCGAAGCTATGACTACGGAATTAGGAAGATCAAATTTTCAATCAGATTCCGTGGTCGTAGGAGTAGAACTGACAGCAGCATAAACTGTAACGAGTTATTAAGGTCCCTCTACGGTCACAGTACTTGATGTAGCCGAGTCGATTTAGGTTATACTGCCGACTGTACCGCAACGACGACACAAGTTGTGCGTAAATATGGTTTTAAAGGACAAAAACAGAAACGACTACGAGCACAAGTCAATAACGAGTAAGTTTATATTTGTCAGCTTCATTTTCCTTAAATTGTATAGAATTACAAGTATAGCATGACTAAAATTGACTACGATGATACAACAGAAATCATTATTTACAAATACGTACAGATAATCAACTGCTCTTGGTAATCACAAATAACAAAGCTACTTAAGCTTCTATACCTAATGCTTTGGTCAACCAAGTGTTTTTACTAAGAACTAGTCTCATGAGTAGAGACCATTTATACGCTTCGTTCGCGAGAGATTCGATATTTCTCAGCTTTTCATGCATAAGAATGACCAATGCTCATTGAAATTGAAGGTTTACCTTCACGGATCTTCAATTTTCCTCTTAACTCTTCCAAAGATCTAGACTTCGCTTTGTTGATACGCTTGTATTTTACATCTTTAACTTTAGTGACAGATCTATGGTTGCTGCCCATAACCCTGTTGTAAGTAACTTGAAAGAATTCGTCGGGTTTTTTCCTTGAAATGTACGGATCCATTCCTTGATCAGTTTTCCCATAAGGCCCGATTAGCAGTCTTCTTTCTGGAGCAGACTGTGGTTCTTGATATTGAGACTCGTCCACTCCTTTATTTTGCAGGCTGTCTTCTAGATCTTCTGTGTCGCTTGCTCCATTACTAAGTGTTGAGTCACTGTCGTATGTGGTGGAGCTTTCTGCATCGTCTATTGACGATAAAGTCGATTCGCAATCCTCTGCAAAGCTGCTGTTCAAATCATCACAACTTTCACCGACCTCCGTCACTTCTTTTCTCTTAGACGTGTTCGGGCTGTCGGATAAACTCCTGTTGAGCGGCTGCTTCTCGTACTGCTGCGCATCGTCGACGAAAATATCGTCTATGTTCTGTAGGGTTTGTATTGACGAAGAACGAGCCTTATTTAAGGTACTACTTGGACTTCCGTCGCTGTCTTCACTACAACTCGAGCATGAAGGAGTCGTCGATAACGAGCCCTCTGCTAAGTCTGAATAATTTTTCGGCAAGTTACTGTTCACGTTTGGTGACGACGGACAAGGGTTAACTGGAGTCGTCGAAGCTGAGTCAAGAGTGTTGATGGGTAGAAGTTGGAGAGGTCTGGAGGCGCATTCTAAAGCATCAGAAACGCTGCGGATCACTTTAACTCCGTCTCGCATGCATGGTAAAATGACGAGCGAGTCCGAGCAAGTGTCCTCGAGCATGATTGCACTATCTGCATCTGTTACACTGTCCGTGTCAGGCTTTGTGTCCAGAATGGGTGACGTGCGGTTAGGGTCTTCTTGTATAACTTCTTTAATGAAGGGATCACAGTCCTTCCTTTCTTTGGAGCTCAAGTTCTGCAAGTTCTTATTTTGATCTTGAGCAGGTACGCTTTTCTTTAAATGATCTGAATCATTTACATCCCCAAGATCCTTTTTTGAATTCCCACGAGTGCTATTTCTGTTTTGCTGCTTCGCTATTCCTTTATTAACTTCGATGGATGTTGTTAGAGATAGAATATCTTTGAGAATTTTCACTAAATCCACCGATGGATTTTCTTTCGAAGTGGTGGTTAGTACCTGTAAAATTTTCTTGTCTCCCGTTACTTGACTTAATGCAGAAGCAAGGGCTAAGATCAGCCTCTGTTGGTCCCTGATGGTGTCTTCCTTCTGGCGCAGCACAGTAGCCAGCTCCTCCTGCCGCCTTCTGAGGTTCGCCTCGAGCAACAGCAGCTGAGAGTTGATCGATCGCAGGTTGAAGTCGCTCGACGCGTGGACCTGCGTCGTCAACTCCGTCTGCGAACAAATAAAATATAATAGTTAAGGGGGCCATTTGTTAAAACGAAATACGCTATAAAATAGGTTACCATTGGGTCGCATAGTATTACTCTCAATCATGGTATGGTGTAATATAAGTTAGCATTTGGCTAGATGTTGGCAAACATGTTATATTTAATATATTAGTTTGTTTTTAAACCCATCAGAAAACCTTTCAGGGGAAAACAGCTATTGAATCTATGAGAATGTGCTGTTCCAGGAAAAAGATGCGAGGTCACTAGCTTGCAGTTGAGTAGGCCTTCTGTTCAAATAGGGTATGTTCAGTTCACCCTCTTACCGTAGACCTCTTTTTTTTTAAGGGTCACTTCTGATCTGTTTTCTCAGCTCAAATTATTTTCGAATCGACTATTTCCATCGAGTTGCTTCACAATTTGTTTTTATGCGTAGGGCATTTCATGTGGGAACACACCTTGTGCATAGGTTTTACATTCCCTTAATTCCATTCTAAACCGGACCTTCCCATCTTTGTAGTTCCCTTTATTTGTGGTTAGAAATGCTTGAATTTTGTAATCTAACGTTCTGGTCAAGTGAGGTTCGCTTTTAGTTCGTCATAGACCGAAAAGCATCATGTGCACTTAACGTTCTTGCTCGCATGCTCTAGTAGATGTTTTCTTAAAAGGTGAAAACGCAGGTTCCTGGAGTAGGAAAACGTAGGTACCAAAATTTTAGGTGCTTTCATCCTTTCAACTGAAGAGGTCACCACTACTTGAGCCTCCTTCATGGAGGCTGAAGAAGGTTGGCTTTCAAGTCTTTCTGGTGGTCGTAGATGAACTTGTAGAAGTAGTAAACATTTTTTCTGAATGGAATTGTACTTATTAGTGTCAGGGTTGTCAGCTTTGTGTGGGACTGAACATATTTTTCAAGTACTCGGAGATGTATCATTGTTTGCAGTAAGGGACTCGTTCGCCGTCTCGAGTTAATGCCAACATTAGTTAATCATTACTGATTCAACTCTTTACTGAGGGCTTGCTTTCGTCCTAGCCTTATTCATTTATTGATTCTTTTAAATTCCGGTATAAGTTTATAAGTGAAGATAGCATTTAAATGTGTTTATTTACTGCTAGCATAGCAAATAGTCATGTAATAAGGACGTTTGAAAGATTTGTGGTAACGCTTTCAAAAATGATGAGGAATTTTGTGGCAGAATCGGTAATTCTAGCACCATTATCTTCGCTCTCGTAATAAACAAAGAATGTACGTGCCGTGGTATGCATCTAATTCTATTGATGATGCGCCAATAACTAATAAAAGTATAGTTTGAATATCGTGTGTAAAACTGTTACTTTACCGTGACCTAGAAACACTTTTCTTGCTGGGTTTGCGTTACTAGTTACGTATCCTCCTCGAAAAACATTGTCTAACAAAATGCGCATCATGCATTCAGTAGTAACGGAAATTCCATATTTTTGCGATGTGATGTCATAGTTCAGTTCCTGCAGTGTGACGACATAGTTCAGTACTTACAGTGTGACGTCATAGTTCAGTTCTTGCAATGTGACGTCATAGTTCAGTTCTTGCAGTGTGACGTCATAGTTCAATTCCTGCAGTGTGACGTCATAGCGCAGTTCGTGCAGTGTGACGTCATAGTGTCGTTCGTGCAGTGTGTCGTCATAGCGCAGTTCGTGCAATGTTACGTCATAGTGCAGTTCGTGCAGTGTGACGTCATAGCGCAGTTCCTGCAGTGTGACGTCATAGCGCAGTTCGTGCAGTGTGACGTCATAGTGTCGTTCGTGCAGTGTGTCGTCATAGCGCAGTTCGTGCAATGTTACGTCATAGTGCAGTTCGTGCAGTGTGACGTCATAGCGCAGTTCCTGCAGTGTGACGTCATAGTGCAGTTCGCGCAATGTGACATAAGTTCAATTCCTGCTGTGACGTCATAGCGCAGTTCGTGCAGTGTGACATAGTGCAGTTCGTGCAATGTGACGTAATAAGTTATTCCTGCAGTGTGACATAGTACAGTTCGTGCAATGTGACGTAATAAGTTCAATTCCTGCAGTGTGACGTCATAGCGCAGTTCCTGCCGTGTGGCGTCATAGCGCAGTTCCTGCAGTGTGGCGTCATAGCGCAGTTCCTGCAGTGTGACGTCATAGCGCAGTTCCTGCCGTGTAGCGTCATAGCGCAGTTCCTGCAGTGTGACGTCATAGCGCAGTTCCTGCAGTGTGACGTCATAGTGCAGTTTGTGCAAGGTGACGTAATAAGTTCTATTCCTCCAGTGTGCAGCTGCAGCGTGAAATATTTCATTTGTGCAGCATATGAGACGATTCCAATCTTAGGAACGTGATTTTATTTTTACGGAACAGTTGAGCCTTGTCATATCTCCTGTCATCCTTTCTCAATATGGTACATGATAATCGTCTGAAGATTACGCTCGCTTCAGCCTTAACGTGGTTCTAAACTGAACCTTATGGTTCTCAGTAAGAAATCTTCGCGAATGAATTGACCGCACGTAATTATACGTAGTGCAAAAAGTAAGATTCGATGTAAGAAATTGCCAGGCATTTGTTCAAAGAAAATACTTTTTTATTAGTTGAATAGCGTTGTATACAAGAGATTCGTTATCTAACAGCATCAGGTGCGGCGTAAAAACAAATTAAATTTATATGCGGACTAATACAATTGCCAAAATTTATTGCATTTCCTCTTCAATGTGCTCAAACAAAGTAACCTCGTTTAAGAAAACTGTAAGAGTACTCTTCTGATGACGAAGACCATGGGCGTGAGAGCCCATTCTACATAAATTCTGATAGCACCTTTCGCCATAACGTTTTCCGTGCATCTTCGAGCTTCAAAAGTGAGCTCGTCGCAACCGGTTTGAAGTGAAGACAAGTTGCAGGCCGGGCTGAGGGACATCCGTGTGGGACACTAAACAGACCGAAGACTAACTGTTCTCGTACTCGACGGACAGTATTTCTTGGGAAATTAATTTGTTAGTCTTATACACACGAGATCCTCAACAACAAACGCATACGTTCACCACACTTCATTCCGTGCACTTGAGGCTCGTTGCTTAACTAAGTAATTAGAGCTGATGTTATTTATCCCACAATTAGCTGTGCGCCAAATTGGTTTCCTTCATCTTCACTTTCAGTCTTGTACGCATATGAGGCTGGGAGATGCTGAGAAGTTTTACTATCAGGAGATTAAATAGTGATGCAGTAGAGATTGTACCACTTGACTAGCGATTATCTGTGAATCACTGCTAGTTCGAGACAGCACGTTTCTTGTTCGAGAATGCCAATCAGATGGTAATTTTGAAGCGACAAGGTAATTTGACTTCATCAGGTGTATTGCTTCTCGTTTGACAGCTGTCAGCCAGAAACAAGCCACAATAAGACGAGACTCAATCATACGCAGCCAGAGGCGCTTCGGTCGCATGATTAAGAAGAGCGAAAAACTCGCATTCGACCTTCACCTCCCGACGCATTCGAGGCGCCGTGCATGCAAGAAGAGGAAGACTTACGCGGACTCCCGAAATAGTAGACGATGACTACGGTTAATGTACCCTAATGAAGCTGTACGTCAATCAGCCATGACTACGAATCGCTACACACGGGGTCGTAATATATTTCTCGCGCGATATTTTGTCGCGTCAAAAATTAGGGGAGCCAAATGTCGGGAGAAACTAAACGAGCGTAATGTAATGTAATCTTGATCACAACGAACCGGAAACGTTCTGTTTTTGCTCCGTTGTCATTGCAATTGTATTTACTCTCCTCAGCTGTTGAAAGCAATTTATATGAAGTACGCAACTGATTCTGACTAATCGCACGCTAAGACACTGCGCCAGAAACTTCGAACTGTTCACCGCTAAGAAGTATATATTCAGTATCGAATATCTTCAATAACAAATTTAATGATGTAAATTCAATTCAAAATAAAGAAAAACGATTAACACTCAAACTTTCATTTTCATGGCAGAATGTGCAGGTATCAGCGCCACACTCAGAACATAATGCGACGAATGTAAACATAACCTTACATACAAAAACATATTGATCCTATTTCCGTACGGGCGAGACGAATCTAAAATAGAGCCATAGGAAAACGTACAGCATAAAGATATTTCTACGTTGACCAAATCATTTTCGAAGAAAAAGTATTTACGAATATTTGATCACCTTTGTAGAGCAGGTATCAAGAATCTGCGCTCAGTATAAAACGGCTGATATTTGCTCTGACCTTGGAACAGGCATCGCTGCCATTGATTACCCTAGTGAGAATTTTTTCCGTATCAAATACGAACGTTCGTGAGAATAGGGGATATACGGTGAGGCTTCAAGCTAATATTTGAAAGCGAGTACAGCAACTAACTCGAGACCTGCCAGTACAGGTTGAGATCTGGAGCACTACTTACAAATTCTGGTGGCGATTTTATGCTTTCCATCATGATGGTACTTAGTATGAACCACCATGACGCACGCATAGGTTCGGTAAGGTTCTCCGTGCGCATCCCGTTTGGTGATGTTTTATTTAAAAGTCGCGTCCCTGAAAGGGTCAAGGTTCGATCACAGAGGTTCAACCGTGCCAGATAGCTAGGCGAGTCTTCCGTATGCTTACTATGAGATACTGAACTACGAAGTGAGCGTAAAGGATGAGCAATTTCTAAATCAAAGCGTTGCCATAGACAAGTGCCTTAAAACACACAGGTGAGGATGACCTGATCAATAAAACTGTCTTCAAATGTCAATTTTTCTAAATGTTCAAAAGAACTACATCCTTGAACGTTAAGTAATTTACCGTTTATGAGTGTTGTGTACACGTAAGGTTTAATTCCCATTGCAAATTACTCAAAGATAACCTAAATTTACACACTGCGAGCTCATCTCTGAGGAGAAACTATGAACAGAATCATTTTTACAAATTTCGAACTTCACGAGCTTATCTCTCTCACACCAATGTGGCTTTTTTTATCAGCATCACCCTCGGGCGTTTAGCGTCATCATGCCCATACGTTTAGGTTTTTTCTTCAGTCCCTCGTTCCCACACGATTATAACCGCCAGTTCCGTTAGCATCACAGGCGCAGTTTTGAGCAGTTTTCACCAGGAATACTGCCAGAGTTTTTCACAAGAGCGAGACAAAAAGCCACCTCCTGCGCGCCCCAGTTCCCACACCCTCCCATTTGAGCGTCCCGAGCGCGCCTCGATCGCACAACTGCGCGTAGGATGCAACACTCTCATGCTCAAAGGCCATCATTTCAAAAACTTCCATCGTCGTAGCGCTGCAGCTGGCAGTATAAGTTTATCTGTCGACGTAGCAGGTGTTTACCGTGGCAAAATATCTCAAAATTTATTTGAAAAAAGCACAGACTTGGGGACTTGAACGTTAACACAGTACATCGTCGCCGCAACCACAGCAGAACTACGCAACCCGCTGTATAGTTACGACGATGTCACAATTGAAACATCTGGCCTTAAGAGGCACTACTGAGCACTGCTCAGGATAGCTACACAACTCTACACTACTCAGGATAGCTACACAACTCTACACTACTCAGGATAGCTGCACAACTCTACACTACTCAGGATAGCTACACAACTCTACACTACTCAGGATAGCTACACAACTCTACACTACTCAGTAGAGATACACAAATCTATACTCCCCAGGAGATATACACAACTCTACACTACTCAGGGGAGATACACAACTCTACACTACTCAGGAGAGATACACAACTCTACACTACTCAGGAGAGATACACAACTCTACACTACTCAGGAGATATACACAACTCTACACTACTCAGGAGATATACACAACTCTACACTACTCAGGAGATATACACAACTCTACACTACTCAGGAGAGATAAACAACTCTCCACTACTCAGGAGAGATACACAACTCTCCACTACTCAGGAGAGATACACAACTCTCCACTACTCAGGAGAGATACACAACTCTCCACTACTCAGGAGAGATACACAACTCTCCACTACTCAGGAGAGATACACAACTCTCCACTACTCAGGAGAGATACACAACTCTCCACTACTCAGGAGAGATACACAACTCTCCACTACTCAGGAGAGATACACAACTCTCCACTACTCAGGAGAGATACACAACTCTCCACTACTCAGGAGAGATACACAACTCTCCACTACTCAGGAGAGATACACAACTCTCCACTACTCAGGAGAGATACACAACTCTCCACTACTCAGGAGAGATACACAACTCTCCACTACTCAGGAGAGATACACAACTCTCCACTACTCAGGAGAGATACACAACTCTCCACTACTCAGGAGAGATACACAACTCTCCACTACTCAGGAGAGATACACAACTCTCCACTACTCAGGAGAGATACACAACTCTACACTACTCAGGAGAGATACACAACTCTACACTACTCAGGAGAGATACACAACTCTACACTACTCAGGAGAGATACACAACTCTACACTACTCAGGAGAGATATCACAACTCTACACTACTCAGGAGAGATACACAACTCTACACTACTCAGGAGAGATACACAACTCTACACTACTCAGGAGAGATACACAACTCTACACTACTCAGGAGAGATACACAACTCTACACTACTCAGGAGAGATACACAACTCTACACTACTCAGGAGAGATACACAACTCTACACTACTCAGGAGAGATACACAACTCTACACTACTCACGAGAGATACACAACTCTACACTACTCACGAGAGATACACAACTCTACACTACTCACGAGAGATACACAACTCTACACTACTCACGAGAGATACACAACTCTACACTACTCACGAGAGATACACAACTCTACACTACTCACGAGAGATACACAACTCTACACTACTCACGAGAGATACACAACTCTACACTACTCACGAGAGATACACAACTCTACACTACTCACGAGAGATACACAACTCTACACTACTCAGGAGAGATACACAACTCTACACTACTAAGGAGAGATACACAACTCTACACTACTCAGGAGAGATACACAACTCTACACTACTCAGGAGAGATACACAACTCTACACTACTCAGGAGAGATACACAACTCTACACTACTCACGAGAGACACACAACTCTACACTACTCACGAGAGACACACAACTCTACACTACTCAGGAGAGACACACAACTCTACACTGCTCAGGAGAGACACACAACTCTACACTGCTCAGGAGAGACACACAACTCTACACTACTCACGAGAGACACACAACTCTACACTACTCACGAGAGACACACAACTCAACACTACTCAGGAGAGACACACAACTCTACACTGCTCAGGAGAGACACACAACTCTACACTGCTCAGGAGAGACACACAACTCTACACTGCTCAGGAGAGACACACAACTCTACACTGCTCAGGAGAGACACACAACTCTACACTGCTCAGGAGAGACACACAACTCTACACTACTCAGGAGAGATACACAACTCTACACTACTCACGAGAGATACACAACTCTACACTACTCACGAGAGATACACAACTCTACACTACTCACGAGAGATACACAACTCTACACTACTCACGAGAGATACACAACTCTACACTGCTCAGGAGAGACACACAACTCTACACTACTCAGGAGAGACACACAACTCTACACTACTCAGGAGAGACACACAACTCTACACTACTCAGGAGATATACACAACTCTACACTACTCAGGAGATATACACAACTCTACACTACTCAGGATAGATACACAACTCTACACTACTCAGGATAGATACACAACTCTCCACTACTCAGGATAGCTACACAACTCTCCACTACTCAGGATAGCTACACAACTCTCCACTACTCAGGAGATATACACAAATCTACACTACTCAGGATAGATACACAACTCTACACTACTCAGGATAGATACACAACTCTACACTACTCAGGATAGATACACAACTCTACACTACTCTGGAGAGATACACAACTCAAGAGAGATACACAACTCTCCACTACTCAGGAGAGATACACAACTCTACACTACTCAGGAGAGAAACACAACTCGACACTACTCAGGAGATATACACAACTCTACACTACTCAGGAGAGATACACAACTCAACACTACTCAGGAGAGATACACAACTCTACACTACTCAGGAGAGATACACAACTCTACAATACTCAGGAGAGATACACAACTCAACACTACTCAGGAGAGATACACAACTCTACACTACTCAGGAGAGATACACAACTCTACACTACTCAGGAGAGATACACAACTCTACACTACTCAGGATAGATACACAACTCTACACTACTCAGGATAGATACACAACTCTACACTACTCAGGATAGATACACAACTCTACACTACTCAGGATAGATACACAACCCTACACTACTCAGGATAGATACACAACTCTACACTACTCAGGATAGATACACAACTCTACACTACTCAGGAGAGATACACAACTCAGGAGAGATACACAACACAAGAGAGATACACAACTCAGGAGAGATACAATACTCTGGAGGGATACACAAATCTACGTGACTCAAGCCCTTAGGAAGCATAAATTTCCATCCCTTAAAGAACAGTGTAATGATTACAAATGGAATCAAAATTATATCATTCCCTACAACGCTTTCTAATTATTTGCCAGCATCGACTTTGAGGCCGCAAAAGAACGGATTGACTCCCGAGAAAACCGTGATCGCCTTTTTACCTCCCATTTTAGGCAACAAAATTAAATTATTCGGAGAAAATTATTATTATATAAGAAAATTTTAGCCTCCCTTAACCACGACAAAGATGTTCCAAGAGAGGAAGGAGGAAGGCCCCATTCAGTATGAAGTTGAGGGAACGCGGAATCTGTGCACCAGGTGCACAGAAACAGTAAGCTAAGAAAGAAGTTCTTGAAACAAGAAAAAGCTTAAGAAGAAAGTAGTAGGAGCTGAAAAACAGGACAGCAGTGAACCGAAAAAAGATGGTCTGTATCAAAACAAAAACTTATTCCAATTCAACAAAAAGGAAGCCTACCTAACCTTTAGCTCAGGCCCTCACATAGTCCCCCTGGGAGCGCTAATTCCCATAGATACAGTAGTATTTGGAGAAAAATAAAGGGTACGAAACAAATATAAAGTGGAGCCTAATATTGCGAGATGAAATTTTTTTACAACGTAATAACTATAGAATAATAAACAGAGATGAATTCACGGAATTTTATTCATATTCAGGAACTGGGTTTCAATAGCTAAATCTAGTGGAATATGAGCTAAATCAATTGTGAACAAGAAAAGACTTGCTCCCACAAGATGATTCAAATTAGAACGCTCGTATAAAAAAGAAGTGCCAAAGCTAATTCTCAACATTTTAGGGATCCGCAACGGAACTTGTAATTAAAAAGAACACTCTGGTCAGAGCCTCGTGATGATGGAAGAAACTTGGAATAGATCAGGAAGCATTGCAAGCAATTAGGAAAAAAACACATTTTCATAACAGATCCTAGAGTGAAACAATATTTACGTTTGTAATTACGAATAATTGTCTGATTTGTCTGATTACAGATGTAAGACTCAATACAGAAATAAAAAGATAATAGGCTTCTAAGAAAAGGCAGCCCAAATATTTTGAAAAACCAACGTCTGAGCACCTGACAGTGAGAAACCCTTTGAAGACTAGAACATAGAAACAAATCGCGCCTCATACACCAAAAACACCAGTAGGGAAAATTGACCACATGACGCACAGGTTCTCTACGCCGTACATGAAGAACAGGAAAACAATTATACAGCATAGTACGCAAAATGCACCATAAATCGCTCTTGAGTTTGAAATTTTGCACCTACCATAGTAGCCCGAGTTACGACCTTCAACTTTCGTAGAGAATTTTTCATGGTTCGGATAGATGGAAAAGGTCGAAAACGGAACGGCCTCGAAAACATCGCTAAAGAAGTCAGTAAAACAAAGTCAGCCATCCTCTCGAGAAACAAAGAAAGAAGGATAAAATGACAATGAAATGAAGATTGGATTAGGTAATGAAATAGTTAAAGCCTTCTTAACCACAATAAAGTAGAGGAAGCAAGAGAGGAAGGAGGAGAGTACCATTCAGCATGGGGTAATAAGGTGTGGGACAAAGTGTGTCCCCCGCCCTGCAAATAGGGACAGCAAGATTGAAAGAAGTACATGAAAAAAGTACAGATTAAAGACGAAAGTAAAAATGTAGAAAAAAATGGCAGTGAACCGAAAAACCTACTCTACTTCAAGACTCGCCAGCTTGGGACTTCGCATCTTCCTCCTGAAATAACGAAGATCTCATAAGATATCCTTTTGATTATAACTACCAACAAATTCCGGTGACGAACACCCCAGATTTTTCATAACAGATGATACCAGAAGGACTTGCTTAAATTAACACAGGGACTCCATCGTTCCATCAGGGAAAACGTTCAGCATATGCAGGAATAAAACTGGCAGACTATCCCTCACAACAAAGTCTTTTGAGGTATATGAGGAACTAAAACTCGGTAAAGCGCAAGTAACTTTTCAAAATTATTGCATTCACCACACCCACTAAGAGTTTTCAGGAACTCGGAAAAGGGCATTTCTCCAAACTAGAAAATGTAAAGATGATGAACATTGAAGTTATAATCATATCTCTTCAATTTTTAATGAGAGATTCACCTAAAAGCATTCAGACAAACATTTGCCGTATAAATATTACGTCCTTCTGTTATGCTTCCCACTAAAGGGGATACAGCTGTTGTATTGGGATTTAACACTCACAGGGGAATGTGTGAGGTCCCGAGCTTAACCTAAGGTAGGCTTTTTGTTGAAATCGACAAGTTTTTTGTTTTGTTACGGACGACCTTTTTTCGGCTCACTGCTGTCCTGTTTTCAGCATCTAATACTTTCAACTTTTATCTTGTTTTATAACTTCTTTAACTTACTACTTCTATGCACCTTGAGGAAAGATTCCGCGGTCCCTTAAACTCCGTACTGAATGGTGCCTTCCAGCTTCTTTCTTTGATACGCCTTTGTTACGGTTAGGGGGGCTTAAAATCAACATTAAATATAATCTCTTAAGCTTCCCTAAACTGACTCCTCCAGACACGCATGTACCAAGTTCCTTATCTCGCAGTAATTGCACGTTAATTAAAGAAAGCCTACAAGAAAGTTCGGCATTACGAGTGAAAGCAAAGCAATCGAGTGTGACGCAAAGCAATGACATTCGTAAGTAGTGCAATGTAGAGGGGGGGATGGTTTCTACGCGCTATTGAAATGTGCAGATGTTGGTATCAAGGTTCCGTGACTCCTGCGTTGGGGTCAATAGAAGCTATAGAACCGAATAGAATGGTATGCAATAGAACCAAATCGTTACATAGTTTGTGAAGGAAAAAATACTAAAACAGTTCTGAAACTGGGACTCACAGTGGATAACGGTACGAGAATGGAACACTTGCGTTTGAATAAAATTTGGCTCAAGAACACACTCTAATGCCAAAGAAATTGTTTCGTTCAAACACGTAAAGTATTCCTTGTAGAAAAACATCAAATTTGATTCCAAAAATAGTCCATACGAAGTATCGGCAGGTTTCCTGAAGTGATTAGTTAATCAGAGCGAGGATAAATGAATTGATCGGTATTTCGCCCAAGTTATCTTCTTGAGTTAGCTAAGGTTTTTGTAATTTTATAGGGTTTGTGTCCCAATGAACTGAAGATTTCTAATAAATTGTTGCTAAAATTAGCTAACGGAGCTTGCATGCGCACATTGCGTATAGCATTTAAACGATCAAATCAACTCAAACTGTTGTTATCAAAAATAACCTTTTCACTCTCTTAAAATCTCAAGTGAACAAAATCTAACTAATATTAGATTGTACGTTAATTTAAGCCTCCCTAACCACAACGAAGGTGTTCCAAATGAATGTAGGATGAAAACCCCATTCAGTATGGAATTAAGTAAACTGGGAATCTATGAACAAGATGTGCCTCTCCACCCTGCGCGTAAAAATAATAGAAATGGAAAAAGTTTATAAAACAAGATGAAAGTGGAAGAAGAAAGTAAGTAATGTCTTGAAGAAATTATTTTAGTGAACCGAAAATGACGGTCTGTATTAAAACAAGAAACCTATTTTATTTCAACTAAATTAAGGAAGGTCAACGAACTTTCACCTCACATTTTCCCACTGAGCGAAAATTCCCGTAAATACAATAGTCGTCTCCCCCTAACGGGTGAAGAAATTTTTCGCTGAAACATTCGTCATCTCGAATGTTGCTCAGTACTGATTTTCGTGACTGTATATGATCCGTTGAAGCTTTTTGTGCGATCCATCATTGGACTTTCGTACAAGGTCAAAAAACGCAGAAATAACAGGTGTTCTAATACTGCCCCGAAATTAAAGTAACAGTTCTTCGTGCTGCTTATGGATGATCTTCCTGCGGCGATGTAGTCCTGTACAGCGTGCCAACTGATGCGCAAAATGTGAGGTGACACGGAAGGACGCCCCATATAACTGGTAGCTCGGTCGCTGAGCATCACGACAAGAGCTACAGCTCCTCAAAAACCTAAGGCAGCCAATCTCGATCACCTTTACGAGATCGTATTATTTTTATACCTGTAGTATTTCTTTCAACATGAGTGGCATCACAATCGCGTGTGGAATGACTCAAATTTTCGAATTTCGCAATCCTTCCTCACGTTTCCCTAAGCGCTTTTATATAGTTCCTGCAGCCTTGCGAGATGAGCTCTGTTCGTACTTAATTAAAAATATATGGTGCGCTCCTCAGTACATCGGGCGAATTTTTTCATTTAATAATACTGATTTACAACAAAACGATCTCATGAAAGCGAAGAGAAAATACTATTTAGTGCGTAGTGCAGAAAATGGGAAATCTATGCACACAGTTTGCTTCCTCTCAGGATACCCAGAGCATGACAACAGAGTTAGTAAGAAAGAAAAGACAAAGAAAAGATGCCAAAGAAGTTAAGAAAACAGAAAGAAGCAAAGTGAACTCGAAAGACAGAATTCTCGAAAACGTATGTCTCCCTAACACCGTTTCCCATGAGGCGCCAATGGTGTAAGATAGACAAACTTAACCAAAATAAACCTAGAGCCTATTCTATGACTCCAGACAGCCGAACATGAAGAATATGAATAATATTCCAGAAGGAATATTATTTGTATATCCTGCACTGCAGAAATTAATTCATGTGCTAAAGCGTTCAACGCAGGGAAGTTGGTGAGCGAATAGACTAGTTCGTATCCATCCATCAAAATTTAATCAATTACTCCTGAGTGTCCTATGTAACAAATAATAGAGCATGGGATATTCGTAATGTGTGGAATTCATGAGCTAGACGTAACTCCACACTTTAACACGCCTGATCCACTTAATGTCTGTTAAGTTCAATACTGAATTCAAAATTCATTTATATTCCAGTTGAAATTTGAAGTTGAGTTTAAGCCCGCGGCACTTAACGAGTTAAGAAGGTCCACAGTATTGCCAGTGCACATATTCTCCTGAATATCAGAAATCATTGCACTATTCATCAGAAAAGATTAGTCAGTTTAAGCCTCCCTAACCGCAACAAAGAGATGTCAAAGAGAAGAAATATCAAGGTATCATTCAGTGTGGAGTTAAGGGAACGCGGAATCTATGCACAAGGTGTGTTCCAACACAAGATGCACCGAGCACAGAAAAAGTAAGTTGAGATGGAAGGCTAAGAAAAGTTATAAAAGTTTACGACCAAAGTTAGAGGTGTTGGAAAAACAGGATATCAGTGAACCGAACAAAAGAAATTTATTTCCTCCAAAACAAGGCGTATATAACTCTCAACTCGGAACCTCACATTAGCCCCCTAAATTGGAGCGCTAAATCCTATAGATACAATAGTTGTACTCCCTGAGGGGACATTACGCTGTTTCTTGATCAGCTTTTTCCATCTGAGAGGGCCGATTTAAAATAAATTGCTTAACAAATACATGAATGTAGCATAGATATTTCAACAAATGAAGAAATCATTTCTGCCAAAGGTCTTCCGTTCTATACCACAAATTAAACTAACAGAACCAATGACTGCGAATTGTAAAATTAGGCGACATGATTCACTTGACAAACAAATAATTCAAAATATTTCATAACGAAAGTCACATGAGTAATGATCGAAGCAGAAATATTGAGGTTCATTTTTTAAGAGGTTCATCCTAAACTGGTTTAAAGAGCCATCAAGCTCCTGATTGGTAACGCTTAAATACAGAACTCATTCCACTCTCAGTAACGACCTAAAATGACCTTTTCAGAAGTAATTGAACGAAAATAGCTACCTTCGATACTCGCTTCGCACCATCAGACTTGGGCTGCGGTTGAACCGGAAATTATCGGCAAGTTTCGATCTGCTTTTCTGAGCTCAATTTTGCCGAATGAGAGGAAGTAATTTCTTGGAGCACGGTTTCTTCTCAAGATTAACCATTTGTCTATTCTGGAACGTTACACTGAAGAGAAGGTCATGCTGCACCTATACCATCATCTTTCGGCTTTCTCCCTCTAAGTGAACGCTACTCGTTGGTATAGATTTCATTCGATGCGGTTGTTAATTACAAAAAGTACAAGTGCCATGAAAATATACAGCCTTTTTTAACGAAAGTTGTGCGTACATCATTTGGGGTTGTGTGTGCAAAATCTGATCAATCTCTAACTTTTTTATTTAATCTCTGCCTTTCAAAAATCGGTATTATTTGATGTCATCCAAAGTCATTCATATCAATAAAGAGTATTGATCTAAATCATTTATCTCAAATCTGTAAAATAGTCCTTCGAATAACAACAATCAAAGACTATTAAAAGTTTCTAATGATCAGAAGGCTTTTATGAGAGAAGTGAAGAGGGCCTTTGAAATCTAAGCCTAACGATTCAACGTTCATTGTTGATTCTTCCGCATCAAACACATCACTTTTGTTCCACTTCGATACGAGCCTAGTTTACAATCAAAGGGGAACCCAATCAGTTGCTTCATTATCCAGAACATACGCCTGCAGAGGAAGCAATTTTTGTTCCAGATGATCAGCTCTAAGATAAGATGCTTTTCCTCGTATTAATTAAAGACTACAAGTAGAAAAGTTTTATTTCACTTGTTGCCCAGTTTATGACGTGATGTCACTGGCACCGAACCCTAAAACAATCGACATCATCCCTTTCATCCGCTCAAAATCACGACCATGACAGAAAGCTTCGTCTCTTCTCCTGCGGTACCAGCATCATCGATATTAGTGTCAAGGAGCGGAAGCAGGAAACTGCAGCTAAATGAAGCAACCGAGGCGCCAGCAACCGCCGGGCCCGCACGCTTGTTGTCTGCCTGCGCCCTCATTCCGCAGCCGCAGATACACACACACAGGCTGGTGACTCCGTTCCGGCCTCAAATTTGCTCCTGTGATGGTGCAATTACGCACAATACGCGTCGAAAAAGAAGTCGGTAACTGAGGAATGCAGCGCTATTCGTCGATTTACTTTAGCGGAAAGGACGCGTTAGGAAAGGCTTCATGAAATCTAGCTAGCGCAGCTGGAAAAACTGTTCTTAAGTGGAAATGAGCGTTTGAAATAAATGAAAAGACGAAGAAGAACGCAACGTGCTTTGCGTTCGTTTTCACAATAAACGAGCATTGCTTCTCTCACTTAGCGAAAAAAAATTAGAAAAAAATACTTTTAAGTAGAGGGAAAATTTGATTCTTCTTACCAAGGAAAATTTGGCTCAAAAAAATCAATTTATAGCTAGTTTCGATGAAGGTAGCCGTAAAATTGACTTCAAACTTTCAGTGAGATTTATTTTAAGTGATATAATAACCGCTAAATTAACCTTGGATGAAACGGTTCACAACACCAGCGAAAAAAGCGAAAGCCTCTCGCAGAGAAGAAAGTGTGGAATGAGATCAATTAAGAAGCAGATAAGAAGACGCCTTCAAAAGCTGGAAGGTAAAAATTATAAGAGTTCAGGTGCGAAACCACTTCCACAGCAGCTTCCTGCAACTAGTGGCGCTAATTCTACGACATGATACTAGACCTATCATCAGTAAGAGGACGCTTTTTCCTAACGAGTAACACTAAGGAAGATAAAGAATACGAGCATAATCAAGATGTTTCAGGAAAAAATTCATGTAGGAGCCCCTCACAAATAGATACATGCCACTAGGTGAGTGGCAATAACACAGTTCACGGCTCCAAATACTCCGGTGCCCATGTATATGTAGAAGTATCAATAGGGCAAAGAGACAGTTAGCTGGGACGAAGATCACCCCACCCTTAATTATTCTTCGAGTAGGGATGTAACATAAGGCTAATGAGATTGTGTCTGGTGGATAATCTTCTTGTGTAATCTTCTTGTGGCTTCTTCAAGTGAGTATAATCGGCAGCACAAGATGAGCATCTGATTACTTAGGGATGATGCAGTGCACACTGGGTCATTCGATAGGCGAGCTTCGCGTCAACTAGGACTCTACGGATGTAGAGTTGAACGGACGACGAAAAACAGGACTCGATTCTGTATTGTCTATGGTGATTATTTTTGAAGTTAACTTAAATTTAGTCTCATCACCCAATGAACCACAATAGGCCTTATTAACAAGCTAAATCGAATTTAGTTTATTAGTTAGTTTAAGCCTCCCTATCCTCAACAATGAGATGTAAAGAGAGGAAGGAAGAAGGCACCATTTAGTATGGAGTTAAGGGAACGTGGAATCTATGCAGAAAGGGCACAGAAACAGAAAGCTAAGAAAGAAGTTCATGAAACAAGAAAAAGTTGAAGAAGAAAGTAGTAGGCGGTGAAAAACAGGACAGCAGTGAACCGAAAAAAGATGGTCCGTAACACAACAAAACCAATTCTACTTTAACAAAAAGAAAGCCTACCTAACCTTTAGCTCGGGCCCTCACATTGTCCCCCTGGGAGCGCTAGTTCCCATAGATACAATAATTGTATCCCCCTGAGGGGAGCTAAATCGAATATTGATATAGTTCGAAAATATTAGATTTATGAGCCTCGTGTCTCAAAATTTTCGGCAGTGTCAAGTACTCCAGCAACAGAATAGATACATTTTGGATACAATTGAATTTAATTTAGTTGATCTGTTGTAAAATTGCAAATTTTTATCATCTGATGATCTGGGTTTGCTGGTATCTCCAATGCAAAAGCTTGAAAGAGCGCTTTTCATCGTTTAAGAAACACGAAATTTACTGCTCAAAATGATAAATAATTTAGCGAGAAAATGAGTGGATAAAATAACTTTCGTAGTCTATATTATTTTTCATACTTGCTGCATTCACTCCTATGAATTATATTTGGATATTTGTCTAAAACACATTTTTCAAACTCGTTCACGATGAAATCGAGACTGCGCTCAAAAATTCGCAGTTAGCAATCTATTCTTACTCAACGTAACCCCAAGATAAATAATTTAATTTTTCAACCCCTTCTTCAAAAAACACAGTCATCAGGTGCTGTATTGAAAGGCTTGAACGCTTTACTCATGACATTATATTCTAATCTAACGTAATCACAATGATGATAACTATTATTGTAGCTATCATCATTCTAACTATCGTCATCATTCTAACTATCATCATCATTCTAGCCTATCACCATCATTCTAGCCTATCACCATCATTCTAGCCTATCATCATCATTCTAACCTATCATCATCATTCTAACCTATCATCATCATTCTAACCTATCATCATCATTCTAGCCTATCATCATCATTCTAACCTATCATCATCATTCTAACCTATCATCATCATTCTAACCTATCATCATCATTCTAACCTATCATCATCATTCTAACCTATCATCATCATTCTAACCTATCATCATCATTCTAACCTATCATCATCATTCTAACCTATCATCATCATTCTAACCTATCATAATCATTCTAACCTATCATCATCATCATTCTAACTATCATCATCATTCTAACTATCATCATCATTCTAACTATCCTCATTATTCTATCATTGTTCTATCATCATTATTCAAATAACCACCAAAATTCAAATATAACCATTCGAATATAACCTTAATTCGAATAATCACCTTCATTGAAATAATCATCACTATTCTAATTATCATCATCATTCTAGCTATCATCATTATTATTATGATGGAGGTTCACCTGGGTTTTGAGGCGGCGCTTGGTGGCGAGCAGGAGCCGGGCCTGCCCCCTGTTGCGCTCCCTGAGCTGCAGCAGCTGGTGCCGCGACACGGCTGGTGCGTGGCCGCCGCCGCCCTCCTCAGCAACCATCTCCAGCACCATCTGCAATGCCGTCACTCAATGTAAATATATGTAGGACAGCTCTTCCTCCCGACCATATTCTAAGCATCATCTGTTTTGCGATTATTGAGAAATATAGAAATGAGGCAACCTACCTCCCAACAAACACCATCTGCATAGCGATTATTGATGGCAAAGAGAAATGAGGCAAACCCTGTGGGCCGCCCATATTGTCAGCACCATCTGCGTTGCGATTATTTAAAGCAAAGAGAAATGAGGCGACCCTGCCACCCGTTGCTATTGCCAGCACCATCTGCAATATTAACATAATGAGTATAGAGAGCACAGTAGCTCCGCCAGCATCTAATCTCCAGTTTGTCTCTAATCACTGGAATCAGAAAATTGCAATGCGCTTATGTCGCTGTGCTACAAATGTGATTTCTAATACGAAATGATGATTGAGAATATCGAGTAAATTGATACAAACCAGATCATCATCATTTCATCACATCACATCTGACGCAAGCCTGCGTGTACGTAAAATGCAACACTGAAAAAAGGCTTAGGAAAGTTTTGCTTCTTTAATCCCTAAAGTGTCATTGGGAGCACATCCTCAGCGATTGCAATCGCACCTCTTCAGTCATGACCATTTACTTCCTTTCAGTATCCTGACCTTGAAAGATCAAAAAGGAACTTTTTTTGAGGACACACGTTCAGTTAATCGCCGACGGTCTGGAGAGTTTTTGAACAGAAGCTGACTTTTGAGAGTATGGATTATGCAAAATTCGAGAATACTAAGATATTGGGAGATAGAAAAATTGAAATATCAAAAAGTTATTTTCTACTTAGCAGGCTCAAACTTATAACAAATGACAGTATGTATAAAAAAAGTAGAAAAATGAAAGAGATCGATCAAAGTCACATGAACCTAATCCCTTGCATGATACGTTAGTTTTAGCAAAAGAAAAACGATGAAACTATAACAATAAAGGACCAAAGATCGGAATGAACAACTTCATACCTCAAAATTCTACGTTAACCACAAATTCCGAGTTTAAAGTCAATTGTCGAATCAAAGACTTGTACAGGTTGAATTTCATCACAGAATTAAAATTCATTTTCATCATTTTATAAAAATAAAAATTCTGACAATACGGAGATGAAGAAAATGAAAATTGCAGTTAATAAGACGCCAAAGTTACCTAGAGCTCGTAATTCTCCAGCCAGCCCGTGACGGAGGATTAAGAACCGTAAGCACGTTTGCACAGCGAGGCTCGTGTCAGCAACTGAGTGAACAGCGCAAGTTACGCATCGACACGCAAGTAACGCAAAAGAATCATACACTGCTAACACAATAACGGTGAGATAGAGCCTACAACGCTTAATTGCAAATTAAACGTGGTTCAAATTTAAATCATAATGAGAAGGTCATTCTACGCAAATGACAAAAGCCGAAGCAATGACTATCCATTCAAAAGACAAACAGCCATACTCTCATTGGATTGTTCCGGGTAAGCAACATAGAAGTTTAGCAAGGAAATATAAAATGGCTCAGATTGGCCGCTTGAGTTTCCCCCAAATCAAATTCACATTACAGGAGAAACTGAGCTTTGTTTGCAGAGAGCGTGTCACGGGGAGCACGTGCGCCTGGTGCGGTGACCCGCTATTTATTGAGTTGTTGCATTGTCACTCACGTTCCGAGGGGCGGTTCATTATTGTGGCTCTTGGCTGGGAAAATAATTCGATCGTTCCTGACGTGAAACCTGCGCAAAACGATGGATTTGCTTGCTTTGGCTCGCGTAGAACCTCTCTTTCAAATATATTTTTAAATCCCACTCATTTTTAGTTGTTTCCAAAGGAGTGATGTTTACTGGCTAGAAATAGGATGACGAGTCGGCTGTAGATATAGCATTAATCTGTAAGCCAGTGTATTTGCTTTTATTAGAATATTTTAATGCGTTCGTTCTGTTTTTAATGATGTAAAATTTTAGGAAACATGACAGATATTTATAGAAAACAACAAATAATTTGGTCCGTAACTCACTTACAATAGAACAGCCGTTGCACGAGAGAATGTCCTCCGCATGCAGGAGGTAAGGCTTCCAAGAAATTTCAAGTTTAGCAAATTATAGTAAAGGGCAACAAAGTAAAATGAAGGACCACTATTACGATGGACCCTGAGGTTCCTGCCTTCAACGCCAGTTTTTCATTTTATGTCGAATATAAAGATTCCTCAAAAGTACACCAGGTAGCGACTGATAAAGATGAATACTACCATTCATCGAAAAAAAAACAAGAAAAAATAACAACAAACCTTTCAAAGAGCGATTTGGAACACTAAATTAACTTCAAGAGCACGTGAATGATATAAATTTGCCCAAAGACAACCCAGCAATGGTTCAAACTCGTAAGAGAGTGGATCCAACACTTTAAGGCTTTGCAAAAGAAAGCGCTGCGACTGTCACAACGAAGCAGTCTTCTGCGCCCTGTGTAGCTCAGACGAACACGCCCGAGTATGTTTTTCTCGTCTAAATGTCGTGACAGGCAGTCGTCTATCAATTCCATTGTTTCCAGTGAGACTATAAGTTTGAACAGCAGCTTTCCCTTTCATTACTGCATGAGAGGTTATTGTCGTTCATGGATTTTTTTGCTGGGTTTCTTCACGAAGAGGTATCCTTGACCCCTTTGTAATTTCACGCTCTGGGATCACCAACTGCGAAGGATTGAGGGTTTAGCGCTGTAAGCGCCAATGAAATGTTCTCTTAGCGCTTAATTGAGATCAGTTGTAGGGGATATTTTACAACGCAGTCGCGTCTAATAACAGGAAAAGTTTTGTCGTCGTAGAATCAACCTAGTGATAAAACTTCTCTTATTAGGGTGAATTTGCTGAAAATTTATAACAAACATACGTTAGGGATTGTTAGAAGAGACTATTCAAACGTTAACCGAATTCGAAGATTTTAGCCTCATTTTAATGCTGTAATTAGCAGTAGAGATTTTTAGAATTTAAAAGCAAGTCATTTTAATTTCTCAAGCACCTAACACTTCTGACCAGTTCCCATAAAACGATTAATAAACTTCATGATTATATGGGACGAATAATCGTAAAATAATTCCCAAGGAAGTTGGATAAAAAATGGACCCACAACATAAACGTGATATTAAGTTGAAAACTTTTTAAGAAGTAATGATTGAATTACAGTTTCACGATCAAATTGTAATTCACTGGCGAGCTTGCGAAGCTCTATATTAACCAAATAACCACCGTCGACCTTCGCATTATATTTCGAGTGAGCGTCACCTTACACAAATAAAATCAGACCTAGTTACCAAAATAAGATGAGGTTCTCGTAAGATTTGTAACTCGAGGATCAGCAATACATACCGGGAGTTAAAAAACCAAGTGGAGACGCTTTCAGAAAACATTTGGTCTGTACCATGGTGGACATGGAAGCTCTGCTTTTATCTCCAAAAGCTTTAAGCATCAATTGAATAGATTATACATCTTGTGGGATCCTCTACTTAAACTCCACGTAATCAGCACGATTTTTGTACTCGTTTGTGTCCAGAACCTCTTTCCTGCTAAAAGCAAATTTCAATTTTATCTAAAATTTTGAATTCAGCCCTCTTAAGCTCAATAACCCACGACCTAAAAAATTCTAACCACAGTCTCTCGGTGAACAAAAATTATTATGGTCCACTTCCCCCAAAAAATATACTTAGAACCTCAAACTGAAAACTAACCTTTACAGTAATGAAAATAAATTCAATAATTTATCTGCAGGGTTTACAGTTACTGAACACTAAATGAAGACAAGTACTCGCAGGAGGGGCTCGACCAGATGGCATTCCAGCCAAGCTCCCGCCACCGCAAGGCATGCGAGCAACAAGTCGACAGCTCGCCAACTGCACCTGGAGATCAATTAAGTAAATTGAAACACTGGGTCGAAGGACTCTAAGTCTTCCAACGCGTGAAAAGGTCAAATTAAAAAGGTTGGTCTAGAAGCCTTTGTCTCACAGAAGCACCATCAAAAATCCAAAAAGGTAAATCTTCTTTTAGAAGGTGAAGCTCACTCGTTGAATAGCTGCAGAACGATAATAGAAATAGCGCGTAGATGATAATTCAAATAAATGATGAATGTGTCGATGAAAACGAGAAACTTTAATAAATTACACTGCTCAAAATTAATTTCACTGAATACGAACAAACACGGACGTTAGAAAATTGCTAGTTATTTATCATAATACTTTATTGATGCTTGAGATTGTCTACAAATTAAATCATGCTAATTAAATTGATCCGTAATGCTAGCGAACCATAGCATCCCCCCCCCCGTGAGAAGCGTTGAAGAATCTGTTGTAAGTAATTCTAATTTTCAATGAAGACTACTAGAGTAAAAGGAGAATATTCGCCACCACAACACATTAAGTAGTGATAAATATACTTTTGCGCCGAAGAGCTGTTCCCAAATAAAAAGTTTTTAAATAGCGTTCTTTACAGAACCCTCTGGAAGTTTTGCGCATGAATTAATAGTTTCCTCTTCATCGCTGCAAAAGTAATTTGGCGCTAGTGTTCACATTATGCACAAATCAACAAGATGAAAGTACTAACACATACACGGTACAAATATTTCATTGTGTTAAGGCTCGCTAACTCCGCTCACTGTGTTTCCTCATCTGGCAAACAGAGGTTGCATGAGAACTCTGGCTGCAGTTTATTATACTATTCCGCGCGTACAAAGAAAAAGCTGCCGCGATTTAGGATACCGCACAAGCTAATTTTAAGCGGTGAATAATAATGAGAACCAAAAATCATGCACTAATTCGCCTGCAGCTGGTCTTCGGCGAGCAACGGAACAGCAACCAAAATTGAAATGTACGTAACTCTGCCTCGTTTTTATTGCGAATCAGACTAACGTGTCAACTCAATCCTCAGCGGAGACAGCCCAGAGGACTGTCAAACCATTCGGAGGACTAGAATGTCAAGTTGTTGTATACCTGGACAACGTCAATACACGTTTTCGGAAATAATTTCTTAGTGTAACTCAGGTGACCAAGGACTATTCGTTCACCTAGCCTTCTTGCCGACGGTCCAGCACAGCAAGGGCACGGCACACATCGCGTGGCGTCGAACACGACATGCGGTGACCGTCCCCCTGCAGAGGGTGTGGTTTGGCACGATCTCTCGCGCGACGAAAGCTCCTTGCAACAAGAAATGCAAGCGACCGTCAAAAGAAATGAAATTTGTCAAAGGGCAGAACAAAGGTGAAGTGATGGAGCAAAGATCAAAGCTCACTGCTCCAGTTACTGAGAGCTCAAGCTCTAAGTTTTCAAGGGAAATTCTATGGGTGTCAAGGATGAATACACCCATGAACTGAAAAAAGCTCCCCAAATTTTACAGGATTTTCTTCACTAATCCGCTACTGTAATATCAAAAACTCATAAGTATACTCCAAGTTTTTTGGAATAACAAGATGTTCCCTATCGGAATTGAAAATTAGGACCAGACCACCGGCTGCTAGTGTTTAATGAAAAACTATTTTATTTGTATAAATGTTTTACATACTGTACAGTACGTGTTTTCACGCAAATATTAATCTTATACAGTACCATATCTACTCGAAGAGCGTCTTAGCAGTGGCGAAGAACAACAGAAAGCAAAGAAATTACAAGGTTAACTTTGCAACTAAACTACCTCAAAACAATTTTATTCGACAAGCGTTGATAAATTCATGGCGAGTATTCATGCGTAACCATTAAAGTGCGTTATTTCACTTAACCCTTCATCGACCAACGTCCTTTTTGAAGGTCAGTACGAAATCTCTCACATAGTTCTTATATTCTAAATGCTTCGATGAAAAGTTTACAGAGTACTGGGTTTCATGAATGATAATCTAAGGGTAATTACAGTCATTTTTCGTTCTAAAGCAAAACAATTAGGCCATTACTGGGTTAACTATAGAGGTTCTACTACCCTAAAATTTACCTCATATACCATACCTAATTTTTCAAATTTCCCTTTTCACACTTCTATTGCAACTAGGTTAACAAAAACGCGTACAGATATGTAAAATTGAATTCTGAACACATTTGCTTTGCAAAGATTTTTCGAATACCGCCATAGAAAAAAGTTATTGTGTGAACATAAAAAAATATGTATATCTACGCCAAATATTTCCCACCCAATAATTGTCAACCTAGAAGCGTGATTTTAGTCTCATTCAACGCGAAAAGACTATGGAAACAGCAATTAAGAGGACAGCCACTGCCAGCGTGCCTCCTCGAGTGAATGTGAGACAACAATTAAATACTTAACGTCGGGTTGCTTAACGTAGGAACGGGTACACACAGGTCTTTAGACGGTCAAGAATTGGTATTCCATTTATCTTTGACAAAAATAACATGCTTCCTCAAGGAGCGGGAAGTTCCCTAAACAGTTGGGCGACAGACAAAGATCTTCAGCTGGCAGGCGAGTGGCAAATCCATGAACTTACGAAATTATTTAGGTCGTCTGCACTGTTTTACAAGCGGCAAACATTTCAACTCGAATAATCATGGAACTGCACAGAATTACGAATAGAGTCGTGAAACACCGGAAATATCATCATTGACGAGAGTCCTTCGTTGAGATGAGGGAACAGTTTTTCGTGAAGCCAGTTTGCTGATTGCCGAAAAAATTATTTGCAGAGACCCTGTAACTTTCATTGACCGCCAATGGTGATGACGTTAAGTTTTGCAGTGATCTCATGCGAGAAGTTTCACGGCATTATTTCTGCATAATAGCATTACACGTGTCGCCACTATCACGAAGAAAAGTAAGCTGACTATACAACACGCGTATTTTTTCATTTCAGTAAATGTTGAAAAGCAATATTTTGATGCATCCTACAGTAACTATTGTATTTTGAGTATCACTTTGCAAATCACCTTCCTCTCAAAATGTTACCAATAGAACTCTATAAAACTTTTTCCATAAGCTTAAAAACTGCATCAAACTTATGCTCGCGCCTCGACTTGGATGTCATATAGAAGACAATAAAATACATTACAGTACGCATTTCGAAGGCGAAAAGCGCAAATAGAACCACGACACAATCATATTTGTAGCCGACTGAATTTCACCCAGGCTTTCTTTAAGAGAGAAACACGAATGAGGGGAAATGAAGAAAACATGGTCTTAGTCGCGTAAACCTTGGGCATTTCCCCCTTGAAATTAAGAGCATGTGGATAAAAATGTAACAGATTAAATCATTTGTACAGCCGTTTCCCCACATGAAGCACTTCTGAATGCCGTGCGAGCTGCCATTGGCATAACAGCGACGAACGCTAATTCCACAGCGGGCTCCACAAATTAAAGGCTTCATAATCAAGATTACTGGCCAGAGTAACATTTCAATTTTATGTAATTATAACTACAAGAAACTGCACGAAAAGTGTCTTCATATCAGGAAGAAGTTAGATGCATGGCTACGAGGGAAGAAACTCAACAGCCTTTTATTTTCCGCACGCGTTGCAGACCTCAGCCTCCCCAGCTTCTAGTCTCCGCAAGCACCAAGACCTCATCGACTTTGTCCCCCGCAGTCACGCCTCGCTGCCGCCGCTCCGTGCTGGCAAGGAATTATTGAGTGGACACAAAGTAATTGAATTGAAGAGACCTTGTTCGTAACGGTGACCAGCCAAATGTTTAACGAGACTTGCCTTCGAACAGGATGATTTGTTTTTGAAACCTAACAAAATAAAGCGAATTATTACATTTTCGTTGAGTACATTCGTAAGTCCAAATAGTCGAAATTTTACCCTACCGAGATATTTGGGTATCATCTGCGGTGGAGCAAACGCTGTAAAGAGAAGAGGGGAGGATAATTCAAAACGGATAAAAGAACATTTGTTTTTAAAACGTCCAAACCATTCACGATAAACCAAAAACAAAACCTTAAATACTGTTCAACATGAGAAAAAAGATGAAATTTACCCACCAAAGAAAACGAACAAAACTTTTTAAAATCAAAGAAGAAATCATTCCTGAAGTTTTTGCTCTCAGCAAAAGACGCTCTGTACAAATCGAACTCGCATAAAGAACAGGAAAAGCCATCAGTGACAGCAACACCTGCGGCCATTGCCACCGTGGGCGTGCAGGTACGACCTTGCAAGTGCTCCGGTCGCCAAGCCTCCGCAAAAAAAGGCATTTGTACAAATGAAAAAGTCGTGAGGCGAGCAAAACTCTGAGATGCCTACCATTACGAAGAATATCATGGAAATTCCAAGCAACCGACACTAATCCTGGTCAAGGAACCTGATGATGCCCTATCGTGCCAAACGTACGTTTACGCGAGCGTAAAGAAATCCCGTCTCATAAAATTAAGGACGTCAAACACATGAGGTTTCATACGTACTGAAAAGCTGATCATATCCCAAGTCACCAATATTATACCACGCTTTTTTTTGGTAAAGGCAAATGGAATACCATTCCTTGACCGTCTAAACTCTAAAAACTTGTTTGTGCCCGTACCTACGCTGAGCAACAAAAAATAATACTTTCGGACCCGATGTTAACCCTTTAACGCCCAAGTGGACTGTACGGTCCTCTTTCAAAAATATCAATAATATATTGTATTTCTTATTCAATTTGTTCACTAATGTGTCCTTTGAACTTCACTGCCGAGTGGCAGTTCCTTCCCCATCTTGATAACAGTGACTACCTAATGCCAGTGTCGGTTTAGTGATAGTGGTTGTCATAACGGTAATATGAGTATAAAAATGTGGGCGGTAAAGGGTTAAGTATTTAATAAGTTTCTCAAAAACTATATTTTCCTCAAGCTGCAGTGAAAAATGTATACACACAGTCGTTCGTGAGACTATTTTTATCACAGATTGAATCCAACAGATGACACTCAACGAGTCCCAACGATTCGTACCCATAGCGAGTTCGTCAATTTTACATCTTACAAGTCGTCAATTTTACATCTTACAAGTCGTCAATTTTACATCTTACAAGTCGTCAATTTTACATCTTACAAGTCGTCAATTTAACATCTTACAAGTCGTCAATTTAACATCTTACAAGTCGTCAATTTAACATCTTACAAGTCGTCAATTTAACATCTTACAAGTCGTCAATTTAACATCTTACAAGTCGTCAATTTAACATCTTACAAGTCGTCAATTTAACATCTTACAAGTCGTCAATTTAATATCTTACAAGTCGTCAATTTAATATCTTACAAGTCGTCAATTTAACATCTTACAAGTCGTCAATTTAACATCTTACAAGTCGTCAATTTAACATCTTACAAGTCGTCAATTTAACATCTTACAAGTCCTCAATTTAACATCTTACAAGTCCTCAATTTAACATCTTACAAGTCGTCAATTTTACATCTTGATTGCGCGAGTCATCAACAAAGTATAAGTAATTTTGAAAACCCGAGAACAAAGTAAAAACATTATTACTAATTTTAGCGGTTCTGAAGTGGTGACACAGCGAATCGAGCAAAGAGATACATTACTCTAGTACTCGAGCAATGAAAATTATAAAAAAAGTGTAATTAGTATTCAAGAAAGAACATTTTAACGATACTGGAATCAACAAAGCCAATTTTAGAACTATCACTAGGAAGGAGCACCTAAAATGAAGAAAGATGTAGTTATCCGATGTAGTTATAGAAGTATACGAATGACAAAGATAGAACCTCGAAAAATACACGCGGGAATCTCCCCTCCAGTTCATACCAATTACAGTCTTTTCAATCTGGAAAAGTCCAGCACATGACAATGGGAAACTTACTATCACCTATCTCGGGTACCATCTCAGGTACAAAGGTTTGTTAGTGCATTTTTACGGAGCGGTCTGGAGGTGTGAGTTCCGCAAATAACAAAAGGAGTGAAGTTTACAAAAAAATTAAACGCATCAATGGTTAAAATTGTTCATGTTGTAACGATATCGCGAAATGCTTACTTAAACACGGAATCAATTTTATGAGACATTTACGCTCTAAAAATTGTTCAGCATTATTGAAACTACATCGTTTCTCCAAGGTCGCTTTCCGATGCAAAAAAAATGGATGCAAAATTCAATCACAGAGAAAAATAAAAACAAGTTGAACACTAGTTTTACACGAGCATAACTCATATTTATGCACTCAACACTTCCTGGAATAAGTATTCAGGTGTGATAGAATATAATTAAGGGCATTTTGATGGCTGAAGCACGGAAACGGTCTTCAAAATTATCAGCAAAAAGTTGAGCCCAAAACTATTGCACTAAGCAATGCGGCAAACCTGGCGCTGCAGCTACGCACCACCGCGGCCTTCGGTAATGGTCAGTGCATGACGTGCGTGAAATGCGACGCACAACGTAAAACAAAGAAAAATAATAGGATCTAATTGGTGGAGCGCTGTCCGCAGCGGTGAAATGGCCAACCTTCCGAGTCTCTGGGTCTTGCAGGTACGAATACCATGCAGGTATTGTCATGGAAAGAGCCAGAATTACGGTTCTTTATTTTCTTCTTCGTCGACATCAAATCCATGCGTCCTTCACGATGAAACAATCTTCACCCTTCCCGTTATTTGAAAAAATAAATCAGTAACACGTTTTAATAATTTATTTGCTATATAAATTTTAAAACTAATGAACCACCTTTAATTCATAGATTAAGTTGATATTTGCATTGATAAATTATTCCAAATGAATTGCTTGCGTAAATGCAAGCAATTCATTTGGAATAATTTATCAATGCAAATATCAACTTCAATCCATTCTTCCATCAAATAAAATGATTACATAGATTAGATTATATGCTAGTTTCAGCCTCCCTAACCGCTAAATAAGCCTTTTGCGGAATCTATGCAGAAGGGGCATAGCAACAGAAAGTTGAGAAAGAGGTTTATGAAACAAGATAAAAGTTGAAGAAAGTAGTAGGGGCTGAAAAACAGGACAGCAGTGATCCGAAAAAAAGGTGGCTCTTAACATAACAAAAAAAAAACATTTTAGTTCGACAAAAAGAAGGCTAACTCAGCTCGGGCCCTCATGCATTTTTCCCCTGGGAGTGCTAAATCTCAATTACAACAAAGATTAGGTTATATTGCAAGTTCGTTTAAGCCTCCCTTACCACAACAAAGATGTTTCAAGGCGCGAAAACAAGAATCGAAACAAAATAAAAGTATAAAAAAGTCAGCTCGCCGCGAGACTTGTTTCGACTAGCCGTGAAGTGATGTCACCAATACACCCCTGTAAGTTCTGCACAACCAATTACACCAAAAAAGTATGTATTTCTAGAAAGCGAGGACCTAAAAAAATTTGCCTATACTGTCCTCTTAATATCGAAAAACTGAAATGTTAAGTTTCTCACAAAAAAACCGTAATTAAGAAATTGTATAACATTTTTTAAATTCGAATGGTCGTAAAGATCATAACACAATAATATTTTGAAATTTAAACAATACAGTCTCGGTAAAATCAACATAAAAAACTAGCAGAAAAGAAACGTTAGCTTAAGACGGGGCTAATAGCTGAACGTTTTTCAGTTGGGCTTAATTCATAGTTACAAATCAATGAATCACTCGTCTGACAAGGTAAAAGAAAAGATTATAATGAGCATGACCGACCATGACCTAACAGCAGTAATGAAATTTATTTAACCTCACAGCAAACAAATAGTTTGAGTCTTTGAAACGCTCCCATCCATTAATTACTCATTAAATGAAGAGTCATCAACGAGAATTAATGCCTTAATACGTGTAGGTATAAATTAGGTGACAAATCCATAGTTTTACCAACACAATAATTGCAACGAATGGGCTTCCATAATGACAGGTCTCACCACAGAGAGACGTAAACGGCTAGTTGGACGTAGAACGAAGCAGGCAGCGACACCGACGTACTGTACAGCTGCGCTCCGTACGATGAAATAGAAAATAAAAATTTACCCTCTAAAATAGTTACATTTATAATATTTTACTCTACATTTTCTTTACGACGAATATTTTTTTCTCATCTGCAGTTTAATTTCTAACGTTTTCCTCACCATTATTTATGCGATTATTATTTTTTCTCATCTGCAGTTAAAGAAATCGTAAAAATATTTGCAGTTAAAATATCTGCTGCGCCAAAATTTTAAGTGTAAGAACTACTGCCCGACTACGTCCCGCACTCAGTCGTTTAGGCTCCAGAAACCAAAAGCTTACGCCAAAATGTACGACTTTTCAAGGTTTGTTCCGCGTTAACCCTTTGCTTCCCGACGGGAACTCCAGTTCCCAGACTGACTAGTTCTTCCAGTTTAGGGAAATTGACAAAATTTCAGGGTAATTCAACTAATAGGGAAATAATTTAAAGTAAATGACAAATATCAAGGCAATAATGATATTCCTGCCACTATGTCTTTTGACACTCCAGAAGTTCGCCACGTGCAATATGCTATTGATATCCACTCAATATTAGCTTCGTAGTCTATGCAATACATTTAATCCTTTTTATTTACCTTGAGCAAGTTTTCCATACGTGCACCATGTATTTACAGATAAAATTAAACAGAAACTAAATTGATATTTTTCCTCAGATTTTTCGGCCATATTTTTGGCGTCGAAGCATACATTTTTAAAGCATAATTTTTTCAATTTAACACTTTGACCACGGAGTGGTACAAATGCTTACCACTAGGTAAATTGTTCATACACGCACCAATGTAAATGTATGGCATTTCAAACCATTTTGCGACCTTTTTTGAAGAAATTTCCCCATACCATGAAAATATTATTGAGCTCTTTCATTTTGTACATTTCTTACAAAGGACGGAAACTTATTCAAACAAATAAATCGATTTCACCAGTCTGTTTTTTACTGCCTAAACAAACCAACTTCACAACACGCGCAATCGTAGTCAACGTGTCGAAAAGGAAGTAAGCACCTGCTTATGAAAAAAAACATGCTAGGGCAATTTTGCTGATATTTCATGGTAATGACTGAAATTACATTAGAAAATTTGTCCCTTAACACTTTGACTGCGACTACTAAATATTAAGTTCAACACCAAACTCAGATTTAAAGTCAATTGTAGCACACTATTTTTTAAATACCAAGCATGAACTGGATCTTGTCTTCATTCAGCTTTAGTTAAGTATTCATGAAAATTGAGTTTGCGACTACTGGTCGGTCAGTAGCATTATGAAAATTACCTCCGTGTACCATCGGTGGCGCACGTCGCAGTCAAAGTGTTAAAAATTAAAGTGCTGGGTAGGAAAGGGTTACACCACAGGTGATGGGTTCAGGTTCAGCCTAACTTAATTAGGATAGATTCGAGTACAAAGGGTTAAGTTGGATAATTTAGGTTTCCGTTCATTTCAATTGAGAAATGTACGCAATCCTAGAGTCTTAACGTAATAAGATAATCAGTATAATAACTTATTTTGATAACCTTCATTGTCGCTTCAAGCTTTTTCCTAAATACTTATTTGGTTTAATTTAAATGAAACGAAATTTAATTTATCTAACCAAACCCATCGTATGCTAACCTAACCTGAGCATATCTGCCGTATTTTAATCTTAAATACGTCTTAGAAACTTAGAGATTTCACGGTCTTGCATATGTGTCGAGAGGCGCCAGAGGTAAGCAGCATTGGGTTCAATGTGGTCCGCGCGAGTGGCGCGCCGAATGTGGGCGGGCGGTAGTCCTAAAAGAAGAAATTTTGGCGCGGCGGATATCTTAAAATAGGAGATGAGGAAATTTGATAATGTCTTTATAATAAATACAGTACAACGAGATCGTTAATAAAATTACGCTTAGTATGCTTCGGATACTATATGGTAAGTTAAATCACAAATTTTTTTCCTTTCGATTCTTACAATTTTATAATAGTTGAATCACTTTCGTTAAGAGAATTCACAAAGTGGGAGAGAGCAATGAGGGAAAAGTCAACACTGTAAACCTCCATAACGCAGCAGTTAAAAAAATTCACCTATTTTAAAATTAAAGCGTTTACCTTCTATTTGAATCTCAAGCCTTACCATGAAAGCAATAATTGAAGGTCGCAAAGACTGGCTAGGACTGACACGACGAGCATATCCTTGTCTAAAAATTCGACGCGTTGCTAAGGCACATTGAGCTCAATGCGCCCACACACAAATCGTCCTTACGTCCTCCTAAGAAGTTCACGGATTCTCAAGTGCTTCTAAAAGTAAATAGTTCATAGAATTTCCAGAGCAAATGAAACTGCTTTCGTCAGTGAAGAATTGACTCAAACACTAGAATAGAAAAAATATTCAAGTTGATCAGAGAGTCAGGAACTTGGGGTTGAAGAGTTGATCAAGAAATCGCTTGCGCTGAATCATAGAAACAAGAGAATACTTATAAGATCAAATGAATGAACAAGACAAAAGAGTGAGCTTCACGAAACATTTGCTAGAAGGGCCACGAAAATGAACGCTGTCATTGTTCAGGTACGGTCAGCAATAACTGATCGTTTTAGTTTCACTTGCAGTCCAGCCTCCTCCAATAGCGGAAGACGGCAGTCAGTTCGGTAATTAAAAAATGCAATTTTCTCACAGATCGAAAATTACGTCTAAGATTGGTTGAGATTTTTCCAGCTCCCGAGAATGACAGCAGAGCAACGATCCTGATCGAAGCCGTCAAGGACGGTCGGATGCGCGGCATTGAACACCGTCTCGCTCTGCCGATGAGAAGATTTGAAAAATTCGCAGACAACGAAAGGGAGCAGCAATTTCTTACGTTTCCATTGAATAAACTTATGATGTGATGAAAGCTCCACACGAAAATCAAGCTGTAATTTGAGAGGGAGTTTCAATCAGGAACCTGAAAGTTTTACTGGACGAAGAAAAATCCTTCCCATCCCTTTTAGTACGGTTTGTCTAAATTTGATTTAATAAACCAAGAGCACAGTGCAAACCGAAAATTTTTATTAATTTGGCATACAAAATATCTTCGGGTGCTTAAATTCTTGCAACTAAAAAACAATTTAAACACAAAACTGAGTTACGTTCGTTCATTTACATCCGTGTTACTGTCATTGCTGTCGTTCATAACTGCTGTTTTAGTCCTAAAAAATAGGTCAGTGTGGAAAAATCATTTTAGAGTCACATAATTCACACAACCTAGCTCATGAAAGATGATTCTTTTACATCAATAGACATCAAAAGAAGGTAATATAAAAACCATTGAGTGCTCACAAAACATGAACGAATTACCAAGCCTCAGTGATCGGCAAATCTGCAAACATCGCATTAGTTGTGACAGTCATGCTTACACCCGCGCGTGTAACCGCAAGAACCAAAGCTTCCCAGCTTTCGACAATGATCTCCCAGCGCAACCGGGTTACGTGATGCAGGAGCGAGAGAAATCTTACACATTTTCTCATGTTATAGCTATTAAGCAACGATTGTTGGACAACTCACACAAGAAATGTTAGTGGTGAATTGCTTTTACCACAGTTCAAGATAAGTCTGATTCACTCAGATTTATTAATCAACACAATATTCAACACATTCATAACTGTGCTCAAGGTAATGCCGTAACACTTAAAACAAATAACTTAAAACAACTAATTCACATGTAGCTCCATTGTATTAGAGGTCTGTTTTTATAGCCACAAGCAAAATATCTGACCTTAGCCAGTGCAACCTAGTAGGGAATTTAGATTAATTTCCGGCCCTCGATGGAATGGTAAAAAGCCAAATGTCATTGGAGAATCAAATGAAATCATTCAATTACTTTAAATCTTATGTTATTCGAGACATACAGGCTTGCAAAGCGTAAGAAAGGGTATCTGAAAAGAACGTACTAAGAATGAAATTAATAAGATTTTAGGTCGGAGCAACATTATACCCTTTTTCACATTTTTTGCGATTATCGTTCGCTTTATAGCCTTATAAGTAAAAAAGTGAGAAATCTGACCATATATGAACTGATAATTTGATGTTCGACCATTAAATTAAACCTAGACAGCCTTCTGCAACAAGCAATATGGCTTTACTGTGAGCGTTGTCAACGATGAAACTATCTGACTATCGGCGTACTATCGTTTGAAAACAGTTGCAGAATCCTTACTATCCTCCAGAAACGATAAATTTATAAAATTCGCTGGGTTATACGTCTGCTAACCCTGCCAGTCTCTGTAATAACAGAGATATGAAAAGGCAGTTGAAAATTCTGAACATATTACAAAGAGATTACAAGTAATGCTGGCCAAACAGCGTTACAGCATCAGTATGAAACTCATACATAAAAAAATTCCACGAACACTCCGAGGCAAAACCTTTAAAAATTTACGGCCTCTGAAAGAACACTAAATTGACCGCATATACTCGTATTTCGTAAATTACCAACTCTCAGCGCCTTTGCTTGGGAACTTTACTAAATAAAACTTTGATTTCCACAATTGAACACTGAAAAGATTCGAGACCACTAAAGGCTATTTGGAATTATTACATTCGATTGAATACTTTCCCAAACTTTATCAGTTAACGAATGATATTGTCAAGTACACTAAACGCTTATAGAATTCGACAAAAAGCATTCAATTACACGCTCTAGGTCACGATTGCAGTCATGTTATATATTAGCGATAACCACTCTATGTGATTTGGAGATCCAGTGCAAAAATTTTCTATGAAAAAGAGAAAGAATTCTTCCACAACAATCACCTCTCCATCAACCTTTCTTCGAAACGGAAAACGTTATCAAAACATTACAGTGAACTTTTACTTGGACAAACAAAAAGTAAAACTCAACGAAAGACAGCGACGATTTGTTTACCTCGGCAGTTATGATATGCGCGACTAAATCGCGACACCGCTGCTCACAACTTGTGCGGGAACACGACAAGATCAGCAGCACCCCCAGCGATGTCCCACACCGCGCTGTTATCTCAAGAGCTCTGATACCGGACGACTTGCGCAAAAACCAACGCTTTGGTCGCTTTAGAAAGCTCCAAGTTCTTTTTTTCATTTCCGATGGAAGTTTAGCGTTATGCAGAGCGATATAGAGCGAGGCGATAATGAGAAGACTGTTATTCGGGCGACTGATCTATGCGTGTTGAAGGATGGGGTTGAGCCAGCCAATAAGGGAACGATAGTACTCGATATCGAAGTTTATGGCCTAATAATAAATTTTACAATTATTCCGAATAAATTTTAAATAGGTATCAAGTGCGTAGTAACTCATTTTAAGGAGTTCCTTGTCTTCAAACTCATTGAAACGCGTCCATAAATTTCAGTTAATCAATTTCGAATAAACTCAAAACATTTCAAACCAAACTGTAATTTCCAAGTAAAACCTGCAGCCCCGACAAACATTGCGTGCAGGAAGTTCTAAAAAAAGTCGGCCCGCCGGAACGAGGAAGACGCATCCGTAAAAGCGATAGCTTCTCTCGTCCGTCCGCCGCCGTCACCGAAGCGGTCGAAGACCTCGGAAACAAATAATTGAGGACGGGATGTCGACGCTGCATCGAGGCAAGGAACGCGTGAGGACAAACTCTTCCTCCACTGACTTGAGAGCCCCCGACTCACGAATATCATTTCCTTTGGTGCACTCGCGACGGGGTGCGTCACAACGAACAGTTACTGTAAATTCACGTGTGTTCCGTAGGTGTGGAGTGTCCTGCAAAATTGGCTGTTTGCAGCGTAATAGGGTGAATTGTGCTCAAAATTTCGATCATTCCGTTAATGAAAATGATAAAATATAAATATTGAAACGGTTTCATGTAAAACAAAGATAATGTACATAGGAGAAAGAAATATCAAATTATTTCAAATAAATTCAAAGCAATGTTCCGAGTGAACGCTATCCATCGCGTGTTGAAGAGGGAATTTCTGTGGTTGGTATTGCACTAAATCGTGAAGGTGTTTCATACAAATGAATGCAGACTTGACGAATTGCATCCAGAGTGAAGTATACATAATGCGTTGGGTCAAACGTAACTAGAGATATCGAAACTACTCCCGATTTACTGTGAACATTTTACTGAAACGAAAACAGGTGACACGTTTTAGTGACAGAGGAGGCACGAAAGTGAGAGCTGGTAATTACTGTAAAGGGAGATTTGATTAAACTGTAAGTTAGTGTAAGCATTTATGGCCAAGGAGAGGAATTTTGAAGGTATCATTTAGTATTAAGTTAAGGAAACGTGTAATCTATACGTATAGTAGGTTCCCACAGAAAATCCTCTGTGCATAGAAACAGCGTATTAAAAAGGAAATTCATGCAATAGTATAAAAGTTGAAGGATAAAATAATAGGTACTGAAAAACATGAGAGTAGTGAGCCGAGAAAAAATTGTCCGTAACAACATAAAGAACCTTTTGCTTTAACAAAAACAAAGCCTACCTAACCCTCAGTTCGGGATATCACATTTGCCTCCTAAAAACGCTAATTCCCATTGATACTATTCTTGTCTCCTCCTGAAGGAAGCAAAAAAAGGGAAAAGACGGTTCGTAGCAAAAGAAAAGAAAAAGTACTCTATTTAAACAAAGAAACGCCAGCCTGACCTTCAGCTCGGGACTTATCTCATCTCCCCCATAAGGAGAGCTAAATCCTTTGATTCAATAGTTGCATCCCCCTGAGGGGAATTATTGTGGTGAGGAATATGGCTCAGGGACCAGGGAAGCACCCCACAAAGACTACATAAGAAGCAATGAGCGACTCCAGTTAGCTGTTGGTGGGCGACACTATAGTAGCGTCACAGTGAACTGTTTTATAACCTCGAGCTTCCGGTCACAAATAAAACACGTAGCTATCAAGTTAGATCGCCTTTGTTATGCAGGGTTCCAAGCGGCAGCCACTACTTCAGATATTATTCTGAAAGACAAACTTTGATTAAGACTGAATTAAATTTGCCTATTCAACTTAAAGTAACTATTCTCCACATGAATTTTTGAAGCTGCCGTAAAATAAAAGGCTCCTAAGTAAATTAAACTTCATTATTCAAAGATTTATGGCAGTAGTCAGTGAGTACATTGGAGAGCAAATCCGCGCCCGATGTGGAATCAAATTCAAGGCACAACACTCAGTTCTGCGAGTTATTGTGTCTTGATTATCTTCGTATGATTACAGTAATTCTGATACTTGAAATTTTTTGGGAAATATCATGAACAGAATTTATGATTGACCGGTTTAAGAATAAATGGAAAAGAGCAAAGATACGGACAGCGACAGATACTTCGTTAGTTTCTATTCCACAAAGCTACCAATAATGGAGATAGTCATTTGAAACGATGCAATATATGATCTACATTCAGATCTAAATTGTTCAATTTCCACTTTCTTTAATGCAAGCCAAGGTATCCCGATCTTCCTTAAAATAAGAAAACGTTAAATATTTAAATCTCGGCTTCGCGAAATCTATTCAGACTAGATTAGATTATAAGCTAGTTTGAGCCTCCCTATCCTCAACAAATGAGATCCAAAGAGAGGAAGGAAGAAGGCACCATTTAGTATGGGGTTAAGGGAACGTGGAATCTATGCAGAAAGGGCACAGAAACAGTAAGATGAGAAAGAAGTTTATGAGACAAGATCAAAGTTGAAGAAGAAAGTAGTAGGTGCTGAAAAAACAGGACAGCAGTGAACCGAAAAAAGATGGTCCGTAACAAAATAAAAACCTATGTTATTTTAACAAAAAGAAAGCCTACCTAACTTTTAGTTCGGGCCTTCACATTGTCCCCCTGGGAGCGCTAATTCCCACAGACGCAGTAGTTGTATCCTCCTGAGGGGGCGAAATCTATTCAGTAACTGAGGCACGAGTGACTCCACGATCATTTTCACAAGTCGTCCTCTAGATACAGAAAGCAAAGAAAGCGCCACCAAATTTCCTCGTATGTTTTGTAGGCGCTTCACGTCGGAAGTATAGGTAGTCTCTATAAGAACCATTCCGTGTCCGGGAACCTTCACCTCCCTCGCGAATAAAAGCCAAATGTCAAGTTTTTCTCGCGTATGCGCCCGGCTCGACCAGCGCCGTCATGCAATGTTAAGTAACCCTCGCTCGAAGGAACAGTTTGCGCCTGGGTTTTGCAGCCCAGAATGCAAACATAGATACTAAATAGTACTTTATATTGTGTATAAAACATATTTCATGCATCACACAAATGTATAAATCATAAGTTACGATAAAAAATTGGTTAGAAAAGGCATACATAATGAACAACGAGGTAAAAAAATAGCTGCAAAGCCAATTCTTAAAGATTGACTAAGCCCCCACGGACTCCTGCTGTAACAAAGGTTACTAATGCTGTAATGAGCAGCTACACAACCTTCAAAGAACCCTGTATATGCGAGAGTTTGCTCTTCAGAGGCCAAGCATCAGCCTAGTCCATTAGAGTGAAGCTAATGGCTTCTCAGAGGACGTGGAAGCCATGCCCAGCTGTTAGGGAAACGCATGGAAGATCTCAGCGAAATCATGAAATAAAAGTATACCACGTACTAGTATGCACTCAAGCGTTTCTTACAACAGCTTAAATTAATCTTTAAAACTATTTAGGAGGGTAATTTTAAATAAATCCACGCCCCTCACCGTTGCATCAATTTTTCCAGTGCGACGATTAATTCAAAGAACCAAAGCTTACTTCCAGCTGACACAATAAGAATTTTAATTGCATCATTTTTTTTGGAAACAAAGGAATCGAGAACAAAATTCGATTTCCACAGCTAGAAATTTTTATTCTTATTTTTATAAAACTAAGATCAGGATCACAAAAACAACTCGGAAACGAGCAGAGCCATCGGAAAACATCGTGAGTACTTTCACGCGAGCTCACATTCTCAACTGCTAGAGAAATGAAACTTGAGCACACAAACCAGAGTTTTTGCCTTTGGTGAGCGGTTTCCTGTCATTGTTCGATACCGCAACTACGTCTTCTTCTATTCTTCCTTGAAGTTGATAATTGAATAAAGAAAGAAATAAACTCCTAGTATAGTAAAAAATATGAGAACATCCAGGAGCTCATCAGTGAACGATGTGGAGGCCATTTCATAAATAAAACGAAATACTGCGGCTCTTTATTCTAAATGTCCGTTTTATCAGACTAGGTTTACGTATTTAGAATGAAAATTTCGTATGAACTTAAAAGCTTAACTCAAAAAAACAGTTAACTCCTGTGAAAGAGTAACGTTGGTCTCCGCATGAATCTAGCATGCAAAGTAGACAACAGATAAAGCGAATATACTTTATCGAAAAAACTCTATTACTGTGATAGGTAACCGTAAAATGCAAGAATACTATGTACTAGAATGTAACTGCAACTGAGAAAGTGCACAGCATAAAAATGAATTATTTTGCTCCAAATAGCACCTAAGACCGTCAAATTTTCATTAAATTACAAAAGTTAGTTTAAGACTTCCAAGCAACAGAGAAGCGATCTTAAGAGAATGGGCCATATAATATAGATTGTGAATAACGGGAAATCTACGACGGGGGTTGCAAGTGTCGAACACAAAAAATTTTCGAACACGCAAAGCAGCGCGCAATAGAGTAAGGTAAGCAAGCAGCATTGAAGTTCAAAGCGCCGTATGAAAAACTGGATATCCACTCCAGCGTACTACGATTAAATTATAAGTTAGCATTAGCCTCCCTTACCAAAACAACGATGATCATAGAGAGGAAGGATGAAGGCACCACATAGTGCGGAGTTAAGGGAACGTGGAATTTATGCACAAGGTGTATTTACACACAAAACCCTCTGCGCACAGAAATTTAAAGTTAAGAAAGAAGGTTATGTAACAAAATAAAAGTTGCGGAAGAACGTCAAAGGTGCTGAAAACAAGACAGTTAAAAAAAGGATGGTCCTTAACAAAACAAAAAGCCTGTTCTACTTGAAAAACGAAAGCCTACTTAACCTTCAGCTCGAGACCACACACTTTCCCTTGGGAGCGCTAATTCTCATAGATCAATAGATGTATCCCTTAGGGGAGTGTAATAAGGACTATTCATTCGCACTCCCAAATCCCCAAAACGCCAGCAATGGATAATACTTATGCAAGTAAGAGGTGAAAAGGAAGTTAAGAACTCACGAAGTCCAATGCAATACTATGCAGGATTTCAGCGTACCAAATTATCGGACAGGGGAAAGAAATTGGGAATATCGTTTCTGATTTCAATCAAATAATCAAGTCAATCAGCTAGCAAACATGCGAACTCAAAAGACATGTTAATGGTATGAGCAGATTGAATTAGATTGTTAGTTTAAGCCCCGCTAGCTACAACAAAGGTGTTCTGAAGACAGGAAGGAGGAAGGCGCCATTTAAAATTGAACAAAGGAAACTGGGAATCAATGCGCAAGGTTAGTCTCTACAACCTTTGTATAAAAACAGCCAGATCGGAAAAAAAATTAGGTAACATGATAAATATTGAAGGAGAATGATAGGTGCTGGAAAAATAACAGCATTGAACTGAAAATGGTGGCCTGTAAAGAAACAAAAAAACTCATGTATTGCAATCTCAAACATAATTGTAAGAAACAGCATCAAATTTTCATCGCACATTCTTATCAGACAGATCGATCAACAAAATTTAAACGGAAATTTTTTTTTTTAACTTTTCAGTGCTACATTTTATCTTTCAAGCTCAGCGAACGATTCGACGTGATGGCAAGCAGGGTCGTATTCAAATAGCGCTCTGTGGCATCTCGAAGTACTTGGCGTGGGCGACCACCTTTTCAGCCTCCTCCATTCCCTGCTCAAGAACACCACCGAGCACCAGTTGTGCCAACATCTCGCTTTGCTTGGGTGCTGGCGCAGTAAGCCATTTAACACGTGCTTGCAATACGACACATCGATGGTTCGTATTCAAGTTATTCCTGCTCCGAAACGACCTTTCGATCGGTAATTTGAAAAATGTTAAGAATCTTTTAAATTATATGGTATTAAATGGACCCAGTAAAAGTTTGGTATTTAAAAAATTATGAACAGCTTCTGACTTTAAATTTGAGTTGAATATTGAGCTTCAGTTTAACCCACCGAAGTCAACGTGTTAAGCGACGGTCAATATCATGAGAATTTTGAACTAAAATGCAGGGATTTCCCGATTGACGAGCACTGGAAATTGAAATTTACATGTGTAAATTCTTGAATACTACTGAAACAATTGCTACGAGCGCTCATGTCAAGATTTCTTTGAAACTGTGAAAAACTACTGAAGAAAGCCTAGATCAAGACTATTTTCCAATCATCTAAACCAACATTAGCGATACATTTTACGATAATTGATTCGTATTAAATCTTACAATATTTTGAGCGCAAACCAACTCAGAATTACATTCAAAGTTGAAAGTTCGCTTTTACTCTCCGACAGTTCAAACGAACGATTTTTACTTCAGCCCCACAGAACAGCATGTCAGACAGATGCTTTACCGTCTAGATTTTCACCTTGAATCCTGAACTATCACCAGATATTCATGCACTGCGAAACATCAAACGAAAATCATCTTATTGAACGATATACTAGCTGATATAACAGATTTTGAGTCAACCCGTCAACAGATTTCAGGCCTATTTTAGAGTCACTAACGCTAAGTAGCCTTATCTTAGTCACCACTTGCTCAAATACATTCCTCGTTTTGACTTATATTAGGGCAATCATTTTTCTTCGGAAAGTGTTCAACAAATTCAAAAGAATTTATTTCAAAAGATTTTGTCATTCGAGAATATTGCCATATTGAATGTCACGTTCTTATTAATTTCACAGCTACAGAAACACGAAATAGAAATATTATTATTATTATATAAGAAAGTTTTAGCCTCCCTTAACCACGACAAAGATGTTCCAAGAGAGGAAAGAGGAAGGCACCATTTAGTATGGAGTTGAGGGAACGCGGAATCTATGCACAAGGTGCACAGAAACAGTAAGCTAGGAAAGAAGTTCATGAAACGAGAAAAAAAGTCGAAGAAGAAAGTAGTAGGTGCTGAAAAACAGGACAGCAGTGAACCGAAAAAAGATGGTCCGTAACAAAACAAAAACCTATTTTATTACAACAAAAAAAAAGCCTACCTAACCTTTAGCTCAGGCCCTCGCATAGTCCCCCTGGGAGCGCTAATTCCCATAGATACAATAGTTGTATCCCCCTGAGGGGCGAAATAGAAATAAAGCCGAAATGGAAACTAAACACGTTGCTGGCGATACGACCCATCGATGAGTCGTGCTGAAGTCCTTCTCGCTGCGAAACGACCCAAGGACGGGTCGTTCGAAAAAAATTTAATACACTTTAAAAAAAATGGTATTTAATGGTCCCAGTAAATATTTGGCAATTACAAAATTGCTAGCAACTTTTAGCTTTAAACATGAGTTGAATTTGAACTTCAGTTTAGTTCATCGCAGTCAGTACAGAATTTTGCTCGAACTTCTGGTTTTAATCGTGACACGTAAAGTTTTTAGTGACAGTCGGACGCGGCCGCACAGATCGACTCGCGAGGGTCGGGTTCAATGCTTTCGTGCAGAGAGCAATTCACCCATGAGAACCATAGGAAGCAATGGTTTTCATATTAAAATTTTTTTACTACGAGACTTCCACACCCCTCAAAAATTCTTCTCGTGAATAAATACTCTGTTTTTTAATGGCTACTCTCACAATCTACACTAGGTATTCGAGCATGTTATTATATTAAACAGTGCTCCAAAACTCACAAAAAATACCATTATTGTTGTACAGAAAATACGAGAAATAAGTTTTTGCAATTCAAATATAGACGCTCGAAAACACACAGATCACACAGTTATAAGGAAACATGACATCGTTTTACAATCGGAAATAGTGAATAAAATTTTGAAACTGATCCATTGAAAGTTTACTTAATCCTCATTAGGATGCAAAATGATAACTTGATTGTTGGGTTGAGTGCAAGTGAAACTGGATTTCTTGTTCTGAAATTTGCATGCACGGCCGCTGTTTCTCCAGTCAAGAGACTGGAGACAATTGCACTGAATTGATGTCACACCGGTTAGTCATAACGTAAAAATGGCAATTCTCACGAAATGAAGAAATTAAACATTTTACGAAAATAGTAGTCGAAAAATGATTTTCATTAAGTTATAATTATTTCACCGAACATTAATTTTAATCATTCGGTTTTCTTTGGCAAGTGAGCACCACCATGACACTTCGTATACTTGATCCAGAAGTACTTATTACTCATAATTAAATAAGATGTTGAGTAAATAAATGAGTATATTAAAGATATTTCATTAAAAAATTTAACCATGAGGCTAGAGAACGTTTGAGTGTTAATGAGTGCTTCAATATCGAGTTCCAACCTCTTCTCAGAACTTGAATTTTTGATCTTTCTCATCTAGATGGTATTGCAAGATATATTTTTCTATTTGAACTGCAAATACTAAAGTATATTCATTTTTTAGACAAAAACACTCCTGGGAAAAATTTGTCGCAATCATTTCTTCAGCCGTAAAAAATTGACCGGAAATTTATATACCCGTGGTATCACAGATACACGAGAGTATAAAGCTCCAGATTCATTCCAATCTGAAAATTTCGTTGAAGTGTCGAAAATTAATCTGCGGCTTAGAACTTAAGAAACATCCGGCGTTATGAATTCGACGACAGTAGACAAGCCACAAGAAGTCAAAGAAACTCTGCCAAGTTGTAACCTCTTCCGAAGCCGAAATAACGCTTGTTGCAACGAGACGTCTACCTCATCTTCCTCTGAATGTTGCGAAAAGCCAGCTTGTGAACCCTAAAATCAAAACAGAGGCTGCGGACAACAGCAAGTTCGAAGATGCGTTGTGGTGCCAACTTGCCCACAACAAACTTGTGTTAAAGATTGCTGTTGTGAAGACACTTCCAGTTCAAGCTCCAGTCAGTGTGCGGACCCTTGCCAAGGAGGAGGGAGAAGTGGTGGACTGCAGAAAATCAAAGACAAGTTTTCGTTTGGCAAGAAGAAGAATAATAAATGCTGCTGCAAGCCGCAGGATCCATGCCAAAATCAATGCCAATAAATTAAATGTGAAGTCCAGTGCCCAAAGCAATGTAACCCTTGTGAGAAGCTTCCTAAATGCAACTACAATCTGACCTGCGCAGTCGGATGCTCTCACCCGCAAGCTACTTTCTATGGAATTGGTCATTTTGATATTAACGACGAGAGTTAAGATGCCACGGCATGCAGTTCGACAACCAGTACATCTACTGAATGCACCACCGAAAAAGTTGGGTGCCCTTCAACGGAATCAGAAACGACGAGCTGTTCAAAAACTACTGAATCATCCTCCACTTCTAGCAGCAGTGCGAGTGAAAAAACGCCTAAACATGGCCATTTAAAATATTAGACGGCATCTATAACTAAAATTAGAGCTACGACTGGCTGTAAATTAGACTCATCTTCAAGTGAAACCAAATCTACCAGTTGTTCGGCGTCGAAATCGTCGTCATCGTCTACAAACGAGTGCAACGGTGATACCGCATCTAAGTCCAACGCCACCGCCATGCTCGTGAAAACTGAAACAGGCGACTCGGTCTGTTCATCAGATTGTAGATCTAGTAGATTTTCTCAACCCTCCCTGTCTACTGGAAAGGGATCTGAACCGCGCAATTATTTGGGATATGCTATCTCAATGAAGCAAACGCTGTGTGATGACATTAGCTCAGACCCTTGCAAGACCTACACCTCTTGCTACCCAAGCTCATCTGACAGCACAGCTACCTGTTCCAAGTCCTCCAGACGCTCTTGCTCTTCTACCAGTTCATCTAAGGGATGTCCCTCATCAAGCACGGACTGCAAAGTGTCCTGTCAACAGCCATCATCGTGTACTAGCGTTAATAAATGCCCGAGTTCTAGCACCACGAGCTCATCTGGATGTGGAACAAGCTCATGTGGTGGAAGTCGTCAAATCAACAGAACTACTCTAGCCTGCGATCCAGTTATGACTTCCAGTTCCAGCTCGACTTGCGACTAAAGTACCCCGGATAGTTGCCCTTGTTCCACTTCCGGAGTCACAAGTTCATGCAACACCGGAGGTGTGAAAGGCTTTGATTGCTTCTGTAATAAATATAACTTCTTCAATATCAGCACGACGGAAAATGATTGCAAAAAATGCTGATTAAACTTGGGGTCGAGCGTAACAATGTCGCATTGGAAGGAATAGGTTTGTGAAATGATCATTCCAATAAAATACTGAATTATTAGCTGTTTTACTTCCCAAATAAGAGTTGAAGCTTAGAAATTTCCCCACGAAGGAGTATGAATGCATTAAATGCAAACGCCAACTGACAAGCATATAAAAAAATTGTGAAGTTATTTCGATATGAACAGACTTCTAAAAAGCGCATAAGCTAAGTTGAAAAATTACTGAAAATCACATTTGTTTATTATGTCAAACGAATAACGTCAAACCAATTCAAATTTAGAAAAGAAAAGATGCATTGTTTCACCAACATAGTGCCAGTCAGGCGTGAATATTCGAAAATGATCAATTTACATTGTCATTGATAACTGATCGGAAATTGAAACCTCTTGAAATTGGAAATTGAAAAAGAAAGGAAAAACTCGGTATGGAATTAAGGGGACGGGGAATCTACGCATGAGGTATCTTCATACATAATCCTCTGCGCATGGAAAATGTAAGTTAGGAAACATGATGAGAATATAACATGAAACTGATAGGTGCTAAAAAGCAGCACAGTAGTGAACTGAATGAGATAGCACTAACAAAAACCTATAATGTTCCATCAAAAAAGCCAACCTGACATTTTCAGGACCTCGCATCTACCTTCTGGGAGAGCAATTCCCATAAAAGCAATAGGATTGTAAATCATGAACTTCATGTTCATGAAGTGGTGATGAACATGAACTGTCACAAAACTATTGAGCCTAAAAAGGATGAAAACAAAACCAAAAAAACCGACTTAAAACGTGTTTAAATCTAAAGTCATTAGCAAGATAAACTAAAAAATAATATTTTCCTCGGCTGTGAAAACGGTGAAACAATACACGGCGACCAGTCTCGATACAAAAATCGAACTAGAACGTGCTGTTCTCTCGTGTCATAACATTCTCCGTGAGAAAATTACCGTTCCTGTGCAAAGAAAATTGTAGAAAAATAATTATAATCGACGACCAATGAACAGCGTGAGAAGTCCGAAATATATGTCTTATATAAAAGTTTGCCTTCTGTCTTCCCACGCGTTGCTAAACAAATGTGCGAAATACAGTTGTAATATCCAATTGAAACGCTCGATCTCTTTTCCATGGCAAATGAATAAAAAATTTAAAAAACAAAAGCAGGCAGTAGGTTAACTTCTCGAAGCATGCACACTAATTAAGTTTTATGAGTTCCAAAAACGAACAACAAATTAAAGTGTAGATGATATGAAATTTCAGGACTGTGGTATTTCTTCCTACTAAAGCGCCCAATTTTTTCGAAGAACATTAATTCGTGAAAATACCACAAGACAATTGGAATCACGGTAAATTTCTATCACTCGCGTCGCGTATGCGCCAAGGAAAATTAAAAAACAAGGCTTCCCGAAATACGAAATTATCCCATGTAAGCAAATAGTGCACATCGTTCTGCAGTTGGCAGAACAATGACACAGCAAGAATTGAGCCATGATAAAATTGACGACTTCAAGGTTTCATGGTGAGTTAATGAAAGCATAGACAATTCCAGATCCTCCAAACAAGGTGAAACTCGATGGCATGTCCAAATTTGTCTCCAGCAATACAAGTCGCCATGATAAGTTCTTATACAAAGAGAGACTTCTAAATACTCGCTTGAGCTCTCGTTCACTCACTCGTTGTGCACAAAGTGAGAACCTAAACCGCAACAAATGAAGACGACTAGTCCCAAGACAAAGACATTCTACTTTCTGGTGCTTCAACATTTGCTAGCACTGCTTTTGACCGAATGGGCCCAAAATAGAAGACTATTTTTAAGACTTCAGGTACTCTCAGTAACTTTGCTGAATCGTATCAATTTATTTCAATAAATTAGTTACTAATATAAATGCAAAATTACCGAGAACGTACGAGACGTGTTCCCTTTGTGTACCTTGCAGCGTGCCGATGCATAACTTGAGACGAAGTTTATTTGGAGCCGCAAGGTCTAAAACAAACTCGAATACAGCACATTAGAATGCTCAGATTATTTTAAACACTTTTTAGACGTCCACTTTTGCATTTCAACGGTTCTATAGGACAATAAAAATTTCCCGAGTGTTATTTAAAAGTATATTCAAAAGCCTAGCCCCTCTAAGTCAACGCATGAACTCCTATTTCAACACAGTCAAATCCCATTTTATACAACTGGTCGATGTCGTCAACCCACGAGCTTCAAACCACATCGGATTGCGTCCTGTACTGGAGCGAAAAAAAAAATCGGAAAACCATGAAGCCTGTGTACGAAACTCCGAAGTAAGAAAGATCGGCCACCCACATGGTCCTTCGTCTTGTGCGCCCCACGTAAAAAGAGCCCGGCAACATGTTTTGTGCAGTCCGTGAGCTGTGCCTTATACCGCAGTAAATCATGGAGGGTATGAGTTATTTGTCAAGCGAAGGACTGCATGCATACACAAATGAATGGATACATAATCGACATTCGTCATACGCTCCGTCGAATTTACCGAAGCACACCTCGCGCAGAAATGATCCCTGAACAACAATTCGACGCCAAATATGTAAAGGGCGCAAAGCGTACAAAAACAGCAAGGTCAAAAGACAAAAAACAAAAAAGGTACTGCACGACTATAAAATTACACCGATTGGCAGGAAATGCGCACTGAACAGTTTGAAATAAACAAGGTCATTAAATTTGTTTACTGGTTTGTTATAATTATTCACTGAGTGCTTATAATTGGGAACTGGACAGTTAAAAATTGAGACAAGCTAGAAATGTGAACAGGCTAACTAAAAATGTGAACAGGCAAACTAAAAATGTGAACAGGCAAACTAAAAATGTGAACAGGCAAACTAAAAATGTGAACAGGCAAACTAAAAATGTGAACAGGCAAACTAAAAATGTGAACAGGCAAACTAAAAATGTGAACAGGCAAACTAAAAATGTGAACAGGCAAACTAAAAATGTGAACAGGCAAACTGAAAATGTGAACAGGCAAACTGAAAATGTGAACAGGCAAACTAAAAATGTGAACAGGCAAACTAAAAATGTGAACAGGCAAACTAAAAATGTGAACAGGCAAACTAAAAATGTGAACAGGCAAACTAAAAATGTGAACAGGCAAACTAAAAATGTGAACAGGCAAACTAAAAATGTGAACAGGCAAACTAAAAATGTGAACAGGCAAACTATAAATGCGAACAGGCAAACTAAAAATGTGAACAGGCAAACTATAAATGTGAACAGGCTAACTATAAATGTGAACAGGCAAACTAAAAATGTGAACAGGCAAACTAAAAATGTGAACAGGCAAACTAAAAATGTGAACAGGCAAACTAAAAATGTGAACAGGCAAACTATAAATGCGAACAGGCAAACTAAAAATGTGAACAGGCAAACTATAAATGTGAACAGGCTAACTATAAATGTGAACAGGCAAACTATAAATGTGAACAGGCAAACTATAAATGTGAACAGGCAAACTATAAATGTGAACAGGCTAACTATAAATGTGAACAGGATAACTATAAATGTGAACAGGCTAACTATAAGTGTGAACAGGCTAACTATAAATGTGAACAGGCAAACTATAAATGTGAACAGGCTAACTATAAATGTGAACAGGCTAACTATAAATGTGAACAGGCTAACTATAAATGTGAACAGGCCAACTGGAAATGTATAAATATTATGAGTTAGTTTAAGCTTCTCTACCTGCAACAAAGGTGCTCCAAATAAAGAAGAATGAAGGCACCATTTCATATGGAGTGAATGAGGAATCTATCCATAAGAAGCGTTCCCACACAAGGAACACTATATTAGGAAGTAAGTTCAAGAAACGAGATAGAAGTTGAAAAGAGTAACAGACGCTTAAAATAGGACTGTATTGAGCTGAAAAAACGGCCAGTAATGTTAAAAAAAATATGACAACTAAAAAAAAAATATCAAACTAACTTTTCGCTCGGAACCACACATTTTACCCCTGGAAGCGTTAATTTTCACAGGTACAATAGTTTTTGTATTCCCTTGAGGGGGACCAACAAAATTTTGAATGCCTCTCAAGGAAAAAGCTAAATTTGAGAACCATACGGCGAACCTAATAAAGTCTCCCAATTGCAGCCTCCTCTACCTCCTGCGTTGTTTGTGAGGTAGGCAACTGTAAAGCTATCGCTGAGGACCGCTAGGTCTCAAGGTACACTGACGAAGATAGACGCATTCAACCAACAAGTAAAGTTAATGAACCTTACACCACCTCCTCTCCCGCACTCTTAATCAGAAAAATACAAATATTTAAAACCTAAACCGCAAAAGTTTAAAATACATGGAAATTTCATAATAAAATAAACAGTATGGTTTAGTGAACTATATTCACTGCTTTGGGTAGCTCCAACGACTCACAACCTTTAAAAGATTAAATTCAACCATACGTACCCTAAATTAATTTTCCCACAGTTGGATGAAAAATCAGGTGAGCAAGCTCGCTTCTCGAGATTATCTATTTTACGTAAAGCAAAATGAAAAATGTCAATGTAGAGAAATATTATACAGACTACTGGAAAGCAATAAAAAAATTAGTATATATAACTAAAAATAACTTTTCTAAAACTCAAGAACTCAAGAACTCCCTATAAGCATTGCTGTCCATGAGCTAATCAACAAAAACAGGAAAAAATTCTGATGGCAAACACAACAGAAATATTTTACCATCAAAATCCGGTTTGCTGGAAAGAAACGAAAGGCACCAGCGATGCTTTCACTTGCCGCTTTTCAGTGAATTTTTCAAGCAAAGACGCTTGGAAAACAACATCACATCGTCCTTTAGAGTTGAGAGACCCAACCCAAGATCAATGTACGAGTCACTTTGACCGCTCTATGCAAGACAAAGAATATCGACGTGATCACAACGATGCAGAGGGAAACCCGCTAGACTAGTTTTTTGAGCGTTATTCAAGCTAGGAGGTTGGTGCTTTCCTTGACGTCGAAGGGATTTACGCACAAAAAGATCAGGTACTAGCTGCATAGCGCAGAAACTTTATACTTGTGTGAACAGGACACGAATGTGGTATAATCAGCTAGCATGGAACCCATAATTTGGTCACGATGCTTACGAGATGACGAAATTTGATACAGCAGTTTTTAAGCTACGCTAGTTTTCAAAAGTTTTTCATTTCTTTAAGAACATAATTCTAATTTTACAAAGAACTTGCTTGGCAAAAGCTTTATTGCAAACGAGTCACAAAATAGTTCAGTACTCAGAATTTGTAATGAAATATGTAAACAAGCAAGTACTCTGCTTTTCGATACTTTAGATTTCCAAGGCACAACCAACGAGGCAGCAAACTTTGCAGAAACTTCATCCGAGCTCTTCCCCACCTTAAATAACTTTCTTATAGCTAACAACATGTCAAAAAATCAAAGAAGGTATTTATAGAATGGCTGTTGTGAAAAAACGATAAATTGAAACCCATAAATTTTCACCTTGCTTCAGAGTAAGCTAATCGCTAAATAGATGACAGATGGCTAAATTTGTATAATGACTCATGTCACTGAGACATTTGTTTCTCTAATCCAGTTTTTCATGCACAAAATGTCACATTTTATTCAACCTTGCAGTATTCGTTAGCACAGTTATTTTAGTTATTTATAAACGAAAAGTAAGACTCCTCGTCGTCGCATCTGTCACGGAATAAGGTCACATGATAACGATGAGAAAAGTTGTGAAAAAGAAAATAAATACAAACAATTTTTGGCATGTTTTCAACCAAACGAGTTTTGTTGTGATGGTAGGATCACATCTCGCATAATTATCATGCGCAATGTGATCCGCACAGATCGCAAACGTGTTGCCAAAACCGGAATAGAAAGCATGAGAAAAGAAATCACTGGAAGAAAACATAATTGTTTCTGTGAATTGAGCACGAAATCGTGAATCATTACATCACACGAAAGTCGTATTAGAACTTCCCTTAAATTAATAAACTGAACCTAATTAGGGATTAAATATGGCCCATCGCGCAATGAGAAAACGAGACACCTTTCTAAGCATCGCAAAATGCACTGGGGGTGAATGGAGGTACGTCTTCTCAAGCAAAATCAGAAGCACGAGGGGCTTCTGCAGGGTTTTTCTTAATTCTATTGAGGCAGAAAATGAAATAATGGTCAGGATTGTAATTCTGATCTCACACGATAATAACTGCAGTACTCACAGTGCAGTGCTGCGGTCAGCCAAATTGCCACGAACCTAAAGGGAAAAAAGAAAGTATCAGACACGCAAAATCTTTCATCATTACACACAGTTAATCCGAATTAATACCGTTCGAAAACCTGTCCGAGCAAACTTTCTGTTCAATCGGAAGATGCACAGTGCTAAAAAAAACTGCTAGATGAACTTGAACAGGATAAGTCAAGTTAATGTAATCTTGACCGTCGAAATTTTCAATTCCTAAATTTAACACACAGGATTTATATGTCCAATACAAAATGTTTGAGGCTTCAGACTCGTTTATGAAAATTAGAACGATGTAATTATTTGGTGTATGTGCTTCCCATTAGACATATGACATTTCGATAGGTATTATATCATAGTTTTATTCCTTACAAATATAGGGGTAAACTCAGTTGTGACATCAGCGCAGAAACTGATCAATACAATGGAAATGATATTTCAAAGACATGGAACGTTATAAGAGCATAAAACTTGGAAATCAATTATCCATCATGGATGGGAAGTAATAAGATGACTCCAAAGAAACATTCTTCTAAATTCTAAATGATACACGAAAACTGTTAAAACTTGTTGCCATTTTGCTACAGGGTGGATAATATGGCTGCCTCCTCACAGTCACAAAATAGAAGCAATAACAAATTTTTTTCAGAAACTTCATGCATGAAAATCAGCTGTGAGCAAAAACTTGAAATTCGCGAAAATGCTGCATTTTGAAATTTCTTTCACATTTTTTTTTGTTTTATATTCAACAATCTACACAGAGAATTCTATTGAAAGACGTCTACCAATCAACTGAGTCTTCCATAGATAACACAAGTTGATTAAAATAGCAGCATAGTTAAAATAACTCAAAAATTGGAGTAAGATGGCTCTCTCCAGGAAAAAAGAAAGTTAACCGAACTGTTACTCGTATGATAGCTGATGGAGTAAAGTGACAACATCTAATTCTGATGTCATGACTGAAAGGTGCAAATATTCAGGTTCATCGGGTTGATGGCGTTAGTGTGGCAAAAATTGAATATGAATTGGATTGTCTCTTTCTCAGTTAATTTTGGGGGTATTTTACTGTTCATCGATTCGTTTGTGAATTCACAGCACCTCAACGAAGGAAATTATGACTCACACCACCAAAGATGCATCATTTTCATATTGTAGTCATACAAAAAGAAGATCTCAAGCATCAAATGAACAAGTTAGCTACACTAGCGCACGACAACGTAAATGCTTTACCACGACGTGTACCAGGTGGGCAGAGTAACAACCGAAGCGGTTTTACCAAGCCCGAACCAACGCCTCTCACTGCGTAGTCTGCAGAGCTCACGCCAAGTTCGGAGAGGTCGCGTTAACTCAACATGACACGCGCGCTGAGATGCCTGCAGGTGTGGGGCAGCGCCGGAGCGTGAAGCGACAGTTTCGAAATTGCACGCAAAACAACAGGATGCTTTTCAGCCAAAAATAGCGTCAACAATAAAACGATTCAAACAACTTTCTCTTCTAATAAAAGAGAAACTACACCAGGCGAGTGAGGCTCACGATTGATGTGTGGTTCACATTAACTCGAGTTCACGTGAATTATAAAAATAACTTCTATCGACAACCAAAATTTTCTGAAGAGGAAGATTTTCTAACAAACTAAAAAAATGGAGGTTTGAAAAGTTTATATTCCGTTCCCCTAATTATTGAAAATAAATATTTTCTCATCCAGAGAAACGACGAAACAAAAGAATCAAATGCCTATGAGCGTTAAAAACTTTGAAGGTATTGAAGAATGTTCAGCATCCCAATAGTTCACATCTCCGTAAGTATCGGCACTCAATGAATGCAGGAATGTTAATGGACAGGTTTTCAGCGCATATAGATGTTCATTCAAATATTTCTAGGTAAATATGTTCCAAATAAAAATACAACATCTAGGCCGAGAGCTTCCTCAGTCTGTCCAGCAAATGCTTAATTTCAATTAAATATTGAACTCTGCTTCAAAATATTTTCACCTGTAAAATAATATGAGGAAAATTAGAAAAATTATTGAAAGTTTTCATCCCTAAATTATTTCTGAAAAGGAATAGTTACTTCCGCAAGAATTTTTTTTTGTTGAAAATAGAGTAGAAAAAATAGTCCAGACGAGTTCAGAATTGTTGCTTTAAGATTACATTTTAAATTAGTTTAATCCTCCCTAGCCACAACAATAGTGGTTCGAAGGGAGAGGACGAAGGTAAGCAACATTTGGTACGGAATAAAGAAAACAGGGAATCTATGCACAAGGTGTATTCTAACACCCTGCGCAAAGAAACCGTATTATTGAAATGAGTTAATGAAAGATAACAGCTGGCGAAGAAAGGAATAAGTATTGAAGAAAAACAGCAGTGAAACAAAAATCCTCATTTGTGTCAGAATTCTTTCCCAATTTTCAGCATGGCTTGCCTACCACTCAGATGAGGAGGGGCTCACATTTTTCCCCTGGGAATGCTAATTCCGAATAGTCATATTCCCCCGAGGAGAGAAAAGTATTTGATTACTAACGTTGAGCACTAACCCTAATCCATTGCAGAGCATTACCAGCATATACGTTAATTGAACTGACGAGTTAAAATGAAAAACCTACTTTGAATATCAGTAGTAATTTCATCATCAAAGGCTGTTACCACTAATCTGCAAATTATCGCAGCCGAAAGAGCTTAATGACTCGTAACACTGAAAAATCCGAGCCCGATGAAGCGATTTTTTTAATGCTAATGGCCCACAATCTTCAAAATGTTTCCTAATATTACATAAGGAGAACCCAAACGATAACATGTAATGGTAATAAGGATGAAATTTATAAAACAAACGAGCACTTCGTAAGGTGGCAAAATGTTATTTTGGAAGACCATTTGCACTAAAATGGCTTTAACCCTTCAACCCAGGCCCCTGTCGGCCCGTTGGGCTATTTTTTCTTTCATGTTGAAAAGGATCCTTAGGTGATGGATTATTACGCCCTAAAATTTAATGGCGCCACGGACGCTAGAACCCCCTCCCCCAGAGGGGTGTAAGGGGACCAAAAATCACGAATATTTGACCCCATATAAAAAGAAAACAAAACGAAAAATGAGAAATCTGGCACTGTTACTTTGTTATCAACGTTTCATGAATTCCAAAACTGTCTTTGGTTTTGTTCTAGTATAAAAACTCGATGACTTTTATTCTTTTGAAATATCACTAAAAATGAACTGAAAAACTAATATTTTCAATTTTTTCAAAAAATTAAGACCTAAATCGAAAAAATTAATATATGAAAATGTGTTTCTTTTTAAAAGTTACATACAATGCTCAAATTTTGGAAGAGTCGAACCACAAATAAAAAATTCACCATTCTTAAAAAATGAATTGTTTTTATTCTATTTTATTTTTCATTTTTTACTTGAAAATTACAATTCACAGTGTCAATATGAAATTATGCATGGGGAATATAAAAAACATTAAAAAAGTACAAAAATTATCCAATATCACACTTCAACAAAAAATTTTGTTTTTAGCTCATACCGAAAAACCCCTCATTTTCAACATTCGAAAGAATGGAAGTGAGTGAGTTTTTATGCTAGGAGAAAAACAAAGACAGTTTTAGAATTCTTGGAACATTTCTGACAAACTGACGTTCTTCGATTTCTCAATTTGTACATTGAATTTATTTTATCATATTTCAAAACCAAAATTTTGGTATATTTTGGTTAGTGTTCAAATATCGCATATAAAAAGACAATGAAAAGTTTCGAATAGAAAATTCGGGAATGTCAGTTTGTTTGCAATGTTACGAGGATTTCAAAACTGTCTTGGTTTTTTCCAAGCATAATAACTCAATGACTTCTATTCTTTTGAAATATCCAAAAAATCGACCAAAAAACTAATATTTCCAATTTTTCGACATAAATAAGGCCAAAATCGAAAAAGTTACACGAGTAAAATGTTTTGTTTTTAAAAATTCATACACTGGCCAAATTTCAGACGAATCAGATTGCAAGTTAAAAATCGATGGGTTGATCCCCTTAAAAGTCTCAGCAGTGAAGCGAAAAATCCATCGATTTGAATCTAGTGCGCAGGAAACTGTCGTCGCCACAGCAATAACATGGCCGACTGAGCTGGAGTTGGCCAAGCATTTTATGGCGACGTCGCTTTTCATCCACAGTTCGGTGACCAAAATCCTGACTTGTAATTTGGAGAGCTGATCTTGAGCATTAAAATAGCAGCGCTGACGATAGAAACTTTCTTCTCAAGACGCATTATAAATTATTGAGTATTAAATACAAGTAGCGTGTATGATATGATAAACATTTCATAGGAAATTAGCGAGCAAAAGTTATATGAGGGGAAATGGAAAACGTAAAATAAGTATACTGGTTGAGTATGGTCTACTGCAAAACTCGTCAAAATCGAATTCGTGCGTTTAAAATTTGTCAATTTCAGTTAACAATGTTTAAAACACAGAAGACTATTTTTTACAACGTAGGTATTCGAAGTAAAATTATAAATAAAATAAAGAAAACAAAGGGATGCAACGCCACCACTTCTATGATTCCCCTATTAATTTTTCAGTAGTTTCCAATTTAGAATGAAACTCACACGAGGAAAGAGCAATAAGTTCGATTTTCCCTCTTACGACGAAAAATTGAAAATAATATAATGCTGTCCGCTAAAAAGTTGAAATCTCAACTCTATTCAGTACTTTCATCATTTCTAAGCCAAAATTTTTTTGGGAGGCTAAAAGTGTTGCCCTGAGAAGAAACAAGAAGAAAAAAGAAACGTCAGAACGCAGTAGTGCCAGTACAGTCCCAAAAAATGTTTTTATAAGCACAATTAGTGCTGTATTAGCTACCAAAAATGACACTACGAGGCCTGTCGAAAAAGTATCCGACCTTTGGCCAGAAAAAATACTTCAACAACCTGACGGGGTTGGGACCCTAATCCCCTTCAAAGTAGGCTCCTTGTGCTTCCACACACTTAGCCCACCGATCCTTCCACTGCCGGAAACACCTCTGGAAGTCTTCTTTTGGAATGGTGTTCAGCTCTGTCGTCGCGTTCCGCATTATCTCTTCTCTACTCTCAAAACGGGATCCTTTCAGTGGTGTCTTCAATTTTGGAAACAACCAGAAGTCGCAAGGAGTCAGGTCTGGAGAGTAGGGAGGTTGGCGAACGGTCGTAATTCCATGTTTGGCCAAGAAATTGCGGATCAAATGGGATGAATGTGCGGGCGCGTTGTCGTGATGCAAGTGCCAGTTGTTCGCAGTCCACATGTCTGGTCTTTTGCGCCGAACTGCATCACGAAGTCGCCGGAGAACATCCTGATAGTACTCCTTTGTCACTGTTTGTCCTTCCGGTGCGTATTCCAATTTGAGAATCACCAAGCTTTTGACAAAATTTGATGCAGTGTCTTTGCTCAATTCGTTCAGTCATCTTGCAAGAAAACTAAATCCGACAAAAACTTAGAACAGCACCTTACTTGGCGACCACCAGCCAGTGACTGGCCCAAGTGAATGCGGTGAAAAAAGTCAAGCATGCGCATTAAGATTCCTCCTTCCACCGTGCACAGTGGCGCCGCCTTAGAATCACTACTTTGCGCGGGAAAAATTAAGGTCGGATACTTTTTCGACAGGCCTCGTATAGTTTAAGCTATTTGGGCAGAAGATGATAAAAAGGAATATAAGACAATTTACCCCAACTATTATCTCCAATATCTCAACTCACTTTCTCGAATACAATACACCCGCAGCCCAAAAGGATCTCCAGGCGCAAGTGATACCGGTGTCAAATGTACCCAAAAAAAACGAGAGGAAAGGTCGGACGGAGCAAGAAGAGGATGCCACGGCTGCTCTGGAAGACAAAGAGATGACCTCCCACGGAGAGGTTTGTCCTCCCCACTACGACAGCGAGACGCGGGTGTCACTAGCTGAAGTTCGTGTGGAGCATTCAGCTACATTTAATTAACAGCCAACGCTAATATGAGAAAAGTGATTCATATTACATCAAGATGGTGTGAAATACGTAAAATGCATGGACATCAGCATGTTTTGCATCAGTAGAATTATACAGGTGTCCCAAAAGCCGCGCACCATCAATGATTTTATAAAAAACCTTCGCATATCATTATTATCTATAATAATCTTGACAGATGCTCAAATTGTTCACCCTCTACATTGACACGAACACTCTTTGTTGCATTGTATGTTTCTCACTCATACCAGATCTAACCTAAAATATAATAGAAATACAAATTATAGTATGGTGCTCGACTTCTGGGATACCCTGTATTCGAGAAAAACATTTTTATAAAAGATTTGTTCGAGAGTTCAGACAATTTAGTATCTCGTTGCGCTCAAATTCAATCATACTTAGTTTGATTCAAAAACCTTGAGAAGACGCGTTTGTTTAGATTTAGAGATGAGCCGTTCGAACAAAATGCAATTTTATGCGAGTCGGAAAACCAAGTCAAAAATAGGAATGAGCCGTTATGGTGCAGCTAGGAAATTTAAATTGTGTGCTGGAGTGTTTAAAAAACAACAGGAAAAGTTAAACATTCAATTAATAACAACTGAAACACTGAGACGCGAACGCAATCATTCTAAAAACTTGAATGAAAGTATTGATATTTTTAACATTCCTTAACAGGACTGAAGATAGTTAAACAGTTCTTCATCAACGAGCAGAAAAAAACTTCTGTAGCAGGTTTTGGTAAGAAAAAATGAAAACCAACATAATAGAATAACATCCACTGAGAATCATAATAAAATTCATCAAGTATGAACAGATGAAGAACGGTGGTGAAGAAGTAAGAAAATGCGCGCATATAAAAAAAATAAAGGAAAATAAAATGAACAAGGATGTGCACGACGATTGCAAAAACAATTGTGAAAATAGCAACCACGCGTAAAACCAGAAATATATCACCACGGTGATAATGGCGACAGTACAAAAAAACGCTTTAAACACAGTAAATCGTCCGAGCTCAAACAGAGCAAGATTTTTATAGAAAATGAGTATGTTAAGGGAAGTACGCTTTTACCAACTCAAATAATAAGCCTGTGCATGTATTAAATCAGATGTTCAACGTGTAATACAACCGCTTATAATTGTACACTTTCAACAGTCACAAGGTACAATTTTTCCCTTCACTCACTACAGGCACATAATGAATTATAAACCTGTATTATAACCTGTAATTGATAAAAATGGCGCATGCACTTTGTGTACATTGATGAAACTGACGAGGTACACTTAGTTCATTCAAACGAACATTCATCATGAAAAGTTAAGAATATGAATTCGCATACAACATTGAAGACTTGAAGTCAAATTTCAGCCAACGTGATAAAAAATTTCTAAAGGTCTTGGATGTGGTACGACTTCAACTCCTTTCTACTGCTAACCATATGGGCTATTGTCTAGTATTGTTTTACTTTTTAAAGCCCAGTTAGGTCTTAAGAACCTCTTTCTTCGATCAATTTTTTTCCACCCAAAACATTGCAAGATTTGCCGGTCACGACATTCTGAAAAGAACGATTGCATCTCACGTGCAGCGTGACAGATTATTTGAGCAATTTGGTACTCCGAAAAAGAGTAGCGCTTTATCGAAAACGACAGCTCAGCGATCATGAATCTTTTTAACAGCATGAATCGTTCCTCGCATCACCGACAAATAATCTTCAATTAGATCACATTAATAATCTCAATTCCATAAAAAATAAAGACAAAAGTTTGAGTCCGCCTTTATTTTTGAATTCCATGCTGGCAAATGATTAACGATCACAGTTTTGAAGAAATTAGAGATTTTAACGCAAAGAAAATATAGGAGCTTCAATTTCTTCATCAATGCCCAAAATTTTCGCGTGACAATTGATCTCCAGGGAGAGAAATGGTCTTTTTACCTTATAATGAATGAGGCCAAATTCCTGAATGCCGACTACACGTATCCTTCAATGATGAAAGATTCCATATTCTCGCATAATAAATCAGTACAATTAATCTTCATTCGCAGACGATCATTCCAAACAAACCTGATATCTGCGGTGGCCAGCCGAGACCAAAACATAAAGACCAAAACTGCAGTGGTAAAATATGACAGTTGTTTCTGAAGGAAGAAGAACTACATTAATCAGATTCATTCTTTGATAAAAAAATACTTCGTTCAACCTCAATGAAGTCCGTTCGCTCCACAAATGTGTTATTGCAAAACACGCGTTGAGAAGGCAGCAATCTGTCAGTATACCGGAGTTGGAAAAAAAATCTTTACCAAGTAACGTATTTCCTTCTTAAATCATGAAAGTGCGAAAGCTTTTTTAGGAGAAATATGACAAATATGATCCACAAGCCATCCAACATTAACTCCAAGCTAAACATTTACCAAAACCGTTAGCAATTACAGAGCAAATGATCAACACTACGTACATTCCAATGTAGATGTTGCACTTACTTCCAAATTTGGACCAGCAAAATTACACTGTGAATTGTTCCATGCATCTTGCGTCGTGCAAGTGTTTTTTATTTCAATATCGATTACTTTCGCTACAACACAAATATCTCAAAACAGAATTCACATGTACGATATCCAGCGCCCTGGTTTTCAGTTACCAACTACAGTAGCTACCACACATTATTACGCATTAGATTCGAAATACTAAAAAATTTTGCAATAAAAACTTATTTTATCTAAACGCGACTGGCACATAACGCTAATAAAATGTGTTCAAAGGACGAGCCTAGAAGCACACATTTTTCATGGAAGAGACAACCGCATTATACGATGTACGTTTTCCCAAAAATGTTTACTGACTCGAAATATTCAACTCATCCTCTTTAACGAAACACTCTTTACTACTAACTTCCATTAAACGTTCCATAATTTCAGCACGCACACTCCAACCGCAAACCAAGGGGCAAAATTTTTCTCCAGATTTTGCAGGAACTCCAACGTTTGGTTTGCGGCACTCCTTCTGCCTGAGGCAACTCACACAGATTGCGATCTCCTGCATTCCGGCCTAGATCCAAAATGCGGGTTGCCGCCACATCCCGGACCGCGCGTGCATGACTCCGGCACCGCAGCCAGGAGGGCGGACGAGTGTGTGGGTGCAGTGAGGAGTGGGAACTGTGTGTTGGCCGTCAGTGTTGTGTGTAGGATGTGCAGGTGCTGGCAGAAGCGGGGAAACTAGGTAGTGGGGAAACTAAAGAGGGACGTGTGTGGTATATATAGAAAAATATACATAGGAAGTATGAAAATAGAAGTGTTAAAGTGATGCGTGTTGTGTCAAGAGTGGTGTGTATGAGTACAGGAATGAAATGAGTTTAAGGGTGTGTGGTGTCTGCGCATGGCATCCATCTGCTAGCCAAGTGAGGAGATCACGAATGTGTACGCTCGACGAGAAAACTGACAGACGAGAATGACCGGTCGAGTGTGACTGCGTGGGTGTTTTCAAGTGAGTTCGAAGTGAAGTATCTAAAGGTACCCGTGATAAGCTGGGTTTGGATGGCGAGCAGTTGCGAGCAATGAAGGAAAAATAAAGTAAGGTGGGAAGCCCGATGACTGTCATAAAATATGGGCTGATGATAAACAAGTGCTCTATTGAGCAACCGCAAAATTTCCCCAAATGACAAAGCTTTTTAACTTCAAGATTTATCAAGATGTTAAAGAATAGAGAAACTCGTTAGTAAAGCATTGAACGTTAAATTGCAAAAATTTATCAGAAAGCCAACTTATAAATCCAATTCTATCTATTCAAAAAAATCTGAACTTGCAACATTACAGATTTTGAAGTCAATTTTATCCCTGGCGCTAATCGCCACCACGCTTGCGTCTTAGATCAGCAGCGGGTGTGTCATATACATTGGGAAAATTTCGTTTAGTTGATTTTATCAGATTATCTATCTATTCAGTGGACTCATGTCGAATGTCCACATCACTTGAAATCAGCTGAACATCAGGCTTCTTATATGGTAATTAGATTAGATTATAAGTTAGTTTAAGCCTCCCTAACCGCTGCAAAAATAGAGCGTATCGAAGAGAGGAAGGAGGAAGGCACCAATTAGTATGGAGATAAGAAAATGAGGAATCTATGCAGAAAGGGCATAGAAACAGTAAGATGGGAAAGAAGTTCATGAAATAAGATAAAAGTTGAAGAAGAAAGTCAGAGGTTCTGAAAAACAGGACAGTAGTGAACCGAAAAAAGGTGGTCCTTAACATAACAAAAAACATTTTATTTCAACAAAAAGAAGGCCTACCTAACTCTCAGCTCGGGCCCTCACATTTTTCCCCTGGGAGCGCTAATTCCCATAGATACAATAGTTCTTATATGGTAATATCGAACCTTCCGCACAAAGTTCAAAATCCTACCAGATAATCAAAGGCCTTCACGACCAATTCTTACTTTGAAACACAACTGAAAATATTGCATGCCTGACTCAATTAGGTACTTGAAAGCATTTAAGAATTCAAATTCACCAGTTATATTTTAAATCGTTTGCCTTTTTCTGATGCATTTGCAGTAACTTCTCGTCATCAGAAGATGTATGTCGGAGTTGAGGATACAATAGCCTGATTGATCGCACTAAGTTGCGATTCCTGGATTGTGTGCAGAGGTTGTGAGAACAAATTCAAAAATAAAGATGCATAAAAAAATTCAAACCTTTTTATCGTTCGCTCGCAGTATTTCGAAGGCTGAATTTCTGATTCATACAATAACCCGAAATATTTCGAAACGGTTGAATATCATAAAAAGAAGAGGGAAAAGAAAACGAATTGAAATGAAAATATTCAAGAAAAATCAATTTAAGCGACAGACGAGAAATATATTCACATTAACTTTAACATCGGAGCGAAACCAATACTCAAACAAATTTTTTTCCTACGGTAGATGAGCCCATTATTAGGCAATAGCAATTATTAGGGATGATGAAAAATGAGTGCTAAGTAAATCTAGGATAATTTATTTTCCTGAAAAGTGCAACTGTTTAAATAACCTACTCGGCACCCCAATAAGTGAGGCAGAAATTATACAGGAAAATCTTCGCGGACGTGAACGAATCCTTTAATGAAAGCAGCTCGAATAATAAGTGGCTCTCCCAATGAAGGCCCTCTTCACGACATTGAGATGCTCACATTTGGGTAGAAAAAATCCCCAAAATCGATAAAACGTTATTAGCTACTTCATCGTTCGAGCTAAAATTATGCTGCAATGCTGGCAACATACACGATTTAGTTCTTTAATTGATGAAAAATCAAGTATTCGTTCTGAATAACGACATCCAAACGAAATATTATATGTAAGAACTGTAATATTTCTGTTAGAAAAACTACTATATTGTGGTTTCCGCTTTATGAGTCACCGAAATTAATAAATAACTGCATTTAACCCTGGAAAAATCACTGTAATAATGAACTAGGTAACAAAAGTACTGTTGAAATGAACAACGCGCTGAAAAACTGGTTAATAAAAATGCTCATACATTTTGAAGACAGAAAAGAAAGGAATAATTGAAACCAAAAAAGTGAGAGGGTAGCGGTGATAACATGTGTACCGAGACACAGCCTCAGGGCCTACGTTTCAGACGATGCTATTTGCAGGCGCCTTGCATGTCGAGCAACGACAGCTGAAGCTGCAGAGATTCACCAAAAAACGACCCGGATTGACCCGACCTCAAACTATGGAATGCACTGCGGGCAATCGGCACTCCCGGTTCTGAATTTAGAATTGGATGCAAAATAGAAACGAGAAAACAATGGAATTGCGATTACTCCAGAATTCACAGTTCCACATCCCGACAGTGAAAAACGATGCAGCTTTTCAATTTTGAAAGCAAAACGTGCGTTGTAGTTGTATCTTAGTTGTATAATCAATAGAGAGTAAAAGCTTTTTTTGCGAAATAGAAATACGAATCATTGTTAACTCGGGTCTTCGACCTCTACGCCTTTCATATCTTAATATATTACAGTGAAATTAAAAAAAAACCTCATGGTTGTTACTATAAAGGAAGCACTTGTGCTGAGAACAAAAGGCTCATTGACAACTATATACTCGTAATTGGCTCCAGTGATGCATAAAAGAAACTCAGGAGAGTAATACGCAATTATTCAATTATTAAAGCATCAATGAAAGATGCATCAAAGAGTTGGGTGCAGATGCTAGAAGGTGAGACCGAGAGGTAAAACCTACTAACGAATTTAAGGTTTGAAGTTCAATACAAAATTAAGGCCCCAAATGGATACCATTCACATGGCATACATGTGCACGGCGTCCGAGTTTTGCAGATGATCCAGTAATGGTCCATCTAATGTAAACGTCAGCTCACGGAAACTTTCCCAAACCTTCACTGATGTGAAAGTTATGAACTTTTCCCAAGACGCTAATATCATAGAGAATATACGTGGATGAAACACAAGTGAGTTTGAAACAGACTTCTAAATATTAGCGACTAAGATTTGTCCACACGACTTCCGTACAAACAACTCAACCCGCCTCAGCCGATCCACGTACAATTTCTGTGGTGGCGTTTCTAGACGAGACAAACCAGCCCGGCGAGTGATCAAGATCAGCATCGGGAAAATTATCGACAACCCCTAAGCGCATCCAAAGTATCACTGTCACCATGTACTTCTTCATAAATGACCCGAAAGTTGAGCTGGTGGTATTTCTGTTTGTCAACACATTATAAGGATTTTTTGGTATGTCCCTGTAGATGTCCTCATAAAGTGAGCTGATCTGGAGGAGATTTCATAGATCTTCGTTTACTTTTTTTCTTATTTAGTTGCCCTCCCTTTCCTGGGATTTGCCAAGGTAACCTGCTGAAGACGTCACGTCCGGGTACGAATATTCATGACGTCATTCTTACGTTTTAAATTTACCAACTTTCACCTCGCGTGACAAGAAATCCCCCCGTGGTCACAATTGAATACTCATGAAGTACAACAGTTCTCAGAGTTCAGCAGCTTTATAAGGAAATCTATACGCCATCTCCAGAGCTAATGCTAAATGTATGAACTCATCACTAATTTTGCTTGAGTTACATCGACCATTGGGTTGAAACTGTTTATATAGACACCACCCTATGCTCGTTCGTGCCTTGTAAACGTGCAAAGGAGGAAAAAAGCGCTCTTTTTCAAAATTAATTTCTTAATTACAAGCCCTGATCTTATAAGGAACAGGAGAATGGGAGAAGAGAAAGTACTCAACACAGTTCCAACGTAAGCTACGTGTGATAAGTCACGGTTAAGCTTCAATGCTTTGACAGCTGCAGAATTTTTCGAAAGCTAGCGAGAAAAAAAACGGCTTTAAGAATGAGGTATATCGTGCAAGAATGAACACGCAACGTTGGTAAAAATTACCGCAGTTCTTCATTCAGGTTCCTCGAAATACGTCCAAAAACCGATATGTTCTTCGAATCCCGATAAAAATTAAATAAGATAAGTTAGTTTGAGCTTCCCTAACCGCAACAAAGGTGTTCCTAAGAGAAGAAGGCGCCATTTAGTACGAAGTTGAGAGAACGCGGAATTATTGCATAATTATTTTTTAAGGTGTGTTCTCACACAAGATAAGACGTGCGTAGAAACTGTAAGTTATGATGGAAGTTCATGAGACCAGACTAAATTTGAAGACGAAAATAAAGCTAAGAAATAGAACATCAGAGAACAGGAAAAAGAGGGTCCTTAATTGAACAAAAATCTATTTTATTTCAACAAAAAAGATCGTCTACCAAACTTTAAGCTCGGGACTTCACAGTTTCCCCGGGAACGTTGATTCCCATCGATGAAATAGTTGTATCTCTTTGAGGGAGTATAAAACACTTACGACGTATAAAATGAAGGCCATCCATAAGCTAAAAAAACAAGTCCATGAAAATGTAGAACATTTTATAAATAGATCATAACATCTAGTGATAGCTGAATCAGTTATATTGGGTTACAAAATTGTAAGTGTAATCATGTTGTGGCGATTGTTTCACCACAAGAAGTTTGGTAAAAAAAACTTGACATTGACATCAGCCTACGTCGCGCATTACGGACTTCAATTTTTCAAGGACACACACGCATCTACTAAAATGTAGCTTTACCATCTTACATGTTCATCAGACCCAGTCCTCGTAGTACGCCGGATAGTAAACAATACATCACAGATAAGTGCATCTTTAGCCGTGTGGTTATCAAAAGATCACACATCTGTGCACCATACATCAGAGGATGAATCAAGGTTATGGCGCCATAAATCGCACGATGCTGCCGATTAAATTGATCAATGTACCAACGTTGGTATGAGACCAGATGTATTTAACCGAATAATTAGTTAATTACTCAATTTTATACGACTTAAATGAAAGACCTGAAATGGTAATGAACGCGTTCTTTTTTGCCAACGAAATACCTTCACTTAAAACTTAGCAAACAGTTTATGACGAGACAAGGCGTTTACAACGAAAGATCATGAAATGCGGGTCTAGAAAGTGATGCAAGCGAATAAAACGCGGTTGCAGACTGCGCTGCAGTTGCAGGCTCCCGCATCCATTGTTGAGTTGAAGAGTCTCGGTAACCGCAAGTCATGGAAACGAAGGCGTCACTTTCAGACTTGCAATTGAGTATAAACAATGGGAAAGATTGCTCAAGCGAGAGGCATTACTAGCTAAAATGGCATCCACCATCTATAGAACTCCGCATGGTGATGCTATAGAATAATAAAGGTCTTCTGCGCACTCGGTAACGTAAATTCGGCTTGCATTCAACTTTCGACGTTCAAGAGGTTGTGTTACTCAACGCCGACGGAAGGAGGGCGCACTGCGGTGATGAACCGAAATAAAGCTCACAATAATAATAATTAGCGAATTTTTTAAACACAGAATGTTCATAATCAAGCGTACACATATCATGAGGGCTTGCAAATGTTTGAACGACCGCCGAACGGAATCTATATCTCATGGTGCTTGGAACGAGTTTCAACCGATGTCCTTTGAGGTCAAATTTTTCCCACGCTCATTCTCAAAATTTACCGGCTTATTCAAATTTTATAAATTAGTTTAAGCTTTCCTAACCACAACGAAAGGTGATCCCGAAAGAGGAAGGAAGAAAGCATCATTTGGTAACGAGTTATGGGAACGGGAAATCTTTGCACAAGGTGTGTTCCCACGTAAAATTCTCTGCATTGAGAAACAATATGTCAAGTAAATTTATGAAACAAGAAAATGTTGAAGAAGAAGTAAGCGCTAAAAAACCGAACAGCAGTGAACTGAAAAAGATACCCTGTTACAATAAAAGAAAAAAACAATTTCAAAAATAGTCCTACCTAACCTTCAGCTCCATACCTCGCATCTTCCTCCAGGCAACACTAATTCCCATCGATGCAATAGTTATATCCTTGTAAGGAGGAGTGACTTATACAAGTAGAGCACGTTCATCGACGCAGTGAAGTGAAATTCGTGACTTCAAGTCACCATGCGCAGAGAGAAGCTTCTGCGTACACTTGGCTGGGACAAAAATCAGCGGCTCTTATCACGTCATGCCCTTTTCACGCAGGCACCCTTGATCCAAGTTCCAGCGTTGGCTTGTTGAAGAGCTCGAGATCAATGGGACGAGAAATCTCATTTTTCAAGCACTCACCACCTTATTACAAGGCAATATATTACTTGGAGAAATGTCAGGGTACAAAACACGATTTTACGTGCGAGTTAAAATTTGCATAAAATCTTTTCTTCACGTGAAGTGTCGATTCTATTATCAGGAAAATATCAACACAATTAAACGTTTTCACGCATCTTGCAACAAAAATTACATAATAAGTGTTGGGGCGCAGCCACTGGATAGACTAAGCATCACCTGCACTCACAACGCCACGTAAATTTTGTGATTTCGTAATTAGCTGTTCACGATTCTGCGAAGTATCAAAACTTATAACGAAATTTCTCAAGGATTCATTTATACGCGTATTTTACACTTGTTTCAAATCAATTTTTTACTGCATTTTTTTTACTGCATATTTTTTTTTATCATAAAATCGACAAACCTGAACAGGCCCGATAAAACAGCCTAAACGGTCGGCGGTGGCTGCTCTTTGGATAACCTTGGTTGATTAGTTGATTGGTCGGTTGTATTTGGTAGATTGATTGATGGCTTTGATTAATTGGATTTGATTAATTAACTTTGTCAATATTCAGAATGCTTTTTCGATTGCCCTCATTTGATAAGAAAAACTATTTCTGAAACAGATTTTAACAGTTCTTTGCATACGGATGTCAACTGGAAGATTAGATTAGATGTTAGTTTAAGCTTCCCTAACTGCTAAAAAAAAGGCGTTCTGAAGAGAGGAAGGAGGAAAACACCATTTAGTATGCGGATAAGGGAATGCACAATATATAAAGAAGGGGTATAGAAACAGTTAATGAGAAAAAAATTTAGGAAACGAGATAAAGTTGAACAAGAAGATAGGAGGTGCTGAAAAACAGACAGCAGGGAACCGAATAAAGGTGGTCCTTAACATAACAAAAAACATTTTAGTTCAACAAAAAGAAAAGCCTACCTATCTCTCAGCTCGAGCCCTCACATTTTCCCCCTGGAAGTGCTAATTCCCATAGATGCAACAGTTGTATCCCTCTAAGGGGAATTAGTAATGAAAAAAACAGCAAAAAAAACAAAAGTTAGCCAGCAACAGAACAAAAAACTATATTCTTTTTCAAGAAAAGAAAAGCCTATTTAACCTCCAATTCCAGGCCTAACATCGTCAACCCAAAAGTGCCAATTTCCAAATGGACAATAGTTGTACTATTCCGAAAGGGACCGACACGTTAAACATTTTTTCGCGTGGAAGAAAGCGAAACTGATTGTATTATATTATATTAGCGTAAAGTAACCCTATGGTTTGAATATTGTGGCGTTGTTACAGCTATAGTGCGTTCAGATATTGAAAACCTAAGGTTAAGTCAAAAAATGTAGAAAATATTAGACTCCGCACATTTGAAAAAATGTGGCATTGTGTTAGCTTGCATTGTACTTTCATATGAGATGCAAACTGCTGTAAAGAATCGAATTTCACTCCAAATATATTATACAGTATGCAGCTCCTTATACAGTATGCAGCTCCTACCTTCGGGTCATCTCGAGAGCATCTGTATCAACAGTTACAGATTTCGACCGGTTTTAATGCATTTAACTGCATTTTCATGGCATTAAAAGTATTCTAAATAACACGCAAATGGCGTGAAAGAAAACAGCTGCGTATTTGTCCCGTCGGAACACGAGACAAACATTTGTATTTAAACTTCACACTTGCAGTGTGATCTCGACGTCGAGTGCAACGGTCGGGCGCCCGCGCTGTGGTAGGCGATCATCGCAAGCCCCGGCCCGGCAGTGCATGAGCTCCGACTAGAGTTTAACATGTCAACTGCGTTTGCAAGATTGCTATGGTCGACTTAGTCAGGTTGGGACAGGCTGTATTGAAAAACCGGCTTTATTGTTCGAATACATTTTTAAAACTTTCTAAATAGTGCAAAGAATAAAATTGGACCATGATATGTTACCTTACACGCTAAAATTTATTTCGTAAATGTTAGCAAACTAGTTGAAATGTCATTCGTCTATTCTAAGTAAGTAAATGAGCAATTTAGCTGATACATATTTGTACCAATACGTAGTCTACGAGTTAATGTACACTACGGCAGGCCCTTCACACTTTGACTGAAGGTAAATCTGAAGTTCAACAGTCAACCCAAATTTGAAGTTAATGGTAGGAAGCAATGTTGAAAATAGCAAACATTTACTGGTTCCTACCTTCATTTAGTTTTGAAAAAGTATTTACGAAAATTGGCTTTGTAACTACTGGTCGGTCAGCAGCATTCTAAAAATCTTTTCCGTAGCCACAGGGGCTCACGTCGCAATCAAGCTGTTAGGTATAAACTTCACACGTTCTATCCATAGAAGAATAGGAAATGGCAGCGAATTTATGTCAATTATTAAACACTGAAACAACAAAAACATCAATTGTTCACTTACTAGGTAAAATAAGTACAGAAGTCTGTTGAAGCAGAGGGTTGGAGAAAATGCTAGGAGCCATCATGTGATTCGTGTATTGAAAGTAAGAAACCAACAGTTAGCGACGAAATTATTCGCATCCGTACGTCCATGAGAACTTACCGCTCGAATAATTTCACGTTCTTCATAGGTTAACAATCCAGAAGAAACAAAAGAATCCCTTTGCAAAAGAATCGCTTTGCAAAAGGATTGATTAAATTTAAGATATATTCATGATATACAGCACCAAAATTTTAAATAATAGAGATGTTGGAAATTAAATTGCTTTGGAAACGAGCAACATGGGATGACCAAACAGATTAGATTATAAGTTAGTTTAAGCCTCCCTAACCGCCGCAAAAATAGAGCGTATCGAAGAGAGGAAGGCACCATTCAGTATGGAGATAAGAAAATGAGGAATCTATGCAGAAAGGGCATAGAAACAGTAAGATGGGAAAGAAGTGCATGAAATAAGATAAAAGTTGAAGAAGAAAGTCAGAGGTGCTGAAAAACAGGACAGTAGTGAACCGAAAAAAAGTGGTCCGTAACATAACAAAAAATATTCTGTTTCAACAAAAAGAAGGCCTACCTAACTCTCAGCTCGGGCCCTCAGGATGACCACACAAAACTTGGACATGCGATACAGAGATGGTTGATACGCAAAAGTTAAAGGTTTTTCCAAAACCAAAGAGTTTAGGACGAACTATAAAAATTGAACAAGGAAATATGAAGTCCATATCAACAAACTGCATGAAAGCCCAAAATTATCGTTTCGAAATTTAGGACTTGGCCTAAGATTTACCTGCTAGCAAGATGATCAACAAACTTGTTCAGCCGAGGAGTGATATGATTCAGAAAAATAAAAATCTGATTTGTCGAGACCATCAGGAAGTCTAACTTCAAATTATTTAAAAAAAACTGAGGAAGAATTTCTAACTATCAAGCTCCAGAAATATTTATAAATTTTAACAAGAATGATTAAAGAATGGATGACGAGTCCGGTAGAAACTGGTTCAAAACTCATCAAAATTTGTAGATAATTATGGCTTGAACTAATGAAGATGGAAAAAATGTCATGGATATTAATTAATATTACGACAGCGCTCAACTGCAGGATTGCTTTTTTCGGGATCAAATTGTATATATCTTTTTATATACATGCAATTTTTGCGTTTTTGGTGTTAGATATAGATTAGTCTGATAAAATAATCTTGTCTCTCACGAGCATTATATTTTAAGAATAATCGAATAAAAATAATCGAATTTTAAGAATAATCGAATAAAATAATCGTCTGATAAAATAATCTTGTCTCTCACGAGCATTATATTTTAAGAATAATCGAAAATATTTCATGGGAGCAGATGCTCGGTTAATTTTATCGCCGACCATAAAATGGAAGGACAAAATAACATTTATCCTGCTATACAATTACTACTACATAAAAACCAAATTAATGATGACTTTAAAACTTTGAAGAGTAATCTAACACGAATTTTCCTCGTGAAGAACAATTTTGTAATGATGACATAAACAGCGTATATATTTCAACCAATTGAATTAAATCTCCTCAATCGAGCGTATCTAAAACGATTTCATTTACTTCTACGAGCAGCCTCCAGTGGCCTCTTTGAGGATTAGTCGATCAGACCATTATGTAAGCTAAATCAATAACCCACAGCGAATCACAGCTGCATCCATCAGCTTTGCTATTCGCAACTAAACAAACAGCATTGACGTTCGGATGCTAAAAATTTGAGCTACATTTTATTGGATTGGCCAAAACGTTTATTTTTTGAATGCCATCATTCCGGCCTCCTGAAGCTTTACTTTGATATCTTTATTCTCCAAATCGTGTATTCGGGACACCGAGCATGCTTACGTCAGTGTGTAATACGAGTAAGCCTCCAAGAAGAGAAGTTCCAACATTTTTGATTGCATTCGAGCTCTCGAAAAGGTAGACCAAGCGAAGCACTACTGACACCTAATGCTTTTTTTTTTTAAAGCAAAGGAAAGAAACAGAACGACCCATACACATGACAAATATTTGTGTAACTGTTGTTTTCTTTCCTTTTTGAAGTTGAAAAGCATTAGATATCGGTAGCGCTCTACTTGGTCCACCATTTCACGGGCTCGAATGCAAGCAAAAATGCCAGAACTTCTCTACTTGGAGGCTTATACATGTAAACATGCTGTCATGGTAGTGCCTAATGCAGGATTTAGAGAATCAGAACATAAAACGATCTTTAGAAGGTCGAAAAGATGACATAAAAAACGAACGAACATTTTGGCCAACCCAATATAACCCGATGTCAGTATTCGATGCCTCAAAGATCATTAGATTAGATAAGTTGATTTAAGCCTCCTAAACCAGAACACAGGTGTTCCAGAGAGAGGAAAAATGAAGGCATGATTTTCCCATAGAATAGTTCTATCCCCCTGAGATGTAAAACAAAAAAAAATTAAACTAATTGCATGAAGCAGCCGATAAGTCGGCCACAAACAAACGGGAGAAATAAACATATGAACAAGAATGAAAATAAAAACGGAAAGCACGACAGTCAAGTATGTAACAGAACCGACAACAGCTTTCCAAACAGGTTATCGTTCAATTCCGTAGTGAAGTCGCTAGGATTGTCCCTGATCGAGGTAATTATGGATGCGATATGCATTACAAGGACACCGCCACTGCGCAACACACCACATAAGGCTGAGGACACGCTCTGCGTAAGAAAAAGACATAATCGACTGCATATTTAAGGCTACGTCTCATCACATAGGGGCTAAGATTCATAAAAGAGAGTTAACTGACCATACATCGAAGACAATGTCTTGTCACATCGGTGGCTAGGGCACATGAAAGTCAACAAATTGGCGCTGAACGAAACTTATTAGTGTTTAAAAAATTCTCAACCAAAATTTTATATTTACTATATTTCTTATTAATATTTCTTTACTCAACTTCAAATTTAATTCTCAAACTTTCGGGAACAAATTGATTTGAGACCATATTTTAACGTCTAAAATCAAAGCAAATTTGTGTTACGCAAGCATGAGGAAAGTAAATCATCGCTGAGTTATAGGTCTGGCATCTTTCAATTGAATGCAGCTACACATTTCACAACGAAAACTCGACCAATTTTCCTCATTTCTTACCACAACCACTTCTCCGAACTCCCAGTTAGGAACAATCGTCCTTGGCGTCCAGACTTGATTGTCTCTCTAAACCGAAGTCCTAATCATCAGTCCTGAGAACGTGTCACAATTACATCGAGTTTTTGCAGCGAAATAAAGCGCAACAAGCGGTCCAAGAACCATAAGAAAGATCCCGAGAGAAGAATACTGGAGTCGGGATCACCTCGAGCAAATTGAGGCAAACGAGTTTTTTCCCATCGTCAAATGCACAAGTTGCCAGCTGCGAGGGTCTGGAAATGTGGGCAACAGGCGTTCCGAATTTTAGGACAAAGCACCTTGTACTGATCTCAACACTGATGTATTGTGAGAACCCATATATGAAAGTAACCGTTCGAGAACGAATCAACACATCCGAAAAATTATCATGATTCTTGTAAGATTAAAGGAGCACCTTTTAAAGTCGAATTTCAGACACGAAGCCTTTAAAAAGTTGTTTCACAAAGATGACAGATGTAAAAAAACGCTTCGGCTTCAAACTCATCTAATTTTTGATAAAATAATCTTCCAAGTTGAGTTGTTATGGAGAGGACGCTGTAGCGTGCGTGCAAAACTAAGTCGAAATATGGTAATCTTGACCTTAATTACAGATTAAGAAACCACATGCGCTAAATTTCGTATTTCAAATCCTAAATGAATGGTAACAAAAACCGAAGGTTTAAGGTCAGCGGAAATGCACAAAACCTGGCACCTAAAGAACACGTAACTTGCTAACATTCGCAAGGGGGAACAAATGATATTTTAAAGCGTACTCAAATATTAGAAAAATACAACGCTCGCAGACAAATCAGTGGTCATCCGCTTGATAAGAAATGAAAAGCAAAAATGAACGTCAAATATAATCGCGCGTACGCACATTTTCTGTGTATAATTTCGAAGTGGGCAAGCATAGCTGGAATTTTTAGAGGTGCAAGGCCGTTGTTATGAAAATAGAGCTACAGAAAATGTCACAGCTGCTAGTTTTTGTACGTAAGCTCTAATCTGAATTTTTGCAGTTGTAATTCCACAAGTAATAGGCATAAGTTATTCAATTTTCTGCTGCAATTGGGGAAAACTCATGGGGCAAAATTCTAATTGAAACGAACCTAACACATGACCATTACCTAGCATTTTAAAATGTAATTTCCCTTTGAAATTCACTTCGCAGAATTGGTTTTTCCAATCAACCAAAAAGGCTCGGGAATTGCCACAATTTTCCTTAAATCCTGGCTTCTGGGGAAGACCTGTAATTCAACCCCCTCCCTCGAGGACCGTGAAGTTCCCAGGGTTCACAAAAGGATAATTCCTGTCATTGGATCCTCTGAAAATAGAAGAAAAATAAGTGTAACGTATACAACGGTAGGAGATCAGAATTACACTGTGTGAGCGAGGAGGCGATTCGAACATTTTGTGTACTGATGAGTGCAAAAAAAACAGCACTTATACTGATGACATAGACTACTTTCGAAAATAACGATAATGTCCGCAGCAGAAAATTGATCACTTAGTATTGCCCAAGTTCTTGTTCCGACTTGTTGTAGCGGCATCGATGTCGCAACAAAACGAGGCAGAGCTTGTATATAGCGGCAAAAATTTGCACCTGTACACCACAATTTCGAAAATTAGTTCAGAGACCCCTTGTTTGGTGAAAGTAATTTCAACACTACACCTTCAAGAAAACTTGACGAAATCAAATCACTCAACAGCTTCTCAAGCATTTGAGATGATTGAGTTGTAAGCAAATTCGTTTAACAGAAATAAATGCTACCGCAATCGAGCAACCCAATTATTCTCCCCTTAATATGGCAACAAAATGAAAGCTGAGCTACTGTCACTTGGTGTTACAGAGTTGCTAATCTGGGAGGCTCAAAACAGGTCGTATGCCGGATCGAATTGGGGACGACAAGTAGAGTTAGAAAGTTGCGACGCATCGCTCGTCACACTGCGGGCGGACTCGTTGAAGTGAAGGATTTAAGGACCGCCATGAATCTTGCTGTTAATATTCAGTGAAACGTCACGAGAGAATTTCCAGACTCCAAAACACGAATTCCCGGCAGCCAGATAGCAGACGATGAGGTGACTCTGAGAAGCCGAAACCATCGCTATCTCGTAGACTTATGTTTTTATATTTATTATTATATCACTCGTATATCTTCTAGCTATTTTACTCCAGCCGCCAAACACTCCAGCCGCCATTCCCTCCAGCCGCCAATCCCTCCAGCCGCCAATCCCTCCAGCCGCCAATCCCTCCAGCCGCCAATCCCTCCAGCCGCCAATCAATCCAGCCGCCAATCCCTCCAGCCGCCAATCCCTCCAGCCGCCAATCAATCCAGCCGCCAATCCCTCCAGCCGCCAACCCCTCCAGCCGCCAACCCCTCCAGCCGCCAATCCCTCCAGCCGCCAACCCCTCCAGCCGCCAATCCCTCCAGCCGCCAATCCCTCCAGCCGCCAATCCCTCCAGCCGCCAATCCCTCCAGCCGCCAATCCCTCCAGCCGCCAATCCCTCCAGCCGCCAATCCCTCCAGCCGCCAATCCCTCCAGCCGCCAATCCCTCCAGCCGCCAATCCCTCCAGCCGCCAATCCCTCCAGCCGCCAATCCCTCCAGCCGCCAATCAATCCAGCAGCCAATCAATCCAGCAGCCAATCAATCCAGCAGCCAATCAATCCAGCCGCCAATCAATCCAGCCGCCAATCAATCCAGCAGCCAATCAATCCAGCAGCCAATCGCTCTAGCCCCATTTTTCGTGACTCGTGAAACTCTACGACGCAAAATTCCCGAGTTTACGGCAGTAAAACTTTCGGCTCCGTGCTCATATCATTACAAACCTTTATCTTTGTTATTTACCTGTCAGGAATTATCAACTGACCTCAACCTAAATGATCCCGTTGAAAAAGCCTCATATCGCCCGATAAAAACATTACGCGTCATCCCAGCAGCTTGAAGTTGAATCAGGTCGAATGGCTGTTCGTTTGAGTCCTTGTACTATTTGTTCGTTTGAGTTTGAAAACATAAAGGTTTACACAGCGTACTTGCCTCGTTTTTAGGAGCGGTTTTACCGAAGTGAGAACACTCATGCTCCCGAGGAAAAAGAATCCACCTTTTGGATGAAATATTGACTGATGAGCATAACTTCATTGTATTTTTGCAGCGAATAACCGACCTGCATATAGGAGTAGGCCATTCTTACTGTTGTGAGTAGAATATGTCAAAAATAGTTGCACAAGAGGATGCAGTTTATTAAAAAATGCGTCAAAATACGCGCATATATGATGGGACCGGTGGTGTTCACTAAGTAACGAATTGCTGGGGTCTCTTCGGGAAGGCTGACGGTATAATAAACAAGTTAAGGTTAAACCCGTTTTTTTATCGACCGCGTGACAATGCTGACGTCATGGCAATGAACCAATAGCAGCGCTCATAGTGCATCTGACAACGCTGCTAGCCCCAAATTTGGCTCCACTATTGGCCTAACGACATGTCGCAATGGTGACGTCATAAAGTTTGTTTGAAATAAAGCCATTCTATTGGCTATCCGAACAAGAGGAGGTGTATATTCCCTCCAAAGAAATGATTGTTTCCTCTACCGTGAGATGGCGGCCAAAAATACATTGACGAAGTCTGACGTTGTCAGCAGAAAGAGCTCGGTAATCTACCAACCTAAATTCAAGACAAAAATCACGAAAAAGGTATAGTGAACACAAATTTCGCTACCGCGGCCTCCTCGAATGCAACCAACCTCCTAATATCGAGAGGTTGTTAATTCCGACACTGTCAGCCTTCAGAACTAAGTTGAGGTATTTATAAACTGACAATTGAACACGAACCGAAAAGTTTGAACTTATAATATACATGACAACTATACGAACCAAAAATGTTATGTTGTACGATAATAATTTCTCTAAATAGAGGAAGATCATGTATTCACGAAATAAGACGGAGGCTGACAATAAAAATATACCAAAAAGTTATATCATTTCATATAATAAATAAGGGCCAGCCTTATGAGTCTTCTTACCGAATGACAAGAAGGATGAACGTAAACTTCGCATGCAATCTAGTTCAAATATGTTCATGAAAAAAAACACGCTACAATAATATAGCCCCGTGCACCACGCACGTGTAACTTAACTATCATGTTTCAAATGGAATAAATGCCCTCACGTGGAAGTACAACGATCACTACCGAAATATTACCCCGTCAACGTTTCTTATTTACCGCTGGCAAGGGTTACGGAAATTCCGAGCAAAGGTGAAAAATGGCATCAGATTCGCAAAACAATGATTGAACAAAGCTCTCATACAAAATTCATTTTCACACTGCAAGGTTATGATGGAACACCATGCGTAAAATGAGGGAATGCACAACTGTAAAAATTTTCACTTTGAGAGCAACCGAATTCAAGGAGCGACGTTGCGTATCCAATATACGAGCCACATCAACGGATATGCCTAGCCGTTGAAATGGACCTCCAAAAAACAATTATCTCAAGCATAGCGAAGCTAACTTTGGAAAATGGAAGACAAAAATATTCAAAATTAAAAGAAAATCTTTCAAAACGGATGTTGTTAGCCTGGCTACGAAAATGCCAAATCTGACTACAGCCAGCGACCCTTTATGTTCTATCCCCTGATACATGACACGGGATGCAAGCCTTCGACGCAAAGTTCAAGTGACTGTGGAAAGAAATGCAAACTCGAAACTGAAAGGGTAAAAGGAAACGTCTGCAACTCCAGCTATAGTACAAGTACGTGTAATACTTCCAAATGTCGCAGAAGCTGTTCTACGGATATGAAAGACGGGGAATGTGTACAAAAAATTAAAAACAAAATCGATAGGAAGTTCACACAAAAACTTACCCAATTTTTCAAGGGATCCAAGAAGAACTGCAAGCAGAATTGTTGCTGCCACCCAGAAGATGCAGAAGGCGAAATAAGCCGCGTTTATGTACAGTAAACAGCAGAAGCTGCTGCCCTAGCCAAAAAATAAGACACGCCTAGGTCGTTCATTGTACAACAAAGATAAAACTAGCAAAACGCAAGCGACTCGGTGACTGACAGCACTTCAACGACAGGTCTCTATCGTCGAGCTGCGGACGGAAGGCAAACATAGCTACTGCTCGACAACGTCGCCTGGAAATATCAGTCTCTTTGTTCGTCGGAGTCTTCATCTGAGAATATCACACCAGCGTAGGATGAGCCATGCAGCAAGGAGACGCAAGGCAAGAGCGATGGCTATCAGGAGGCCAACAAAAATACGGCAAATCGTACATTGCAGTAGACGTAAAAGTCCACCAAGAGTGATTTAATTATCAGAGCCTCCAACCCGTGCTCTAAGGACGGATATCTCAAGAGAAGTCAACCAAGTTAAAATCAAAAACGAGGACCAAAGTGCGATGCGACAGAAAAGCGTCCGTTGAAGAACTACCGGCCCGTAAGAAGAACTAGGGACAGAAAAATGATCAGAGATAGATTGCCACTCAACTTAACTGAACACAGATTCAACCTAAGATAATTAGATCAGAGATACTTCCAAGGTCCTGAGAAATCTACTCTTGAACTGCTGGCTTTGCAAATATCCTCGGATAATCGAAGTGGAAGCTGTGAATAACAGGAAACGAAAATAAACTAACCTCAAGAGGTGTCTCCAGAAACTAACATTCATGAAGAATAGACTGAAGAAGAAACCGAAGAGCATTAGAGGGTTCCCTATTTTAATCGTGAGGGAGTCACTCAAAAGGAATTCAAGGGGTTCAGTACCGGCGACACCATCACGTCATCCCAGCAGTACTGTTTGGAGGAAACTGTGCCTCAAAGTGTGACGATCGAGAAACCAGAGACACTGAATGATATACTCTCAGCAAGTTCGATGTCGTCTGGGCAAATGAAAATTCATAAGGTCTTGGACGAGAGCACCTGCACCCCATGCCACTCGGAACCTGTTGATGCGAACGATGGTTCTACCGAAAATTACAAGCTCCACGACTATTCATTTTCTGACGGATGTTCCAGCACGTGTTCGCCGTGATGACGTGAAAGTAAGGCAGGTCTCAGCTACAAACAACGCAGTTTTTTGTGAAAAGTAGATTTAAAATTTGAGCAACATTTGAATAAAAATGAAAATAAAATTTCCAGACGATGTCTTCAGTTCACTCCCATCCTATTCAGGAATATATTGATGCACAATGCATCAATAGCAACGTGTCATCGAAAATAGTTTTATTGACCTCTACAAAAAACGTTACCATCAAAAAATTATCTACAAAATTCTTATTAAAATTAGTTTAAAACTATCTATAGACATAAGCTGCGATGAAAAGAAGGCGAAGAAAAGGTACTGCAAAAACAGGGAATCAATGCATAAGGTGTGTTCCAATACACATTGTGTATTAAAACAGCTGGTTAAGAATGGAGAAGAATAAAATATAACAAAATCATGAGCTCCCAATGTAGCAAAGTAGGCACGAATGATTAAAGTCCCGAAGCGATATCCAGAGCTATAGCAACCAAAGCGTCCCCTCGTATGCGCGAGTCCCCATAGCATAAGACAGACGCACCATATTCTAACCTAAAACTGTTGCCTATGCTGTTACCCCTGAAAGGTGATTGATATAAAACATTGCAAAAAATTATTTGCCCGTGGCTGGTTCAACGAAATTGTTAGTGAAGCGCGTGAGAAACAGCATGTATGACAATAACCCTTTAACGACCGAATTTTTGTACTCATATTACCGTTAACACAACCACCGTCTCTAAACTGGCGCTGGCATCAGGCAGTCACCAATATCAGGATGGGAAAGGAACTGCCACTTGGCAGAGAACTTCAAAGAACACATTAGGGAACTAATTGAATAAGAAATACAATATATTGAGGGTATTTTTGAAAGAGGACACTGGTGTCCTGTGGGGCGTTAAAGGGTTAAGGGTTCTCTATAATCTGAAATGATTCCATTAGCTTCGAACTCCAGATGTTGATAAAATCAACATCTGAAACTGCGTTCGTGGGCAACTCTCAAGACAGTTCTTTAAATTTTCGGCCAACCCTAATCTGGGACCGATTTTAACAAAGACGACGACCTCGCTTTCTCAAGCCACCGACCACCTCCGCCGAGCAAGACACTTCCGCTCAGACTACTAATGAGACGTTCAGGTTTTGTCCCGCCATTTCTTGAACAACAATGCACAGCGAGTGAACCAGAAGGCTGTTCGTGAGAACTACGGTATCTGTTCTGATGCCTATTTTGTTTTCAAATCTTAGGCTCGATGCTTTCCATGTTAATACGTACCATGAGCAATGTGAGCGTCGAGTTTGGTAACCTGACAAGAAACGTTAGCCGCGTGAGCAAAAACTGCTATTGAGACCTCCATTGCGTCAAGGACGGGATGAATTCAACACGCACTAAACTACGCACACTTCAGAAAACAATTGCTTATTTAACATGAAAATATACAACAAACGTGAGTGGAGTGTCAGAATTATTTTCCAACCTAAACCTTTTTCTCTTTGTCAAGAACAGCGCGGGACATGGGGAGAATTAAACCAAATAGGCGCCAATTATGAGCCAAATCTCAGACCTCGACTCTTATGAATAGAATGCTAAAAGTCAAGAAAGCGTTACGGTCGTAACCTTGAAGGTTAGACCGTGCGTTCAACGGACGATGTAATGGTTACAAGTGCAGTCACGAGCCAGTCGCACATAAAGCGTGGACTTCGTCAGTGTGAAGATTCTATTCAGGCGCAATTAAATTATTCGAGGTTGAATGTCCGAATGTGCCATTCAACCATCAAAATTATTCGAGATTGAATGTCCGAATGTGCCATTTAATCATCAAAATTATTCGAGGTTGAATAACCAAATGTGCCATTTAACCATCAAAAGGATGTCTACCTGAGATATACTCGTGATACGGTGAGACGCCTCGATCGTTAAGAATTATTCTTGATTAGATTTCAAGTTAATTCAAGTCTCCATAACCATACCGAAGGGCTTCCCCAGGGAGAAAGGAGGGTGGAAAAATTTAGTATAGCATTAAAGGAAACGAGGAATCCATGCAGAAAGTGTTTCCCCACACTGTGCACAAAGAAGCAGTTAGACTGAAAGGTGTTCATGAAACTAAATAGAAGTTGCGAAAGTTAGAATTAAATGTTGAAAGTAAAGATAACAGTGAATCGGAGAAAAAATGGTCGGTAGCGAAACAATTATATATAAGCGATCTCAAGTGAGCAAGAGATGGGACCATTTAGTAAGGGTTGAAGAGAATAGGGATTCTGTGCAAAAGGTGTGTTCCCTTACGGAATGCCCTACGCATATGAAGGAAGAGGAAGATTAGGCAAGAAATACCAAATAAAGTATGAAAATTGAAAGATGCAAAGTGGGCACGACAGATAGAAATCCCAAAGGCCTATTTATAGCTGACTCTACTGGGGAGCAAAACAAAATCCTTTCAACAAAAGGACTACCTAACCTTCATTAGGGACTCCGCATCTTCCTCTCAGGAGCGCTTATTCCCTTAAATACAATAGCTGCATCATCGCGAGAAGGCTGCAAAAATGCGATAAATATCCATTTTGGAAAATAAATAATTTCGTGAAATACGCGTCTCTCTTAATAAGCGTCAAGACAATCCACCGAACGCTGTTTAGGAAAGAATCAGAATGAAGAGAAGCAAATAAACTTGCGCAATAACTAAATTTTTTACAGTGACTGCAACATGGATATCCAAACAATTGAACTCAGTCAGTTAATTTAAGAGATGATAGGAAAAACCATCAGAAATAAGGCGCATTGACCGTGAAATTTCCACACAAATGTTACATGAACAGACGTGCAAGTAGAAACTGAAGCCAACCCAAAACAGTTTTAGTAATACAGAGACCGAGCAATACAGACGGCAACGTTGAGAGCTACACAAATTTGAGCCAAAATCTATTTCCTATAGAGCATCCAAACCCGCCCATGCAGGCAAGGCTAAAATATAAATGTAATCAAGGCAAGTGCATGAAAGCAAGACTAGCACATAATGCAAGCAAGGCAAGTACATACAGTACATGCAAGCAAGGCAAGTACATAATGCAAGCAAGGCAAGTACATAATGCAAGCAAGTCAAGTACATAATGCAAGCAAGGCACGTACATAATGCAAGCAAGTCAAGTACATACATGCAAGCAAGTCAAGTACATACATGCAAGCAAGTCAAGTACATACATGCAAGCAAGTCAAGTACATACATGCAAGCAAGTCAAGTACATACATGCAAGCAAGTCAAGTACATACATGCAAGCAAGGCAAATACATAATGCAAGCAAGGCTAGTACATAATGCAAGCAAGGCACGTACATAATGCAAGCAAGTCAAGTACATACATGCAAGCAAGTCAAGTACATACATGCAAGCAAGTCAAGTACGTACATGCAAGCAAGTCAAGTACATACATGCAAGCAAGGCAAATACATAATGCAAGCAAGGCTAGTACATAATGCAAGCAAGGCACGTACATAATGCAAGCAAGTCAAGTACATAATGCAAGCAAGTCAAGTACATAAATGCAAGCAAGGCAAGTACATAATGGAAGCAAGGCACGTACATAATGCAAGCAAGGCACGTACATAATGCAAGCAAGGCACGTACATAATGCAAGCAAGGCACGTACATAATGCAAGCAAGGCACGTACATAATGCAAGCAAGTCAAGTACATACATGCAAGCAAAACAAGTACATAAATGCAAGCAAGGCAAGTACATAAATGCAAGCAAGTCAAGTACATAAATGCAAGCAAGGCACGTACATAATGCAAGCAAGTCAAGTACATACATGCAAGCAAAACAAGTACATAAATGCAAGCAAGGCAAGTACATAAATGCAAGCAAGTCAAGTACATAAATGCAAGCAAGTCAAGTACATAAATGCAAGCAAGTCAAGTACATAAAGGCAAGCAAAACAAGTACATAAATGCAAGCAAGGCAAGTACATAATGCAAGCAAGGCAAGTACATAAAAGCAAGCAAGTCAATAACACGAAAGCAAGCACTCCAAGGCCACAAAAGCAAGCACGAGCGTTCAAACAGGCGCGTGCCGCGAGCACCAACACTGCGTGTGTTGCCACATTACATTACCGTAGGCGGTGACCCTATATTTCTGGTCGAAAATTGCAATTGTTGCTGAGTAAAATTTAATTGTTGCTACGTATTAACACTGCTGAAGCAATTCAATAGTAAAATTCACAATTGATCGTTAGCGAACAAATAGCGCTGTTAGTATACAAGAGTGTATATATCAGAATAGTAAGTTGATCACATTATTAATCCCGATTTCATTACCCATTGCAAAGGTATTCCCACGAGGGGGTGAGATTAATTTGAATGTTAGTTTAAGCCTTCCTAACTCCAACAAAGGCGTTCCAGAGAAAGGAAGGAGAGTGCACCATTTAGTATGGACTCGAGGGAATTCGGAATCTATGCAGAGTGCATGGAAACAGCAAGTTCAGGAAGAGATTTGTGAAACAAGAAGTTGAAGAAGTTGAAGAGAAACAAGAAAAGTTGAAGAAGAAAGAAGTAGGTCCTGAGAAAGGGACAGCAGTCAGTAAAAATACAAAAACTATTCTCTTCCAACTAAGGCCTTTTTAATATTCAGTTAGAAATCTCACATCTTCCCCCTGCGAGCGCAAATTCCAATAGATACAATACAAATATATAGTGTCCTCCTGAGCTGATCAGAATAGCAAGTAAGGGACAGAATTAACAAGCGATGAGTTTTGAGAAAAAAAAGCTAGGACCCAAATGAGGAAGTTCCAGCAACCCGCCCACGGTTTGGCCAAGCTCTTTAACTTATGCTGGAACTCCTTTAAACATGACGCCAAGACCAGCAACATAATGCGCTCGGCCATTTTGCTCTCACACATTCGGTCAGTGCATTTTCATTGCTTTTAGTAACATGGAAGTCTGATTTTAATGTTCTAATTAACGTTCTAATTACATACATAAATGGCTATATAAAGACCCATGGAGAAAGAAAGCTGTAAGCAAAATATTGAGAACATACTGTGAGTCTACAAAGTATTGAAGTTGTTCTACATTGAATTAGAAGCACTTCACAATCGATTCACAGTAATGTAAAATATAATCAATTGACTACCCTCTCCTTATATTTCATTAAAAGAATGTAAAGAAGTTCCTCAACCTTATATCATAATAGTGCAGTAATTTCAGGGATGACTGCTGAGTTCAATGAAAACATAATTAGTAATATTTACTTCAACTCTGTCCTCCTGACTTTGGCCTTAGTTCCTCGTTCATCCTAGAGGGAAAATTCATACTTGGAATAAGGGGGCATTGATCTAATCAATTTAACTGTATACTTTGCAACACCAGATGTTGAAAATCTTCTATTCTGTCGCCAGTTGGAATGACAATTCAATGTTCTAAGACACACGGACAAAACGGAAACCAAAAAATCAAAATATGCGTACCTTTTAGGTGTGCTATCGTTTCAGAAACAGGTTGTCTTCCCCTGAAGAGGGCGGAATTTTCGTTCAAAAAATTATTACTAAATTGCATCCTACGTACGTATATGAATATTTGCATGAAGTTTTAACCACCTACGATTAGATTATAAGATTTTAAGTTAGTTTAAGCCTCCCTAACCGCTACAAAAATAGAGCGTATCGAAGAGAGGAAAGAGGAAGGCACCATTTAGTATGGAGATAAGAAAATGAGGAATCTATGCTGAAGGGGCATAGAAACAGTAAGATGAGAAAGAAGTTCATGAAATAAGATAAAAGTTGAAGAAGAAAGTGAGAGGTGCTGAAAAACAGGACAGCAGTGAACCGAAAAAAGGTGGTCCTTAACATAAAAAAAAAACTTTTGTTTCAACAAAAAGAAGGCCTACCTAACTCTCAGCTCGGGCCCTCACATTTTTCCCCTGGGAGCGCTAATTCCCATAGATACAATAGTTGTATCCCCCTGAGGGGTTTAACCACCTACGAACTTCATTGGACGATCCATAAAATCAGCTAAAGGCCAAGCGCTTCAGTCTATCACTTTAAGGAACTTTCTCCGAGATATAAGCAGCACATCAACACTGTGACCGCGATGGGTTAAACTGAAGTTCAATGTTCAAGTCAAATTTATAGTCAATTGCTGTTGGCTGGATCAAAATTCACTGGATAACGGATCAAAATAGCAAACATAACCCTGTAACATTTAGCTGTGATTATTTATAAAAATTGTGTTTGTGACGACTGGTCGGTTAAAAGCATTATAAAAATTCTCTCCGCGTACTCAAGTTGCACAGATCGCGACCAACGAGTTAAATTTCCTCTTCTCGTACGGTCAGATCGACGAGGGTTTTTATTAGCTAAACATTCAATGCAAGCGAGGCGAATCTTTTAAATAATAAATTCGACCATAAATAAATATTTTCTGGAGTCAATTTCTTCATTTTATTCGGAAGGTCAGCACTCTGACGCTTTAGTGCTCATAAAATGTCTCCCCAAATTGCTCAACATTCGACTCTAAAATGCAGTTGATGGTATTTTGACGGTGTTGACATTTTCAAGATGTTTATGATGTTATTTTCATCAATCAAATGAATTCTAAATGATAAACCTACCGCAAACACACATCTCTATAGCAATGGTCTCGGATTTTCCCAACAGCGTTTGAATTCAACAACCGCAGCAAGAGCGAGCCAAAAAATTGAAGAGAAGTAAACAGATATTCAGCATTGCAGACGTTCGTGCGAGAGGTCGGCGCCGGGAACGTCGACTTCTCGAACGAGTAAGGATGTGATGTAGGGAAGAAAATTTTGTGGTATAGTTAATGGCAAGGACTGGAAACTAAACTCACACCTGCCACGTCCAACGTGTCATGCTGACTTAGCGAAGGGTAGAAAAAGAGATAACCAGAAGAGGCGCTAATTCTCCATCATTGACTAGAACCGACAGGATCTCCCAAATGAAACTCTGTTTTATTCAGATCCCCATAGGAACGCTTCAAGTCAATAAAATTAAGCAAAGTATATTATTCTTCGACGGATCGTACTTATAGAGCAAAAATATTACAACAAAGCTCATGTGTTACTGGCTTATAAAACTAATCAATAATCGCATGCAATGAACTCTGTGTGCAGTTCCCAGGGTTCTGTTCGAGGGTTTCCATTCAATGAGACGGCCAGTCAGGCCTCAATTACTGAGCGCGTAATTGCCGGTGCGCTCTCATGCTCAGGTCTGCTAGGCCACTGGCCTGGCACTCCATTTCTCACTTGGTTGAGTGACATTGAAAACACTTTCTTTGTAAAATGCAGTTTCTTACATCTGATGCTCATATTAAGGTTCATTGAAAGCTAAGATAGAACTGTTGAACGATTAAATTCAATGTTCAGTATTAATTACGATAAAATCAAAGTTCAGGCCGAAAAAGCCCTATTTGCAGAACAGATATTCAGGCGAGAACGAACCGGACGCATAGGAAAAATATCAATTTTATGCCGGTAATCTATTCCGAAACCTGCGTAGAATCAACATTAGTTTTACAGCGGATCAGGAAAATGTTTGTTCCAGACGTCCCTCGAGTCAGACACGTATTCAGCCAAAACCTGTGCACCACCAAATTTGGCAGGACGCGCAGCGTAGTCTGACATGAGCGAGCGCCCAGCTAGGGGCGCGTCTCGTCAGGTGCGAGTGTCTTTATGAGTCCTAACGAGAGTGTGGTAACCGCTGAATGTCATTAGCATGCATTACCATACATCAGCGCCAACACTCGTAATAACGATGTATGACTTGCACAGCTACTGCTGCCTCGACGTCGCCTAGAAATTGTCGTCTCGCTCCCGACACTGACACAGTTGTGCTGTTTTAGCGCTCGGTCGCTAAAATGCGGAGCAGTTGTACCTGGCATATTGAAACAAGAGCTATAATTCTATTAAACCACGAAAGAAGTTCATGTCAGAAACCGTTTTACGATTCCTAACAATTTGAAAGACTTTATAAGAAGGTAATTTTGATTGCTATAATTCTACACAATAATTCCATCCGTAAAATGTAATTACAAGACCTATTCTCTGGGCATTGGATATTCTGTAATTTAGTTGTGTAAAACCTAATGTGTAAGTAGAGGAATCGGCATGACTAATTATTTCTCAGAAATTCATGCCTACACGCTTCGAGTCGACGGCTCCAGAAGTCCAAAAAGTGGCGCACTGATTTGAAATGAATCTTACCGCAAGCCTGGAGCTATACTTTCTCTGTCCGTCAACCTTTCTAGAAGTTATATCCTCAGCATGCAAATAAGCATCGCATGAATTACCAGGCCCACTAATCGCCCTTGCCAGGCTTGAGGTGTACCACTAATCACAGAGGCCACCGCAGATCCAACACGGATATGGTCCTCTTATCTGCAATCATCGTGTCTGGCCCAGAACTGGAAGCTCCTTGGGCACTCAAATGCCGAGCCAATTATCTATTTTTGAGCCGTAATTCTTCCGGCATCTCGACTTCGGCTACCTTTCGCATTCGTTTTTGAGAAACACAAATCGCTTGGCAGATATTTCAGCTAGGTGAAAAAGCGAACTACACCCACGGTACACATTGATGGTATCTTCGTGTTGAGGAGAACGCGGTTTTAGATAAGTTGTTCCGAGACCGAATTCGTAAAAAAAATTTAACATATTTTTCATATGGGAGCTCTCATCTCGAGCCTATGAAACTTCATTTAGCAATACAGCAATAGAACAATATAATCTGAGAATTATTAGCATAAATTGTTGATTGTAATTTCAATATGCTGAAACAAAAACGGGTTCGGGAAGTCACTACTGAACTTCAAGCATGCGTTGTATTTATTCAGTGAAATAAGGAGCGACTAGCTTCTAAGGCAAGGATCGTTGATCGAACCTTTCAGCTAATTTGCAACGTATGCTAACTACTATACAGTGTAACCATGCAAAATATTGAGTCTTCTCAACACGCTCGAGAAATTCTTTAAGTGATTAGAGTCTTTCAGGGAGAATTTGTCCCTTCTCCTTGAGACACGATCGAGTTTCAAATTGATATTCACCCCAAGCGATTCAATTTCGAAAAATACCCGTTCTTTACTTGTCAATCATAAGAAAGCAATTTATAGATTTTTTAGGAAAAAATTTTTTGCCAAAGCAATTAATTGATAGAGTTTCAAACCATAAAAATTTGAAATTTCAGAGACACATTTAGCGCAGGACTACAGAGGTACAGTACCATTGACATTAGAATACAACACTACAACCGTTCTAGGAAGAGCTGCAGAAGCTGAGCGTTGAGCTAAGTAAGATATAAACCCTACACACTCTTTAAATGCCAGAAAATGCATGCATGAGCAAATGTCCTCCTGATCCATAAAATGATCCCGTTCGAAATACCAACTTTTCAGACCGAAGGACAAATAAAAACAAGAAAATTAACTTGCTGATGCCTAAGGCAGTTAAAATAGCAGTAACGTACACTCACCGCAATTTTGCAAAAAAAAATAATACTTCTAACATACGTAACGGATGAAATGCAAAGCTTTTAATTTTAAGCACTTCTTTTAAAAGGGGACGAAAATTAGTTAATTTGATAACTACACCTTTGTTTCTTATGAAACACATTCCAAGTAAAATTGAAGATGAAATTCATTTAAAACAATCTCCGATATCAAAAAATGAACGATTCTTAAGCAGGTTCCTTCATCAAATCTAGAACAAAAGTTGAACTCGTCTGTACAGCGTTTAAATTACTCATCCGGTACAATCACATAACTTTCTACTGTGATGTTCTGAAAACCGATAACTTACCCATTGTGTTGGTACAGTTGGAACTGGTGTGAAATGAAGTTACAACTTTGAATGTTCCATAACAAAATGCTAATTATACTCTAAGCCTCGAGTGAGTTATGATGAAACTAATTTTCCTCGGACCTCAGAAAGTTGTTAGTGTGACTTTGATGCGTTTTCGAAGAAAGCGAAATGGCGTTCTCACAGCATCATAATTATCCCAATTCTGAGAACATAGACTTCGCCAAGACCTGACGTGTGTTGCGTCAGTTCCTAGAAATTAAAAATTACCAGAGCAGCCCCACGATTAGGGTCGCTTAAATAACTGAATGATGTGACAGAACCACTGCTTGCTCGGAGTTGTGGAGAAAATTTGATCCTTGATCTACCATTGAACGTTAGAATTTTTCTCGTAACATGACACCCAAATCCCAATAACAGGTATACGTCAGTATTTATTGCCGTTGCCACGCAAAAGTTCCAGCAGTGGTTAATATTTTAGAGAAAGCCATATAGATGACTGACTTACACTGGAGTAATACCGACCTATGTTTCAGTCGTAAGACACCGAGACTACGTATATGGATGATAGAAAAGGAGAAACCAAGCTTTATTACCTAAAAAATGCGGACCGTTTACAGTGAAAACTCAAACACTGGGCTGAAGTTAGGTTGTTTGTCGTCTGCCAACCAGCAAATTCGAACTGAATCGAGACAAATAAAACTCGGATAGTTTAAACTAAGTACAAAATCGCAGCCTCTGAGAGACGCATCAGACGAACAGATTAGTCAATTTAACAACTTCTCAGAGGCGTGGAACTTCCCACTAGTGCACACCTCAGTTCAATTTATTATACAGTAACTAACGCTCCACCACATAATGTACTAAGAATATTATTATCGATGGCAAATACGTGCGACGTAACGGATCAATAAACGCTATTGGACTTGGGTTGCAAAGCCACTCGGCTTGCTCCCGCTGCCGTGTTCTTTTATACAAGTATCTTGACTCGTTCGTGTCTGCCATGTGTTCCTTTACATTGATGATATATTTTACAATCAAAATATTTTGAATTTACCTTGCCTCACTGCTCTCAATGGATTACTTGTCCTTCAGTGATTGGACACAGAGTTAGATAAGTTAGTTTATGACTCCTTAACCTCAAAAAAGGCGTTCCAAAGAGAGGAAGGATGAAAGCGCTGTTTAGTATGGAGTAAGAGAACGCGGAATCAGTGCACAAAGAGTGCTCCCACACAAAATCCCCTGCACACAGTCACAGTATGGCCATGAAACAAGATATAAGTTGAAGAAGAATGTCAGAGGAGCTGAAAAACAGGACTGCAATGAACCGGAAAAAAGATGGTCCTAATATAACAAAAAACATTTTATTTCAACAAAAAATCCTACAAGATACTCAGCGCGGGACCTCACACTTTTCCCCTGGGAGCGCTAATTCCTGTAGATTAAAAAATACACAAAGGATATTGAAATGATCGTAATGCCAAGTTTTATTGCCAAAATTGCCAACATTATTCAACAGATAGAATTTAGCAGTAAGCCCAGTCGCGAGAACTCTGAATTGCTCAGCTCATCCGGGAACTCAATGTATTCAGCCTAAAGCTACTTTGCAAGTTAATGTCATGACGGCTATCATAACGCTTGTAGTTTCAATAACAGCTAAATAAACTTATAATTTTATAAAAGCTGCAACTCGGGTAAAAAACAAAAAACGACAAAACGATTTACAGTAACCGAAAATTTTAATTTAAAAGTGACCCATACGTTTGGATCGACTCAATTTCATTATTTCAAAATTGAGATACTTCGGACAAAAATTTTGTCTCTGGTTCCTCCTTTTATAACCGTACCAAATACTACTTTTGAGAGTATCCAAAACGATAAAAATTAGCGATACCTAAAACTAGCCAAATGTTTCGTATGCATTCGATTATACTCTTCAGCAAATAATTGAAACGTCACCGCGTGAATACTACGGATAATGTCAATGAAAAGCAAGTTTTTACGCAGAGAAAAAGTGTGAACTTTAGCTCCGAAATAGACACGTGAAATTGAACAAAAAAACATTTACTCAACTGAATTACACCACACGCACGAAAATTGTCAAAATATTATAATAAAAATATTTTCAAAATTTTTATTGTTCCCTTCGATAATCAAGGAATAAATACTGGTGCGGATTAGCACTCCTGCAATAATTTACCATGCACATACCCAAGCTTCCTCCACTCGGTCTGAGGACGCTCACTTTCAACGCGGCGACCGAGCGGGCGCTGAGCTTTCTCTTGCAGCAGCACTGCCTGCGCCGCCTTCTACCGTCCGATGCACAGAAATATCGCCACCAGGCTAATGAATACAAATACAAAGTCAATGTGACAGCTGAGAGAAAATGAAAAAAATCATCTAAGAAGAGTAGATTAAGAGGAAAAGAAAAACAGTGGTTTTGTATAAACTGCGTTATCAAGTTTGTTTGAATATTTGAAAAAGTTTGAATAGGACGACTAATTTTCTCACGGACAAAAGCACCAATCTATCGGATGTCACTCACTTTGTTGACGAGCAGCAGATAATATATTACATGTCTCACATAAGAAATTTTACACGCATGCGACACCTGCAGCCGCAGTTATAGAATTGCATTATTAGTCCCGGCATTTTAGCTACATTACACTTCTAGAAAATAACGATTATATCTCCCTAAATTATTGTTTTAAACTATAATGAGGTAAATAATAACATGAGGTCGTACTCTTACGCTAAATAAATGGTACAAGAAGGGTAGCCAAAATTAATCTATTAACGTTTTGATGCCGATATGCACCTGTTAACGGTCGTTTTTGTACCTGGCTTAAAACTTCTCTTCGGGGCATATCTCCTGAAACACGAACTGTTTGTTATACTGTTGTGCCGATATTAGGAAATTATTCCCTACTCATGAGTGCATAGTCTCGAGTATTCCCCTATCCTTTGTGTCCTCTTCGTTCATGATTTTAAGAGGACCCCAATGTGATCATGCATGGTACACACAATCTATTCATGAGCAAGACAACTAAATATATTCCAGTGACCAATCTCGTGAAAACTGCAGACGCCGGTCTAAAAATGTTCCAGGCCCAACAAGTAAATTATTTTCACACCTTCCGTCACGATCAAAATCATGCCCCGACAAAATTTCCCGAAAGCGAAACATGCAAGAATGCGTGTTTCAAAGGGAGTCGAGCACGCAACACGGAGGTTCGGCTCTGAAAAAGTACCCACGCCAAGACGAGCAGCATGAGTCACCGAGGCACGGTGCATGGGACCAACAGAAACCTAAGAGAAACCTCGGTGTCTGGGCCCTCGTGGATTGTTTCCAGCTTTTTTTCGGCGTCTAGGCAGAGGGATGCATTAAGGAAAGGAAAGTGGAATGGCGGGGTACAACGAGCGAGTCGTTACCGAGTTCAATGGAACGTGTAAGTGATCAATGGTGGAACGAAAGAGAAACTTACCCTGTAATGTTAGTAAAGAATTTCGCTTCAGTATTGAGGTTTATGACGCAGGGCAAAGATCATGATTAGAAATCTTAGAGGCGCTATCCGTCAGGCACACATTCATCAGAAAGAAGTTGCCGTAAAAATATCTCAAGTATTGTTTTTACATTTGAAATAAGAAAGAAAGATTCGTCAGCTAGAAAAAAGTATCACAGACTAGAGAAGTTATTTTAAGCCTTCTAACCACAACAAACGTGTTTCCAAGGGAGGAAGGCACCATTTTGTATGGAACTAAGGTAACAGTAATTTATTAATGGGTTGATTATAAGTTAGTTTCGGCAACCCATACTACAACAAAAATGTTCAAAGAAACGAAGTATGAAGGCACCATTTAGTGTGGAGTTGGAGGGGCGCGGAATCTATGCGCAAGGTAGGTTCCGCACAGAATCCCCTATACATAGGAACAATATATTGAGAAGGAAAATTGACAGTATTTTGAAAAGAAAAACAGTATATTGAGAAGGAAAGCAAGACAAAAGTTAAAGAAGAAAGTTAAAGGTACTGAAAAACCAGTCAGCAGTGAGCCGAAGAAAGACGACCACGAAAGATGCCTCTTAACGAAACAAAAAACAATTAATTTTAACAAAAAGAAAGCCTACCTAACTCTTTGCTTGAAACCTCACATTTTTCCCCTAGAGCCAATTCCCATAGATACAATAGTTGCACCCCCCTGCAGGGAGAGAACGAAGTATCTAGCACACGGTGTGTATCCACCTAGTGCATAGAAACACCAATATTGGAGATCTTCATGAAACAAAATAGAAGTTGAGGAACAAAAAGTAGTGTTTAAAAAAAAGGACAGTAGTGAAATGAAAAAATAAGGCACACAAGATTAGATTATAAGTTAGTTTAAGCCTCCCTAACCGCTGCAAAAATAGAGCGTATCGAAGAGAGGAAGGAGGAAAGCACCATTTAGTATGGAGATAAGAAAATGAGGAATCTATTCAGAAAAGGCATAGAAACAGTAAGATTGGAAAGAAGTTCATGAAATAAGATAAAAGTTGAAGAAAAAAGTCAAAGGTGCTGAAAAATAGGACAGTAGTGAACCGAAAAAGGTGGTCCTTAACATAACAAAAAAACATTTTATTTCAACAAAAAGAAGGCCTACCTAACTCTCAGCTCGGGCCCTCACATTTTTCCCCTGGGAGCGCTAATTCCCATAGATACAATAGTTGTATCCCCTGAGGGGAATAAGGCACACAATGAAACAAAAATAAACATTCTATTTCGACAAAAGGAAGGCTTATCTAACCTTCAATTTGAAACCACATCTTTACCCAGGGGATGTTAGTTCCCATAGGCATAAATAGATTTTCTCTTAGGATGTTATCTCCTTCCTCGAAATAGCTAAATAATTAAGATCCTGAATAAAAAATCACCAAGGCACATTGGAACTGATGAATATTAAACAAAATTAACGTAAGATTGAAATGAGAAAACATACAATAACTGGCTGTAAAATCACAACCCTAAGTTCCCCTCAAATAATTTTTGAATTTTCATTTCATCTTATATAGACAGCCTGTTCATAATATTTAGTTACGTCAACAAAATTTGTCGAGGAATTAAAATAAAATATCACATCCGAACGAAAGTATGCGATTAAAGGGATTTTTTTTAAATGACAAGCGAGATATTCATATTGACATGCCAGACAAAGTGAAACTTTAAACAAATTAAATTTTTTTAAAGAAACAGCAATGTCAAAACAAAGAGCGGTAACATATCTCTCCGCAACGTTATGCGCCCTGGATTTAGCCACTGGCGACATTCTGCAGGACCGCATTGGTTGACCAAGAGAACTTGTCTACTGCTCCGGCAAAAAAAAAAGTCCAGTCAGCTGCGACTAAAAGGGAAAGTGTAGCCAAGTTACGAAGACCCACAGCGTAAGATGGATGGGTGAAAGTAGGGCGAAAATGAAGAAAATATGGGTGAACGAATCTCTGCACCTAATCAGTGGTATTTAGATGGGCAATTGAGTCAAATGAAATTACTGCCGTAGCAACATAGTGGTGCATACGAGGATGCAGTCACAGTCCATGCTTAGATAATACTTGCAATGATATGCATTTTCTTGTACTTCTAGCAAGAATGTACCACGAAATTAGATAATAAAAAATTGATTAGGGTACCATGCTCGAAACAAATTTACAAAATTATAAGAAAGCAATCAAACAGGATGTCATAGTTTGTTTAGTGTACAATAATTACTTGTCGTCATACACAGCTACAGATTGAGCGTTATTTGAGTTATGAAGACGGTGCGTTTTCTGAATCATTCCAGGCAGATTAGCTTAAGTTCCTTGTTAGCTTAAGCCTCCTTAAACACAATAAAAGTGTTCCATAGAGAGGAAGGAGGAAGGCACCGTTTGGTATGGAATTAAAGAAACCGGGAATCTATTCACGAGGTGTGTTCACAAAAAAAATAGACGCATATATAGAATAAGTTTTAAAAAATGTTGATGAAACGAGATAAAATTTGAAGATGCAAAATAAAAGTGCTAAAAAAAGAATAATGAACCGAAGCAATATGGCTTTAACAACACAAAAACCTGTTCGATTTTGAAAAAGAAACGGCCTATCTATATTTTAGCTTAGATTAGATATTAGCTCAAGCCTCTCTAATCACAACAAAGACGTTCCAAAGAGAGGAAGGTTGAGGGCACCATTTAGTATGGAGTTAAGGGAACGAGGAATCTACCCAGAAGGTGCACAGAAACAGAAAATTTAGGAAGAAGTTTATGAAACAAGATAAAAGTTCAAGAAGAAAGTAGTAGGTGCTGAAAAACAGGACAACAGTGAACCGAAGAAAGATGGTCCAAAAATCAAAAATCAAAAAACAAAAATCTCTTACTACAACATAACGAAAATCCACTTCTCAGCTCGGGGCCTCACGTTTTCCCCAGGCAGTGCTAATTCCCATAGATACTGTAGTTGTATCCCCCTGAGGGCCACTGAGAAGTTGTATCCCCCTGAGGGGTTCCCCCCGGTAAATTTTTTAGAACTAAGGACTGTAACCCTTTTAAAAATGTTTTTTTTTAGATTTATGTACGATCCTACCCAAAAAATAGGCATTCCGCGGGCTGGATGCAACCGTTATCAGCTTGTACAGCTTTCTTGTGCTGCGACCACGTGGAGAGTACCTGTATACAAGTGGAGAGCTTTCTAAACATAACGCCATGGGCACTGGTGGTGGTATGGTTGTGTGTTGTCCTGGTGGCGGCATGGTTGTGTGTTGTCCTGGTGGCGGCATTGTTGTGTGTTGTCCTGGTGGCGGCATTGTTGTGTGTTGTCCTGGTGGCGGCATTGTTGTGTGTTGTCCTGGTGGCGGCATTGTTGTGTGTTGTCCTGGTGGCGGCATTGTTGTGTGTTGTCCTGGTGGCGGCATTGTTGTGTGTTGTCCTGGTGGCGGCATTGTTGTGTGTTGTCCTGGTGGCGGCATTGTTGTGTGTTGTCCTGGTGGCGGCATTGTTGTGTGTTGTCCTGGTGGCGGCATTGTTGTGTGTTGTCCTGGTGGCGGCATTGTTGTGTTTGTCCTGGTGGCGGCATTGTTGTGTTTGTCCTGGTGGCGGCATGGTTCTGTGATGTCCTGGTGGCGGCATGGTTCTGTGGTGTCCTGGTGGCGGCATGGTTCTGTGGTGTCCTGGTGGCGGCATGGTTCTGTGGTGTCCTGGTGGCGGCATGGTTCTGTGGTGTCCTGGTGGCGGCATGGTTCTGTGGTGTCCTGGTGGCGGCATGGTTCTGTGGTGTCCTGGTGGCGGCATGGTTCTGTGGTGTCCTGGTGGCGGCATGGTTCTGTGGTGTCCTGGTGGCGGCATGGTTCTGTGGTGTCCTGGTGGCGGCATGGTTCTGTGGTGTCCTGGTGGCGGCATGGTTCTGTGGTGTCCTGGTGGTGGTGGTGGCATGGTTATATGGAGTCCCAGCGATTGTAGTGGCGATATTATGATGATAGGCAGGGTAAAAGTGTTACAGAGGTGGTCGTGGAAGAAGTAGCAGTGGTCGTAGAAGGAATACTAGTAGTCTAGTGAGGAATAACGATTAGAGAAAGCATACTAGTCAGGGATGAAAAATATAGATCTGGGTAGAAGTACTGGTTAAGAAGTGAATACTCGTCATGAGAGGAGCATTGGTCATGACAGGACCATTGGTCATGAGAGGAGCATTGGTCATGAGAGGAGCATTGGTCATGAGAGGAGCATTGGTCATGAGAGGAGCATTGGTCATGAGAGGAGCATTGGTCATGAGAGGAGCATTGGTCATGAGAGGAGCATTGGTCATGAGAGGAGCATTGGTCATGAGAGGAGCATTGGTCATGAGAGGAGCATTGGTCATGAGAGGAGCATTGGTCATGAGAGGAGCATTGGTCATGAGAGGAGCATTGGTCATGAGAGGAGCATTGGTCATGAGAGGAGCATTGGTCATGAGAGGAGCATTGGTCATGAGAGGAGCATTGGTCATGAGAGGAGCATTGGTCATGAGAGGAGCATTGGTCATGAGAGGAGCATTGGTCATGAGAGGAGCATTGGTCATGAGAGGAGCATTGGTCATGAGAAGAGCATTGGTCATGAGAAGAGCATTGGTCATGAGAAGAGCATTGGTCATGAGAAGAGCATTGGTCATGAGAAGAGCATTGGTCATGAGAGGAGCATTGGTCATGAGAGGAGCATTGGTCATGAGAGGAGCATTGGTCATGAGAGGAGCATTGGTCATGAAAGGAGCATTGGTCATGAAAGGAGCATTGGTCATGAAAGGAGCATTGGTCATGAAAGGAGCATTGGTCATGAGAGGAGCATTGGTCATGAGAGGAACATTGGTCATGAGAGGAGCATTGGTCATGAGAGGAGCTTTGGTCATGAGAGGAGCATTGGTCATGAGAGGAGCATTGGTCATGAGAGGAGCATTGGTCATGAGAGGAACATTGGTCATGAAAGGAGCATTGGTCATGAGAGGAGCATTGGTCATGAGAGGAACATTGGTCATGAGAGGAGCATTGGTCATGAGAGGAGCTTTGGTCATGAGAGGAGCATTGGTCATGAGAGGAGCTTTGGTCATGAGAGGAGCATTGGTCATGAGAGGAGCATTGGTCATGAGAGGAACATTGGTCATGAAAGGAGCATTGGTCATGAGAGGAGCATTGGTCATGAGAGGAGCTTTGGTCATGAGAGGAGCATTGGTCATGAGAGGAGCATTGGTCATGAGAGGAACATTGGTCATGAAAGGAGCATTGGTCATGAAAGGAGTATTGGTCATGAAAGGGGCAGTAGCAATGGAAGGTTTTCAAGTCGCCCAACATTGCACCACACTGCAGGCACGACCGCTATAACGTAACAATAATCGCTGAAATTGAAAGTGTTCTCTTACTTTTTTCTTCCTCTGAAGCAGCAGGAGCGCAGTCAGCATCGAATGGTAAGATACAACGAAGACTTCACCTAACGTCAACTGAAAGCTCTCGATAGCATCAACCATTTGGTTAGTTTTTTAATTAAGGCTCTCGAGATAACCGAACATCTTTTTCTTCTTCCCCGGTCATTACTACCAGTGAAAGTGTATCGATAGCGCAACTTGATTAAGACCAAGCGGAAGTGGAAGATGTTTGAATTTTAGTTAAATTTACGAAATCAAGTGTCAACATTTCCCTTAAAATCACCGAGTAACCACCTACATAAACAAGAATGCAAGTGCACATCGCTGTAAACCTGTGTTCCAATGATGAATTTCCTAATCCCATTCGTAAGCGTCTTTCATTCGATTGGAGACCTCGTTAATGAACTAATTAACAAATATTTCGTCGAGTTAATCCTAATCCTTACACGTGAATTTTTCAAAGAGGTAACAAAAATAAATGCACGAGTATTTCGAAATTTGTTCAGATTAGGTTAGGTTATTAGTTAGTTTAAGCCTCCCTTTTCGCAACAAAGGCGATCCAAAGAGAGGAAGGAAGATTAGATTAGATTATATGTTAGTTTAATCCTCCCTAACCGCTACAAAAAAAAAGAGCGTATCAAAGAGAGGAAGGAGGAAGGCACCATTTAGTATGGAGTTAAGGGAATGCGGAATCTATGCAGAAAAGGCATAGAAACAGAAAGATGAGAAAGAAGTTCATGAAACAAAATCAAAGTTGAAGAAGAAAGCAGTAGGTGGTGAAAAAACAGGACAGCAGTGAACCGCAAAAAACGGTCCGTAACAAAACAAAAATCTATTCTATTTTTACAAAAAGAGAGTATATTTAACCTTTAGCTCGGGTCCTCACATAGTCCCCCTAGGAGCGTTAATTCCCATAGATACAATAGTTGTATCCTCCTGAGGGAACGAAATTGGTTCAAAGATGTAAAATTTACTGTTTCTTTAAGCCTCTTTCCTTCAACAGAGCTGTTACTTTCCTTCACAGAGCTGGCCGAGCTTCTACAGAGCTGGCCCAAATCTTTTAACGAGCTTCAACACGAAACCAGAGGTGAATCCCCGACGAAAAACGCAAGAATCCAACAGGAAAATAACGAAGCACGCAATACGAGTTTCCGAAAGGTCGACTCCCCAAACTCGCCGTCGTCAAAACGAGCACCGTTGGAACGAGTTGACGAGAGGAGATTTTACCTCCACCAAACATCAACCTTCGACCTTTGCTAACATCCTCATCAGGATGTTGGCCTTCAATCAATACCTATTCTTAATCATTTACTACCCATTGTATATTCATAAGCCTCCACGAAATGCACATGTCTCACCTATAATGGCATGTCCATTACATTGTTTTGTGTAATATTGATTTACTGCCTTAAGTCTCCAAATGACGGTTTGACTTTTCTCCGACACTTGCAATTCGCAAATCATTGCATCACTCTTTACCCTTTACAAATTATCGATCATTTGTTGATCAATATTTTCCTGCAAATCCCTGGCTTTGTTTAAAATCATAATTCCAAACGCCATCCATGAAAGACCATTCCATTTGATCGAAAAGACATGACATGTAATCAAACTTTAAACGTCTAAGCATGGTCTTCACATCGTAGTTCAAGTATGCAGAAAAGTTATTTGCATTCAATTTCTACGTAATTAACAATGACAAACATTTTCATGAGACCAAAAAAGAGAGATTTCAACGAATGTACATGTGTCAGGAGGGATTGGATCGTGGTTGATTTGCATAGGGGCCTTATTCAGCACATATTATGAATTTTTGAAACAGGATGTTGATGTGAATATGGCTCGTCTCTATCTCGTCCAACATGTAGGTTCCTTCCAAACTAGCCTGAAATTGTTTTTTTCGATGTTTCATATTCGTGCTAAATATACTCAAGCATTTCGCTTAGTTGGGCCAACAAGGATGTATGTTATCAGCATGATGTTGCACAAGTACGACTCGATTACGATTAATGATCTAGCGCGGATCTTCTACCTAAATGGGAGACAGGAACAGGTCGGCGAGCATTGGATCCTTGGCGCCACAATGTCCTGGCATTGAATCCGAGTTAAGTGACTAACGCATTTACCAAAACTGATCACAATCTACCAACGCCCAATGCATGCTGCCCCAGACGCACCCCCTGAATACCTGACTGCACCTCAAAAAATGAAGAACTTTGTATGTTATAGCTTTAGTTTGCCCATTAAAGCTTACGTCTTTTAAAAATGCACGACACTGGAGCCCGCCCTGCTGTCATCTTGGACAAATTTGCATATTCCGGCTTGTGATTACACCCGCAAGGCCTTAATATTACACCCTCAATGTCGACAAAATAATTGCACTCGCTCGGGATGAAATACTGGATGTCTTATTTCTTGGAACATTTATGAAGGGAATGAAGAATTTTTACACATTTTCAGTTTTTTAAAACGTTCCTTCAACCAAGATTTCAAAAATATTACAGAAAATTAAAAAGCTAGCGAGGATTTTCAAAACTGGTTCTACATTGCAGCTGCCATATTTAATAGTGAATTGATGTTTTCATGCTAAAAATTTTATATTGGAACATTATGTTACACCTGTGAGAACGCTAATTCTTGGAGACTTGTAGACGCTGCACGTGACTCTGGACATAATTTGTGGTAAATTAGATTATAAGTTAGTTTAAGACCCCCAAACATCAACAACAAAGATGTTCCAAAGGAAGGAAGGAGGAAGACATCATTTAGAATGAAATTAGCGGAAGGAGGAATTTATATTTGTACACGAGGTGTGTCCCCCCCACCCTGCGTACAGAAACAGTAAGATTGAAAGAAATTCATGAAACAAATTCAAATCCAAAGAAAATGATAATAGGTATTGAAAAAAGAGAGCAGAGAATAATAAAAAAATTTTATAAGAGTGAAAAATAGTGCTGCAGCCCATACTCTAACCTCGGAGAGCCAACTATCAGAGATTAAAACGTTGTACACTCTGAAATGGCTAAATAGAGACACCCATTTAAATGGAAACATCCGTTCAAATAGTGACGTCTATCTAAATTAACAAATAACTAAACATCGGTTTCCACGGTCCACAACATTTTAGTTATTTTTGCTTAAATCAATCGAAGATGCAACGAAAAGTAGATTTTTATCAATAAGAAGTACGAAAGCGAATTGAAATATCGAAGTCACGCAGCCACCCAGTCCCGTCAGCGTCTGAGTGAATGAAGTAGCCAGCGAGCAGGCCAGGTTCCCACGGAACGTGCGTCCAGTAATGGCCAACACCTGAAAATCAAATTCACAATTTCGTTGCGAATTGGGTGTGTGAAGGGAACCTTTGCAAGGATTTTCTAAAGTTATTGAAGTAAGAACATGTATTGGTCATTGGGGAATTTCTTAGCGCTGGAAAAATCAGATTTATTGTAAGCAACATGGGTGAGGGTTGAGAAAACTTGTTTCACCATTGTAGTCAGGAACATCATACCCTATTCAGGATTCAACACCTGACGGAAACTACAGGAAAACCATTCAGAATTTAACGGATATTACAGAAAACCCATTCAAAATTTGACTGATATTACAGAAAACCCATTCAAAATTTGACGGATATTACAGAAAACCCATTCAAAATTCGACGGATATAACAGAAATCTTATTCAAAATTGTACGGATATTACAGAAAACCCATTCAAAATTGTACGGAGATTACAGGAAACCCATTCAAAATTGTACGGATATTACAGAAAACCCATTCAAAATTGTACGGATATTACAGAAAACCCATTCAAAATTGTACGGAGATTACAGGAAACCCATTCAAAATTTTACGGATATTACAGAAAACCCATTCAAAATTGTACGGATATTACAGAAAACCCATTCAAAATTGTACGGAGATTACAGGAAACCCATTCAAAATTTTACGGAGATTACAGGAAACCCATTCAAAATTGTACGGATATTACAGAAAACCCATTCAAAATTGTACGGATATTACAGAAAACCCATTCAAAATTGTACGGAGATTACAGAAAACCAATTCAAAATTTAACGGATATTACAGAAAACCCATTCAAAATTCAACGGATATTACAGAAAACCCATTCAAAATTTGACGGATATTAACAAAACCCATTCAAAATTTGACTGATATTACAGAAAACCCATTCAAAATTTGACGGATATTAACAAAACCCATTCAAAATTTGACTGATATTACAGAAAACCCATTCAAAATTGAACGGATATTACAGAAAACCCATTCAAAATCGTACGGATATTACAGAAAACCCATTCAAAATTGTACGGATATTACAGAAAACCCATTCAAAATTTGACGGATATTACAGAAGACCCATTCAAAATTTAACGGATATTACAGAAAACCCATTCAAAATTATTCGGACATTACAGAAATCCCTTTCAAAATTTAACGGACATTACAGGAAACCCATTAAAAATTGTACGGACATTACAGGAAGCCCATTAAAAATGAACGGATATTATAGAAAACCCATTTAAAATTTAATAGGTGCAGCATCCCATAAAGTGTAAAAACCTCAACCACGATGGGTCCAGCCTGCTGCAGCTAGCGAAAAGCGCGCCACGTCTGAAGACACTGTCGTAGCTCAGTGCACTTGAATAAAATATATCCAAATTGATCAACAAAAGAACACGTTTTATTGCAAGCAGATGCTAAAATTTTATAACGATGCACAGGAAGAAAATATTTATGCAGGGCAGCATTTAGAGCCTGTAAAATCGTTGGCGAACACACATCGGTTCAATTTTTAATACGTAAAGATTTTTGGTTACAACGCTTAATCTAAAACAAACCTCAAGATGTCAACACGTGCTGCCAACGCCCAAAAAACCTGAAAATCCTTCGATTTTTTGTCTCTTTATTTCACTTCTTGAAATAAATGATAAATAATGAACGATATCTCATCAAATTCGTGCGTTTATCGGTCAAACCTGACGGCTCAGTCGTGACGATGTGTAAAGGCTACTCCCAGCTCCGACCTTGCACAGGTTCAGTTTATTTTGAAATCTTCCAGTAAGATGAAGCGGTCTATGCTGTTGATCAGCCCTGATTTGGTTCTCCCCACAATACTGGGCCGATACGCAGCGCGGAGAACATTTTTCTTAAATATTTTTCTAGTTCTGGGCATAAACTTTTTCGTGTATTTTTCTCCCTCTTGCGATAAAAAATGAACTTTAAGGAAATATCGTTCAGGAAATCAATCGAAAAAAAAATTAAATAGAAACCAGGAAACTTGATGTGCGAAGTCTACTGGAACAAACTTCATTTAAGGGGACGGTTCGGGGTTAAAAAAAAATCTGTAAGTTCTCGGTGGATTTTTCTGAGATATCTACCGTCGATGTAAATTGTTATTAATAACTTTTTTGATTTGTGCGAATTTTTCGTAACCATACGTGAATAAGATATTTTTTAAAAAACATGAAAAAACATGTGTTGCGGAAAATCCTACTCCTCCTACAATTTTCAACTCACAGAACTCAGAAAATATTCTCTAGATAGCAAATTGTCTTGTCTAGAGATCCGGTGCAAAAGTTTTTTGATTATATGATTTTTTGAATTTTGAGAACTTTTTTCACTAAAAATGACCTCTTTTTCCACTTTTTTGAATAATTTGCTTCTAATTTCCAAGGTGAATTGAAATTTAAAAAACTTTTGCACCGGATCTATTTTCCTTTTCAATCGCTATTGATTGGTATGCTTGCCATCTCTGTACCTTCAAAACTGTGGGAGGAGTAGGTTTTCAAAAATCAAGAAGGTGAGTATTCAGAAAAGCCATTTTAAAAAATAAAAATTTTTCGTTCTGTACTAATTTTTTAATTGAGTCTTATCAGTGATTCTGTACCTTCTTATGTACCTTCAAAACAGTGGGTAAGGATCCATATCAAAAGTCAATAAATATCAGTTTCAGAACAGGGTTAATTTTTCAACAATTTTTTTTTTCCAATGCTGACTAAATTTTTTTTAAAAAACCTGTATTGCTTTGTAGCTCTTTTTAAGCCCTTTCGATTGATTTAATTGCCATTCCTGTAGCTTCAAAACTCCGGGAGGCGTTTATGTTTACATAGCCAGCTAATTAGCTGATGACTCAGCAACCGGACTCAAAACAAACACTCAATTACACCATCATAATTTATCACTGAGCGATAGGATGTTTCGTTAGAGTACAAAAGCATTTCAAGTTAGGCCATGAATGAACTCTCTTGCTATTCCAGTAGAGAAACACTCAATACTGGCTCGTAATGGGGGGGAAGAGGGAGGTCACCCATCCATTGGCGCACCCCAAGGTCACACTAGTGCGCGTCTTTTACCCCGTCCAGAAGACTAACCAATTGACGTACTTGAAAGCCAATTATATCGTTGGATGCGCAAGAAAAATCTCTATTAGAGGAGTTTATAAACTGAAAAATGACCATAATCTGAAAATAGACCCGAACCGTGCCCTTAAAACTCATCGGCGAAATTCATTGTTTAAAGCTTCCGACACTCATGAGAAAAATTCAGCACCAACTCAGCCCGTTTTTCTACTTACCCATCTTTGAAAATCGAGACGATTCAAAATTCAATGAAATTAACACTTCCAACCCAGCCCCGGCTTATTCTACTCACTTTTAATAATCATTATAGTGTTAACAATGATAATTTCCATTAGGTAAGTTATTTTAAACCTCCCTAATCGCAACCAAGGCGTTCCCCACAGAGGAAGGTGGAAGGCACCATTTAGTATGGAATTAAGGCAAGGTATACGCCCACACCCCTCTTTAACAAAGCAAGATTGAAAGAAGTTATGAAACAAGATGAAAGTTGAAGAGATTCAGAGTGGTTGAAAAAAGGGCAGCAGAGAACCAAAAAAGAAACTCCCGAACTAAATTTAAAAAACTGTTTCAACAAAAACAAGTCCTACTTTACCTTCAGCTAAGGGTTTAGCATTTTACACGTGGGAGCCGTATATATAACGCATACAATAGTTTATTTATAAGATCAGGTACCTGAAGAGCGATGAATCTTGCGAATTTATGCTTAAGCGTTATTGTGACATTCAAGTTAAACCTACGCCAGTTGCACGTGTGCTCTCTCTAACAGACAGAAGTCCGCTCTAGTTTGTGGCATCATGAGGCAAATCTTTGTTGACAGAGAGTGAGCTTCCGATAAAGTGTTCCGAGAGCAAAAGTTTTGTGCCTAGTTTCAGACAAAATGTTCCGTCTATATCCTCGAAGGAATAAATACTTTGTAAGATCTCACCGTTTTGCCTAAAACCGTTCATGGCGATTATTATTTTGTATTTTTACTCGGTCGCCAAAACTTTCGAGTTGCTGGCCAAGAAGTTGACGTCAAATGTTCTCATATTATGCAAATGTAAACATCATCGAAAGGTCAGGTCTAATTTAGTTACGCAGCAGTTATTAGCTGGAGCGAAATCTAATCCCTCCCTCTTGGGAAAACAATGCAGTTTAAAATATATACACTAGTCCACCTTGTACGGATTGACCGCGTAGGAAGCCACAACTCATCTCTAAAAAATGCTATAAAAGACGAGGTCTGCCGTATTCAAATGTTCGACCATACGTAAAAATATCATGATAAGAATCAATCGACGATAGACTGTGTTCGTGCATTTGCATTTGGAATAACACTAATCTAAGATCTCTATAGTTTATGGACAGGAGGAATCTCGAAGCTAAATAAATTTTCTGAACAGCTAAAAACTCGTCGCCTGAAGCGCAGGTCTCCCAGACACAAAAAAGTCTCGTAGTTATCCCCGTAACTTTAGTAGGACGGAATGGCTTTACCAAGCAGCAAGAAATAGAGCAAATATTCAAGCTTCTTGTTATTTATCATTACAAAATACAATGAACTACTAGGACCTAATTCCAATTTATTTAACACTTTGACTGCGACTACTAAATATTAGGTTCAACGCCAAACTCAAATTTAAAGTCAATTGTGGTAAATTATTTTGAAAATACCAAACATGAACTGGTTCGTGCCTTCATTTCGCACAGATTAAGTATTTGTGAAAATTGAATTTGCGACTAATGGTCGGTTAGCAGCATTATGAAAATTACCTCCGTGTACCACCGGTGGCGCACGTCGTAGTCAAAGTGTTAAAAGATGAATTTATCGATCTTTTCAAAGACAAAATGTCTCTTCATCCATTAGCAGTGCGTTTTAATGGACAAAACCAACCTACAGCTTACTGTTCTACTCACCGTATTCAACTTTACTCTCATTAAATTGGATACTTAAGCATGACAACCATATATGAAGATCAGATTACAGGATTATAAGTTAACTATGCATCCGTAAACGAGTTCCGTTATTTTTTAATTGTAAACTAACCTCACAAATTTGTTGAGGCCGTAATTTTTTCTTATTTTAATTTATTTAAAAACAAGTCTAGCAATTTAACGCATAATTGCGCAACTAACAAGCCAACGCGGAAATGCAGAAAACCAAATAGTTCATCTTCATCACAGCTAGCACAAGAGATTTTTGGGTAATTGCACACATTGATCAAGTGTGCACAATCTCCATAGGTCGATCAAGGTGGTGAGAGACCGCAATAGCTTCCGCTACAGAACCTGAACTCTTGGGTTATCAAATATAGTGACAATTCTGTGAACTTTCACTTATAAGATCAGGTACGAAAAGAACCTCAAATATACTGAAGTTAGCAACGATCGCAAAATGCATTATGAGGAAAAACTGGAACACTATTTTATCAAGAACTAAAAATAAACCTAAATTAGCACTATTACTAAAAACTTTCTCGACAAACATTGTTTTCCGAGCTGCACAAATTCAAGAACGTTGAAAAGCCACCCTCAGAAAACCTCGGCTTACTCTACTTATCACATAGGATGATTAAACTACAAAAATGCCGTCAACGATCTATGGATCACATGAAGCAAATATCATTCATTGGCGAGTAGTAATCGGATTTTAACTTTAGGAAAAGTATTCACAAAATTTTCAACCCTGACTGGATTGTGATCACAGATGAGCGCATTAATGGTTTGGGCAGTCACTGGAGGACTTCTCACAGGAGAAAAAATAGTACGAAGGTTATAACATGATCAATAAAACCCGCGATCGGAATATTTTGTGGTATGAAATTATTCTCAGGATAGAAACCGCTATTGACATAATGAAGTTTTGCTTCTTCAAAAGTCTAACGATAAATTTAACGGCAAAAATAGTCATTTTTAAAGGATTCATAATTCATAACATATTTTTTTAAGCGAAATGGAAGAGGCTTAAAACCTGTGTAAAAATATACGTTTCGACCTCAAAGAGTCATCTTCAGCATCTGAGCCAACATGAAATTGCACATGGCAACTTGGTAAAAAACAAATTTAGTATAATACTGACTGCATGCATAATATGCACTAGGAAGCAAGATTGAGTCATTTAAACCAGTTTTTCTTTGGTAATAAAAGAGATTCTGAAAAATGAAAATCTGTTCGACTAAACGTAACAGCAATTATCTAGAAGTCGTCCAAACGAACAGAAGGTTGCATTTCTCCGCGTGAGAGCGCACACCAAATTGCAAAAAGATGCAAGGGGGAAATTTTTAGAGAGTTTCTTCTCTCATGCTCTGCCATGGGAGTACGTAGAACCCTCTTGCAGAACTTAACGTACTCCGACGCATAACGTGTACAACATTTTTACGCGATACACGAGAGCATCGCCTTCGGAAGATCGTTATTGTAACCAAAGAGGGATTGAATTTCGTGGTTGTTGATTAGTGTGACGAACATTAATTTGCGTAAATTGTCTAGTTAAAAGCATAAGCAAAAATGTCTTGATTTATTCAACTTTTAGCCAGAATATGGCAGTATAAAAAATCTTCCCAACGAAAATTTGTCGAAGTTGTCGGTTAGACTGCAGATTTAAGGTTCAAAATTTTACTTATTAGACACTCAACGAGCTGACATGGTGAGCCATATTATTCAAAAACTGGTTTAAAAATAGAATTTATGAGCGATAAGTATTAAAAGTAGAATATGAATTTTAGACTCTAGCTAAGAACGTATTGACAATACTTATTTTAAAGAAGAAACTGTAAAAATTATCACAAAAAATGTACCCAACCCAATGAATGTTGCTTTATAAACAATCAAGCTTTGTAATTTAGTTTTATCGGGTAATGGATTCACGAAACTGTACACGATTATCTTTCAGAACTTCCATAGCGAACTTATATTAAATTGTTTAGCATTTCAATAAATCACGGAAAGGCAGCAGTGAGAGCTAGCGCGTATTAGTATAAAAGTATCGTCGATATAACGTCAGTAAAGTATGGGCTTTCATTCCATACGGCACACTTCTAACAATTTTTGTCCGTAGAATTATATTAACATATTTGTCGGGGTCGAACCCAAAGGGAGACCCATGCTTAATCCCTCAAACTGTTGACGAAAAATGTCATCGGAAGTAACGAATGAATTTATAATAGAAAACTGCAACAGAGTTTTGAACTGTGACCGAGGTACACCAATGACAAAATATCTTCGAGCAAAAAGGTAAACTAGACTTATTTCATTAGGCTCGTCCGGCGGAATATTAGTAAATAAATTTACATTGGATGATACCGTAAGAAGTTCACAAGCGTTATCAATAGAAACTACATCATCAACAGTGACCATTATAGCCTTTCTTTTTATCGAAAGATACTGATTCGATATTCAAAGAATAAAATCTAAGATGATGCGAAGATACATAAAAGGTCGTATAATGCAAGCATAGTACGAAAACCAAATAAGAGCATGAAACAGACACACTGGTTGTCTCACCATTAGAGCGCCACAAACTACACTTCTGTCGTAGGGAAGTAAAGTTGAACGTAGTATATCGCCATTGAAGGAGCCTAATTGGGCCGAATTTACGCGAAAACCGAAAGAAAATTATTCGACAGTGCGTCCAGAGATTGTGTGAATCAGAGCTAAGACAGATCGACGCCATGGAAAATATTAGAGTAAAGTCCTGTACATGTGAAATGCGCACTTGATGAATAGAGAATGCTTGCTTAAGCACGCGTACTTCATCTATACTCTGCAGTCAGCTTCTGTGTGACATGGACGATTTTACTGTCAAAGCTAGCGCACCTGAAGTGGAATATCCCAAAACATAACTTAAAGAGCATGAATGGTATTGCATAACAGGTTCACCGGGCCTCGTTCCCGTTCAACTGTCAGGAATATAAAGTATGCCAGCAATCCGAATATGATCGCAAGCAAGCGACCCCACCACCGTTTGAAGGATAAGTGATGGCGCATCCTGGGCCGCCTCGAGCGGGTGATAACATCGCAGACGTGAGAGGCTGCAGTTGGGCTGGTGGAAAATGCCCGATAACATGATCGTTATTTCCTAGAATGTTGCAACTAGGGTTGCGCACTCTGTGAACCGAGTCGAGATACTGCGTTGAACCTCGCTGCTTTTCTGACAGATGGCCTTAACTACAGTGTTTGGTGAAAATACGCTATCCATTTCTAAAGCAAAAATGTTCGATTCGAACTAAATACTTCCATTCCTACTCAATATTTTAACTCCCGACGGCATACAACATGATCATGGGAATTTCACGGCACCGGAGTTACGTTCATAATAATTTTTTCAAGACGAAAACACATTCTCTAACTTCCCGAAGTTTAAAATACCATGAAATCTCCACTAAGTAAAACTTTTCCTATGTATATGTGACATTTAAAATACCATTGTGTCAAAAATTACAGACTCAATGTATTTGAAATTCCATGTCAAAAACTACGCACTTGAATATTGCATATAAAGCGCCTAGACCAACTCAGTCGTGCGAAAAAACTCCGTGACTTGACGCTCATATACCCAGAAATTTTTCTCTGCTGTACTAAGATTGTTTAAAGTTTGTCTAAGATGTTAAAATGTGGCAAGGTATGCGAGAATTCTGTATCCAGAAAATACGGCATCTCTATTTAAAAAAGTACAACAAATTTCTTCAGCATAAATAGTGGCGAAACGCTCATTCCCTCCAAAAACAAGCATAATTGTAAACTATTCAATAATGAGCCAGTTAATTATCTCGCATGAATTTTCACATTAGCGTGATACTAAAAAGGAAAAATAATCACTTGATCAAGCCACTATTTTTCAAAAGCTATAAAAAATGCTAAAACTAAGCCATATTACACGACCAAATATTTTCCAATTCCAAACTGGCAAAATCGATCACTGATAGAGCCTCTATAAGGTAAAGTACACCAGAATAAATTGCAGGTGGATCGAGGGGAAAACATCCCGTGAGACGAGGAATTTACGCGCGCTGATCAGACCTTCACAGCGACGACTTCACTCAAGGATGAAGGATCAAAGATCACAGCTCGCATGGAAACTAGTCCACAAGAGTCATTGGGAAAAGATCAGCGGAGTAGAAAATATCGTGAGAAGAGAATGAATTAGACAAACGGTAAAATGAAAAAGAATGAAAAGTCGAGGAAACACGCATACAAGTTGTCCGTTAAAAAGTAGCCGATTTTAAAATGCAGTAGTTTGTAAACTATTTGGGCTAGAAGCCAAATATAGGTATCACAGAAAATCGCAATATTTAAAGTTTAATCGTAGTTCAATAATTTTGCCAATTTGGTACACCAGAAGGACAGAAACAAGAATTAACATGGTTAGGATTTAATTAACGATAATAAAACGAAATCAGTGAGAAAATTGAGACAGGTGAGACAGGGCCGAGACAGGTAAAGGCCGGCTGACATGTTCGGCTGAGAGACATTTAAGTGACTCTACTGTTCATTTTATTCTCAAACAAGAATTTCATTTGAAACCATATAAAATGCAATGTCATCAAGAAATCTTGCCGCAGGATAAAGATCGGAGGTCATTATTTTGCCGCAGAAAAAAATAACATGAGCAGTTCTGATCAAATATTGTTGGACGGCATGATTTTTTATGATGAATGTCACGTTCATTTGAAAGGTATGCCAAATAGACAAAATTATGGAAATGAAATAAAACGTTAAATACCGCTCTTTTCAATGCAACCTATTTCAGCCTTCTACCGCTAATATTTTGCAAACTGAAACGCTAAATCGACTACTTTTTTTGCGTACAAGAAATGACCAGCGACGTCTGTGAAGGCTACAAGTGAAACGGCCGCCATGTATGACGATCGCATGATAGCCGTGTGCAAAATTACACTCGCATCACGTGATATAATTCTTTATACATGTTGATGAGATCCAGAATGGATGTTTATTACTTATTACGACCAAACTATGAATCAAAGACGGGGAACGAATTACTCTCACGAAGAGTAGATTAGTTCAAGCCTTCCTAATTAACCAAAAGAAAGGGGATCCAAAGAGAGAACGGAGGAAAGCACTATTTAGTATGGAATTAAGTGAACGGGGAATCTTTGCACAAGGTGTATCCCCACCCTGCGCTTAGAAATAGTAATGTTGAAAATTTTATGAGCTAACATAAAAATTGAACAAAGAAGTAAAAGGCACCGAGAAATGGACAGCAGTGAACCGTAAAAAGGTGATCTGCGACAAAACAAAAAACCAATTCTACATCAACAGAAGGAAAGCATATCTAACCTTAAGTTCGGGACCTTACGTCTTCCTCCTGGAAGCGCTAATTTTCATAAATACAATAGTTGCATCTCTCTATGGAGATTCCGCGAGGGAATTCCCCCTTACGAAATCTTCAACTCGCAAGAACACAAGTCCAGCTATTGAAAAACACTTTGCATAAGCGATTCCTTTGAATAAAAGAGTTCAAACGCCTTTACGAGCTAAAAATGAAAGTTATTTTGGCTAATAACCTCGAGTAACTCAAAGTGGACGAAATCGTAGAAGCAGAGCTTGGGCATACCCGGGACTTACCAAGCGATTAATGGCGCTTGACTTGTTCAAATAGAGAGTTCGTATGGTAATACAATTGGTTTGTTTCTATGATTTTTTACACACAGAAATAGCAGTCAGTAAAACCTCGAGTTAACGATTTTACTTCATTTGATAGCTTTCAAATCCACTGTTACAATCTTCTGTGCAAGAAACACGTTCCACCCAGCATGACACGAGCAATACCCCACACCCGTACTCGAGCATACTTATCAGGGCAGAAGTTTGCAAGGTGTGCATCGAGCACAATCTCCTGCCTATTGTGATCTTGAGACAAATTAGGGCTGCATTATGTTACTTCTTCCCGTTATTTTTTCACAAAAACATCATAATGAGCAAATAGTAAATGAGCAATTATTCTTATTTTCGAACTTGCTGCATTGAAAGAACTGAAAACAGCTAATAGCAAAACTTAAATCCAGCTTTTAATATTTTTCACTTTCCGTACGTCTTGAAGCATTTTTTTTAAACGTTGCGAAGTGTTTCTTGCTCTTAATCAGGATGCACAATAATTTTTGCAAAAATTTACCGCCTCGCAGTTGATTTACTTAAAAATTAAGCATTTTGGAATTTACGAACGTATACCACCTATTTTCCATTAAATGGAGTTAAAATCTAAACCTATACCCGCCCTCTAGTAAAACAATACCTTGTCAAGTGCTTGGTTGTTTGTATGCAAGAACTTTTTTGTGTCTCGTTAAAATTGATCTTTTGCTCTGAATGATTGAGGCAGAACGGCTGTATGGTAGCGCATAGACCTTCGAAATATCCTCGTACAGGGAAAGATATCAACAAATATTGGACCCCAGACGAAAACAATTTACTCATGCAGGAGATTTTGACTACTGCTAATAAAATGAAAGAGGACAAGAACATAAAAAACCGAAGCCTCTTAAAATAAAGTATAAAACATTAAGCTTTCAAACGTTCAACAATCCCAAGCAGCTGCTGCTCACAAGGTTAGCAGAAATAAATATAAGACTGAATCGAAACTCTCCAGGGAGCTCAACATGCGAGTGCAGCATACGCTTATAAACGCTCTTGTTGCCAGTGCGGCAACAAGAGCTATTGTTTCCCACCAGCTCGAAGAAATCCAGTGCTTTTATTCCCTCCATTTCCTCGACGTTCGTGTGCAAGAGTAATAACAGAGTCATTAGGCGAGACTCTGATCATCACCAACACTAGTACCTACCAACAATTAAAGACACTATTGTGCTGACACACTACGTTGCGACGTGCGTAGCGGCGCTCGTTTACGGGCCGTCAACTAACAAAACGTCTCAACTATACCAGGCGCCGACTCGCTGCCGAGCATTTTGTTTGAAGTCTCATTTCTTCGGCATCACAAATATAAGATGACGTAGAGAGATGTCGTTTTGACTGCGCCGAACGACTATTTTGGCTGCACCGAACAGTCGTTTTTGGTGCACCGAATGGCCATTTTGGCTGCACCGAACAGTCGTTTTTGGCTGCACCGAACAGTCGTTTTTGGTGCACCGAACGGCCATTTTGGCCGAACCGAACAGTCGTTTTGAGAGCATCGAACAGTCGTTTTGAGAGCATCGAACAGTCGTTTTGAGAGCATCGAACAGTCGTTTTGAGAGCATCGAACAGTCGTTTTGAGAGCATCGAACAGTCGTTTTGAGAGCATCGAACAGTCGTTTTGAGAGCATCGAACAGTCGTTTTGAGAGCATCGAACAGTCGTTTTGAGAGCATCGAACAGTCGTTTTGAGAGCATCGAACAGTCGTTTTGACAGCATCGAACAGTCGTTTTGACAGCATCGAACAGTCGTTTTGACAGCATCGAACAGTCGTTTTGACAGCATCGAACAGTCGTTTTGACAGCATCGAACAGTCGTTTTGACAGCATCGAACAGTCGTTTTGACAGCATCGAACAGTCGTTTTGACAGCATCGAACAGTCGTTTTGACAGCATCGAACAGTCGTTTTGACAGCATCGAACAGTCGTTTTGACAGCATCGAACAGTCGTTTTGACAGCATCGAACAGTCGTTGTGGGTGCATCGAACAGCCGTTTTGGCCGCATCGAACAGCCGTTTTGGCCGCATCGAACAGCTGTTTTGGCCGCATCGAACAGCCGTTTTGGTCGCATCGAACAGCCGTTTTGGCAGCATCTAACAGCCGTTTTAGCAGCATCTAACAGCCGTTTTGGCAGCATCGAACAGCCGTTTTGGCAGCATCGAACAGCCGTTTTGGCAGCATCGAACAGCCGTTTTGGCAGCATCGAACAGCCGTTTTGGCAGCATCGAACAGCCGTTTTGGCAGTACCAGGCGGCCGTGTTGGCCACATCGAACAGACGTTTTGGCAGCGCCACACACAAGCGCTAACGTGACTCCCGCGTCATGAACCCTCCCCATCAGCCCGGGCAGCGCAGGCGAGAGCGCACGCAATGCGGGTCGCGGCATTGCAGGTCATCCTGTGCTGTCATACCTCGTACGTGAGGCCCAGACTTGCGACACGTCGTGTTCATAATACCGTATCACTCCGCCTTCTTTTTACGGACTAAGCCGGTACGACAAAGTTGTAAGAATTTAGGGTGATTCACGGGAGGTCTCGCTTCGAATTTCTGCCAAGATGTGACAGATTTTAAACGACAAATGACCAACAATAAGAGATTAATATTTGTACCATGAATAGCTGCGTGCATACCATTCATTATAATATAAACTATCAAAAATTAAGAATTGCGACGAAATCCTTTGCAGCTCTTAAAAATCCACTGTAGAAACTTCGACCTCGGGGGTTTACAAATATTCTGTATAATTTCGTCATTTTACAACACATTACGCCTATCATTTATAGATTTTATAAGTTTAACCCTTTACCGCCCACATTTTTATACTCATATTACCGTTATGACAACCACTATCACTAAACCGACACTGGCATTAGGTAGTCACTGTTATCAAGATGGGGAAGGAAGTGCCACTCGGCAGTGCAGTTCAAAGGACACATTAGTGAACAAATTGAATAAGAAATACGATATATTATTGTTATTTTTGAAAGAGGACGAAATAGTCCAGTTGGGCAGTAAAGGGTTAAACCTCTAACTACAACAAAGGCGTTCCAAAGAGAGGAAGGGAACGCGGAATCGATGTACAAGGTATGTACCTACACAAGTTCTCTTGTATATACAAACGGTTAAACAGGAAAGCTATGAAACAAAAGTTGAAAATTAGAGGCGCTAAAAAACAGGATGGGCAGTGAACCGGAAAAAGATGGTCCTTAAAAAATTTATTTCTACAAAAAGAGGGCCTACCTAACTGAGTTCGATACCTCATATCATCCCCATGGGAGCGCTTATTTCTCTAGATACAAGAGTTGAACCAATGATACAACTGTAACATACATAGACGCACCATGACGTACGTCTATTACTACAGAGCAACAGTTCAAATGGGGCACTCTAACGCAAATTAAGGTTCATGTGAGTTTTGTTATTGTTTTAAATCAATACTGTCCGTGAATATGGCCATTGTATTTAGAAACGAAACAGAAAATGATTCGTAGAGTTCGTTCACCAGAGAAATTCTCAGGGACGTAGACATGTCTTAGTTGTGTTAATATCTGACCCGTAACTAGGAATCCATTTTCAAAAAACACAAAAGGGGTTTACTCGCTCTCCGTCTAGGAGTCTCATAACAGTAGCGGCATAGTACGTTTCATTGTTCTATTCAGGGTCAACTGTCAACTGACGACATCCTGGACTGGAATTTACTCAAGCATAAATGAGCACTGATGATTACCAACGAAAGCTCCAACGAAATTTTTGGCAAATTCTCAGAGTTTGCTTTCTCAGTTAATGTCACACTTGATCGAGAAAGGCCTTCCACTTGCATCCTCAAAAATTTATAGAAAAATGTTTGAATGCTGAAAATAGACTAGCTAAAAAAACAATGGCCCAATATTTTCATTTATTCTGCGTTCCTTTTTATTTACATAATTTCGAGTATAAAAGGAATTTGATACCTTTTCTTGGTCACTGAAATTTTCACAGGTGAAGTAGCTGACATAGGTCCTCATTTTTTTAGAATTTTTTACAATATCACTCTTAAATTTCAAGGGTTATCCTTTGTGTTTTCAACAAGTTTTAAAGATACCAAAAGTACTTCAAGCTCTTTACTACACGAATATGGCGGTGCAACTAGAGAAAAAAGGTATCAATATCATGTTAGAGCACTTGCCAACGCAGATTTTCACGCGGTTGTGATGGCAGCATTCCGAGACCGGCTATTATCTACACGGCAAAAGAAGTCACTTGAAACAGAAAAAATGTGCACCTAATGCACCTTGCCGTTTTATTTCCGTTACGTAGCAGCAACGTTCTTGTGAAATGAAACACGGAATATACCGTGAAACCTTAGAGCAAAGTATTTTCCACTCTTGAAACGACAGTTCAAGGTCCCAACAGAAAAGTTTACATTTTCCAATTTCCTTTTTCATTCAATTTTGGACAAGAAATTTGACAAACGTTACAGGAATACAAACACTTATTTGAAGCGTATCATCAAATAATTAATCTGACGAACGAAATTCTTTTACTTGGAGGAGTTTACGCTTGAAATTCGATCGTTAAAAATATTGCTGTTTTGTCCGTCCATTTGAGCACAGACGTATTTTAAAGCAGCGAGATACTTAGTAAAGTATATTTTTGGAAGAGTAAAGTATTACAGTTACCGTAAATTAGCGTGCAAATTAGCATACGATGGACATAATTTGATGTAAACACAGCCTTGACTCAAAAAAAAAGTCTCGTATTTCGCATAACCAAGAGCAGTCAAGCGAAGAAGACAAGCCAGGAGTGTGCTGGCGGGCAGAAGGCGATGTCGAAACAAGCGTCTGATCGCTGATCAGAGCGGGTGAGCATGAGGGATGACGTTATAAAGCTGACTACACAAAACTGGGTCATAGCAGAGGTGAAAATAATCAGGATAATGAAAATTTTTGTATCTATTGAAACACTGACCATCCAATTTCCGACCGCGTATAAATTATCACTCTGTGAATCAATAGTTCACATGCAGTTCATTTTGATAGCACCAACTAATAATATTTAATCAAAGAGGGTAGAACGTTCAATCAAAGAGGGTAGTATGCTTCATCGGAGAGGGCAGTATGAGAAAAATGTGTACATTAACTTAAAGTGTTATAGGAAGTAGCAGACTGAAGCGATTCATCTCCAAAAATTTCAACAAAAAATGTGATACCTTCTTGTCTATGAAGAATACTTTTGAGAAATACCGAAGCACGATCTAACTTGGATTTTCCTTTTAACTTTACAACCATCTTACTCAAATACTTCCCTGTAGCCTACTGAATAACGAGGGGAAATTATACCGTTTACCAACGTCACGAAAAACTATTTGGAGAGTGCTCTTTTAGTTTGAAGAAATTACATTTTTCGAGTCCCTTCATTGTGCTTACAAATAAAGGTGAAAATTCTACTCTTTATTTAACATCAATGGTTCGAAACAGACAGTAAATCTTCACCTAGTCTTCAGCAGTATTTTCCAATTAGAATTAGGATGAGATTTTCCAAAGTTCAAAATACGAAATAGCGATATCAGTTATAAAATGCAAAAGTAGATCAGACAGGATCATCAGATTTAAGATTAAATAGAGCGTATTCAATGCATGTTCAACCAGGCATAAACAAATTCTCAAAAACAAGGCGAAATGCAGCTTCTTTTGGCCCAAAAACAGATCCACGACCAGACAAATCTTGCGCTCATGGTTACCCTTGCAGGCTAAACGGAGCTCCAAAACGCGTTATGGTAAACCAAAGGACAACACGGAATCATTGCGAGGATAAAAAGCAAAAAGGCTTGATTAAAAAAACATCGTTCTTACCTTGCCCAGAACAGAGCAGTTCCAAAATCCGTTATAGAAAGCGACGACTGCAAACTGGAATGACAGGAGCAAGGATGGATCACTACTTGCGGCGCATAGCAGTCTCTGTCACGTCACACTCCCCTCTCGGGACCGAAAAGGTCTCAAACTCTTCTGTCCATGCGACTCTAAGCATTACACTTTACACGTTCACCGAATCTCAGAACGTCTGTCAACAAAAACCATGGGGGAAAATATGTGAAATATTAATAAAGTGCGTTTTCGCTTAAATTTTCGTGTCAATGGCAAATATAATGATGGAGTAAAAACACATTCTACCATAGAAAAATACAGTGGTTCTCATATTCTTAAAATGAAGTACTGTGTTTTCGAACAAGTTATACGCTTAACTGCACCAATCAATGAAAAACCAATAGAGGACTAAACCAATATCGCCCATTTATAATTCGAGTATTTTTATTATAGAAAATGCTTATTTGAAATTTTGATTGGGTAATTGGTAAAAAAAAAAACTAACTAACTTGAACAAAACTTGTAGCGCATATGTAAGAATTCGTTTGCAAATTGGCTGCAACATTAATCAATTTACTATTTTCAAAACACTCAACTTATGAAGCTCTTCAGGAATAACACGCTAAACAGCTTTCCATAATTGACTATTTCTTCAAATTTTAAACGTTGAATAAAATTATAGAACTAGCTTTCCATGGCTTGAAGAAGACGAAAGAAGAACTCGATTGCTCAACTGTGGGAAATTACTTTCAGGTACATCTCTGATCATTTTTTCATTAGGCACTTAGCAAAGGTCGAGATGCCGCACAGCGATGTCTCAATGCGTTCTATGCAACCATTACAAAATTTAATTTAAAACTTTAGCTAAGATACCATGACTTCATGGAAGCATTTTTTTTTTTGCTGAGGCAGAGAGTAAATTTAGAATTTGTCGAAACATGTTACCTTGGCATTACAATATTTAATTGAATTCTAGTAAGGTAAAATAATCAGCCAAATTTGTAAAATTTTAACAATACAAAATTTAAAAGTTGATTCAGGACTTTTTGTGGTAGTTGGAATGCTTTACATTTTCTTGTAAGCCAATTCCACACTAAACGATTGCTGGCAGCATAACCAAAATTACTTTCCGAGAATTCTATAATCGGATAGGGTAATTCATCAAATATCGAACTGAACTGATTATCGAACAACTTTGGAAATATGCGGGTAATAAATTTAGTAAGCATCCAAACTTGCTCAGTGCCAGTGATCTTACATCTAAAACTCCTATTTTAGTGATAAAAACTCATTTCTGTGAGCTGCAAACTGCTACCAGCGGTTGCGAACGCATTTTCTGTACAACCCTTACAAATTGGTCGAATTTTTTCACTCGAAAAATCTTACGCACCTCGGGAAAATTGCGACGGTTTAATTGTTGTTCGGTCACCGTCAACCTCCCGTCATAACTAGAGAGTAGTGTTGTCATATGATGTTCTGTTGCTGTATTTTTTTCTTTTCCGCCAAAAACTTGATAATTATTCCATGTTCGACATTCAGTTCCTTTTTCATGTCAGTATTAAATACTGAACAAAGGTGTTCGAATCAAAATTCCATAAAAATCATGAATTTATGCCTCGTAGAAGGCTTTTCGATTCTTAATTCTTTTAAATAACTGAATCGATCTATTGAACGCCTGTTTTATTTCATTAAAATATTGTATTAACGCTTGATAATAACATTGAATAGTTGAAGATGGGAATTCTGGTGAGGGGCTACCAATCAGCTGCTAGTGTTCCAAGGCCCTCAAGATCATCAATGATTCGTCTGGCTACATTTACTGATGATCAATCCCTTGCCAAGGAAATTGATGCAAGCATTAATAATAATTCATTGACGAGTGCTTTACACTCTACTCCAAAAAAGGTCACACAGGTTGATGATCACAATGATGGTTCAACAAACACTGCAAATGAAACATCGACATCATATTCAAATTTTGATAACTCTCCATTCAAATGCATCTTGAAAATAAGTAATGAGACAGTTATTTCAAACAAACAAACAAAACAAACATCGGCATCTTTGGGATGCTTTATTTCCAATCAAGCCTGATACAAATGATCTTAAGCATTGGTTTTTCAAATGTCTTATAACTAACACTATATATTGGACACCATGACGGTTCCCCCGTAAAGCCGGTACCCATTTCCGACATCTGGGTCGAGTGGGGTATTGTGCTTGAGCTTTCCCTTATACCCAACGGGGAAAATCGCAGCGCCAGCGCCGGGATACGAACCCGCGACTCCAACATACAAGTCCGATCCCTTAACCGCTGTGCCACCGCGAGCATTTCCAAGAAAATCCAGTGCACCAAAGAAAAAAAAGAATGAAAGTAAAACGTTTATTTTCCAAGTGGCCACATGAGATACATGTCAACATATTGGGTTTTAAAAAGTTTCTTAATATAGGACGACCTAAAACAAAAGTTCCATACGAGGAGTACTAATTGACAAACCATCAGAGGTGTACAAATAGAAAAGCCATATGAGGCATAATAATTGACAAACTATACGAGGTGTACTAATAGACAAACTATCAGAGGTGTACAAATAGTTAATGGACAAAATATACGAGGCGTACTAATAGACAAACCATACGTGGCGTGCTAATAGTCTAACAAATGTTCCATACGAGGAGAACTAATTGACAAACCATCCTGTTCGAATCAAAATTCTTGTTCGATTCATGTTCGATATTGATGAAATTATGTTATTAAAGAATTCGATTTTTAGAACAATAAATAAATTCCAACAATCTACGTTGTCTTTAAAGCGCCATCACAGAACAAGAAAGCAACTGTTCAAGAATAATCTTGCGGCCCGCAACAGTTATTCAGAGCAAAAGTTACCGATTTATGAAGGTTGTTTCTAGACACACGTGGTTTCTGTTCGATATTTGATGAATTACCCTACTACACAATTTTTGATCCAAAAATGCGTTCAACCGTTCGTTTATTAGATGATTTTTAAATTAAAATAAATTCTTATGGCCTTCATTTTAAAACTATTAAAATGTCAATTGAAACAATGGTTTCTATAACTGCACACGGTTTTTGAACCTTTAACTTATAACAGCGTGAAGGAATATCTTTATTTGTGTCACAGCTTATCGTATTGTTAAGCGGTCAATACATAGGCTGTGTTCAAAAATATCATAAAAGAGACCCAGATACCTCATACACAAGTATAACCTTTAGCAATGATGGGCATGACTACGGGCCTTGAAGAATGGTGTATTGGGGATCGGAGGAAACATATTTGGACACCGAAATCAATAAAGACTAAATAAAAGAACTAATCAGTACACGCCAATACGACCACCAGTACCGAGTAACAGATTCAAAACTCCAAAAGTCAATTATTTAAATTGGGGTTTAACCACCTATCTTCAATGAAATTCTTCAGCTGAAATGAACGACTCGATTTTAGATTAGATGCAAGTTGCAAGTGCTTCTGAAGTGCAAACTATGACTTCCAAAAAACTGTAGTCCTCTGTTTCAATCTAAACTAAGCCCGTAATTTCAAGCGAGCCCGCTCAGCATAACGAACTGGCAGCAAGCCCCGGTTCTGCACCCGAAAAAATCTTCCCAAAAAAATGGGTCATGTGATCTCGTGAAAGTTCAGCGTCCGGAGCTCAAATTTATCTCTGAGTTGTCTTATTCAGTTTGACATTATCTAAAGCACCTATATTATACAAAGGGAGAAAATTTAATGGGCTAGACTGAGAATTACAGGACATTAGTAAATATTTATCACAAGAAAATAGCTTCGAAGTTCCTCTGTTTCATAGTACTTTGAACACCTTGAACACCAGTCATACGCATGCACTTTATGTCCTCAAAGGAGAGTCATTGTACTACAAATCCGCTCAAAAGCATTGCTGGTCATTGGCTTTCGCACTCCCAATGCAAAGCCAGGGATCACAAAGCGCAACACTCGAACACCTCATCGCACGACTGCCAAAGCGCCACTGGCGGTTGCGTTCATCATAAACAGGTCGAGAACACCTGTTTGCTCTGAGCAGCAGTCGTTGCTACAGGTAACTGAAAAAATTAAATGCAATGTTTGCTTGCTTATTTACTTGCGTCTTAACTTCACTCGTTGTCTGTTTCCTAGCTTGCTTGCGGGATTGTTTGCTTCTTTGCTTGTTTGCGAGCGTATTTGCCATCTTGATTGATTACTTCAGGAACGAAACCCGTCGATGAAACGGCGATGAGAACAGCTATGATTATGTAAATGAAACTTGTATCTCAACTGATATATCATTAGTTTTTTCTTTGGCAACATGGTCTTTGGAAGAGAGTAATTTTACCGAATAAGTAATTCTAGATATCCCGAAGGACGCGTAGCGAAGTCTAAATCTTCCGCATCAATCGAAATTGTAAAGAGTAAATTCTTACTTCAAGTTCTATGAGAATATAAAGTTTTTAGGACCTTTACATATGGCAAGCACCATATACTCTTTTCCTATTCTGAGATTATAATCATCTATCTATGATTTACAAGTTGTAACCACCTTTCCATGTCTAATCGTGGTTTACAAGATGAACTTGGGAGTTTGCACATCATGAAAACATGACTACAATCATGAACACTGCCATCATCGATAACTTTTTCATGTCCTCTGACCTTCAATTCCCGGGAAATTTATAGAGCAGCCACTCTGACAAATGACTTCGGAGATTTCACCATCAATTCACGGCAAGTGGCTGCATAACTAAGTTTTTTGGTATTCCCTCATATGTATCCAAAGAGTAGCCATCAACTTAGGCTGTTTTTGACAAAAAAAGGCTGCCTCCAGTTTCATCGCATCTGAGATTTATCTGATGATTGCAATAAAGCTTAAAAAAGAACGTGTCTTAACACTTTGACCGCCACGTGAGCCACCGGTGGCCACGGAGGGGATTTTCAAGATGCCCCTGACCAACCAGTAGTCACAAATTCAATTTTCACAAAAATTAATCAAAGCTAAACAAAGGCACGATTCAGTTGATGTTTTTTTTTAATTGCATACTACAATCCTCTCTTAATTTAAGTTGAATATTGGAAGCATTTTATATTGAAGGCGAAAGCGCAGTTGGTCTCGAACCCCTAAAAGAGCGTCACCACAGAACGCATGACACCTTAACTCCGAGTCCTCAAAGGAACTGAAGTCTCATTTTAAAAACTCGTTTTTTTTCTCAACGTCCACGCCTCGTTTCAAAGTCCCTTTCTCTCAAGTGCAATCTTTGATATTTTGGCGCAATGTTTTTGGATGATTACATTATAAAGTTTTATTTTTCCATCATCATAACATCCCTCCGAGTGATTACAAGAAATTCAAAATCTTGAACTAAATTTCCTTCTTGATTTATACACATTATACTGAGACTCTTGCTTCATTGCTGAAAACTGCACTAAATTATGCGTAGTAAAGGATTTGTACCGAATAAATAATTTTTTCCTTTTCTTCACGTTGAATAATTCGAAATAATTCACTGATTCCGTTCACGAACGTTAGCGTTGTTATTTCTAAGTCCAGTGAGAAAATAACGATGAACAGGTGTATATAAATGTAAACTTATGTATTGTTTCCCAGAATAAGAAGAGCAGCCCTCTCAAATAGTAATGCATGGCTTTACAGAATGAGAAATTTCTCAGGTCTTCCAGTTTCGAGGTCTTGCCGTCGTTATACGTACGAGCGAACGACTCAATCTCGCTCGTACATCTCGTTTTTATACAGAAACCGTTTAGCGTGCCCGAAGATTGAACCCTCCAGCAAGAGATTTGTTCGCTCTGTCAGCATCGTACATTATCACATACTCCCCAGGAGCCGAATTGTTCAAATATTTTCCATCGTCGTAGCGAACAGCTGTCATCGTGAATTTCAAGTTGATTTGGCTACTTTACGAGAGGAAATCGACGCATTTAATTTAAGTCATTATTTTTCTTTAAAGCATTCGTCAAAAATCTTAGTCTTATTTTAATTCTCTTTTAGCTAAGCCAAGTCGATTGAAGTTTGTATACCCCCAGCTGGACGTGTGCTAGGGGTGCTTGCTAGCCCGCAAGTCCTGTTATAATTACTGTATTGCAAATGACTCGTCAAAATGCGTTAAATAGTATGTTTAGAGCTTATTGTTGCTGGACTCATTCAAAATCGTTTATATTTAATATTTTAGAAAGTTGTGTAGTATATAAACAGTGAAATGACTGATAACGGGAAGAGAATGTTTGTCATTAAACTGCATAAAAATAGTTACTGGAGTGGTATTTTGAAAATTAGGAAAAATTTTAATACTAAGTTCATTAAACGAACTTTAAACAGATAAGAGAAGATTAAGAGCATTCATGATCGTCTCTATTGGGTCGTCCAAGGTCTCAAAGAACCGTTAATGGCACCAAAGCTGTTCAGAGAAAATATCTGAAGAATCCCAAAAAGATCAAAAAAGACAAATGGCTGTAGAATCACAAACAATGACGTTATCAATACTGTACACAAAATGTTCAGGTTCGATTTAGGAACATATGTAGAAGCTTCCAAAGTGTTAACTCATTGCGTGCATGCAGCTAAGTAAAAATACTTGATCGATCAAAGAAACTTTTGGATAGGTATGGAATTGACACATTTCAAAACATCATGCTTAGTGATGAAAATTAATTCACTGTTATAGCGTCCCTTCTCCGTCAAAACGGACGATTGTTTTCGAAATTTGTGCAGGCAATACTTACAAGACTCAAAATATACCAAAAACACAAAATCAGACACATTTGATGGCATGTGCTGCTGTCTTGCGGTGGAGCATCTCTTTTGGTTCAGTTCCATCAGAAAAAAAAATCACGAGTACATAAAGGATACATAAAAAGGACTCATTTCATAGACCATCAAAATGTAGAAGAAGGGAAATTAGATCTTTCCTCAAGATGATGCTACCTCACACACCGCTAGCATCGATCAGCAATGGTGCAAGGGCCATCGTTAGAGATTCATGAGCAAAGACGAATGGCCTCCAAGTTCCCCTGATTTGAACGTTCGCGAAGACTGCGAATGTTCAGTTCTTGAAAAAATGCCTGTGCTACTCCAGCAAAGTTTATAGAAATTTCAAAACATCGATAGATTAAAGTATGATTGTAATTGCTCAAAACATCTCACATGTCTCAGAGGAAGACTACTCTCCAGACTCACGATTATTTTCAGATCACGAGGTGACCATTTTGAATAAATCTGAATTTTCTACATTATTTTCGTTCGCCTTGCATGGTCTCCAATGTTTAGGCAAAATATGAAATTTTTCCCCGATTTATTCAATGTGTTTATTTAACTGGATTCATAGAATATTCTATAGACAAATTAAAGTTTTGACTCATCTCTTATCGTTATTTTGGTCGGGCTGAACAAATCTGTTATTCGACTCTAAAAGAATTATCTTTCTTATGCGTAAATTGTACTTTACGAGATTCCAACGTGAAATTGAAAAAAGAATGTCCGGAAATGATTGAAACTCCTACTGATTAAAGCAGAAGCGTAAAACAGAATTAAAATTTTTATTACGTTAGACTGAGATACTGAGAATTTTAGTCTACGTAAAAATATTTACTGAATGTTTTAGAAAGTAGCTACAATTCGCTTAAAATATACTTGAAAATGGTTTTAAGAATCGCATGAATTAAACTATAATTTCAGATGAATATAAGCGTTCAGGTTGTAATGGGCTGAGAACCGAATGCTTACACCAAATAAATGTTAAAAAATGGCTATCACCTCTGCAGACTTCCATTCATGCCGGTAACCAGCTCACAACGATTTGCGCGTAACGAGGAGACGCGCAAATCAAAACACTATAAAAGAACGCAAATTCTTGTTTCTTTTAATATCGGTTTCATTCCTGTATCATCGTATATTTTGTATTTATTTCCGAAAAACTGTAGGGAAATTACCACGAAATACGGCAGTGAATGGCTTACAAATTCCAAGCGTAGGCGCCCAATCTTCTCGAGATGCTGTACGTAGTGCCAAAAGTGCCAAGTAGATTAAAAATGCAGCGTGTGAAGACCAACTTGAGACTGAGGAACTTCCCAGCATCCATTTATGAATTCACTATTACTAAACATCCTTTCCAATGAGTTAGCGAATATCAGGGCTTCTCGTAACTTTCCGGTGATAAAACTAAAAGAATGGGGCTGGCACTTCTCATTTGCAACTCGGAGATTATCCTATTGATATTTGCATTGCTGCAACATTTCTAGACTGGCTTCTATTTTCGTACTGGGATCTTTCCGCTTCCGGCAGAAGATTGGGTAATTTTACGCTCATGTGCCGTGAGTCAAGTACGTTGTCCTTAATCTTAATGACGTTATGTTTCTCGAAATATGGAAGTGTAGCTAGGATTCCTGCGCTTCGTTTGGAATGCAAGTCTACCGATACGTCCTTATCAACTCAGCTAGGATATCTTTACGTAGCGTTGCATCTGGCTGCTAACCAAATAATCAGCAGTACAGCTAGATGTATAGATTATAATTGTGTACTTTGTAAAAGCCTCATCGTGCTCCTTAAAAATCAGTGTCCTTCGCTAGCCAAGTAACAGACCACTTTAAAGATTAGTTCCATTTCTATTTCATTCTTCTTCTCTTTCTCCCCTCAGACTGTTTTAGGACCTTACAATGGGCGTGTAACAGAAGTTGAATACTTGTGCTTTTTTTCTACGATGTAGCTTATCTTTCACAGAGTTCAGAATCGACAGCCTAAATTAAGCTGAGACCACAGGTGAGCCGAGAATAAAACCGTGATGCAGCTTTTAACAACAACACCAAGGTGTTACAAATATCGTCGGACGTCACAAGCAAATGTAATCTCAATTGTCCGAAGTAGATTAACAATGAGTCGTTCGCAATTGAAGGGCAGATCTCTTTCGTTATCATCGATACAATTTAGGACTGCCAATTTCACGCTTGCATTGCTACGTTAATAAATTGTCAGTTCATTCCGTTATTCTCAAAATTCTGTAATACTGTGTATATAATCTGTCCATAACGAGTAAGTGCCAATAGCGTATGCCTCCAGCAAGTCCCTAGTATTTATGGGGATTTTACCATAATATAGTTCATCATCCTATAATAATTGGGTTGAGCTGTCTAACAAAATATGAAAAAATGCTTTTAACAGCCGTGCAATGTTCAATAGGCGTACAAACGAAAGACTAAAAATAAGACTCGTTAAGCATTAAATCGCCCAATTTTATTTATTAAACATTTAAAACCTCACACGAAAGACGAAACCATTGCTCCAACATTGTCCCTAAAAACTCTAAAACATTGGACTAAAAACCTTAGGCTTCAACTCTCCCACAGCTCAGGCGCAGTGATAGGAGCCAGTCGCAGTCTCCCCATCATACCACTCAATAACACGCAGTCACACCCAACCCACAACGGAGCAAGTTCAGTACGTTCAGCACAGCAAGACCCTCAAGATGCTAAGTTAACGCAAATTTATGTTTTGTTCTGTCATTTCTGTTGCAAGAACAAATCATCAAGCGCAGCACAACGCTATTTCGGGTCAATAATTGCTCCATAACAAATTTCCAAGCGACGTTCATTGGTGAATGAACGTTTAACAATGGTTGCTTATGATGTCAATAATTGGCAGTTCACGATATGACCTAAGTATAAAAAAGAAGTCAACTTGCTGATTATATGGTGAATACGAAAACTACGGATTGTGAAGTGGCACCCCGTTCTCAACATGTTAGATGATGCCCTGATAACGCTGAACTGCTCTGCACGGAGCAGGCGTTCTCATGTATTACGTACAATTGGTAAGCACTCGATGAGCAGAACGTGAAAAGCCGATCATCTCCACTGGCAGTAAAAAAGATTAGGTAAGTTAAGTCTAAACCTCCCTAACTACTACAACGACGTTCCAAGTAAAGGAAAGCACCATTTAATCTGCGCATCAGGGAACGTGGAGTCTAGGCACATCATGCGTTCCCACGCACGATCCCCTCCGCAAAGAAACTATGAGTTGAGAAGGAAGTTTATGAAACGAGATAAAAGTTAAAGAAGAGTAGGTGCAGAATAGTAGTGCAAGAATAGTAGGTGCTGAGAAACAGGGCAGCATTGAACTAAAAAAAGATTTTCCGGAACAAAATAACAAACGTCTTTTATTTAGTGCGACAAAAAAGGCGTACCTGACCCTGAGTTTGGACTTCATATTTTCCCTCCGTGGGTGCTAACCCCCATAGACGCAACAATTGTTTCGCCCTGAGTGGCGTGCGAGAATAATTTAAAATTTTTGAACAATAATACTTGAAATCGCTAAAAACAAATCTTCGACAATACTGACTCGCTAATATTTCTTAGGAGTTGAACGGCAATTTAGTAAGTTCACGCAATCAAGCACGTTCGTCAACGATCATCAAAGCACCTTCGTCTTCAAACTTCAACGTTAATACACGCGCGTAAAAATTCCCCGTTTTCAAGGTACACATTTGATTTCAAAGCACAAGTGGCAACGTCGAATCCACGGAAGTGTAACTACACCTAGGAGCTGTAGCACGAAACGACGTGTAACAAAAGCACAAAAAAGAATAGATAAAAAGTGGCCAATGACATGTTATTTGATGTGATTTTTAAATCGCATGAAATTACGACATTAAAATAAAAAAAACAGCAATAACATTAATTACCCATGACAACGATTATACATGGCGAATTTATTGAGTTCAAACAAGAAACACTGAACGACTGCCGTTATATTTAGTCCAACTTTATGACAGCTCAATTTACTAAAAATCTTCAAAGTCGCACGAGCACACAGAAGCAATAGTTAACAAGGCGATCTTACAACTTCGAACGCATCCTAAGTTCCCCCACATAATAAATTATTTTATAGCAATCAACCACAGCACCGCTACTGCCTCTATAAAACTTGAGCTCCTGATCAGAGCTCTAATAAAAAGTAAAATATCACGCTCAAGATTATGGAACATAACGAGCTGTGAATTTGCTTAAAACCGAAGCTGACATCACGCTTTGTTAGTCATAGCGTCAAACTTTTGATACAGGCACAGGGCAGTAATTTCTAGTGAATCTTTTTTCAACTCTCAAATCCATGGCTACATCACTTTGAATACTAACCAAACGCATCAAAATACATTAAATTAGAAGCAGTTGAATCCCAACGTGAGTCTGTGTAATAGCAAATATTGTAGATAATTCACTACACCAAAAAGTTAAATATTACAACTTTTCATGTTTGCAGATAACAAAAAATCATTAAAAGACCGGCAAATAACGTTTACCTATGGACGAAAATAAATGAAAAAAAACTTAGATCATAAGTTGTTTTCCATGTTAAGAATAGATTCTGAGTGGGGCAGACGAGTACCTACTGAAAAATCTATATGTGAGTGGAGGCTTCCAACTTCTAGTGCTCACTGAACCAATGTTCGAGTGTGATACTATACCAGAAGACTTTGCCTCAAGTAAGATAATCCTATACTGCAAGTATGCTTTCCATTAGGCCTATTTCACACTAAGCTAGCAAAGCAGCAACTATCAGGCTCGCATGAGCTATCTAGCAGATGGTCTGCGAGACTGGTAGGTAGGAATAACATTTTCACCTAGCATGATGGATGCTGAATAAAACGTGCGAGTTCAGTGTGAAGACAACGGCTCGCAATAGTGCTATTCCTACCTACCAGTCTCGCAGACCAGCTGCTAGATAGCTCATGCGAGCTTGCTAAATGCTGTTTTGCTAGCTCAGTGTGAAATGGGCCTAAGTTTCCAGAGGAGAACGAATATGAGGGCGTCTGAACCCATACTCTCAGAGCGCATTCAGAATCAGTAATGTTCATGTAAAGTGTGTACAGGCTAGGTATGGTTACGTGAACTCGTACACCAGATCTCTGAAGAAATTTAGGAGTTAATAGCGTTGAAAGAGTGGCGAGTCAAAATTCTGAATAACCGTGTATTGCGTTAGCTTTCACAACCTACACAAGCCTAAAATTGAACTAAAATTGGTAAATAAAACCCACTATTACAAGCACGCTGTATACTTCAATACCCATTTACTCATGGACAAATTAACACGAGCGAGCATACAACACACATACACTTCCACAGACGAAATAAATGTACAATTTGAAGCCAGCCCATCACCAGAATATTATTTGTGCACAGCTCTTTTGGATCAACTGCAGAATTGTTAGCCATTTGAACGACCCCGAGGTTGGGCTATGAAGCCATTTCCTGTGTATTTGTGCACGTACGATGGCTGCCGCGTAGCTCAAGTTCACGAGACAGACAAAAGCGCAATGTATTAACCTCGTCACCTGTTCACGTCAAAGAAGAAAATTCGAGCGAGAAATCTTGCGGCAAAAATAAGGAAACGGCAAGATCGAAATTGGTCATCCGCTATCATTCAACTTCAGATTAATTTGAATTAACTGAGGCCGCATGGAAAAGAGTCAGTTGCGATCACACTCAATCAAGCACTGGATTTAGACCCTTGAATGAAGCACTGAATGAAACCCTCTCCCTCGACTCAAAAGCTCGACATTGAAAAAGATCTCAGGTTGTGGTACAAACCTAACAGCCCGGGAGTAGAATTTTTCTGTCTAGAGTTCAAAATAAAACGCCTAATAACGCGTTACGCGTCCAGACAATTTTATCCACTTAGCAACACGAGTTGTAAACTAAACAAGTTTTATTTATTTGGATTACATTTGGGGGAAAAATTCTACGAAGATATGTCACGTTAGATAACGATAGTGAATTTCATTGATATAAAATGCTTCAAAGCTGAATTTGTTCATAAATGCCATTCGATCGCGACCGTTTCCAAGCATGTTGACGCAAGATGACTGGAACAACTAACGAGATTTGCCTCGCAGTTTTGGCTGGATTGAACGAGCAAGGGCAGCATGGTCACCAACACAGTGATCTCTCGATTGACGCGTTTTTAGCTCTCAACTTTCACAATGAACCCAAACAAAAAGCTAAAAAACAGTTATTCTCAAAGTCAAGAGAAAAAATTGGAAAGTACAAAGCTTCCAACATCAACCTAATTCTTGAACAATATTGGTTAACTGGAGGCATTGAGAAGTGAGGCGCGTCAATCAAGAGATGACTGTAAGCAATGAAACGGAAATTGTACAACGCAAGTGGTAGGTAGCAAGGTTGGTGGCATACGGCGGTGTGTGTGCGCCGCTTCATAGCCACCACTGCTCATCCACAGGCCTGGAGCAGCTTCAACGAGGCCACCACTGCACTTCAGTAGGGCTGATGGGAGGATGAAGAGTTGTAGCGGGGTCCCAACGACGGCCCGCGCCCTAAAGGATCGTCCTGAGACAGCATCATGCCCGCTGGCCCAAACCCATCCATTGCACTCGCGTAGTCCTGAGAGCCCAAGCCTTGGGACAGCCCACTGCCGAGGCCCAGTATTCCGCCTTGCGACAGGCCCTGTGTGAAGCTCTGAGACAAGCCTTGCGACGCAGCCGTCAGCTGTTCCTGAGACAAGCCGCCGGCGTAGCTAGAATGGCTCTTGCTGTTGTTGTTGGAGGTGCGGCCGGACGCACCAGAGCGTCCGTTGGCTCGAGCTGCATTGGCCAACTGCTGCTGTTGCTGTTGGTACATCCTGGGTGGCTGAACATGGTTCATGTTCATGAACATGTTAACAGGAACGGGAAAGCCACTCAGGCTCGTCTGCGATGCTTCATTAGGAATGTAGTCTACAGGATCGTGAACGTTGTTGCCTTTATTGTAAGCGTTCATGTGCATTCCACTGAAGAAGTGCTGAGGGAAAGGAGGCTGAGGACCAGGCTGCTGCCGATGCTGAGGGCCGGAAGGTCCGTTCATAGCTCCATTGACAGGCGGGCCGCTGTTGCGCAAGCGCGACGACTTCTCGTAAGTAGATCCCGGCACGATGACCTCACGAGCGTCGAAGGTGACTCTGCTCATGAAGTGACTGCCTGGATTGGCCAGGTTCACCATACGCTTCGGCTTACTGAACATCATCTGCGACTCTTGCAGGTTCGTAAGCGCGCCCTCAACCAGCAGGCGCTTTTCTTTGAAGTGGTGCAGCAAGTGGTTCCACAAAGGTTGCTTTGAGAGCAGCTTTGGGTTACCTATGATGATGAGGCCGTACTTTGCACGAGTGAGAGCTACATTCAGTCTCCTGGGATCAGCCAGAAACCCAATCCCCTGATGATCGTTCGACCTCACGCACGTCATGATGATGAAATCCTTCTCCCGGCCCTGAAACGCATCAACACTCGCTACCTCCACGCGCTGATATAGCTTCTCGTTCAACGTGCCTTGCTGCTTCATGTATTGGCAAAGATAAGCCCGCTGTCCTTCGTAGGGAGTCACAACGCCGATCTGATCCGGCTCGATGCCTCCCTGAATGAACTTCGTGACAATTTTTTCAGCAACAGCAGCCTCAGTTCTGTTAAGGTACGAGGTACCTGAGCCGGCAATTTCTTCCTGCCCAGACGATACATAAAAGAACATTGGATTATCCGGAACCGGCCAAGGGAAGTTCAATCCTTTCATAGTACGGTCTGCACTGACTACACCATTGGCAAGGGAGCCTTCGTAGAAGAAGTTGGACGGGAACTCGGCAAGTAGAGGATGCATCCTATACTGTACGGTGAGGCGGTAAGGCTTGATGCTGAGCACCACGAGTCTCTCAAACAGAGACTGAGACAGCCCTGCCTTGGCAGCCTTCTTGCACATCACCACAGGACCGAGCTGGCAGTGGTCCCCAACTAAAATGAGCTGCTTTGCTCCGAGCACAACAGGCACCATGCACTCGGGTTCTGTGGCCTGCATGGACTCGTCAATGAGGATGGAGTGGAACTTCATGCGAGATACTCGGTTGTCACCTGCACCAACACACGTGCAGCAGATTACGTCTGCAGCCTCTAGCAGCATCTTCTCGGCATGTTTCTTGAGAGCTCTGTACCGCTCCTCATCGTTGTACGATAGTTCCTTTGTTTCATCTTTGAGCTGCTGAAGCTTCTTGAGTTCAGCAGAGTCTGACATGTTCCGAATTTGATTGTGAAGCGCTAGAAACGCAACAGGCGAGTCGATGGCCTCCCGTGACTTAGCACACAGTCTTACAACTTTCAGGCCAGTCTTGTGAATCTTCTCTGTGAGCTGGTCAACGGCTGTGTTAGAGGGCGCGCAAACCAACACTTGTCCTGTTGACTGCTTGACTAACTGATAAACCAAACTTGCACTAGTTACTGTTTTACCAGTACCTGGAGGCCCTTGAATGAGGGTCAGCGGTCGCTGCAATGCTTGTTTCAAAGCAAACTGCTGCGAGGTGTTCAGCGTGGGTAAGTTAGGAGCACTCAGCGTTTTGGGCATCTTGCAATGCTTCAATAACACTTCCTCGGTCTCAACGTGGCCTAAAAGACGATGATAAATGTAAGGGGATACAGCGGTGTCGTCCAGGGAAAACTTTCGCAATGCTTGTTTCATGCGATCAAAGCTGGTGCTTTTCCACACGAAGTCGATGACAAACTTATCGCGGCAACCCGTGGGCGCGTTGTGGCCGGACTTAAGCTCCAGACCAACTTCGTCGCTCATGCTGTCCGGAATCTTGATCACCTGTAAAGCAAAGCATTGAGAATGAGTAACAAAAACATTACTTGTTATTTTTAAATTATAACTAATATGGTTACAACTCAAGCCACAAAACACGTCAGAAACATCAAAAGCATGTCTACCAAATAGAACATGAAACGGCAATTGTGCTGCAAAAATTTCTGAACAAAAATGAAGGAGCCAACACAATTATTTGAGCTCATCGCGATAGAGACAAATACTGCAGGTTTTTTTCACAAACCTAGAATAAAATTTGAGGCTCACCTGACCCACTCCAGTCCAAGGGCTCTGGGGATCCCCCAAGTAGCGGATCCGAAGCTCGTCACCGTGCATCAAGCGAATATCTGCACACCAAATTATTCATCAACGCTTGTTGACACACGGAGTTCAGGGCACAGCCTTGTGCCAATTGCAAAACAAGCTCACAGCGCGCTCGTCAAGAGATGTTCTGTTGTTCACAGGACCACTCATTTGTGCATTGCAGCAAGGATTGTGGAAACAAAAAATGACTGACCAACATAGTTGACATTTTAACCTCCTAATGCTGTATTCCAACGGACACTGAGGCTAACATGGCATTCATATTACTTAATATTATCCAAGAAAGTGTGACATGGAGTAGATATGTAAATCAATTCCATCACAAGTTTCAAATTACAACAAACCATCGGATTTTAGTCGACGTCAATAGAAGGACCATGAATAATAATCAACACAACGTCAGAGAGGACTCACACCAAAAACCTTGATCAAACAGTGCAGTTTGAAAGCGGGTATTTCAAGGCTACAGAAAACGGCCGTTCCAAGGCTACAGAAAACGGCCGTTCCAAGGCTACAGAAAACGGCCGTTCCAAGGCTACAGAAAACGGCCGTTCCAAGGCTACAGAAAACGGCCGTTCCAAGGCTACAGAAAACGGCCGTTCCAAGGCTACAGAAAACGGCCGTTCCAAGGCTACAGAAAACGGCCGTTCCAAGGCTACAGAAAACGGCCGTTCCAAGGCTACAGAAAACGGCCGTTCCAAGGCTACAGAAAACGGCCGTTCCAAGGCTACAGAAAACGGCCGTTCCAAGGCTACAGAAAACGGCCGTTCCAAGGCTACAGAAAACGGCCGTTCCAAGGCTACAGAAAACGGCCGTTCCAAGGCTACAGAAAACGGCCGTTCCAAGGCTACAGAAAACGGCCGTTCCAAGGCTACAGAAAACGGCCGTTCCAAGGCTACAGAAAACGGCCGTTCCAAGGCTACAGAAAACGGCCGTTCCAAGGCTACAGAAAACGGCCGTTCCAAGGCTACAGAAAACGGCCGTTCCAAGGCTACAGAAAACGGCCGTTCCAAGGCTACAGAAAACGGCCGTTCCAAGGCTACAGAAAACGGCCGTTCCAAGGCTACAGAAAACGGCCGTTCCAAGGCTAGAGAAAACGGCCGTTCCAAGGCTAGAGAAAACGGCCGTTCCAAGGCTACAGAAAACGGCCGTTCCAAGGCTACAGAAAACGGCCGTTCCAAGGCTACAGAAAACGGCCGTTCCAATGCTACAGAAAACGGCCGTTCCAAGGCTACAGAAAACGGCCGTTCCAAGGCTACAGAAAACGGCCGTTCCAAGGCTACAGAAAACGGCCGTTCCAAGGCTACAGAAAACGGCCGTTCCAAGGCTACAGAAAACGGCCGTTCCAAGGCTACAGAAAACGGCCGTTCCAAGGCTACAGAAAACGGCCGTTCCAAGGCTACAGAAAACGGCCGTTCCAAGGCTACAGAAAACGGCCGTTCCAAGGCTACAGAAAACGGCCGTTCCAAGGCTACAGAAAACGGCCGTTCCAAGGCTACAGAAAACGGCCGTTCCAAGGCTACAGAAAACGGCCGTTCCAAGGCTACAGAAAACGGCCGTTCCAAGGCTACAGAAAACGGCCGTTCCAAGGCTACAGAAAACGGCCGTTCCAAGGCTACAGAAAACGGCCGTTCCAAGGCTACAGAAAACGGCCGTTCCAAGGCTACAGAAAACGGCCGTTCCAAGGCTACAGAAAACGGCCGTTCCAAGGCTACAGAAAACGGCCGTTCCAAGGCTACAGAAAACGGCCGTTCCAAGGCTACAGAAAACGGCCGTTCCAAGGCTACAGAAAACGGCCGTTCCAAGGCTACAGAAAACGGCCGTTCCAAGGCTACAGAAAACGGCCGTTCCAAGGCTACAGAAACCGGCCGTTCCAAGGCTACAGAAAACGGCCGTTCCAAGGCTACAGAAAACGGCCGTTCCAAGGCTACAGAAAACGGCCGTTCCAAGGCTACAGAAAACGGCCGTTCCAAGGCTACAGAAAACGGCCGTTCCAAGGCTACAGAAAACGGCCGTTCCAAGGCTACAGAAAACGGCCATTCCAAGGCTACAGAAAACGGCCATTCCAAGGCTACAGAAAACGGCCATTCCAAGGCTACAGAAAACGGCCATTCCAAGGCTACAGAAAACGGCCATTCCAAGGCTACAGAAAACGGCCAATCCAAGGCTACAGAAAACGGCCATTCCAAGGCTACAGAAAACGGCCATTCCAAGGCTACAGAAAACGGCCATTCCAAGGCTACAGAAAACGGCCATTCCAAGGCTACAGAAAACGGCCATTCCAAGGCTACAGAAAACGGCCATTCCAAGGCTACAGAAAACGGCCATTCCAAGGCTACAGAAAACGGCCATTCCAAGGCTACAGAAAACGGCCATTCCAAGGCTACAGAAAACGGCCATTCCAAGGCTACAGAAAACGGCCATTCCAAGGCTACAGAAAACGGCCATTCCAAGGCTACAGAAAACGGCCATTCCAAGGCTACAGAAAACGGCCATTCCAAGGCTACAGAAAACGGCCATTCCAAGGCTACAGAAAACGGCCATTCCAAGGCTACAGAAAACGGCCATTCCAAGGCTACAGAAAACGGCCATTCCAAGGCTACAGAAAACGGCCATTCCAAGACTACAGGAAACAGCCATTCCAAGACGACAGGAAACAGCCATTCCAAGACGACAGGAAACAGCCATTCCAAGACGACAGGAAACAGCTATTCCAAGACGACAGGAAACAGCTATTCCAAGACGACAGGAAAGACCTATTTCAAGACTACAGGAAACACCTATTTCAAGACTACAGGAAACACCTATTTCAAGACTACAGGAAACACCTATTTCAAGACTACAGGAAACACCTATTTCAAGACTACAGGAAACACCTATTTCAAGACTACAGGAAACGCCTATTTCAAGACTACAGGAAACGCCTATTTCAAGACTACAGGAAACGCCTATTTCAAGACTACAGGAAACACCTATTTCAAGACTACAGGAAACACCTATTTCAAGACTACAGGAAACACCTATTCCAAGACTACAGGAAACACCTATTCCAAGACTACAGGAAACACCTATTCCAAGACTACAGGAAACACCTATTCCAAGACTACAGGAAACACCTATTCCAAGACTACAGGAAACACCTATTCCAAGACTACAGGAAACACCTATTCCAAGACTACAGGAAACACCTATTCCAAGACTACAGGAAACAGCTATTCCAAGACTACAGGAAACAGCTATTCCAAGACTACAGGAAACAGCTATTCCAAGACTACAGGAAACAGCTATTCCAAGACTACAGGAAACAGCTATTCCAAGACTACAGGAAACAGCTATTCCAAGACTACAGGAAACACCTATTCCAAGACTACAGGAAACACCTATTCCAAGACTACAGGAAACACCTATTCCAAGACTACAGGAAACACCTATTTCAAGACTACAGGAAACACCTATTTCAAGACTACAGGAAACAGCTATTCCAAGACTACAGGAAACAGCTATTCCAAGACTACAGGAAACGCCTATTTCAAGACTACAGGAAACAGCTATTCCAAGACTATAGGAAACACCTATTCCAAGACTACAGGAAACAGCTATTCCAAGACTACAGGAAACAGCTATTCCAAGACTACAGGAAACACCTATTCCAAGACTACAGGAAACACCTATTCCAAGACTACAGGAAACACCTATTCCAAGACTACAGGAAACACCTATTTCAAGACTACAGGAAACAGCTATTCCAAGACTACAGGAAACACCTATTTCAAGACTACAGGAAACAGCTATTCCAAGACTATAGGAAACACCTATTCCAAGACGACAGGAAAGACCTATTTCAAGACGACAGGAAAGACCTATTTCAAGACGACAGGAAAGACCTATTTCAAGACTACAGGAAACACCTATTTCAAGACTACAGGAAACACCTATTTCAAGACTACAGGAAACACCTATTTCAAGACTACAGGAAACAGCTATTCCAAGACTACAGGAAACCCCTATTTCAAGACTACAGGAAACACCTATTTCAAGACTACAGGAAACACCTATTTCAAGACTACAGAAAACATCTATTTCAAGACTACAGGAAATAGCTATTTCAGGAGCAAGAGAGACTCACCATTGTCATTCTTAGGCACGCTGAAGTAAGCACATATTTTTTTGTTGAGCCCCACATCCCAGCGGATGTCTATCTTGTCCGTGGTCTGAGACTCCTTGAGCTTCTTGTCAAAGTCTGCCTCGAGGTTCAGCAGCGGGGTGAAGATTGCCGCATATTGGTAGCCATTCTCGTACCTTGCAATGTGTTGTAAAATTAATTACCTACAATACATTACGCTATACTAAAAGGAATCAATGCCTTCCTCCATAAAAAAATCAAGGAAAAAATCAGTAATTCCTCTCCAAGATAGAAATGAATGAAAGCTCATCAACTTAAAAGACGAAAAGTAAATTCCAATCGTTTTTTAGTAGCTGAGTTTAGATCTGAAATCTGGTCGACTTCAGGTAATGCATTTCGACTGATTCAACTCTCGTTCATGTCGCGGAAATGAACCTTGATAAATAAATAGATCAATCAATCATGAAGAGTACCATGAATAGAATAATAAAGAAGGAAGAAATTTCCCCATATGTACCACGCCACAAATATTACTCGAAATACACACCTTTTGAGTCCAAGCAAATGATTCAACTCATGAAACTTGATATATTCTAAAGCTACCAGGATCATGAATATCAAAACAAATCCTGCACATTTGAGCGTTCAACAAAACAAAAATGCAACTGCGCCGACTGTCAATGACACCTGTAAGCTTACTTAAGACTGACATTTTGTATGTCTCCATCAAAGCCAGGTTTGGCAAGGTCTTCAAAAGTGGTGTTGGAGTTTTGAGCATGGACAAAAATAAAATTGCTACAGCATTTACCTACTATCAATGACACCGGTCAGCTTACTTAAGATTGACATTTTGTATGTCTTCATCAATGCCAGGTTTGGTGAGGTCTTCAAAAGTGGCGTTGGGGTTATCCTTCCAGAGGTCCTCGAGCATGACGATCTGCTGCGGCGTGACCTGGCGCGCCCGCATCTGCTCCTCAGGCGTGGGCATGCGCACGATCCAGTCCAGTAGCGCACGGTTGCTCACCAGCGGCCGCCACTGATCAGGGTCCCTGCCGTGTGCAACCATTCCTTTATTAACCAAATATCGGCCTTCGTCCTTTTTGACCACATGAAGATATAACTCGCATTGTTCTTTTCTTCTAAATGCTCAAATGAAAGTTCTCTCCATACTATAATTCAAGGGAAATCATATTTTATTCTGAGGCCAAACGATTTGGACTGTTACGAGGTAATATCACATCAGCTGGAGATCAATGAGGAAGCTCTGTCAGAAGTATTATGTTGGCATTACGCTCGAGGCGGGAGCAGTATCGCATTTTCTGCTAACATCAAGCCAAGTAGCCTATTAATGAGAACGGACACAAATTGTATTATAAGGATCAAATTGCGGTAAATAATCCCATTGATGAGAAACGAGGCGAGTGATCTGTTGATAAAAACAAGGTATAAGTAGTGTATTGCTAAGAAACAACAAGGCCAGCAGCCTACCGACATGTAACGGTTTGAAAAATAGCCTAAGGACAGAGTGCAGAATATTAAGGTGATTAGTTCTTTCTCTTTTGAAGACTTATCCTGGAAAAATACACAGAACGAATGCGCATAACGCAATATTGAATATCAAACCAGTTTGATTTGTTACCACGAAACCAAACTCATTTCTCTCACTTTAGTGGCAATGACAGAAAATTCAACAAAAAACATTTTGCTTTTCCACACAAAATTCTCATATCAAAAACCTTCAAGCAAATGCTGTTGTAACATTACTACAACACTGATCACTTGATAAACCATCTTAACCAACAATAATTATATATAATTCAACTAGCCACACATGTAAAATTGCACACGTACCTTTAGTTAACTCTATTCAATCATTCAAAAAATTTGATTTCATACTTATTAAACTTATGTAACTCCCAAAGAACAAAACTAATGATGGTGCATTATAATTTAGCGTCACGTCAAACGCAGTGTTATTCCATCAGAATGCTTCAAGTTCTGCACGTTTTCATACCATCAAGCCACATAGAGCAGAGTCTGATATTAGTGGCAGAGTTCAACCTCCAACCATATACACCATTACCCCACCCAGAGACCGCGCCAGAGAGTGCAATCTATAATGACACACGCCATCACCCAGAGACTGACCAGTTCATGTCCTTGAGCGTGTTCTGCGCCGCGCAGGGCTGCCGGCACATAAGGACCACGACGCTCTCCGCCTGAGCAGGAATGAAGCCGAGCACGAAGATGTTCTTGACCCCACACGAGTAGCACTCCAGCACTGTGTCTGCCACCAGCCCATCCTTGTGTACACTGATCTCCTGTTACAATATTAGATTAGATGTTAGCTTCAGCCTCCCGAACTGTGAAAAAAAGCATTCCAAAGAGAGGAAGGCACCATTTTGTATGGAGAGTAGGGAATGCAGAATTTATGCAGAAGGGGCATATCTCCTGTTACAAGTCCAATGTACAATTAGGGACGTGAATTTTCTCAAATTAGCAATTCATCAAAATAAATTAAAGAGATGAGACCTGGTTGTACATTATCTGCGAAAAATATAACGGTGAATTATTGGACAACAAAACTCCACCTCTACCCTTGTCACTAAAGGCACCACCGTATTTCACCGTTGGAACCATGCATCGCGGGTCGTGTCTGGATATGTGACCAGCAATGAACGATCTTGGGAGCCAGCACTGCCAACCTGAATGTACTTCATCACTCACTTAACATCAAATTCTGCAATTGCTCGAATATCCAATCCTAATATTTTCTCTCAAGTCATATCTTTTCCATGGCCTGGTCAGTCAGAGGTCTAAATGGCACACAGAGCTGGATTTCCAGATCCCTCTAATCTATGTTGGATAATTCTGACAGCAAAGTTATGAAGAAAATGGAACATTTTTCCTGAAAGTTAATGTCTGTCACTTGCCCGGCACTTTACGTTTTCGCCAAGGCAAATGAAAGCATTCCCACAGGCCCAAGAGCCAAGCTTTCCTGTTGATTGATTCAAAACGGGTTGTCAATGGCATAATGGTTACTTGTAGTACCACGTTTAACCTAAATTTACTGGAGCAACAGTACAAGCCACTGAGTCTTTTTTGGTGTGTTCAAAGTATAGTACGATATATTGCGGTCGACGAAAGGTATTAAAGGTAAAGGTAAAATTGAAACACATTGAAATACCGTTCTCATTAGCAAGTCTTAAAAATGCCATTTCCATTGACAGTACTGGTACTTGAGAACTTTAAATAGGAACTTGTAATTAACAATTTAAATCACAACAACTGAACAATTTCAGGAATTTCAACAGTAAAATCAGAAATACCACATAACTAATAATAGTTAAAAATTCAATTTGGAGTCTGTCGATGATATTTTAACATGAAGTGGAGTATCTACCTTGCTGAGAAAATGCAACAACATGCTATTCAAATGATATAAAGAATATCTTTGAAACAATGCACAAACAAAACATCAAAGTTTTACAATGAAATAAAAACAAATTTAATCAAGAAGAAAAGTATTAGCATTGGCTCCAAGGCTGTGAGCACAAGAGAAAAGAAGCACAGAACTAAAGCCACCACTGGTGCAGCACAGCTGTACTCCCAAGAAAAGCGCAGGTGGGCGCGCACAGCTGTGGGAACACACACAACACGGGCACACAACACTGAGAAGATAACTTGAGATCCATTTGTGACCTGTACCACACCCAGCCAAACATCTTCAGCATAGAATAGAAATACAGTGGAAAAATTTGAATTCATGTCATTCGTCATAAACCTTCCATTATTGCTCATCTAAACCTTTCATGTCAATTCACGTTAATCACACTATTAGAAAACCAAAGCCTTGCAAAAAATTACTGAGAATCTACTATAGAGCAATGACACTCTGAAAGCAGATACATTTAGCCTACCATTTAGAAGAACACAAAGCCTCTCTTTAAGAACTCGAGATGAGTACCAAAATTAAGTGCCAGATCAAAAACACTTGACAAATAGAAACTCAAGAACAATAAAGCAACTTTCTTGAACCATAATAGATCCATGATGCCTTATAAACAAGTTCTGTACCTTGTCTACACATTTGATTCATTAGATATGCTGCATGTTTAGTTTTACTACGTCATTATATATATTTATAGATACATAAATTTATTAGTGAATAAAGCAGACACTAAAGATAGATCTAGGTAAAAATAAAAATCCCAACGTGCCTATAGTCAAAACTTGACTCACTGATGAAAGATGAAAATTTTATTGATTATGTAGCAAGGTTACAAGGTTCATAAATACAGGACAGCAAAAGTTATGTAATGGTAGTTGAAAACAAATACAGTATTGCAAAAATGCTGACAAGTAAAAATGGACAACACATTTGACATAGATGAACCAAGCTTTCTGCTTTTGCCCTTTCTGAGACATTCCATGCCCACTAAACTTTTATGCAATTAAATTGCAGGAATTAGTTGCAACAAGGCTCGATGGAGAGGCAGATCCTGATACAAGCTAAAAAATCAAGGTTACCCAAACCAATTGAAGAACCTGGCAGTGAGTGTTCTCAGTTCTATGAACTACAAGTTACTAAGCAATGAAATTCCCAGCGTACACAGCTAGGTAACTGATCTCTTATAAAATACCCTCTTGAAAGGGAACTCCTCAATTTAAAGAACCAATACAGGTTGGAGATACACGAATGGATACCATAAATGGACTGTTTCTTGTACTGCATCAGTTAGCCCCAATAGTTTTGCAAGACTTGACAGCTCCAATTATCACATGTGGTAAATCATCCATTCCAGAAACTCGGCACAACTGTGCTTCATTTCATGCAAGTAACGTAAAACACCTTAATGAATTGAATTAGGTTATGATGCATATAACAGCATCCAGGTAAACCTATGGGTGCATGAAAATTTCAATCAAGGCTAACTTAAAAATGCATTAAGTTACCTTTGTAGTTTTCTGCATACTACAAGAATTTAACATTCCAGTAATGATACCAGCATTTCTACCAATATTGAAACAAAAATAGCAAAATATTTTCGACAAGTGATTGACATGTAGATATCTAAGCACCGCAATTGTAAAATCTTCAGAAATTAGTCCTGGCAGTACAATCATAAGTCATCATGAGCTAAAAATTAAAATCTCCCCCATTATAAGCCTCAGAACATTGATTATTATGCATGCCTATATTTGTTCATTTATAAGAAAATCAAGACAAGAAATTTCTGAAAAGTCCTTCAATTTTTGTGGGACAGCTTGAAAACAGCTTTGATGCATCTATTGTGGAAGAGAAGGAATATTATCACATACTACTGATGAAACTAATTTTGAAACAAAAATTACAAACTAGTTCATATTTTGTAAACTATGGTCATTTATTTTACTTTACTGGTTGAACAGGCACAAGACAAGATGTTTTAGGTGATATTTTTTTGCTGGAAAAAGAGGAAAATATGAAATATCTGCCAATTCAGTAAAGGGCATGCTCCCATAAAATTAAAATTTTAACTTGGAGAATAAGCAAATAATTGGCCATTTTTACAATGCTCCAAAACTGATGCCTGCAAAAAAAGTTCCAATTTGAGCCAATAACCCATTAATCAGCCCACCACTACTTGCAACCCAAAAGACACAACCAGCTCCTAGGATCATGTAAATTCAGCATTGGATCCAGCCTAAGCTCAGCAGAAAAATCTTGACCAACCTTGTGCTTTGCCCTGACAAGGTGAGTGATGATATGCGAGCCGGATGACGAGCCCATTCCATTACAGAACCACTTCCTGCACACGTTGCAGTGCACCACACTCTTGGGGTCGTGGAGATTACAGTAGTGGCACGCCCACTCTGGCAGGCCCTTCTCATCTTCCTCCACAGCAACTTCCTCCTCATCCTCCTCCTCCTCCTCATCATCAAACTGGAGTTGCTTGAACTCTTCTGTGACGTTTGCAAGGGCCAGGAGATCGTCTGAACCATGGTGGGGCTGCACAAGCACAAAACTTGTAGTCTTAAGCTATACCTGAATTTTTCTAATTAAAGTTGCAGCCAATTTAGATTAATTGGTAATAACATTAATACTACATATCTCAAAATATATGATAGTTACCATTGGTGTGTTTTGTTGAGGCAATGTTCTACTCCAGAATTTGGAAGAATTCATTTCTTGCATTAAGATTGAGGCATTTGGGGAGGAAGTTCAATAATGCGACAACCTCATTTCACTATTCCATCCTGATGCATGCATTTTTTCGGGAAAAAATGCTCTTATTTTGCTCCCACATAGGTGCAATTTGGTAGTAAATTAGAATAATACAAGTAATCCCTTAAACTTTGGTGCTTTTCGATTCATTCTGGTATTCGTGCGCAGTAAAAATATGTACACTGATAAATCCAAATTGCCTGCAGTACTTCACTGACACTAAATAATTTGTGTAGCAAAAAAGGAGATATTCCAAGACTTATGTGGAAGTTAATGTGCAGAGTTACAGTCAAAGAAAATGCATGCAATGGTATATAAAGATGTACACCTAATATACTTGGGATAAAAAGAGCTCCAATTTCAACCAGAGCAACTACTAATAAAATTCTGCTGAAAGCAAATGGGCATGACTACACACGAGCACAAAGTGTAGAGATCTCATCAGTATTCTGAATAATAGAAATGAAATCAATACATTTGAGTACCTTTAAACATCTAGCATTTATCATAAACGTAGTGCAAGCACTGAAAAAACAGAACTGAACAGGAAACGCAGAATTGTACTGAAATGCCATATCAAGAAACAATTCCACTCATGACCCAAATTTATTCAATGTTAGATGACATCAAAAATTATTCAGAAATTTTGAATATGAGCTATATTCAGGACTGAATTAAATTAGATCTTAGTTTGAGCCTTCCTAATTGCAACCAAGGCATTACATAGAGAAGGAGGAAAGCACCATTTAGTTGAAGTTAAGGAGACCATCCCAGGTCCTTGCCAGATCCTGTCGATGTCATGGTCATTTTGCATGTTTTTGTTGTAGAAGGACCCTTAGGTGGTAGACTATTCGTTCCTAAAATTTTATGGCGCTACGACAATAATTCCCCCCCCTCCCGGGGGGGGGGGGTGAAGGGACCAAAATATTTCAATTTTCCCGATTTTGACCCCATATAAAAAGAGAACAAATGGGAAATGGAAAAAAGCCGAACGAGCGTTTGTTAGAAATGTTTCAAGGATTCTAAAACTGCATTTGTTTTTGTTCTAGCATCAAAACTGAAGGAGGAGTCCCATTTTGAAATATCGATTTCAATGAAAAGCACCCAAATTTGTTCAACTTTTTCCTGATTTTGACCCCATATATAAAGAGAACAAATAGGAAATGGAAAAAAAACCGAACGTGAGTGTGTTAGAAATGTTTCAGGAATTCTAAAACTGCATTTTTTTTGTTCTAGCATCAAAACTGAAGGAGAAGTCCCATTTTGAAATATCAATATTAGTGAAATATCAATACCTAAAAACCAATGTGTCAAATTTTTGCAAAATCTAAGGCCTGAATGAAAAAAATGAATGGAATCAATTGTGTTTCTTTTCAAAGGTTACATATCATAGTCAAATTTCATAAGAATCAGACTGAAAAAAGAAAATTTTTTTTTTTTTATACAAGAGTAAAAATTTTTATAATTTTTTTTTTTTTTTATCACAATTCACAGTTTGAATATGAAGTTATGTATGGAAAGTATCGAAATAAAAATTGAAACTGCATTCAATTACATCAATTGTTCATTATATTACACTTCAACACAAAATTTTATTTTTTGCTTATACCCAACACTTTGAATTTTCAACATTCATCCTGCGACTAGTTCTCGAGTTTTGATGCTAGAACAAATCCAAAGACAGTTTTAGAATCCTTGAAACATTTCTAACAAACTCTCGTTCGGCTTTTTTCAAATTCGAATTCTTTGAAAAAATATATCGCTCTAAACCCAAAAAATTGTTGCTGATTTTTGAAATTTTAAAATTTTTTGAAAAAATAGAAAAAATTTGAATTTGAAAAAAACTGAACGCACGTTTGTTAGAAATGTTCCAAGGGTTCTAAAACTGTCTTTTTTTTTTGTTCTAGCATCAAAACTGAAGGAGGAGTCCGAATCTGAAATTTCAATAAAAATATACCAAAAACACATTTTTCATCAAAAAAAAAAAAGTAAGGCCTAAATCGAAAAAATGACATGAGTAAAAAAGGTTTACTTTTACAAAATACATATACTGGCCAACTTTCAAACGAATCGGACTAAAAAAGTTGAAAAAGTGGGATGGTCTCCTTAAGGCAATCTATGCACACGGTGCATGGAAGGAGTAAGTTGAGAAAGAAGTTTATGAAACAAGAAAGTTGAGGAGGAGAGTAGTAGGTGCTGAAAAATGGGACAGCAGTAAATAAAATGATCTGTACCTAAACAAAACCCTAATTCTAATTCAATTCCTTCAACTTCTGACCTCACGGTTTCTCCCTGGCAGCACTTTTTTCCATGGAATAGGTATACTTTTAAACTCTGCACAAACACATTATATGAAAGCAATACGGATAGTAAAATTATATTCTTACAATTTAATAAGATACTTTCCCATAAGTTACTAACCTCCCTCATGTTACACATGTACAGTCATACCTCATCTTACAAAAGACCCAACTAACGAATAATCCAAGATACGAAACACCTTTATGTAATTTTTTTGTCTTTAAATACAAAGAAAATTCAAGAAACAAAATGCAAAACCTCAAATAATGTGTGACTGGGTTTGCAGCTGCCCAAATCCCCCAAAACGTAAATACACTCATAGCATCCTACATTTTGTTTTGAAATTGGCGCAATAGAGTTGCTTTCCCATTGGCTATCTTCCAACACCCTGCTGGCCTCCAATGGCTAGGAGGAAGCTGCACCTCCATGATACCCATAATACTTTTGGTGTGCCTTTGACCCTTGTTTGTCACAGAGTTCTAACATGCATAAAAGACAGTAACTGTTGTTTGCCAGAGCTGCCAAACATTTGGCAACCCAAATGTTTACCCAACACAACCTTCACTTCACTATGCATTCACCCTTGCATTTCTTGGGCATAGTTATCCAGCCCCAATGGTAAATGATTAGTACTACTTAGTCATCCTAATCGTTTAATAAGTAATTTTCTTATACTTTTAACACAACCCATACTAAATTGGGGTCAATATTGAATTTAGCAAATCAACAATTTCGAAAATTTTGTTTCCATACTTATGTAATTGGAGACATTTTAAGCGGTTTTACATGAATGACATTTAGCTCGCAAATGCTCAACTTTCGAGATATTTCTGAAGTTATGGGAACGTCATATATAAAATTGAAGAAATGGACACATTAAGTTGAAATACAGTATTGATGTAACAAAAGGCAAGGTTAGGCAGAGTTAGGTTAATTAAATAAACCAACCTAAGTAGACTTAAAATAACTAAACTTAGCCATACCAAGACCAATGTTTTCTGCCAAGAAACTTTCGAGTGTTTTGCATCCACCATCTGCCAGGAGAGCCACATCAAAACTGCCATTAATGCCGTTCTTACTAGAACGTTATTTATGCTATATCTCAAAAACTAAGCATTTATGAGCACAATATCATTCTTGTAAATGTCTTGAAATGTCTCCAATTACCTACATATACCAAAAAATTTTTTAAAATCATTTATGCGCTTAATTCCATATTGACAAAAATTTATATGCTTTAACAATTTTTCAAGGATTTAGAAAATGGTATTGGGGGTCTTGGAACAAATCATGCCTTTTACACATGAAATGTACCCCCGTATATTGAAAATTTTGTTTCAAAGAATCAGTAGACCACATTTGAAGACGATTCATTCACATGAATGACATTTTGCTCGCTAATGCAAAATTTTTAGAAATATAACAGTAATTACGTTAAGGTAGGAATAACATTTTATAGTCAGTAGCGTAGTTGCCGCATAGTTCGAACACGTCCACTTTTTCGGCACAAACAGCATAGGTTTGGGTAAGTTAAGGTTAACTATATTAGGTTTATTTGGTTAGTTTATTTACCTAACATGTAGAACATTTTCAAGTGCCTAGATTAAGTGCCAGTTCATTCACCACACAAAAAAAAAATTTTTTTACTATGATGATGCTTAGATTCACAAGCTGTCATTGTCACAAGTAAAATCACAAACCACATGTCAAACAAGATAATTCATCTGACAAATTGCCCCCTTATAGTATTTCAGTGAATTAGATTTAAAACAAATGCTAGAATTAATATCAAATCTATGAAAAATAAACCATTAATGTAGGGAGCTTATCAAAACTGACAAATATAAGGATAAATGTTTATGACAACATACCAATCAATTTTCAATGATTGTATTACGGTAAAGAAATCAAAATAAACAACTTTTCTTCTATGCGCTTTCTAATGAGTTTAACAAGTTATAGCAATGACGTAACATAATTTAAAACTTTGACTGCAACGCGCATCACTGGTGTTACACGGAGGTAATTTCCATAATGCTGCTGACTAACCAGTAGTTGAAAATTCAATTTTCATACATACTTTAAGCTAAATGAAGACATGACCTAGATTAGATTATAAGATAATAAGTTAGTTTAAGCCTCCCTAACCTCTACAAAAAAAGAGCGTATCAAAGAGAGGAAGGAGGAAGGCACCATTTAGTATGGAGATGAGAGAATGGGGAATCTATGCAGAAAGGTCATAGAAACAGTAAGATGAGAAAGAAGCTCATGAAACAAGATCAAAGTTGAAGTAGAAAGTAGTAGGTGGTGAAAAAACACGACAGCAGCAAACCGAAATAAGATGGTCCGTAACAAAACCAAATCCTATTCTATTTTAACAAAAAAGAAAGCCTACCTAACCTTCAGCTCAGGCCCTCACATTGTCCCCTTGGGAGCGCAAATTCCCATAGATACAATAATTGTATCCTCCCGAGGGTGACATGACCTAGTTCATGTTTGGTATTTTCAAAATAGTTTACTACAATTGACTTTAAATTTGAGTTTGCCATTGAACTTAATATTTAGTAGTTGCAGTCTAAGTGTTGACTTGACCTAACCTAACCTAACCTAACCTAAACTAAACTAACCTAATGTTATGTAATGTAATTTAACCTAACGTAACTCAATGTAACCTAACAATCATTTGCCCTCATTCAAGCCAATGGAACAGAGATCCTATGAGGGCGCTTTGACTTTTCCCGTTAAAAGACTAGAATTGCGGTAATTAACCCAGCGCTATACCTTGTTAAATTAATTTGCGACGAAAAGTGCTCAAAAGAAAAGTTGTTCATTTTGATGTAATGAACATTATATTACCAACAAAAAATTGAAAATCAAATAGTGTGTTGTCCTCAACAAATACCACTATTAGAGTAGCTTAGAAGCTTTCATGAATCACAAAAACTAAAAACTAATACATTTAATGAACATAAATCTTCAACACCAGAAATTTTATTGGTAACTGTTAAAGAGATGCAACTAATCAATTTTCAAAATTTTATTGCCTGTATCATGGTAATTACATCGAAATAAGCAACTTTTCTCTTATGGGGCAAATGAGTATTTAACGAGTTATAACGGTATGTTAATTTTAGTTATTGATGGCTGCAAAGCGCTAGAACAAACTGCTACTAATCAATTTTTGAATTCTTCTTGCTTGAATCATGGTAATAGCACCAAAATAAAATACTTTTCTTCTATACACTTTTTCCGACATATGAGTATTTTAGGAGTTATAGTGGTAGGTTTAGCTTCGTGTTCCATAGCAGTTCCTGTTGAGCTTTATGAGTATGTTTAGGTACTTTATAATTTATTATTTACCGACACTGCGGAGGCTGAACTCATTTCTAGGATCTTATAGTTAATAGCACAATAAAGGTTATCACCCAAAAATAAAGAGTTATGGCGGAATGTTAATTTCTGTCTTTGATGGCTGGAATGCACTCGATCGTTCAAGCGCGTAGGAAAGGAGAGTCCATTGTAGTCTTCTCCTCTGGAAAATTTCTTCCCGCTTCTAACACCACAGTTGCGGTGATTTATTGCTATAACTCATTAAATACTCATGAAAATTTGTTTATTTAAATGTAATTACCATGATACAGGCAACAAAATTTTGAGAATCAATTAGTTGCATCTTCTCAACATTATCCATTTTATTTTGTCAATATGTATTTTAGGTGGTTCATGGAAATTAAGAATTCCGTTCCAAAGAATCGCTAAAGGAATCCATTTAAAAACATTTTACATGAATGACATTCTGCTCACCGATGCGTTTTTTTCTAGTTATTCAACTTTGAAATTTTTGTCTTCCATAGCAGGTGCGTTGCGCACTTGAGCCATCAGAGTATGCTTGGGTAATTTGTAATGTATTATTTGCTAACCCCGCCAAGCCTGAACCCACTTCTAGGATGTTTTAAATAATAACACAATAAAGGTTACAACCCAAAAATATTAGCGAGACTTTGCTTGCATCAGTTTCAAAATAGCGGCCACCCGGTACATTCGATGCCATCTTGAAAGTGACGTCGAGTGCATATCGATTCAAGTCTTCACTATTCCAGTCGTGCTAATATTTTTAGGTGATAACCTTTATTGTGTTATTAACTAAAACATCTTAGAAGTGGGCTCAGGGCCTCAGGCTCCGCAGGGCCCATAAATAATAAATTACGCCATGTATTGCAAAAAAATAACTTTCCCCGCTGTGGCATTGTTGGAACACCCTCTCATTGCGTGCAAAAGCCATTCCATTAACGCCGCTTCTATAACTTCAAATTTAAAAAGTCAATAATAACGCATCAGCAAGAAGAATGTCATTCATGTAAAACTTTTTTAAATGGGTTCCTTGAATGATTCTTTGAAACGGAAATTTTAATTTCCGTGAATCACATAGGGCACGGTCTGGATTGAATTTTTTTAATGGTATGTTTTTGGTTTATACACTCATCTTATAGAGAATTTTTTGCGCATCCAACGACATAATTGGCTCTCAAGTACGTTCATTAGTTCATTTCCTAGACGGAGTAGCAGACGCGCACTAACGTGACCTTGGCGTGCCAATGGATGAGTGGTTTCCCTCTTCCCCCCCTAATTCCGAACCAGTTTTGGGCGTTCCTCTACGGGAATAGCAAGAGAGTTCATTAACCCGTCGCCACGTCCTGGACTCTTAGAAGGTCGGCAAAGCTAGCACATGTTTCACATCAGCAAACCTAGGGTTGCCATATATGGTCTTAAGCGTCTCGTTGAGCGCTATTCATTGGTGTAAGGTAAAATTAGGTGGGAGGAACAGGGAAGGAGAGGTATCAAGCTCAAATCTGTATGAATTCTTCTGCTCAGTCTGGAGTGTAGCTACCGGCGTTGCACAACCTCATAGAAGGCCAGCAGTGCAGCTGAGGCATACCAGCACACTCTGCCTCTAAGAAGGTTGCCATCATTTTTATTTTTTATGTTCTTTGTTCCAAAAATGGGAGTCCAAATCCACAGATTTACTCCTACGCAAAAAATAATACCACCATTGCATTCGGGAGGAAAAGCTCTATGCATATCAAACTCTTTACAAACAATGAAACTGTTTGATAACAGCCTATACACAAAATGAACTAAAAAAATAAAAACTGTGTTTTACATATAGTGCACATAACTCCGGAACTATTGGACCTGAAAAAAAATTCACATACCACAAGATTCAGCAACTCAGAATCTATGAAAATGCATCATAAAAAAAACATAAAAGTGCAATAAATAAAAAATGGCCACTGATTTTCTGATTTCTGTTTTTTGTATTTTACCGAAATAAAAACTTGAATTTCGTAGATTTTCATTGGGGTAGCAGCATTTTTTTCCCCACTGACAGAAAGAGCAACTCTCTCTCTTTACAATGAACCCCCAATGAAACTTCTAACATGATTAATGAATGTACAGTAAGTTGCACAGTTGACCCATTTTCTTCAAACCTCTTGGTAGGTCGACCATGTGGAGACGGGTTAATGGCCTTGCTTGAAATGCTTTAGTACTCAAACAAAACATTTTAACTCTCAGAGTTGATTATATATGATTTAATCCAGTGTTCAGAGTCCGGCTGCTCTGAGTCATCAGCTAATTAGCTGTTGTGTAAACATACAATTGCCTCCCACAGTTTTGAAAGTACAAGAATGGCAAATATATCATTCAAAAGGGCTCAAGAAGAGCTACCAAGAGATAGAGTTGGAAATAAAAACTTGTATGTAATTAATAAAAAAATGTTTTTTAAAAATGACTGGTGTTCTGAAATTTAGATTCATTGTTTTTTATATGAATCCTTTTTCACAGTTTTGAAGGTACAGGAAAGGCTAATATACCAATTGTTGAGCTTGGAAAGATCTACAATAGCTGTAAAATTTGTCAATATTTACTTTAAGGAGAGCCTCCCCCATACGGACTTTTTTCTTTATTATTGAACCTAGAACAATGAAATTTGGTATACTGATAGGAAATTGAATTTGGAACCGTTTTTGCATAGAGCAAAAGTTTGATTTTCTTGAAAAGAAAATGGGAAATCAAAGAAAACGAAACTTAAGGGGGGGGGGGGGTTTCATAAATCTTCTTTTACAGTTTTTGAGCTACAGTAATGGTTTTGGTATCATTGGATGCGGAAAGACACGGGCTTTTATGGAAACTAAAATTCATTCCAAAATGATTTATTGTTCACGAGTTATGAAGTCATAAATCTGCAGTTTCAAAAACAGGATTTTTTTCCAATTTTTACCCTTTTTTTATTGAAAATGGAAATTTGAGGAAACAAATTTTAGTTTCCATAAAAGCCCGTGCTTTTCCGCATCCAATGATACCAATATCATCACTGTAGCTCAAAAACTGTAGGAGGAGAAGCATTTTGAAACCCCAAAAACCATTGTTTACATTATAAGCAAAACAAAGAAACAAACAATTCAAATAAATAATTTTTTGAAATTTTTGGTCCAAGTTAGACCCCTGAAATCATTATAGAGTAATCCAGAGACATAGGAGATGACATAGCAACTTTGCACCGTGAAGAAAGTGCCATGGGAGAGGTGTAACATGATAAAATACCACTTCCCCCTCCCCTCCCCCCATTCTTTAAAACCCCTGTAGCGGGCGAACGAGTGAATGTACGAGTCTCATTTTTTCACAGGATGTACCTGACCCTTACACTTCTTATAGTGGCAAAAATCCCAGTTTTGCAAGAAATCTCAAAAACATGGGGGTCACAAGGGAAATGCTCTCCTTAATGTTGTCAATGATTTTCATTATTTCATTGCTATAGATAGGTAATATAGTCAATTTTAAGACGTTTTACACAAATGACAATCTGCTCGCACATGCTTAGTTTTCAAAAAAAATTAAAAATGTCAAGGTTCCAATCTTTGGAAAGTTTAACTATAAAAAGGAAGACTAAAGCCACGCTTCTTAAAACCATTTCTTATAAGAGAAAGACAATTCATAAAAGTGAACGTTTCGACCATTATCACTGGTCATTATCAACACTGAAAAGATAAAACAATAGTACAGTTAAATGATCTATTGCTACATTCTAAACAATATATGGTGATCGATAAAAAACTATAAATTAACAATTTGTAGAGGGTATGCTGACTGCATGTCGTTCAGACTAGGTTTTAATTTGGAGATGAACAAGGATTCTAGAATTTTGAGTTCAGTTGGATTAGAAGCTCTACCTAATATCTGGAAATCTGAAAGTCTGATTGGTAAATCACATTTTTCAGCGTGTGCACGTATGGCAGAATGGGATGGTGCGGATAACAGATTATTGGTTCGATGGCTCCGACCAGCATGCTCAGATACTCGAATATGTAGGTTACGCGAGGTAGAGCCCACATACTCTGATGCACCACATCGTGCACAACTATGACTGTAAACAACAGAGCTGAGCATGCCCTTCGGAAGACTGTTGTTGCTGTTTGAAGTTGGCTTTCGGGCGCCAAGGAAGCAAGCGCGCCATGCAGAATTTAATTAATAACGGAAGCTAACCCCCTATTACAAATGTAAAGAGGTTGGGTCGTGAGGGGGAGGCACAGTTCTTCTAGAACTGACTGTAAACAACAGCAACAACAGTCTTCCGAAGGGCATGCTCAGCTCTGTTGTTTACAGTCATAGTTGTGCACGATGTGGTGCATCAGAGTATGTGGGCTCTACCTCGCGTAACCTACGTATTCGAGTATCTGAGCATGCTGGGCGGAGCCATCGAACCAATAATCTGTTATCCGCACCATCTCATTCTGCCATACGTGCACACGCTGAAAAATGTGATTTACCTATCAGACTTTCAGATTTCCAGATATTAGGTAGAGCTTCTAATCCAACTGAACTCAAAATTCTAGAATCCTTGTTCATCTCCAAATTAAAACCTAATCTGAACGACATGCTTAGTTTTCGAGTTAGGTTAAGTTTTAAGTTACACAAACGGCGCTCCTGAATGGCCTTTTTTGCGCAAAAGCAGTCATTGTTTTTGCAATAGAAATGGAAGCTAACCCCCTATTATAAACATAAAAAGGTTGGGTTGTGAGGGGTAGCCACAGTTCTTCTAGAGAAATTTATAAATGAAGGTTTCTAGTGACGTCCGTTTACATCGACTCCAAGATGGCTGCCGCCATCTTGAGTACCGGGTGGCGCCATGGCAGCAGCCACCTTGGAGTCACTAGAAACCTTTATTTATAATTTTCACTAGAAGAACTGTGCCTCCCCCTCACGACCCAACCTCTTTACATTTGTAATAGGGGGTTAGCTTCCGTTATTAATTAAATTCTGCATGGCGCGCTCGCTTCCTTGGCGCCCGAAAGCCAACTTCAAAGTTTAATAATTCGAAAAGAACACATCAGCAGAAAAAATGTCATTCCTGTAAAACGTTCTTAAATGGGCTTCTTAGGCGATTATGTCAAACGGAATGCTTAATTTTCCCACATCACCTAAACTCAATATTGACCGTACTGTGTTGCACATTTTGCGCTGGAAAGCGATTCCACTTATAACTTTAAAGCTGAATAATTCCAAAATAACACACCAGCAAGCAGAATGTCATTCCTATAAAACGTTTTTAAATGGGTTCCTTTAGTGATTCTTGGGAATATAATTCCCATTTCCTTTGATCACATCTTGCTTCACATTGACCGGTGTTTCTTTCTGCAACCCCCTTTTTCTGTTTTTTTCTAAATATCATATTTTTAATGAATTCACAAAAAAAAAAACGAGTTGAAAAAGAAATGCCGCATCATTTGACACCTAGGTACTGTAAAAATCTTAAGAAAATCCGTCAAGAACTGACTGATTTTTTTGTCAGTTTAGACCGTGCCCCTAAAATACATATTGACTTTTTGTTTTAGTACTATTTTATCAGCATTTATAAAAACATGGACTTTTAAATTTCAAATACTTTTGTTATTGGTAGAGCTTAAATTTTGCAGTTGACCCTACTTATCGTTCCTATCAGAATTCACCAATTTTTTTATTCATATCTATAATTTAGAATCAAAAATACTATTTTATAACTTAACCCTAATCTATGAACTAAAACTGATGACTCATTTGTTGGCAGGAAAATTTAGAATTACCCTTAATAATATTCGTCATTTAGGACCTGGTGGGCACGACATGCTTATCAAGCGACTGACCTTGAGGCAACAAAAGCCCCCGAGTAAAGTATTTTGGATAATTTATGACAGCAAGTTGATAAGGTAGCATCATATTTTAAGTACACTAGTTAGAAAAATAAATACCTGTGAATTCCCAAAACTGTCGGAGAGGTTTTGGGTCTGGCTGGCTCCAAGAAGAAAATCAAATTCTGAATCTTGAGTTTCTGCTCCAATGATAGGATCATCGGTTTCAAAGAATGTCAAACTTTGTGAACTTGGACCGTAAGGATCCATCTTCAAGGACAAGGGTAGCAATGAACAAATTTATAACGAGACGATTGCAAATAAAGAAATGGTTCATAGCACGAAGTCACTACGAAGAGCATGATGCTATTTTACCTAACGTAATATGCCCCGTGTTTTGTGTTGCCATACGTAGTGAGTTTCCCGCTGACACAAAATTGCTGCAAATCGCTGTACACCATCATTCGAAATTTTATGTTCTGAATTACATCACAAAAAGTGTCAATTAAAAGGCATTGAGGTTAAACTGGGCTACACACGGAGGGGTATATTTTGAAAAAATGTAATTAAACTCATACATCCTTGACTGAGTCGTAATAAAACAAGATGTTCAATACCGATCAAAATGCAGAAACCTCACAACAAACATTGTTAACCTATCGGTTAACCCAAATAATTTTGTAAAATACAACAGAAGATAACTTTATATTTATAATTATCAATATATATATGTATACTCTTCAAACTCACAAATTCCATGCATACGTCATCAGTAAAAAGTTATTAGAGGCATCGAGAGAGCTCACCCCGTATCAATAAGTCCACTAATAAGGTCTGTAAAGAAGATACCGAAAATACATTAAATCTAAAAGGAGTTGTGCGTTACTAAAACTTGTGCTAAACAGAAAGGAAAATGAATGTAAATCTACTGCGTGAGAGATGCTGAACATTCTTACTAGTTTCTCGAATATTGTACAATGAGCCTGTAGTGATCGCCCTCAGCCGTACTTCAGTCTAAATTTCATAAATTATTAAAACCATCTCCTAAAAATTAAATAAAGTTAACGTAATCATTCTTAAAATTTTAGATCACTATTTTCATTCAACATTACCCTTAAATCTATTAAAATTTGACCAAAGAAATACTTAGACAAGAAAAAGAGCGGCGTTTTTACCTAGAACCATATCGCAAGTTCATCCACATCCGGAAAATTCCGGAAACGCTCGTCCGCTCAAAGCGCATATAAGGCCGGCGTCACAGGCCGAGTGGTCATTCTCTTACCGATCCCCCTAGCGCTTGGGCCCAGAGCGGGCAATTGTAAGTATCAAGTGTAACGATAAGTGTGTATTATGTCTTAACTTTCCTGTGTTGTGTCTTAACTTGTTCCGTGTTAGGGAGCTCTCGTTATTGTGTCGTAGAAATATTCACTATGTTGTCTCTGTGCCAGTATTAGTTAGTCACCAGCCTCAAGCTCACTGCCCCATCTTTGTCACTGTTTCGTGTTTACTATTCTCCGATGATACCGTATTGTGCTGTCAGTGTTAGACGATGTTGGCATTTGCTCCTTAGATATTTTTTAGTGCTGAGCATAGTGTTAAGACACTTTGCTGTCCACAGAGATCATTTTTGTTTGCTCATTCTTTTGTATGTTCCAACTTCTGATTAATTGTGTTCTCAACTAAATGATAGAGTATAGAGAATTCACCTTTTCTCATACTTATATCTTAGTACATTAATTATATAATTACCTCAGTGCTCTAGCTATTATTTTTGGCCGTAGTTCATTTAAACTCAGTTGTGCTGCTGCTTGTAATGTCAGGATAGAGCTTGTGACCAGTTGGTCTGGAGCACTGATTCTGGTGTTAAGATGATTCAGGCTGCGACTCGGGCGCTAGAGTTGCGGACTGATTTTTTAGCACCGGACTCCTGCCACTGTTCCTCTTGTGAATGTTACAGTTTTTGCGCAGCCTTGCACATGTGTTATGAATGGACTCAATTTATATGTTCAAAGTAATCCAGCACGAATTCCCCTGACAGGATCGACTGGACAACACACCCACGCACTCACAAACACGTATGAAACCAAACTCTAACTTCTTAATTTAAGGAGCTTACCTCCTCCAAGTTCTCGCCTCTGAGTTCCCTCCAAGCTTCTCCTCATATTCAAATTTCACTAAACTGGACAGGCCTGCATTCCAGCAGCTAAGCCGCTAAAATCTCCAGTTGAGACCATTGGGTCGAGAGTCCTCACCATTATTACCGAGTTTTCCCAACCGGTAACTATTCCCAAACTCATCATTCAACTCACTACTCACTTGGTGTTGGAACCTCCCACACCTACACCATCCTTGACTTCACACTCCAGCACGCGCTTCACAAGCCTGAGCTGAACGAATCGTCTGAAGTCCTCCAACCTCCTCGGACTCTCGCAACAAGAAGTCTCGCAACAAGAAGTCTCGCAACAAGAGTCAAGTCTCGCACCTCAGCGTGCAACCTTCTCCTCAATAAAATCCCATACCGGCGAGTAAAACTATTCTCTCATTTTCCTTCCGGTGTTGGCTTGTGGTAAATTTTGTTGTTGGTTATTTGACGCTTGAAATAAGGCGTCCGAATACCCCGAACTCCTTCTGAGTCAGATTAAGTCAATTAGTTTATTAATTAAGTGTTGGCGTTGACGCCAACTGGTGACCTCGCCCTTGTAAAAGAACATCCTCTTCCTTGAAATCGATAATCTAACAGCTTGATCTCAAGTTTCCAATTCAACCTTTCAAAAAATATCAAATTCAATTAGTTCCCCAATTTGGGAGAACTTTATACTGGTGACCCCAGAATTCATACCAGAGTTGATAAATAATCCAACAACTGAATTGCCGCAGCCATCATTTGGAGGTTTTTGAGCGCATGTCGAGGCTGTTGCAGCTGTTGCATGTTGAACTTTGGAGGAGGTAGTGTTCCTTTCCATCCTTTTCCTCTAATTCTCAGTAATCAAACATAGTTTTTCCTCTCTAAACTCTTCCCTAATAATAAGTTATTGCTACTGCAGCCTATTCTAACAAACTCTTCATGTTTTCCATTGCTACTGAAGCCACCTTTTACAAAACTCTTCATGCATTTCCATTGCTACTGAAGCAAACCATAGGAGACCTTCTAGGATAACTTCCATTGCTACTGAAGCTCCTCACTAATTAACCTTCGCAATTTCCATTGCTACTGCAGCACCATTGCTACTGAAGCACAAAAGTAAACAAAATGTCTGTGTGTGAAACACTACCTTGCCATCATGAGCAACTTACGGATATAAAAGAACGGCCGTCTGCAGACCGGTTGTCCTTTAATAGTTATCCGTATCCCATACGGGTTGGAATGCTCAGCGCAAATATTTCACCTTCACTTGACTAAGTCTTTCCTGATATCCCATTTTTTGTATGGCTGCCTGGCCGGTGGGCCGTAGCCTTGGGGACGCCTGAGGAGCGCGCACGTTGGCTAGGGAGGCTGTGCAAACGACTCACGTCGCACAATTGCCGTCGTAACCGGCATATGTGTTTTGGGAAGGAAGGAACTGATTTTGTACTATGGCATACTATAAAAATCTAGACGAGACTTCGCCTCAGGTCAACACCTGTCGAGCCAACGAATTCGTACGTCTTAGTTTGCTTTGAGTTCCAAAGGCGTGATAGTCGACCAATTCTGGATTCCCCGTTACACCGTTCAAAGAACGCAGGCGGAATCAGGAATTCGGGCGCCTCCATTTCGGCAGATACTCTGGCACCGCATGCCCAGTGATGCTAACCTCACAGATTTTTTATGGTCCCAGTTCGGGATCCGAGCGGAAACTTTCATAGTTCCACAGTTAACCTTCCACTATTTTCATCTATTTTCTTCTGTCAAAGCATCTTTTGGAATCTCTCCTTCGTATTTCTGACTTGCACTTTACAAGTAACAGCTTCACTGTTACCAGACCTTTCGGTCTCCTTTGGGGGAGGGGTAGCTGTAGTGATCGCCCTCAGCCGTACTTCAGTCTAAATTTCATAAATTATTAAAACCATCTTCTAAAAATTAAATAAAGTTAACGTAATCATTCTTAAAATTTTAGATCACTATTTTCATTCAACATTACCCTTAAATCTATTAAAATTTGACCAAAGAAATACTTAGACAAGAAAAAGAGCGGCGTTTTTACCTAGAACCATATCGCAAGTTCATCCACATCCGGAAAATTCCGGAAACGCTCGTCCGCTCAAAGCGCATATAAGGCCGGCGTCACAGGCCGAGTGGTCATTCTCTTACCGATCCCCCTAGCGCTTGGGCCCAGAGCGGGCAATTGTAAGTATCAAGTGTAACGATAAGTGTGTATTATGTCTTAACTTTCCTGTGTTGTGTCTTAACTTGTTCCGTGTTAGGGAGCTCTCGTTATTGTGTCGTAGAAATATTCACTATGTTGTCTCTGTGCCAGTATTAGTTAGTCACCAGCCTCAAGCTCACTGCCCCATCTTTGTCACTGTTTCGTGTTTACTATTCTCCGATGATACCGTATTGTGCTGTCAGTGTTAGACGATGTTGGCATTTGCTCCTTAGATATTTTTTAGTGCTGAGCATAGTGTTAAGACACTTTGCTGTCCACAGAGATCATTTTTGTTTGCTCATTCTTTTGTATGTTCCAACTTCTGATTAATTGTGTTCTCAACTAAATGATAGAGTATAGAGAATTCACCTTTTCTCATACTTATATCTTAGTACATTAATTATATAATTACCTCAGTGCTCTAGCTATTATTTTTGGCCGTAGTTCATTTAAACTCAGTTGTGCTGCTGCTTGTAATGTCAGGATAGAGCTTGTGACCAGTTGGTCTGGAGCACTGATTCTGGTGTTAAGATGATTCAGGCTGCGACTCGGGCGCTAGAGTTGCGGACTGATTTTTTAGCACCGGACTCCTGCCACTGTTCCTCTTGTGAATGTTACAGTTTTTGCGCAGCCTTGCACATGTGTTATGAATGGACTCAATTTATATGTTCAAAGTAATCCAGCACGAATTCCCCTGACAGGATCGACTGGACAACACACCCACGCACTCACAAACACGTATGAAACCAAACTCTAACTTCTTAATTTAAGGAGCTTACCTCCTCCAAGTTCTCGCCTCTGAGTTCCCTCCAAGCTTCTCCTCATATTCAAATTTCACTAAACTGGACAGGCCTGCATTCCAGCAGCTAAGCCGCTAAAATCTCCAGTTGAGACCATTGGGTCGAGAGTCCTCACCATTATTACCGAGTTTTCCCAACCGGTAACTATTCCCAAACTCATCATTCAACTCACTACTCACTTGGTGTTGGAACCTCCCACACCTACACCATCCTTGACTTCACACTCCAGCACGCGCTTCACAAGCCTGAGCTGAACGAATCGTCTGAAGTCCTCCAACCTCCTCGGACTCTCGCAACAAGAAGTCTCGCAACAAGAAGTCTCGCAACAAGAGTCAAGTCTCGCACCTCAGCGTGCAACCTTCTCCTCAATAAAATCCCATACCGGCGAGTAAAACTATTCTCTCATTTTCCTTCCGGTGTTGGCTTGTGGTAAATTTTGTTGTTGGTTATTTGACGCTTGAAATAAGGCGTCCGAATACCCCGAACTCCTTCTGAGTCAGATTAAGTCAATTAGTTTATTAATTAAGTGTTGGCGTTGACGCCAACTGGTGACCTCGCCCTTGTAAAAGAACATCCTCTTCCTTGAAATCGATAATCTAACAGCTTGATCTCAAGTTTCCAATTCAACCTTTCAAAAAATATCAAATTCAATTAGTTCCCCAATTTGGGAGAACTTTATAAGCCTGCATTTTGAACTTCACTCATGTTTTAAATTCATTTAATGATTATAGATAATGAAAACTCGGGGTCTCAAACTGGACAAAAACATTACAACAAAGTAAAAGCCATTTCACAAATGTTTTCGAACGAATGGTTTCGTCTTTAAAAATTTTTGGCAAAAATAACCATAAAATCTTTTCCAATTATTCGTGTAGAGAAGTGAGCACAAAGGTCTCTTTTCGTACCGGTTTTGATCTATGTAAGCCACCCAACTCGTCAAGTAACGCTGTTTTAGTTAATGAAGACCAAATTATAAAAAAAACGATTTTACTCTTCAGGACTTTGTCCACAGGGACGCATTTTTTACTCGTACATATATTGGAATCCATGCACTTTTGTCGCTACACGAATGTACCACGACGATAAACCTTGAAATTGTTTGCCAGAAACTTTTTTCCATGTTATTATTTTTTCCTACGTGAAATACTTTTAGGTAATTTTAAATATTAATTAGTTTTGATAACATTAACACTCAAATTTTTATTCCAGATCATCAAAGAGTAATTTCGTGCAGTTCAAAACTTTTACTTTTTTTGGTATCCGTTTAGTTACATACGTTGGCTCTATTTTTTATTCTTAAATGTACGAAATGATATGCAAGCAACAGAAAAATTTCACGAATCCTATTCTCGGGTTGTCAATTGCCAGCGAGAAGACAAACTGAACAAATCAGACTGTACTCGTCGAAACCTATACTCTTATTAACATCACGAGAAGTTCCTAAGGGAAAAAGTCCGTGAAGCAAAACAAAGCCACTTCCCCAAAGATCTGTTAACGGCAAAATGAAATCCCCAAAAAACTGCGAAATCATTAGAGATATTAGTATAAAAATCACACTGCAGAAGTGATGATGTCAATACTTTCTTTTCAAAAGTTGGGGAAGAAGGTTTCAATGAAGTGCTTTAATTAAGCTCGTTTCAAACACACCTACAGGCGCAAATCCAAACATTGTTTCAGCTCCTAATCCGAGAAACAAATATAGACCAAGACCAGTCAGTATTAAAGAAATGCGAAAAATTTTAAGTCCAGAAAAAATGTTGAAATAACTTAACATAATGGTATTACCTTCATTATACAAAAGATAGCATCTCTGTTATACCACCTCTGCTTTGTTTGATAATAATACATCTATAGCCACAAACAAATTTTTGGAGCAGTGTAAACTGTCCATCAATTAACCATAGCACAAATCTAGTGATATCACATATTCATCAAATTACAAATCAATCAATCTCCAACTTGTTTTGTCCAAAAAACATATTAGAAACAAATAATAAACCCAGCTTTCGTCGCACATGGAAGAATCACATCTACTTCATTGCAATCAATATGCTTACAGGAGGAACATCAGTAGCTAAGATGCTTTGCTTAACATCCCCCCCAAAATATACAATGAATTGGAACAAAAGATAACTCTCTTGCTCTCTTACTACTGCTTTTAATCTCTCCAAAGCGTTCAACAGTGTTGGGCTTGAACGAACTCCCGCAAAAAATTTCGAACCTCAAAATAGACGTTACTGTCGGGTTTTCATGACCGTTGGGGTAGTTTGAACTTAAATGTTCTTGACGGCCAAAAACTCGAACAATTCTCAATAGTGATCTGGGAAAATTATGAGAGGGATAATGAAAAACGGATTTGGACTCAGCTTTTTTCAGGTGGAGTTTATTGGAAGAGGAAACCAGGAGGTCTTCGATGACCTTGACTGGAAATCCCAGTGAGGTCCGGAGTGCCGGTGGTGAGCTTCGGTGAGCGCTGGCGTCGCTCCGGCCGGTGGATGGGATTTTTAAGTGTATCGAGTTCAGAATATTTAATTTACTGTGGGCAATTTTTAAAACAAGCACAACAATCGGTGCGTAGCTATTTGTGTGGGCTAAGCATGCTTAATTCTGGAGCAGGTGAGTTTGATCAAGGTGCCGAGCCTGATGGCGAGGATGACTCTTGGTTTGAATAGTACTTAAGATCCAGGCACGCGGAATTCAGCGAATGCAAAGCTAATTCAATGGAGCCAGTACTTTTAGGCAGTTGAGAATTGAGGACCGTATTTAGAGAATATATCCGGTTAAAGGCTCAGAGCATAGCCAAATCCCAATCCAAGTAGAAAAACCAAAAACGGCCCAGGGAGAATGTTGTAAGTGGTGTGTGTGATGACGTTGAGGTCCTGTAAGGGGCAGAGGCGTTGGATGAAACGTTCCAGGAGAGACATCAAGACATTCCACCACTGGCAATCCAACATGCAATGACAACTCTTCCCACACGGAGAAATCCGAGAAACTCCCACAGGTTTGACACCAGCTAGTCCAGGGTGCGTACAGGCTCTGAGGTTCAAAATTCCACTACTTTTTCATGACTTTTTATGCCAACCAAATCACATTTTCACTACCTCTCTCTGCCCAAAATAATGTCACACAAAGTTAAATTGCAGCACAATAAATGTATTTCAGTCATAAACTTCACCGATGATAAAAACTCAGCTCGAAAATGTTCAACAGTGGCGACAGGTCAACAATGGTCCGAGCGAGCGCGTGTCTTCAGTCACACTGAGCGCGTTTGGTTTCACGTGACGCCTGAGAACCAATCAAAATCGCGGACACTAAAGACGTAGCTGTATCAACCAATCAGAGCCCAAGTAACACTCGAAGGTTACTGACAACGCCTCGCTCAACGCGGACCAAACGGAACGAAAATTTTCAACAGTAAAATTTTCTTTTCACGAAAATCCTAAAATTTCATGACTTTCAATGACCATTTTTAAAATTCCACTACTTTCGAGGCCTTGAATTTTATTCTCGAAATTCAACTACTTTCCATGCTTCTCCATGCCTGTACGCACCCTGAGCTACTTTAAGGATTCTCACTTTTGGCAAACTCCAAGAGATAGAACAGATTTTTTTGGTGGACAGATTTTAACAATAAATAATTGTTTAAACTGTTTAGCTTTCAACACTGTTCACTAATGCCTCTGGCTTTAAGAATCTGAGTATTAGGTTTAAGAACTCCCGGTAATAAAGATCGTGATTCCTTACAGAAATTACGGGCAAGTAAACACGAGATCTACGGAGTATCGTGAAAATATCAAGTGACTGCACTTTTGAAAGCAGTAAAAAAAAATACATAAAAATCCCAAAGTTCATGGATATAAATCCTACTAAAAATTCCTGGTAGCTATCATTTGCAATAATAAAGGAATTAAGGAATAATATATATATATCCCCAATGATAAAAGGAAAAGGAAAACCTAAGCGTTGATTTCACAGGCGGAAGATACGCGAAGAAAGAAAAACGAAGGCATGAAAGTTCCGTGTGGCGATTTAGCCGGGGCGGCTTTACACTTCGGCCTCAGCCAAAGCCGCCAGCAATTTGCACACACTCAAGATAGGCAGATGGTAGTGGGTGTTCGTCACAAGAATGCGATGAGTGAAATTAAATTTTATTGAAATGTTTTATATTGAAATAAGTGCGGTTACGTAAAGGTTTCAAAGAGTATGGAATTAAGAAATGAAATTCCAAAACTTAGCAAGCATAGACATGAATACTTTTCGTAATTTAAAACTACTGCAAGTCGGTTTGTAAAAAAAAGAATAAATGCTACTATACACATGCCTATAGTATTTATAGTCACAGAGCAGTGACACGAGACGACGGTGTGAGGTTCCGCCATTACACAAAGACGCTATCGACAACGAAAGCCGGCAAGTTCAGCCGCGTTCGTTCCGAGTATCGAATCATGAATGGAACTGCAGGTATATACTATTATCGTAAAGAAAGGGAACGAACATGATTATGCTTTGATAATAAAATCATGACCCGGAAATGCAATGCACATCTGACGCAAAATTTTACGCTAAGTCACGTTGAGAAACAAGACAAAACACTGAATGAAAACATGCTACATCACCATTTCCACGCATAACTACGTATCCTAATAACACTGCACCGTCAACTATTAATACTCACTGAACACGAAGAAAGAACACGATTATTTTCTAACACTGATTAATCACGAGAACGAAGAAAGAACACGATAATTTTCTAACGCTGGTTACTCACGGGAGAAATGCTGTGAACAGGCTAGTCAACCGCCAACGTAAGAGTGCTCTATTTGAAACAGAGACGCGCATTGCGCAGTATTGCCACCAGAGGGCTTCTCTCTCGAAAAATGTAAATTGTTATTCTATCGTCTCATGTATTTACACAAAAACTTCAATGATTACGAATTAGAAGTAGAAAATAATTAATAATAAATTAGAGTAAGATTTTTAATGCTACTAATTAATTTATTTAAGTACGAATGGCAAATTTCTAATTTTTACGCTTATGTAGCGGTATGCTACATTACGACGCACAAAAGTGTGTTAAAATGCCTCGATTAATATAAATTGAAAACATATTTTCAGCACCAGTGTCTTGTGACAAATTGGCACACATAAGTGAAGTGGTTTTTAGGCTTAGAATTTCTCAATATATTTAATAGCGCATGTGTTTTCTATTTACGAACAGTGCTTACAAAGTGTAGGGGCAATAATTTATATAGTTACTCTCAACTGTAGAAATAAGTGGAACTTTATTATAACATAAATGCTGCTTCATCTTTCTCCTATTCTGTAGATACAGTATATTCAATCACTTCAATCACATTGACATTGCTTGGATTGATAAATTTACGTCGCGTAAACCTCAGCCGATAACTACTTTATGTGCATTGTGAACCTAAATTCAAAACAATTTGAACAATATGTACCACGAACATCACAGTAGATGTGCTAAGCAAACAAGTGCATCAAAGCTGATAATTGATCAGTTAATGCAAGCCTTGCGTTCTGCTCTGTTATTACAAACACTTATTGTCATTTGCTGCAGAAATAGTACTACATGAGCCCTATTGAAATTCATGAAGCGCATAAGGAGTCAATGACTAAAATTCGGCGAGTACTTTTTATTCAATTCATAGCGCGTTAACTCCACTGTAAGTACACCATGTGTGTACGCATCGAATTTGGCTATTAAAGTGTTTCATTTTCTATGCTGGTTTTTGTTTTTTGTTCATTAGAGGCTCCAACAGATCGCGAGTCATCCCGAGGTCTTCCAGGAGCGAGCTGTACACCACCGCATCCCGTGTTCTGTTCATCGCTGTCGTGAAGCCTGCTTCAGTTAGCTGCAATTGAAAAAAAAAATGTGTATTTCCAAGTTGTCACATGAGATACATGCCAACATATTGGCTTTTAAAATTTTCTTAATATATGACATCCTCAAACAAATGTTCCATACGAGGAGTACTAATTGACATAACATCCGAGGTGTACAAGTAGATAAGCCATACGAGGCACAATAATAGACAAACTATACGAGGTGTACTAATAGACAAACTATCAGAGGTGTACAAGTAGACAGACCATACGAGGCATATTAATTGACCAAATATAGGAGGCGTACTAATAGACAAACCATTTGTGGTGTGCTAGTAGTCTAACAAAAGTTCTATACTAGGAGTACTAATTGACAAACCATCCGAGGTGTACAAATAGATAAGTCATACGAGGCATAATAATAGGCAAACTATACGAGGTGTACTAATAGACAAACTATCAGAGGTGTACAAGTAGACAGACCATACGAGGCATATTAAATGACAAAATATACGAGGCGTACTAATAGACAAACCATACGTGGCGTGCCAATAGTCTATTTCTGTCAAGGGTAGTTGAATGAGAAATGAAAAATATGCCCTAAAAATATGCAAAGCCCTATCACCACCAAAAACATATTTCATATCTTCTCGATATTCACCACATCATGCGGACATGGGTACATAGGATAAAATAGAGAGACTGTGTAAGCCGGTTACCACTCATGATTGACAAATATCTACAAAATATTGGTAGAAATGGGTAAACAAACACATACTCAATTTCAAAATTCATAGCTTGTACAACATACGGACAGAAAGATAATTTTACTACGATTCATATGCTCAAATTGCACTTTATTTCATTAATTATATTTTACATTAATCCGATTCACAGAAACGCCCTCTGGGGAAGTGATAGATCTATTTTTGAATCATTTCGCTAGTGCAATAAAATTTATTAACCGAATGGTTTTTGCGTAAAGAAATGAAATAGAAACATGTATATCTATTTATGTAGACACATATATATACCTACACACGTACACACGCATATTGATATATATACTTATTGAAAATAAAATATTAGAAAAAATACATATATAAATTAAAAGATAAAAGCAACCTACCATCTACTACGCAAAAAATGACAATTGAGCTCACTGTAATCCTAAGAAATTTTTCGCAAAAAAAATAACTGAAAGGAAAAGAAGACTTCGAAAAACATAAAAATGAACTGGTTTTTAATTTCTTCACAGAAATTTTTTAAGAAAAATCAGGTTATAGTCAAGAAGCAATACAACTCTTCAGCATTATACGGACATGTGTACGTGGGATAAAATGGAGTAAAATTGAGGCCGGATATCACATCTGAGTGGAGAATATTCACAAAATTTGGCACATATAGGTAGATTAGGCTTTGATACAAAGTGATATTTTTAATTACAGAAATTTAGAGTTTTTTCCGATTTGAAAGTTCAGTGCTCGTGTGCGCTGAACGCACGGAAAAAAATAGAAAAATAAAAAGACTAAATGCAATGCTTAAATTACCCCCTTCCCCCCAGCTCAGCCGAAAATCGATTGAAAACATCTTCGCGAATGATTTTGAAATAGCGAGACAACGTTAGCCAAAAGTTAATTCATTATAAACTTTGCACAACCCTCACATCGATAAACCTGTTTATTGGTGTACACACAAAATGTATTTCATGGTATATTTGTCATACGGACGTTAAATATTATTAGAAGAAAAGAGAAAGAAATAACAAAATAAAGATGAGGAAATACTCCTAATTATGGAAAGAACGTTCGTTCTGCTGCATTGAACTGACGGCTGTGGTGCTCATTGTTGTCGACAGAAATAAGTAAGATGAATATACGAATCGCTTAGCAAACATAAAATGAAAAAGTTTCTAAATTTCTAACAGAAATTTCAGAAAAATTAAAATTTCTGATAGATGGGAAGTTCATACCGAAATGCTGCGGGCCCTATGACAGAGATGCAAAATGACGTGACACATTTACTCTAAATTCTTTTCCAGTTTTAGAGTTTTTGATATGCTGGGGAAGCTTGTTCCACAAAAAAAGCTCCATAAACTGAGAGAGCTTTTTTCCCACGTTAGATGAACGGTAACTGACTAAAACATCGTTCCTCCGGTTTGGTCTTTCGTTTGGGATATTAGGTGGAAAAAATTTTACCACCTCTGCATTACTTTGGGGGAGGTACAAAGAGGAGAATACTCGTCGAGCTTTCTGGATCATAAATCTGTTCGGTATTGGGATCCAGTCGAGTTTTTTTAAAAGAGGGGTGACATGATCGTATTTATTGAAATTTCCTTTGCATACCATTTTGGCGGCGAAGTTTACACATTTTTGCAACTCTTCCTGACGACATTGAGGTAAATCTCCCCACACAAGACTGCAGTAGTCCAGACGCGATAAAACTAAAGACTGAATCACTAATAATCTAGATTTTTCGTCAAGTGTGTTCTTTATACGATGAAAGAACATTAAGGTTCCGTTAATTTTGTTGCACATTGTTTCGACGTGTGAATTGAAAGTCATATTTTTGTCAAACCAAACACCCAGATATGAAGACATATTGAAGAACACGCAGTTTCTATACTAGTTCATTATCATACATTTTCCTACGTTCTAAAACACGTGTGTCCCAGCATATTGTTTTAGTGAAAAAGAACTTTTTAAAAAATGCGTACGAATTGTGTTACAGCCATTTATAAGGAGGTAAAAATGCCCCCAGGACCGAATTTTGTTCTATTACTGAAGTAATTACCATGTTTTAGGCATAGATTGTCTTTTAATTTACCTCAGACAACCTGTGAACCATGACTTCATGTTGAGCCCTCTTTACCATAAAGACAGCGTCAGCGTCAGCGAAAATCGTCAGCTTGAGCGCGAAACAGAATTTCTAAGTATGAACACACTAAAAAAATAGAATGAAATTTTTCGGTAACCCATTTGATATCAGCAAATCAGGTAGCTCTTAAAGATTTCACAAGATAAGATTTGAAACTTTTTATCAGCCAGTACAATTCTGTCACCCTAATCGATAATTATGGTACGTAGCCAACAGTCAAGTGCGTAACTCTACACCAGTGAGTTTCTGCCTGTCGATTACTTGATTCCAAACAGCATAAGTTCATGAACTGTTCTGCGAAGGAAAGTACCTAAGAATAGTGTCTAGAAGCTGACAATAAACTGAAAATAATTTCGGTACGAACTTCATAACAAATTCAAAAACCATAACGAATGTATGTAGTTGATGCAAGCCAGTTTACTCACAGAACACGGTAGATTGCTGTGTATGGAAGACCTCTTGTCGGGATCAATGGCATCAGTTAAGCTCTTGTAGTCAACATATCCAGATTCATCGGCCCAGCTGACATGGAAAAACCTTCGTCAATATAGTCTTTTACTAACATCTACAACAGACAGGCAACATTTGACAGAAAGAGATCGCGTAAGCTCGCTAGTATATAAACAGACACTTGGGGTTTTTGACAGTGACTGTGTTTAAAGGAACATGATACTTTTTCTTTTAAGTTTTATGGAATGAAAAAGCGAGTCTTTTCATCAGTTGGGAAATCTTCTTTAGCTAGAAGTAACAATTTTTTCAAATTTAACGTTTATTTTGGCTAATGTTTCCGGCCAATTTGTGATGCAAGTTTTTCATCTCACCGTTGTGCTTTCTTCGCTGTTGCAGAATATTAGCTACGCGACTTGATATTTCTAGTTGCTATTTTCAGGTTCGTGCTTGATCGGAGTTCATTAGGAGTACAAGCTGTACACGACGTTTGTTTTGCATGCACTGTTAATAAAAATGGACGCTTGAACCTAGCACCATTGACCTGCTTGAATTTTCATCAGATTAGCGTTTGAGCCAAGTGAAACAAGATTGCCATGTATCGATTTGTAACTGCATAAACTGCAAATAATTTTTCCTGATGAACTTCACAAGTAAAACTGTGTAATTAAATTTGAATATGTGCACAACAAGTATATCATTACTGCGAAATAAACCAGAAAAATCTCCCGTACAATTGAATTTCAGCCCATCCTCTCTGTAATATTTTTTTTTAACGTTCGTAGCCATGGTGTGCCTAGTCCTTAACATGTCTGCCACACCCTGATAGTCTAGCTTTTGCGTGAATTTACAGGGCGTCCCAGCAGTCGCTTACCATACAATAATTAGTAGGTATTTCTTTTTTTAAGTTTCAGATTATATTTGATATGAGTGAGAAACTAACAGAACAAGAAAGAGTTCATTTGAACAATGATCAATGATCATTGATCAATGGTACAAGAATTCTATGATCGACATAATTGAAATACATATGTATTTTTATAAAAACCTGGATGGCGCGTGACTTCTGAGACAAAATATATTCATCACTCAAACTAAGAGCTGCTTACGCCAGACACTCCAACTCACGAGGAGACGAGGGCTGCGGTGAGGGCAGGAGGGAGGGGCAGGCGCGCCCCTCGGATCACGCTGAGGGCCTCTGAGGCGTGCACGGTGCCCGTCGCGGTGGTGTCGCGCCCCAGAAACGCTAACTTTACATTCCCGACTGTAAGGACACACGTCATGATGTTAAAATAAGTATCACTCATATCGACTCTGAATCAAATTTTAAATATCGATTCGAAATCAAATTTAGAGAGCGTCGAACTGGGGTATAAGTGTTCTTTAAATTTCTAAGAAATTAAACGTAAGTTGAGAGGACACCCGACTGTAAGGACGCACGTTATGATGGAAAAATAAATAACAAATCCGGGTGGCGAATATCTAGTCTAAAACAAATTTAGAGAACGTCGGACTGGAGTATCAGTCTATGCTGATGTAATTAAAAGTTCTGTGAAATTAAACGCAAGCTGAAAAATATTTACCTCATTTGGTTTAAGGTACTACAGAATAGAGTAGAAATTTCATGGTTCGGTAAAATTACAAGCTTACGATAAATTTTGTTCTTCGGCTTGAATTATCTTCTTGAGATTTCTTTGAATCTCACGCTCTGTTAGAGTTAGATCATTCTTCACGAATTGAAGGAATCGACCGGGGGTCAAAACACTCTCACTCGTCTCCTTCTCCCTCCCCAGACGATACCACAAGACGTCAAACACCTACACTTGAAAGCATTACTTTTTTAACTCATGTCTCTATAAAAAATTAAGTTAGCTTAAAGGGTTGTGTATGACATTAGTGAGTTGTTTATAGCCAATCAGGCGGAGTGCTTACTTATTTTTAGAAGTCATTGAAGAAGAGAATTTTAGATACCCGCCTTTTGTAGCTAAGGTAGTCGTAGTTTTTCCTATTTCATTGTCGCACATAAAGAGATTTTCAGCATTCCGTGAGACTAGCTTCATACACTGTTCTCTTTAAAACTTTCACTCTACTTTTTCATAGCTTTTCTTCGCTATTAGGTGTAAAAGATGGTCTTTTAAACTAAATTTGAGTGCACTCAGTAGTACAATCATAACTACTTTCACCACATGACTGTTATGTGTTACACATAATTGTCGAATTCAGTTGCTTGTTTGAGAGAAGCTTTACCGAGCGAAGGAAAGGAATGCCGACAAAAACCAGATGGCTGGTCTATTATAAATCAAGCAACCAGACTAAACACTTCGCCGAGTGTTATCGAGTGAGAAATTCCTGTTGCTGTGGACTGCCTGGACCTGCTGTAGGAACAATAAACCCCGTTCACGACTTCTGAGAAAAAGGGACGGCTCAGCGAGAACGATTACGTCTAGCCGCGAGCGAACGAGGCATTTTAAAGTACTACGTGTGCTCGTAATGAGCTGCTAATTGTGCTAAATTCGGCATATATTGGACCAAAGACTACGATAATATCATTTCTATGTAAATACTGAGAATGTATAGACTTTATCGCGGTGTAAATTACCAGAATTATGATCTTCCAACTTTGTATCATTTGTTTGTCATTTAGTATCGGTCACCAGCATCGATATTTCCCTCGATTGACCAATGCAAAGTTGCAATAGAGGACATTCGTCTCGACTAGGTCTTTGCTTGTTCTTGAGATGCCAATATTTGACTTTGAATATTTTTTTCACTCAGTCGGCATCCTTAGCTTACAATACTGCTACTAGATGAAGTATTTCTGTATCTGTAAACTTACTACCACTCTTGACTCATTAAAATTAACGTAAAACCGAGACTCTGTAATACTTATCGTCATCGCTGGGTTTCCTTTGCAATTTGAATGCATTTGTAGTTATAATCATGTCCCATGATTGCTTTTCCTTAATTAATTATCTGTCCCTTATCATTAAAGTGTGCCTTTATTAACAATACAAGTAAACAGTTGGCTAACATTCAACGAGTATTTAACCCTAAATTCACTGAAGAGTGACGGATTGGAAATTTTGAAATTATAAATAAATTGAGCGTCATTTAAATAATGGTTTGTTCATAAAGATGATGGGCATGAACGAGGATTACGCCGAAATAGCAGGATAAAACAAAAACTACGTGGAAAAACGACATACAAGAAGCCATTAAGATTCTATAGAAGCGACACGACAGACTAAAATAAAATTTGAGATGTTGATATATATGTATGTATATCATCTATCACTATCATCTATTTTTCCTGTTAGTTACTGGCGAAGTCCCGTTCATCGTTAAATACTTCTTATTACCGCTCAATGTTAATGTCATTTTACGAGTCAATTTTGATAAAAGCGTAAATAGATATCAATAAATCGAAGGAAATGTTAAATTTTAGGCTTGAAGATAAAATCAGTTGAAAAATTTCTTTTTGAAAATTTGGAATTTTAATAGGTTCGTAAAAGTCTGACGACGAAGATACAGGAGTCAAAATTCGAAGCACACAATTTACTTTTAAATTCGTTAATTTTACGTTATCTCTACGTGTTTATGCGAAGCGCACAATTAATCTTTAAATTCCTAAATTTTAAGCCACCTCTTAAGTGTGAATTCGATGCGCCCAATTAACGTTTATATTCGTGAATTTTAAGCCATCTCTAAGTGTGAATTCGAAGCGCACAATGTACATCTATACTCGTAAATTTTAATCAATCTCTGAGTGCACGACAACCTTACCTGACGAATGGTTCTTTTTGATGTAGAGGGCAGCGAGGTGCGCGAACTCTTCGGCTCCCAAGGGCTGCCTCTGCTTGGTTCTGTGACGCCGGCACAACGCACTCAGCTGTTGAGAACTCAGCCTTCCTTCCCCAGAACCTGCGTCGCACGAGTTTATGTGGTTCATGTGTAACTACTTACAAGGTAAGCGCAAAACGTAATTTCATGAAATTTCATTGAAAAATGACTATTTACCAAAAAATAGTGTCTACCTAATTGAAAATGCAGTGCCTTGTATGCCCAAAATAGTTGTGTAATTCCTCCGCCGATATCAACATATCCTTTTGTAAGGCAGCAACTTAATCAACAGATCCTCATCACTCAATTAATTCAGAAAACGGCCAAAGATGTCAGAGATGGGCGGACCCAAGAGCATGTAATATTTAAAATTTTCTTAGTTTTTACAGTCTTTCCAATGTAGATCCTGAGATATCTCAGGTTCTCGAAAGTTAGGAAAATTTTGTCCTGGAATTTTGAAACCAGCAAAGGGATTCAAAACTACACACCCTAGTTAACACCAGGTGTTGATCCCTTTCCTGATAGTGCTAGGTACTGCCTATAGAGTGGAGCGCATAACGAAGTAAAGGCGAACCATTGAAATCAAATCTGATTGACCCGATTATTTCCAAGCATTATAGAGCGTTCCTTGAGGTTATAAGTTGATCTAAGTAAATTCAAAACGTAAGAGCAAATTGACGTTGTTTAAATTGTTACCTAACAAGTTCTGTTAATTTTCTTCGCCAAACAATTAAAGGCGTTTTGCTGCACTGCAGATAATTTTTTACTTACTGGCAACTTAGCACATAAACGAATGCATAGGTAAAGCTTTGCATTGCTGTCCTGGAAAATGTTAACCATACCACTATTCCGCGAAATCGGAGATGCCGAAGAATTGGCATCGAAAAATGGAAGATTTGTTCAGTTTGCTTCAATTACTTTGCACTACTCATGGCATAAGCCAATCAAATTATTTCTAATTACGTTCATATCTAATACTTTTCCCGTATCATACTGAACTACATACCTTTACAACACTCACAGGAATGATTATTTACTGCATTTAAATGAAACAATATCTTTAATGGGTCATTTGCCTTACACACTATAGTAAATTCTATCATATCAAATTCGTTTCATTGCTGATGTAAAACTGCCAATAGTTTGGGAAAGAGTGCTACAAAAGAAGAGGCTTCTAAGCCCTTTAAATTTTTTTCGTTCTGCTAGCAGAATACAACACAAGTGATTGACCTAAGCACTGGTATGACCTCATCCTCCACAATTAAATTTAAAAAGTACCAGGCCGAATTTGATTTAGCAAACTGATACTGGATCATCATCTAGACCCGCCACAACTCAACATAAATCAGGAGGAGGTTCAGCGATGGGTTGCGGTTAGGTTATTATTCGTTTGTACTAGTAAAGGAATTTATCTCAAATTTGAAATGGATGATACTCGTGTGGAATTTCCGAAAATCGTTCAAGTTGAGTATTTGGTTTTAAAAATGTAAAAGATAGACTTCTACGTAATTTAGTTGGCGGCTGAATTTTACGGAACGATACGAAATCAAAAACTTCCCATTGTAAGCGGTCAATACCCTCCACCCAAACATTCGATTTTTTGCCAGACTATCACAGATACTGTAGGTAAAAAATAACCAGGAGCTATAAAACTCTCCATAAATGTAGATCATATCAAATAATACGTAAAATTCATGGTTCTAATTTGTAATTTTTCACTGAAATGAAATACCATCGATATTTACATATGCTTCAAGATCAAAATTAGCAACGCTGAGTGAACTGTATATAATTCAAGGAGGGCTTGTACTACTCTATTTGTGATGGATGAAATTAAGAGAAGAACAATGTTCGTGCATACCGAGCACTTGGGACAAGACGAGGAGAGTGTCGGACACGTCCAAAGCTCCGGTAAGTGAGGCGTCCCTCTGGGTGAGGCGGCGGCTGAGGTCCGTGAGGGCAGACGGAGAGCTCAACTTGGCCTTGGCTGCTGCCAGAGCAACGTCGTAGTTGGCCTCTGTGAACTGGTCGAAAGTCACATCGATAGTCACCCTTTGTAATGAATTTAATTAACAGTAATTGGTTTAGAATGTCTAAAGCTTAGAGCGAATGCTTCTGCTTTTCATTTTGATAAATTATAGAAGTAGCAAAAATGACGAGCAAAAAGAATGAAGTATGAACGGAATAAAAATCCATGTGAATCAATTATGCATACACCATTCACACTGATAAAAAATGAACATAGACTTCTTTGACGATATTTTGTAAATGCTTTCCTTACGTTCCTACTCCTGATTCAGCATCTGAGAAAACACTACTATAAAAGTGCTACTATGTGAGCATATCATCCATGAGTTTTAAGGTTTATTGCAATGTAAGTGCGATGCTCATTTATTTGATGTAATTTTGAAGGAAACTCATTCAATACTGTTTGGTAGAGTGAAATCGATTCAACCCTCGATTGTAGCCGAATTTGTGAAAACAGTTCCAGAGCTGTACTACTGAACATGAAATGTCGTCGTTGAGGTCAATAGACAAATTTTAAAAATTGAGTTCCCGCGAGGTAAAAAGACAATGTATTTTTACGGTTATTTGATAACAATCAAGCTCTAAGAACATTATGCTACGGTATTTATTTTAAGACTAGTGTGCACGTTCCGCCAAAAATGACGGGATTCAATACCTTTCTTGAACAAATTTTCCACACGTGGAAGACTAACAAATATATTTATCATAACAGTACCCGTGATAAAAATATTATTGTACTTGCGCACTGGTGAAAATCGTATCACAGATACGGTCATTATGGCTACATTTATGAGCGTAGCAGAGAAATGGAAGAAGCGGACTCCAAACAAATAAACCAAGGGTATTTTTAGGGAGTAGCTGGACCCGTGGAAATTCTATGGACAATGTCATCGTTAAGCTAGGTGGACCCGTGAAAAATTTCCGTCAACACTACTCAACCTTTCCTGTCCTAACCTATCCTAACCGAAGCTATCCTGATAAAATATCAAACATATCAATGCATGTAAGGGCCATCTTTCAATGTTACGCTAAGATGTTCGGTATCCATGATACCGCACACTCAGACATCCTATGTTTCTTAAGAAGCGGATACCAAACAAATATACTAATAAACACACAACGGGTATTATTAGGTTAGATAGATTGTATTTCAGCTGTTATTTTTAAATTATTTTTTTTTATATAGAATTATGCTCAAACCTTTCATGGCTGACGGAAAAGGTGTACATGATGTCCATATTTCCATTCGTAGTCCCTCACGTTTTGCATAATATGTGTTTAAACACTATATGAACATCTGTTACAAAGTTAAGGCAATGCCTCCTCTTAGGAATGGTCGAATTGGTTTTCGAGCTGTGCTGTATTTTTTGCTACCTCAATAGTCGCGCTCCAAAAAAGTATGTGTCAATGCGATTCAGAAGTGAAAAATTACCAAGTTGTACTCGAAAGATTGTGTTTTAACCCTCGCTAATATCACTGTCTAGTTAGCATTCTTGTGCAGTCAGCGTCACCAAAACTAATTCAATCCTCTCAAAACTCAATGTAATCTTCCAGATATGGAAGCCTTGCTCAGCAAGGTGATGAAGCCCTACCTGGTCAGCTGACCTCTCCATGTACGCGCAGGTGAATTCATCAGCTCCGGTGAGCTCGAAGAGATGCGAGAAGATCGAGACCGTGCCGCCGACGTGCAGGGAGCTCGGGGTGACGAAGTGCCCGTCGCCGCTGGGGACGAGGTTTCGAGCAAAGAACATTCCAGCTCGTCGTCCTGGCATAAATGTTAAGAATAAAACAGTACATACGCTCTCAATTAAACAAATAGATTTATTAAACTTAGGGCATAGAATTGCCTTTTGGTGTTGAGAGTAGATCGAAATATTTTTTTATTATTACTTTTTTAACTGAAACCATTTAGAAATTTGTTTACCGCACGGGATGTATCAAGTAGATTGTTCCTCAAGGCTATTTCAATGGGCACATTTTGATATAGCGACGTGAGTGCTCGAATTTGCTCAACGACAATAAAAAATCACATGAGCCAGGCGGGAAAAGTATGTTTAAGTCTTTCCTTCACAGGTACACTAAAATACCCAGCATCCAACATATGTGACCATAAGAGAAAGACGCCAAAAATGCGTTCTCTTGGTTAGTTTTCTCGATGATTGAAATGACTTGTCAATGGAGGTGACAAATCACGCAAGACGGTGATAAGAACTGTTGGCTTAGAACTGCTCGTAACTCTGAAATTGGAAGCTGAGCGTGGCTTAAAATTAAAATTTTCCTCACGAAAATGAGAGGACCGTCAAGTAATCCAAAACTGTTAGTAAATAGTTCAGTTCTTCCCATCGAGAGAGGAAATACGAATAAAACACTGTCAAAGAGTCATAGCAATCAGAAATCGTCGTAAAATATAAAATAAACTTAATCTAACACATTCTATCAAGAATCAACGACCAGAACTGCAAAGAGTAATTATAATTTTTCCTAATATATTGATTTTTTTTTTTGAGGAGATTAGAGGTTTAAATTTTGCGTTCAGAACGCTGTTACACAAAGCATTTCTTTCACCCACAAAATCGAGAGCGCTCAATTCAAACTTAAAACTTCAATTTGAAGTTCATTGTAGCCATTGAAGTGAACGCATGAAGTCTGGAATCATGTGAGATAAAATCTGAAAAATAGTTTAACTGTTAAGAACTGGTAAAAAATCATTAACGCCAGTGAACATAACCCCCATTCAAATATGTTCCACGTGATGATATTTGTTTTTTATGGTATGCAGTACGGTGCATTGAGGTGTACAAATAAAGTGCCCACACCGCACTCCACTTCGAACATCTTTAACGAAGATTTGCTCGAAATTATGAAGTCACAGCGCGATTCGCACTCATTCTACTCCGGTATTCATTGCGCTTTCGTTAATTTCGCATTCAAACTAGAGAAAATTTATCGTAAACGGTAAATAATCTAGCAGTTACGTTACACGTGAAAATAATTTACCGGAATTGATGCGAGGAACTTCGTACACGGAGATGGTCGAGTCGTGGACGAAGACGCTGACGATGAAACGACGAAGGGCATCGTTTATATCATCGCTGATGAGACGAGCTGAAAACCGAAGAACTATCTCCTCGTGTCCAGATCTACCGTAGAAATACATCTGGAAACTCACTTGGTAAACGCGGTAAATGTTCATCCCAACACGACATGGTCAGGGGTACAAAAATAGGTCGTTGTGTCGGCGCAAACGTTGTTCAAATGATATCAATTTGTACTGCATTGACATCATGTATGCGCACAGTGGAGCATAGAGAGAAATATAATTTAACTACATTTACGTAAAGACGAATGAAATACTCGTGATTTTCGAATAGAAACAAAGATTTCAGGCAAAAATTTGTGAAGATGTCTTCATATCAGCTACAGAATTATTACACACCGAAGATAATTCATGAATGACAATATTCTTTCATTCATTTGGGTGTACAGCTCTTGATAAAATTTCTAATTCAGAATTACCGTTTCTGGTGCTGAATTCCAACCCTAATTTCTAACATTTTGGCATATTGGTTTTTGCTTCAAATACCTAAGAGATGATTTTGAAAATTTATCTTTAAAGTATTTCAACGTACGATTTGTGCGGGTGTTCGTCTAAAGATACGCTAAAAATCATCAGTTGAGCTCGCCACGTATGGATAAATTAATCCCCTACATCGTCCATTTGAACAAAGGAATGAAATAATACTCAAAACATGATATCAAAATTTACAGCCAAGGACTTGAATGAAAGCATGCGCGCCATTTTTTCTCGTTTGAAAAAACTATGTCATTTGCAGTAGAACTTCTAAAAAACGGATTCTTAAAGGAGGCAACTTTTTTGAAAGCATCACTCCTAAAGGCAACAGAACCTCCCTTTGCTATAGGATGCCATTGGTGCTATTCACGGAGCTGCGGCATAGTCAGTCGGCTAACACGATGACCAATCTTATATTTTTTAACTATAGGCAACAATTGAACAAATTCATGACTGTGAAAATAAACCAAAAAACAATTGAACAGACATAATGTAACGTGCGTCATTTTATTTTGAGACAGCTTAAATTGTTTTGCAGACAGGTGCTCTCCCTACTTCTACTGCGTGGAATCATACTGGAAAAACTTAATTGGAATAATATTGTAAGTTATATTTGTAAATGAGATACAGTATAAACGACATTTATTTGAAGAAAGAACTGGGTAATGGGTGAAAAATGAAAAGCTTACCTTAAAATAATGACTCTTACAGATGGGTAAGCATTTTTTCAGAAGTGAAATACAAAGACAGTATTTAGGGAAGTCTGTGCACATTGTTCAAAAGTTAAACCATAATTTCTTCAAAAAACTCTATCCATGATTAAATATTTGCTAGGGATGTTATACAGCTCTGTTTAAAGTATTATAATAAGGGCAGTAGCGCCTTATTTGAAAATTATCTACGTTCGTGGAATATTATATAACTGCCATCGAACGTACTCGTATACTGTACCACTCTCTCACCAAGTTTCAAGTCTCACTAAAGACTGCTGTCACCATACCGGCACATTTCTAATGGGGACAAAATCATTGTAATTGCCCCTTTCATAACTCACAGTTTTCTAATTGGGACAATATCGTTGTAATCGACCCTTTCAAAACTCAGTGATCTAATTGGGACAAAATCACTGCTAATGTCCCTTTGATAACTCACAGTTTATTGCTGGAGAGATGAGTAGTAAAAGTTACAGAAGTAGGCAGGGGGTGAGTTGGATCCTTGGGATGTTCCTCCAGCTTCGGCGGATCCAAGGGAGCCGTCCGGCGTTGGAGCGCTGCTCCCTCCGGCTCCGTGAAGTACTGGTAGCTGACCCGTGTTTGCTCTGTGTTAGACGGCGCAGAACTCAATTCAAGCACGCAACTCACAGGCACATGTCTTGGTGCTACTATATACTTTAGTGTGAGGTCTACCGCCATATATCGCCTATCCAAGGGTAGTTTGAGATGTACAAATGAAGTGTTTGTCGCTAAATTAAATGTATGGAAATAAGTAATATCCATTAGTAACCTTGCCTAACCTCACGCCTAGTACTAGCTACAGGCAGATCTCACGCTGTAGTGTGGTAGACTTCACGCTATAGCAGCAACCATATCTTTTATGTTATAATACAAACAATTGTCACACTTTTTACTCGAGCTATTTCAAATAATTTCTGAGAAATTGCTGAGATTGCTGAATTATTCAGATTTACTCATGGCAAAACTCTCACTGACGGCATCATTATTGTCCCCCAAATGACACACATAACTATGATACATCAAGATAGACCGGTCTCAAAGAGCACAAACATATTTCCGTCGCAATGAAAGGGTTTTCATCGCAATTAATTGCACCATTTAGCTTGCTGAGGGTAAACAGTTTTCTTCAACGCTTATGATGTACTGTACCAGAAAATAATAACACAAAACAAGTGTTTTCCCCTATAGAGAATGGTTGTCAATAATGAATCGTCTAAGTTTCATGCATATTTATAAATGAATATTTAAGTTGGAAAGAAAGTATAATATTCAAATTAATCAACATGTGAAATTCCAAATGAAGAGTTATTGCATTCATTTAGATGTGCCTCAGTGGTATGACTTCATCATGTCCATTTTATGAAGTTGATCATGTATTCAAAATTAAGTTCTTAGCGCAACAAAATAAGCCATTTTTAAATATTCATATCTGCAATATTAAATGTGACTAATTTTCTGTTGTCCACCTAATTCACTCCATCATGTAAATTCGTTGCTTTCGCAGGAGTTATCTTAATTACACACATTCATCAGTATTCAACTTATAATTAACTTTGTGGACTTTAATGAAATAAATCATGGCCGCTGACACTTGTACACCCAAAGAGTTCTTCTTGCAGTTCTTCACGTACAAAAACACAACCATTTAGTACATGCGCTCAAATTAACAGATCCTTTTAGTTCATGCCGGATACCTAACCCGTTCTTCTTGTTCAATTATCTATAACCTAAACATGCTGACGGTTCGCTCGCCAGTATTCAACCCATCCTTGTATTTCACCCACATATACCGTACGAATTCTATCGATTCACGCCCCAATACGCAACCTATTCTCGAAGTTCACTAACCTGCACCTCATACATTGTGTATTTTCACTCACTATTACTCAGCCCATTCTCAAAGTACACTAACCTGTACCTCAAATATTGTGTATTTTCACTCCTAACACCTGCACCTCATACATTTTGTATTTTCACGCACCAACACTCAACCCATTCTCAAAGTTCACTAACCTGCACCTCATACATTTTGTATTTTCACGCACCAACACTCAACCCATTCTCAAAGCTCACTAACCTGCACCTCATATACATTTTGTATTTTCACGCACCAACACTCAACCAATTCTCAAAGCTCACTAACCTTCACTCCATACATTGTGTGTTTTTACGCACCAATACCAAGCACGTCCTTGCAGTAGGTGGTGGTGAAGGAGTCACACTCAACGAGCCTGAGGAGCCGGCCGTTGATGGAGACGCTCGTGCCGAGCACGAAGTCCTGCGGGCCGAGGAACAGCGGAGGGGCGGACACCCGAGGGCAGCGGTCCATCACAGGCCGGCCCGAGGAAGGGAAGAGCGACAGAACGGGTCGCTCCACACAACCCAGGCTGGACACCCCGGTCAGGTCGCTCGGTTTCTGAAGAGGGTATTGCGTTAGGTCCATGGAATGAAGTGAGAGGATTTGAATGGTGTCTTATGGAGGGAACATGACAGCGGTAAAGGACTTCGTAATTATAAATATGAATAGTAAAGTGATCACACACCAGCCGAGGATTCCAGATTTATAAATATATTTTATTTGATGAAAAGCGTCGATGAATCGCTAAACAGTGATCCCTGAGGAGCAAAGGGCTCTGGAGGGTCTTAACATTCTATGCGCTTTTAAGGTCAATGAGCGGCGATGCACTGCGGAAATTACAGGAACGGCGATATAGTTCTGAAATTACACGTACCTTTGGGACGAGACAGCGGCGGAGGACTCTGGAACTGTGATCCCTGAGAGGACCAATCCCCCCTCTGAGCGGCTGCGGGTGACTGCGCAACTCGATGGTACCGTCCTCGAGGTAACAGCGAAGTTCGATCTTCTCCGACACGATTGTGGTCACCCCGCCCTGCCTCGGTGCGCCTCCCACCCACTCGCCGAAGTACCTGAAAAAATCTTGTATTCGTTTACCCTGTTCGATTTGATCTATGTGAAATTTGATGACTTTAATTTTTGTACGGGATTGGTAATCATCTTGAATATTCTGGGTGTACATGTATTCGAGGTTAGTTTTTTTTTAAATCTTTCAATGCATTCATTGACTGATAATGGTTATCTCATATCGTTGAGTTGAGTTGAGTTTGCTTTTGCTAAGTTGAGTTCCGCTCGACAATTTTCATAGGAATAGAACAATAGTCCATGCAAAAACTTAATAATCTCGTCATTAGGTTTTTGAAAATAACATGCTTCTGAAAGAGTAATATTTTCAGAAGCGAGAGATTACTTAATTGTTTCAGGAAAAACGTAGAAAGTAGTGAAAAAATAGGAATCACAAATAATTTATCATAAATATCATTAGAAATCTGCTTGTATTAAAGAGACTGTATCTCATTAGGATTCTCTGAAGAGAGCGTTTCTCATGAACCTGCTAACATTTAAGAGTGGTTATCTCATTAAGAACCTGTTAGCATTTAAAGAGATGGTCGGTAGTCAAAATTTCTCATACAAGAACCAGCTATGTCGCAGTAATTGTTTGAACGCTTGAATGACTTAACGCGGATCAGCTAATGCTGTCGATCAGGAAAACGAAGTAAAACATCTGACTAAAAAATATTGGAATTATAATCAAATCAACTTTGGAAACCTTTAAATAAACTGTGCTTCCTTTGCTGTTTACAGCATTTATATAATTTTCCAGACTGTAAATAACAGATGTTCTACAGCAATACATCTGCATAACCATTGATAACGTTCTCTCATCTAAAAATGAGCTGAATTAATGAATGAAAATTGATTAATTTTATTTAATGATTTAAAATCACCAATAATGTGAACCAGTACTTGAAGCTTTTAAAGTAATTTCGCCTCAGTAAAGATCGGTTTCGGAGTAAATATATCTGGAAACTATTTGAACATGTTCAGTTAGGAACGATTGCGTTGTCAAATTGTATTTGCCTTTTGCTCACAGGTTTTAAAATTTTGAATTGTCCCAGAATTCTTCAGTTGTTGAGCAATATTTAAACATAGGAGTTAAAAACCTAGATTCCGGCCGAAATAGAAGCAGATTTGTTCAATCGAGCAGAAAAAGTTTTGATTTAAAAGACTGTCGTTCAAGTAGAATAAAAATTATTATCGCACACCTTACCTCAACACCTTTCCCACATTTTGGACATAAGTTTTGAGAGGGAAATGCTTTGGCCAAGCGCGAGGTGCAGGTAGACGACCGTCAGTTTCTTCCTGAAAGAAGCAAGATTAAAATGTGCAGAACGATACTCTCATAAACCACCGCCAGCTCTAAGATGCAAGTACAGTGCACACACCAAGCAAAAATATGTACACACGCTACTAGCTTACGTATTGATTCAGTTAGAAAGATGAAGATTTTCGATGGTTCAACTTATTTTCAAGGTTCGGTACAAACTTTTCTAATTATATATGGTCGTCTACAGCTGGGTTAAAATAAAACGAAGAGATATACATAATTCCGAACGGTGAAGATTTTCGATGGTTCAACTCATTCCCATGGTTCGCAATAAACTTTTCTCACCAAATATAGGCATCTACAGCTGTGTTAAAATGAAGCGAAATGGTGTAATTCCTCACGCACCTGAAACTCTGACCCACTGAATGACATGACGGGAGGCGGACGAAGACCGTGCGCTCGCAGGTACGCGTACGTCGCCTCATCACATCCCTGCACCGTGTACGTCCTGCCGATTATCTGCACTGTGCAGCCCTCCTGTGGGTGGTCACAAGAACAAAATCCTTGAAATGAGTCTCATTAGTGACAACTCTATCGTACAGCATCTTGAAATGAGTCTCATTAGTGACAACTCTATCGTACAGCACCTTGAGATGAGTCTCACTGGTGACAACTCTATCGTACAGCATCTTGAGATGAGTCTCACTGGTGGCAACTCTATCGTATAAAACACTTTGAGATGAGTCTCACTGGTGACAACTCTATCGTATAAAACACTTTGAGATGAGTCTCACTGGTGGCAACTCTATCGTACAGCATCTTGAGATGAGTCTCACTGGTGGCAACTCGATCGTATAAAACACTTTGAGATGAGTCTCACTGGTGACAACTCTATCGTACAGCATCTTGAAATGAGTCTCATTGGTGACAACTCTATCGCACAGCACCTTGAAATGAGTCTCACTGGTGGCAACTCTATCGTATACAGCACTTTGAGATGAGTCTCACTGGTGACAACTCTATCGTACAGCATCTTGAGATGAGTCTCATTAGTGACAACTCTATCGTACAGCACCTTGAGATGAGTCTCACTGGTGACAACTCTATCGCACAGCACCTTGAAATGAGTCTCACTGGTGACAACTCTATCGTATACAGTACTTTGAGATGAGTCTCATTAGTGACAACTCTATCGTTTACAGCACTTTGAGATGAGTCTCATTGGTGACAACTCTATCGTACAGCATCTTGAGATGAGTCTCATTAGTGACAACTCTATCGTACAGCATCTTGGGATGAGTCTCACTGGTGGCAACTCTATCGTATACAGTACTTTGAGATGAGTCTCATTAGTGACAACTCTATCGTATACAGCACTTTGAGATGAGTCTCACTGGTGACAACTCTATCGTGCAGCATCTTGAGATGAGTCTCACTGGTAGCAACTCTATCGTATACAGCACTTTGAGGTGAGTCTCACTGGTGACAACTCTATCGTACAGTACTTTGAGATGAGTCTCATTGGTGACAACTCTATATTGTACGCCACTTTAAGGTGAGTCTCACTGGTGACAACTCTATCGTACAGCATCTTGGGATGAGTGTCACTGGTGACAACTGTATCGCACAGCACTTTAAGATGAGTCTCACTGGTGACAACTCTATCGTACAGCATCTTGGGATGAGTGTCACTGGTGACAACTCTATCGCACAGCACTTTAAGATGAGTCTCACTGGTGACAACTCTATCGTACAGCATCTTGGGATGAGTGTCACTTGTGACAACTGTATCGCACAGCACTTTAAGATGAGTCTCACTGATGACAACTCTATCGTACAGCATCTTTTGCTGGTTACGGCACCAGAACGACCGATTAATCATTTAGGTTTAACATAATTGTACACCTTAGAATAGCACTGGTAATAGGATGCCCTAGAAGTTACTGTACTTATTCGGGCCCACAAGTAGCTACACTCAAATGCGTCATTTGTACTAGACTTAAGAAACAATCTAATGTATCTCTTGTGGTAAATAAATTGTTTAAAATATTTGAATATACATCGAATACACTAGAAGCGTACTAACTAAATCATACCTTAATTTCATGTTTTAATACCAATTTGGTAACACCTTGAGACCAATAATTCATTTTGATAGGGAAGTAATGAGCACAACACAAGCGCACTCATTGAAACTTTTCATCCTAGCGTCGGTTTATACCTGGCATCTAAACTCTTAAAATGTGGAAGTAAAAAGGATACAGTACTTACAAAAATGGCTTCATATTCTGAAGCTACACTTCGAATGTAACAGAAAAACAATTCTTAAGTAAAAGAAACGAAAAAAATGAGCATGCGGAAAAATGCAGGGATGAATAAGTACTCCATAAAAAAACATATTTCAGATGACGGTTTCCTTATGGGGTACATACACAATGAATTTCTAAAATAGTTTGTACTATTTTTCAAAAATATACGCACTTCATAAAAGAAAGAAAAAAAAAGAAAAGAAAAAATGTTTATTTCCAAGTTGTCACATGAGATACATGCCAACATATTGGCTATTAAAAGTTTCTTAAATATAGGGCATCCTAAAACAAATGTTCCATACGAGGAGTACTAATTGACAAACCATCCGAGGTGTACAAGTAGATGAGCCATACGAGGCATAATAATAGACAAACTATACGAGGTGTACTAATAGACAAACTGTCAGAGGTGTACAAGTAGATAGACCAAACGAGGCATATTAATTGACAAAATATGCGAGGCGTACTAATAGACAAACCATTCGTGGTGTGCTAGTAGTCTAACAAAAATTCTATACTAGGAGTACTAATTGACAAACCATCCGAGGTGTACAAATAGATAAGCCATACGAGGCATAATAATAATAATAGGCAAACTATACAAGGTGTACTAATAGACAAGCTATCAGAGGTGTACAAAATAGGTAGACCATACGAGGCATATTAATAGACAAAATATACGAGGCGTACTAATAGACAAACCACACGTGGCTTGCCAATAGTCTATCTCTGTCAAGGGTAGTTGAATGAGAAATGAAAAATATGCCCTACAAATATGCAAAGCCCTATCACCACCAAAAACATATTTCATATCTTCTCGATATTCACCACATCTGCGGACATGGGTACATGGGATAAAATAGAGATACAGTGTAAGCCGGTTACCACTCATGATTGACAAATATCTACAAAATATTGGTAGAAATGGGTAAACAAACATATATTCAATATCAAAATTCATAGCTTGTACAACATACGGACAGAAAGATAATTTTACTACGATTCATACGCTCAAATTGCACTCTATTTCATTAATTATATATGACATTAATCCGATTCACAGAAACGCCCTCTGGGGAAGTGATAGATCTATTTGTTAATCATTTCGCTATTGCAATAAAATTTATTAACCGAATGGTTTTTGCGTAAAGAAATGAAATAGAAACATGTATATCTATTCATGTAGATACATATATATATACCTACACACGTACACACACATATTAATATATATACTTATTGAAAATAAAATATTAGAAAAAAATACATATATAAGATAAAAGATAGAAGCAACCTACCATCTACTACACAGAAAATGACAGCTGAGCTCACTGTAATCCTAAGAAATTTTTCGCAAAAAAATAACTAAAAGGAAGAGAAGACTTCGAAAAAAAAAATGAGCTGTTTTTTAATTTCTGCACAGAAATTTTTAAGAAAAATCAGGTTATAGGCAAGAAGCAACACAACTCTTCAGCAATATACGGACATGTGTACGTGGGATAAAATGGCGTAACATTGTGGCCGGATATCACATCTGAGTGGAGAATATTCACAAAATTGGCACATATAGGAAGATTAGGCCTTGATCCAAAATGATAATTTTGATTATAGAAATTTAGAGTTTTTTCCGATTTGAAAGTTCAGTGCTAGTGTGCGCTGAACGCACGGAAAAAAAATAAAAATAAAAAGACTAAATGCAATGGTTAAATTATCCCTTTCCCCCCAGCTTAGCCGATAATCGATTGAAAGCATCTTTGAGAATGATTTTGAAACAGCGAGACAGCGTTAGCCAAAAATTTAATTCATTATAAACTTTGCACAACCCTCACATCTATAAACCTGTTTATTGGTGTACACACAAAATGTATTTCATGGTATATTTGTCATACGGACGTTAAATATTAATACAGAAAAGAGAAAGAAATAACAAAATAAAGATGAAGAAATACTCCTAATTATGGAAAGAACGTTCGTTCTGCTGCACTGAACTGACGGCTGTGGTGCTCATTGTTGTCGACAGAAATAAGTAAGATGAATATACGAACCGCTTAGCAAACGTAAAATGAAATAGTTTCTAAATTTCTGGCAGAAATTTCAGGAAAAATTAAAATTTCTGATAGATGGGAAGTTCACACCGAGATGCTGCAGGCCCTATGACAGAGATGCAAAATGACGTGACACATTTACTCTAAATTCTTTTCCAGTTTTAGAGTTTTTGATATGCTGGGGAAGCTTGTTCCACAAAAAAGCTCCAGAAACTGATAGAGCTTTTTGTCCCACGTTAGATGAACGGTAACTGACTAAAACATCGTTCCTCCGGTTTGGTCTTTCGTTTGGGATATTAGATTGAAAAAATTTTACCACCTCTGCATTACTTTGGGGGAGGTACAGAGAGGAGAATACTCGTCGAGCTTTCTGGATCATGAATCTGTTCGGTATTGGGATTTTTCGAGTCGAGTTTTCTTAAAAGAGGGGTGACATGATCGTATTTATTGAAATTTCCTTTGCATACCACTTTGGCGGCGAAGTTTACACATTTTTGCAACTCTTCCTGACGACATTTAGGTAAGTCTCCCCACACAAGACTGCAGTAGTCCAGACGCGATAAAACTAAAGACTGAATCACTAATAATCTAGATTTTTCGTCAAGTGTGTTCTTTATACGATGAAAGAACATTAAGGTTCCGTTAATTTTGTTGCACATTGTTTCGACGTGTGAATTGAAAGTCATATTTTTGTCAAACCAAACACCCAGATTTTTAACCTTATCGACTGGTTTAATTGTAACGTCTCCATATGTTAGCGTGAATGGTGATAAATTTTCAGTCGCATTCTGTGATCCAAAAATAATGCTTTGCGTTTTACTTGCGTTAAGTTTGAGGCCATTATGGTCATACCACAATTTCAGATTTCTCAGAAGGTTTTCAGCGTTGGCTTGTGTTTCTGTTAAATCCGCTGTTGAGCTTGTCATGGCAATTTGTTCGTCATCAGCATACATTGAGATTTTTGTGTTTGCCGGCATGGTGGGGAAATCGTTGATGAAAATTGAAAATAGGAGTGGGCCGATGATTGAACCTTGAGGAACGCCAAAGTTATTTGGTATGAATGATGACATTTTGTTATTCAAGCACACTGCATGAGAGCGGTTTCGTAGGTAGCTTTCAAACCACTGAGTGTCTATTCTGAGGTTTGAAATTTTTTGTAGAAGTTTCTTATGCTCAACACTGTCGAAAGCTTTGGAGAGATCAAGCAATAGTAAGAGAGTTAATTTTTTTTTGGTCAATATCATTGTAAATTTTTTCTGTTATGTTTAACAGGGCGTCCTGAGTACTGGAATTCCTCCTGTAAGCATATTGATTGCGATGCAGTAGATGTGACTCTTCTATGTAAGACGAGAGCTGGTTTGTCATTACTTTTTCTAATATTTTGGACATAACAGGCAGGAGACTGATTGGTCTGTAGTTTGACGCTACGTCGATATCACCAGATTTATGTAATGGCTTAATTATGGATAGTTTCCATTGATCGGGAAACTTGTTTGTGACTATAGATGTATTTATTATCAAGCGAATAAAGGGTGCTGTGACAGGGAAGCTGTCTTTTATATTTTGGAGGCTTATGCCATCATGTCCAGTCGCTTTAGTATTCTTTAGTGAGTATAAGATTTTTCGTATCTCTATGACGCTAACTGGCTTTGGTCTCCACTTGTTGCTACTATTTGGGGATGAAACATCGCTCAAATTTGCCTCTGTAGATGTGTCTGAAACTGTCCTGGATACTTCATTGAAAACATCTTCGCCAACTTTTGAGAAGAAAGTGTTAAAGTCATTCGCCATTTCTGAGGGGTTGTGAAAAGTGCTTTTGCTGTCTGAATTTTTATACTGAGCAGCTTCTCTAATGATTTCCCAAGTTCTTTTAGGGTTTTGTTTTGCCGCCAAGAGTTCTTTGTGGAAGTAGTCCCGTTTTGCTTCCTTAACTTTTCTTCGTATGATCTTCTCATGATCTTTATATAATTTTCGACGCGTACTGTCTGATTTATTCAGTTTGTACTCACGCTGCAAATTTCTTTTAGCTCTGCTAAACACATAATCATGTGTTTCAAATGCAGACCCAAGTAACAGTAGAATATCAAGTAAATATTTCGACTACAAAATCTAAACTGAATAATAAGCCCTTACTAAATAACTAAATAATTATGTCTAAACGATTATCTGTAAAATAATAAATTACTAAATGGTAGCAATTCTCGAAACGAAAGAGCAACACTACTGCACGTGTTTTATTACTGACCAACCTGCAAATTCTCTGGTGAGAGGTGACGGTCTGGTTCCCCAGGAAGGGGCACGCGTTGCCTGCTCAGTACCTTCCCTTGAGGAAAATGCCAACGCGTTTATGGATTATAGAGAAAAAAGAAGAACCAATAGGTTAGTTGTGGAGATAACTGATTTATCCTTTAATGCAGATGGCAACAGGAAACAAGAGCATGTAATTCATAACTTGAGATTGTAGTAAATAACGGCATTTTCTTAACACCTCTATTATTGAAGCTTCAAAGCTAATTTTCAATGCTTGCTACGGTAAAAGCGTGGCCCAAATGCAACTTGCCTATTTCGAAAATCGATACCAAGAAAACTATAAAATATGGAGACTACCGGGTAATTTTGGAGGATAGATGAAATTTAGCATTTTTGTTGCTACCGTATCTAGTCTAGCAACAAGTATAACGTATCTCTCCTATAAATAGGAAATTTTATCCCGTAAAATGATGCTAAACAAAAGAGCAGCCAGTAAAAGTACAGCTTCTTTTCCAGGGTAATCGAGCTATTATTCCCGCGAGAAAAAATTACAGGAACATATTTGGCAAAAAGTCATGATAAAAACAGCAAAAAAATATTTTCGCTAAATTCAAAGAATCCGGACCCACAACCGACAAAAAACGCTGTGGCAGTTGGCGAACCGTTCGATATACCGCCAAAATTCACATTGTTTCAACTAGTGTTGCTTATCAGTCTAAAACTTCGAAAAGATTTGAAGTAACATCCTTGCATGAGATTCAGCTGACATAAGAGCTCCTGTTCAGGACAATAAAAGGAAAAGAATTTTTGCTCGTACATTTCAGTGACATACAGACGGTTATGACTTCATATTGGATACAATCACTTCTGGTGAAACTCATTTCCGCCATTTTTTAATGGCGAAGTCAATAGGCAAAATCGCATTTCGTTGATATATTAAAATCCAACTGAAATGTTTTCATGTTTTCAACCCTATGACCGACGCGGAGGGAACTGAAGTTCAATATTCAACTCAAATTAAAGTACATTATTTTGAATAATTAAAAAAACAATGAATGAGTTGCGACTTGACTCGATTTTGATTGAGTATTCATGGAAATTGCGATTGAAAATCCCCTCAGTGAGCACCGGTGGCTCACGTCGCAGTCAAAATGTTAACACAATTAATTGAAACCTAACATATTGCAGAAGTTAACTGTTTCGTTTGAGAGGTCTTGGGTAGAATAATGAACAGTCCCATTAACAAAGTATGTGACTGCTTTAATAATGATGGGGGTCAGCTTAAAAGATAATATGTTCCATACTTAACTAGCAAGTATATGCATACCAAATGAGTACGTTTACTTAAAAGTAATAAGTATAAGTAACAAAGTCTGAAATTCTCTAATTCTAGTGAAATTCTTCTTGTTTCTCACAATTCTTATGATCGATTTTAAAAACAATTTCCCATGATGACTCCATGTACAACCTCAATTTCCTGAACACATTTCGATAAACTCTGTATTCAAATTCTATTTCAGAGAACTTATTGAACTGGTAAACAATAATTTTTGCCATCTGTGGAAATGAAAATGATCCGGTTAAGTAAATAACTGCTAAGTGACGATCCTGAGAAAAATTTAATCCCTGAAGAACTTTCAATAACTGTAAAACTTTCAAAAGACAGTAAGACCTGCTAACTTTTTATTTGAAGTCATAAATAAAGGGACATAATGATATCGTAACTAAAATTTCAAAATCTGCAAAGCCTCTGATTTTACGGAGGAAAACTATAAAATTTGTGCACGCACACAATTTCGAGAAAATAAGCAAATATATCTTTTTTGAACGTTCATTTGAGGAGTAAAAATATCGCGATGTATCACTTTCATTGAATGAATTTTTATGATACAACGTTGTCGCGAGACCTACTGCCGCTGTAGTTTTACGAAACAACGTTGTCACGAGACCTTCTGCCACTGTAGTTTTACGAAACAACGTTGTCACGAGACCTTCTGCCGCTGTAGTTTTACGAAACAACGTTGTCACGAGACCTTCTGCCGCTGTAGTTTTACGAAACAACGTTGTCACGAGACTTACTACCGCTGTAGTTTTACGAAACAACGTTGTCACGAGATCTACTGCCGCTGTAGTTTTACGGAACAACGTTGTCACGAGACTTACTGCCGCTGTAGTTTTACGAAACAACGTTGTCACGAGACCTACTGCCGCTGTAGTTTTACGAAACAACGTTGTCACGAGACTTACTACCGCTGTAGTTTTACGAAACAACGTTGTCACGAGACTTAGTGCCGCTGTAGTTTTACGGAACAACGTTGTCACGAGACTTACTACCGCTGTAGTTTTACAAAACAACGTTGTCACGAGACCTACTGCCGCTGTAGGACCCAGTGTTGTGAGCAGGCTGCTGTAGGAGCACCACCGTCTCGTCTTCGGTGTACAGCAGCAGCGTGTAATGGCGCTCTTCTGCGGCGTGTGTGCCGGCTTCATCCCAGCTGCACATCGCATGCAATTGTCCATGAACACATCCCAAGTGAATGGGTCTCATCAGGGATACTCTAAGCCTTAATGATATCTAACCAGCATGCCAAAATTCCAAACTTCAACGATTTCGATATAATTTCCACGCAATAATGCGTTCCAAATTCAATAATGGGAATTATTTGTGTTACTATATATAACAATCTGTCCCATGAATATCCAGTAATGAAATTAACATGAATGAATAAAAATTGTAAAAAGGTATTTGCGAATACAATATTGCTCAGGGAACAAGGAGAAACTTATTGGGCGTTTGAGAGGCTTAACAACAGTTTATGAAAAATTTACGTTAAACTCAGGTTGTATTCGCAATGAATTGTTACTTTACAAAAATCACACCCTTGATATAAAATAGGTATATTATATAAAAAGGTTTTAAGCATTACATACCTAAGAATACCTTTAACTAGAGTGTGAAATGGAAGATTTAAAAGCAGGCACTATACTTCAATTATTAAGCGAATGAAGAGGTTATGAGGTAATGGATTTTTCGAAGGTGGGCTTCTTTCAAAAACATAAAAGTAACAAGACCCTGAGACAATTATTGATAAGAGAAAATTAGAAAGCATAAAAACCACTGGATGCTCATATCTAAAATTCCTGGATTTTCATCGTGGAATGATCGGAAATTAAATATTACACAATAAACATGTACTAAAGTTAAAAACGGGGGAGCGAGGCATTACCTACACGCGATCGTGCCGGTGATCTTTGATAGCACGATGGATTTTTCCTAATCAGTCAAAAAATGGGCGAAAAAGGATTTCCTCTTCCCAAAAATTGCGAACAAAACACTAGCTAATTAAACAAATGTACAGTGGCCACTTCTGAGGGAATAACTCCAAGGCAACACTTTTGCACTCAGATAACACTAAGGTAACACTCTTCACTAATGTAACAGATAACACTTTTGCACTCTTCGCTCCTAAAAGAAATTTCGGGAAAATTCTGAAAAATAAATGGATAAGTCAGATGAAAGTATCGTAGACCTGTCTCGTCGATACGCTTCTACAGAACATTTAATAATTTAGCGTTTTTTTTAGCATAAATTTGTATTTCTTCCCTCTTATTTTGACTAAACTCAAAAAATAAGCTTGAAATGCTAAAGTAGACCGAAAAAGGTATTGTATTTCTTGACTTCTCTGTATTTCTTGACTTTCGAAAAGCATTCGATTGTGTGGACCATAAAATACTACTCTCGAAACTACACTGTTATGGCATTCGAGGGACTGCCCATGATTGGTTCAGATCATACCTAACAAATCGGAAGCAATACGATGTCATTGACGACGCAAAATCAGACCCACAGACAATTAGCCATGGAGTTCCACAAGGATCTGTTCTTGGGCCTCTCCTGTTTCTGATTTTTTTCAATGATATAGTAAAATCTACATCATTCTTCAAATTCATACTTTTTGCCGATGACAGTACGCTTTCTGCGGTCCTTCCGAACCAAAATACCGCTATGATTGTGGAGAGTATAAATAATGAACTTCATAAGGTTTCATCGTGGCTCAAAGCTAATAAAATAAGCCTTAATATTGATAAAACAAATTATATTACATTCTCATACAAGAAAGATGTATCTCTCCCATACATTAAAATTGGCGAAGGTGAAATCGAAGAAACCAACTCATGTAAGTTTCTGGGCATCATAGTAGATAAACATCTGACCTTCAAAGAGTACATCACTCATATTAGTTCTAAATTATCAAAATCCATCGGAATCCTGAATAAAGTTAAAAATTTTCTGCCTGAAACAGCTTTACAAATGCTCTACCGAACGCTTATTTCTCCATACTTGCAATACGGAATAGAAGCGTGGCACGGAACTGATAAAAATAAAACCAACAAAATTTTTACTCTGCAGAAAAGAGCTGTCAGAGCGGTAAAGAACCTAGAATATAATGCTCACACAAATGATTCTTTCAAAAATTTACAAATACTTAAACTTTCGGATCTCTACAAAATCTCCATCTGTAATTTCATTTACAAAACATTAAGAAATGATGGCGACAATAGCCTAAGACAATTATTGACTGCGCAAACTGGTCATCACGACCATTTAACCCGAAATAGAAGTAAATTCATGCTTCCTTATTATTCGAAGGCCCGGTCGCAACACAGTATCCTCTTCGTTGGAACCAAAACTTGGAACTCTATACCTGCGGAGATCCGTAAATGTAATTCGTACAAAGAATTCAAAAGACATCTTGAGTCTCACTTCCTATCAGAATACTAGTCGTGTAAGATCACCATGTCAAAAGTTGCCTCCTTCATGTAACTAATGATAATGTAATAATGTAACTTGCTTTGGGTAACATAACGGATCTTCAGTCTGCTCTTGAATCGTTTTATCGAACATACTGTTAAATATAGCCGATTTGACCTATATTGTAAAATACAGCATAAAATATCGAGTAAATTATCTCAATGATCAGTCTAATGCGAAACTAGGTTAAGTAAACTAGGTTAAACATTATTGTACACCTTAGAATAACGTGATGATAGGATGCCCTAGAAGTCGCTGAACTTGTTCGGGCCCACAGGTAGCTAGACTCAAATTTAACCATTGTACTAGACTTAAGAAACATTCTACCTCTGTATCACCTGTGGTAAGTAAATTGTTTAAATTGTTTAAAAATTGTTTAAAAAATTTCATTCATCAAGGGCTGTTTATTGAATATTTTCCTGACAGGCATGAAAGAAACGAATGCTACATATGGCAAGCAGTTGAAACTATAACTTGCATCGTGTTGCAACTTCTGACAAGTGCGAATGTCCAATTTTCAGCTCATTTTACCAGCACTTTGGATATTTTAAAGAAGCATCAAGGAGTAAAACATTCACCTGGTTTACGAAACAATTATTTTCATTTTCACAAACAATAATACCAGGACTTATAACTTCCATCAGCGGCGGGATTTTCCAACCATATTCCCCCTCTTGGTGTTATGGGTCCTCATACTCTGCTACGCTACGCGTTTCGGCACAAAGAGTACCCAAGTCGACTTAAAACACGCGCTGTCAGCTGAAACGCTACTAGTAGGTAAAACTTTTGGAGACTATCGAGCCCATCAATGTTCCCCTTATTTTAACTCCATCAATTTTCCCCTCATTTTCCCTACATAAATGTTCCCATTATTTTCCCTCTAAAAATGTTCCCCCATAAATGTTTCCCTTACTCTCCCTCCATAATTGTTCCCCTTATTATCCCTCTATTAATGTTGCCCTTATTTTCCCTCTATTAACGTTCCCCAAATTTTCCTTCCATAAATGCTCTCCCATGATATTTTCCCTCCGTAAATGCTCCCTGCATCCCCCTGCATAAGCGCTGCCACCCAAACGTCCCCCGCCGCGCACCTGTGCCCGGAGTGGCGCTCCCTGACGATGCTGGTGACAGGGAGGTCTCGTGAGGCGCTGCGGTGCGGCGAGCGGCCTGCCAAGTCCGAAACTGAGTCTCGGGCGCCCCCTGCTGACCAGGAGCGACTTCGCGCGCCCCCCCACAGCCGCACTCGCAGGATCTAAATTAACATCGAAGAAAATGCACCAGCATTCTATATTTTATATTTTTTGGGGTGGAATAACCCTGATAGCTGATTTTTATTTTCAATAAATTGTTTTTGCAGGAAGGCCTAGAGAAGATCCATATTCCTCGGTATTTTATTGTTTGATATTTGCACGCGTGCGAACGCTATGGAATAACTTCATTGTGATTCCATAGAGAAGAGAGTGTGGTAACATTATATAGGGGGAAGCGTAATTAATTAACGAAATTTAACTATTATAGCCATTACTAGATAACAAATGTGCAAAAATTAATTTTGATGCACTTATTGAAATTTTTTATCCCTATTCACCAGTTTTCCACGGACTCCACGGGCTCCCTACTAATAGGGGACATATGGAGGTATATTCTAGACTTTTTTTATCGAACAAAACTAACCATCGACGAAATAATGTTAGTGTTAAGACTTTACCTCGTCTTACGTTCGATGGGAGGATTCTAGCCTCAGTAAGGATAATAAATAGCAAATTAACAAGCAAATTAAATATTAAAGCCAGTTGGGTTTACAAAACAGTTCCCACTAGAATGCGCAAGTCAGACCTATTAGGTCTACGGGTTGAAATAACAGAAACGTTTAAGATTAATGAACGAAACAATTAACATGAAATTCGGTCGTTCGGGCACAGAGTTACAGGTAAGGGCAAGGAGGAGTCGTGAGAGTAACGATACCTAGAACAAAAAAAGAAATAAATTTACAAACGGAACGCTAACTCTCGCACTGAACACCAACAACACAAAATAAACGTTAACACTTCATATACTGATCACACAAATTTGCACAAAATTATATAGAAGCACAAAATAAAGAAATGATCACATTGGGTAATGCTTACCAGCAGCATGGACGTCACAGGCACAAACAGAGTGACCGTCACACGCCGCTCGGCTACAAACTAAGGTGACGTAGACCGAGGGATTCACCTCGAGATGTCGAAGGTATTTTGGAGTTACCTTATTCTCGCCAATAAATCCTAACAGTTAGTATTCGTAAAGATTTTTAGTAAGTGCTGACGTAAAAATGCTTTTTTGGTACTTGTATGTGATTATACTTTCCCTATTCGTATTTAATGCGTGAAATTCTAAAAGGTGCGATTCTGCCTTTTTCAATGGAAAGGCAGTTCAAGATAAGCTGCCGCGGCCATTTCAGTGTGACCGCATTACAGTGGAAATTAAATTTAAACAACGTTGCGATCGAGAGAGCCCTGTACATAAACAGGTTCTTATACTACTATAGATGCCTTCGAAAATGAATTCTAGATCATCGTTACTGGTTCGATTACACATGACGCTGAGCGCAACCATCACCGGAAAAGATAAAGTGATAGTCATAATTATGATCGATGTCAACTGTCAAGGGAAGACGAAGAAGTAAAAATGACAGATGAGGCGTAGAGCTTTAAACTCACAACAGATTCCTTCAACAAGTAACGCTGATTTTGCAGTGAAGAGCCAAGGTTTGCAATGAAAAGCGCTCGCACCCAATGCATGCTGAGGAGGATAGACACTACCAGTCCCCTAGACACTACCAGTCTTCACTACCAGCAGAACCAGTCTGCATCCCCTTTGGAAAAGTAGTCGATGCAAACATAAAGAATAGTGCAAGTTACAAGCACGTTCATAGCAACAACCGATCACTCAGTGAGACTGTGGTTACTAGAACTAAATTTCTATACCACGTACATTTGTGCACAAATCAGGAATCGCATCATATATTGCTAACAAACACTTCCTCTTTTTTATCAGCCGACCAGGATGCAATTTAATGAATCTGTGAGTAATTTGTTTATCAGATTTTAAAATGTGCGATTGGAGACACAACCTCACGGTACGTAAAAAAAATTATTACTGTAAACATAATGGTATTTTATACACCTGACGGGTTGCATAAATCCGTATGAATCTAGAAACACTGAGTATTGCCATTACAGGGTTGCCAGATGGCTACATGAATTTTAGGCCAAATTTTACCAAGAAAAAGGCCAAAAAAGGCCAAATTTATTTATATGTAAACTAATATAGCAGGTAGATGCCCATAGGCGCAGGGGTCTCCAAATTTGCCAGACTTAGGGCCATATTGATTGCTCCAGTAAGTTCCAAGGGCCAAAAATGTTTTGATTTTCCTGCCATTATCTATAATTTCTAGAGTACTCGCCGAGTACGCGGTCGGCTTAAGTGTCGCGGGCCGGATTGATCACACTGGCGGGCCAGATTTGGCCCGCGGGCCGTAGTTTGGAGACCCGTGCCTCAGAGTATCATAATTCTACTAGCCATTAAAAAAATCTACATACAAAGAAAAAATAGACCTAACTTGCACTATTCTTCAAGGAATAACATAAATTACTTTGACTTTTCATCCTCAGCAGAAGTTTGAGAGGTAGAAGCAGCCAGAGAGCTAGTTTCTTGATTTCTGTTTGATAAAAGATGCTTGATTTGATATAAGATTGCATTCTTGAGGCCACTTTGAAGTCCTTACAACATAAGAAATATTGTTGAGATGTGCTCGGATTTGAACTTTCTCATCTAGCTTTCAAGTTCGTAATCTAATGTTGGGCTTTGTTTTGACTGCTATAACCATAGAAACCATTCTTCCAACAATAGCATTGCTAGCGGGAGTCACCAGGCAATGAGCGCATAACCTGAGAGTTCTTTAACCAAGTCAAAACTGCATGGTGTCTTTAGGAATCTCAACACCGTCAAAATGCCCTCCTGCTTCCGGTATTTTTCGGTACTGCGGCTCACTAATGTTGATACAATCCTGAGCTAAATACAGCCTGTGCAAATCTGCAAATTCTCCTTCAATTACTTGATTTGGTATTCGCAAAGAATTTTATAATATCAAGCAAGATCTAGCTGATCCTGTTGGAGACTAGCTGATCCTGTTGCTCTGCGTTCAACTGTCACGTTTCAGTTTTACGCCTTGTACGGCACAAAAACCGGAAAATGACTAAAAAAGCCAGAAAAAAGCCAAATTTAAGAAAAAGGCCAAACTCATAATCACAAATCCAAACGCTTGCAAAAAAAGCCAGATTTGTGATATTTGGCCTTAAAAAGGCCAATATGGCAACCCTGATTGCCAACGTTGTTGCGCCCGAGAAGCTTCACAAGCCGATCGACGATTTACGATGCATTCGAACCATTCGGGCTCTCGCTCTACATACATTTGAGTATACGGGATAATTACATAGAGTTTCCACCTTATCCTTTACTTCTGTATGCTAAGTTTTGAAAAAATTTCTCGAAAAACTACGGCAGCATCATGGTGCAATCAATTTAATTATGCAGCGTTGTCATGATGTATGGCAATTATTTCGCTGATCACTTGAGTTTCAAGGAACACAATAGAGGAGTTCCACATTAGCGTAACTTTGTATATTGGTGGCATTACGCACTGTTATCCATAGCTAAACGCACACACAAAGCTGCTTTCAGCGTAGAACAAATTTTTGACTCGGTATTCAACTATTCGCACAAATTTTGAACTAACGCCAATTACACTAATGTCTCGCAAACCGTTCAAATTCAAATTGTTCTACTGGATGTGAAACGAAGCTGTTGAAAAACAAGAGTTAATAATATAAAATTCAAAGCAGAACCATCGAGTATATGTGTACCTGATCAGGCATCCGTGTCACAGCACCAACACTGAAAAAGAAAGAAGTCTTTACGAGTGAGACTTTTCCAGCGTCGCAGTAACCATGGTGATGACTAGCTTCGTTTTCTTTCAACATGACTTTCGCGAGGGAGAACATTTTCTTGGAAACTAAAAAATATTGCAGCTGTAATGCTTCTTGCGAAGGTGTTCTACACAACAAGTATGAATACAGTTGTCCTTTTAGGTAAAAATATTTGGCCGCAATCGAATTAAGAAGAAGATGATCGTAATGAAAAATGTTATGAGTTCAAAGCAATAACCATAAATGAATATAGTACGAAATAGCTACAATTTCATCCACAATGATCGTTCTTTTAAAAAATTACATATACCAAATCAGGACTAAGGACGGGTATAATTTTAGGTGTACTGAGTCAATACAGACTCAACAATTAACAAGTAACGCGGATATAATTCTCTTTTATCATGAATTCCTTTTATAAAGACTATGTTGCACGGTGTTCATGGGCTGAAAATTTCTCGGCATCAAATTATCACAATTCTCACAAAGCATGACCACATGCACCTTGCCTCTACGAGCATCGTATGCAACTTATATTTTTGCTGTTTGCGTCTACAAACGAAATTAGATTTTACTCACGATGGGAAGAACTTTCCAAAATATGACCTGTCATGGCTATAGGCCAGATAGCTCTCAGATAATTACCTCGGTAGCAACTTAGATTTTCGTTGTTGTCGCTCAGGTCATGGTAAGGATTCCTCTATTCATTTTCGTTCTTTATCCACTCCTGATAATCAGTTTGTTTCTCTCAGGACGAAAACAGGGACTACCATGGATGTCTGCAAGTAGTTTAATCACCAATTCACCGCCATACATCCTTTCAGTCTCTGCAAGAACTATTGTCTTTGCTCATACATAATTTACAGGTGTAGGCATCAGTGGATGTTTTCGACTAGGCAAATACCATCATTTCCTCTCAACATCGGCATTCGTGTCTCGCAAACGTTAATATTTTATTATTTCAATTCCACCTTCCTCATTTCTCATCATCTCATCAGACAGGATGAAGGTTACTAGGGTAATGGCACATGTCGCTAAGTCCGTAGGACTAAAAATTCTCAAAATGAAAATTCATTTTATTGCAAGTGCCCTCGGTTATTCACCATACAAAGTTCACTTTTCCAGCGTTAGCAGTTTTTTCCAGAAGTTATTTCAGGGACCTATCAAAGAAATTCCAGCTTCGGAGACGTATAATAGGTTTAATAAAAACACGATGGAAAAATCTAAAATTATATATACATAGAAATTCTTTCAGGTACAACACTTATATCGGCTATTCTTCATGGAAGATAAGGAGACCGTGCGCAAGTCATAGCCTTAAATATAAATCAGATCGTCATCAAGTCCGTTGTCAGTAGAGGATGCCATGGTGAACCAGCTATTTCAGAGTCGTGGAAATTATTTCTTTGCAGCCTTCTTGGGAGATTTCTTCGCTTTCTTGGCTGCGGGTTTCTTTGCGGCCTTCTTCGGAGATTTCTTCACAGCAGCCTTCTTCTTGGGGGTTCCAGCTTTCTTCGCAGCAGGCTTCTTGGCAGCAGCCTTCTTCTTGGGAGTTCCAGCCTTCTTTGCAGCAGCCTTCTTCGGGGTTCCGGCTTTCTTGGCACCAGGTTTGCGTCCTCGCTTGCCTGTTCCAGCGGGCTTTTCGTCTTTGGCGATTCTGAATGAACCAGATGCACCGCTTCCTTTGACTTGTTTCAATACTCCAGATGTGACTTGGCGCTTCAGAGCAAGTTTCAGACGTGATGCAGCTTTCTTTTCATCTCCAACCTTGTACTTGGCCACGATGTACTTCATGATAGCTTGACGAGAAGATCCACCACGCTCTTTCAAATCCTTGATGGCAGCGTTGATCATGGTGGAATAAGGTGGGTGTTCAGCTTTCTTTGCAGGCTTCTTAGCCTTGCTAACTTTCTTGGCGGGAGCGGTGTCAGCCATTGTGATAATTTGATGAAAGTGATCAACGATGAGTATCAGAACGTGCAACCACCACTGCAAATGCGTGAAGAATGCCAAGTCTGGTGGCCGAGTAAGACTAGTTCATTCGGTCCGACGTGAAAGTAAACAGGCAGCTCGAGCGATGATCGCGAACGAATTTGCTTGGCTGTCCAGAGAATTTGTGTTTGTCGCTACTTTTAGTTTAATGATTACGCTAGTTAAGCATCTAAAACGTAGCAAAACACAGTCGAAATAAACTGATAGATAATTTTTCTAAATATTTTTCAAAAAATTTCCCAGAAAAAGTCACAGAACTTTCATTGCGACAAGGTTTTAGAAGAAAATTGTAACTTTGATTCACGTTGCTTGAAGTATGACAGTAAATTTCTTGCTTTAAAGCCACTAAACTTCAAATTTCATGGTTGATGCAATTAAACTGATTATTCAAGAAGTGGGATTGCCTATTTTATTGTCATTTTTTCAATCGAGGGCTGTAGAAAAAGATATATATTTCACCTCAACAAACACAAAACGGTGCTCGGCGCGGCTCACCGCTTGCTGAGTACGAAGTGTAATATGCTATTTATTCATAATAAAATTAATTTATATGTTCTAAAATCCATGTGTAGCACTCAAACAATGGTATTTTATTTATTTGTGCAAGTTTTAGCTTACAAAACTCTTTCAAAACCAATGATTTGGGCAAATATTCAACTAAATGAATTGCGTAGGTGCCACTCCTCGGGCGCTCTTGATCTAGTTTAACGTTCTAATTTACTTTCTATTTTTCATCATATTAAACGCAAATGATATTTTATTTGATTCATCGATGTATATAGTGCTTTAGATTGTGTATTTGATACGATGGCATCATATTACTTGAATAGAATTGCGTTTTGCAAATAGTTTGGAGGCATTTTTGCCCGCGTGTTTTCCTGGGTTCGTCGCAATGGTACAAAGAAAGCTTTACGTTATTGCAACATTTATGTATGTGCAGCTCAAATATTTAAGTTTATGTGTAACTCACCAATACTCATAACTTTTACATGTAATGAGCTTATATCAAATGCCGTCTTGCAGCTAGGAATTTTTATATTTTAGTCAAAATGACATTACCATCGTTGCTCTATAACGCGAAAATGTTCATAGAGATAATATCGGTAAAAAAAATAGTTGACGCATAATGAGAAACGACAACAAGCTATGTCAGGCAAGAATCAACGAGTAGATAGAGGTTTGATGCGAATGGTATTGAACGTTTTATCTGGGTCATATTTTCATTTTAATATTCCCTCATAACGGACGTCCTCTATACGCGGCGCTAGGTGTTCAAAATGGGGGGATAGTTTTACTTTACGAGTGTGAATTATTTCTGAAAAAATATTTTTGTATCATTTAAAGCTTTTATTGCGCTCATACATAGAAAATTTAGCGCTGTGAAGTTGTAAGAGATTAGAAACTATGTTTTTTCGTACGTGTCCCTCTCTCATTACTTCATCACACGACCCGTACAATTGTTTCTGGTAAATTTGAGGGCCTTGCATGAGCACTTTAAACTATTTTCTAAACTGAAAACACCAGTTGTTGAATTGAAACGTTAGATTTTTATTAAATTCTTTTCCACTGAATGAACAGTTTTCAGTTAATATTAACTGAAACACAGAGATAATGTATTCTTGTATTAAATGTGATGCACCCCTTACGAAAGATGGTCAACTGAAAACGGAATTTTGATGAAACGTAAGTCTTACGTGTCAGTGAACTCATATCATATTTCTGTTTGTGTATTCTTGAACATATGTTTTTTACTGTACTTTTCTACAAGCAAAATGTTTCTTCACGATTCATTTACAATGTTAGGTTTGATTGAATATCATTTGAATATGAGGTTGAAAGATGCGCTGCATTCGCATTCTTCATCATTATTTCATACAAATGAATATACCATACATGGATTCAAGGTATAGAATGGGGTAGTGTATTCATACTCAAATATCTGAAATTATTTGATATGTCACTGTTCTTTGGCACACTTCAATGAATGAAATTATTTAAGTTAACGTACGCCCATATGTTCCAATGCCGACAACGGCAACAGAAGTTGCTAGCGTTATATCGAAATAATTTTCTAAATTTGAATTTTTTCTGGCTGAAATACACCTGCGTGACACGTAGTTCTATAATATTACATTAATATACGTGGATATTGAGTAAAATACATTGTGACAGCATATTTCATTTTTTTTAAACTAAAATTAATTCCCAGTGGAACCAGAATCTAAAATGGCGGCGGAAACAGGAATGAGCTCACCGATCGTCGAGTACGAACGCGATTCAGCCATCATGTCATTATTAATTTACGCTATTAGTTATAATGATCATAAGTCAATAATTTATATGCACCCATATGGACCACTCATCTTATTTTTATACATATATGTCGAAAATCTGTTTCAAAAATTTCCTATTTCTACTTTATCAATGATTATTTTCATTAGTAACTATAGTATTTAAATTTAAAACTGGGGAACAACCAAGAAGAAAACGTTAACAGATGTGTATTATTTTACTACGAAAGCCTTGAGATTATCGTAGAGTGACCAGATGTGGTGTTATGCGCAAGTAATAAGTTTAAATTAATTCCAACCAGGTGCACGCAAGCAAAGCAAGCAACAGCGTGTTAATGGACGAACTTGTTTTTATCGAACTATATTCCGAGAAATTCTTCCAGGCAGACGTTGGAAAGAAGGAAACGTGCTCATTATGTTTCATGTTCACTCTATGATGACCACAAAACTACTTCGATCATTAAAGCATAAAAGAATTTTAACAAAATTCTAAAATCCCGTACTCACTCGAATGTGTTCTCATTTTTTCCTTTTATTAGTTCTAAACTTTTCTTGTATTTGTATAGTAAACGGTATGGAAGTAGAATTTTGATGTCAGTGAAGTTTGTAAATTAGCGCAACGCGCACCTTTTTTGAATGAGGGATTTTATTTCTAATATGAGTGACGATATTTTAATAGTTTTTAGAGCATAATAACTAGTTACGATTAAATTCAAATCGTGTAATGGAATAAAACATCTACCAACACCACTGCACTTTATACATGATGACGTGTAATATCAATGCTTCCTACATCTCAGAAATAGAAGACACTGGTAATGTTCGTATTGGTCTGGTTGCAGAGGAATTTTGAAATAGTTTTTAGAATTTGAAAATGAATAAGTTGGACTGTTCAAAGTGATCTTTCTTCAAGATCGGTTGCAACGACCTAAGGAACGGGTTAGAATAATAGGCGCGAAGTGAAGTACTTGGTGAATCATTGAGAAAACGCAATTAATTGAAAATCTACGAGCGGTAAACAAGAGTTGAATGTGAAATAAATCCAGTTGGACAGTTCACCTCTTTTCCTGCTACTGAATAGTAATAATTTTGTTTCCAGAAGGATTGGGATATAAATCACTGAACCATACTTGGCAAAAAGACTACTGCAAGCGTCAGAAGTGCCTTTATTCGACTGAGAATTGTGGTTACATCGCAAGAGAAAGAAAGAGAGAGAGCGACCATAATGGAGAGGAGGTTAACAACCTGCTGGTTCACGGCGATTGACGTAGCGTATTACAGTAAATTCATAATTTATCACCTTGAATATGCATCGCAGGAATTTATTTTGACGACGTTTGACGATGTAAAACAGAAGTGATGAAAATTATTTCAGTTTCATCGACGTACGCATTGAACATCGTACAATTTTCACACATAACGAAAGGTTCCGCGTAGAGTTCTGAGTTGGGTTCGTTGGTTCCGCGCCATGAAGTTAGAGGGCGGGTGGGGAGCACGTACGGCTAACTCTGTGTTCATTTTCCTCTTTCCTGACGTTCTTCAACTCTGATCTAAGCTCGATTACTTATTAAATTTAAGTAATCACTTGAAATCTATTAACATGCAAAAAAATATTGAATTTAAGGAGGTCTAATAACAGCTCGTTTGATTCTCTCGTTGGTTGCAATTTGTATTGTGAACGGCCTCTGTCTACGAGGTGGAGAATGAGAGGGAGACGTTGTGGGGATGAATCTAGGGGGCTTGTCGTATTTGAGGTTAGCAGTTGAGCTGTCGTGAACGATGCTCAAGAGTACTTCGTTTCATAAATTCTCTGACGTAAACGTAAGCTAAATTCGTTGCCAACCATAAATTTATCGAGTATAAGTTATAAACAGAATACTAATGGCCTAGTTGAATTAATTCACATGGTAAGATTGGAGAAATAGCCTCAGGTGTCGCCTTGAGCAGAATGAAACATTATGATAAAAGGGAACTACATATGGCAACACTGAATTTCCCTCTACGCGGGACTATTCAAACTGAACGTTGAACAGCTGTGGTGGCCACAGGCAGCTACACCTGCGTTCCACGAGACCTTCTTCGTTTGCTGATTTAGTTTTGTGTTCTTATACTGGAAACATACAAGGACTTGTACTTCTTCACCTCTGAAATTATTATAAACATTAGATCATTTTTTTAAAACAGAGAAAAACCGAACTCATCCTTAACCTAAGTTCAGTTCTTGGGTCTCATTTATAAATTTAATTCAAATTTTTGAAAAAAAGCTTCCTCCGATCTCTCTCTATATATTACGATAACAATGAATAACTAAAAGCATGTAGTCAATGATGACAAAATGAAGATCTACTGTAACACGATCATTTTAATAACAGCGTTAGAATTTCAAGAGCTTAATTATACTTTAGTCTACCAATGCTTTTTGTCATATTCTATGTTAACCAATAAATATAATTGTTAGTGATATTAAATATTAGGTTACTGTTAATTAAATGGTCGTTCAAATGTGAAACAGATGCTGAAATTGCTTCCCTGTCGAGAAAGCATTTCTTTCTTGGGTAATTTGCGCGAGGAGGACGACAAAGTGTACCAAAAACTAAACTAAAATATTCTAACTTTCAAGGCAGAATGGAGCTCTATTTCAACACGCAAATATGCGATATCAAGATTTGTGCATTCTGTCACTGCACGGCAAAAATTCAAAGGACTGTGGAAAGTTGAAGATATTCTAAAGAACAGCAATTGACAGATCTAAATGACTTCTTCACCACAAGCACGCACAGTGTTACTCAGAATATATTTAGTTTCAAGAAGAAGACATCAGAATATATTTAGTTTCAAGCAGACAACTATATTCGTTACGTGGGTCAAAACACTGCCAGGCTCCTATGACAACCTATCAAGAGAAAATAAAATTCTGTAATAAACTATCGCAAATTCCAAGCCTACATTCGAAAACTGAGTAGGTGGGGGCATCGTTAATATAAAAAGGTATTGAATTCTAGAAATTAGTGCCAGCGAAAAGAAAGCCATTTTGAGAACTTGCTGTTGAGTAATGGGAGAGGATTCTATTTCTCGTCAAGTAGAGTAAATTTGACAGTAAATTTGATGCTGAAAGTCAAAATTATCGTTTGTATTCTGTATTTTGTACGTAAAACTTTCATGAGAAAATTTGTGGAAATTATGCTGTTTCAAAATCTTTCGGTGCTTCAATGTATCATCTGTGTGGCCGTTGTTAAGTTGGAGATAGCTTAAATAGTATTTTTGGAATGGGAATATTCTGTCAGTTTTATTCTGTATATGCTATGCTAGGCTTTATACCGTATAGAACAGACGAATAGATCAGTACTCTAAAGAGAATTTTGAGGTCAAATTTCCGTTTAATATTATTCCCACAAATTAACCGTTGTTAGTGACCGCTCCTGAAAATGCTTGGGGGCACCGTTTTTTCTTACGAGAGAATAGTATATCTTTAGTCCAGGTGACGTTTAAACTGATTTTATTTACTACGAGTCAAAGCGAAACGCTGTTTTTTCCTGCTTATTTATGGTTTGCAATATCCACTGTATTTTTAGGGGAAAGTGATGATAATGTTCTCTCATCCCTAAAAAGTATGAACCTAAAGAAAGGTGTTGATTTCACGATGTCGTTTATGAAGATGAGCGGTAGAAGAGGCCCAAGAACAGAACCTGGAGGAACTCCATGGGTTATGTTTTGCAGCTTTGAAATAGAATTGCAAAATACTACTTGTTGCTTTTAGGTTTAAGTGGAGAAATTTCAACCAAATGTGAGGAAGAATTCGTACGTCATAGTTGTATAAATTAGACAAAAGTATAATGTTATCTCCACAATCATTTGCTGTTTAAAAGTCAAAGAAAATGGAAAATAGGATGATGAAGCGGAAAAATCGTTATAAGGAACACGACACAAAAGTTTCAGTCAAACCTAGTTTCAATGCCAGCCGTTCATAAAATCGTCTCAAAGCTTTGATTCGAAAGAAGCTGATTGAAATTTCTACATGTCTCTTCCAATTACTGTCGCATGCTAAACGAGACGAGAGTAATTTGCCCATAAAAACGACTAACTGATAAATTAAAAATCAACTTGAGAAACAATAGCTTTTGTTAACTCTACCATTCTACTCTCAGTGCTTTTTTTACATTTCTTACTGGTACGTTACGATAGTTTTAGTGTTCTAGGGAAAAAAATTTCAACTCACACTGTCTATGACGTTGAGTTTTATTCTGTACGAAGTTGTGACACAAAAGGCATCAGGGCAACTCGTTGTCATAATCCAAAGGTCCTTTGTTAGGATATATCGTAACAAAGACGAAATACAATAGCCGGATGAAAACTGCTAACATACCCTCTGAAAGTAACCCACCAGCTTGATTATAACATTACAATAATTGATGTTGAAAACTAACGAGCTAATACGAATTATTGTGGGTCTGAAAAACAGGTTGGCTGGCTATATGAACCTAATACGTAGTACAAATACAGGAACTTCAGGATAGTGTGTACATTTATAAGGAAAAAAATTATCAAATATCTCTAAGTAAAACTGAACATTTATAGCACCCACTAATACGGAAAAATGGCAAACATTTATGCTGAAATAAATTTCTGTGTTCTGTCACAAATCATATGAAATTAATAGAAAATGCTTCATGAAGGTGTTACAAAAGTGGAAAAGCATCACAAAATTGTGCTGATCTATAGAAAAACGCACAAGTATCATGATTGCACCGTTTCATTTCTCGCAGTCCATCTTCCTTTGTTTGTAGCCGAGTTGATAAGTTCGTCCTACGCTCACCAGACTCCATTGTTGCTATTTCTCAAGCAACCGACAGAACAGATCCCTTCGTTCAAGATGGCGTAGGTCCCGAAGTCAGGTGCGCTCAAATGTAAGGGGTTCTTGGAGAAAACATCCACTGTGGATCATGACCATATGCAATCGAAAACCGAAATGGTAGAATTTCTAGACTTAGAAAATTTCAGTTGTATAATTTACAGCCTTAGCTATTGAATGAATTCTGCGGTTTATACACCAAATTTCACCCAAGCCTTTCATCAAAATTGTTAACTACTTTCACAAATTGATATATTGCCGTGAGTCAATTTGCGGTGGAATTGCTTAACCGTTCAGTTGAAAGAGTAGGAAAGGAATTGCGAAAACACAAATCGCATATCATAGCATGGAAGTTTATATAAAAACGTTTGTTTGTATGCGCACCTTGTTAACCTAGTTTCATTTATAATAAAACGTGCTACACACCTGGCATGCTGTGAAGATGTTTCAAAATGGATGAATCCTTGATATGTTAGTAGTTCGGTTTTCTGTTTCGTCGACTAAATGAGTTGATCCAGCAACTTGTGCGCTCTGTCAAGTACCAGCGTCACTAAGGTAATGTTTTAATGACGAGTTATCTAACGATTAATGTGAAACACTTCAATTCAAAATGATGTAAATTCTGTTCTAAACTAATGTTATCCATGAACCAGAGCCTCAAAAACTTAGTTTATGTAATAATTGCATTTCTGGTAGAGTGTTGAAGATTTTTTCATGCTCTTACATCTCGTCGGTAGTAAGTATTATTTTAAAAATGTGCCAATTGAAAAAAGTAAGTTTTATAAACTAATGCATACAGAAGAGAATGAAATTCAAGTTGGATGTAACCCTCCCAACGTCAATGAACATGCAGAACACGCTGTTAATTGACTATCACGTGTTTTCTTTTCCCCTTGAAACTCTATATGTTCAGGAAAGTAGTTCATTTGAAAATGTGAAAATGTTATTTAGAGCGAAGCACGCATAGTGAAGCATTGCGTTTTATTCGAGTTATTAATCAGTAACCTGAAATACTTCAAACGTTCTGATGCAAGATGATATGTATCAGGCTTTGTTGGAATACAACTTCCTTTTTATATGAAATATCCCTTCTGTACGCGCATGTTGGGGACGCGGGAGTCAGGTCTGGGTGTTGCCGCCAGCGATTTGCGCTCGCAAACATCACTTGAGCTAGCCAATGGCAGCGTCGCATTTGAACCCCCACAACCAATCACAGACTTTATTTTTAAATCGCTCTACGTTGGTATCTATTTGCCGCACCGCTCACGCGAGCGAAATGCTCACCACCTACTGACAGGAAAATTAACTGGAGAGCTCACATTTGTGTCCACTTCATTAATATTTCCGTAATTCCTCTCAATCAATCAATGAATTGAATGTATTATTCAATGATTGAAATTATTCAATCAATATTTCACTAATTTAGGCAGGATATCGCGTTAATAATGAACATTGATTCGGATAGTCACCCACGCTACCAGGCAGACCCAACTCCTTGCTCAGGTTAATGCCACAAATGCGTTTGACTGCATTAAAGGCAAAAAGGCCAAGACTGAAAAATAAATTTCCAGTCAATGTGATAAAATTTGTTGCTTCTCTAATTCACGCTATCATATACCTATCTTTCTCCTTTGATATTTACCTATGGCATTTATTGAAAACTGTTGGAGTAACTCGTATCTTTAGAAGCAATGGTAAGAATATCATCCATAACTAAAGACTAAGATTGATGTTACCATTCTACAGTTTAATTTTTCAGGAAAAATAGCATTCAGTTGAGTGCAGTCGCGTCTAGGCGTAATTCGTATTTCTATAATAAGTCAGGTTTCGATCTATAAAATCAATAATTCAACCATTATAAGTTCTCTATACAGTACACATTCCGTTTTAATATTTACATGGGAAATAAAGAAATCATTAGTTTCCTTAACATTAGAAAAGCATTTGAAAATTTTGGCTGTGACATAAATAATTCTGTGTACGCGATACTTTTTTTGGCGTAGGTCTTCCAGACGAATGGTCTAAATCCTGCGTTCCAAAGCGTAAGCAACGTGTAGAAGGTGTCAATTCGAATTCAAAGCCGTGAAATATAGCCGTGAAGTTTTATAAGGGCATGTCCTTGAGCCCCTTCTGTTACTGATGTCAAAAAATAATACTGTGAAATCAATGTCTTTCTAGAAATGCTCACTTTTTGCAAACGATAGCAGGTACACTGTAGTCGAATTTTCCCCACGAAAGCAGCGTAAACATCGCCAAGTAAGTAATCCAAAAATTTAAATGAGTATGGCTTTCATTCGAAACAAATAAAAATCTGTATAAATATCACCAAAACTAAGTAGATATTGAAACTTTTCTAAGAAAGGAAAATTACACCCTATCAATATGATCAGAAAAGAAAAAATTAAGAGACTGAGTTCAAACTCAAACTCAACTCAAAACTCAAAATTCTTGAGTATACTAATAGAAAAATATTGACCTGTAAAACATATTGATCAAAGGGATCAACTACGTACGAAGCTATCCAAATCTAATTGAATTTTCCTTCAAGGCAAGCACACCTTACCATTGAACAGGATAAAAAATCTTATAACAGTGGCACACCGATTTAACACAACAGAGTCTTTTGATATTTCAAGAACATGAAAATTCTTAAACTTAAACCACTGCCGATTTTGTCTGGAGAGCTTCAACACTTAAATTAACGTAAATTCTTTTTCCATGATCACTCCACTAGAAATAAAAAACAGCCATAATCCCTACTGCTCCAACCCAAAACCTGAAGACTCTTCCTTTTTCGTGCTCCATCCCAGATGATTTTTTCGATGCCGCTACCAAAAAAATAAAAGACAAGTGACGAATGGGAACCGAGAATAATTCAACAAAATACCGTTACCGAACTCAATTCCTCATCACGAATATCCTGCAAGAAAAATAACAACCCATTTAACCGATAAAAAAAAGGATGGAAAAAACATTGACTAAATTATCGACTAAACTAAAAGGGATTATAGCTATCATTGACTAAACTATCATTGACTATATTCTCCCATGAATAAGTGTGGGTGATTAAAATAAGCTTACTTTTTTATATGTGCAACTAGTTCAAAGTGAGAAATATTGGTTCCCTAAATTACATTTCATGCCTTGCTTCAGAATTTGTTCATCCCCTGATAGGTTGCCGTAGAAGCCTCGTAGCTTATTTAGTCCACCATATCGATACTGTCGATTGTTAGATATTAGGTTAATCCATGTGACTTAATTGTAGCAATGTACATACCTATTCTAAATGAATCCTTTAAATCTTTCACTCGTCTAGTTCATTACTTCGTATTGAAGATCAAGATTATTTTTTCCTCTCAGGGATACGAGAATTAATTTCCGAAGTTACACTGCAAAATGTCATGTAGACATTTATTTCCAAGTGTAGTTTTCCAGAAATTGTTACCTTGAATCTTATAAAATGAAATAACTTATCAATTTGTCCGGAACACTACAGGATGGAGGTTGAGGTCGTGAAATTAGGTAGTACTTATTTCATCACGTTTTATGATATAAATGGAAAAAAATTAACAATCTGAACCAAATATACATGTTAATGGAGTTGTTGTAGGAAAGTCACGTTAGACTTCTCTGGCATTTCTTCACGCACGCGTTCTATGAATGTTGAACGCAATGTATCGCCATACATGAACAAGAACATGACAAATTAGATTCCTCGATTTACAAAATCTTTTTCTCTCGAGCTGACTTCAAAGTCGGTTGTATATACGAATAAATCATCCTCAGAATAGCACTATGGATGATCTATTTTCACGTGAGTAAAAGAGAATTCTTGGTGCTTCTTGATGTAAAGGATATATGTAGTGCTCTTCTGATAATGAAGTTTAACCGTAATAAAGATGATACGAGTAATACAGCCGCAAAAAATGTCTCTGGAACTTGATACGAATAAATTAATCAGCATAACTTAGATTTCCAATGTACTCGTGAGTAACCTGCTGATGATGGAATAATTAAATTATTTCATCAAACAACTGTATGAATAATTATAGCAGGAATGAACTACCCAATTTGAGAAATGGCCTTAAAATTGGGCTTCCGGAGGTATAACCACTTAGGCTTATAAGTCTTTGCCTTATTTCATTGTTATTCATTTTGAACATAGCATAGCACGATATGCTGAGGCAGAATGATTCGTAGCTGCCTCTATATCTTCGCTATCTTGTAACAACTCTTGAGCTACTCAAGCTCACATTCAAATTATAAATATATAAAACTCTATCTTCACTATCTTGTCGCAACTCTTGAGCTACTCAAGCTCACATTCAAATTATAAATATATAAAACTCTATCTTCACTATCTTGTCGCAACTCTTGAGCTACTCAAGCTCACATTCAAATTATAAATATATAAAACTCTATCTTCACTATCTTGTCGCAACTCTTGAGCTACTCAAGCTCACATTCAAATTATAAATATATAAAACTCTATCTTCACTATCTTGTCGCAACTCTTGAGCTACTCAAGCTCACATTCAAATTATAAATATATAAAACTCTATCTTCACTATCTTGTCGCAACTCTTGAGCTACTCAAGCTCACATTCAAATTATAAATATATAAAACTCTATCTTCACTATCTTGTCGCAACTCTTGAGCTACTCAAGCTCACATTCAAATTATAAATATATAAAACTCTATCTTCACTATCTTGTCGCAACTCTTGAGCTACTCAAGCTCACATTCAAATTATAAATATATAAAACTCTATCTTCACTATCTTGTCGCAACTCTTGAGCTACTCAAGCTCACATTCAAATTATAAATATATAAAACTCTATCTTCACTATCTTGTCGCAACTCTTGAGCTACTCAAGCTCACGTTCAAATTATAAATATATCAAAAACTCTATTCACTATCTTGTAAAAACCCTCGGAAGGGCCGGTTCAAATTATAAATATCTACAACTTAGTCAGTGCTCATGAGCATCAGCTTCTACTATTTTTTCAACCATTAATCAGATAATTTGAAAGTCAAATTCTCCAAACAATTACACACAGGTACTTGTAGCAGGTGGGAAGCTATAACCAGATTGCTTGTAAAAAGTTATAATTTGCTTAACAAACAATCTGGTTGTAAAAAATATCTGATTAAAATATATACATTTCCTGTTTGCCTAAGGTCAATAATCCTTCTGCAAGCAGGAAATATATACTTTGCATTTAATTAGAGCATTGTCCGCCATTTTTCTCAATCACCCACGCATTTTTTTCTCTTCATTAACATTCACAGAAATGTTAAATTCTTCTCATTTCAAGTGCATAATAAATTCTTCATACAATTCGGTACATGAGTGCTCGTCGTGTCGTGAGACTAGCGAACTTGCCTCCGTCCAGGCAGACCCTGGTTCGAGTCCCGGCGCTGGTGGCGATTTTCTCTGTTGGGTATAGGGGAAAAATTCCAAGCACAATACCCCACTCTACCCAGGTGTCTGAAATGGGTACCGGTCTTGACCGGGGGAAAGCGTAATGGCGTCCTGGCGTTAGTTATAAGGCATTTGAAAATCCAATGTATAAGGTGATATGTATCAGGCTTGAAATTGGAAATAAAGCATCCGTAGATGCCTTCATTATTTTTTTTTATGAATTTTTATTTTTAATCGAAAACTTGAGTGCTAACAGAAAATTTGGTTTAGCTTCAAATCGTGGTTAATTTGACGAATGTAGGAGCAATAGTTTAGAAACAAGAGCTGGGAAACGTGCGTTTTTTCGTAAAATAGACTTCCAAGACCGGTTCCAAAACGGATGGAAGTACGTCGCAAGACGCACTTGCAGCAACAGTCTTTAGCAAATTTGGAGCTCAGCTTCGGCTGAATCCAAAGGCAACTAAACAAGTTTATAATAAAATTCGTCTGCGTTTTTGGGGCCTTAATTTTTTCTTTGCTTTAACAAATATTAGGTATTAAAAAGTTAATTTTCATATGTGCTCTCGATAAAGTATTCATTAACAACCTGCGTGATTTGACCCAAGCACGTTCCGAGCGCTCAGGAAGTACAGGCTGTACTTTCTACCTTCTAGCAATGGCACCGATTTCCTGGTATTACCGAACAAGCAGCTCACGTCAATTGATTCGTTTCTTCTAATATAATCATGCATCGTGCAGTCTGGCGATTGCTCTAGGTTGAAATATTTTCATTGACAAATGCTGTCTCTTTTCAATAAGAGAAGTAAATTAATAATTTTGTTTGTACGGCAAGCTATGATAATTACGAGCTTAACGATTCAGTAGCCTCAGTTTTGATGATACTGACCTTGCTATATTTTCCTAAAATACTTTCCGTCGAGTGAATACCCTAAATGTCGAAATTTTAGATTCAAAACGTTCCAAACTACTCTACAGTTTATAGTACTTAAACGAATTAACCTGAATGAAAGCTGCTACACTCTCCTTATAATTACGCGGCAGTTTGCAAATTTGAGATTACCGCTTTTAGATTATCACTTAAAAACTCAAAAAGCAATACTTAATACAAAAACTAATGAATGGGAAAATAAAAACACAATATCACTCGATAAGAATTTCATAAGTAGAAAAATATGAAGAGAAATGGTAAAAAAGGGAATGATATTTAGAGAAATAGGTAAATTGTTCAATGTTTCAGTTTCGCAAGGAAACAACTTTGGATGCAATCGTAATGTTGTCGTATAAAATATTTTTTCTATAGAAACAATGATATGGTGTTTAACCCTAAAAATTGTCTAATGAAAATCAAATAAATAATTTAGTTAAATTAATGAAACTGAAGTCCAGATCATTTTAAAGAAAAAATAAGTTCTCTCAGTATTTTATTCCGTTTTCTCCTGAATTGGCTATTCACACACACTGATTTATATGAATAAATCAGTTTATGCTGATATTCTTAAGTTTTCTTTTAAATACAATTTTGGTGCGCGTTGCTGACGTGGAGCTCCAGCGTGTCGAATTACGTGGGCGACTGCACTAAAACGACGGTCCGGTGAAAACTGAAAATCTAACAACCTTGAAGGCGAACTGAAATGGAAAATTAATAAAATGATAACCGATCAGAGAAAAATATTCAGGAAATAGATATTGTAATTTTTGAGAGCCTCAAACCAATTGTGATACCAATGATCCATAGACCTCGCATTTACGCTAATTAACTGGCATGCCTGTTGTTAGAGCAATTTGCAGACTCTTGGAATCACCATAAAAAGATTCTATTTTAAGCAAATTTTGCGAATTATACGCAATGTTAGTTTCTATATTATATCAACAGCAACAACAGTGGTACAATAAGCGCCTCAATATAATCAATAACTAAAATCCTGCGCTGAATGACGAGTTCATTTTTTATTCCCCCCAGTTTTTTTGTCATTCTTATCAAATGCTCTCTTATCAAATCCTTAATCAAAGTCTCCCTTTTACTTATTTTACCATTCTGTTGAAGTGTTATAATATGCACGAGATAAAACTGGAAATTTTCCGTCTCAAGTAAAACGTTGAAAAATACTTTGATTCAATACACGAGACCAATTGTTCCCTGTTCGTTACTAATTTTTCACATAACATGTGTGGAGCTTTTGGCGTAGTAAACTTAGTTTCAATGTCGGAATTAAAGAATGAAAGCTGAGTGTGTGAACTTTGTTGCTAAGTAGGCACAGAAAATACATAATTTTTAATTTTAAGTTTCTTCAAGTTATTATTAAAAAATTTTAAGTGTTCTTTAGAGTACCAAATGATAATAAATATATAAAAAAAACATAACGTAAAGTTTCATATCTTGTGCATGAAGTAAAGTGATGTAGTGATGTAAAAGTGAATTTTCGCACGACTTCATCTGTCATTTATACACAACTATGCTCGAGATGTAAACAGAAACATTTATCATTAACATATATTCACAGACAGGCAAAATTGCATCTTATTTATGGAAATTGAAGCCTTGTCACGGTCATGCGTTAGGTCACCACACAGAGGGAGTCACGTGAAATAAACACGTCGACCTTGATCTTCACTTCAAAATTTCTGACGCTTTTCAGGTGTCGAGAACTGAATATTTAATAGCATTGAATGTACACACTGAGCCAGTGATAATATGCTGCGCCACCAATTTTTTAGTTCAATTTTAGCAGGTGATTTGCCAATACTGTTTTAATGAGTTGACTTCATCAATTCCTTGCTGACGGAGTATATTTTCTGTAAATTGATCACAAAGTAATCAAATATTTTCAGAGCTGAACAGTGAATTGGCTGTAGAGGGTAAAGTAAGTTGTCGAAAATATTGTGCCCTAAAGAGCGCGCAAGAAATGTAGAGAATAGCTGACGAGAGTAGCAATATTAGGTAGGGCGAGTGATTTGGAAAGTTTCAAATGACACTGCCGAGGAAATTATCTCTTAAGCAATTTGTAAAATGATTTGCATGATGGGCCAAGGCTAAACCCCACAGTTGCCTGGAGCTGCTGACATTGAAAACACGCTGGCCTTCCCAAGTTCAGGGCTTTGCTCTGCAGCAGCCAGGTGGCTGGTCATGTCGCGGAATGAATACAGCGGAATTGGGGCAATTTCTTTTCACTTCTCGCACCTCATCCGGGTCGCAGCAGCGCATATGCGTACGCTCATCAGTAAACCAGGAAATACTATAGACTGCGAGGAAACAGATTTCTCACAATAATGTATGATCTTGCTAGTCGGTCGGAATACTTAGCAGTTGAAAAACGGAATGATTCATCATATTCGTGTGTTATTATTTATTTTCGGCTGTATTTCCCCAATTCAGCATGTTATGTTTTGATAGATTACCCCGATTTTTTAACTTAGCGACTTGTGTACTACCATGCAATCAGGTGTTAGCATTATCCTCACCATAACTACACCATGCTCATAACTGGGTGCGCATCAAGGACTAGTATGCACGTAACATGTTATAGCAGTTCGAAATATTTTCCTCAGTGAGGTACTGTATGTTCTGTTGCCATGCATTATTCACTTTCTTTTACTTCTTGTAAGTCTTGAAAACATCATTACACTGAGAACTCATTAAAATTTTAGACTTAGTGTAGATCTGACTTAGCATGTTGTGTGCCTATGTCTTCCACTAGCTTGAAATTATGCTAATTTGAATAAAAAGACTGGCTATACGTACTTCTTAAGGACTATGCTCTCGAGTTCGAGCCTAGATCTCTTCTGATTAGCTCTAGATTTCGGATAACTTGTGTTTATGCTAAAACCTGCACCGTAAGTTCGGCACTGTCTCAGGCTTAACGAAAACACAACAGTGCGTGCGTGTGCGTGTGTGTGTGAGAGACAAAGCTTCACAATTTCATATCGTCTTCTAATATTTTGATGATACTTCTTTAAAAAACTAACACCAAATTGCTTACTGATCAGCTGAATTTTTACTGCTGCTCTTTTTTCTCATGCTTTAGGCCCGGTGTACAGTCTAGGGTTTGCAATCCCGGGACAAAATGAAAATCCCGGAATCCCGATATTCCAGGAAGACAATCCCGGGAGTTCCAGGAATCCCGGGATTTCTTCATGTTTTGCATTTATTGTAATTTGTTGCACATACCCATCACAGTATTTGGCGATTTAAGGAGCGGCAAACCTTTATCTGAGAATGACTAGTGAATTCACTCTTTGTAGCTAACTGTTTTGACTGACATGCCATCAACTGCTACAAGCTTGGTCACTTGTTCTTCCGGAGTACTTTGATGTGCCATTACGAAACTTGTTATTTTTGATTGTTTAGGTTTAGTGCTTTCACTACTGCTCTCCCTCGCATGAGGGCGCTTTGTTCCAATAAGAATTATTTTTTCTCAGCTATATATTAGTTGACGCAACTAGGTCTACAGCAGGCTTCACTACGTTGTGTTTACTCATCAGGTGACGTAACAAACCACTGGTACACCAGCCTTTGCAAAGTAAATTCTTGTGGCACTCTACACACTTCGCACTTTTTCCAGTTGCCTTTTTAACATAGTATTGCCACACGAAGCCTTTAGTTTCTACAACATCGGGCATTGTCATCGTATATCTAGTACATTTTTTTTGTTATCACCAGGAAAACCAAACCACAAAATATATTCTAATGCAATAGTTGAACTATATTATGAGAGAGTGTAGACTCCACTGTGTAGTTATGTAAATTGCAATAATATTAAAACACTTAAGTCCTATCTTGAGCTCTCTAATTAGTTAATCATAGTAAACAGCATGATTTCGAGTTATTTTCTCATTAATGTCATGAAATATGTATACTATTTAGAATCCCGGGAATTTCCGGGAAACAGCATAATTTAAAATTATTTTCTCACTAATATCTTGAAATATGTATACTATTTCGATTCCCATGAATTTCCGGGAAACAGCACACTTTTAAGTTATTTTCTCACCGATGTCTTGAAATATGTATGCTATTTAGAATCCCGGGAATTCCCGGGAATAAATGAATTCCTTGACCGGGATATTTCAGCCCCAAATCATCCGGGATCCCGGGATGCAAACCCTAGTACACACAGGCATACACAGTTTTGCCACCAGGCTCACGTGACGGTCAAGTTTTTGAAATTGTTTGCGCCTACGCGGCTCTAACTTTTGTTCAGTTTTTCGGTTAGTCTTTAAGTTGTTCCGATTCTGCTACTGCGGAAGAAATACAATTTTTTCGAATGATCTTACAATATGCTAAAATATCAAAGAATCAAAGAAAGACTGCCGTAGTCCCATAGGTGGCTACCGAGGACGGGTTCTCTCCTTAGTAAATCATCTCGGAGAAATATAATAACAACCAGAGGGATGGCTAATTTCCTACGTATGGAAGAGGAAAAGAATTGCAGAATGCTAACAATTGTCACTCCAGGAGATTGGCGGCTGGTTTTTGAAGTCTTGAAAACCACTTGTGAATTGGAAACGGGGACTGTGGAACAACGTGGAAGGTTACTTCCATAAGTCAGATATATTATGAATGCTCTGAAAATACGGCCCCAGAGCTGGAAATTCTAGGGGTAAATATTAATTTGATATATCTAATACATACAATTAAGGCAATATATGAAAATTTTAAAGGAAACAAATACTTCCATCAACATTACAATAATAGCTCTCCAGCAATCCTTTTCGATGTATAATTTGGTGAACAGGGGAAAAATACATTCTATTTTCCTTCTTTAAAAAGATTCACAAGAATGTTCTTATCAAATATTGCATTATAGCGAACAAACTACTCGCCTGATCACACCACTTGCTTTACCACCTCAGAGCCGCCTACTTGCGTCCAGCAGGTACGGAGCAGCCAGCGCTGACCTGCGAACACGCTGGTACCAAACAACATTTTTCCCGTACATGTTACCACACCCAAGGAAAGAGAAACCTGAAATGCTGGAATTGGGCATGTCTTGGCAAAATTTAGCTTGCCAACCGATTCACCCAATATAAAGACAAAAACGAAAACGTAATTCCTGATACTGAAATGACAGCTAGCTTACACATTTTCGCATGCATTGTTTTTTGTATAAGTTACTATAGGAGTCTACAACGTCATAAGCCAGACAGTTCAGAAGCGGTCACACATTTTGCACTGAAGTATCTCTATCTGCAGTTAGTAGAGCTCAAAATTATGGACATACTTTTAATCAATAGCCAAAAAGTTTCACTAATTAGAGCTTTGGGGACAGATACCTTTACTTGTGAAGTAAAATAAAAAAAATATCCTGACCGAGGAAGAAAAACTATATAGGCCTTCGTCGTTTTGATCAACATGAATGCAGAGAAGTTGATCACAAGGCAATGAACGTGACGAATTTAAAGTTTCTTTCGAACAACTTTTTTGATCCAAATATAATCTAAATGGCGCAGGGTAAGTTTCCTTGGCTCGGTTGAGGTAATCTTTTGGTTTCGTTTGCCTCAGGCAATAAAGAACGGAGTTATGGAATTTGGTTCTGAATCTTGAATATTAAGTGTGAGAGATCCTAGACTGCTCAACAGTGTTGAGAGAAGATGGAGAAGGTAAATAATGGCTCGTAAGGGTTGTTCTGTGGTGAACAGTTAACATTTTTGAGGGCCTTTATTAGATAATAACGCTAGACATGCAGCCTCATGCAAGGGAACTTGATGCAAAAAGTGATGAATCGGGACGTTAAGAATGTATCTTTTATTCGAATCAATTTGATACACGCAGTTTGTGCATGGGATTTTGAAGTGCTTTAAAACTGATGCAAGGACGCTATTACGGTAACCTTCTGTCGAGCCGGTGCCCATGAAAAACTCCTAGGCACGATCGAAGGGGAGTTCGTTACTCTTTTATTTTTCCAATGTCACTGACACCAATTTACACTGTAACCATACTCTTGTACACAGCATACTATCGACAAAAGTGGGAAGTTATGGATCTAGTATGGTCATATATCATAAATGATGTACCCAAACGGGTCTGTAAAATATTATTACACTTTCTAATCAAATTATTGGCTGGGGGTTTTCAAGAAATTGGGGTAAGGAGATTAGGGGAGAAAAACCTCCCTCGAATAATCTGACCCATGATTGGGCTATATTATCCCAAAACTATTATACTAACCATGGCATAATTTTTAATTGGTCGTACGTAGATAAATCAAATTTCTTGCATCTAAACGTTCATTAAATTTTTCATTTATTCAGATGATTTGAAGTGATTACCTGAATGAGATAACACATGATACTTTGGTAAGATAATAGATCTTTAATATTCTTGACTGATCGACATTTGAATGTTCATGTCTGCATAAGCAGCATAAAATGAATCATGTAAACTACAAACGTTTTCTGCTAAAGTACTTAAAGGTAAAGATGATATAGATCTTTTCAGATAAGCCCCGCCACTAATGCAGCACATAAGTTCACCCACTTTTAACTTTCGAAATAGTGAACCTATCGACTTCAAATTACTCTCTAAACGAAAGATGAAAACATTCTTTTGTTTGAGAGGAATTTTAAGTCGATAGGTGAATTATTGTGAAAGTTAAAAGTGGGTGAACTTATGTGTTGCATTAGTGGCGGGTCTTGACTGGAAAAGATCCGATGATATAATAGCGCCAATTAACCAGTAACTTTTTCTTAGTATTATTTAACACTTTTTAAAGTTGCTCGAGTAACGCCCTTTTTCAAAAATGGTGATAAAAGTTAGGTTAACAATTATAAACCTGCTACTGTACTACTGATTATTTACAAAATATTTCAGAATATTGTGTTGAAGAACAGTCCTCTAATTTTGAACAAAAATAATTTCTCTTTGACAAACAGTATGATTCCCGCTCTGAAAACTCTACTCTACATGCAGTATTAAATCACTTAGAGTATCTATATTCAAATATCTACGGGAGAAAGCTTATTTTCTCCCTGTTAACTAACCCCGTAAAAGTGTTCAATTTCTTTGACAGTAAGATATTAGTCGTACCCCGATCATTACGGCACTAGAGAAGTTGTTCACGTCATGCTCAAATCGTACCTAAAGGATATCGGCAGTAGTACGATGTCATTTATGTAACTGATCAACTGAAATTAAATTTTAGTCATAAATTTTTAATATAACAAACATTAAATGGATCCGGCTTCATTTTGTTCAGAATAGAAAGAAAAAAAGAAAAAAGAAAAAACAGTATATTTCCAATATAGATGGTGCAAAAGTACCATCATTGGTTTTTAAAATCTTTTAAAATTAATACACTTAGATGTTACACACACACACGAGTATTGTAAAACTCGTGTCACTAGTCGAAAAGAAATGATTGAGGGCAATGTTCTCCTAATCTTGCTTAATCTACATTTGATAATACATGTAATGATAATTATAAGAGACAACACAATTTCATGGACGATGCATTTTCATTGTGAGGTGAAAAAACTTTTGACAGTTTACATGTACATGACATAAAACTTCGCAATTCTTGACGCCAGGAAATAATACATGAATCGCTTGTTTCGGCCAATGTTCACAAGTGTCATTTTAAGGAAGCATGAAAAAACATATATATATATATAAATATACATCCGTATATATATACATATATATATATATATATATATATATTCATACATATACATACATGTACATACACACACATACACATACATGTATACACATACACATAAGCATGAGGACCAAGAAGATTATAAGTTTTGTATTTCTAATCCAACAATTTTAATATAGCGGTCATTAGTTAATAAGCATTTTGTTTAAACAAAAAGTGGATGATCGCACAACAAAGAATGAATGAAAATTGAGTTTGTGACAAATGGTTAGTCAGCAGCATTATAAAAATACCTTTAGTGAACACCGGTGGCTCACGTTGCAGCTAAAGTGTTAAGAAACATTCTCTTGATGTACCATTTATGATAAATGCATTGTAAAAGTGCCCGAAAAATAAGATGGTCTACAAGCTTCACCATTTCCTGGTCAAAAAACGCTAATTTCGGGTGAAGGGGCGGAAAGAGAATTTTCTGAGCCTCAAGTAATAAGAAATATAAAACATTCATGGGCAATAAGAGGGAATAATACCTCAGTAAATGATATTCAAGGTGGATGGTTTTGGACTGTTGGTTGCTGGTAGGGGAAAATGATATTCCGGTACTCCTGCCCTATGATGCTAAAGGTTTTCATATGTTCTTTTAGCAGCTAGGAATAATCTTTAAAAATTAAAGCTTATTTAAATTCATGACAACCTACAAAGGTGAATGTGTAAATTTCATTGTTTCTACACGAGTTAGACTGCATGTGATTTAGATTAGTATTAAATTCCCCTTTAGTTTTTTTTAGCTAAAAATGAAAAATTTGCTACAATGAATTGAAAAAATTGTACATATGCCAAGAAAGATTCATTTGCTCAAATCAGCATAACGAATTTAACTTTAAAATATTTCGGTGGAAATTACAACTCTTTCTGAACAGTTGGCTAGCCTGCACAAGCACAATCGTGACGTCACACAGCGAAAGATAAACACACAGCTGGCAATTGACCGACCATTCAGTAGAGGCTGATCTCTCTTGCTAGGGTGTGCGTGTGTTTGCGCGTCGTGATATAGTTTAGTCGATGGGTCGGTAGATTAAGCAATTTGTGATATTTGTTTTCCAATTTATTGTAGATAGAAGTTATTTCCTAATCCCCAGTTTACGATGAAGATGGTACCGTCTCCCTCGTCGCCAGTCCGGACGGGCAGCAACTTGAGACTTGGAATAGTGAGGCTAGGGAGAGCTGCTGGCAAGGTGAGCTTTGCTATTAAACTTTGAAATTTTGGCATAAATTATCAGAGAAGCCAATGTATTTTATATTATATGCATTATTTATAGTTGTGAAATAGTTCAAATGGTTTCTCAGGTAATTTGTACTAACTACTCAATCTAGTGTGTTATTTGTTAGGGTAGTAAAACATAACTAAAATACTGCTAATTTTTGTTTGATTATAAGCTTTAGGCAAACTTGAAGTATTATATGTTGAAATAGTTACTTTATATGAATATGATTGTTCAATCTATGATGCAGTTTTAAAATACTAAAACTAATTTTAGATTAAGAGGGTAATGTTCGAATGGCCGGACGGTTTGAATCGTTGGTCATTCTTAGTTAATTTTTAATTTTTGAGCTTGGTAGCTATCTAATAACTCAACCCGCAAGGCCTTTAGTGGTGTAATCTGCTACGCGTCTTACGGTTTGGCTTTTGGATTGCTACCGATCGTCAAAATTGAAAATTAACCAAGAATGACCAACGATTTGAACATTACCCTATATCATTTATTAATTCACAAGCTTAATTTTGCTTTGGAGTGAAATTGAAGTACAAGAAAAACAGTTACAGTGCTCATTTTGTTTTTGGAGAGCTTAATAAACCTGTCAATCCAGAATGGAAGGACTGCCATCAATATGCACTGTTTAAGCTAATTAGCCATAATTAGCTGCTTGGCCTAGACCAAGCAGCCTAATTGAATCAAGGTAACCATTAAAATATTTGTCTTTTGATCTAAAATAAATAACATAGATAAATATATTCACAACATTAAAAAATAAGGTTGCCTTGAATTAAAATTACTTCTCTACAGGGAATACGTTTTTTTCCTCTATGGTATAGTGTGGGTAATGAGTTTAGTTTATGCCTGGATGTTGTTGTTGCTCTCCTCTCTCTAGAGAGGATTTCAAGCTTTTGGTTTTTCGTTTATACCCATAACCTGCAACAAGTCCCTTCTGATCTTTAGTTATGAGTGCAGTCTGGAGGTGGTTCATAAATTTGGAGAGTGGATGAAGCTCTAATGGGTTGAATTGCCATGAGATGGTGTGGAATATAAATTTGATGCTGAACCTGTGGGAAATTGTGTGCTGAAACATTTTGCCTGCTTATGTATAGGAGTTTTTAGATATTATATGTTGTTCAATGGTTACACTTTCTGTTCAATGTGAAGTTTAATGCAATCACGGAAAATAATAACGCCGATCCCAGGAATCACTAAAAGAACACATTTCAGAACGTTTTACAAGAATGACATTCTGCTCGCTGATGCGTTATTTTCGAATAATTGAACTTTGAAGTTGGCCTTTGCGCCAAAGGAAGCGAGCGCGTGAAACGGAATTTAATTAATAACGGAAGCTATTACAAACGTAAAGAGGTTGGGTCGTGAGGGTGAGGCACAGTTCTTCTAGTGAAAATTATAAATAAAGCTTCTAACCCACCCATTAGGGTGACGACCGCAATCTTGTTGACATCTTAAACTAAGAAGACTGGTAACCCTAAAATGAGACTTCTAGGCTATCTCAGTTATAGATGGGCTTTCTGGACTACTATCCTTTAACACTTTGGTCGCAATTGGTTAAACTCAAGCTCAATACTCAACTCAATCCTAAAGTCAATTGTATTAAGTAATACTGAAAATAGTAAACATGAACTGGATTGAGCATTCATTTAGCTTTAATTAAGCATATATGAAAGTTGAGTTTTTAACTACTGGTCGGTCAGCAGCAATGTGAAAATCCCCTCCGTGGTCGCTGGTGGCTCACATTGCGGTCAAAGTGTTCAACCTATTTTGCTTCTTTGGTTACATGCCTTCATTGCTATCCCTTCACTGATTATTCACATTTCCTAATTTACTGTTTCCATGTACAGAGCATCTAGTGAAAGAACTCATCTTGTGGATGAATTTCCTATTTTCTAAAGTTCATACTAAATGTTCCCTTCTCATCATTTTCTTGACTTTGCCTTGAGGTGGTTAGGAAGTTTTAAATTTATGTAAACTATGCTTAACTTTTTCCTTGTTTGTTTCATTTTACAGCAAATTTTAAAGCTTCAATACCATTTCTATTTCCTCATTAGTTCATTTCAAGAAAATAGCTTATATGGGTGCTGCATGATCATGTTTAGATTGATCAGAGGTAAAGATTCTGATTTTCCACCCTATTGATGTGGCTTACTTTTTGAAGATTGTTCCTGTAGTGTTTTGCCACTGAATTCATTTTTCTAACATTCCCAGTTGCAGAAAAGAAACTGCTTATTTAAAATTTAATTATGCAAAAAAAATTTGGAGCCCATAGTGTCAGGATTTCATTTTGATTTTATGAGAGGCTTCCAATATCTGTTAGTTCTTCTACTTTCAGAGCAAGTTCTTTTCCAATGTTATGTTCAGGTAACCATCATATCTCATGAGGGTCTTGAGATGAATTTGTGTTTGCCTCATATCTTTATTGGTTGAGTTTATAGAGCATGATAATGGAGACTGTTTTTTTCTGAAAGCAAAATATTCACATGCATTTAGTAGGTTCCTTTTAGGGAGGAATGTACCCAAATTCAGCTTGCTGGTAAGGAATAGATTATTCTACCTCATTACATGTGAATATGAAAAGGTTGTGAAGAAATTAAACTGATGAAAATAACCTTCCAGGTAAGCAGAATCAGTTACCATCAATTTTGTATGAGGTGGCATCAAAAGTTGTAAATGTGTGCAGGATATAAAATAATAAAAATCTGATTTCTGTTTTATATAGTAGTGCTAATTTGAGGACTTTAAAACTAACTGGAGAGATAAAAGAAGGAAGAGGCTTCAAATATTTTCAACACCTTATAGTTGGAGTTACACAACATGCATAAGTTTATTGAAAGAGGGCGTAAAAGTACTGGATATGAAAAACTAAATGGACCACTCCTCTCTGCTCTTCCGAAATTCCGTTTGTTGAGACTATAAAATCTTGGAACTCTTATTATAAAGTAAGTAATCGAGATGGAGTTATACAGTGTTGATACAGTTTTGTCATATACTTGGCACTATTAGTTATAGTATATCGTCATCGAAAGGCTTTGAATATAGTGTGTGTTTGTGTTTGGTCGCAACTTTGTAATTGCTTTATGCTACTCTCATGTTGCCTAGGTCGTCTCTTTGACTTGATTAGGTCACTTTTTGGAAATCGATGAACAATTATTGAGTTTTTTTGAATGGTCATGAGAGTGTCAATAAAAGTTGACCTGCCATTGGTATATTGACACATAACTGACTGGAATATGATGCACACTCTCTAAATAAGTTTTTAATAAAGTGAAATATTCTTGGGTATAACTTTAAGATGGGTTTATATGGAAAAACTCTCATGAATTTGAGTACAATATCTTGGCTAAACACTACATCTCAATTTCGTTTTCATTTATTGAATTTGTAATATTGTCTGTGCAGTGAAACAACGGTCGTTGGTAACGACTGATGATATATTGAGCTTTCCTCATTCTAGGCGTTGTATGGAATTGTCAAGTTAGCTTATTTCTTTTCTTTAGTGCTTTCTCAAACTGAAATATAAACTTGAGTTTCGTAACATGTTTCAAGGCCGACGATGTTATGCCAAAACATCGTTTCCTCTGGTAACTTAGTGATCATGTGAACTTGTCTCATAATTACGAGTGTCTAGCAGACCACGTCAGCACATAGCGTGATGATGCCTTTACGTCGTAATGGCTGCCCATGTCTAGCAGGCTGTTTGGTTTCGCTCGCACTCTGCGTTGGGCAACGCTTGTGTATGCCGTGCAATTTACCTTTTCGACATCACATAATCATGTTACGAGTTTAAATTCTCACCTTCTGATGGTAGTCGTTAAAGTTGTGGAGGCGCTGCATGTTATAACAACCAAACATACCCTCAGTTAAACTCATTTCTCGTATCCTGTTTCGACATTCGAATGCGTTGTGTAGTGTTTCTAAGTGTTGAAACACTGTTTCTATTTGTATGTGTTTAGATTAAAATTCAATTTATTTACTTCACTATTAATGTGTTCAGATTTAAATTCAATTTATTTACTTCACTATTAATGTGTTTAGATTTAAATTCAATTTATTTATTTCACTATTAATGTGTTTAGATATAAATTTAATTTATTTATTCCACTATTATTGTGTTTAGATATGATTTCTTGAACGTGAAGATGAAATATGTTTCCATAATATTAATGCTTGCATTCAGCATATTAGATGTGATCATGTGAAGAGAGCAATATAGTTGAAGGAAGCATTTTGTTTCCATTGCTCTACTGTGGCGTTACTTGTGCATTGAGGTGATGAAATATCGCATCGATATTAAACAGCGATACATCGATAAAACAGCGTAAATAGTAGCCAGCAATCTAATGTAACGAAGTTTTCCTTGTACGGTATTCGTTAATGTAATATCACGTTCATATATTTACAGGAGTTCGCGAGATCCTTGAAAGATCGATGACGCTGCTGCTTTTCGCACAGTAAAAAAAGAAATCGTATTGTTGGTGAGCTGTGAGCAGGATCGGGCGGGAGCGGCGGTCGTTGCGAACATCTGCCGGCGGCTCATTTTTCTGCGGCTGGCGGAGCTCATTGATCGATTTGAGAGCACGCTGGCCAACACCGACCCTTCGCTCAGGGTACCTAGGTTCCCCTTTTCTTGATCAATGTGATCTAAGTCGGCATTTCTGTCGAACTATGCACGAAATGGTTAATTTAGGCCAGGTTTGCACGCTGGCCAACACGGACCCTTCGCTCAGGGTACCTAGGTTTCCCTTTTTTGATCAAAATGATCTAAGTCTGCATTTCTGTCTAATCAAATGGTTAATTTAGGCCAGGTTTAACACTTAGACCGCAACGTGCGCCACCGGTGGCCACGGAGGGGATCTTCACAATGCTGCTGACCGACCAGTAGTCACAAACTCAACTTTTATAAATACTCAAAGCTAAATGAGGCCATGATCCAGTTAATGCTCTTCTTTTTCAAAATTACAATCGACTTGAAATTTGAGTTGAGTATTGAACTTCAGTTTCACCAATAACAGTCAAAGTGTTGAGGCCATCCAGGCAGCACTGCTCCACATGCGTTGCCGCGCGCTTTGTATTCGCTCGCTCCTCCGACAAAGATCGCCAGCGAAGCGCTCGCTCCAGCGGCGGAGAGCTGAGGATGTGAACCAACGCCACCAGTTCATTGACTCTGCGGCAGCAGTTGGTTTCCTCCGTAACCAGTTGGTTGCTGGGTTTCTGCCGGCATCGGTTCCGTTACCCACACACACCACGCTCCTCTTTTTCCTATTTCTCCCAGAGTACCGCTGCTAAGGAAAGTTGCGCGGGTCTGACTTGTGCAACACCTTTTTACGCTTTTCATGACTTGATGCTTTGGGTTGTAAAGTCAGTGTATCACTCGAGTCTAATTTAGTTGGTAAAGTTGGCAGGATCTGTGTGAAGGTTCCATCACTTTAACTCTAACGCGCTTTTTTGATAATAAATTTTCTTTGATAGGGTAAGTTCTCACAAATTGTGGTAGGTGTGCTCCAAGATCGTTAATGTTAGGGTTACCATCAATTTAACGTACTTGGTACATAAACAATTTTTGGTTCTTCTTAGCCTTAGTGACATTTTTTCTCATGACATCTGCTCGAAGTGTTGGAGGATTTGTTCTTGTTGACTGCTAGTGGTTTTCTTGACTGAATAGATGCATGTCTTTACACTCGGGAGGCAAGCCCTCGGTTGTAGGAATTGTCACTAGATGGTTGTTTTAAATTCTTTTTTCAGTTATTTCATTGTTATAAGCTACGTTAAATACCGTATTTCTCCCAAGTTCGTTTCTTAATACTGATAGGTGGACAAAAATTCCTAGTGTGCGTTTCACTTTCGACATCCTGAATGGTTCAATTTTCTGTTTTTTTTATTATTTTCTATTTCATGTTATTGGATTTTCCGTTGCAGTACTTCAATGAAGTTACGTCTAAGAAATATTTTTTCATTTCATTTGCGTAGTGTTAACAGAATTGGGATGATGACCCCGTCTCACTTGGTGAAATATACTATCACTTATATTTTAGACGAAAATCGTATTCCATTTAGGCACAAGGTCCGCGTTGCGGTATCAACATGTTGACAGCCTCCATTGACGAAGGGTAAAATGACGGTGTAAGCCAACGCCACTTCCGAAATGATTTGTCGATATCCGATGCCACAAAAATGCACGGTGTGGACGCCGTGGTGCTCGATTATAATCCATATAGTTGGTGAAAAATATAGTAACGCCAAACTGAACTAACAGGTATACCAGTAGAGCAGACCATTATGGAATGCTCTAGTACAGTGGTGCTTGACCTGGGTTCGATCGAACCCCAGGGGTTCGGTGAGTCAGTTTCATTATAGTCCTTGATGTAGAGTTTGTGCACTAATACAGTGTATAGTTGTATACATATGTTCTAAATTTGAAGATTATGAATATGGAATTTGTGGGGTTCAGTAGTACCTCCAACAAGGTTACGAACCACTGCTGTAGCAGAAGGGATTCCTGTGTTACACGTGGGCTGGAAGCTGGAAGCGGTGTCGCGGTTCACTGCGTGGCTGCAACACCTCGCCTGGACGAGCTACTGGCCGTGACGGCTGCCGGTCGTGTTGCGGACGCCAGTGATATTGCAGAGCTGCTCGCATTTTTGGGAGGATTTCCCTCTGGGGCGCAAGATAGGAGATTTAGGTTAGTTAGGTTTGTGTATGCTGTGGTGACTGGAAGTAGATTTAGGTTAGTTTGGTTTGTGCATCCCAGGCTATGATGACTGGCGCCCCAGGGAAAAACTGAAAAGTTTCTTCAGCAGTAGATAGGTGTTTAGGACTTTTGAGCGATGTAAGATCAGTTGAGTCTCACGTAGGTAATACTCACAAGATCATTGTTATATTAATATAAAACTTGCTAGTTGTAGAGAAAGCGACCTAATGAGGGTGAAGAGAAGGGACCATTTATTATGAGTATTAGAAAGAGGGGAATCTATGATTAGGTTGTGTTCCCCCCACTGGATACCCTGCGCATAGAAATAGCAAGTTGAGAAAGATGAGAGTAAAAACGAAAAATTAAGTTCGCTTTTTAAAGTCTCTATTCGAATTCTTTTCAGTTCACTTAATTTAAGTTAGACGGTAGGGATTATACCAACTTTAATGTTAGATATGTGAAATATTTCTCACGAGTATACAGAAGGTATCAGACTAAAATGTTGAGAGATCCAGTGAGAAAAATTTCAAAATGTTGAAAATAACATGGATTTATAGAACGTCCTTGTTATTTTCCTCTTTGTTTATTTTTGTATACGTGGCTATTTCCACATTCTTGGTGATCCCCGCATTCTTGGTGATCCCCGCATTCTTGGTGATCCCCGCATTCTTGGTGATCCCCGCATTCTTGGTGATCCCCGCATTCTTGGTGATCCCCGCATTCTTGGTGATCCTCGCATTCTTGGTGATCCCCGCATTCTTGGTGATCCCCGCATTCTTGGTGATCCCCGCATTCTTGGTGATCCCCGCATTCTTGGTGATCCCCGCATTCTTGGTGATCCCCGCATTCTTGGTGATCCCCGCATTCTTGGTGATCCCCGCATTCTTGGTGATCCCCGCATTCTTGGTGATCCCCGCATTCTTGGTGATCCCCCGCATTCTTGGTGATCCCCGCATTCTTGGTGATCCCCGCATTCTTGGTGATCCCCGCATTCTTGGTGATCCCCGCATTCTTGGTGATCCCCGCATTCTTGGTGATCCCCGCATTCTTGGTGATCCCCGCATTCTTGGTGATCCCCGCATTCTTGGTGATCCCCGCATTCTTGGTGATCCCCGCATTCTTGGTGATCCCCGCATTCTTGGTGATCCCCGCATTCTTGGTGATCCCCGCATTCTTGGTGATCCCCGCATTCTTGGTGATCCCCGCATTCTTGGTGATCCCCGCATTCTTGGTGATCCCCGCATTCTTGGTGATCCCCGCATTCTTGGTGATCCCCCGCATTCTTGGTGATCCCCGCATTCTTGGTGATCCCCGCATTCTTGGTGATCCCCGCATTCTTGGTGATCCCCGCATTCTTGGTGATCCCCGCATTCTTGGTGATCCCCGCATTCTTGGTGATCCCCGCATTCTGGGTTATTCATAGCTGTGGTCATTTCCGCGTTCTTGATTTCAGCAATTTCCTCACTCCTAGTCTTTTCGATCTGATTCCATTCTTACTCTAGAAATATTTTTCCTTCGCTCGCGACCATTATCAGGACCTCCGCGCCATCGTTTTCCAACGTAATTGCGAGTCCTATTCATTACTCAGCTAATTAGCTGCCTTGTCGTGTCGGCGGCGTTACGTTAACTTACGGGATCGGTTTTCTGTTCCGTGCACGTGTGTGTCTTGGTTCTGGTAGTGCTTTCAGAAATGAGCTTTCACTTCACGGAGTCTTCGTGAAGTGAACATGCTGCACCACAGTCACAGATGCAGTTGTATGTGACCATTCTTTATTGATCACCGTCTCTCCCATGTTATGCAAAGCTGTGAAAAAAACTTTCATTGTTCATTGGATCGTCACCGAAGTGATTAGAAATCTATATTTCTTCGTTAGCTTCAGTCAGTGTTCTTGCTAGTATCCATGTTTTTTGTTGCGCGTGTGAGTTTTGTTAATGCGCAATCAATCTACGTGGTTTCTGGGCGCATTGGATAGTAAATCTGAATTTTATTCTTCACCTTTAATTTTGCTATTTATTTCGTCTTCGTTCTGCAATGGGATTTTGATTGCGCAAATAATTTAGCGTTGCGATTATGTGAAGATAATGTTGAATCTTATTACGTTTTCGCGCTGGGAATGCAATGCGTTGATGAAAAACTGATCTGAGCAGGACGCGGTGGATGTCATCTTGTTTCTGCTTCGGTAATTTCTCACATTGGTTTTAGCTTCCCCATTCCAATGAGTTTGTTGACCTCAGCTGCTGAATTGTCGTCTTTGTCCTCTTGCGCTGATGAGATTTGTTCTTTTCGAGCGTATGGTGAAGTGCATCGTCATTTTTCGTTTTATCTGCTGGTTTTTGTTTGAAGAGCATGTCGTGAATTGCTGGCCTAGGTATTCACAAAGGTTATTTGAACATCAATTGGGCGTACTACGGAGTGGGGTTGATCATGCGGCCGTCGTTCAATTTGTTCATCCATGGAAGCAAATGGCTTATATTTGAATTGCCGTAGGCATCAATTCCGATACCTTCTCCTCCGTTATATGGACGCAATGACTGGTTGATTATTTTCATATGGTGGTGCGAAGCTGTAAAGCTCAAATTTTTTCGATTCTTGATGGTCGATGGTTGAGATAGGAGGCATTGGTGGCGGTCGTTAGCGGCGACTTCCAGGAAGAGTGTGTGCGCTCTGTGGCTTCGCGGTGTTTGGCCGCAGCCTCGAGTCGGCTGTGTCCAATGCTTCTGGTCGTCAACATGCGGAACTCACTTTTAGGTCAGGAGTTACCTAAAAAGACCTATGGTCTGAGACTCGTTTCTGTGTGCAAAATGTGCTTCGAGGCGCTGCCATCTTTTGGCTAAATCAACATTCAAAACTCTGATTTAGGTATAGACCTATAGTCCGAGACTCGTTTCTGTGTGCAAAATGGGTTTTGACTTTTGAGGCGCTGCCATGTTTTGACTAAATCAACATGCAGAACTCGGTTTTAGGTCAGTAGTTGCCAAAAAAACTATAGCCCGAGACTCGTTTCTGTGTCCAAAATGTGTTTCTAGACGATGCTATCTTCTGGCAAAAGATGGAGAAATTCAATTGAAGATATACATCGGGGTAGCATGTGTTTTCGCGGTCTCCTATCCTAATGCTTGGACAGCGAACAATTCCGATACCTGCATACTCTTGAATGAATAAACATCGAAACTGCCCAATTTATTCCGAGGCCCCTGCATCAAATAGTGTAGTTCAATTTCTTTCGCTGTGAATTGTGCTCTCGAGAAACAGACGTCAGGGTAACTCGGCGTCGTTGGACAGGACGCTGTAGCCATGCCCTCCCCCTCAGGTGTTGGTTGCAGTCGGGCCGATGACCGTGCGATGGAGTCTTCTTCCTTCTACTTCCGTCCGTGCGTTGACACATCTGTCTCTGTCATCTTTTTGCATCGGCGTTCATTTACGGCTTACTTTAGCGTTTCTTTTCACAAAATTCCTTCTCGCTCTTTATGCTACATTTGTTTGAATTTTTAATTTACCAGCTGTCAATACTCGTTCATATTCTAATATCTTTGCTTGTCCTTTAGGAGTTCTTGATTTTTTCATATTGAATATTTAGCGATGTTTTTTTTTTGTTGGCAACGAATCGCGCAGTTGTTCTTGGCGGTCTTTTTTTTAGGTTTTGAGCACTCCTCTACTTCCGGTTACTGGCCGGAACGTCCTTCTCGCTTCTCGAGCTCGTTACTACTCTTCCTGACATCTGTCCTCTTCGTTTGTGTTTCTTGATTCATTTCTTTTCTTTATTGCATTATTTTAATGCCTTCGTTGAATATTTCGTGCTTTGGAATTTCGATATTAGTTAGTATGCTTCATATTTTCACAACTGTGGTAATGATTTGTAATCACTCATGGGGGCTGTCCTATGCGACTCCCTATGTTAGCCCTTTCAGACAACTGTGCGCTGCGCAAGGTCTCCTAGCTTTTCCGTGTAGAGGGATTCGCGACACGTTTGCGCGATTGCTACGCTTTAAGTAAGTTACAATGAGCAGAACTGAAATAATCGCTTTACTGAACAAACAAATTTCTGTTCTTTTCAAGAAATGTGAAAAAGGTTATTGTATGATAATATTTTACCTCTTACTCTAAAATATATCTGAAAATAAGTAGTTAACTTAAACGCTATTCACTTATACCGGCACGTAAATGAGCAATTTACCCAGTGGTGCAGATGTGTCCCAATACGTGGTCGTGTTAAGAGCTATGGTGCGAGATTTTATACAGCGAACGTTGTTGTAACGGTACCGTTTGCTGCCGATGTGTTCCTACAGACTTGGCTATGCTACAGTTCCCGGTGCAATTTTAGCGCACATTCTTTGTTGCCTCACTCCAACATATCGCGATGAATACACTAGGTATCTTTTTATTCTCACTCGTCGCCTGGAAATATCTTACGTGTACAAATTTGACGCTTCTTTCTCTTGATTGTATTTGGAGACAATGGAGCGGCGCAAGACTTATCATGTTACGCAAATTTCGTTGTGATTTCTTTTTTTTTGTTGCAATGGATGGGTTCTTCTTAATATTTTGATTCCTCTGCATGGCATGGTTTGGTTTTAATATTTTGTAAGGAAAATTCTAGCAAATTTTTGTCACTGTTATTCTAATTTATTTTTTGTTTGCCTAAGTCCGTCGGTGTTGATTTTTTCATGACAACTTATTAGTTTTCACCTGTTTCAAAGTTCATTCATAAGAGGAATTATTTTTTTGATAATCACTAACTAATACACTAACACTAACTAATAATCTAACCTTTTTTGTCAGACTGTGATGTTAATTTGGGACATGAGACGATAGGGCTACAAGATAACACTTTACCTTGTCCTTAAAAAATCAATGTTTCATGCGTGTGTTCATTTTTTTATTTTTGTCATACTTAAGGAGTGCGTTCAGGATTCACTTCAATAGAATTCTCGTGGAAGACTTTTTTGGTCCATGTGAGGATTTTACTTTAAATTTTGAAGCTATGCAAGCGTCTCCCTAGCGACATCGGAGTATTGGCATGGTCTTGCGTCGAGTGTGCGCTGTTAGAGCGTGGGATATTTAAAAATCATTTTCAAATTGATTCAGTTATCCTCTGGTAGAATTATGCATTCCCTCCGTCCGTAGTCGTTATCGTTGTTGGCGTACTTGTGGAATACAAAATAAGACGCACGTTTTGCTGGAAATATATAGCTAAACACGAATAATCTTCTTTTTTGATTCTCGAGTTTCTCCGGGCTGTCGGTGAAATTCTCAGGGGGAATCGTGTTTTTGAGGAGCTTGTGCTTTTTCTTGCTGTCAAATAACTTCACAATGATGGCCACGAAATGGTAACTTCAGTGTGCAAGATAGATGGAAATATGGCAAAGATTGCGGAGTCATTTTTGAAGCGAGAGTTGCGACGATTTGAGGCCCCGGAGAGAAATTGTGCGGCTCAGAAGACTGGAAACTGTGACAGCTGCTGCATGCATGCGTGCTCTCACGTTCGTCTAGGTGACGCTCTTTTGAATTCGCCTAATTTTCGCATCGCGTAACTTGTCTTTCTTCATCTTGAATTTAATTCTGGCCTGGAAGTTCGTTTATTTTCACGAGGGGAAATGTTCATGACTGTGCCAAACAGTCTTAACCTTAAATGCATATTGTTCTAATATTCTAACTTGGTTAAACGTGTTGTTCCATGCAAACGCTGTGTGACTGGCATTGTTTTGAACCTTGAAGTCGAGGTTTTAGATTAAACATGATTTCTAAGCTTGTCTACGAACATTTCGATGCATGAAAATGCATCGTTTGTCATCGCGGCGATATCGTGATGTATGTGAAAATACGGGGTGGGGCAGAATATAGAGCGAATTCGAAAAACTGCCAAAATCTATTGCGTCATTTTTTCTAAATTACACTTTTGCCAATTTCACTTGTGTAAAAATGCAATCTAGGAAATGTAATGAATGAAACTAGGTTTTAAACATAACTCAAGACGACGCCTGCTCAAACAGAGACATTCTTCCAGGCCTGCCTTGAAGTTTACCATCACAAACCACAGCATTGGAATCAAGTGCTGTCGGATTCACTCTGTTACTTCATCGGTTCGAGGTGGGTTATTCTGATGAAGATTACTCTGCAGGTAACCCCAAAAGAAAAAGACGCCCGTTGTCAGATCGGATGAACAGGGGGAATCCGCCCTCCCGTATGCGATATCTCCTTTTAGAGAGATCAGGTGATTTGGAAATGAAGCATTAATAGCATTCATGCATTGCTTACTCTTGGGAGGTTACTCCATCCTGTTGAAAAAACGCCTACTCGTTCACTTCGTACTATGTTGTAGAGTAGGAAAGTTTTCCAACATGTCTACGTATCTGTAGTCACTGCCACCGCATTGCCTTGATCAGATTCGAAAAAGGTGCTGTGATCCTTGACGAAACCACGGCGCACAACTTAGTTACAAACTCATTACACTGTTTGACCGTAAATACTACAATACTGTTGTATCCAGGAGAATTGGCGCCCCCAGGAGAAAGATGCGAGGTCCATAGCTAAAAGTTTGGTAGGTCTTCTTATGGTTAATATTAAATATGTGTTTTATTTCTAAACGACCGATTTGTTTGGGATTCACTATCATTTTTTAGCCTCTATTTTATTTTTGACTTGCTTAAACTAACTTATATTCTTATACAATCCCTCGGATTAATTTTAGTTGGGCAAGGAGGCTGCTGATGCTGTTGGGTAGTACTGATGTCATTCCAACGCGTCAAGTTGTTTGTTATCGGAACCAGACAAACAGGAATGAGCCTCGTCATTCATCCATAAATTGCTTACAATTTCTTCGTCTTCATTAGCTAAATTGAACATTTGTCACCGCAATATATGCAACTGAGGTAATCTGTTTCGTGAAGAGATGGCGCAAATTTGGTCTTGCGTGTATGGATGATGGTGTACATTGTTGTGTCCAATCAAGTTACCCTTACTGTCTGAAATCCCAAGTGGGGTCCAAGTCCAAGGCAGTGTCATGCCGGCGAAGTGAGTGACGCTAGCTTCTGTCGATTGGGACTGGTATACACGCTCGGTGTTTTTGGTAGTGCGCGCTGTCTTCGGTTTCCCAAGCTTCTTCTTCATCGTAGTTGAAGTGAAGTTTTCAACACGCTGCTTGCGATACGACCCATCGATGGGTCGTGCTTAGCTTCTTTCTGCTGCGAAACGACCCATTGATCATTATCAATCCCAACGACCCATTATCAATCATCAGTATTTAATGGACCCAGTTAGCGTTTGATATGTATGAAATTGCTAATCATTTTTCACTTTAAATTTGAGTTGAATATTGAACTTCAGTTTAACCCATCACAGCCAACGTGTTGACCTACTTTTTGATCACGCAGGCAGACGGCACCGGTCGATTTTGATTATCATTGAAAGTGGGTGCGACAAACACGACGTACCTGCTCGTAACTACCGGTTTGATGAACCGCTTTGATAGTGCACGTACTATGCTGAGGTGGCAGAAACATAGCCGACTGCATCTCCAACTGCACGATTTCTTAGCTGTTCCCCTCAGGGGGATACAACTATTGTATCTATGGGAATTAGCGCTCCCAGGGGAACCATGTGAGGGCCCGAGCTAAAGGTTAGGTAGGCTTCTTTTTTGTTGTAATAAAATAGGTTTTTGTTTTGTTACGGACCATCTTTTTTCGGTTCACTGCTGTCCTGTTTTTCAGCACCTACTACTTTCTTCTTCAACTTTTTTCTTGTTTCATGAACTTCTTTCCTAGCTTACTGTTTCTGTGCACCTTGTGCATAGATTCCGCGTTCCCTCAACTCCATATTAAATGGTGCCTTCCTCTTTCCTCTCTTAGGACATCTTTGTCGTGGTTAAGGGAGGCTAAAACTTTCTTATATAATAAAAATAATAATTTCTTAGCTGTTCAAAATTACTCGTTACTCGGCCCCACGCTACATCTTACAAGAGTCTTGTGTAATCGTTTCGATCTGTTGAAGAAAGTATGGATTGAAGTGTGTTATCTGTGAAAATTTACCCTTCACTGCTTGAATTATTTTTGGAAATGCACTCTTCAGTAATTGCGTCCAAACTGAACTCTACCGCTTGAGGAGTGTATCGAACACGTATCATACACACTCGTTCATTTTATGCATGGCGTGTCTCATTAGCGTACAAACAGTAGAAATGCACTTTTCTTCATTAATTCTTTCTATATACAGCATAATTCGGTAGGTGTCTTATTCGATGTACCATGCTGTGAAGGGTTAATGTGTGTTGAATCTGAAGTTATGCCATGCCTACTGATACCTGAGTTTTGTGTACTGATTTACTTCTCTTTTATGTGCAGGTTAGCTGAAATGACGGGATGCTGCTCTAGTCTACCATTGTGAGTTCTTAGCATAGGAGCTGCATCCTTCATCATGGTTTTTTGAAGTAATTCATATGTTCTTTTTGAAGAACTTGTGTAGCCTCTCGTGAGTAAATAAGTTTTTGTTTATGTTGAATTATTTTAATTTCGTTTCAACGTTTTTTGTCGCAACTTATGCTTCAGAAATAATTTTGTCTGATGTATTGCATAAGTAGGTACACACTAATGTTCCAAGGCATGTTTTTAAGTGGTGCTGGAAATAGTTTCCTTATTTCCTCACCGACCGAGTGTCTCACGTTCGAATATTTTACTCATCTCGTAGAACCGTTATGATGTTCGTCCGTCAATATGATTTCAGTCCTTTGGTGGAATATATTTTTGATTTGGAGGACCGCTTTCTGGCTTCAAAATCAAAAGCTTTTCTGCAAACCGAAGAACTTGGCGGATCTTTGCCCCCTAGTCTTTGAGAATATATTTTGTTAGGCAAATACTTGCGTGGTTGTGTTTAGATATTTCCTTATTCTGTTCATGGACTCCGGAGTTCTGGTGCGCGCAGCTCGTGCTTCTTTGACAAACGTTTCCTCATTTATATGAAAAGTGCTTTCACTCATTGTTCTGTACGTCGGTCGAGTAAATGCGATAGAGGAATGTTCGTTATTATGAACTGAAAGTTTAACGACGGCCGCTTTCTAGCGACAGCGGTAGAGAGGAAACGTACATAACGTGGTACTGACAGTACATAACGTGGTACTCATCTGGTGTTGTTTTTTGGCGTTCGACCCCTCAGGGGGATACAAATATTGCATCTATAGGAATTAGCGCTCCCAGGGGAAATGTGTGAGGGCCCGAGCTGTGAGTATGGTAGGCCTTTTTGTTGAAATAAAATGTTTTTTATGTCAAGGACCCTTTTTTTCGGTTCACTGTTATCCTGTATTTCAGCACCCACTACTCTTCAAATTTTATCTTGTTTCATGAACTTCTTTCTTAACTTGCGCGTTCTATGCCCATCTGCTTAAATTCCGCGTTCCCGTATCTCCATACTGAAGGTGCCTTCCTCTTTCCTCTATTTGGCACGCTTTCTTTAGCGGTTATGGATGATTAAATTAACATCTAATATAATCTATTTGGATGTTAGAGCATTTTCCGTTCTACTCTGAGTTGATGTTGTTCGAGTGGTCTCTTTTCGGGCTGAAAACCTCGAATTTGTCTGTTTATTTTGCGCAATATTTAGGCCCTATTTAAGAATTTAACCCGTGAGAAATGGAATGTTACCAACTCAGGTTTGAATTGGTCTGGCTGCAGGTAACCCAAGCGAGGGTCGTTAGCATCCCTCTGCTGGTGCTCAATTAGCTGACCTTCCTGTCGCTGCAGCGCTCTGTATACTTACTGCCAGCTGTGCCGATTTGGTCTTTTGTCTTGTGTCCCTCTGCAGAATCAAGCTCTATTTGACTAACCTTGTGCATTGGTTTGCTTTCGCATATTTCTGTTTTTATTCATTATGTTTTCAAAATAGTGTATATTCTACGTGGGGCGATGATTTTTATACCCCAGTTAAAGAAAACGCCTGCCTTGACATTCGCTGGTTTTAGAGCGCATGGAGTCCACTGAGTGATGAGAATATGTGACACTGAACTACGTTTGACTCAAGCGTTCTACAAAATTTTGAAAAAAGTAAAGTAAATTATTTATTTTTTACTGACTGATGAAAAGTGACGTATATATATAGTGTGCGTTTTAGCAAGCATTCTCAATTTTATTGAACTAATTTGGTTATATCGTGTAATAAAAAATGTTAGACCTCGTAAATTGTTAGCGCAGCACTGCTCTAAACGTTTTATTTTTTATAGATTCATGTGTTTTCAGTTCGGACTTTGGATAAAAGATCTGTTAACGTTGTGCTGAAATCACAGAAATCGTTTCGATTAATTCATGGCCTCGGTTCGGAATGGTTCTTGGACACGGTCAGCGATCGTTTCTATTCTGCTTTTAAACGCACGATCGGCTGAATTTGCACCATTGTTAACAAATGTTTTCGACTATTATCTTTTCAGTCGTCAGATACACTAAATTATCACTTGGATAAGTGTTTTCTTCATTAGGGCAATTTCCTAGGTCAAGTATGAAAAGAATTCTTTCATCGCAAATAAGATGCTTGTGCCTGTCGGAATTTTTCCATCCATGAATCAGTCGTGACGCCAGTCAAAATTCAGTTAAATTCACTTTAAGATTCTCGAAATTCTTCAAGTCGAGTGGAAATGCTCGTCTCGCTCATAACGCCAGTTAAAAGTTCCCGAGCAAGTTGAGAGAAGCTGGTATCCGCGTGGAAATAGGAAGAAGCGTGGCTGCGGGGCGAACAGAGTTGCAGGTGCATACCAAGGCCACTTGATCTCCGTAATTTTGTACCTCGCCCTGCTGGACCTCGTGCCAGGCGAGTAAACCTTGTGCTTGCTGCCACCAGTGCTAATATTTGACTGCATTATTTTATGCTTCGTGCGCCGCGCCCTGCTCGAACCCTGCTACTACAAAATAGAGAAGTCTTCTTCGCGGAGTTAGCTGCATGTCGATTGTGTTTTTGGGGGCGTGCATTGCTTTCACGTGTGGATGGGATTACTTTTATTACTCATGACACGTTCCCTGCAAAGGGTCCCACCGGACGTCACTGAAGGCATTTTCATAATGGGCTGACTGACCTGCAGTCACTGACTCAATTTTTGTAAATACTTAAATGAAAGCTAAATGAAGGCACGATCTAGTTTATGTTTGCTATTTTAAAAATTACATACTACAATTGACTTGAAATTTGAATTTATTATTGAACTTTAGTTTAGCTCGTCACAGGAAACGTGGTAATGCATCCTGTTTCTGATATTCTCATTTAGTTTAGTTTGAGAGGGTTTAGTGGAACGTTTATCTTGTGAAACTGGAAACGTTGCCGGTTTGCTATCTCGAGGAACGATACCGCTCAGTAACCTTTTAGCGTAGTGAACAGTTCAGTTGCAGTGCGAAGTTCATACTTGGTTATAGCATATTCTGAATCGAAGTTAGATGTACATGAGTTGAACAAAGAAGACTGCAAATGCTTATGACAATATTTTTTCAAAAAAGATAGTTTGAACTCTATTTACTCAATATTGTTTCCTAGAAATGTAATGAATCTAACCATGTGTCTGTGGCAGATTGTGATACCCGACGGACTTTCCCTTCCAAACTGCTCTGTCCATACATCCTCTATTTTTCTTCCTGAAATTGGGCTTTTCTGTCCGCCCGAGGTGTGACTAAAAACTGACTATTCTCATGTGTTCGGCGCCTGCTTCTGACTATTTCTACATTTGGGCCTGCATTCCATACGACTCGGCACAGGTGGATTTGTGTTATGGTTGATTAGCTCTGTTGAAGTTATCCGATGATCCTTCCTTTGGCAATGGGATTTGATGAGTGTCATTGGTCGCTGATCGTTACTTCAACAAATATTTCGTCAATTTATAACCTTATGGGTTAGAATTTTTCGCATTCATTTTTTAAAAAAAACTTCATTCGTTGAAAATCTCAGTTCGTTTCACTTCAGAGTAGTAGTCTTTATTCTTTGAGACTGGATTCTCTTGTGGTCACTTACTAAATACATCTTCTTTACCATTTCTCGGTAACTTTTACCTTACTAAAACACAAATGAATTGGCTTCTTTGAATAAAAACTCAAGCCTGAAATACAGAAACATTGTCATCTTTTCCTGAGTGTATCAGTATCAACTTGTTAACTGCGGCGTGACCCCCTGGTAATCACTGAAGGGATTTCCATTATGCAGCAAGCCAACCAGTACTCATATTCTTAAATTTAAAAAATAGCAAATCAAAACTAAATGAAGGCATGATTCAGTTATTTTTTTTATTTTCGAAATTATTTACTGAAATTAATTTTAATTTGAGTTGAAAATCGAACGCGAGTTCAACCCGCTACACTTGAGGTGTTAAAGGCTAAATGTTGGTATAATTTGTGGGTTAACCTTGGCCATCATACGTTTTTTGTTGAGCATTCGGCGACAACCTCGGCGTGAAGTCATCTGGCCGTCGGATGGGGCCGGGTGACATCATGGGTGTTTGGAGGCAGTCTTCCGCATCGTGTCCCATTTTCTTTTCTTTTTTTGCTTCCTAAATCTGGAGCCTATGGAGTGATGATGTCTTCTCTTCTCCAGGCTGAAGGCCAAGCAGCTCCTCGGTAATGGATAAATGCGGCTACTTGGGTTTCTCTCTCGGGTTCTCAGATAATTTTTTCTTTTAATCCTTGGATATTTTTCCAGGCCTTAGAAACACGGGAAATGTATTTCGCTGTTTATGCCGTGTATGCTTGATAAAAAAGTTGTCAAATCGATTAATGTGAATGCTTCGTAGAGGTTGGATATCAAGCAACCTTATATCGTGTTTTGAAACATTAAACTGAAAAGCTTGTTGGGTCTCATCAGAAAAGTACAAAACTGGAAGATGTATAATAATGATATAAGTGTTTTACCGAAATATTACACTTATAGACTCGATGCAGCTTATTTGTAGACTTGAATAATCGGGCCGAGTTTTTTATTTGTATATTGTCTGTCTCAGAGAGCGGGCGAGCGTTCTTCTGGGCTAGGAATTGATGGAACTTGCTTCTTATGTGAAAATGCTATGAAATTTTTAAAATGAATATCTCGAACGTGCATCCGTTGGAGGATATGTACGAGAATGTCTAATGATTTTAGTTTTATTGTTCTCATAATTTAGGCAACCCTTTTTCTACAGTTAATCAAGAATCAACTTACACGGTGATTAATGTGTTAGCTCATTTTTCGTTATTCACGCTCAATGTTGGCTCTGACGAAACCTAATATAATTTTTTTACTGTACAATCACGTTTGTAAACAGCAGAGAAAAGGAATGATATTTTTGGAATTGAAGGATGAGATTATAATCTTGTTCAGTAAATTTTAGCAGATTTTCCGAAGAGGCTAATAAACTTAATTTTTGTGCTTGTGTTTAACAATGATACCTGCTAAATTCTGAAAATATCTTGCGTTGCCGTCACCACAATTCAAATTTCGGGTGATGAGATTGATGTATTGACTTCAGGTGAGACTACTTCATGGGCCTATTCTAAGTAACTTCACATTTAAAATTCCTTGGCTTGCTTTCTTGGTGAGAATTTGCTGACGCAAATTTGCCGCTGCTAGAGAAATTTTTCCTTTGATTGCTATTCCGATATTTAGGCTTCTTGGTTGAAGAAAGTAGCGGGAAAATTTATGAGGTAAAAATGATGACTGACACCGAGAGAAAGCTCGGCGGGACTTGAGCGCATCATTCTCTCGCGTGTGGTTACGCCTATAACCGTAAATAAATGATGCCAATTTCTGCTAAGTTCAATGTATTGCTGCTGCTTCTCTTCGAAGTCAATTGGGTGATTGTTCTCTCGCTGTTACGTTCGTTGCTGCTGTTGCTGGTGTCATCGCAGTTCCTCTACCTCGACTTCTATCTTAGGCTGCCTCTTCTTCCACATTCCGATCTCTCCGCCTCTGCTATTGCGAACTTGACCGCAATTCCAAGGCTCGGAGCAAAGCTTCTCGTCACTGCAGCTTTGAAGGGATTTGTCTAGATTTATTCGAGCAGTTTCTTTTCTGGTCTGTAGGAGCAGAGTCATCTCGTTACGGTAGGGCCGCATTTCCATTTTATGACGTCCCATATAAGTAAAACAAGTTCATGACATATGGAAGTGTGTTTGTACCTTGTTGGCTACTAGTATGTGGAACTTCGTGACAACTTGTTTTCAAGGCCAATTTCCAATAAAAGAGAAGTTTTGAACAGTTTTAGAAGAAAACTTGTGAACAATGGAAGAACAGTTTTAAGGTACTAAGCGCTTAAAGTTTGCGAAGGAACATACGAGGCTGGCTCTAATTCGGCGTGTGCTGTCGTGCCGCCTCTCTCTAGAAGGGAGGATGGCTCGGTCACTTCTATGGGCTTGGAGTATTTGCTTGCCCCAGTTATTTTAGCTGCCTGCAGTACCAAGTTTCTTGTGATGGTTTTTAATTCCTTTTTTAAATTTTGTAGCGAGGTTCTTGCTTTTATCACTGGAATGGCTTGTAAGTGTAGAGTGTTGATTTCTGCGTTTTTCTTCGTTTCTGACGCTCCCAGGAGGAAAATGTGCGGTCCTGAGCTGATTTAGGTTGGCTTTCTATTTTTTAAAATAAAATATTTTTTATTTTGTTAACACTCTGACTGCGGCAACTAAATATTAAGTTCAACACCAAACTCAAATTTAAAGTCAATTGTAGTAAACTGTTTTTAAAATACCAAACATGAACTGGATCGTGCCTTCATTTAGCTTTGATTAAATATTGATGAAAATTGAATTTACGACTACTGGTCGGTCAACAGCATTATGAAGATCCCCTCCGTGTAACACCGGTGGGTCACGTCGCAGTCAAAGTGTTAAGGACCATCTTATTTCGGTTAACAGCTGTCCTATTTTTCAGCACCTACTACTTCTTTCTTCTATGTTTATCTTGTTTCGTAACCATCCTTTTTATCTTACTGTTTCTATGCTCACGGGATTCTTTGCTCGAACACCCTTTGTGCTTAGATTCCACGTTCCATTGACTCCAAACTAAATGGTGCCTTCATCTTTCCTCTCTTTGAACATCTTTGAATTGGTAAAGGGAGGCTAAAACTAATTTATAATCAATCAATCTTTGTTTCTGAGAACGTTACTCCTGTATGCTTACCGCATTAATTGCTATTATCTAATAGAACTCTACGCATGTATTTAAGGGTCATGTTCACGTGCTTGATCCATATCTTTAAGGTTTAAACTCAAACGTTTCAAGTATTCATTTTTTCCAAAATTGGCGTTATGTGGAGTAAACGATAACATTAATGTTATGAATGTTATGAGTCTTGTGCTAATTTACCCTAAAATGTTAATAAAATCGTTCTTAAAATAAGTTTGAGCGAACAGAGCCTCATTGGCGACTACTATAGCACATGCACTATCCACAGCTCCAAAAATAATTGAATACTGATAAACTATTTCTAAAATGTTATGATGTTCACGTCCACATAATTTATGTTTGCTCACTCTTAAACGACACATTTTCCCTCATAATCTGCACGTACTTGTATGTCGGTGGAGAAATGCTCTAAAGTTGCATTGATATTAAAGCCATGTAAAGGTATTTGTCGTGTTTTTTGCTTTCTTTAGGTTACTAGGCATACTTCAGATGTCTGGGACTTACTTTACGTTCATTGAAGGTTCTTAAAAAACATACATGTACTAGTGAACTACGAGGCGACATTTCCACCAGAGTGTTCACTTGCCTTCGTGATATATTATTACGAGTTTGTTCTTTGCAAATTGATTGCGATTGTTGACTACGTTTTCGCGGATCGTACGGTTGATTTGGTTTGGTTATAAGAAACAAAATTGGTAAATCGATTTCACTGCTCGAGTAAGTTTTCATCCGCTATATGAAATGTACAAAATATGATTGCACGATAATATTTACCTCGAATGATAAAATTCCTTTAAAAATGGTCCCAAAATGATTGAAATGTTATTAAATTTATTTGGTACGTAATTGAGCTATTTACCTAGTGGTACACATTTGTCCCAATGTGTAGTGAACGTGTTCATTGAGGTAAATAGGCATTTATGAAATAGCTCTATTTAAGCCATGGGCGTTCCAAAGTCTTGCTGTCGGTTTTCCTGCAGTGTTACTATAGTAACGCGAGCCTTCTGCGTTGCCTCTAACTGCGTCAGGGTCATAACGAACTGACCTGCTTTCCGAGAGCCTTGAGATCCTGTCATCTATTTACTCCAGTTGATTATTTTGAACTGCTTGATCACATGCCACCCAACGTCCGTCAGTGTGGTGATTTTTATTCAGCTCATCGTGCCCAATTGTCTCTCGTTCTATATTATCGTCTATCGTGTTCTTTTATCGTCTTTTGTCATGCTATATTGGCACTTACCGTCCCCCTCAGGGGGATACAACTATTGTATCTATGGGAATTGGCGCTCCCAGGGGGACTATGTGAGGGCCTGAGCTAAAGGTTAGGTAGGCTTCCTTTTTGTTGTAATAAAATAGGTTTTTGTTTTGTTACGGACCATCTTTTTTCGGTTCACTGCTGTCCTGTTTTTCAGCACCTACTACTTTCTTCTTCAACTTTTTTCTTGTTTCATGAACTTCTTTCCTAGCTTACTGTTTCTGTGCACCTTGTGCATAGATTCCGCGTTCCCTCAACTCCATACTAAATGGTGCCTTCCTCTTTCCTCTCTTAGAACATCTTTGTCGTGGTTAAGGGAGGCTAAAAATTTCTTATATAATATTATATATAATAATGGCACTTACCGTGCTGTATTGTTGCGCACTGAGTTATATTATCGTTCGCGTTATTGTATTATCGTTCATAGTTGAATTTTTGTTAACGGGACGTAGTTAACACTGAACGTAGATAATTTAGAATTACTTTCTTTACGGCTGGGCGACTAGGTATATCTGTGAAAAAAAGTAATTCCTTGCTAGATTTTTTTTCGAGATGTTCGGAACAAATCCTTCGGAAAAAAATTGCGTTCATTACAAAATCTTGCATCTCAATATTTCAGTTCAGATTTTTGTACATCTAAAACGGGATTTTTCGTGAAAAAATCTAAACGTTTCAAAACGGGAATCAGGGCAGATGTTTCTTTGTCCACGGAGGAATAATCAGAGGATGCCTGCGTGATCTAATGCTAAATTCTTTACGTTTGGAACTGTCCATGCATTCGCTTCCTCAAACGTTGCTCGTAAAAAAATCGTGGACCCGCTCTGCAGTTGTAGCTTTTATCGCTGTTGATATTTTCCTTAAATGTACGTTTTTTTATAAATGGCCTCTATTTACGGTGTGGATACGCTACTCCAAACCCTGAATGTAAGCATCGGTACTCCCATATAAGCATTGTGTGCCGGATTCCTGAGTCCAAGTTTCTTAGCTTCCCGAATACTGGACCGCACGCGGTCATAACTGGAACTAGAGCGCCTCAAGCCCTGAGGCCTTCAAAATAGCTCAAAATTGCACTGGACTGAGCAAGGACTCACTCACAATTGAGCAACTTGGCGAGCGCGTCTCCGACTCCGCGACTTCGGCCAGGCCGCAAAAAGCGTTCATGACACTTGTGCCGTCGCTCTGCTGGCTGGTCCCACCATCAGCCCTTCCACCTGCGGTGATGTCACGTGGCCTTCGGTCTGCGTCGTCTTCAGTCTTCACCACTTTGGCAGTCTCGTAATGGTTGCTGGTGTCTTCGATATTTACTTTCGCTTTCTGAAACGATTACGCCGCTGTATCTTGTACCCCTAAACGAAGGTTATGTTCACTGAGACGGAAACTTTGTGCTGTTTATAATTAGCTTTACAATGTCAGAGTCAAATAGCTAGGCAGGGAAATAATGCGTTGAAAAAAATTATATTTGTTTTACCACTACTGCATGATAGTTAGACACTCGCTTTCCAAGACTCCTGGCATTCTGAAATCAATTTATCTTAGTCTACCAAATTTCAAGTGCTGGATTACACAACAGCCAGCATTTGTCAGCGCTCTGCTCGAACTTGGCTGAATAAACAGTGTGATAGCATCAGCTAATACTCCGCTGTCATTCTGTTCAGGGCTTTTGAGGTATCCAGAGGTTATTGTTCTGCGTATCATGACTTCACGTCCTAGAGTAAATCTCTAATGCTACTCTCACGAAGTATACTAATGTACTCCACCGCCTGTCACGCTAACTTCTCTGTAGCACCAATGACTCACACGTGACCAACCTTGAATACATAAATAATACTGACATCCCCACAGCGACCCTTGTAAAACCTGCATTACATTTCACAGGAGGTCTCCGTGAGTTTAACTTGGCCTTATGATGGCTTTTGCCATGTTATCTTGCGATTGTTTCTGAAAAAGGCTTCTCCGAACGAGCATGTTTGATACAGCATTTGTCTCAAATTTATTCCTAAATTTACTTGGAAGATGCGCATTCTTAAAAAACCTTTCTCGTCAAACGGTTTTGGTTCAAAGCGCTTCTCCTTATCTTAAGCGTGCACATGTGATAGCGGAGTCACCCGAGCTTGTAGTCAGGTGCGGGTGCGTTAACATGTGCTCTGTCTCAAGCATGCAGACGCCCTTAGCAGTGCTATTATGTTCATTCATCTATTTCTCATCGCTCAGGGGTTATAATAATGGTATGTATGGGAATTTGTGCTTTTATAGGGAAGATGTGAGGTTCCGAGCTGAAGGTTAGGAAGGCCTACTTTTTGTTGAAATGGGATAGTTTTTGTTTTGTTACGAACCAACTTTTTCGGCTCGCTGCTGTTGTTTTTTTAACATTTATTGCCTAAAATTTAATCTTGTTTCATGGTTTTTATTCAATCTTGATGTTTCTACGTGCAACAAATCCTGTGTAAGAACACACGTGTGCACAGATTCCCCGTTCCAGTAGTTCTGCACTAAATAGTGCCTGCCTTTTCTCTCTTTTGGGATTAAATTTGATGTGGTTAGGGTAGTAGAACCTACAATTCAAACTGGAGCTACTTCTTTAGCGTGCTGTACTTGCAGTATGCTGGACGAGTTACATTTAAAACGGTTTATTGTACCTTCATTCCGTTGTTAGCTTTTCACAACTCAAGTTAAGGAAACTATAATTGCATAGCCAAAAATAGTTGCCGCATATTTGTACCACCCTAATAGCATAGTCTTATGTATAATACAAATCATCCTTCATGCGGTCCTGGCTCTCGGAAGTCTGAAAACCTTTACTTCTCTCCGTTTAAATTTTCCCCAGCTCCAAACCCAAGTCTATTGAGTTCCTTCACTTTCACTACAGTATTTTTGGTCTCTTCTTTCTTCACGATCGTCGTCCCTGACTCTCGCAGAGCCGTTTGGCATGATCCCGTCGTTAACGTTTCTCTTCCGAATTTTATTTTCGTGAGGAACGAGTGGCCCTGGTTTTGGCACGCATTCTGAACACAAATTTACTGAACATTATGATTTTTCCTTGGACTGGCGAGCAGTTTTCAAGTAAAAAACCGTGTGGTCTTGAAGTTGCAAGTGTAAGATTTTTTATGTCGGAGGTGAGGAGCATTTTTTTTGGATGCGAAATTTTTTCTAGGTGTTTATAACCTAAAGATATTTTAAAATATATTTTTAGAGGATGGATATAATCCTGTGTTACGTTGAGCTACTTGCACGTACATGACTATTAAAGCTGTAGAAATTTTAAAACACGAATAATTATCATCATCGTGAACTCTGGATGAGTATATTGGCTGAGTAGTGACCGTTTGGCGTTTATGTATCGGTAGGTCCTAACAGACGATGAATTTTTTTTAGTTGCCAGCACCTTCAAAGCGTCCAAAAACGTTCTCAAATTCTTTTCTCGGGCAATTTATTGCCCCCTTGGCCCTCCAGTCATCTCTCACTTGAGTTCTTCCGCGATCTGCTTCATTTTCATGAGTTCTTTGTGCGGTCCTCGCTAATTTTGAACGCTGCTATGTTCGAGAGTTTGCCTGAGAAAATGTATACGAAGATTGTTCATTATGTCGTTTCGGGTTTGATGCATGTAGCCAGAAAATTCTTCTGGCTCATTACACTGCGCTTATAGCAGCAGTATGAGACTAGGAATCCGACTACGCTGTTAAAACGCGTCTTGTGTTCAGGGTACGTGTGTAGAGCTTTTTTGGGCACTGAAGAAAACAAGAACTGGTGCCCTGTGTGTAAATTGCTTTAGTCGAAAGTATTGAAAGTACATCAGTTTTATAATTTCAACCGTAACAGGTTCATGCACAACCTGCTCGTTCACGACTAAATCTGACTTATCTGGAGGAACAAGATCAGTTGACGTGTACTTTAACTCTAAAAGACGATACTAAATAAGCTGCCGAGGCTGACAAAATGAAAAACTCGTCTAGTCTACAGTCAAAACCGTTGTGGAAGATAATCGTTTTGTTTCTTTATTCGATGTTCATTAGATGAAGACAAACCATTTTGTGGTAGCTTTGAATTGATTGTAGCTGAATTAAATGTACGCACTCTCCTTGCTTTTCATTCTTCAATTCACCCGCGAATCTTACTGTTAAAACAGGAGAGACAGTGCCTCTCACGGGTTGGTCAGGGCTCTCTCGAATGTTTTTTGGTGTCGTATCCCGTGGTGTTAGTTCCAGTTACCGCCCGTAGGGGACACGAGGTTTAGCGGTTTAGTCAGCATAAGCCTTTGTGCTTGCTTGTGAGAGTATGTTGGTTTAGTGCGAAGTCCAAAAAAAGATCTTTCGTTTTCTCTCCCAGTTGAGGTGATTGCCAAGGTGTTAGTAAGGAACTCGTGCGCGCGCATTGTGACTACTCTTGGTGTTTCCACCAGTATTTCGGTATCATCGTATCGTTGGAAGTGAAAAGTTCTCAGTGGGTGCGTTCCATTTTTTCTGTATAATAATCATGAGTCGCATATTTTCCTTTCAACGTTGGCGCTGCGCTGGCCGTCTCACCGTTTAACCGCTCAACAATAGATGCGTGCACTCTGGTACGCATGCAGCAAGCGTCGACCTTCGTTACTACGCAAGCCGACCGTGATGCAGCGTTCAGAGATCCGCTCGTAACGTTGCGTCACGGTGACCTTACTCCTTTCTCTCGGTATCGCATGTTTGCGGTTGTGGCGCCTGCGCTGAAATTTGATTTTGTTGTTACAGTGTGCCATTGTTAGCGATGTCTCCAATAGCAATATCGGGCGCTTGGCGTTCCGGGAAAACAGCCTTCGGCTCCAAGTGGAGTGGGGTGCGTTGCGAATTTTTAACGCTACGCTGGGTTTGTGTTGGTGTAAGCGTGTTTCCACAAATAGTACGTGTATGTGAGTAAACGTACTCTATTTTTTTACGCTGGATGAAAGCGACGTGATTGTTTGCTTTAGATCGCTGTGCGACCAAAAAATAAGAGAATGGAATCAATCCAGGTCACTTAATTTCGTTATTTCAATGAAGTATCTCAAGTCTGTAAAGTGAGTAGAGTTCTATTTCTGGGGAGTATATTAGTGCTTTTCAATGCACATCTCAAATTTGAAACCCCTCGGGGCTTTACAGCTATTGTCCCCATGGGAATTTACGCTACCAAGGGAATATGCAAGATCCCGAGCTAAAAGTTAGGTAGGCCTTGCTTATTTTAAATAGAATTTTTTATTTTATTTTGTTACGGACCATCTTTCTTGGGTTCACTGCTGTCCTTTTTCCAGCCCCTACTACTTTATTCTTTAACTTTTATCTCGTTCCATAAACTTCTTTCTCAACATATCGCTTCTATGCAGTGTGTGCATAAATTTTGCATTCCCTTTAACTCCATACTAAATGGTACCTTCTCTTTGGAACGCCTTCGTTGCGGCTAGGCGGGTTATACTTAAATCTAATCTAATCCTTCCGCTTATTTTGGTGAAGTGGCTTTTATTGAGTGTATTTAGGTCGAGTTTGCTCGGATATTATATAAGTACGTACCCGTAACATTTCACTTCTTTTAAGATTCAACAAAGCTTTTAGTATGATGCTTAGAGAGCAAGGGGTTACTATACATGAACTATTTAGAAATAGTCTTGAACGTAGGCTTGCATTCGCTTTACTTCTCTTGAACTTTTCAAAGCCCTTTGCTCTAATTACTCCTCGGGAGAACACATCAAGTATTGCATTGTTACAATCAACTAAGACTAGTTCTTAACGTTTTGCCATTATATGTGAACTCATGAATGCCATTTTTGGCAATGCACGGCGAAAAAACAGGTTTAGTTTAAATAGGTTTGCTTTTTGATATCCTAAGTGAAGCGAATTCGCTTGCTTATGAAGTCAAATAAATCATTTAAGGTCTTGTTGTGTACTTTCGATTCCTAGCCCCTCAAGAAGGATAGGATATGCAACAGGTTTAGATTGTTTGGTTTGTCTATCCTCTGTTATGGGGACTGCCTTCCAGAGACACTTGTTACCTCAGGTATTGATGGCTTTCGGGACTTCTATCTTTCGTGTCCACTTTGCTTTCTGGTTTAGTGCGCTCTTCCGTATCTTTTCTTCATATTCCTTCCTAACTTGCTGCTTGTGTCCACAAGGTATCCTGTGCACAACTTGTGCATAGATTCTTCCATTTTCAGAAAACAGTCTGTATTACTATTAAATGGTCCCTTCTTTTCGCTCTTGAAATCGCCTTTGATGTGGCTTGTCAGTCTTGAACTAACTAATATAATATCGCCAATATGGTTTTACTGAGAAGTTCTGGCATAACCCTAGCGAGCGCTTTGTGTCTGTAGGATAGGCTTCCTGACGCATGGAGTACTTGGAAGTGTAGTTGTAGCGCTAGCTTTGCAGGCCTCGAAGGGGAGGTTCTTGGTTAGACGCAAGGTGAAATAATTATACGTCACTCGCGTAATGTTTTTCTGCTTCTTGATGTATTTCAATTTTCCTCCGTGAGTATCCAGCTAATCATGCATCGGATACTTTTTCTGGCCAAATTAGAAATTACTTCATTATTAATCCAAGGTTAAATAGGAAGTAGTTGGGCATGTCGTTGGTAATGCCATCTGTACAGATTATTAATCAGGATTTTTACCTGGTGTTGAAATATTTTTTATTTCGTGGCTGTCAAAAATCGTTTTAAGTAATGGGTTTCAGGTAATTTGTGTGAAACATTCGTCCACTGTGCTTGTACGCGTGCTCACGCATTACACACATACACACATGCGTACGGTAGCCAGCATATGCGTATTCCCTTTAAAAGTTGGAAAGTAAAACACGCCATTCTAACTCCTTCTTTTTTTTGGAGTGCGATTGAATCTTAGCTGGTTTTATTCGGAGTCAATGTTAGACGCTCCATCACTCTAGAAGGCCAGTGTGTTCTATCTGGAAGGCAATTCTCTCAAATGGAGGTGAGACTGGAGAGAGAGAAGGCCATGTCTTTTCAAAAGTGACCTAAATTACGTCATGATGTGGTCTAACACAGCCTTTTTTGTCTGTTACTGCTGGATGCGCACTGACCTATTAGGGTCTTCACTTTTGGTTGTCTTACATTATAGTTTGCTGTTCACTGTGCGCTTTGCTGCGCTTGGTAGCGATTTCATTTACTGTAGTTCCACGTTGGGCAATTTACCAACGCTTTACGTTTGAGATCAATTTTACAATATTTTATTTTTCTGGTTTCAACAAATCCAGATAAGTGCGCTGAATCGGAGAGAGCCGAGCGTTCATCGCTGCTGGGAAGAAGCATTAACGTCTTATCTTGAATTTATATCGAGACCAAATTTAATCCATACATTATGGGGTTCGTTATTTCTTATGTGTGAATTTCATTAGAGACTGATGCAAATCCTATCCAGTATTGTCTAATTTATCATTTGTCTGAATCCTCCTGTGTGGAATTTTTCATCAGTTGGGATCTGAATTAATCCAATTTCTTCAAACTGGCTTTTGAGGTTGCGGTATTTGTCAGTATTTGATCTTTTACGTTTCAAATCCATTAGGTGCTTTTCATAGATGAATTGAATGACTTGCATTTAACGTTAAGGCTGTCAAAGGAAGTCCTCTGTGCGAGACTTAAATCTGAGTGCTAGCATGCAGATAGAGAAGCCCTTGACCTGGTAGCGCTCTTTTCTCCCTAAACTACATAATCTCTTTGTGCGTCTTTATTTCTTGGTCGCTTGACCTGCAGGAGATGATGACACTTCCATTACCGACGCTGCTCTCATCATCGTCATTTAATCGCGCTGCTTGCGCCATCATTTTTAACGGCGCCCGTAGAGTTGTTCGTTTCGCGTCCGCGAAAAACGTTCTCACGCTGTCTCGTGTTTGCTTCGTTGCCTCTCCTGGACGTGATTTTCGTGCTCTGTCATGTTCTAGCTGACGTGAAAAAATTGAGTTGTGCTGGCAGGACCCAAGTAAAACGTTGACGAAGACTCCAGTAAATGATACTTTAACGTAATTTTCGTTATGAAAGGATGTGAAGATATTTTCACTCCTATCTTTTGCTTGTTCGTAACCCTGCACAATTTCTACTGGCAAGGAGCTTACAAAGTTCTCTAGAAATTCGTTCTTAATGAGTGTGTCTTGAAAATACTGAAGCACATATTTTTGCTACGACTCTCGGATGGGTGGAAATATGGAATCTGCCAGCTCCGGTGTTTACAAGAAAAGTAATCGTGAAATATTTTGAAACAATGCCATCTAGCGAGGAATTCCGAATGCGGTCGAAATTCTTAACTTTAAATAAACAATAGATAACCCTAGGCATGGGAATGTCTTCGAACTGCAAGACATTGCCAATTTTATTTTAAAATTTGCATCAAAATGAGAACTTCATTTTTATCAAACAATAATCCACGTCTTTCAACGTAATTTTGTGGATTTGCATTTGCGTAGCCCCAAACTGAGCGATACTCTGGGTGCTCCCGACCCATGCTAAGTTCTAGCGAGTGTGTAGCACTTCAACTAATGATCACTTTCTATAGTCACGGCTTACACCTATCACTTGCGAGCAGAAAGAGTGTATTCTCACGCAAATCTCGCAGCGGGCGAATATGAATCCGTTATGTTCTCGTGCGAGAAAACGAGGCCTCTCCCACGCTGTCAAAAACCGCCTTAACGAGGTGCTTGGCGGCGCCTCGTCTCACGACCATGGTTAACGTAAGTAATTACTTCTTATAGCCTCTTAATGGCTGCTGTGGCCGTAAATTCCACGCAGTCTAATCGGGCAGTGACACACTTACGCGTCACTGCTAGCGGTGCTGTACTGGCTGGCTCTGTTGCCCTGGCGGCTTCAGAAGTGTATCTTGCCGGTGTGTCGCGGTTTTATAAGTGTATCTTGCCGGTGTGTGGCGGCTTCAGAAGTGTATCTTGCCGGTGTGTGGCGGTTTCAGAAGTGTATCTTGCCGGTGTGTGGCGGTTTTAGAAGTGTATCTTGCCGGTGTGTGGCGGTTTTAGAAGTGTATCTTGCCGGTGTGTGGCGGTTTTAGAAGTGTATCTTGCCGGTGTGTGGCGGTGGTGGGAGAGCATCCCGCCTGTGTGTGGCGGTGGTGGGAGAGCATCCCGCCTGTGTGTGGTGGTGGTGGGAGAGCATCCCGCCTGTGTGTGGCGGTGGTGGGAGAGCATCTCCCCTGTGTGTGGCGGTGGTGGGAGAGCATCTCCCCTGTGTGTGGCGGTGGTGGGAGAGCATCTCCCCTGTGTGTGGCGGTGGTGGGAGAGCATCCCGCCTGTGTGTGGGGGTGGTGGTGGTGGTGGTGGTGGTGGTGGTGGTGGTGGTGGTGGTGGTGGTGGTGGTGGTGGTGAGGGGAGAGCATCCCCCCTGTGTGGCGGCGGTGTGGCAGTGGTGGGAGAGCATCCCGCCAGTGTGTGGCGGTGGTGGGAGAGCATCCCGCCTGTGTGTGGTGGTGGTGGGAGAGCATCCCGCCTGCGTGTGGCGGTGGGGGGAGAGCATCCCGCCTGTGTGTGGTGGTGGTGGTGGGAGAGCATCCCGCCTGTGTGTGGTGGTGGGGGAGAGCATCCCGCCTGCGTGTGGCGGTGGGGGGAGAGCATCCCGCCTGTGTGTGGTGGTGGTGGTGGGAGAGCATCCCGCCTGTGTGTGGTGGTGGTGGTGGGAGAGCATCCCGCCTGTGTGTGGTGGTGGTGGGGGGAGAGCATCCCGCCTGTGTGTGGTGGTGGTGGGAGAGCATCCCGCCTGTGTGTGGTGGTGGTGGGGGGAGAGCATCCCGCCTGTGTGTGGTGGTGGCGGTGGGAGAGCATCCCGCCTGCGTGTGGCGGTGGGGGGAGAGCATCCCGCCTGCGTGTGGCGGTGGGGGGAGAGCATCCCGCCTGTGTGTGGTGGTGGTGGTGGGAGAGCATCCCGCCTGTGTGTGGTGGTGGGGGGGGGGGGAGAGCATTCCGCCGGTGTGGCAGTGGTGGGAGAGCATCCCGCCGGTGTGTGGCGGTGGTGAGAACACGCTCGCCACCATGACGGTGCTCATGGGAACTTCGCTCTCCTCCAAGTTCTTTGTGTAGTTACGCAGTGAAAGTGCGAGGCTCGGAAAAGCTAAGCGTTTAATGCTGAGCGCTAGGCTCCCTTGGCAGCGCTGAGTTTCTCTTCATTGGTTCGCAGCGCTGCTGTTTGCATTTATGTGTTTTTATCTCTCTCATGGCAGTCTTACTTTCAGGTGATTTCCGTCTCTCCTCGCTCATCTGAATTTTAAGCGACTTTTTCTTCATTTTTAAGACGATGTTCGTTCTTTCGGCTGTTTGAGTCGACTTTCTATTTTTATGTGTATACTTTTCTCAGACTACATTTTTTGACAGTTCTTTTCCTTATAATTCATGAAGCAAAGGCTGATTTTAGTGGACTGAAGACACAAATGTACGTGCAAGAACACTGCACATTTCGTCCCTAGTAAAAACAGATATACCGCGCTGAAGTGAATATTTTCAGTAAGGGGTGTGGTAAAGGGATCAACTTTCTGGTTATATTTGAACTTGGCACTTCCAGTGGAGTGAGTAAAATACATTATCTATCTTTACTCTAATAAAGATGGTGTACTGACCGTGTCTACCATCATTTGGGAACCAGCGCTGCGTAATGTTTCCTGTGGACCCAGCAACGGTTGTTGTGGGTGGTTTGTAACCGTAGTTGAACTACAGTCATTTTTCGGGCACTCTAGAAATAATATTCTTATACTCGAAAATTTTCATTCTTAAGTTCACGCCTCATTGCATTTTATGAGTGAAAATTTCTCAATATTCCAGTCATTGAAAACTGGATTTTTGAGGATTAATTTGCTTGGCCAAGCTGTTCTTTTTTAGGGGATTCAAATGGGTGTTGTGTGACGGACCCGTTTTACAAATATGTGGACACATTTTTGCCGGCTTGGCTCTCGATTTTTTTTATGAGGCCGATATCCTTCACCAATCTCTTTAATGTTATGCGCATACATTGGTTGCACTTGGAAGTAAGAATAATAATTTTAGTTAGAAGAACTGAGTAACACTTCGTTACAAGTTTCCCCGTCAAATTTAGACTCGGAAAATAATTGAAAAGGATAAATCTTATGAAATCGCATCCTGTGATTACCAACCTAACTAAACTAAAATTACCAACTTAACTCCCAAGAATTGTTCATGCATCGTAAATAGTCAGATTCTTTTCGACCTGCCGCTGCTACTGCTCCTAGTAACAAGTAGGGCATTGATAATTTTCTGAATAAACAGTAGCAAAACATTGGGTTAATAATAACTTCTTTGAAGTTAGCGGCAGTAAAACCGTTGACGACTGATAACTTTATCGAGTTAACGGAAGTAAAACCTTTGAATTTCTATTATTGTTTCTCTTTGGTCGTGACCGCTATGTGCCTGGCAAGACGGTTCAGTTTTTAAGTAACTCCGGTTTGCGCAGAAGTTTATCTTGCTCAGTTGGACCCGTTGTGTACTGACGGTAACTCCGCTGCCGAGAGGGTTAGGGCAGCCAATTTAGGGGAACGAACAAAATTTTAAAGCAGTTCAACCTATGGGGTAAAATAACTGAATAAATCACAAAACTTAGGGTAGGTTATAGCATTCAGCAAGCCATCGTATAAGCTTGTATGCACAATTTTCTGTTGGTTTTCATGGTGGTTATACCCCATGGCCCGTGAAACTCGTTTAATACAAAATCGAATTTTTTCTTGAAATTTCATTCATTACGTCTGGGGAAGAACTAAGGAAAATTTTGTAAGTTGACATTTTTTTGGTATCACACATTACAATTTTTTCCTCACTGAGCGAACATGCGTAGAAGGGATATTTAGTAAGATACAATTAATAGGGCGCTAATTTAGTAGCCTCAATGCTAGGTCTATTTCGTGCGTATTTCAAGGTACCGACTATTTTCCGTAAAAAATTTTCTCTCCACGATTTAGGGTTTGGCACGCAGTGTTGAGCTGTTGTTGGCCGGTGCGTGCAGCAGTCTGTGTTGCATGCAGTCAAAGTTTTCTCTCGCTTTTAAGCTGTTTGACATTACGGCGTCTCTTGGTGCTGCATTGCTGCACGCTCTACCGTCCTCTGCTTTCTGCCTCTCGGCACAAAGGACATTTTGTTCAGTTAGTTTTTTAGGCATCTAATCTGTGTTGTGTGGGTTGGATATTGTCCTGATCCGAGAATAATAAAATGTGTTGGTTATGAGAAATATTATCGGGATTTTGCGCCAATTAAATTTGTAGCGTTGTTTTCATTAGCACTTCACGATGACCTTCATTTTTTTCTTGCCTAGAGTAGAAATATTAGCGTCTACCCTCATGATCTAGAAGTGTAGAATTTTTTTTTGAGGCTTTTGGTTGAAAACATTCGAATTTTGCGTGGCCTTAAGATGTAAGAATCTTTTCATCATAGTGTTTGAAATTAAAATTCAATTATTCAGCGTTGTTTAACCACCGAGCGGGAGTGCGGGGCTTACTAAATTCGGACATCTTTACTGTCTCATAATTTTTGGAATTTAATCGTTTCTTTTTGGTTGCTTTGGAGTTCTATTTTCCATTTTGGTCATGTCAGTAATGTGCAGCGCATGAGCCACACCAAGACGAGCTGTATAGCTTCGGTGAAAGTTTGGGTCTGGCAGAAGATGCGCGCCATGGGTGGTTGGTTGGGCTTGTATAGGAATTGAGGCGCTGCAGCTGAAGACCTCCGTAGAGTTGTAGCTCCGGGGCTTTGTTGTTCCAAGGTGATGCTGATTTGAACACGCCTTCGTGCTAATGTTGCAGAACTTTGTAATGCATGTCAGGATTTTTCACGTGTAAGGGTCCGAGCTTAGAGGTAGGCCTTCATTTTGTTGAAATAATTTTGTTTTGTTATGTTAAGGACCACTTTTTTCGGTTCACTGCTGCCCTGTTTTCCAGCACCTACTACTTTCTTTTTCAACTTTAATCTTGTTTCGTTAACTTCTTTCTCAACTTGCGGTTTTTATGCCCCTTTGCACAGATTCTGCGTTGCCTTATCTCCTGACTAATTGAGTTTTTCTTCTTCCTCGCTTCGGAACGCTTTTTTTAGCGGTTAGGGAGACACAAACTAACATCTAATCTTTAAGATTTTTCTCTGCTGTATCCAACGATGATTAAGATTTTTCTTTAATGAATTCAACAAATTCAGCGATGATTATAAAGTGATACTGAATGTCGTTTAAATTAAGTGTAACGATGAGGTCTGTATCCTAATGTAAGCACCTACTACGCTCGTGTCAAAAATGATTAGGCCATTTTAGTGGGTTTGTATTCACACCCCAGTATTCAGATAACCTGCGTTCTACCGCTGATTTTCAACTTCTTCTTACGTCCATTGGGTGTATGTCCTTGCTGAATAGCTTGTAAACCTTAGTCACATGTTATATAACTGAGATAGCCGACGTTACCGTGTTGGTCATAAATTTATGGGTGGTTAAACTATACATTTGGTTGACTCACTTTCAAACGAGTGTGGGAAAAATGTGAGGGCCCGAGCTGAGAGTTAGGTAGGCCTTCTTTTTGTTGAAATAAGATGTTTTTGTTATGTTGAGGACCACTTTTTTCGGTTCACTACTGTCCTGTTTTTCAGCACCTCTGACTTTCTTCTTCAACTTTTATCTTATTTCATGAACTTCTTTCCCATCTTACTGTTTCTATGCCCTTTCTGCATAGATTCCTCATTTTCTTATCTCCATACTAAATGGTGCCTTCCTCCTTCCTCTCTTCGATACGCTCTATTTTTGCAGCGGTTAGGGAGGCTTAAACTAACTTATAATCTAATCTAATCTTCAAACGAGTGTGGTGTAATAAAACGTAAAAGCAGCTTTACCCAGTAACTGACATCACTGATATGTAGTCTTTTAACTGAGGTCTTTTCTTAATTCAGCAAGATAATCGATAGAAGTACCATTATTGCTAATTATAATTATCTTCGGTTACGTTTTCATGAGGTTAAGTACGCTGCATGATAGATGTTCTCTTGCAGTCCTGATGCCATTGATCAAACCGGAGCATGGCGCCGTGACTGCTTGGTAGGAGAACGCCTCGCATGCGCCTTTTCATTAACCAACCCATTAGACGATCGTGTTAGTGGTGAATGATAGCACGGGGCTCTAATGCCTTTGTCTGAACGTACGAATCGACATTCATGATGACGTTCGTGTCGTGAGGGAACGTTTAGTTGCTGTGTGTGCTGTCGCTACGCTCTTGTCACTGGCGCCGTTTTATGCATCACATGAGGCATCTAAAATCATGCGGTACCAAGCGCCAAATGCATCTAGCGAAAATGAGTTATGTATACCGCTGTCACGGCCAAATGTTCTTTTGTCTTGGGAGTTGGTCGTAGGTACAGGAAGATAGTTTCAAAATGTTGAATACCTCTATAAGTTGCTGAGATGCGATGCTTTCTACGTCGTCTAACTGTGATGTTTTCTGACGTGTTTAAAAAGCGGCGCTTGGGACCGTATGAATCTAAGGGCCTCATATGTTCACTGTAGCGTCTGTCATAACGCCTTCATATACTAGCATTTGAAAAAATTGTCATTCTGTGTCGTATAAAATTATTTACGGATATCGTCTGCGGGAGTGTTAATGGCACTCTCTCCTGAAGTCGAATGAAGCATGAATGCAATTGTAAGATTCCCTCGTACGATTATTTACAATTCCCAAATTTTCGAGTTGATGGTTATTGTGTCTGTCCAAAAAAGAGCTACGAAAGTTTTAAATTTTACTTTTCTAGATGGAAAATATTAAGTTCTTTTGTACAGAAATCCGGATTGCAATACTCGTAGCTTTTATGTTCGTGAATCCTAGAGTTAAAACGAGAAAATTTACGAGAGTGACTCTCGCGAATGCGAGAGAGAGAGAGTTGAACCTCGTAAATTCGAGAGAATTAACTCTTGTAAATTCGAGAAAGTTAAGCCGCAACGGTGTTAATTTCATCTCTCTTGTTAGTCCACTTCATTGATGAGAAACACTGAGAGATTCGATATCTCGTCTTGTACAGAAATCCAATGATGCTCTGAAATTAATTCCTTTCGTACGATGCCTCGCTCAGCTGAGAGCATGCCATTAGCTAGCGTCTGAACTGCTCAACAGCTGACGATAAATATACCCGTATTGCTGGCGTCACAGCGGAGTACTCGTGCCATGGGAGTACTGTAGGAGTGGCGCTCGTACACACATCTTTGCAGCTGACACTCAGAGGCCGACAGCTGCTGTGTTACGAGCGCGGACTCCCATGAGTCGCAGCTGTGGTGGTGAGCTCAGTGACCCGGTTATGTGCCCGCTTCCCTTCAGCGCTCGCACCCTCCTTCCGCACGTGCCTCCTGCTCCTGCTGCTGGTCTGCGGTGCTTCCCTCCCCCATCCTCCTTCTCTTATTCTGATGCTGGTGTGATCCCTCCTGCTCCTCTGTGTGATGGTCTCATGCTGCTCCTGTTTGTTGTTGCTCTTGTTTACTGCTGCTACTGCTCTTGGTGTCGTTGCTGTTTGTTTGCTGTTGCTGCTCTTGCTGTTTGTTGCGGTTTTGTTCTTGTGGGTGTTGTTCTAGTGGTTGTTGTTCTAGTGGTTACGGTTATTGTTGTTGTTGCTCTAGTGGTAGCGGTTCTTGTTGTTGCTGTTGTCCTTGTGGTTGCTGTTCTTGTTGTTGTTTCTCTTTACTTTTGCGTCTCTTTTGTCTGCATATATAGTGTATATGATGTACGTATTATTCTTGCCGATATTTCTCTTGATTTATTTCCCTTTACTTTAGGAATTAGTGTTGCCTCTTGCCAAGCTTTTTTCGTTGAAATATGTGCTATAACTTTTGCAACAACGGTCACTCTAATCGCGGTCGGTATAAATCCTTCACGGAAAGTTCGGATGACTTTTGGGCGTAGATCTTAGCATTAGCTTCTTGTAGCACAAATTTTGTGTAATTTAATTACTTATACACATGAACCATAATTTTAGGAATTAGGGATAAAAAAAATCAACGTTGTGCAGACCCTTGTGCTCAAGATTATGTATTGGTCTATTAAAGCTAAGACGACAATGACAAAACATGGAGAGCTCGTTTTTGTATGTATTGTCCTGATCGGTGAATCTTAAAACTGTTTTCTACGAGCAGCCTCGGAAGCGCCTTGACCCATCATTTTGTTGTGAAGAATTGAGCTTAATTTCATAACTGGTTGGAATAAGTTGCTGTGAAAATCCCGGCTTGGCTTAAAAATGAGACTACAGCGACGCTTGTGTATTACAGTCCTGACCTGGCTCAATTAATAGCGCCATGACATGGCAGGGAGGTCACAAGCCGCACCACCGGTGTCCTAACTCTTATGTAGGTAGCTTCACAAGCCGTTCAGTTGTATCAGTTTCCTGCGACTTCTCCTGGTTATCCGGCCTAGGAATGGGCTGCGTGTCCTGTGAACTGATCTGATCTACTCCCAGCGCAGTTCACAAGTTAATTTACGCTAATTTTGTAATTGTTGACTCGGCCCCAGATGCTCCGGAAGTAGTTCTAACTTTGACTTTCGAGTCTTCATTTCAAATTTTGTTTGTACGCGCATACTTTTGTCAGTCTTTTCTTCAACTCGAGTCCAGAATTTACGATTCGTGCCCTCTGCCAAGTCTGAAAGCATAGAAGGTTCGTGCTCATTCCTTTGTTTTTTGCTGGCAGTGGGAGATGTATGTGCATGGGCATCTTATATTGAAGCTAAGGAGGACAATTTTATGACCACAATAAAATATGCCAATGGCCGGTGTAAGTGATAGATGTGACTTGAGAATATCTATGATCTATAACACCGCATGTACCTAGTATTGACTTCTTAGAGCTGTACGTGTACCGGCTGTCCAGTCGTGACTAAAGCGCTCAAGCTTTCAATTTCCGCTTGCCTTATTGCATTTTACTTTATCATTTGCATGCGGTAATTTTCTTTTCAAGTCACTGCGGGTCAAGGCTGCCGACCGTACTGCCATGTCGCTACTCATCACTGTATTTTAGCAGCCGACGGAAAGTACAGAGCTGCTGAATAGCGATGTTATATGGGAAATGTTGTGGTGTCCTTTGATGTGGCTGTGTAGCTGCAGTGTTGAGCGGGAGTATTGAATGAATGATAGTATTAATTTTGCTGATATTTAGCGCTACACCCTGTAATTTTTTTGCACGAATGTGCATCAAACTAGACTGAGATGGGTTTTTCGTTGTGGCTTAGATACACTTCGTTATGGCTTGAAGAGCTCGTGGCAATGATTCCTCTTCTAAAGGAGTACTCTCTTTTCTATTTTGTAATTTGAGTTTTACTATATGCAATTATTATTAGACGACGGATTCTTCAAAGATAATAAGTTCGACGAGACTTGGCATTAATTTCTAATTTTACAGTGTTCTATTTGCGAGGAAGAGAAACGCTGTGTACTCTAGAGATTGCTTGTCTAACCACTGATACTGCGCTCTAGTCGTCCTATGGTGGCGAGCTGTTTTGTGCTCGCTGCTTTCACGTTCTTATGTCTGCCTCCTATTGCACCGTGCAAGTAGTAGTTTGTACCTACAAGCGTCTTGCAATGCTACTCGTACTTCTATCAAATTCAATGATATATTCCCTTTTAAAGTTACTCCCCTTTCAGAGCTTAACATGAGCTTCTAAGTCCGGAGCGACTGTGCTGCAGTAAAATAATTCAAATGCAAGGGACCCATGCGTTAGGCTTGAATTGAAAGTGGACAAATCCTATTCTTTTTCGTCATGGGATCTATGATTTTCGCCGTCCAAATATACCTTCTGCATTGGGCGGCTTAAATCATAGATACCCCGACAAAAAAGTTTAACTGAGATGCTTTCAGTTTCTACTGTAAATTTAGCTCCTTAAATTGTTCACGAGAATAAAGGGTTGTCCTCTATCGTAGAAGTGAGCTCGAGATGCTTTTTAGCACGATCGGCATATTGAAGCAAGCGTTCGAAAGACCTCGCAGACGTCGGCCGGGCGGCGAGTGTTCGTAAGCGATAGCGTGGTGGCCAACCGGATCCCTCTCCCTCTTGGGTCTGCGTTTGGTGTTCATTGAAAATCGATACCGCGTCGCCTGTCTCCTGCCGTGCGAACGCTGCCCCCATGGCTATATGCTTGCAGCGTGGTATGAATGCTGCCACTTAAGCTTTATAATCTACCTCACTGAACACTGCTGCCATTGATGTAATGCTCCCTCAGCCTCCTACGTGCGCTACCACTTTGCTTTACTTACAGGAGCGGGTACTTACTGCCACCGTTGCAGCATACTTTGTTGCTCATCTGAATCGTATGTAACTCGGACAACGCGCAGCGGAGCCGGTCTCTTGTGATATCTAACTGGCCATCGAGCTTTATAGGAGCAGCAATATGTTTAACAACTGTGTCTAGATCAGTACTTCGATTTGAAGAGCTACTGTTGTGATAATAGTCCCTGAGCGGCAGCTGAAATTTTATCGCGAAAACAACTTACACTAACAGGGCAGTTGCATGTCGAAGCGGCTGTTATGAATGCGTTACCGTTCGGCAGCAGTTCGGCAGGTTATAAAATTAGCATTGCGCTGCATACCTGCGATGAAACTCGTTTATGCAGCCTAAATGAACATGCGTGCTCCGCTCGTACGTTTAGTGCATGGCATCGTGGAATTGTGTTCGATGCTAAAGCTTCTGGCGAGGACTTGATCCTCGCGTTTTTGACGCTCTGTTGTGCACGCTGTGCCACCTTGAAACGAACTGAATGCGGCGCTTATCACTAACGTGCGTACAAAATTTCAAGTGTAAGACTTTCTATGTAGGACAGTATTTTAAATTGTGTTTCACAAGTGAGCAAAATATCTGAAGTTCGTAAAAGTTAACCTTGCCTTTTTACGGGTATGGTGAATTAACAGACTTTCAGCTGATTGTGTGGTCGCAATACACTCGTCAAATGAACTGCCAGGGCATGTGTGGCTTTTGTTTGTGTACGTGGATGCTTCATTCTTGACCTCAGCTATTATCGCCGCCCCCACGCGCTTTTTCTCGTTCACTTCCATTGTCTAATAAGAGTAATTTACTGCACTTGCTGGCTGTGCTGTGGACAATTAATTGAACGCAAATTGGGTTCCTGCACAGGTGTATTGCAGTTGTTCCTACACAGTCACGCTCGCGTTAGGTTACTTAACTCCTTCTTGCCGAATGTTCTGGCATTGACATGATAAGACGGCGGTTCATATATGTTCATGGTTACTTAATCTCTTTTTCATTGGATGAAATATGCTTCGGTTAGAATGAGTCGAACGTTGATATGCTCTGAATAGAGATCAATTTGCGAGGTATCGAGTTCCTCGTCTCAGCGTGCAGGCTCACGGAATTGCTGTGGATAACCCACCAATGATTCAGCGGAGCTCTCAGGCGTGAATACGTTAAGTACTTTTTCCCCAAAGGGGATACAACTTTGTATCTATGGGAATTCGCGCTCCCAGGAAGAAATTGCGAGGTCCCGAGTTAAAGATTAGGTAGGCCCTTCTGTTGTTGAAATAGAATACGTTTTTCTTTTTATTACGGATAACCTTTTTTTAGATTCACTGCTGTCCTGTTTTTCAGTACCTGTTACTTTCTTCTTCAACTTTTATCTTGTTTTGTAAACTTCTTTCTGAAGTTACTGCTTCTGTATATTTTGTGCATTTATTCCGCATTCGCACAAGTCCATAATAAATGGTGCCTTCCTCTGTTTGGAACGCCATTGTTGCGGTTAGGGAAACTTAATAACATCTAATCTAATTTAACCTGTTAGTAATTTTCTCGATTCCATGCGTGTTCTTTACTTGGTTATTTTATCGCTATTTTAGTTTTTTGCCCTGGCAAAAATGGGTAACAAAAATATCGTTTCTGCTACAGAGCAACAAAGGGTTCTTGTTGACTTAAAAACTTGATTTTTACATTTTGGCGCTGTGCTCTACACTAGCGTCACCTGAGCGCAGCTGCCACAGGTCCGTCTTTGCTATTCCTTAGAAATTAATCGAGAGCGTATAATTTTGCTATTAAATTGTGTTTTAAGGTATTTGAAACTTTTGCAGGATTTATTTTTACCTATTATTTTTGTTCAAGTTAAAAAATAGATAAAAGTTTGAAGGTGTTCTGTTTATCTTTTGTTCCAGTGGAAAGTTCTGTGTATTTCCCGTTTTTCATAATTTCGCTATTTTATCAATACAACTCGATTTGAACTGATGACTTCTGCGCAGTGTCAACATGTTCCTCTCATTTTCTCAAGTAGCCAGTGATTTTCATAGACTTCTTAACAACCTCCTTCATTAGCCATGACTTGATTACCGCCTCTTTCATTGGATAGGTCATCAGTAGCACACGTGCACGCCTGTTGCTTACGATCCGCCCATTGCAGATGAAGTACGCGTTGCTGGACGAGGGCGACATCAGCCTCGTGCAGCACTTCGCATTCGAGGCTCGTCTCGAGGTGGACCCTAACGGTGAAGGCGCCGCTGTCTACGCATGGGCCTACGATGTCAAGAACGGGAGACAGGGTGGCGAGTACCTCCACACCCTCCTTTGGTGAGTCAGCTCTCTCAATTGTGCACGATCACAGAATACATAACTAGAGCGACCGAACTTCTCGAGGCTTGGTTGTTCGAGGCTCCAGTCATAGTATAGATATTCTTAAACTTGCCTGGTGTGCTCTACGATCACTGAATTTCTACGAATCTACGTTTATGTACGATCACTGAATAAGTAACTAGAGCGACCGAACTTTTGAGGCTTAGCTGTTTGTGGCTCTAATCTTGGTGTAGAAGTTCTTAAATGGTGTGCTCTACAGCGGTTATGTACAATGACCGGATTAATAACGATGAGCTACCGAACTTCTCCAGGCTTGGCTGTTCGTGGCTACAATCGTGGTGTAAAAGTTCTTGAAGTGTCATAGTGTGCTCTAATCGTTGTGACCCTTTAATAAACATGTGTTTATATTTGATTCGTTAAGTAATTCAGAACGGAGTGAAGGTTGGGAGTTAAGAAGGCACGCTTTGCCGTAATTGGAAATTAACTTGAATTCTCTCTCCTTTCTCGAGTTGTTTCTAGCGCATTAGAATTATTGCGTGGGTGTTTGAGTTGCACAATATTTGACTGTTAGTTACTCTCCGAGGTGATGTTAGTTGAACTCGCAATAAAATGTTGATATGTTTGTCTGAATTTCAATCGCGTTTGACTCATGGAAGATGAATGTGACCCAAGTAATTGAGCAGCTAACCACCGTACTTGCCTTACTTATTTCGATATAACATAACTACGTCATTCTATCAACTTCATAGCCTTGCTGTTCTTTTTAGACCTCGTTCGTTGAGGAGCGTTAGGGCAATTGCGGAGATGTTTTTTCTGATCTTTTAATCAATATTAGTCATTAACCTCGTGTTAATGCTAGTGCTGGCCGATGCCATTGTGAAAATGTTAGTGGGAATAAAATAATGTGAGAATCGCGTATTTAGATCTTCGTGTAGGGTTTTGCAGATGTTTGTATCAACCTTGGGGTGAACCTAATTACATATTAATTTTAGTTGAACATGTGGTACTGGTGTGCCGTCACCGAGCTATCATAATTTATTGCTATCCAACCAGCGTACACGATGAAGAACGGGTTCCTGTCTAGGTCGAAGACCATTTTGTTGCAGGAGCTGATACTGCTATTACACGCGGTGTTTTGATTTGAGTTTCATGGTAGCTTTCGCTCAACGGAGTCAGTTTTTACTTTCTTTTGTATGGGAAGGTCGGTGTGAGTGTTTCTTGCTACTCGAATGTATCAGGCTTATTTCAAAATATTAAACAATTTGCCTCGATTTTGAGGAAACGAATGTCAGTGTTAAAAACCCTACGTAATTTTTCGGACTGAATCACCGATACCTGAGCCTGGTTTGAATCTTGTAACGCCAGCAGGAAATAAAGCACTGGTTGATGAGAAAACAATTAAAATAATTCTGACATTCATACCATCCAGTACAGGTTCAAACACTTTTATCGAGTGCTTTAACTAACGTTAAAGGGATTACTCATATAATTCAAACTAATTTGTAATTAAAAGTGTCATTAATCTTTATTAGTTCACTGAAATGTGTAAAAAGATATCCTGAAAATCGGTGGGAGCATTCATGTCTTGCCATTCCAGTGAATGCGCTGTAGGTAATCTTGGTTAACTCGCGTGTCGGTGGAGATTGGGATTGCTTTTGCTTTATGTGTACCTGTTTAGTTTTTTTTTTGAGAGATACTTGAGTAAACAGGTTACAAAATTATGGTATTTTTTTTCATGTATCCTCAAGTTCATCTGCGTAAACGAGAATCTTAAACGTTTTTTTTCTGTTTCTAAAATTAGATGATGCTATGAAGCGAGATATTTGAAGCAAGGAATGAGGATTTTATTGTAAAACAGTTTGATTCAAACTACGGCAGAGGAGCAACTTTCCTTCACACTAATCATATGACATTGGTGAATTGTTTGGATGAAAACGACAATATGATAATGGAAATATGAACAGCTTACTAATAATACGAAGCCGATCTCAGTTAATTTGCCAATAAAATGATGAGGGCAAAATGTTGCTGCTCCCATTGTATAAAAACCCGAAACCAGTTTCGGTTAACATGGTAATAAAATATCGGAATGTCCTTGCTCACAGTGTATAAAAACCGAAAACCGATTTCGGTTAATTTGGTAATAAAATATCGAAATGTCGCAGTTTACATCGTATAAATGACGGTGCGGTGTGTATGCAGGGAGATTCACAGAGGCGGCATCGCTCCCGGCTGGCAGGTGGTGCACGTGAACAACGTCACCGTCGACAACAGGCTCGACAACCTCGCCCTGGTGCCTGTCGGCGCACATGACACTGTCGGGTACGCTGCTGCCTTTCGCGTACTTATTTGTCTTGCTTCTAAACCAGTGGTTCTCAACCTAGGGGCCACAGACCCTTCTAGTGGGGCGCGATCCTCAACAGTAAAGCCTGATTTTTCCCAGTAATGTTTTCGAAAAATGAGTGAGCTATCTCTGATGAATGTGTTTGAGGACCTATTTACAATATTTTGTTATGAGCTCTCATTTAGCAGTCCATCTGCGCACAATTTCTCCTGACAATTCTAAAGGGGGGCGTGGGGGTAAAAATGTTAAGAATCTTTGTTCTAAACATATGACGAAACATCTGACCACTAATGGCTTTTTTTTAAATTTTGAATCTCAAAATCTCGTGTTTTTCTTATAAGTGGACAGTTTCCTGGTAAATGTGGACTTGTTGCAGCAAACGGGGGTACAGCAGCAGCAGTAGCGGCAGCAGCAAGGCCTGCTCCGGTAACCTCCCCACCTCCAGATTATTAACTCCACAAGAGAAAGAGAGAAGCCTTTACTGGGTAGCCATTCAGCAGCTTCCCATTGACCCGCTAGAGGAGGTGAGGAATCTGTTTCCTTTTTCTTGGTCACCATTTCTTGAGGCGAGGGATTCTCATGACATTCTTTTCCTTTTTCCTGGTCATCATTTCTTGTGGAGAGGGATTCTCATGACATTCTTTTTCTTTTTCATGGTCATCATTTCTTGTGGAGAGGGATTCTCATGACATTCTTTTCCTTTTTCCTGGTCATCATTTCTTGTGGTGAGGGATTCTCATGACATTCTTTTCCTTTTTCCTGGTCATCATTTCTTGTGGAGAGGGATTCTCATGACATTCTTTTCCTTTTTCCTGGTCATCATTTCGTAGGCAAGACTAGTCTCATGCCTGCTTGGAGGGTTCAAGTTCATCACGTGTTAAAGTAAGAAGAAATTCACTCAGCATTTTTTCATTGAAACGCTGTCAATCGTAAAAAATTCAACATCTCTGTAGTTTATAAAAAGAGACGCTTTGATGTACTCGTGAACAACGGCATGGATGCTTTACATTTCGGAGATGTGATTCAGTGTTTGATATTGGTTCCAAAGGTTCCAGGCATTACGTTCATGAAATCAGCGTTAACCGACCATATTTATTTTTGTTTTGAGCTGATTTAGAAATAAGGATTGAAATAAATCCGTCCATTCTCGAGATCTTGTTTCTTTTCTATTTCATTGAATTGTGGAACTTGAACCAATTTTATGTAAAGAAAAGATTTGATCCTTCCAGTAATTTATTTCGTGAGAGTTCTACAAATATTGATTACAGTATCACCGTCGAGTTCTATGGATTATTTTCTACACTAGGTATTCAGCAATTATTTTCGTGCGTTTTGTAAATAGAATCTGATACTCGCATCCAACTTCTATTGAGTTGAACGAATTTCTTATTATATTACCATTTTCCGTAATACTAACGAGGATTATGATATACTCAGCCTGATGTCTTCTTTGTGCTACAAAACAAGCACAGTTTTTTTTCTTCAAAGAGTTGAGGAGAGGAAGACAAAAACTGTTGTTGTTCGGTCTTCACTGATGTAATAAGTGGGGGGCGTAGCTCATCTTTAAATATTGCGAAACTGTAGCGTCTAATTCTTGTCTTAAGCTCCTCCCCACACGCTAGCCCTACTGACCTAGAAACTATCTTTTAGAGCTGTAAGTTTGCGAGCAGTGTCCGAGTTTTTCGGACGAACTTGTTCTATTTTAATTATTAGTGTAATTATCGGGACGTAAGCGTGCGAAAATTTTCCATTTCCACATCCTCAAGAGTGCTTAAAATTTCTCTGAACAATTAGAGGGTTTACTCACAGGGAGTGTTGCTGAAAATTTCATAGCCCGATTTATCCTTATCTTCTCAAATGAGTTGAAAGCTTGGTTCTCTTATTTTATATGAGCAGCGTTTCGTCATTTATGACGAAAGATTGTTCTCTTTATAACTTTTCAAAAGCCTTCACCTGCTGGCTTGGAAGCATTTTATGAGTGGATATTATTCGACGCGATTATTTTGGTAAAAAAGAAAAGAATGCCAAATTAAACTTGGTTGGGCATAATTTATCATAAATTTTCTGTTTCTAACCTGTCTCTTATATTCTTATAATGAATTTGCACGGGTGTTTAAAGACGTACAGGTGTAAAGACTTGCGTCTTTGTTAATGTGATTTGAGCATGTTACGGTACGTTTGTTCATTTCGCTAGTGGGTCCTACGAATATCCATTCGTAGCTTGTCTGGACGTTTGCGACCGAGCGTTTCTACGCACTGTATAGTAGAGCTTTCCTCCTTGTTGCAGCGATGCAAACAAAACATAATTTGACCATCACTTGACACATTTCCATCGCGCTAATGTGCTCCGTTTGCCGCGTGCAGTACAGCCTGGAGGTGCGCGAGAGACTACATCAGCAGCCGAGCCCTGGCGCGGTGGTGCGGACGTGCCTGAACCGCAACGGTGAGGTGGAGCACATCGTCAGCGAGGACGGGGATCCTGCGGTGGCCGGGGGCGTTAATGTGGCCTCTTACGGCTACTACGAGTGCCGCAACCCTCCTTGCACGCAGATAGAGCAGCACTTACGCCAGTTCAGCATCTGCGGACGGTGTCAGGTAATCTGCTCGCGGACATGTGTAACTTGGATAGCCTCCGATGCCCTGGAAGAGATTTTACCGATGAATCAGTCAGGTTAAAGTTGTTGTCTTCGTCAAATGTGTGCACTGCCTGGTGAAATGCGTTGCGTGTGAGATGTGTGGTTGTGGAGTGAACGTAACGGGAGCTCAAGTTTGTTTAGGTATTGTAAGAACAATTATGCACTGGGAAGCCAGTGACCACCCAGTTTAGTAGAGCGGTCTATGTAGGGCTATGGTCAGTTTTTATGCCCAGTTATGAGATGTGGTAGAGGATTTCGCATCCCTTTTCGATGCGGTAAAGGTGGGATATATTTGAATAAATTCTGTGTTTACCTAGGTAAAGCCAATCCATTTATGGAAATGTTACATACGGTAGGATTGTTTGTACTTGCTATGGCAAACTTAAATAATTTTTTCATTAGGCATATCCGTACAAACTAATCTAATTGTTACATGAAAGGGTACCGGCCTAACTTGAGCTTCCGAGTCTTGGTTGCTGTTTTGCACCTTGACAATGTCCCTGTGCACGCATTTGGTTTAAATGTTTAGAGAAGCGTTTCGTATGCGTTTGATACGTTTTAGTGTGGATTATCTGTAATTATGAGCTAAAATGGCGACATGTTGCATTCACGGGAAATAATTTCAGAACTTAAAATTTTTGATAGAACTTCGATACCTATATTTGTATGAGCATAAAAAGTTCAATCTATTACTTGAGGCAGGAAAAAAATTTGTGGATGAAACGCCTCTAGGGTTTACAACTGTTGCATCGAAGAGAATTAGAGCCCCGAGAGGGAAGATGTGAGATCCCGAGGTTACGAATGGACTGACCGTAACGACGTACCGTGAAATAAATATTTTTACCAAGAGAGTTTCTATTTTCAATTGATGCTTCTCATGATATTTTCCGTGTTGGTTAATTATCGATGATTTTTTGTTCAAAGTGCGCATTTCCGTGCCTATCATTTAAGATTTACTGAAAACACAGCCAAGATCAAGGGACTTTGGTTTCTTTAGTTTCGTTTATTACTTTTTTGCTGTCGGGTTAATTGCCTCGATATTTTATTATCTTCGTTCTTATAAAATTGTTGCAGAAAGATGTCACTAAAATGTTTAGCCTAAAATTACTCAATTCTTAACTGCCCAAATTTTTTATTCATATTCCCGATATCACAAACACTATTATTAGGCTGACGCTGGAATCAGTTTATCACTAACAACAGAATGGGGACGGCACTGCCGTCGGGCAGAAAGTTTCAAAAATTACATTAGGACACAAATTTGACAAGAAATAAATTGTGTTCAGCATTATTAGTGAGTGTGCCATGCGTGGCACGTTGAGCAGCCGAGAGTTGAGTTCACTGGAAGCTGATCTGTGTGGCATTGCAGGAGGCGCGGTACTGCGGCACGTTTTGCCAGCAGCGGGACTGGCCCGTGCACAAGAAGACCTGCCAGCCCAAAGCGAGACCTGCCTCGTCTTCCTCTGATAAGTCCCCAGAACGATGAGCCAGGGTACGTGCTACGCTTCTCGGCCCCGTTTCTGCATCATGAAGCTCGGCTAAATTCATCTCCATCTTCGTACTCAAACGAGTGGAGCTTTGCTATCCTTTCGAATCTCCGTAATTTGCGCGGGTTAAATAGGTCCCGTCAAGTCCAACATACTCGTTCCTCCGTTGGTATATTTTCAGTAGTGCATTCTGTTTAACTTAGTTTTTAATGTCTTTCTAGGGAGACAGCAGCCTTACGTAACTTTGAAGAATGGTTTGCATTTGTTAGGTCGTAACTAACTTGATACATTGCTAACTCGTAAGTTGCGTATCAGCGATGCTGCTAATTATAATAAAGCGTAGTAAAATCAGCCCTCTTCGCTGGGGAACTGAGCGAACTGACTGCCGAAATTTGGGACGAGCCAAGTTTCTTTATTTTGCACTACCGTTGTGCTGTGGCTGCTCCTACATTACCTTATTTGTCTGTGTAACGATCGATTTATGCCACTATCGCGCTCCCATTTTCTCCTTAGTTGAACGGGCTATTCAAAAATTAGTTTTGATGCTTATATTTTTTATGGTAGGTAGGATGTGTTTTGGGAAGAAATTAATCTATCCATCAACAAATTGAATAAATTGAAATGCCTGCAAATTATCGCTTAGCCTCACAACCTCTATCCTTAAACTGATTTCCTATTTGCTGAAGTTTTAAAAACGACAATTTAGATTGAACTTTAAGTTTTTGTAGTAATGGAGTTTCGTTTTTTAATATCAACGACGAATAAGTTCACGAGCAATTTTTAATTGAAATAATTCAAACAAATGCTTCGGAGGGTATACACCGACCTGTAAGACTTTTTCACCACGTCAGTTTTTTGAGAGTTTTATCAGCAGAACGATGTTATAAGTGTCGTCTCGAGCTAGTCGGAGTGTCTCGCTTTCTGAAGCTTCTGTTTATGTTTTTAGATGATGACCGTGTTTGCATGCTTTGCCTGAATTGGATTTCTGTCTAGCCCTGGTTGTGAGCTTCTCTGACGCCTTTCCTTGCCACGTGGTTGGTCACATCAGATGCTGTGTTCTTTTGTTTTTAATTTAATCGACACTGCGCGAATAATCGCCCACGTGTGCTGTGCAACTTGTTGTGCACGGGATAAGGTTAATTGATGTTTATGATGCTCAGCTGATGTCATGCGAGCTTGATTCTATCGCTGCTTTGAGTGAGTGTTGTGTGAGAAACCGCTGGAAGGTTTTAGTCGGTAAATTGATTAATCTCGCACGGAACCATGAAATATTTCACTCAGGGGATCGACACGAATTTCGTGACGGTATTAGGTGTATGAACATTCAATCGGACTCAAACACCTTCGGCCATATCTCTTTCTTTTTTAGTAGCGTTGAAATCCTTTCTAAATTTCATGGGATGATGTTTCATTTTGACTTCGTTTAGCGTTTGAATTATTTGTCAACTTTTTATCATTTGCTTCAGAAGTAAAAATTGTCAACTACCGATAAGACAGTTCGTACTTGAATATGGAAAAATATTTTTTTTCTTTCTGCAAGTGAATCTGTATCTAAACTCATTGAGCGGATCTCACGGCGAGAAGATGGGGATTTCTTTTCGTGCAGACATAAAACTGGAAAGTGCATAGCGATATTAAATTCGATTTATATTACATTTTGTCTAATGTGAAGCTATTACTGCCGTGGAGATGTCGGTACTTACAGGGCTGCGTGTGCAGGTGAATCGGCGTTTTCTGACGTTTCTGTCTCGGCAAGTTTGTCGGGCAGGCGACCTCAAGCGCGACAAATTTCGATGATTTTTTAATCCATTTCAGTGCTCAATATTTTGAAGAAACTCACGCTGTTGCTCGCTAAAATCTTGTGAATCAACTACGGTCTAAACGATGGAAACTCAAACATATTTATATAGGCTCTGAGAGGAGATCATCCTTCCCCGTTTGTTGAAAACACGGGTATTCGTGCAATTTTCTGCAATACAGATTTTGTAGCATAGGGCGGACTTGCTCAATTTTAGAACGAAATCTTCCTGACACTTCAGTGAGCCTGGAAAGAAGGCTAACTGCGCTTTAGTCACGTCTGGAGGTTAGTGCTTTACTATGTGTATAATGCATCTCTAGGTGAAGTTGAGATTGCTTGCAACCTAGTATGAGCGAGCGCAATGTAGAATTTCTTCCGAGGACCTACTCAACCTGTTTATGCATCTAATAACCCTCGTGTAGTTAGAATAGTTCAATTCAAACGGAATAGTGTAGAAAATTTCTTAGGATAATGTATTATGGCCTTGATGTTCATCGAATGAATTCTGTTAAAAAATAGTATACCGTGGAACGTATTTATCGTGATTCTTTATGTGGTTTCTTGATACGACTTCATCATAGGGTTAGTTGATTATCTTAACGTCATCTCAAAAACAAATTGTAGGTTGAATGAATAAGCAGCGAACATCCCTGTGCATGGCTTGGTTTTACCTTCAGACGTGGAAAGAAATACTTCCGCTCGACTGCTTTTTCACAAGATACTTGAACTAAAATCTGTTTTATAGGTTATTACTTACGTGGAGTCTATCGCAAAACTCGTCGGTTTAGCACTACCAGTTATATATCGGTAGTATTTCATTTGTGAAAGGTCATTGCTGTGAATTAACGAATAAGATTCGAATCCCCTCAGGGGGATACAACTATTGTATCCATGGGAATTAGCGCTCCCAGGGGGACTATGTGAGGGCCCGAGCTAAAGGTTAGGTAGGCTTTCTTTTTGTTAAGATAACATTAGTTTTTGTTTTGTTACGGACTAACTTTTTTCGGTTCACTGCTGTCCTGTTTTTCAGCACCTACTACTTTCTTTTTCAACTTTTTCTTTTTTCATGAACTTCTTTCTTAGCTTACTGTTTCTATGCACCTTGTGCATAGATTCCGCGTTCCCTCAACTCCATACTAAATGGTGCTTTCTTCCTTCCTCTCTTTGGATCTCATTTGTTGAGGATAGGGAGTCTTAAACTAACTAATAATTTTATCTAATCGAATAAGATTCGAATCATGGGCGAATCGTTGATGTTACTTTGTTATTCAACAGTCGTGCCGATTTGCTGCCTCGTATCCGCCGTTCATGATGGTGAGGTAAAGATAAATTCTGCTATGCTAATTACCTAAAAAAAAGAGACATATCAAGGATAGGTGCCTCTCCTCATAACCTTAAGTTCAACGCTTACAGTATTCATTGGTGGGTTTAGTAAGTGTAGATTGTACTGAGGTAAGATACTCGTATGTTCTCTGCTTCTCTAACATCTTTCCGAGATATTTCTATGCGGGGACTCGTACACTTGTGTTGAAGTTAGAGGATCAAACGCTGCAGTAAGTGGTGCAACTACTCATTGTTGCCCTTCAAGTCTATTGTGTCTCGACATCTGTTGGAAGAATTCGACCTCACTTTTATGGCTCTTACTTGGCACTTGTAAGATCTAATCATCTCAGAGTGAAATACCATACACTCTGAAAGAACATGAGTTGATAACCGAATAAACTCCTTGTTCGGTCATTGCCTAGATGAATTTGTAATAGCCAACTGTTTGGTAACAGGTTTTGCAAGAAAGTAACGCTGATATTAATTTTACTCATGTACTTTGAACTGTTGGTTCCTTATTTGCTAAACCTGTAAAATTCTTCCTCTCATATGCATGTTTTCAAAAACCTTGCTTGAGAACGTTTTTTTGTGTGTAAAAGTCGGTCTGTATTTTCCTGTTAGCTTCTGCAATTCAATAATCACTTGGTTTTGAACAACCATTTAGTGAAGCAAGTTCCTGTTAAGGTGCCTCCTTTTATGTGTTAATTCTGCAAAGGTTAACTTGATTGGGCCGAGTGTATTCTGAGCGGCAGGTGAAGTGTTGGTCCAGCTCTTCGTGGCGTAACTCATATTTTTTTGAGCACTGCTTGACAAGAGTCACATTTTGAACATAGGTCTGCCTGGACTCCCTGCGTATTTCGGTAATTCTGTCATTATTTCAGCTTAAAACGCGGCGAGTATTTAATCCTGTTATGAGAGCAATAACGATACAGTGACTAGAAAAGTACGGCATTGTTGCCTTCATCCCCTCAGGGGGATACAACTATTGTATCTATGGGAATTAGCGCTCCCAGGGGGACAATGTGAGGGCCCGAGCTAAAGGTTAGGTAGGCTTTATTTTTGTTAAAATAGCATAGGTTTTTGTTTTGTTACGGACCATCTTTTTTCGGTTCACTGCTGTCCTGTTTTTTCAGCACCTATTACTTTCTTCTTCAACTTTGATCTTGTTTCATGAACTTCTTTCTCATCTGACTGTTTCTATGCCTTTTCTGCATAGATTCCACGTTCCCTTAACTCCATACTAAATGGTGCCTTCTTCCTTCCTCTCTTTGGATCTCATTTGTTGAGGATAGGGAGGCTTAAACTAACTAATAATCTAATCTAATCTAATTGTTGCCTTCATGTATTTCATTTCATTAAGAGTATGCGTAGCCTGATCATGGAACTGAAACGGGAACGCCAGTGCAGTTGAGGCGAGTTGAGTAAAGCCTCGGAAGTTGGGTGAACTTGTGGTCACATTTAGTTAACATTGTTGTGGATGCTCCTGTTGAGGATAGAGGCGAGCTGTATCTTGTATAGTGTATAACCACGAAATCTTTTTCTTTAGGCTTAAACTCGGACTCGCCAAACTGATCATGATCTAGCCCAGTCTTGAGCATCTGCTGCAACGCGCCAGACGATAGGCACTGCAATAGCTTCTAGTTTGAAAGCAATATCCTAGTTTAAGGGGCTTCAAAGGTGTACTTAGGGTTTGGAGTGGCTTCTTTCTTCAGTATTATTGCCGTTAATTTCGGTTAGATCTCGGAGTTGTTTAATCGCTCCAATTATTGTTAGTCTTCATTCATGATATTTAGTCTGTTGCATGATTTTTATAATACCCATTAATATTGCAAAACTGACTTCTGTAACTCAAGTGTTTCAATTCTTGCATGAAGAATGAATGAATTTCGATAGTTTTTTCAGGGTTTTCTAACCGTCATTAATTCGTAAGGAGTGGGCTTCATAAGGCATGAATGTAGTTTTATGGTCTTGCTTAGGATCGGCTCGCGTGTATCAAAGTCTTTCAAAGAGCTAAGAAATCGATTTAGAAAGAATAGCGTGCTTCTTCTAAAGAATTACGCGGTGTACCGCACGGTGCACTCAATCTGCCAAGCGGTGGCCACTCGAATACGATCGTTTCTATTGAGACAATAATCACACTTTTGCATAAGCGTCTACTGAAGTAATACGAACGTGTTTAGCTATATCTTCTTGTATAACATGTCTAGAGGCTTAAATAACATTTGAAGCTTCGTTTCAAGCCGTTCGTTTTGCAAGTTGGATGCGAGGGCTTGCTTTAAGTTGTTTCTGCGTTAGATGAACATGACTCTAGTTTATGATAAACTGGGTGCCTGCATACAATTTACTGCAGCTAATAATATTATGTATGTTAAAATTGAGGAGGGCAGTGTTGTGTCGTCACTGGGCTTATTATTTTATTTTTCATTTTTTCCACTCCTTTTTATTCTACTTTCCCGTTTCCATGTTTTTTCATTTTGTCAAAAATGTCTCACGCTACAGAAACTAGAACTATTCTGAATTCAAGATCTTGTTTAAAGAACAAATAAATTTTTTCACTGACAAGAAATGAATTAGTAGGCCTGGGTCGCAAAATTCGGTATAACAGACTCTTATTACATGTGCCCTACTATGGTGTCCTATAATTTTTTGTTTAATTGAGAAATCTCGTATATGTTAGATAATTACAACCAACAGGCGTGACAAACGCAGTATGGTATCAAGGTAGGTGTGAGAAATGTAGGATATTTTGGAATGTGACATTTGTTTTTATTCATTTGTTTCTGTTTTTGTTATTGTTTCACATTATTTTTTATGTTTGCCTTTGGAACGAAGGCTTATGATTTTGTAACTCACTCTAACGAACTTGACACACCAAGAATGCCTTCTCTATCAATATTCGTAGCAAGTAACGCAACAGCAACGAGTCCTGACTCGATTCAAGAAGTGCGAGTTGAATAAGAAATGAGCACTAGGAAAAAAGGCTTGATTTCATTGAGTAGCTAGGATACCCAAACGCTACTAAAGCTTGCGGCACGCGGTGGAGTGAGATTAGCCTTACGATCAGCCAAACAACGCCGTAAGGAGGTTGTTCGTTATCTACAGTAACGTGGCTAGTAATATCGGGCCTAGTTAACTTCAAGGGGTTGTAAAGTTTTGTGGCAGCGACAGTGTTGCCTAATAAACCTAAATTTTTAAACCAAATTCTCTAATTTAGTCAGAAAAGGGAAACTTGAGCAACGTTGCTGCGTGCATGTATGCTGCCAGCCCAACCTCTGTTGGTACCAGCGCGCTTATGTGCCCCAACTGCTGCTAGAATAGTGTGCTCTCTTGATATTCCTGGCACGAGACCGTACATTACACCCACGTTTTCGTTCGGTCGCTTTGAATAATGAGGTAAAGTAAGGGTAGCTTTATTAATCAGTTAACTTGGAATAACGTTAGATTAGATTTATCTTTTATGAATAACCCGTGTTTCCTTGAAGCTGACCAAATATTAACGTTAATGCTTAATTTTCATTCACTCACTTTCTTAATAATTTTAATTTATCGTAACTCTGTTTCTTCACTTTCTTGTGACTTCTTGCTTGCCTTGAATAATTTTTGCTAATTAAAATTTAATACTTTATATTTCATTCCCATTCGAAATAAATGCCCTGTTTCTCCAAAGCGTAGAGGTTAATCGAGTTTCGTGAACTGGGACTAGAAACTTCAATTTTGGTTATCTATTTTAGATGAACATGCATTCTGGCAAATATTTTATGTTCTATCAATGATTTACTTTAAAATAAGCATGATATAACAAATTAATTCGCTGCACTAACCTTGCGCATCAATAACACGTATGTTTCCAAATGAGGTGGTCGGAGTTGAAACGAAACGGCTCGAGTGACAACGCGTTTTGATACCAAGAGAAATTCTCCAGCACATTATTGAACTTGAATATTTGGTTGGACTAAGAGATGAGAGATTGTGGAGAGCAAAGTGTGGAAAGATAAGATGAGAGAGTTTGGGGTTGTGGAGAGCAAGGAGTAGAAAAATCAGAGGAGTGTGGGGGGTGTAGAGAGATAAATAGTTCAATGCAAGACGCGCAGTCGCCAGAGCTGCATCTCGTCGACGGCTGGCCCGGAGTGTCGAGCTGCGGTGGCGGTGCCTATTTGTGGCCTTGTATCTCATGTGCCCGGTCTGGCCGTAGTATACGTTCTTTTTTGTACTATTTCCTGTGTTTTGTATGGCCTTACTAATGTAATATTTTTCACCTATTATTTTAATTAAACAGGAGTCGCTTATTTACCTCGAACCGTAACTTTTACTAATATCGAGCATTCCATGTTCTTGTGAAGCACTAACAATAACATTCCTTTTTGACTGTGTCCTTAATAATAAAATAAAATGAAAATAACATTAGATGTGTATTATGTCGGGTAGTATGTACGTTGTGTCATTTGGCTATTATTGTATTCGATACCATCTATTGTATGCGGTCGAGTTATGATTGCCATTTATTCTTGTATTGTTGTGCTAACATTTTATTACTGCTGATAAATGAGAGGCTTTTTGTTAGTCTAATGTACTTTTACGTTCATACAACTAGAGTTGATAGGAAATATTAATCGCGACGAACTATTCTTCATCTACGAGAGTATATTTTTAACCTAGAGAAGCATGATTCAGAAAATGAAACGCTGAAGGTGGCAGTGTGTTGTGCATAAATTTCTATCGTTGCATAGGTTCTGATATTCAGTAGTTATTCTTTAAGTACTCAACGATTTTTTTTCTGTAATCGATTGAAGTAGGATTTTAAATGAACCACGCCCTTTTTTACCAATAAATCTGAAATAGAGTGAAATATCACATGACAACCTAGCGATCCAGTCATGTACAGACTTTGATTGAGGCGCAGCCCTTGTTGTCAGCTGTGCCGAATTCTTAACGTAAAATGCATTTACAGTGCGCAACATGAAATCGTTTGTGTAGTTTTTTGCAGCGATTTCTATTTGGTAGTGTTTGTTTTCGTTTTTTTAAGATATGATAAAAGCTTGAAATAGAGGCCATGGATATCAAGAAAACCTTGAATGCTCTAATTTGATGTATTGAAATGTTAGATTCTTGAAAATATCCCGCAACGTTTAATATTTACTACGTACACAGTGGGGGGAATATCAAGAAGCGCAATATGTGTACGCAGTAGGAAAGTAAATCAAAGCTGCTCAATGAAATACAAATGTTAAGCTTGGAAGAAAGGAAGCCTTGTGTTGTCTTAAGTTGTCCAATAGTACGCCTTGTGTGGGAAGATGCAGGTTGCTCTTAGTTAAGGTCTTAACCCGTGTACTCGGACGTTATAGGTGGACTGACTTTAGTGTGAGACTTTGCCTTAGTTGTATAATTTTAGTAAGTATTCCGTGTGGGTTGGTTCCAGGGATTAGTAGCGTAGTGAGGTGAGTGGGCATGGAACCGAAGTTTTCCTTAATTTAGCAATGATGTTGCAGAACAAACTACAATAACAACTTACGGTCAACTCATCCATAGTTTAGATAACTACTACTATTGCTGCTGCTATTATTACTACTACTTCAGTAACTAATAATGATGTCTAGTCCGTACTAACACCAAATATATGTTTAATAATAAAACAAATGTGCTTGTTTGAATGCCCCAGCTGATACTGAACATGAATTAAATATGAAGCTACGCTGTTCTAAGAACACTAGAACGAACACCTTGAACAAAAGAGGAACAAAAGAAAAACACAGACTTGTTTGTCAAAGAAATTGTATAAATTTGTTATAATTAGCAACCGCTTTTCCTCCCCTGCAGGATGACGTTCAATTCCATCAGTGGTAGACCAGAAGAAATTCTACTGCGGTAATATATATACCGAGAAACTGTTGCAGAGCTACAGATCAACTTATTATTTCATAACTCTTCATAACGCCTTGCTCAGAGTGTTGTCACTCCATGAATTGAACAACAAATTAATTTTTAATCGAGACGAAAACGGAGAACACGAGATCGCTTTATTGTATGTTTTCGTTTTATTAAGGCCGTAACTCATTAATGTGTTATAACCGATTTGGCGACGTTGGAAGGTATCTTCAGTGTAGAAATAAATTATAAGGAACTGATACATCGGATTTAATTTCTTTGACGAACTCTTTCTTGCAAATTCTTCCTTGTTTTACAATTAACAAAATTTTTAAAATAAAGTAGGCTGTGCACGAATATGAAATGCACAGAGCCTTTTACAACTCCCATACATAGCTGTCTTGCAGTTTGGCAGCATCAATGTTACAGTTCTTGGAATACAGTCTTCAGGCAAAAGTTATTTTCAGCGCTGTATTGAAGGATGATCATTCTTGTCAAAAGTTTGACGCTTTTCCTTCGCGTCATGAAGAAAGTCGTCCATGACATGAACGAAAAGCACACTTAGGACAAAAAAAGATCCTTGAGCAACTCGGGTCTATAGCCGCTGTATTTTCAACGGAGTCAAAGAAGTTATTCAGGAAACTGCGGGCAGTTGAGATAAGGAGAACTTTTCTGCCCATAAACTCGTACTTCACAACCTCCCTCTAGATCAAGAAGTTGACAAACCATTGTAGAAAACGATTCTACCAATGAAGTGATAAGTAAGGTAGTTATTTTAGAATTTTTAATGAACCTTCAGTCATGATGTCTTGAAACGGAACCGAGACAGTGTTGTCAGAAAACTTCAAATCCACGCTTAACAGTTAGGCTTTTACTCCCCGGCATATTTACTCTTACTCCTAAAACTCTAATTATCCTTTGTTTTATGGCAACTTAAAAAGAGAAGGAAAGAAATTCCTTCCCCATATCACTTTGTTTTGTGTAATTTTTTCCCCCAGCACGATACTTATCTACAAGCGCAGTTTTTGACGATCATTTTGGGGTACTTCTTAAGAACAACGTTGTTGCTGTAGTCGTAGTAAAGCACAGAAATCGTGGCCAGCTCATTCGGGGTGCAGCAAGCAGCCGGCGGCACTGTGTCCCCTTCCTTAACCGCTTCCAGCACCTACAATGGAAGAATATGCAAGAATTTCTGAGCAAATGTACCAGAATAAACTTTCCAACAGCAAGTGCGGTGACAATGACCCTCTTTTTGCAATTTTCCATTCGGAGAACCCATTTGGCGCCCTAGTTCTCTAAGATGATTCTTAGAGATCATTATAGATTATCTTGTAAGTTAGTTCAAGGCTCTCTCACCACAATAAGGGTGTTTCTTTGTAAGTGAGAAAGGAGAAATTCACCGTTTGGTACGGAAGGGAATGAGGAATCTATGTTCAAGGTGTGTCCCTATACACCCAGCGCATAGAAGTAGCAAGATAGGAAGAATCTTATGGGGAAACAATGTATGGTTTAATGGCAAGTAAAATTTAAAGTTAGCAATGGGTGCTGAAAAGAAGAACAGCGGAAAAAGCTAACCGTAACAAGAAAAAAAACTACCTTTTTTTCAACATAGGGGAAAGCTAATTATGCCCCCACCGAAACCTTGTCTCCTGAGAGCACCAATTTCCATAGAAAGAATTATTATACAGGGTGGGGCAGAAAAACCTATCCGATTTCAAAACGTTATAAAAATAAAACCACTCAATTTGTCAAAAATTTTTTTTATTAGCATATCGAAAATTTTATGCCATTTTTAAATTTAAGTTTTGAGAAGCACATCACTCAAATGTCGTCCTTGGGAGCGGATACACTGATTTAGGCGCTCGCGGTAGCTTTCCATGACTTTCACCGTCATTTCCACAGGAATTTCTTCAATTACCCGAGCAATTTCCCTTCGTAAAGCAAGAAGGGTCCTTGGTCGATGCTGGTAAACCTTCGATTTGAGGTAACCCCAAAGGAAGAAGTCACATGGAGTGAGATCCGGTGAGCGCGGCGGCCAGCCAAGATCACCTCTCAGGGAAATGAGGCGACCGGGAAACAGTTCCCTGAGAATGCCCATTGATCGTCGCGATGTGTGGGCGGTTGCAGCATCCTGTTGAAACCACACATTTTCCACGCCATTTTCTTCCATTTTGGGTCTAAGAAAATTTTCCAGCATGAAACAATAGCGCTCGCTGTTGACCGTTACGATTTGCCCATTTTCTTCAAAAAAGTAAGGCCCCCAGACGCCTAGGCGGGAAAGAGCACACCACACAGTCACTTTTGGGCTATGGAGGGGTTCCTGATGGATTTCTCGAGGATTTTCGTCACTCCAATATCGAAAATTCTGCCTGTTAACGGCACCACAAAGGTGAAAATGGGCTTCGTCCGTGAAGAGCACAACATTGTCGTTTGGGAGTTCTCGGAGATCGCGACACAGGTTCGTACGGGTTTCAAAATCCCTTTCACTTAATTCCTGTGCAACAACCATTTTGTAGGGATGCATTTTGAGGTCCCGGTGCAAAATGCGCCGAATACTGCGGTTGGAAATCGCCAAAGCGAGCGAATGTTTTCGCGCCGAACGACGCGGGGAACGTTCAATCGCGGCTCTCACATTGGCCACGTTTTCAGGTCCTGTTGCTGTCCTGGGACGTCCAGGCGACTTCTTTTTCAATGCTGAACTCGTCTGTCTAAAATTTGACACCCACACTTTAATCGTAGCGTGATGTGGAACAGGATCATGACGCCCGAGTCCGAAATGAATTCGAAAAGCACGTTCTGTAGCAATTATCGAACCGCCGCATTCGATAAACCGCTCAATAACAAAAGCACGATGTTCACCAGACCAAGGCATGTTGACTATTGACAAATGGCATAAAACCGGCTTTCTAACGGTTTTTACCCCACTACCCTACCTGTTTCCTCTTCTGAGAAAAAGGGATTTGAAATCGGATAGGTTTTTCTGCCTCACCCTTTATCTTTTTGAGGGGAGCAAAATGTACAACATTTTGTGAGGCTTCACATTGGTATAAGACTCCCTTGCCACATTAAAGGCAATGTCAAGAGACCGATGAGAAGAGGCATCTAGTGTGAACTGTAGGAAATGGGGAATCTATATACAATAGGTGTTTTCACATGGCGTTTCCCTGCAAACAGAACAGTAAATCACGGAAGAAGAAGGTAAGACGAATAACTGCAAAAAAAACATAAAAACTGGAAGAAGCAAAGTGGGCACGAAAGATAGAAGTCTCAAAGGCCTATCTATTGATGAGAACCTAACGGTATCTTCCTGGGGGCGCAAGTGACCATGAGATACTATAGGCAATACTGAGATAGCCATCGACTAAAAACAGATAAATTTAATCAGGGTGTACTCTTAACCTTTGCGTGCAGACGTCGAGATTTATTAAACCAACGATTTCTGTCTAATTCGATAAGCCTAACATGCAAAGAGTAAAATTAGTACGAAAACACAAAAAATTACGTATCCTCAAACAATATTGAAATAATTCACTCCAGCACTTCAGGCAAACATGAAAGCAGGAATTTGTGGGAGTTAGCGTTCCCAGGAGAATTTTACGATGTAGTAACTCTTACCCAGCCTTAATTTTAGACAGTTTTAAAGCTTGTTACGTGCGACATAGGTTAAAAATTCCGAAAAATTAGTGAAGATTCTCCTCATATATTTTCCTGCGGTAATAGAGGAATTTCACGTAAATAAATTTGAACACGAATTTGGTGCTCAATATGTGTCGAGTAAAGAACATTAATACAGACGGAAGGAAATGACGTACCCTTCTTGACATTTCTGCAAATAATTGCCTTCAGAAATTTAAACGAATTTAAAGTTCAAGTCACAAGGCTTATGCAACACGTAATTCGGATTTGGCCATGTAAGACGGGCTTCGTCGTCTATGAATGCGAAATTAATTCATGTGATACTATTTATATGTTAGATTAAAGCCTTCCTAACCGCAACAAATGCGTTACAAAGAGAGGAAGGAAGAAGGCACCATTAAGTATGGAGTAAAGGGAACGCGGAATCTATGCAGAGGTTTCATTGAAATATTAAGTTGCGAAAGAAGTTAATGAAAAATGATCAAAGTTGAAGAAAGTAGGGGATGCTGAAAAAAAAGGACAGCAGTGAACAGAAGAAAGATGGTTCTCAACATAACAAAAAAAAACATTTCATTTCAGTAAAGAAAAAGCCTACAGAACTCTCAACGCGGGTCCCAATATACTAGTTTACTGGTCCACGCAGCCCCAACTAATTAACCTACCAAATTGGCAGGTCGCCAGATTTTAAAACCAATAGGAGCAAGATAGGAAGTTTGTTCATAGTATGAACAAACATAAAAAAGAAAGAAATAAAACAATATCAATAATCACAATAAAAAATAAAAAACTAAAAAATCAATCACAAACCTTGATCAGCGTTTGGACGATTGCGTGGTTGGTGGCGTTCTTGTCAGGAGGGATAGGGAAGTCGCAGCGACCTTGGCAGAAGTTGGCATCGTACCCGTCGGGGGCAATGACCCAATCCTGCCAGTCCAGGTCTCTGAAGGACACGTGCAGGGGGCGCATCTGGCAGCTCGTATCGCCCCGGGACACTTCTGTGCGCAACAATGCAGATTTTACTGACCACTTCTGTGCGCAACAGCCCTGTGAATGCAGATTCTACCCCGAGACACTTCTGTGCGCAACAGCCCTGTGAATGCAGATTCTACCCCGAGACACTTCTGTGCGCAACAGCCCTGTGAATGCAGATTTTACCCCGAGACACTTCTGTGCGCAACAGCCCTGTGAATGCAGATTTTACCCCGAGACACTTCTGTGCGCAACAGCCCTGTGAATGCAGATTTTACCCCGAGACACTTCTGTGCGCAACAGCCCTGTGAATGCAGATTTTACCCCGAGACACTTCTGTGCACAACAGCACTGTGAATGCAGATTTTACCCCGAGACACTTCTGTGCGCAACAGCACTGTGAATGCAGATTTTACCCCGAGACACTTCTGTGCGCAACAGCACTGTGAATGCAGATTTTACCCCGAGACACTTCTGTGCGCAACAGCACTGTGAATGCAGATTTTACCCCGAGACACTTCTGTGCGCAACAGCACTGTGAATGCAGATTTTACCCCGAGACACTTCTGTGCGCAACAGCACTGTGAATGCAGATTTTACCCCGAGACACTTCTGTGCGCAACAGCACTGTGAATGCAGATTTTACCCCGAGACACTTCTGTGCGCAACAGCACTGTGAATGCAGATTTTACCCCGAGACACTTCTGTGCGCAACAGCACTGTGAATGCAGATTTTACCCCGAGACACTTCTGTGCGCAACAGCACTGTGAATGCAGATTTTACCCCGAGACACTTCTGTGCGCAACAGCACTGTGAATGCAGATTTTACCCCGAGACACTTCTGTGCGCAACAGCACTGTGAATGCAGATTTTACCCCGAGACACTTCTGTGCGCAACAGCACTGTGAATGCAGATTTTACCCCGAGACATTTTTTGTGTTCGGCAGCACAACTATCACTTATTTTATCCCTGTGAAATGACAATGAATCTGCAATGCTTTGTTCTCATCTCTATACATACAAAAAATTCTACATAAGACAATATACTTAGTCAAACACAAATGTTTGAGTTTAAGCGCAATCATATTTGAAGCTAATTAGAGAACCAGAAACGATATTCTTTTCCAAACCGATTAAAAATTGTTCAACTGTTTCTAAAATTGAAAAAACTTTAAATTCATTATTTCTCAATGAATAATCATACGTTACGAGTAATTACCGCTGAAGTCAGATTAGATGTTTGTTTAAGCCTCCCTAATCGCAATAAAGGCGTTCCAATGAAAGGAAAGAGGAAAGCACTATTTAGTATGGTGTTTAGGGAGAGCGGAATCAATGCTGAAGGTGAATAGAAACAATAAGTGAGAAAGAGGTTAATGAAAGAAGATAAATGTTGAAGAAGAAAGTAATAATTGCTGCAAAACAACACATCATTGAATAAAAAAATCCTTAACAAAACTATTCCATTTTAACAAAAGGAAGGCCTCCGTAACCTCAAGCTCGGGACCTCACCTATTCCCCTTGAGAGCGCTATTTCCTACAAGGGGACCAGCACTAAAATAATGGAATGGTAACGACTCGGTAGAATGCTAAATTAATATGTTTGGGCCCACCAGCACTCTTCGTTCATTGCTATTTATACTGATTTGTATTCGTTTGACTGATATACCTCTCATATAATGCAGTTCAAGTCTCAGTCTTGGCCCAAAATGTTTCTCGGCACTCGTTTCATCTAGTTTCATCTTCTCATCCACGTCTTGCACACTCTTCTCTCCATGACTATACCTACAACATTTTAGCCTTACGCTCCATTCCATTTGACAGCACTTGCATCACTCCTACTATCTTCCTACACGGATCATCTCAAACCTACGTGTGTTCAGGTAAAGTTTGAAGATTTATCACGCATCACAGGCCGTATTAATGGTCTGAAACTCTCCATCTCCTAAGTTATATATAAACTAAATACATTAATACACACATACCACACTTGTATAGGAACATACCACACATACCGCTCCTCATCGTGAGTAGCGTTATAAGACAGTACTTTTTTCTTCTCTTCAATGATCTGAATAAATTCTTGAAGGCATATTCAACGTAATGAATACACGGAAAGGATGTAGCAGAACATTAGATTGTGAAATTCCAAATGGTTATAAATACCTGATATACTGTAATATCCTCCATAATATCCTTGGGCCACAAATACATCTTTAATTACTTGTATCATTTAACTTCGAACAGCGTCCATATAAGTTTAATACCTTTGGGATGGTTGAAATTCCTCAGAGAAGGCGATCTGACTGATCTCGACAGAATCTCTCCTTCAGTTTTGAATACGTATTTTGTGTAGGATGACACCGGAGCTTTTCTTGAACTCATGTATACTTTTGGGTTGATGTTTTGCGGTCTGGTGAAGAAGCAAACCAAAATTGGTCTATGGTCTTCCCGATCGTGGGCCGTAGACAACCCAACTGAGTGCAGAGGAAGCTCATGACCTGGAGAAAATAATACGAGATTGTACCATCAAATACTATGATACTATCCTATTTACTATGATAGTATGAAATATAAACCGTTATGTTTCACAACCTGTTCGTCATAATGTATCATGCTGACAGTAGGTTTTCTGGGCTTCAGCAATGTTCAGGTATAGGTCTCGCAAATAAAACCCAATGCGCATACGATTTATCGGAAATATACTCTAAAATTCACTACGGACTATGGAATTAAAGTCTCGTTGTCAGGAAAAAGAATATTACAAAATTCACACAGAATGTGTCATGGCTGCAGCACTGACAAAGATTCAAGAGCAAGGATTAATGTATGATACTTAAACATTAAGCCATCGAACACCGAATTCATTTTTTTTATACATCTGTTTCATAACATGATACTCAATATATCATTCATGGAAGTTTCTGTCCAAGACACTCCGAAAGACAGCTTGTTAGCTCGCTCTTGCGTTAACGAACCGCAAACCAAACATCACATCTAAGGAACCACCACGAATGACACATAACACATACAATACGGTAACCGAGTCGAATACAACATTTACAATAAACAAGATAGTTAAAATCTATTGCTGTAGTGGCTAGCCTGTAAAATAGCACACAAAACTTTCACACTCGGACGGTACCATGCACATCGGACGTTACCAAGACAATTGTAGCGGATCTCATAGTGGGTTGTCAACAGTTCTTACGAAAGAACAGACGCCATACAACTGAGTAATAATTACCGTCAAATTAGAAAGCAGTAGTTCTCACAGGAACTATGTACATGGAGACTATAGGAGGTATATCATCAGAGGCAACACTACTACCAAAGGGCAACACTACCACAGGGACACAACATCATCATGTGTGACAATAATATCAGAAAGCGATAATATCAAATGGCAACAATACCACCAGAAGATGACAGATTAAATTAGATGTTAGTTTAGGCCTCTCTAACCTCTAAAATTAAGACCGTTTCGACGAGAGGAAGGAGGAATGAACCATTTAGTATGGAGATAAGGGAACTCGGAATCTATGCAGAAGAGGCATAGAAACAGTAAGTTGAGAAAGAAGTTCATGAAACAAGATAAAAGTTGAAGAAGAAAGTAGTAAGTGCTGAAAAATAGGACAACAGTGAACCGAAAAAAGGTGTTACATAACCAAAAAGATTTTATTTCAACAAAAATAAGGCCTACCCAACTCTCAGCTCGGGCCCTCACATTGTCCCCCTGGGAGCGCTAATTCCCATAGATACAATAGTTATATCCCTCTGAAGGGCAGCTCTTATGAAAGGACATACGCAGTACAACTAGTGTAATATTTACCGTCTATCAGGAAGCAGCACCCATCCGAACTACATTGAGACTAGAGGGAAAACACAGCCAGAGGACAACGATACTACCAGAAGATGGCAATACTAACGCAGGCCTTCATTGGTGACGGCGAGGCGGAACCCTCGGTTCTGCCTGGGTTGGATGATCCATGCGAGTGCCGGTACAGTCACATTCAGCTGCAGCCAGCCCTCCCTGCCGGGCAGCGGCAGCTGCGCCACCTCCAGCTCGCCGCCGCGCGCATCTGTCACCACGTGCACGTGGAGGAATTTGGTCGGTGATACGCGCTGCACAGCCAAGGAAATTTGGCAAGGGTGAGTGAATGTTATGAAGTCATCGCGGTGCGAAGACAGATCGTTGATACTTTGAGCGAGAATGTGGTATTCGACTCCAACTGCGTGACATATTATTCACGGGGAGAGGCTTTTACGATGATGTAGAAACTGCATGTTCAAACAAGAAGAGAGAGACGCTACTATTTAATATCTTACTCCCTCCTCTTAAGGTAAGAGCTGAGGAAGTACCGTGATTGTAACCAAATGCAACCATAAAATGGAAAGGTAATTGGAGTTTCCTGAAGAAAAAAATTTCATTAATCATGGAAATGTGATGGTCCAAGACAATTGTTGTTAATTGAATATTACAACGTACAGTAATAATATGAACGTGACGGGTAAATTCTAAAATTTGGATTACTAGTGACATGAAAACGCAGGCAAAATACAGCTAACCCCACAATTTAAACAATTTAAACAATTTATTTACCACAGGTGATACAGAGGTAGAATGTCTCTCAAGTCTAGTACAATGGTCAAAATAGAGTATAGCTATCTTTGGGCCCGAACAAGTTCAGCGACTTTTAGGGCATCCTACCATCACGTTATTCTAACTTGTACAATAATGTTTAACCTAATCCACTTAACCTAGTTTCACAATGGTTGCACCAAGTAACATTCGGATTACTAGTGACATGAAAAAGCAGGCAAAATACTGCTAACCCCACAATGGTTGCACCAAGTAACAACAGTATAGACTAGCATCACTCCTATACACCCAAATCCGTGCTGATCTGCTGAGAGACTTCGCACCTTACGCTCAGGAACGTAGATTAGATTATAAGTTAGTTTAAGCCTCCCCAACCGCTGCAAAAATAGAGCGTATCGAAGAAAGGAAGGAGGAAGGCACCATTTAGTATGGAGATAAGAAAATGAGGAATCTATGCTGAAGGGGCATAGGAACAGTAAGATGAGAAAGAAGTTCATGAAATAAGATAAAGTTGAAGAAGAAAGCCAGAGGTGCTGAAAAATAGGACAGTAGTGAACCGAAAAAGGTGGTCCTTAACATAACAAAAAGATTTTATTTCAACAAAAAGAAAGCCTACCTAACTCTCAGTTCGGGCTCTCGCATTTTTCCCCTGGGAGCGCTAATTCCCATAGATACAATAGTTGTATCCCCCTGAGGGGTCAGGAACGTTAACAAAAATTTATCCTTTCCTTTCATTTACATTTTTGCAAAGGAAAATAAATGCACCTCATGGGTGAACTTAAAAAGAGAAGACACCAATTATACGTAGGTGTTTTAGGAGCTAGTTAATCATAATAAAAAAAATAACAGCGAACGTTTAGAAGCGACTGAGGTTCAACCATACGAACAAATGTTCAATTTTACACACGAAAAAGGGCAGCCGGTACTTAATTTTTATCTCGGGTTTTCAAGAAAGTAATTACTTAGATAGGTCAGACGAATTTTCATCTACTGAATAATCTGTTCTCGCATGATTATAAAACTACGAAGTTTGACACAAACTGCTTCCGGATCAGTGCACATTTAAATTCCGCAAAAATATTAGAGAAATTCAGATCCTACAATTTCGAATTTTGATTGATATCCTCAAAATGAACGTTTCCGTATATATAGGATGCACTGTTTTTCCACTTTTTCCGTCAGCTAAAAAACGAACAGCATCTGTAAATCTCCATAAACAAAATAAAACTCCCAAAATATCTCGCCCCATTTCCGTGTGAAGAATATAAATAGGCCAAGAAGAGGCAAAATCCAGAATGAAATCAATGCATGAAACTTAGGAACTTAAAACAGTTGTACGCAGGCAGTCCTATAACAGATGTCATTTTGGCGATCTAGCATCGGGAGCCAATGAGATCGGTAGGCAGGCGAGATTCTATATACATTATTCAGAAAAACAAGAAAGGGAGGAAGTTCCTCAACAGGACAGCCGAAAAGTTAAAAATAACAATTATTCGTCTAAAACCCGGAGAAAATGCAAATAAACGCATAGGCGTCAAACTCTCAGATGATCAAGAAGTAAAATAGCGTTTGAAAAATTAATATAAACAATAAAGTAATTTAATGAAAAATAATGAACAAATTATTAAACAATAAATCATTTTAACGGAGAAAATGACGGCAACAATAATACCAAGTGAAAACCCATGAAAATGTGGCAGAACACAAATGACGTTAAAAACGGGCCAAACGAGAAACATTAGATAAGATAGGAGTTTGAGCCTCTAACCACAACTAAAGAGCTCCTAAGCAAAAGGAGAAAGACACAAATTTAGGATGGAATTTTGGGAACGGAGAGTCTCCCCACAAGGTGTGTCCCTTTAAACCTCCACGCAGAAACAACGGAATTGAAAAAAGTTTCTGAAACAGGATAAAATTTGAAGAAAAATAATGGGCGTTGAAAAGTACAGAAAATAACCTAAAAGTGTTGTTCGTAACAAAACAAACTGGCTAGTCAACGAATAGAAGACCAATCTAATCTTTAGCTGATGATATCTTTCCTCTTAGCACAGATATTTTTTCCCTTTTTATTCAATGTTTCTAAAAGAAATGAAACTAAAACACAAAGGGCCCCCAAGAATATACTGAAAGTGATCATCTTAAAAAGTGAATGAAGAAAAGTTCCTCAGGAGTCATAAGTAAAATCTTGGACCAAATCGCAAAAAAACTGTAGAACGAGCTAACTCCCGAAGGATGACATACCGGGAGGACACGTAAAGCATCCCTTCTTTCGATGTGTAACATTTATTTGTAAAATTATTGCATAGGAATCTGCACAATGGTTACTGGGTACGAAGAGTTGAGGAAATGGAAAATCGTTTATTGGACAAAAGTCAAAGCTTTTCATTTTATGAAAAGCGCTGTACAAATAGAAAATCTTCACATATTGATAGAGTATTAAAATAAGACTGCTAACAGATATGCTTTGGCATCTACCGCTGTTTGACGCATTCATTTGTTATTTTTCCCCTTCCTCTCCCAGCCCGAGTATTGTTTATTATAAGAACGATCCCTTAAAAATTCCAGTTCACACATTTCTATATGTACAATTTCTTCATATACGATCTATAACCCTCATATCTATGAGCTAGGGTCGACTCCCTTATCAAAAGTCAAGCCCTTGCACTACTAACAAGGCGTTAAAAGCTCAGACTTGCTGCTGGCCGAATGACATTTTTCTCCTTTCGACTGCTACTCATTCCCATGTGTGAACCTATGTGCGTAACTTCCCCAATGGAGCAGAGAAGGAAGTTGAGGAACAACATTACCGGCTCATGGCCTTACTTCCTCTAGGTGCTGATCCATGAAGTCTGGGACGTGCGGTCTGTAGTGCAGGCGCAGCTCCGCCCCGAGAAGTGTGTAGTCCAGCGATACTTCGGAGGTGTCGAAGTAAAGGAGACGGTGGGGGGCGTGGTGAGGTGGAGGTCCAGAGTCCCAGCGATCCGGGGGAGCTGGAATAGTCGTTCCAAAATTTGATATATAAGAAAGGGGGAAATCGATGCGAGGAACCATTGATGTTAAAATAATCACTGGACTGCACCTCACACCCGTTTGATCGCGGGAGTTGTTTAAAAGTGCTGAAAATATGATGTAAAATAATTTAAATATTTTTCCTGAATTTTTTTCAATTGTTTTGCTGGAACATGGTACAAGAATGTTTAAAAATGTTAAAATGATTTCGAAGTGTAAGTGAGCAATCCAAGTGTTTGTAAACATTTATGATAGGTGTATGTAAACTTTTGCAACAACGCAATCAGCAATTTTTACCTCCCAATATTACTGTGATTTTTTTCATTTTTTACCACTAAAGTTTTTTTGTTACGCGTAAACCATATTAGCTGATTATATCATTGTCATTAGGTGATCCCCTAAATTCCCTAGACTAGGTGATCCCCTAAATTAGTCAATTTCATTTTGATCCCCTAAATATGTCAATTTCGTATTAATTTAACCTCAATTAGGTATCATGTCAGTAAACCTCAACTTGATGCTCGTTCAACCTGAATCTATACAAGTGTATAACAGATGTGCTTGTAAACATTTATGACAGCTGTGTGTGAACTTTTGAAACAACGCAATCAGCAATTTTTTACCTCCCAATGTTACTGTGAATTTTTTCTCTTCTTAACCACTTAAGTATTATTACGCGTAAACCATATTAGCTGATTATATCATTGTCGTTGTAATCTTCTTATAATCTGATAATCGCTTCTGCCCCCCACTGCCATCGTACAACCATATTAGCTGATTATATCATTGTCGTTGTAATCTTCATAAAATCTGATTATATCATTGTCGTTGTAATCTTCTTATAATCTGACTATATCATTGTCATTATAATCTATCAGCAATTTTTCACTTACCAATACTACTGTGAATTCTTCCTTATTTACCACTACAGTTATTATTACGCGTAAACCATATTAGCTGATTGTATCATTGTCATCATAATCTTTAAAACTTATTCCCTCTTGTATGTGAACTTATGAAAACGCCCTCAGCAATCTGTTTGCACCAATGTAGTGATATCGAACTCCAATATTATAACAAATAAATAATAGATGTGTGTGTAAACATCTATGACAACTGTGTGTCACATTTTGTAACATCGCAATTAGTAATTTTTCACCAACCAATGTTACTGTGAATTCTTCTCTATTTACCACTACAGTTATTATTACGCGTAAACCATATTAGCTGATTGTATCATTGTCGTCATAATCTTTAGAAATTTATTACCTGTTGTATGTGAACTTGCGAAAACGCCCTTAGCAATCTGTTTGCACCAATGTTGTGATATTGAACTCCATTATCACTCGCTCATGGACTGAGTTTGTGTGTACTCACGAAATCGCGCTAGATTTTTCTTTTTTACTCTATTCTCTCTTACTTAATAAGCTACTTTTTAGACTGAAATATCCCTTTAAGCTTGACTCTGTATTTAGTCTTAAGCTCTATAGTACCTAATTCTTACTTTTACTTATTTTAAATGACTGATCACCCTGTAATATTTGAGGAAATCGATCCAGATTTCAATCATTTGAACAGAATATATCCAAACCTAAACGACTCTCAAGAGTGTAGGTATACTAATATATCAGAATTCAACGAAACTATACGAATAACTGACCGAGATTTCTCACTCCTGTGTTGGAACTGTAGGTCACTCTATCCAAAATTGGAAGAGATACAATGTACTATTACTGAACTTAAATATAACCTAGACGTGATTAGCTTCACCGAAAGCTGGCTAGATGACTCGACTAAAGACATGATTCGATTTGAAAATTATCATAGTTACCATTCGCTCAGAAAAAACCAGCGGGGCGGAGGCATCAGCACATATATATCTAACCACATAGACTCGAGAACCATAGCAAGTGCAACCATGAATCAGGATCATATAGAATCACTCTTCGTAGAACTTTTTAGAGATGGTAAACGCATTGTGCTTGGAACGGTGTATAGGCCTCCTACAGCCTGTCCTATATCCTTCCTGAATGAATTGAATCGTATTATTTCTCAGTTCAACAGGCCCTTATACAATGACATAATAATATGCGGTGACTTCAATTATGATCTACTGAAACATGAAAGCCATGAACCAATCTCTAATTTCCTAACTACCTTTCAGTCTCAATCCTTCCTTCCGATCATTACAAAGCCTACACGAATAACCTCAGAGTGTGCTACGCTGCTTGACAATATCTTTATGACAGACCCTAGTGATTTTCTTGCTGGAATAATTACTTCTGACTTATCAGATCACTTCCCAGTTTTTCTTATTAAGAAAAATGTCTGTATTGCTTGCACCAAGGCACGGGCTGAAACTTACTCATATCGTAAAATAAACGAATCAAATCTTGAAGAAATGCGCACCGTTCTAGAAGAATCAATGCCTACATTGCACATCTCTCAACAAAACAATAATACTACGAGCATTGATGAAGCAGTAGTAAAGTTGACTGAAACTATAATGACCGCATACAATCAGTGTTGCCCAATTGTAACTCGTACAGTTACCCCGAAAAATAAACATAAGCCCTGGATTACCAGAGACATCGTGATAAATATAAAGAAACGTCAAGCGTACCTAGCCCTCCTTTGCGAAGGACGAATATCTAGAGAAACATATAACCGATTTAGAAACTATGTAACAAACCAGATAAGAACATCAAAAAAGAACTACTTTACGCTCAAGTTTACTCAATTCAAAACTGACGTTAAAAAGATTTGGCATCTCCTTAACTCCTGCTGTAAACCGAATAATGCCGATAAAAAGAAAATTGAATATGTTGTTCAAGATAATGTAAAATATCATGAGAAGAAAGAAATTGCTAATCTCTTTAACAACTTCTTCGTAAACGTAGGGAAAACAATAGCTGATGGTATTCCAAGTGAACCTACTGATCACCTGGAATTTATGGATCATATTCGAGAACCCAACTCCTTTTTCTTTACGCCTACAAACTCCTCCGATGTAATTACGTGCATAAACAACATGAAAAATAAATCGAGTGGGTTACAAACGTTTCCGACTAAAGTACTTAAAGTTATTGCTGACATTGTAGCCCCACTGATATCAAATATTATTAACCAGTCTCTCTTACTAGGCACTTTCCCGAACTCCCTCAAAGTTGCTAGAGTAACCCCTATCTTTAAAAGTGGTGAAAAAACCTGTGTAAACAATTATCGACCTATCTCCATTCTACCAATTATTAGCAAAGTATTCGAAAAGATTGTGTATAAAAAAGTGTACTCTTATTTTGAACAAAAATCATTTCTTTACGATAAACAATACGGTTTTCGCTCTAAAAAATCAACAACACAGGCTATATTAAATCATTTACAATTCCTCTATTCTAATATAGATGAAGGAAAGCCTGTCTTCTCTGTATTTCTTGACTTCCGAAAAGCATTTGATTGTGTGGACCATAAAATACTATTATCGAAACTACACTGTTATGGCATTCGAGGGATTGCCCATGATTGGTTCAGATCATACCTAACAAATCGGAAGCAATACGTTGTCATTGACGACGCAAAATCAGACCCACAGACAATTAGCCATGGAGTTCCACAAGGATCTGTTCTCGGGCCTCTCTTGTTTCTGATTTTTATCAATGATATTGTAAAATCTACATCATTCTTCAAAATTCATACTTTTTGCCGATGACAGTACGCTTTCTGCGGTCCTTCCGAACCAAAATCCTGCTATGATTGTGGAGAGTATAAATACTGAACTTCACAAGGTTTCATCGTGGCTCAAAGCTAATAAAATAAGCCTAAATATCGATAAAACAAATTATATTACTTTCTCATACAAGAAAGATGTATCTCTCCCATGCATTAAAATTGGCGAAGGTGAAATCGAAGAAACCAACTCATGTAAGTTTCTGGGCATCATAATAGATAAACATCTGACCTTCAAAGAGCACATCACTCATATTAGTTCTAAATTATCAAAATCCATCGGAATCCTAAATAAAGTTAAAAATTTTCTGCCTGAAACAGCTTTACAAATGCTCTACCGTACGCTCATTTCCCCATACTTGCAATACGGAATAGAAGCATGGCACGGAACTGATAAAAATAAAACCAACAAAATTTTTACTCTGCAGAAAAGGGCTGTCAGAGCGGTAAAGAACCTAGAATATAATGCTCACACAAATGATTCTTTCAAAAATTTACAAATACTTAAACTTTCGGATCTCTACAAAATCTCCATCTGTAATTTCATTTACAAAACATTAAGAAATGATGGCGACAATAGCCTAAGACAATTATTGACTGCGCAAACTGGTCATCACGACCATTTAACCCGAAATAGAAGTAAATTCATGCTTCCTTATTATTCAAAGGCCAGGTCGCAACACAGTATTCTCTTCGTTGGAACCAAAACTTAGAACTCTATACCTGCAGAGATCCGTGAATGTAATTCGTACAAAGTATTCAAAAGACATCTTGAGTCTCACTTCCTATCAGAATACTAGTAGTGTAAGATCACCGTGTCGAAATCTTGCCTCCTACATGTAACTAATGATAATGTCATAATGTAACTTGCCTTGTGTACCATAACCAATCTTCTCTCTGCTCTTGAATCGTTTTATCGAACATACTGTTAAATATAGCCGACTTGTAAAATATCGAGTTAATTATCTCAATGATCAGTCTAATGCGAAACTAGGTTAAGTGAACTAGGTTAAACTTTTGTACACCCTAGAATAGCGTGATGGTAGGATGCCCTAGAAGTCGCTGAACTTATTCGGGCCCACAGGTAGCTATATTCAAACTTGTCCATTGTACTAGACTTAAGAAACATTCTACCTCTGTATCTCCTGTGGTAAATAAATTGTTTAAATTGTTTAAATTGTTTAAGTATTTGAACAACATTACGAGAGATGAAAACTGCATAATTGCTTACCTAAAAATTGCAAATAAAGAGTGTGCAAGTGTTTTGCGTAACAGTGAAAACAACAAATCAAATCAAATTAAACAACCGAGTTGAGCAACCCTATTTGTTTGTTAAAACCTGTTCATCTTTAAAAATGAACAGAAAAATTTTAATGAAAATTTTGAAAATAAGAGAAGTACGAAAAAAAATGTCAAGTTATTGTTCATATAAACTAATAGGAATTTTTCCTTATATAGGAAAAAAATTGAAAGTGTTCCAATTGAAACATTGTAGAGCCGTAATTTTACATTGGCTGCTCTAGATTTTACGAGTATTGGCGCCACAAATGCCGAGTGAAGTAACTTTTATATCTTCCTCATAATAAAATTTTACAGCTGTTACAACTCCCGAAAAATCACTCAATTAGAGCATGATTAAACTCTTTTCAAGAACATCAAAATAAATACTTAACCTAAATAAAAAGCGCACAGCACCAATTTTTTACGGAAATATCTTATTTGCACTAGGACCTATTGGTTACAAATCCTACACGAGGCAGCCGACATAAATAATTTCAGTTTCCTAAATAAACTCATAATAAGGAGTGATGTCAAAAATGTTTTGCGTAACAGACCGCGCAGGACCTCTACTGCGCCGCAGCACAGCGGAGAGAGGATCTGCCACAAAGAACAGCGTGTCTGTGTTTACAAAGGTGACTGGCAGGAGGCAGACGCAGGGCTTCTCTCAAAACGCCCGCAAAGGAAGAGAGGCCACCGAGCGGTCGTCCGATGTAAACAAACCAAGACCCTTAATGTGTGGGAAGGTTCAGACTTTCGAAAAGTGATAAAACCAACCTGAGAGCAGCAGACTCGGTCGATTCGTTTTGGTGAGAGGGCTACGCGATCGAATTGTAAATTGGAATTTGACTTGTTGCAGAAAAGGTGATGCATATAAAAAAATGGTTCCAGTCTACTGTATTTGTTAACTCAGACACTGAAATTTATCCTCGAGTGAAAAATTTGTTTCGAGGAGAACATTGGTTGAATATTTTGAAAAAAAACTGAATATGCTCGGAGAAAAAATACGCTAATGAAGTCAGAAATAAAAAATTCGATAAAGTCTTTTGAAAAAATCAAACCAAATTTTGGAAAACTTTGCACGCAAAGGCAGTTAAAACTTATGATCCTACGCGTATTCCGGCAAAAAAAAAACACGTTTACGTACACAAACGCCCAAACACACACTCGGACCAGCATATCGAAAGTTATAGGAAGTGGGTGCAATGCATAACCTGGTTATACTGGAATCACTATTTAAAGGAGATTTATTGGTGCATGTATTCAAGGATTTTAAAATGAGAAGGTCCTATTAATTATTTGGTTTTACTAAGCGTAGAAAATTAAAAAGGATTTGAAGGGGTAATTGGAACTATTACAGTGATCTCTAAAACGGGATTGGAAGGAACAGGCAAATGGGGGACTTTATCTATAAATAACCGTGAATGTTAACTGTAGCAAATAAATTATTGAGGGGAAATAGTGGTAATAATCACCCCTTCTAAACGTTCTTTTCTAATTACCCCTTCGAAATTTTCAACTTTATCCTACTTCGTAAAGCAAATATTCAACAGGATCTTCACGTTTTAACAACTTTGTATATTCACTAACAAACCTGACTTTAATAATTAAGTAGAACTAAATTATTCATCGCTCTTACTTCATTGCCTCTTCTAGGCTTCTTAGGGTAGGCTTTCTTGCGCTTTTTTACGTTTGAATTCATTCCCCTATGAATTTCTTTATGAGCAACTGTGTTAAATCAAAAGCCCAAGTGAAGAGAATCGATAAAATGCACGAGATTTCATATTCCAGTTCACGAGCAGAGAAAATGATGCTACGGGTAGCGATTCAACCAAAAATGAGCTGAAAACCATGTACCGGAAGCTAGGGCGTTTTTCGCTGTATCATGTTGCTGTCCAGAAATACTACTCTAACTGTTTTTTGGGAACTACAGAAATTCATCAAAAAGCCTTTCCGACTCCGCTCAGTAAAAACTTAAGTTGACCCGGTTTTAACTTTTGAAAGAATGCACCCAACGACTTCAAATTACTCTCAAATGAAAGAATGAAACATTTCACTTTCCATATTGTACACACGACTCTAACTGTTTTTTGGGAACTACAGAAATTCATCAAAATCCTTTCCGACTCCGCTCAGTAAAAACTTAAGTTAACCCGGTTTTAACTTTTGAAAGAATGCACCCAACGACTTCAAATTACTCTCAAATGAAAGAATGAAACATTTCACTTTCCATATTGTACACACGACTCTAACTGTATTGTCCAGAGATACTACTCTCATATTAAGATTTTTGGGAATTATTAAGATTTTGGGAAAATGCTTCACTTTAGGAAAAGTCAAAAACCTGCAGTGAAATATCTTATATACTAGTAGTGAAATATTTTATATCTTATATAATACGATGTGTTGCGAGGCCAGTTATAGGTAAAAGCGCGAAAAACTGCGATAGACGTTGGAATGTATAAGCCGTTAAGCCGGCCGTCGCTTGGGCATGGGAACAGGCCTCGCACGAAGGCGCGATACGAGGGTTGGCCTTAAACAAAAGCCGCAACATCTACACCAATGAACGCTTGCCAAGCGATCACACGAGAAGGTGTGGCACAAGAAAGCGGGCACCTAGCCAATGAAATTTCGAGACGTCAGGACAAGGAAGAATTCCTCCAATCAGCTGTAAAATGCTGTCATTGTAACTGCGAATATTCGTGAACATTCGAGAAGGATCCGAGACGCGCATATATAAGGAGGGTAGATGAAGACTCGAGAGGGATTTTTGAACGCACGAGAGAGCACTGCGCACGACGTCTGAGGGTGCACTACACAGCAGGTCGGCATAGCCGACTTGCCTTCTACCAAGCTGCAATTTGAAAGTTAATAATTCGAAGTGCAAGAAACAAAGTTGGACGTCGGCAACCGGTGAACACCGTCTCCCAAAAGAAACCTGATCGAAGTAAACCGGCCTCGCAGCGGTGATTCAAATACCTTTGCATCGGGGACCGAGCTCACAGGCAACTGCAGCATCAAGATTTGGAGCCACGCAAGCGCCAACATTGCGAGTATCAACAGTCAAGTTCGTTCACCAACGATGCGAAAATCAGCGCACAAAACTACAGTGAATTGGCTCACCAACGCCTCAAGGAATCCTGGGCTGAACGAAACTCTAAAGCGATTCCAGGCATCATGGCAGCAGTGAATACGAGTTGTAATACCGGCATCCCAAGATGGAGCGGTGGAAGGTACCACTGCAGCACGTTAACGAGACATCAGCACAGGACAGCAGCCATTCTAAGCTACGACGTGGAACATCAGCAGTGAGCAATGGCATCGGCAGTGAATATCCATCAGTGAATCATTTATTATCAAAAGGGCGAGTGTTGTATAGTTGTGAGAGCTCTTTTAGGTGGTGATTGAAGTTCAATTTCAGATGTAGATCAGCACACAGAAAAGTGCTTCTCAAAGTATCGCGAAGAATCATCTAATTTATAGGCAATCGATTTCCTGTGTTTGTTGAGTCGAGAATCGACTTCCTGTTGTATGATTCGACACCGTGTCACAAATTCCAGGTTAAATCGTGATGTGTTATTCTCGCAAATATTATGATTTGTGTTACTGTGGAGCCGGCAGTCTGTGTATGCGTAAATCGTTGTCTACGATGGAGTATTGGTAACTTGAATTCTCGGTAAGCATCACATTATATCGTGTCATGTTTAGAGTCTTAAAAACGGTAGAAATGTGTGTGCCTTTCATTAACGCAGTTGTGCCTTTTCAAATCATTTCGTTTCAATGCCTTGTATGACTTGATCCACGTGTTTTTTCCAAAATAAATTCATGTAAATCTTCAATCCTTTTATTCTCCATGTCTGGTATGCAGGTGTACGCAAGCATAAAGGATAATACTATAACATGTGTGGGGGTTGCAATTCCCTCAGCGTATGGGCAAGGGGGGGGTCCTAAACCCACCCCTCGTCTCCGTATCGCAACATTGCCTTAAGTGAGATCGATCACTCATTGAAAGGAAATATAGAGAGTAATCAAAAAATATGAAGAAGGAATAAATAAGAAAAACAAAGAAATTAAAACATGGTAAAGTACGACAAAAAAGGCTTTGAAAAACAATATTATTAGTAAAAAAAGGAGATGTCAAGAAAGGCGAAGTCAAATAATTGAAAAACGATGAGTGGGCAAAAGATTAAATACAAATAACAAAGAAAAATGAGGAGTCAAGTAAAGAAAAAGACGGAAGAGTCACACTGACAAAAAATATAAAAAAGACAGGAAAAAGAAGATTCAAACTACGATAAAAAAAGAAAAAGGAGAAGCCAAAAGCTAGAACGGAAAAGGGGAGTCGAAAGAGGATAAAACAAAAGAAGGGAATTAACAATAAAATGAAAATAAGCAAAAAAAGGAATGAATCTATCAACGATAAACTAAGATTAAAAGATAAAAATGCAAAAATGGTGAAATGAACAAATTCCAACAAAGACTCTTTCCAACTGCAACAAGAGAGCATGAGACTAAGGCAAAAATTCTGTACCCATCATTATATATTGAATTTAGGGCGTAGAACGATTTCACAAACAATGCAGTTTTAACCAAATGGGCAAAACTGAAGGTTAATAAAGGTGAATATTGAGAATAACTAAATGAGATCACTATTTATTGAATATTAATAATTTCTTAATTTCAATTTCAAAGTTAATGTCTCTGTAGCCCATGATATTTGATTACATATCATCTGTTGCCTGCTACATTAAACATGTTGGTAAAACGCGGAAAGCGTAGTCTTTTAATGCACCTGCAACTCTATATTTAAAAAAAATATAAAGAGGTGTATAAGCGTGCAATATTTCCACTTCAATTCAACAATAAGCAAACTGACGGGTTTGAAAGACACTGTTGGAGCATGTCAATATAACGTGTAAACATTTTCGCTTTCATTAACAACTAGAATACGTATACCCAGGTCACGTAGTGATTGAGACTGAGTTTGTGTTGACGTGTCCTCATTTAACAAATTTTATTAAATTTGTCCTCGAAAGTGAAGTAAACTGTTTGGGTTTTCTAAACAGCAGCCGCCTCACAACCGTTACAACAGCAGTAGCAAGCCTTTAAGTGGAAGGCGTAATTCGGGTCCCGCAAAAACATCCGAGACAACGTAGATCGACACGTCCTCAATTTACCCTTGGCTCGACACTTTGTTACAGTATATACTTATTAACGATCTTTAAAAAAGTCTTATTGCTTTTCATAAAAACTCGATGAAATTTTCTACCGTTGAAAAAGCTTTGCTGATAACTTTCTGGATAGATAATTGATAACGTAATTAATATTTTGCTACAATCAACCTTCCTCGCATCGAATAAGACATTCGATCGCCGTTTAAGCGGCAAATATTGCCAACATCGAGCACTTTCATGCTGCTAGAAGCACGGACGTTTTACGTCATGTGAACTTTTATGTTTATGTGAAATGAGCTCACGTTCAGAGAATTAGGTAAAAACATAATTGTATGTCTTAGAATAGCATTGATGATACGATGCCATGGTTACAAATCTTACACGAGGCAGCCGACATAAATAATTTCAGTTTCCTAAATAAACTCATAATAAGTAGTGATGTCACTGAACTTATTCGGGCCCACAAGTAGCTATACTCAAATGTGACCATTCTACTATAAACTTGAACAATCTACTGCTGTATCGCTTGTGGTAAATAATTTTTTCAAAATTGTCTACATTGTACTTTGAAATTTCTCTATCGTATTAGGTGAAACTTTTTCCAAAAACTGAGAAAATTCAACTTAAATACAATTTTTGACCGGCTAATACTTCCCCAGCTCGAACAAAATTCAAGAGAACTTTGATCGAATCTCATGAGAAGCCATTAACATGCTCCCCGCGTATTGGGCCATACGTGTACCAATAGGGAAATTGCTCGTTCACGTGCCAGTATAACTGAATGATAATTTCAGTTGTTTTGCGAATTTTTAAAAAATAACTATCATACGAAGGAAAAGTCACCGTATTATTATATTGTGTTTTTCATGTCTAGGAGGAATAATAATGCATTCGCGTAGTAAAGTCGATTTTTCTATTCCGCGACTTACAACCTAAACCAAACCAACCGTAACAACCGTGGAAACGCAGTGAACGTGCTAACGACTTACAGTTACCTCTGCTGGTGAATGTGACGACAGTGTCAGCCCGCTCGAGTGCTTCTTTGTGCGAAGGATCCAAGTTGGAGTCCCTGGGCACACCGAGCTCATCGAGCGTGTCGTAGATGCTCTTCATGAACGTGGGAGCTGAAGCCGACACTGTACTGCAGAGAGTAACGTCATCAGCAAATTGTTGGAGTTGGTGTTAATCATACGCATAGTTGCTCTCACAATCAAAAACTGATGGTGTATCAATGTAAATAGAACGTTGTAAATGCCAATACAAGCAAAACTTGTTGAGCTCCCCATTTCATTTCGAATATGAAACACATGACGCATTATCCACAAATCGCGATCATTTCACGAAGAACAGATTAGAAAATCGCAACAGAAGCAAGCCAAGTGGCCCATTCTAAGGTTATCCCCAAGTTCCGTAGCAATGCAAATAGCTCTAACCGGAAGTAAATGTATCGTAATTTTTGCTAAATCTGAACTTAATACAGTACAAGCAGAAACAGCGTAAAGTAAACGAGGATAATAGTTTACGCAGCGTTCCAAGCAGTCCATCAAAAATGTAGAGGTGCTACCTCGTGTTCGAGGTATTTAAAAATCACTAGAAAATTCACCATACACGTCGTACGTCCTTCAACGCTGATAATTCATTACTCAAGAGTTGTAAATTAATGAAAACCAGGAGCAATTCCGTTGCGTACCTACATCACAACAATGGTTCTGGGTTCGTTACATCTACATTCAGCAATACAACGACCATTTAATTGGACAAAAATGACGTACTCTGAGTTGAGGTTCTTTGACCACGGGAATTTCCTCGAAGAGATGCTATGGAAACCTAATTGTCGTTTCTTACGATATTTCTTTCCAGTATTATTCAGCATAAATTATGGAATTCGCTCGAGCAAAATTTATAAAATAGAGGAAATTTCAGTCAAATTTGACATTACTTCCCTCAACAGCACGATACAAACAGATCAGATGCTAGTGTAAGCCTCCTTACCCGCAATAAAGACTTTCTAAAGAGGGAGGAAGGCACCATTTTATACGGAGTTGAGGGAACGCGGAACCTATGCACAAGGTTCATAAAACCAGTAAATTAAAGAAGAAGTTCATGAAACTAGATAAAAGTTGAAGAAAGTAGTAGGTGCTGAAAAACAGGACAGTAGTGAACCAAAAAAACGTCCGAAATAAAATAAAAAGCCTATGGTATTTCAACAAAATGAAGGCCTACCTAACTTTTAGGGCGGGACCTCCCTTTTTTTTTCTTAGGAGCACTAATTCCCATAAACACAATGGTTTTATCTTCCCGAGGGGACACGATAAAAAATAATCAGTCAGTTTAATACACAGCGCAGGAAATACGCTAGTATCATACAATATGTACACAATCTCAAAATAATTGTTAACATCAAATACTTAGTAACCCAGTTCATGTCGGCTGATTTAGAATTCAAAATTTCTGCTGCGCGAGATAAAAATAACTTCTAGGGAAAACCGGTGGAAAAAGATGAGCTGGTGCCCCTAATATGAAAGCGAAATAAAGTTTAGAAACGGAAAATGCAAAGCAAAATTACTTCACTCTTCACATCTTGAAGTGTGTAGTCCAGAAAATCTCTATAGCGAATTGAATTCAGGAGGATCATGGCAAATTAGTAGTTTGTGTCACAGATATTAGCATTCACAACAGTATTTGAACAGTACCAGCTGAAAAGTTGATAATCATGACAAGTTTTAAACGACATGTATTTAAAAAAACGAAACTAGTTCGTTATCTTTGGCACGAAGCAAATTTAAAATATTTATGCAAGAACTCCTTTACCTGCTAACAACATTAATACCATGTTTGTTTAACGCTATTACCATTTGACTATACCTGGTATAATAAAGAACTGAAAATGATGCTAGACTTGTAACGCTCGTGAGCCTATTGTGGTTCAATTTGTTAAACCTGTCTGCGCTTTGAAATGGAGGAGTTGTGACTTTAGAAAAGTGACAAGTTAAAGAATTTTTATAGTATATTCACAGTTTGAGCAAATGACGAAATAATCTCAGCGGTGCTCGTTAACGATCTATTTTATGAGACGCTCCTAGACCATTAAAGTTTTACAGTATCAGTGGACACAGTCCGTCACAACGGGCATTCGAAAACAACAAGCGTGAGTGCACAAAAATCGCGAGATAAGAGCGACAGAAATGAAGACTAGCGATGAAGAAGTCGTGAGGTACGCCAGCCTCCCGTGCGAGAGATAGATAAAAAGAAACTGAGGAGTATCTAAGCAAACCAATAAATATTCCTGTAATTAGCACATGGCAAGCATCTCGCCGTTGGTAGGTCGGGAGGTACAACGGAGAAAGGCTAATTTGTCAACATCAAATTAATGTACCGATAGCAGGAAGAGACTCTTCTGATCAGTTTTCATCAGGAATCCAACATGTTCTCAAGAAGCATAAATAATATTCTTCCTCTGAATGGCAATTCCTTACGACGGATTTCGAAGCTACGAGTAGTTGGTTTGCACATTTAATTTTTACAAACTTTTGTCATAGAAATAGTCCTACCTTCTTGCCCTCTTCGAAGTAAAATCATGCCACCTCGGAACGTCGACTGGAAATTGTGGTCAAAAAGACAAAAACTTAGTTCCTGCACAATTTTCTTAGCCTGCATTTTGATGACAACTGTTCCAAAAATAGCGCTGAAAATAATGTATGTCTACTCGAAAGAAAATAGTATATTCATGAACGTTTACTTACGAGTGCTTTGGCCTGAAGTGAGGGGTGTGTTGCGGCAAGCCCATAGTTTCCCGCAAGCTCCTGGAGAATTCCTTAGTTTCTCGGGGACTGAGGGGTTCCTGCGGCACGACAGTCACAGTAACATTGGGTGCCCTTCTGAGGGTACATATTTTTAGATCTTCAACGCTGCTAATATAATGGGGTTTAACCTACACCTCTCCGTGATAGGCTGCAGCTGTGAAATGGTAGGCTGTAAAAAGAAACTCTTGGCCAGCGAATCTTCAATACCTTGGATCCCGTCAAGGCTGCAGGCACGACGAGCAGTGTGCTCCTTCTCTGCGAGAGCTAGCTAGCTACATTAATCAAGTCCCCGATTCAATTAACTTTTGAATTAGAAAGACTCGTTCTGCATTAAAATGGGAAGGTTTCAAATAGTTAATGGTAGCAACGCATTTGATACGTATGTCTTAAGTGGGTAGTACGGAGGCATTTAGGCGTGACGTAAATTTCTCTTTTCACCTAAAAATCAGGAGGACCAAAAGCTCAAGTGAAGTCGCAGCTAAGGCTACTCCATTTCCAGAACGTTCTCGTGAACAGCAAAACTATGTCTAAGGTAGGGCGTGTTGATTTTAATTTTATTTCTTCTGTCAAAAAAAAAAAATTGCTAACATTGAGAAAAGCGTCCGTTTGCAGGGTCAATCTCTTACTTCGTACATGTTTTTTCATTACTGTGTATTACTGTACATGATTAACGATATAGAACCCTTACCATTCGCAGCAATGTTAGAAACTTATCGAAGATGGCAAACGTTCCAAAACATCTCATGTTCACTACATCGTTACATTTTTTCAATTTGTAATGATTCCCAAGCATCTTAAAAACTTACACAGTTTGGCACAGGATCAAATAAAGGCGTACAAGTAATATGATCAATATTATGGTGCGAAAATATCCGTAAAGAAGTATTACTAGGTAGCATTTCCTAATAGAAAAATCTCACGCGTTACGCTGATTCTCTAAAAATTCAATAATTCAGCGTCAGAAGAATGAAGAACGAAATACACCTGGAAACACGGTAAGGCACTATAAAAATAAAATGTAACACACTAAGTTTTTCCGCGACGGCCACGAGATGCCTACAAATTTACGTTCAAACCTTTTCGTTAGGTTCTACTCACCCTGACCGTGTGACCATTTCCATCGTCGATCCAAATAGCAGCCTCTCGAGCAGCTTCACTAAAAGTGAGGCAGCAACCGAGAAGAAGGAGATTAACTGGAAGTCTGTGAGCAAGTTGGCTGAAGCTCATGCTGAGAGTAGAACGAAACTGAACTTGAAGGAATCTTGCCTAAACCTCAAGAGTTGGACAACTTACAACGAAACTTAAAAAAAACCTGTTCGAAACTCACAAAAATTAGAAACAAAACATTAAAGATTTATGAATGATTAAAATTCCAAATAAACGAAGTGACAATCAGAATCATATAAAAATATGGATTAATTTAACCCTTTAACGCCCAAGTAGACTGTACGGTCCTCTTTCAAAAATAACAATAATATATTTTATTTCTTATTCAATTTGTTCACTAATGTGTCCTTTGAACTTCACTGCCGAGTGGCAGTTCCTTCCCCATCTTGATAACAGTGACTACCTAATGCCAGTGTCGGTTTAGTGATAGTGGTTGTATTAACGGTAATTTGAGTATAAAAATGTGGGCGTTAAAGGGTTAAGGCACAAACCCACAGAATTTGTATTATAATCGTGTCCCTAAAATAAATGAGAATACCCGAAACGGCCAGGCTTATTTGGAAATGAACGCTGAGTTCTCCCCATGCTGGCTCTTTACAACTCTTGCAACTATGGCAAGCCTGGCCAGTGTTAAATAGGATTTTTTTACAACGCAGTCAGTCCAGTTAGCCCGTCGACGACGTTTCCTCGGTTGCTGTACAGTTATTCAAGTTGGTTTGTAATTGTCAGAGTTGAAAAAAAACCACTTTATCTCTTGAATACATTTTGCAGAGGGCATTAGCAAGTTTAGCATCTGTTTAGCAAGTTTAGCATCTGCATGCCGTATTTTAACTTCCGTTAAAATACGGCATGCAGATGCTAAATGAGGAGATTGTTTATTCATGGCCGTTTCCAGCACAACTTAAATTTAGATGTGCTGATGATCCAGCACTTTCAATTCCAAATCGAATTCTCAACTTCTAAAATGCAAAAATAAAGAGTTTCAATCAAAAGGGGTAGCATAATTCTTTGCTGAATATGAATGCAAGGTAGACGAATATGACCCTTGAAAACCTTTATAATTTCATCACAACTTTAATACCAATTTTAGTTCAGAATAAGGGTTTTCTTAAAAATTTAAAACTGCAATAATTACGATTCACTAATATTTACTGAAGTCAATACGATTTAGGTCATCGATTAAAAATGCAGTTTTAGCATTGTTCTTTTCTCAATCTTCAGATTGAAAAAGCAAGAAAGGTTATTAGATTTCCAGAAAGGTTTAATCTTTCTAATAAAAAATTCCGAAACCCTCTGCTCGCCAGAAATATTTGCCCTACTAGGACCATAAAATCATTAATTGCTATATCAAATGAGCCTGATCGTGTATAGCTGAATAGGAAGGAGTATCCATAATACCGTCAGTACGATAAATCCTGTTACACAATGTTTGACGATGCTTCAACCTGGATGCACATAGCGCACAATTGTATTTATGGATCAAGGAAGCCAGCACAAAAGTAGGAAGTACATTTTTGACTGAATTTTTGTTCACTGAAATATTTCCCTGGCAAAACTCAAGTCTCTTTTTTCCATTTGCTTTTTAGATTGTGACTGAATGTTCGGAAAAAGTAAGGTGTTAGTGCTGGTAAATGTTCCGTCCAAAGATAGCCTATTTAATTTCTATTAAAACTTGCCAATTTGGAAGTCGGTAAACAACGCCGATATATTATTATCCTCTTATTTCGTGGAAACATAACGCAGCGTCCCATTCTATTTGTAAGTATTTTAGATTATATTCCTCGTACACTCCTTTGTACTTAACTTCAGAAAATATCCTGACTGCCGTAGGTCAATATTGAATTTAACGCGTCAACGATTTTGAATTTTTTTCCCATATTTGTGTAATTGGAGACATTTTAAGAGGTTTTACACGAATGATTTTACTAGCAAAGGTTTACTTTTCGAGATCTTTAACTTCGAAGTTATAAGAACGTAGTACATAAAATTGAACAAACGGACACGTAAATATGCTGCAATACGGGATTGACGTAACGATAGGAGAGGTTAGGCAAAGTTAGGTAAGTTAAATAAACTAACCTAAACTAACCTGAGTAAACCTAAAATAACTAAACTTAGCCATACCGAGGCCAATGCTTCTTTGCCAAGAACCTTCGCGTGATCCGCATCAGCCAAACGTCGGAAGAGCCATATCAAAACTGCCATTAATGATATTCTCACCTGAACGTTATTGATGCTATATCTCGAAAACCAAGCATTAATATTGCGAGCACAATGTCATTCATTCAAAAACGTCTTAAAATATCTCCAATTACCTTAATATAACTCAAAAAATTGAAAACCGTTGACGCGCGAAATTCAATATTGACCCTGTCGTTTCCTAGTTCCACACTAAAAGAAAAATTATTACAATAGAGCGGAGAACCAAAGATTCGTTTTTTTACTGCCGAATTCGAATAATTTGTACAAAAAAAAACTGGACTAGTTATTAGTACGTGATAAAGCGTAATTATATCAGTTGCTTCGTTGTTATTCCGTACAAGGAGAAGCTGCCACACTGGTCTGTAGGAAACCACTTATTTCCCATGCGATAATGGTCCCTTAGCGTCTTGAGTTCCATAAAAAAGAAGTTTATGAAATGAACCCTCGAATAGAGTTCAGAATAAATAATGACAGACTTCCCACGTAAAACTTTCAAAAATTCAATATTCCTTCAACATCATTAGGCAGAAACTTCCAGGTTGCATAGATGCTCAAAAACGACACTTGGGATCGACAACAAAATTTGGTTTCAGAATTTCAAACCAGTTTGACATAATAGCATTCAACAACTTGTGTAAATTTAAGAAAAACTTTGAAAAAAAGTAAAAAAATGATTAAGCTCAAATTTAGCAAAACCCTTCATATATGACTGCAAAATACACGAATCTTAAGTACGCAAGTTTGATAAGATATATGATTACTGTTTTAAATATTCTTTTAATTGTTCAGACAATGATCACACGTTCGTCAACGTTCCAGCTCAACTATGAACAAGAATTTATCGAACGAAGTGTCAATCAATGTCTAAATCACAAGCTAAATACAAACAAATGTGGTAAATCTGAAGGATATGTCAGTTGTCGATTTTCCACTTTTTGGTGCCTGAACCTAATTAATTGAATCAAAATGAACAAGTTTTCTTCTATGCACTTTCCGTCTCAAATGAGTATTTTACGATTTATAGCGGTAAGTTTAGTTTCGTCTGTGATGACGAATGTGCTCGAATAAACAGCTACTCATCGATTTTCGAATTTTTGTTGCTTGAATCATGGTAATAACATCGAAATAAACAACTTTTCTTCTATACACTTTTATCGTCAAATGAGTATTTAACGAGGTATAGCGGTAGGTTTGGTTTCGTCTCTGATGACGATCGCGCTGGAAGCGAGTGCGCATTGTAGTGTTGCTGTCCGACGTGCTCCTTGAATAACTTGCCGCTTCAAACACTGGAGTTGCGGTAAGTCTTTTACCGCTATAACTAATAAAATACTCATTTGAGACGGAAAGTGCATAGAAGAAAACTTGTTTATTTCGATCTAATTAACTATTCTAAGGCATCGAAATTTACAAAATCGATAACTGACATATCCTTCAGATTTACCACACATGTGAATGCATTTAATCACGATGTATATTTAAGGTGAATATGATAGCGATTAACTTAGATGACGACTTGCGGTCTGTGGTTCCGGTTAAGTGGTTCTCAAGCGAGGATAGTCCACCAGGAACAAGAACTCGCCACAGAATTGAATAATTTCGTACTAAATTCGCATTAAAGTATGCTTCAAGTAAAGTATATGAATGAAGAATACTTCAAATGCTTATGTTTCGGTAGCATATGAATGAAAGGGGTCCATGTGAAGCGTGATGTGATCAAAGGAAATGAAAATTGTATTCCAAAGAATCTCTAAAGGAACCCTTTTAAGAACGTTTTACATGAATGACATTCTGCTCGCTGATGCGTTATTTTAGAATTATTCAACTTTGAACTTGGCTTTCGCGTGCCAAGGAAGCGGGCGCGCCAAGCGGAATTTGATTAATGACGGAAGCTAATTAAATTAATAACGGAAGCTAACCCCCTATTACAAACGTAAAGAGGTTGGGTCGTGAGGGGAAGTCACGTTTCTTCTAGTGAAAATTATAAATAAAGGTTGAAAGCAACCCATAAAGGTCACGTCAACAATCGTGTTTACATCTGCTCCATGATGGCGGCGGCCGTCTCGGGTGGCGCCATCTATGAGCTAGCTGACTGTAAAGGTGATGGCACCGGGTGGAGCCATCTATCAGCTGACTGCAAAGGTGACGACGTAATAATGACGACTAAAAAAAAGTCAACAGCACCAAGTACGAGAAATAGTACGTTAACTTTTGTGTTATTGACTGATAACAATATTTCTTATTATTTTATTAACAATTTCTATCATTCTTTCATTTCTACGAAGTTCTGCCGAAAACTTTAACACCTCATGGTCCGAACTTTGCCTTCCCGACCCAACCTGGTCGTAGTCTGTGTTGCACATTTTGCGCGGGAAAGCGATTTCATCTATAACTTTAAAGCTGAATAATTCTAAAATAACGCATCAGCGAGCAGAATGTCATTCTTGTAAGACGTTCTTTAAATAGGTTCCTTTAGAGATTCTTGGGAATATAATTCCCATTTCCTTTGATCACATCACGCTTCAAATTGACCAATAAAAGTAGCGAAAACGGAACCTTCCTCACCACATTTAATAATATTGCTACAAAAGGTGGTTAATGTGAAGGAGATGCAACTAATCGATTTTTGAAACTTTGTTGCCTAAAACATATCAATTACATCGAAATGAACAACTTTTCATCAATGCACTTTTTGGGGCAATTTAGTATATAACGAGTTATAGGGGTAAATTACTGACCGCAACTCTAGTGTTTGAAGCGGCAAGTAATTCAAGCAGCGCGTCGGACGGCAACACTGCAATGCCGTCTTGCGTCCAGCGCGCTCGTAATCAAAGACGAAACTAAACCTACCGCTACACTTTGTTAAATACTCATGTACCGCAAAAAGTGTATAGATGAAAATAAATAAACTACTTTTCTTCGCGCTGCTTGAATTACTTGCCACTTCAAACACTAGAGTTGCGGTCAGTAATTTACCGCTATAACTCGTTAAATACTCAATTGGGCAAATCTGAAGGATATGTCAGTTATCGATTTTGTAAATTTCGATGCCTAAGCATAGTTAATTAGATCGAAATAAACAAGTTTTCTTCTATGTACTTTCCGTCTCAAATGAGTATTTTATTAGTTATAGCGGTAAAAGACTTACCGCAACTCCAGTGTTTGAAGCGGCAAGTAATTCAAGGAGCACGTCGGACAGCAACACTGCAATGCGCACTCGCTTCCAGCGCGATTGTCATCAAACACGAAACCAAACCTACCGCTATACCTCGTTAAATACTCATTCGACGAAAAAAGTGTATAGAAGAAAAGTTGTTTATTTCGATGTTACTACCATGATTCAAGCAACAAAATTTCGAAAATCGATGGGTAAATCTGAAGGAGATGACAGTTGTCGATTTTCCACTTTTTGGTGCCTGAACCTAATTAATTGAATCAAAATAAACAAGTTTTCTTCTATTCTTTTGGTCAATGTGAAGTTTAATGCAATCACGGAAATTGATAATTATATTCCAAACAATCACTAAAGGAACCCATTTAAGAACGTTTTTCACGAACGACATTCTGCTCGCTGATGCGTTATTTTCGAATTATTGAACTTTGAAGTTGGCCGTCGCGCGCCCAAGGAAGCGAGCGTAATTTAATTAAAAACGGAAGCTAACCCCCTATTACAAACGTAAAGAGGTTGGGTCGTGAGGGGTAGCCACAGTTCTTTTAGTGAAAAGTATAAATAAAGCTTCTAAACCACCCATTCGGGTGACGACCGCAATCTTGTTTACATCGGGTCGAACATGGCGACCACCATGGGCGCCGCCATCTTGGACCCGATGTCAACAAGATTGCGGTCGTCACCCTAATGGGTGGGTTAGAAGCTTTATTTATAATTTTCACTAGAAGAACTGTGCCTCCCCCTCACGACCCAACCTCTTTACGTTTGTAATAGCTTCCGTTATTAATTAAATTCCGTTTCACGCGCTCGTTTCCTTTGGCGCCAAGGCCAACTTCAAAGTTCAATTATTCGAAAATAACGCATCAGCGAGCAGAATGTCATTCTTGTAAAACGTTCTTAAATGGGTTCCTATAGTGATTCCTAAGATCGGAATTCTTATTTTCCGTGATTGCATTAAACTTCACATTGACCATTCTTTTTTCGTCTGAAATGAGTATTTTACGATTTATAGCGGTAAGTTTAGTTTCGTCATTGATGACGAATGCGCTCGAATAAACAGCTACTCATCGATTTTCGAATTTTTGTTGCTTGATACATGGTAATAACATCGAAATAAACAACTTTTATTCCATACACTTTTTTCGTCAAATGAGTATTTAACGAGGTATAGCGGTAGGTTTGGTTTCGTCTTTCAAGACAGAGCGCTGGAAGCGAGACGCCATTGCAGTATTGCCATACAACTCGATCAAAGAATTTCTTTCCGCTTCAAAGACTGGAGTTGCGGTAAGTCATTTACCGCTATAACTAATAAAATACTCATTTGAGACGGAAAGTGCATAGAAGAAAACTTGTTTATTTCGATCTAATTAACTATGCTAAGGCATCGAAATTTACAAAATCGACAACTGTCATCTCCTTCAGATTTACCAATCGATGAGTAGCTGTTTATTCGAGCGCATTCGTCTCCAAAGACGAAACGGTAAATCTGAAGGACATGACAGTTGTCGATTTTCCACTTTTTGGTGCCTGAACCTAATGAATTGAATCAAAATAAACAAGTTTTCTTCCATGCACTTTTCGTCTCAAATGAGTATTTTACGATTTATAGCGGTAAGTTTAGTTTCGTCATTGATGACGAATGCGCTCGAATAAAGAGCTACTCATCGATTTTTGAATTTTTGTTGCTTGAAACATGGTAATAACATCGAAATAAACAACTTTTCTTCTATACACTTTTTTCGTCAAATGAGTATTTAACGAGTTATAGCGGTAGGTTTGGTTTCGTCTTTCAAGACAGAGCGCTGGAAGCGAGACACCATTGCAGTATTGCCATACAACTCGATCAAAGAATTTCTTTCCGCTTCAAAGACTGGAGTTGCGGTAAGTCATTTACCGCTATAACTAATAAAATACTCACTTGAGACGAAAAGTGCATAGAAGAAAACTTGTTTATTTTGGTGTCTTTAACCATGTTTAGACATTACAATTTGCAAAATCGACAACTGTCATGTCCTTCAGATTTACCGACGAAACTAAACTTACCGCTATAAATCGTAAAATACTCATTTGAGACGGAAAGTGCATAGGAGAAAACTTGTTTATTTTGATTCAATTAATTAGGTTTAGACACCAAAAAGTGAAAAATCGATAACTGACATATCCTTCAGATTTACCCTCATTTGCCCTAAAAAGTGCATAGAAGAAAAGTTGCGTATTTCGATACAATTACCGTGATACAGGCAACAAAATTTCGAAAATCGATCAGTTGCCTCTCCTTCACATTAACCCAAAAGGTAAATGTAAAGTGTTTGCTAGTAATCGATTTTTAGGTTTTCGGTGCCTAAACATAGTTAATTAATTCAAAATAAGGTAAATGTTGAGGACTTCACCATAATCGATTTTCCACTTTTTGATCAACAAAGATTGTTGATGAGACCAAAATAAACAAGTTTTCTTCAATGCACTTTCCGGCGGAAATGAGTATTTTAAAAGTTATGGCGTTAAATGAGTTACCGGAACTCCATTGTGCATCACCCTATTACAAACGTAAAGAGGTTGGGTCGTGAGGGGTAGCCACAGTTCTTTTAGTTTTATAATTTTCACTAAAAGAACTGTTGCTACCCCTCACGACCCAACCTCTTTACGTTTGTAATAGGGGGTTTGCTCTTCGTCGGCTTGGTTGGCGCGCGGGAACGCCTGTTTACTTTCACGTCGGACCGCGCGGTATATTTTTCCCCGCCTCAAACACTGGAGTTACGGTAACTCATTTAATGCCATAACATTTAAAATACTTATTTCCGCCGGAAAGTGCATTGAAGAAAACTTGTTTATTTTGGTCTCATCAACAATCTTTATTGATCAAAGAGTGGAAAATCGGTTATGGTCAAGTCCTCAACATTTACCCATAATAAACAAGTTTTCTTCTATGCACTTTCCGTCGCAAATGAGTATTTAACGAATTATAGCGGTAGGTTAAGTTTCGTCTTTGATGACGAATGCGCTCGAATAAACAGCTACTCGTTGATATTCGAATTTTTGTTGATTGATTCATGGTAATAACATCGAAATAAACTACTTTTCTTCTATTCACTTTTTTCGTCAAATGAAAATTTTACTAGCAAACGCTTTACATTTACCCTACAAAACTGATTTACAGAAGCAGGAAAAACCCGTTCATTTTTAAATGCTTTTCTATTCATTATCAATACACTTACAAACAGTCACTTATTCAGCTTCCACACAGAGGTGTGCGTGCTGTAACATGTGAAGCTAAAATACGTAGATATTTTACTTTTTTAGAGTACGGCGTCACCCGATGCTGGTATTGGCGCCTTCGTAGATATTCAGCCTTGTAGGACATGTCTCCACCGACGATAGCTCCCTCAAATTTGTACAGGTCTTACTTAATCTTCTTAGTCGCAACTGATGAAGAAGCTCCGAGTCATTTATTCTTGAGAAGTAATTACGTGTCCCCACGGTTACACAAAAAGTCAACAATTCACCATGAATAAGGAGTTATAATATTCTATCTTATATGTCCAAGAAGGCGGTTTGAGTTGCTTTAGATTGCACGTAGTGAATTTGCTGACGAAACCCTAACGTGAATAACAGAAACGGTCCAACTTCTTTAAGGCAAACTACATGGGTGTGTTAAGAAAAACAAAATAGTCATTCTTTTTCTCGATTTATAATGACTTTCTTAGTTTCATTCAACAAATGTTCTTGCTTCAAAGTTAGGGGTAAAAATCCTCGGTGGAAGTTGGTAAAATGTGGGGTGAAGACGGCTTGGCCGCTGATGCATACGTACGTGCCTAGCCTTGGTTTGTACTGAAAACTGAGACGCAATTGGACTTCAAAAATAGGGGGTTGAAGAGGGTTCGGTGAAGGTGAACCTAAAAAAAAGGATGTTATTCAAGACGAATGAGGAAAAATTTATTAAACAAAAGAGCATCTGTCTTCAAACAATTATACATGATCTCTTCCACCAAGTACATTATTATTTCTTAACGCAAATAATTATAACAATTGATACCGCAAAATGACCTATTAGGCGACCAAATGGTTTAAATATTCGCACCCAGCCTGTATTGGTACATATTACCATGATATCTATGGAATATTTACATGACATCAATAGCACATATTAACAAGGCCGTCGAGTCACGATCTTACATAAAAAACAATCTTACATAGGCCTAGAAAAAATCAGAAATTTTAAACGATAGAGAACAAAGATAGAAAGATAGTTTTTTACATCAAGGTTGACATACGAATAAGCAGCGCATATCATTTCAAGTTCCGAAACGACAGAATATCTGACACAAGTTACGGGTCACCGTAGGGCAACTAAAAAGTCGTTGATTATAACACATAGCGAGCCAAGCATACATGTGTGTGTGTGACTGCAATGCCGTCCCAGAGAGTAATAAACAAGAATGAAATTTCTGATCCGGTCTCATTGCACTCTTTTTACTATTATACTTCGGTACACGAGGAGGAGATATTTTCCCAGTGGGTAACCCGTAAACAAAACTTGCAGGAAAGTAACCACATGAATTTCGATACTCCAGCATAATAAAAAGTTAAGAGAGCTAATGAGGTTGCAATGAAAAACTACGATGTTTTTATTACGATTTGAGTTTCAGTTGGAAAGTGCGTGGGACGAACTTAATTTTTCTTGTATTGCGTTATCTGATAAAATCACTACAAAAATTTGTACCAAAAGTATAATTTTTCTATTACACACTTTCTTATAGTCACTGTATTCTTCAGTACAAACTAGAATAGCACCAGCGGTCAGAATTTGATTTTGAAAAAATCTTGGATTCGGTAGGAAAGATGCTTGCCTAGGCTACAGGCGAGTTGAAGTCTCCTCATGCTGATCACGCTCTCGGGGTGTGCTCTTCCACACGCTCTACCACTCTCCACCGCTCAAGTATGCAAATATGATCATTTTCTCCTTATGACGTTCATTTATCATCACCAAAAATCAGTCGAAAGTTCTCGGTAATCAACGGCACGGGTGTGTGAAACTAAAGAAGCATTGGATAAAGAAGAGAGACGTAGGGCACTCCCTTAGTCAGTGCCACTTCTTAAGGACAATATACTACACCTTCGTGAATACTCGTCTCAAGTCTCACCAACACAGATCAATAATAATGTACATCCACTATGCATCAAGATTTCAATTAAAAATGCAACTATCGTTCAAGACAGGCTGACCAATAGCTCAGAATCTCATGTAGTTCCAGAAATATGGGAGCTTTGGCACCGCAGTACCCTCACACTTCCAAGGTCACAGCTATACTGACAGACGGGAGTGCCGTAGAGACCACAGACGCGTGCGGGTAACCCGCTGTTGCGCTCACTAGTGGACAGTATGGAATTTTTTGCTTCCGCACAGCAACATGTGAAATTGGCAGCTGATTGAAAAAGTGGAAACAAGTTAATGCTTCTGATGATATGTGAACGATTTAATATATACTCATTGACACATGTGTGGCACTTTTGTTCATGTCGAGTGAGAGACATACGTAACATTTTTGTTGTCATATGTTGTGTTAACAGATTAGCTGCGCTAGTTTTGACTCTCATCGTTCGATTTTGGGAAATATGGTAATAAGTTATACACGTGCAGTTACCGCTTTACTTTGTCCAGCATCAAATGCCAAGCAGGTTCAGATCACATGCAACTGTTCTATGATTGTTATTTTACTTATTAAATCCAAGAAACATTGACATATTAATAAATAGAAATTTTAATTTTGATGCATTTCGCATCAATATTTTACGATTCAAATAAAGGCTTTCATATATGTTCACTTGGGTATGCTAACATGTTTCGATTTTGTAATTCAGCAGGAGAACTCTGACAAACATCAAAATTTGGCGCTTAAATTTTTTATGTGTACTATCAACATTATCACTTGTCTCTGCTCTCAATAATTGACGTTTCATAAAAAATCGGCACCAAAATGAGCGCTCTGTAACTAACACTTTATGATTCATAACTCATGCCTTGTATGTACGCCAGTAATAGAATTATTTCATTGTGAAACGACAGCTATCACTAGGTAATGATTAAATACATTTAAAATCTTACAATACTTCCTATATTTTTGGCAATTTTTTTAACCGATCTTTTTCTGGCTCTTTTTGATCTTTTTTGAACTTGTGTTATCTAGTCATCACCTTCCAATTCACTTAACTGCAAAGAAGAAAAATCAAGACGTCGACTGTTGTCACTTGCTCCTGAATAGTCAACACTTGAGACGTATACGAGTTTGAGTTTTACAACCCTTGCTATCGAGAAGAGTTTAGGGACAATGAAATAGGTCTTCGGTACAAAATAGAAGATTTATTCAACAAATCCTTAGACATGTTACATAGTTATCACATTTTTGGTTAATAATATAACCACGAAAGTGAAATGAAAGAAAACATCGCTCAATTAATTGCAGGTAGCATATGTTTATTTATGTTCAGCATATTCCAGACGGTCAAGTAGAGTATTTTTACAGTAGTGAATGAAGCATTGAAAAAACTGCTCTGCTTCTCCTGCATTTTCTTAGTTGTCAACCCTAATGCCCGTCTCGCATCATTAATGACCAGAATGAAATATTTTGAATGCAACTCGGAAATAACATTTACAAATAGGAGTACCACGCTTCAAGTTCTCAACTCAATCTATAATTGTTGCCTCCATGCGCTGTACTAATGATGAAGATCGCAACGACGGTGTGACTCGGTGAACGTTCGATTAACAAAAACAATTTGCGAAGTTGAAGCGCTAGTAAAGATTATGTTTTTTTGACGTCAAAATAAACGAGAGACTTTCTGCCCAGTAAAAGTTGAAAAATCTTAACCTAAACTATAGTTCACGGTATAGATATAAGAGTTTAAATTGATATAGGTAGAATTATGTATAAGTATACGATACAAAAATAAGTACACTATTTATATTATATTCGCTACGTTACTTGAACCTAATATTCGCTTTATAGCACTTCGCATATTTTTGAGGCTTTGCAGTATATATTAAAAACTTTTTAAATAGAAAATAACTGGAACACTTTGAAGATATGCACTTTCTAATGGCCTCCAGCATGGTAAAACAAAACTTCCGTTCACTGAACTCAAGAAATCGGCAGAAAATAAGATAACTTTTCACATGAAATTCAAATTATCGTAAAACTGACGGAGCGCACTTTTTTCTGGAAAAATGTATCAGATTGCTACAGCCTCGTCAAATTTCCTATCCCTGACTGCAACACAAACGACCGTTTATATCATTCATTTCCAGCGAGTTATACAGAAACACTGAATAAGTTAAACACCTAAATTAGATAATTCGCCTAACATCGTGGTTTTACAGAGCATGAACGGTCGAAAGTTAATGAGGATGCTCGATGCTTTGCAATGGAGATGAGTAAACTATCAACATGAGATGAAACTGCCATGAAATAGTCACGTGGGAGCTGAAATACGCTATCCCTAGTGATGCCGAGGCCGAGAAATGAAGTTTGCAATCGCAGAAGGTATGATGCACTGGAATATATTACAATATCAGAGTAATAGGCATAGGAGATGAGTTCCTCTGACGACGTGGTGGCGAACGAAGATGATGTGATGACGGCGAGATGACAGAACTGATGAACTTTACATTTACGCTAACAATGTATTTCTTCAGTCAAATGAGACATGATTATATACCGTGAAATGCCAGTATTTGAAAACTATTCCAAATCCCTGTAACAATCCAGGGAATAAATTTATGTATCATTATGGAGGATAAAAGTTAGAATTTATACGTCCAACAGAAGAAATATTCAATGTAAACATGATTCTACGCGCATAGATATTTGTAAAAGGGTTAGTTATCTTGAATGACAACACATACAACCGGTTAATTTACCTCGTTGTAGATTGATTTATGGAGTTATTAATAATTTGTAGACATACGCACTAAATAAAATATGCTTCATACCCTATCAGGTTATTATATATCAAACTATAAAAACGTAATAGAAAGAGAATGTTTTACTTCATTGTCAGTGAACTGGAAGTATTCTTCCATAGTGCTACTCACGTGAGCGATAGAATAATTCCGGTAATAATTACCGAAGCCTACTATGTCGCGACAATTTTAATTCTGAAAACCACAATATCTTCCTCATTCAGAATTATAAGAAATTCCATCCTTAGTCTAAGACATTGGCGATTCTTACGACAGTTTTGGAAGTATACGAAAGAACTTTTCCCCTAAAAGAATTCGATGATAAGCACGTAACGAACATGCGACTCAAACAGGTACGACTAGTAGCACGGCACTATCAACTCCATGATAAACCATTCTAATTCAAGGTAGGATTTAAACAAGTACTAAAATTAAAAATAAATTCAAATTAGCCGTTTTAGAGGCATTAGAAAATCCGTACTTTTAAAAATTATAAACTCAATCTCAGAAAAATATTCAGTTATTATAGTTATACACCTTGAAACTTTTTCTACGTTTTCTCAAATTGTTAAAGAACATCTACAATTATAGGGGAAACTGATACAGTTTACCCAGAGTTGACATTCTGTTCGTATTGATGACTTGTCAGGATTATTTTCGAATACGGTAGTTGATAGAGGCTACAGCGTAAAAGGTGAATTTAAAAAAATAAGTTTTAAATAAGTTTTTAGAGCAGTACTATTGAAATATAGGGACGCAGGGCAACACTTGATATACTTGTGACGCAGTTACAGCATATTATAATTTGTTTAACCACGTTCTGATAACTTCAAAGCATTTCGTTACTCATTGATTGCTTATTTTGCTTGAAACTTCTTAGACGTCACAAAGAATATTTGAAAAGTTCTAGAATTGACAGGTTGCACCTACGCGATCGTCTTCTTAAGCGCATTTAGCTGGCGCGCCAACGGATCAGATTCTTGAACAAACCTCTTCTGAGGAGCTTTGTAAATCTCCTGGTCAGCATTCTGTAAAGGAAAAAAGATCATGTTAACAAAGAGTTCATGAACATGAATAAAAAAATAAACGTACATGACCACGAATACACGAATCAAACAAAATGTATGGGACAAATTGGCTAAAAAGGAATCTATATGTATTACAGCTTGATGCATCATTCTTACATATAAATGCAAAGAATGAAGGAGCATTAGGTTGATCTTATTTTGGTACCATATGAATATTTATTAAATGTCCAATAAAATGTTTTAACTCTTATTTAAAGTATTGAACTGCACTAGAATTGAGAGTGCATTATGAGCCCATCTTACATTGAAATGGTTTATAAGCACATATTACAGTTACATGATTTGTAAGAATATATTAAGTTAAAATGCTCTATGGGAACATAATACATTAAATGCTTCATCAGTCCATTTTTAAATTACAGCTTATAGCCTTTAAGTCTCGTACAAACGAACAATAGTTTTTATTAATGTTCAGGCTATTTTGAATTCTTAAGTTGGCAAATATTTATTCGCTTATTAAAACTACTGGTCCTGTTTTTTTTCCAGCTACAATCTGAGTGCAAATAATATGCGCTTATTTTTTTTTTACAGAATTTGATCAATTTTCAACTTTCCACCACCACCACACGAGTTAAAATTTTCATTATTTGCAATTCCAGATTTTTCTGTTTTGCTTAGAGGTAAACGCAATGTATGATATCTAACGCCCTAATCAGTCCCATTTACAAATTTAGAAAAAATATTTGTATCATCTGATGTGTTAGTATTAAAAATTGATTGTAGGTATTCAAAAATATTATTCTTTAACCTAAAGACAAAGTAAATTTACTGGAATAACAAAAAAGATTCGCTGAAGCATAGTATACGCGCAGGCAGGGCACATCAGGTTGGCACTGCTGGTGTTGCCGGCTCGAGTACATCACACTTTAAACTGCGAGTGGGCGGTGCATGGTGCCAAGTCTCTTCTCTTGGCTTTCCTCTCAATTTCAGAGCTGATTTTTTGGTAAAACAGTTTGCAATACGAGTACTGTAACAACAGAATGCAAGAATAACATGTTTTAGTTCTTCATTAAGTTTTCTAAGGGCTCTAAGAAATGAACATTAAACAGGTTTCTGAGAGCCAGTGTCCAAATGTAGCGTAACGATTTTCTGACTCGAGGGCGTCTTGGCAACACCGCGACTCCCACTAACACCACCAACAGGTTGTTCCCTCGTTGCTCTGGCAACGCCACTTTCATGGCTTCGTATATGCGCTCGTCTCAAATTCTTGAGAATAATATCCGCTCTTTTTGACTCTAAAGCCTACGTTTGGCAATAGCATTCCGTAAAATTCCTTCGTCAGTAAAAATATTCTTACAACCTTAAGGTACACTTCTTAAAAAACTTTAGTACGCTGTGAGATAGCAGCTATCACATCACGAGTGTAACGGACACGGCATGAAATCATTAAAGGGATCTGTCTCACATTAGGTACAAATTACCAATGCTTTGCTAGTAGCAATCGCACTGGTAATCGCGTTGAACAGAAAAAACTGCAATGAAATAACGAACACTTGAACACAAGTGCTACTCTAAATGATTTTCATGAAATGTAAAGTAATTTTTCTACGAACAGAGGGTAAATGAGAGCAAAGGTACTAATTTCGGAAAATAGGAAATAACAAACGTGGCTCACCATTCGTGCCTCTCGCTCTGTGTCAAGGTAATGCTTGAGTGCCTCGTACGCTGACTGAACGTACGGTGCCATGGTCGAGGAGGCTGGTTCCTCACTTGCGGATTTTTCATTTTGCGTCACGACTTTGACCACTTCGACCACTCCACTCGTTCTTGGACTTCCAGCAGGAGTGTTCAAGACAGGAGAAGATTTTGATGCTGCCAATAAGCCTGTGTTTTCCATTATGTTCGGAGAGCCAGAAGTTGGTGTTACCGGAGAGGGAGAAGCGGTAGTTTTGATTGCCTTCTTTTCTATTACTTCCGGTTGATGAACGTCTGAACTTAGGTCTTCATTAGGGTTCTTTTCCTGTAGCGAAGGAAAAAAATTGGGAGTGTTATTAACAGAAAACTGGGTGATCTTTAACTGTTTTGACTCTGAGGCCCCGTTTTAAATAATCAAAGCTTTCATTTAACTTCGACGTTGAAAACGTGAAAAAAGTTAGTGCTTTCACATGTATGACCAAGTTCAATTTTCTTCAATTGACACGTAGAACCAATGATGCATGACCTATTGAGTGTGAGTCAAATTAACTTCTCATTCTTCACTGATGTAATGCCTAAAATTTGTGCCACAAAAGACGCTCCAAAAAGGTGGTCTTAATTTCACTTTCCTGTATTGTTTTTCTTGACAGCAAGAGACAGACAACAGTACGAATTGGTTCGTGGGCCTCTCGAGTTGGATTTTTGCGTTTTCAATAGGTCCTGGCAAATTTATACGGTGTTTTCTTCATAGAGTTTGATCTTTTAGTGTTTTTAATAGGTTCTTCCAAATTCATATGTTTTGTTCCTAGACTGTTCTTGACTGCAGAGGGCTTCCGAAAACGAAGAGGACTATCATTAGAAAGCACCATACAAATACCAAGCATGTCCAGTCTAGAGTAACGCATTCTCTTCACGCGTGAAAATTTGACTTCTCGTATAAATAACGCTTACCTGTTCGAGTTGTTGGATAAAAACTGGACGCCGTACGCTAGTGGCCGGAACCATCACCGGTTCTTCTTTCTGTCCGCGCCTCTGGGTGATGCTCAAGAGCGAATTTGCGGACGGACGAGAAGGTGGGAGCCGAGCGGATGATCGCGTGTTAGCAACTCCGCGATTCAAGGAGTGCGACCGAGACCCTGAGTGAGCGTGTTTGTCCTCGCTCATGAATGGCATAACGAGGGACTTCTTGCGATGCATCTGTAAGATGGAAAGTCACGCTAATAAATAAAACATTCCAGAGAATGAAATCCTGTAGCGTCGTAAGAATGCTTACAGATCATCCCTAAAACTTTCAACGGGAAGTATTCGTCATATAGCAGCGGCAAAATCTAACACAGGAACCGTATTATAGGAAAAAATATTACAGAAATCGTATTATACAATTTTATCATATTAAATTATTAATACATTAATAAATTATTATAGCAAAAATACAAGAAAGCATCTGATATTCCACCTTGTGGGTGAGAGCTCTCAGTTGGTGCTCAGTGTTTTCTTCCATCCGTGCCTCACGTTCCAGAGTCTCCAGATCTTCGAGGGAATATTTGCCTGCGATGTGGTCGAGCATGAGCTGCGCGAGTGCTAGATCTTGTTCCGTAGGCTCATTGTCCAACATTTCTGCAGCGGCAGAAGTTTGTGGCACATAACTCGGACTGCCGATGACAGTTCCAGGAGCGTCGTCGTACCAGGTTCCGTCCGAGTCAGTGTAAGTTTCGTCAGCGGCTCCGAGGTAATCGTAAGATGGATAATCTGGCTGGAAATCTGCTGAGCGAAGGTACTGCACGAACGGTTCTTCTCGGTGCTGAAAAGAGAAATGTTAAATTTTGTGAATTAGTAAAAATTAAAAACGGTCGGACGGTGTTCGTGGTTGACAATTAGAGGATTTATGTCAAGTTCATAAAGCAAATAGAGCAGGCACAATGATAACAGTAAAATATTCTTAATTATGAAGTGTTAACATTTTTAGATTCTATCACCATAATTACGAAAATGTTAGAACATTTTGACTGTCTATTAAACATTCGATCCATCCTTTCGGGTTGCGCTTCTAAAACATTTCCTATTCTCAACGAGAATTGACTCTAAACATTCATGTAAAACGGTCCACTGTCTTCAAAATTTGCCAACAGAGGAAAATTCAGACACTTACCGAAATTCTTCTGGGCCTCCGTGAGATGTAGCCCTGCTGGTACGAGGGCTGGAGCTCGAGGTAGCCGTACTGCGGGGCGGCTCGCTCCTGCACCGCCTGCAGGTAGGTCGTCAGGAAGTCGTTGAGCGATGCTCGGTTCCTGAGGACGCCCTGCGTGCTGTGGTAGGGCATCCCCACGATTTGCGTGAGCAGGAACGCCACTCCGATGCTTGTTCTCAACAGGCCGTACATGTTTGCGATCGTTACTTCAATCTGTTAGGAAGAAGATAAATGCCTTTGAATTTTTGAGGAAAGGGAATAATGCCTGTGAATTCGGCCATGAGTTTTTGAGGAAAGGGAACAATACCTTTGAGTTTTACGCGTGAGGAACCAATACATTTGATTTTTAAGAGAGAGGAAGCAATACATTTGAGTTTTAAGAGAGAGGAAACAATACCTTTGAGTTTTAACGGAAAGAGAACAATGCCTACGAGTTTTACGAGATAGAGAACTATACCTTTAAATTTCTCAACAAGAACAACGCTTTAAGCTTTCTTGGTAAGAGAACTATGCTTTTGAATTTCTCAGAAAGAAGAGCAGTGCTTCTGAAATGGTTCGATTTCGATTCTTTTTAAATCTTTAATGAATAAGGTATGATATATTAGACAATTCATTTCATGCTTTCATTTTCATGTAAAATCTTTGAGTTGATAACAGTTTTGTAGAATTATATTTTGTTCTAGTGCGTAGGTGGATTTTGGAAAGCTCATTTAAAGTTGTTTATCGTTAATGGCTGTGACACAATATTCAGTAGATTGTATTAAATCAATAACTTATATTCCCTGTGCCCCTGTGGCAAAATTTGAGTGATTTCAAAACCGGTGCAGCAAGGTTTTGCTAATACGGGTATTAGGTCAGATGTTATTTACGCCCAAGATTACTAGATTTTTAAAAAAAATATTGATAGAAAATATCATGGGTGCAGAAACAGTGAAAAGTGAGAATTCTTTTAAGAATCGACGAGCCTTATGATTGTCTTTAGTACGTACTGTTTCTTTTTCTACTTATTGTAAGCAGTTTTTTTAAGAAAACGCACTGAATATATGTAATTAAAAAAATAGCAGCAATATTTTTCAGAAATTTATTTGTAATTTTCTAATGGCAATGACTTAAGCTAAATTTCGTAATACTTAAAACACAAATGAAATGACATTCAGAAAAACCTCAGCGAACATAGCAACATCAGGAATTTTTTTTCGGTGCAAGTTTCTCCAATCTCATCAAAGGTTATTTTCCGTCCCGGAAGGCCGAGTTCATTGCTGCAATGATGAGTAGTCGGTAGAAACCAGGATTTTGACCTGCAGGCTGCCATGATTGCCCCGTTGCTTGGCAACGCTCAGACCGAGCCTAGAACTTATGTGTGAGGACTGAAGCTCAGCCGCAAAATACCGGAAGTTGTGAACATTTCTTTCATAGAAATAAAACCGAGGCAAACAAGCAAGGCAGTTGAAATTAAGTTGCTTTCATCATAAATTTTGTTGCTGAATGATACAGTCTGTGAGATGAATGGAAACAATGTCGGTCAGAATGAATCTAGGAGATAAAAGGGAGAGTTTTATCAAAATGAAGAGGTGGGCGGAGAACGATCCTTATTGCTGTACCTTCAATGTGATACTAGGCGCAAAGCGAAAAGCGACAGTTGGTATTTTGACACAGTATTGCTGCAACAAAATTATTTTAATTATAATAAAAACGGACACTTTTTGGGGAGAAGTAATTCAATTTCTTAACGTTTACAAATTTCCCCTGGTAAGTACTTACATTTCTATAGACTTAACCTTCAGGATCGTTTTCGTAGGAGTTGAAAATTAATTTACCTCATTCCCATGTAGATTGTTCCTACCGTTTTCAATGCTGCTTTGACCATGCATTCTAACGAATACAAGTCAATCAACATACTGACAGCGTGAGAATTTTTTTTGTCATTTTAAACATATCATCAATAAAAATTGGTACTCAGAAACTCAAGTCGAAGTGGATCTACTTCCAACTAAAAATAGTCCACGTTACGAACTACTCTTGACGACGTCAGTGTAGCTCGTCGATTAAATCAATGAAAGCTGGAAATATTCATGAAGTGGGCGATCCAGGCGTGTCACGGGCGACTGCAGTTGTCAAGGCAGAGACAAAGTTCGATACAGCTGACGCAAAGGTGACGTAAACCTGACGTCAGTAGCGAGAATGTACCGCAGTAGAAGAACCCTCACTCTAGTCTCAACACGAAAAAAGAAGCAATTCTCGTTCCAATAACAGGAAAAAGATAAAGGCACACAGAGGGACGTATTCTAAAAATGGAACCGTGTTAACAAAACTGGGCCACTCACTAGTTGGTGAAAAGACTCGATGGATTGGAAAATTTATGGTCAATAATAATCTTTTGAGTGCGGAAAGTTGTCTTGCTTCCTATACAGAAAAAGGAAACGAGTCCAGCTGATGGCGTGTTCACCAGAAGTATTGGATAGACATAACCGATGTTTAAAAGTGGGATTACAAAGTTCTATCAGACTTATTCTTAGGCAAAGCTGAGTTCGAAAATTCGGTCAATTATTTTGCATCACGAAGAAATTAAACTTCCTCGTTAGACCATTGCTTGAGTTAAGATACAGAGATGCTGGCCAACTGTCGGTAAATTTAGAGTGGAAAAATTATTAAATTAAAACCATATGAACAGCTATCAATGTACCAGTTAGTTTTCTATTTTACTTTTGGTTACATGCGTGAAAAAATGAAGAATTCGGTACAATGATCTTGACAGAAGTAGCTTTTACAGTGTCAGTTAAATTTATTCTGAGCAACACTAGGACGAATTTCTTTTGCATTTTACGTACAGCTCTGAATATCTTTCCTCATAAGTGCAAACGCAACAAATGAGCTAACTTAAAACTAAACTGTGTACATAAATGAAATTAAATTTTTAGTTATGCGTATTGTTCTATCCTACGATTCAATTTCATGCTTATACTTTTCGCCTATTGCTCATTTCACTGCCATGCCATTTTAAGTTACTTATATAAAATTTCCCATATAAAGTTACCCATATAAAGTTATCTACATAGCGGCACTGCGCAAACAATTTTAGTTTCATGAAACTGAACTTGATAAGATTTTTTCCTACGTTATTAGGATAATATCAGTGAGGAAAATGAAACAACTTTGCCTTGGCAGAAACGGGCTGTAAAAAAATGCTGGGATGATAAAATTTTTCCAAGTTCTGGCTTAGTTCCAGAAAAGAAGATTACAAGAATGGCCTCGCTTGATAAGCTTTGGGCTGCGCGAGCTATTCAAAAGGACACAATGCGTTTATTGCTTCACGTGTTTGTGAGCCAAGAAGGGGTTTGGTATAAAATTGGAGCCTTGAATTGGAATATTGCCAAATTTTCTGAGAAGCTGCCGCTGTTGCTCCGTCGGTGTCGCCATCGAGCTTACCATGCTTCTGCATTTGTATGCTTTGCAAAATAATATTAAATCCAGCTGAAGCAAGAAAAGTGAAAATTCTTCAAAAAAAATGGCAAGAAGCTGGCGAAAATTTTGTTAACACGCTTAATAACTTCAAGAATTTGTATTGATTAATACGAAATAATATGCGTAGAAATTTTCTAAACAAGTTCGACTACGCCTAAATGTGTCTTTGCTTGAGGATAATGTTCACTGAAGCAACGCAGGATCAATCCACAAGGCAAGAAGCACAGTGCTATTGAGAACTATCGTGTTCTCACATGCCAGGAAATACGAATATATCCCTTGTTTAGCGAGGAAAAATAACGATTTCAGAAGAGTCTTGAATCATTATTTTCTCATGTTGAATTTTACCTATAGGCAGCTTCAACACGAGCATTACGAAGTGTAACTGCTCAGTAACCTGTATTACTGAAGATTTTGAGGGATTTCTTTGGTGAGTTGTTGACAAATACTGTCTGTAAATCGTTGTATTTTCCTGATGTTTAGAAGTTCTAATCAAAGATAATTCATGAATAGCCTAGTTGTAAAAATTTTGGGGAGATTCAAAACTAATATCTAGATGTTACTTTTTACCTCAATATTCGAGCACTTAACTAAACAATAGATCTTTTCAAGAGTGCTCCGAAAATAACCCACTATAAAGAGAAGGCCTTCACTTCAAGCCATTACCTTGTGACTCAGGCCGGAATAATGACGTGAAATAGCCGGCTGGGCAGGCCTCATACTTCGGAACTGCTAAAATTGACCTCAGGTCGTTGGAACTTAGTGGTGTAGAAGCTCATAGAGGCATGTCAGCGTTGGCAGCTCAGAATAGACGACGTTATGGGCGAAGTTCCTAATACAGAGCCAGTAATTTTGCTTGAAAATAGCTCCTGGATCAAAAAGGAACCGCACGCCATTTGCAAGACTGGACTTTACTATGCTTATGGAGCTGTGAATAGAGAACCCGGAGGCCAAGTCATCAAGGTAAAAGCTAAAAATAGTCGCCGAATGGGGCAAGAACTCGAGACAATTGAACGGCCGAGCTTTAGTGGGTGCTTGGCATTGCCAATGAGGTAGATATTCATGAAAGTGACCATGAAACTGGATTTTGTAGGACTTAACAGCCTCGCACAGTGTCTGATGCATAGAGTTTGTATGTATTCTAGTACAGAGAGTTGGTAGCCATTCTATCACCCAGTGTTAGCATATATTCTTTGACACAGATTTGGTATACTCACACATTCGAGTACGGATGAGTTTAGGAAGTCTGTGAAATCAGACTCTGGGTACCAGGCTAAGAAGTAGGTTCTGTTACAGATTAGTCCATAGCCTGGCGTACAGAGTTGTGTAAGACGAGTCTAGTTTTCAGTCTCGTATACGTAGGCAGAGTAGTCTGGTATACAGAGATTGGTACAGAAAATCTAGTGCACAGAACCTAGTCTCGAGAGTCTGGGACCAATTCTATGACATTCAATTTTATTGGGTAGTTGGAGTCAGGTCTTGTACATTGGATGCAAAAGGCAATGCCACGAAACTACATCCTTGAAAATGTGAACTGTTCTGCAATTTGGTAATGTTGGAAAAGTTCCCATTTTCATGTAAACTTTACTAATCAATCAATGTGTCACTAATGTAATGATTTATGGGGAAAAGAATTTCATAGGGGCGAATGAATTATCTTAGTAGTGCGATAATTGTTGAAGCAAAACGATGGTACCACGTAAAGAGTATGTGTTTTGTTTCGAAACATATATTTAACTTAATTTTAGGAAGACTGACGCCTATTTTAGTTATTTCAATTGCATGGAAGCAATCTCGAACAATTTCTGTACAGCTTGTAGAAATCATTCTTCTGACAGCCGGTCGAGAAACGAAAAATGAGTGTGAATGTATAAGCTTCAATGAATTATTTTTCAAGAAAGAAAGACCAAGGTAAGGGAGCGTAAGAGTCCAGGGCCTCCCCATGTCATTTTTAATGCCTGTGTTAGAATTGAATACTTAACCTACACAATTTGCGCTGTCACATAACAAAACAATTATATTAAATCATGATACATTAAAGTACAATTACATAAAAGTATAACTACTTAGAAGTACAATTACATAAATTCACAACTACATAGAAGTATAGTACAACGTCGCACAAATAATGATGGTAGGGTCTCCAAATGCCGCCCACGGTAGAGAAGGTGAACTATGACGTCAGAGTGAAGCGATTGTCTATTTGAAATGCATGGAATACGTGAAGAGGCACAATCTCACCGGTAATGCAAATACCATGCGCTAAATTTAAACAGCCGCCGAGTTTCTATGATTCCAAAATGTTATCAAATCCTAATCAACTCACGTTATTCAATTCAAGGAATATTGAAGCGTACTGAGTGTTGCTTACAAAAGACCAAGTGTATTTCAGAACTCTTTTAATCTGAAATGAAAATGAAACCTGAAATATTGCAATATGCTTTTAAATTATCACAAAATTTGAAATATGAGTTCAGCTAGGGAAAAGTACATTCATAGTGAATAAATAGAATAGAATGCGAGTAGAAAAGAATATGACAGCAGAAACGGCCTGGCCTGAGTGACCTTTTTTTGGTCGGATCTTACGTCCCACGCCGTCAGAAGGCAATCACGCACAGACATCAGAGTAGAAGTATAGAAGAAAAGAAGAGTTAACCAAAATTCCATTTCATTCCTTTCATATTTAGTTCGGGACTGTAAGGGCGCATTGCGATTGATTATTGGAAAATAGATATGAGCATATGGATCAAGTGAGAAAGAAAATGGAACTTATTTATACGGAATTCAAGATATTCCAGGAGGAAAATTTTAGCAGCATTTTTGTTTTGAAAATGCACCTTAGAAACATGCGTTAGTTGATGTTGTTATATTGAACTCTATGTGAACAGTGCTGTATGCCATTTATAGGAACAACACATCCGCTGGAAAGAAAATTAGTTGGGAGCTAATCTCAATACTGAGATTTCAAAGCAAATTAATAACTATTATTTTACTTCTACAACGAATTGAATTTCCCAGTTTCAATGCATTAGAAACTCTTTAGCACACAATATCAGTTAGAAAAAAGAAACCATGATTGATTTTCGCTATTTGATGAATCGTCACTTCGCAATTGATGCAATTTGATTTGAGACATCCCACACACAATGTACACTTCGTGCTGGAGTGAAGCATGGCGGAAGACAGGCTAGTCAAAAGAATTATGAATTAAAAATTCCGTAACACGATTAGCGTCACGCACTTTTGGGTTTGAAAGTTGATTATCATTTGATAATAACGTCAAATTTCAGCTCACACGGTCAACCTTGGCTGAAATCGAAGCTAATTAATGAAAACAGCATTTATAAAAGTCTCACTGAAAAAATGAATGAAATTTTAAAATAGTTGTTGAACATTATAATGCTGTAAAAGAACGGAACGCTGTCACAGGGATTGTAGATGGTAAAAACTACTTCTATGTTGAAGGAAGCATGGATCAAAGAAATGGAAGTATTTGTCATTTGGACGAATTGTTTGGAAAAATGCAACAAGTTTTGGCTCCCCCAAAATTGATGCAAGAAATCTTTCATCCTAAAAGTAATCGTAAAAGTACACAGCGCGAGTAGATGATACTCTTCAAATACACACAAAATCGTTAAGTATTACTTATTACGCATAGTTTCCGTTTATATTTAAAAAGTCAACGAACAATGTGCAGTGAAATCTTACCGTTAGCGCTGAATCACGGTTGAGAATCCTTTGTAGGGCTCACAGTATGTATCACTGATTAAAAAGTTCGTTCACTCAGTCACAAGTTTGATATCAAACGATAACTGGGAAAGTAGCACTAGTTGCCAGGGTTTTCAGTAGACGCAGCAGCCACGGGATGTTGTCGCTGAGACAGCCGTAGTGGAGGCGAAGCAGCGCGGTATTGGAGACACAGTGAGCTCTCCAGCCCTTATATAGCTGAGCAAGCGGACAGAAGCTTGGGTTCCACACTCCTACGCGACTTATATAAATTTCTATCTTCTTTCTATTTATCGTGAACCTAAAGAGGATGAAAGAGAGGCTCCCATTGGCTGGCGAGTTTCCTATTGATTACTACCACAAGAACCAGCCAACGAGAGCGCATCGACTCTGACGTGAGAGCTGTGCGCCAATCAGAGAGCCGAGTTGGCTACAAAAGGAAGGTGAGAGGCCGGGGGAGCGCAAGCCTGGCTTCGTTCAGTAATATGGTCCTCTTATAGAACAGTGACGTCACGACCCAGCGAGGGTCAAACTGGGGCACAACTGCTGAGGGGATCTCCCGGCCAGGATTTACGGACGGCTGGACTGATTCAGCTTCTCTGGAGCAGGATGCTCCCAGGCCTTATGGCTACACTTCGCAAAATTTCAACATCACCACAAAAACGAGCTGAAACCAATGGGGTAGTGTTCCGAGAGTCTTAAATCTAAGACAGAGGGGCCCAAAATCTTCTGAGAAGTGCTTTCAAAATTCTAACAGAGAGGGAGACTGACCGTGACCTTCAGGAATTCTTAACCCTGAGCAGAGGATGCGTCACGATCGCATTGATGTTGTGTCTACGATCTCAAAATCTGTCTTGGATGACCTCTACAAATGGCACTTGGAGTTGTATGTAATAATTGAAATCTGATGTAAATAATGTGTACAGATATTACGGCTAGGAAGCTATGGATTTCTAAATTTAAAGAACATAATCTAAAAATTTAAAATTTAAACAATTAGAAAAAGTTCGATCTTTTTTATATGTAAGAAATCAACACTTGAATTTGTTAACTTAACAACGCACGAAAACTACGACAATGGAATGCTGTGTAGTCTAAATCACTATTACTTCCATTCAGAAAGATCTGCGTGAGAAAATAATTAGAAAAATAGGAAATTTTATAAACGTTATACTAGTAATTGTTTTTATGAAAAATTGTAAACTGAAAACAAGCCCTCGGTTTTCGCCAGATTGGAGCGCTTGAATGACTCTCGGATGCATCCTGCGCCTCATGCCACGACGGTCTGTTACTTGCTGGGTGCTGGACACACCCTCTTGAATGACGATTACATTGAGTAATACAAAGATGCAAATTATGTTTTGGCGTGCCGGAAGCAATTGACACTGCAAACGCTGAATACCGAAAATAGAGATTTTGGAAATAAAAAACTCTACGAAAAAAAATACCAGTATTTAACTTACTTTTCCTGACAGGTCAGAGGTTGATTGAAAAAATCTACGGAAAATGAAACCAGTATTTAACTTACTTTTCATGACAATGCTTTTCAAGTTAAAATTTTAATTTTGAAACGTTAAGATATTTTATGGATGGTAAATATTTAAACTTCAATATAAAATTCAGATTTTTTTAAAATTTACGATAAATTCTCTCTTTTATCAGGAAGTAGAAGCGAAAGAACATACCATCAATGTAAACTTTCAAACTAAACTACTAAGACACACTTTGAAGGAATATATCCTCAAATGTTATTAAAATTAGCTGTAAATCATTCAAGCTATGAATTTTCATGAAAAATTCCTATAAATGTTGTAAATTATGAATAAAACTTGACAGAAGCCTTGTACAAACATTACATAACTATAACACTGTGATAGTTGATGGATTTTGGAAGGTATATTTTGATAGTTTAAATGGATAGTTTGTGATAATTTAAATTATGACACAAGGCTGCAAAGTTAAATTATCTTAGCTGCCAAATCTTATTTAGGCAAAAAAAAAGCGTGTACACGTCTTCGTGAAAGGGAATAGCAGAATATGAAGAAGGAAACAAAACTAAAAGCATTCACGAAATAAAAAGAGATGCAGGACACACATAGGTGAGAAGAAGTAGAGGAAAATATAAAAATACGACTTATAAATTAGGCCCACAACATTTTCCTGGAGTGAGTGGGGTTAATTTCGCGGCAAGCAGTTCGTAATTTCGAGGTTACCAGCACATCAAATGATCAAATGTGGGTAGCAGCATCACAACAGTGAACCTTTCCCTGAAAGTAGGATAGTCTTCGTCACTGGTTGTGTAGTCAGAGCAATAAAATTTCTGAAGCTCTATCCAAGGTTACAGTTTTACGAAATTATTGAAGAGTCGTAAGATAGTCGAATCATACTTGGTAATAAACAATATGAACAATAACGCGGATAACACTCACCTTTGACGAAAGGGTACATGGGTACATACTTGACTGTAAAGCACTGCAACAATGCCCTGCTGAAATTCCAATTCAATAGCTATACTTACTAGTAATGTATTACTTATTTAACTGATATTTCATCAGTGCACGTGATACCAGGAGAAATAAGCACGGCTTAGTTATTTAAGGTTATTAAATTTACTTGGATAAACTTAGCAAGTTCATCCAAAGACAATAATAATAAGTGCCAGGTACTTAAAAAAAAAAAATTTGAATTTGAGTAAAATTTAAAAAGATCTTAAAAAAGTTTATTTGCTAATAGCGTTAGAGTTTGCAGTTTCAAAATCAGAATATTAAATTGTTTGTTTCAGAACATAGCTTAAAATTTTTTTTCTGAAATGCTCATTTTATTAGTAAAAGGATCCTACTAGCAAATGATTTTTGAATGGCTTTTCAACTGTTCTGTATATTAAGTTTGAGTTTACTGCCTTAAGCTCGTTAAAAAATATTGCAGATCTTAACATGAAATGAATAGTAGAAGGCACAGGCAAGTTTTACGTCCTGTTTTGATACTAGCTGCTAAGTAGGTTTGTAGGACAAATGATTTCAGCCCAAAACACGTGTATGCATCTTATAAACGTCAGTTTAAGCGAGCTTCCTGAATGATATGCTATCTAGAATTGAATGCCATTTCTAAGTGAATTCCATTTCTAAGTGAATTCCATTTCTAAGTGAATTCCATTTCTAAGTGAATTCCATTTCTAAGTGAATTCCATTTCTAAGTGAATTCCATTTCTAAGTGAATTCCATTTCTAAGTGAATTCCATTTCTAAGTGAATTCCATTTCTAAGTGAATTCCATTTCTAAGTGAATTCCATTTCTAAGTGAATTTCATTTCTAAGTGAATTCCATTTCTAAGTGAATTCCATTTCTAATTCAATTCCATTTCTAAGTGAATTCCATTTCTAAGTGAATTCCATTTCTAATTCAATTCTATTTCTAAGTGGATTCCATTTCTAAGTGAATTCCATTTCTAATTCAATTCCATTTCTAATTCAATTCCATTTCTAATTCAATTCCATTTCTAATTCAATTCCATTTCTAATTCAATTCCATTTCTAATTCAATTCCATTTCTAATTCAATTCCATTTCTAATTGAATTCCATTCCTAATTGAATTCCATTCCTAATTCAATTCCATTCCTAATTCAATTCCATTTCTAATTGAATTCCATTCCTAATTGAATTCCATTTCTAAGTGAATTCCATTTCTAACTGAAAAACAATTTATAATTGAAATCCTATTATATGTCTATTATAATTGAAATGCTATTATATGTCTATTATAATTGAAATGCTATTATATGTCTATTATAATTGAAATGCCATTATATGTCTGTTATAATTGAAATCCTATTATATGTCTATTATAATTGAAATGCTATTATATGTCTATTATAATTGAAATCACATCGACAGTAGGTCACATATTGTCACGTTTCGGCTGTGAGAGGGTAGCCGTAGAGTAGAGTTATGAATTAATACATGTACATTCTTTTAGTGTTAATTCAGCACCGAAATTTGCTTCTGAGTTAACAAATAAATCACCTTCGATGTTTATTTCATTGGGGCTAATATTTTTACAGCAGCGACAGGAGTAACTAAAGTGATACCTGATTACAAACATCCACCCTTGGAGTACGAGAAAGTTGTAAGCGAATTGTAAATTTATATCAGACAATCACTGCGTGGAGGGTGCGTGAATCGTTTGTCATGGTCTCTAGCGAGCCAAAATTTTGAAAAAAATATAGCATTGACGAGAAAGCTTTATGAATGAAAATTTAAACAAAACAAAGTTCCTGTTTTAGAACAGCCAGCTTGTGTAACATGACACGTACTGATAAAAAATAGCTAAGATTATTATTAGTTGCACCGCTCCAATCAAACATTGATTTCACGCACACCATTTCAACTTCACTTTAAGATATAATGCAAAATGCATTTCAAATTCAATTCAGAAAGATGTTTCAGTTTCTCACCAAATGCCTGTGACGAAATTTCGTTGGGTCCACAGCACATCGCTTCATAGCTGCGACGATCGACCCCGTATCGCCGCACGCAAGCCGGCCGCCACCTGTACGCTTCTAGTCAAGCTGTTGTGCGTCGCTTTTTTTGGGCTATTACGATGTGCAAGTTGTAGGAATTTTTCTAGTTGTCAATGAGTAGAATATCAGTTGAACAGCACTGTACGAATGCCAGGCGTCTCGATACAGCGAGAAGCTCAGGGTGCTGTTTGCGATACATCTGTTCGTTCCCCCTCTGAAATTGAGCATTTTTACCCAGTTCTTAAAATTCAATGCTCGTATGGTGCTTTCATATGCTATCAAGTGCATCAAACAAATACAAATTTTGCTTTCAGATGGGTAGATAAAATTTCAAAAACACACAATTGTACGTGAGAAAAAACACAGTATTATTTGTGCAGTATTGAAAAATCACTAGTTGAGCAGTGTTTCAAATTGTTCTCAAGGTTTTAAATCGTATAACGATAAAGAACGTGAATCTTTTTTACGAATAAAGCATAACATGATACTGACTCTGTAGCATATTCCAGTTCATAAAACAACGTAGAATGAAATGTTTTGTTTTTGACGGTCATACATTAATATTATATGTTGAAATCAAACGTTAGTCCCATACGTTAGAATCATACGTTAGTATTATACGTTAATATACGTTAATATCATACGTTAGAACCATACGTTTGAATCGTACCTTAGAATCATGCGCTAGATTCACACATTAAGCTCGTATTTTAGATTCACACGTTAGAATCATACGTTAATGTCATACTTTAATATCATACGGTAATATCATACATTAGAATCATACGTTAATATCATACATTAACTGCATGAGGTTAAAAACAAAGAACTTGACTTAAGGAAGAGTCATTGGTTACTGGCTCGAGTTTTTTTGATTTCCACATGACAGCAAATAGCTCTGACATTGTATGAGAAAGCCACGCTGTCCTCAGATGTACGGTTTGATCTGTCAGAGAAGTCTGAATAGCTGGGCTAGAGAGAGATAGACAATTGAAATTCCCAAAAGCTCAAACGAAATTATGCTGTGACGTTAAAATGAACTTAAAAGTTGGTTGAAAGAAACCATTAAAATTTGTATGAATTTGTACTAAGGTAACACACACGCTTAGATAAATGTCATTGCATCTCTGAATGAGAGTTATGTAGAGATGAAAAGTTGGTATAATAGCTGACATGTAAATAGAAGAATTTTCTCCAAAAGAACACAGAATCATTAATAGCAGAATATGGTTGTGAATCATGGATGCTTTCTGGATATTTTAACTATGTATTTCAACACCGAAAGTTTATTTCGATTTATTTCACCAATCAAAATTGTAGTTAATCTGAGGAATTGCTCCAATAAATGGAATGAAGAAGTCTTGTAAGATATCAAGCTACGTCAAGATACTGAATTCTAATTTACCATTTCTCGTCCTGCACTTCCGGAGAGTAATGAGAATTTATTTTTATGGGTCGAGAAGCCAAGCATTTCCTTCATTAATTTAAAGTTTTGATGTCAGGTTTTGATAACCTGGTTTTGATTCTAACTCTTACCTCATCATATTATGATGAGGATAGAATTCAATTGATAGAAGTTCATTCTCTGCTTAGAACAAATTATTTGATAGCTATAGGGAAATATATTCCCCCAGATTTTAGTTTCTGCTGTGATTCCTTATAAGCTCAAACATTTTATTAAATGGTCGTGAAAATAAGAGTACCTCAACTAGGGAGTTAGCAGTACAAGAAGTCAATTTCAATTGTACTCGTAGAGTATGTGTGAAAGATTTCAAACATGTCTTATATTAGCGGGATAATTTGCGTTCTTGAATGCTTGTTGTTCTTCAGTATTCCTCCAGTTTTCAAAGAGAAATACTTGAAATGAACCTCCAGTTCGGTGACAAATTTTCCGAGAACTCTTAGAAGTTTTATCTTATCTCCCAAAGTTTGAAGCAAGTGGTGCTGCGAGCTGTAACAAATTTATGAATTTCAGGAAAATCCCAAAAAATGAAGTTCAAACCAATTCGTACAAACCAAAGTTCAATATCATCTTTAAATTTTCGTAATTGAATTAGTAGGTTACCAAAATTTTTGAAGGGAATAATCATCATAAGTTAATACTTGAAATAGTCTCAATTTTGTCTCCCGGTTTTGAAATCTCGAACACAGAGGTTGTTATTGAGACTTTCTTTCCTGGAGAGGTTATCATACTGCACTGTTCCCGGAAACGGTCTCGTGGACCTCGTGGACAATATAAAAGAACAAGCTCCTCTGAAAGCGGTGTGCACCAGGAAAGAAAATTTTACCCGAGTAAAGTTCCTTTGAAATACTTCAGATGTTATCAATAGAAGAAGACTTGAGGAGCTCACGATTTTCATTGTGTTTAGAGGACAAAAGTGTTGTTGAAAGTAAAGAGCTTTATTGAGAGGACAAAGCGTCCAAACGAAGTGGGAGATCATCAAAAGGATTTGATTGAATCTGACTCGTGAACTATATCAAAAGAGTACAAGAGTAAAGGACAAAAAGAAATACAATGCTAAAGAAATTGAACGTCTAGAAGTTGTTTCAATAGACTGACATTTCCTGAAAATTCTGTCCCTCCTATTTTCCTAATCAAAAATTATCAGAAAACTTATTTACAAATGCTCATTTCAGCGACGCTCTGGAAAATCTCAATTGCCTTATTTCTATTTCAAAGGATGGTTGCCGTGACGTCAATCTGCTGGGGGAGGAGGGGGTCATCTAATAAAGACGGATAATGATTTACGTTTTTATGATGGAGAATAAAAATACCCTCAGGAAGTGAAAACTTCATTTCCAATGTGCAAAAACCAAAAAAAAATGGAATAAAAATTGGGGGAAGCAGAGATTAATTACGCATCAATCACACGGAAGAAATGCGTAAATAAAGTCAACAAGAGGAAGTGTCATGTGAGCAGTTCTATGTAGTGTCAGCGACAGGGAACTTGGTGGAAAGTTCTGTAAGGTTAATGGAATTTATGGGAGGTTGAAGAAAGTTCTTCAAATTTGATGGAAGTCCTCGAAAGTCAATGGAAGTTCTGGAAGGTCATTGGAATCTGTAGGAGGTTAAAGAAAGTTCTTCAAAGTTGATGGAAGTTCTAAAAAGTCAATGGCAGGTTTGAAAGGTTAATGGAAATTCTAGAATGTCAAAGGCATTTCATGAATGTCAATGATGATTTAAGCAGATTAATGGCAGTTCTAAAAGGTTAAGGAAAGTTCAAAAGATTTATGGAAGTTTTGAAAAATTATTAAAAACTCTATAAGGTTATTAAAATTTTCGAATTGCAATGAAATTTTTGAAAAAAACAATGAAAATTTTAAGGAATAAAGTAATTTTCTGGAATATTATTGAATATTCTGAATGGTTAGTAAAAGTTCTAAAATATCAATCGTGAGCTCTACTAATACGAAGAAGAATTTTACGATTTTGATTTACACTCTGAAAAAAATACGTAAAACCATACCGAAACTATGAGCAGCTAAGAACACACTTAACGCTACGAAAGTTATCATAAAATGAAACGTCGTTTAAAATCATACACACTGGTGCGAACAAACAATTTTCCAACATATTTGTTACCTGCAGAAAAGGAAAACGAAGTATGCGCAACTTTAATGGAAGGAAAAAGGTTTCGAACATGACCCACGACTTATGAATGTTATGAAATGAAGAGAATGAACGGTCCGTTTGGTTGGGCAACAATTTAAATATAACCAAATCTAGATTTTAAGAAATATGGTAACAGAGGTGAGGCTTAAAAATCTCAAACATTTTATCTTAATTAAGTGTAAGTAAATATTAGCTTTAAAATGAGAGAGCGTATTTCATTGAGATGAGTTTCGAACATATTTCAGGTATCAAGATGTTAATAGGTTGCACATAGCTGATTTAGGTGTATTTTGCTATCAGCCTCTTGATATAAGTGACATTATTGGTATCATAACACTTTTACAACAGTTATTATAGCACACATTCAACTAAATGAATTGCTATCATACCATCTAGTCAACCACAACATTTTGAAGCACACCGCTTATTCAACCCCAACTAGTATCGTACCACTTATTCAGATTAGATTATAAGTTAGTTTAAGCTTCCCTAACCGCTACAAAAAAGAGCTTATCGAAGAGAGGAAGGAGGAAGGCACCATTTAGTATGTATATTAGGAAATGCGGAATCTATGCAGAAGGGGCATAGAAACAGTAACTTAGGAAAGAAGTTCATGAAACAAGATAAAAGTTGAAGAAGAAAGTAGTAGGTGCTGAAAAACAGGACAGCTGTGAACCGAAAAAGGTGGTCCTTAATCTAGCGAAAAAATATTTTATTTCAACAAAAGAAGGCCTACCCAACTCTCAGCTCCGGCCCTCTCACATTTTCTCCCTGGGATACCACTTTTTCAGCTTCAACAATGGTTATTATACCACTTATTCAACTACATGAATTGCTATCATACCACTTATTCAACTAACACAATTGCTATCATACCACTTATCCAATAACAAAAATTATTATAAAAAATATTTAATTACCACAATTGGTATCATACCACTTATTCAACTAACACAATTGGTATACCACTTACTCAACTACCACAATTGGTATCATACCACTTATTCAGGGACCAAAATTGCTATCATACCGTTTATTCAGCCACAATAATTGTCATCATACCACTTATTCATCTACCACAATTGCAATCGTGCCACTCATGTAATAAAGAGATCATTAAACATTATCGTACCACTGAAGCAATTACGAGTGCATTAAATGACATCATGCTCTGATTCATGTACATTATTTAGTATCATACCACTGATTCATTCATATTGTGTGGTATCATGCCATTCAATCATGCATATTGTTCGGTAAGACACCACAGATTCATGTATATTATTTGGTAACATGATTCATGTCTACTATTAAGGATGATGGCGCTGATTTACGCAAATAGTTTGGAATCATACCACTGATTGATTCATATTGTTTGTCATCATACCACTGATTCATGCATATTAACTGGTAAGACGCCTCAGATTCAAGCACATAATTAGGTATCATGCCACTGATTCATGTATACCATTTCGTATCATATCCCTGAAGTATTCCACTGCTATCATGCGACTGAAAACAAACAAGAGTACCCAAGTAAAAGACGATTTCTGCGGTGAATGTCATTCGTAGAAAGTTGGAACTTCACGGCATTCCAGGAAGATTGGGGCCGCAAACACTGGACTAAATGGCGTTAGAAATAGAGCGTAGTCCATTAGGCTAACGCGACTGCGCAGCGGTCGCCTGAATAATAAAGCAATCGCAAATGATGATGGACGATCGTATTGGATGAAAATGTAAATACTTGAACCATTCACATGAAATGAGGCGTTCCTGAATTACGCTGATGCGTGATCGGTAATGATGAATGTGTCTTGAAGCATTGCGACTTAGTATGTGACTTGTTCAACGTGTGCTTGGAAATAAAAGTGACACTAACGTACAATACAATGGAAATGACACGCGCGTACTATACAGTGGAAATGACACGTGCGTACAATGCAGTGGAAATGACACATGCGTACAATGCAGTGGAAATGACACTTGCGTACAATACAGTGGAAGTGACACTTGCGTACAATACGATGGAAGTGACGCTTGCGTACAATACAGTGGAAGTGACACTTGCGTACAATACAGTGGAAGTGACACTTGCGTACAATACAGTGGAAGTGACGCTTGCGTACAATACAATGGAAGTGACCCTTGCGTACAATACAATGGAAATGACACTTGCGTACAATACAATGGAAGTGACACTTGCGTACAATACAATGGAAGTGACACTTGCGTACAATACAGTGGAAGTGACACTTGCGTACAATACAATGGAAATGACACTTGCGTACAATACAATGGAAGTGACACTTGCGTACAATACAATGGAAGCGATACTTGCGTACAATACAGTGGAAGTGACACTTGCGTACAATACAGTGGAAGTGATAATTGCGTACAATACAATGGAAGTGACCCTTGCGTACCCTTGGAAATGCGCTCGAGGTGACAGCACCCCAGAATCTCTTGCACGCGTAAGTTCTGGCTTACAACGTGCGGTACATTGCCTTCACTGCTCAAGAGCGTCCTGCAACAGTCTACGAGGTTCACGACAGTTTTAGTTTAAGATGTGAGGCAAAGTGGTCTTCAGTAATTAAAGACAGTTTCAATATATGGTCTAATTATGATTCAAATACGTGATGACATTGTCTTCAGTAATTAATTGCAAAACTTCAAATAAAAAAAAGCACCTGAATTAATGTCATTTGCACATCAATTGCTCGATGCAGACCGAGTTTCTGATTACCGGATTTGGCATCATACTTAATCCCTCGTAATTCTTCACCTTTTTCATAAATGTTTAGCGTCGAGAAACCCCCTTACCCCCTGGTTTCCGAGACAAAAGGTTACCAGCATTATTGTATATTTTTTAAAATTGTACCTGATTTTGCAATCATTATATAAATAGGTGCATGCGTCAGCTTTCTGAGCTCGTAAATTTGTATCGCTGGCTCATGAAAGCGAAGTCAATTTTCCATGCAAAATGCAGTTAAAAAACATGTAAATTAATGAGCGGGTTTTACTAGACTTTCGACTGTATTTTACGGGGTTCAGTCTGATAGCGAGCGTTTTTGTAATCAAATTAACTGAAAAGCAGTACCTCTTCAGTAACTTTGTATTTTGATGTTTTCCTAATGTTCCAGTAAAATAAATTAGATAAATCTGAGCCTCCCTAACCGCAACAAAGGCGTTCCAAAGAGAGGAAGGCACAATTTAATATTGACTTCATGGAACGTGGAATCTATGCACAAAGTGCATAGAAACAGGATGTTTGGAAAGAAGTACATATATTAAACAAGATAAAAGTTAAAGAAGAAAGCAGCAAGTACTGAAAAACAGGACAGCAGTGAACTGAAATAAGATGGTTCGTAAAAAAAAAACTATTCTATTTCAACAGAAGGAAGACCTATCTAACCTTTAGCTCGGGACCTCGCTTATTCCTCGTTGAAGCGCTAATTCCCATAGATTCTATAGTTGTATCCCCATGAAGGGGAATGTTCCAGTAAGAAGAACTCCAATGATAATATGTTTATCTCTAATTCCGCACGCCAAAATTACTCTCACGCTCAAGATATTCTGTGTGCAATAATACTCTTGTTGCTAGACGTAGCACTTCCGGTAGAATCACAGCAATAAAATAATTTGACTCGAAATTAAAGCACTTTATTATAGAAATACCAGGGTAAAAAAAGATAAGCCTTTGAATAGGATTGCAAAAATTGGGACATGGAAAACAATCAAACTCTACAAAACGGTGCGCTTGAAAAAATGAAAGAAATGGTGACCAGTTTTTCATCAATTCGGCTAAGAGCTAAGAAAGTTTCTTATTACATCATCGAACTTCCTAGGGAGGTAAGGAACGACAATAGAAGTCGGGGAAGTTGACCAACGAAGGCATCAAACATCCTAGTGCAATTGCGAGCCATGACAGCAAGTGTTCCCGATTGCACGTAACTCTTCTGTTGACTATTTTCTCGCTGTTGGATTGCAGTTGCAAGGCTTCTTAGACTTTGAGCTTTACGAATCTGCATTCATGACGAGAGAGACAGAAAAGGTGAAGGGGAAAGGGCGGCTATATTCAAAACACTCAAAGTAGACTTTGCTGATTCCACACAGCTGTGTGATATCGCAGACGTTTTATCTAAGTACATTGACGGGAGTGGACACTACTGTACTTCAAGAAATGTAAATTGCACACTGATTTTGTCTATTTTTCCACTAACTTTTGGCTTTTTAACAAGTAAGCTTAGAGCTCAACATATTCTTCCCAAAATAATTCCCAAGGAAAAAAGCTACTCAGCTCTGGAAACGGTTCTTCCAATCCTGAGAACGTTACTGGAACTCGGGTGGAAGAAGAGTCTACGACTGGCAAATTACAGCTCTTCGGATGTTTTCGAGTGTCCCAAACGGGATGATTTGTCATCGAAATGATTCCTCATTTTCGATAAAAGGAAAGCGTCACGAGCGTTCGATTTGTTCATTCTTGCAGGTTTTGGCTTAGGAGACGCTGAGGCGTGGCATTCCATGCTCTCGTGCTTGGCTTCTGGGTCGTTCCAAAAGTGGGGTCAACAATAATAATAATGAACATGTTCTGTAAAAAAATTATTTCCAATCGATTTCATGAATTATGTCGAAAAATGAAGTCTATGTAAAAAATTCATAGCAATATTATGAATTTATCATTGTTCTGAGATATATTTGAAATTTCCTTAATGTGCGTCATTTAATGCTGATGTAGATGCTTGTTCATTTTTAATTCAGAAAATATGGCGTTATTTAGAGAGGTTTGGGACACGAGACAGTATTATCCGAAGTTACAAATACGTTCTAAAATATCATTGTATGACTCAAGTTTTAACCTTCACTTCACATTTAATGAACGAGTGCAATAAAAATAAAAAAGCCTCGGTTAGGTTTGATGAAAATAAAATGTTAAATGTTTGCTTCCAATTATGTGCTATAAAGTTTGCAGGTAACAAAGAAAACTACGGGTCAAAATAGTCTATATAAAATGGGGTTTCCCGAATTAATCTGATTAACCGAAATTGTGCTATTTAACCCCAGTATACTGGTCTGGTAGACAAATCCTTCTAAAATGTTGCTTCCCAGAAATGAAAACATCGAAATATTTGACACTTGACTTGTTGCTGGAGAAAAAGGTTAGAACTCGATTATGAACGATGTGTAAGAAGCCCCACTGAAGTGTGGTAAATTTTAGTCATAAATAAGTTTAGTCACATGGTTCAAACTCAGACTGAAGGATTTTTTCAGTGAGCAGAACATTCGCAGCTGATGTTTTCACCGTGAACCTTGGCGCTTAAATCTCATTTTCGCAAATCTTCAGCACCACACAGAAATTTTGGGGTTCAGAGTGTGTGGTGCTTGGAACTTGATAGGAATGGGAAATTTTCAGATAAATGTAACAGTGAAGCATCAAGAACATGAAATTGGCTGCAACCGGAGACACATTCTGTGAACAATTTTGTGGCCTTCGAATATGTCTGGCGAGCGACCTTGGACCCTGTCAAAAATAGCTACAGTACAAATCTGATTTCTATGGCTATCGATACAGACACGGCATTGCAGCGAGTGTTCGCGCGGACTCTAACAAGGAGAGAAAGCAAGGGCTGACTCATAATGTATTGATGGTTTGCTGAATGACGGCTTGCGTAGTGCAGGGTCGTAAAAAGTCTTAAAGTCACTCAGATCAGCAAGTCATCAATACGAGACCGAAACTGTTGTGGGAGTTTCAAGGTTATCGGAGACAAAGCATTCCCCTGTGCACCAAATAGGTTAAATTTCGAAGTCCAGGAATATCGTGAAAGGTTAATGAAGCGCTCTTTATTTACAACCGTAAATGATTTATTTAATTTCATCCTGTTTCTATAAGCTACCATTTGTGTGCGAACGAGTACTTCTGATTCAGATTCTTTTGTTTTAATTATTAGTTTATTTGTGACCGGCGCCAGAGAGCTTTAAAGTACGCCCATGATTGACAAAATGCTGTTTTCGTCTGGAATACTTGCTATCCAGTTTCAAAAATGATATTCGAGCTGCAAAAGATGAACTGACACAAGTATGATTAAATAGGAAAAAATATCACGCATTAAAGATGAATCCTGTCAATCTAAGTTTTTATCAAAAGAAGAAAACCTCACGTATGCTATTATCGAAAAAATATACCAATAAAACAAAGAAAACCCTACTTGTTCACGACAGCTAGAAAAAAATGCTAATACTCGGCAACACTCAAACGAAGAGTACGAATATTCCGGAGCAGAAAGACGCAAATAAACTCTCTTGACACAGTCGCTGGCATTTGCTTTCATTAACATGGAGTGTCAGAGAATGGTGCCGCAATCGCAAGGACGTGCTGGCTCCTAATGCAGCCTGGCCGGAATTCTGTGCTGTGACAATAGCGCTGTCTGTTAATGTGCAGAGAGACGAGGTCTGTGTGACCCAGTCTCGTGTGATTGCAGGCAGATTTTCGCACCCAAAACGGCATTGTTGCAGAAGTAGAGGACAGTCGGGCAGTTGGGTGTGAAAATGAAATTAGCGGTGGCACAGTAGCAAAGTGCACTGGGCTGGTCACGACCCAAACACTCCTTCTCTCATATACTGGCTTACAAATGGCATCGTTTGGGAAGAAATTATTGCATTGTAAGGGATTATTTGTCCGCTGTAATCAGCGATAACTCTGCTGATTCTTTTTTTGAAAAAAAAAAACAAAAATTCTTGGCGATGCAAATGGGAATTCTTCTATATTGCTTGAGCAAAATTGCCGAATTTATTCTGAGGCCCCAAGAATGGACATCGAGAAAGGAAGGCACCACCTCACCAAACTGTGTGCCGACTGGCTTTGAGATACAGTAACTCTTGCCGCCGCGGAAGTTGTGACCTTTCGTCCTAAAGTTCCCTCAACCAGCATCAACTGGAAGACTCGCGATGCGTTTCGCCAGCAGCGGTCTGAAAGTTCTTCCTCAGAGTCGCTCTCGCAAGAGTGACTTTCAAAGATCTCCAAAAACTCTATTAGCAACACGAAGGATTTTACGGCACTCGTTTGTTTGCAAATATGGCTTTCGGTCTCTTTAGAAGCACCAATATCATATTAACCAATAGCGTGACAGCGCTTGGTGGAATTTGATTTCAATTGCAGTCACTCATTGATTTTGATGTAAGAGCAACATATCTACATATCTCAATTACTTGAGAATAGGCTACCAATATATATATATAGGTATTCTCGTATATAGGGATTTAAATTCACACTTTGTTCCCGATCTATTTGAATGAACAAGAATGATGTCAGACGAATCAAATCATACAAACCTTATATTCACGTGGTCATTGAGACTGATTGATTATTATTTAGTTTCAGCCTCACTAACCACCACAAGTATTTTCAAAGAGAGGAAGGATGATGGCACCATTTTGTATGGAGCTAAGGGAATGTAGAATCTATGCACTGGATTCTCGCACATGATCTTCTGCGTATAGAAACAGTAAGAGGAGATGGAAGGTTAGATAACAAGATAAAAGTTGAAGAAGAAAGTCCACTGTGTTGAAAAACAGGACAACAGCAAACCTACAAAAGAGGGCTCTTAACAAAACAAAAAAAACTAATTTTAACAAAAAAAGGCCTACGTAACTTTCAGATCGAGACCTCACATTTTCCTATAGGAGCGCTAATACCCATAGATACGATATTAGTACCCTAGATGGGTACAAATTGGAGCGACCGAGAGTCATTCTTAGAGACACGAACAATCAAAATCTCTAGCGAAACGCACCTCTACAGTCTCCACGGGATCGTAAGCACAAATGGTCAATCTTATGATATTGAAAAAAAGTAAGCTAAAACTCAAGACTTCTGCCCATACTTCACAGCTGAAAATTCGACTGACGAAATAGTGTAATTTGTTGGATGTTGTTGCGGTAAATGGATGGACGGATTGTTGGGCCAATTGACGCCTGCTGCATCACTAGCTCTGCTGAGTGTGATTAAGACCATGGTCGCGCTAATTTTCGTTTGATCTGCTCTATTGTTTGACACAGATTGCAGTTCGCCATTGTATACTTTGGCTGGAGTTTTTCTTTCACCCTTCACTACTATGAACATCTTTGTTGCAGCTAGGGAGGCTGAACTAACTTAAAATCTCATATAATTTTTCTCGTGGTATCTCATGTCACGGAAAAACTAGATTGTAGACTAAAAAAATCGTAAAATGTACATGGGGACACGAAACTGTCGTTGAACAGCGGTCTTTGAAAATCTTATGATGCGGCTACAGAAAGTGGGAAGGTTAGCGCAAAAAATAAACCGAATTGAAGTACAGATTCAGCTCAATTTGGAGGACTTTCGGGGGACAATTTACAAAACTTTCACGCAGTTTGCAGTGCTCTTCTCGTAATTTACAGTGTATAGCACATGCCTTTGTGCAATTAACTACTTTTGTGCAATTTGCAGCACTTTTGTGCAATTAACGGCGCATTTGTGCAATTAAATACTCTTGTGCAATTTGAAGCACTTTTGTGCAATTTGAAGCACTTTAGTGCAATTAACGGCGCATTTGTGCAATTAAATACTCTTGTGCAATTTGCAGCACTTTTGTGCAATTTGAAGCACTTTAGTGCAATTAACGGCGCATTTGTGCAATTAAATACTCTTGTGCAATTTGCAGCACTTTAGTGCAATTAACGGCGCATTTGTGCAATTAAATACTCTTGTGCAATTTGCAGCACTTTAGTGCAATTAACGGCGCATTTGTGCAATTAAATACTCTTGTGCAATTTGCAGCACTTTAGTGCAATTAACGGCGCATTTGTGCAATTAAATACTCTTGTGCAATTTGAAGCACTTTTGTGCAATTTGCGGCTTTTTCGTGCAATTTGCGGCACTCTTTTGCAATTTGCAGCACTCTTTTGCAATTTGCGGCACTCTTTTGCAATTCGCAACACTCTTTTGCAATTTGCGGCACTCTTTTACAATTCGCAGCACTCTTTTGCAATTCGCAGCACTATTTTCCAATTTGCGGCACTCTTTTCCAATTTGCGGCACTCTTTTCCAATTTGCGGCACTCTTTTGCAATTTGCGGCATTCTTTTGTAATTTGCGGCACTCTTTTGCAATTTGCGGCACTCTTTTGAAATTCGCAGCACTCTTTTGCAACTCGCAACACTCTTTTGCAATTTGCGGCACTCTTTTGCAATTTGCGGCACTCTTTTCCAATTTGCGGCACTCTTTTGCAATTTGCGGCATTCTTTTGTAATTTGCGGCACTCTTTTGCAATTTGCGGCACTCTTTTGAAATTCGCAGCACTCTTTTGCAACTCGCAACACTCTTTTGCAATTTGCGGCACTCTTTTGCAATTTGCGGCATTCTTTTGTAATTTGCGGCACTCTTTTGAAATTCGCAACACTCTTTTGCAATTCGCAACACTCTTTTGCAATTTGCGGCACTCTTTTGCAATTTGCGGCACTCATTTGCAATTCGCAACACTCTTTTGCAATTTGCGGCACTCTTTTGCAATTTGCGGCATTCTTTTGTAATTTGCGGCACTCTTTTGAAATTCGCAACACTCTTTTGCAATTCGCAACACTCTTTTGCAATTTGCGGCATTCTTTTGTAATTTGCGGCACTCTTTTGAAATTCGCAACACTCTTTTGCAATTCGCAACACTCTTTTGTAATTTGCAACACTCTTTTGCAATTTGCGGCACTCTTTTGCAATTTGCGGCACTCATTTGCAATTCGCAGCACTCTTTTGCAATTTGCGGCACTTTTGATGCAGTTCGCAACACTTGTTGCAAATTACAGATTTACAGTACTTTTGACGCAATGTACAAGATTTGGGCATGATTTGATGATAAACGTAAATTTCTTGCAGAATCGCGCAATCAAACTATCGCTTGGCTTTCAAGTACTCAGACACACACCGGGGTCTGTTGATGTCCTATTATCATTTTTACTACCATTAATATTATCAATATCATTACGCGAAGGTAAAGAGGTGCCACGTCAGGCCGCCCGACACAGGGGCAGGACCCACGCAGCGTGGGGGCAACTCTGCGGTGCGTGCAGCGCTGCGACGCGGACGGCCAAGCGAGCGTTCTCCTTTAGTGCTCTGCGCCGCCACCCACACTGCCGCGCCTCCGCCTCGCTGCTGCGGTGGTGGTGTGGTGTGATGGTATGGTGAGGTGGTAGTGCTACTCGTGCTGCTTATAGTGCTGGTGTTGCTGCTAGTGCTGCTGGCATTGCTGGTAATGCTGCTAGTGCTGCTGGTATTGCTGGTAATGCTGCTGGGATTGCTGGTAATGCTGCTAGTGCTGCTGGCGTTGCTGGTAATGCTGCTAGTGCTGCTGGAGTTGCTGGGTATGCTGTTGGTGCTGCTAATGGTAATGCTGATGATGCTGCTAGTGGTAGTGCTGTAGGTCATGATGCTAGTACTGCTTGCAATGCTCGTAATGCTGCTGGTGCTGCGGGTAGTAGTGCTGTTGACAGTGCTACTCGAGAGATATCTCTCAGACATCAAATAGACACCTACATCCAAAAATATTTCGTATTTCGCAGCCCCGGGTTTGAATTTTACGAATTAACAGAATGCTCACTAGAAGAGCTGCAGCTGAAGCTGGGTGGTAGCACTCAGCGGCTGCAGATTATCATTTCAATACAACTTATTGCTTCATTACTGCTGGTGAAGCATGGGACTCGTAGAAGACATCACCGTTAGGAGGTGTCTACATCTGGCCTTGAGATGTGGACAAACCACAGGTACAAAGTGTGTAGGTCCTTACTGTGTATTTTGGTTAAGTTTCTCCATGCAATGTCTCGTGACCGTGCAAAAAGAGGCTGGGAGTCAAACTAAGAGGCTGGTTTGACTAGGTTCGCAGACGGACGGGAGAGTGAGCAAATTTAACCCTTTGACTCCCGCAGATGAAACTGAAATTTAATATTCAACTCAAATTTTAAGTCAATGGTAGAATGCAATCTTGAAAATAGTTAACATCAGCTGGATCGTGCCTTCATCTAGTTCTAATTTAGTATTCCTGAAATTTAAGTTTGTGACTCAAAATTTGAAATTTGAGTCTGTGACCGGTCAGCAGCATTATAAAAACTCCCTCAGTGACTACCGGTGGCTTACGTCACCGTCAAAGTGTTAACTGAGTGGGGGGCAGAACTGACATATTAGCTGGCGGAGTGTTGTGGGAATGGCGAAGTGTTGTGGGAATGGCAAAGTGTTGTGGGAATGGCAAAGTGTTGTGGGAATGGCAAAGTGTTGTGGGAATGGCAAAGTGTTGTGGGAATGGCAAAGTGTTGTGGGAATGGCAAAGTGTTGTGGGAATGGCAGAGTGTTGTGGGAATGGCAAAGTGTTGTGGGAGTGGCGGAGTGTTGTAGGAGTGGCGGAGTGTTGTAGGAGTGGCGGAGTGTTGTGGGAGTGGCGGAATGTTGTCCCACACAAAGAATAAGCGAGGTATACTCGTGATAGAGGTCATTAGAAAGAAACGCCGGTCTCTGCCTAATGAGGGAAAACGAATTGAAAAAGTAGATAGAACCCACTTAACTAGGGCAGTTAACCTACATCAGAATTTTATTACACGCTACGCTGATGGTGAGTTTCGCATCTATAGTGATTGGACTAGTTTTAATAGTACTACATTGCTTCCGCTCACCAGGGTCTTTGAATTTTCGGAAGAATATAACACTGGAAACTTGTGTATGCTCTTGGGCAGAGCAAGCAGTAGACTCACACACTTCTACCATCTGGACCTTGAGAACCATTTCTTGAGAATAATTTTCACTGAAAAGCAGGACGTGAGGGTATTGCACCCCCACTCAACGGTTCGAAGACGTTTAGACGATCGACCGGGTCTTGAGCCTCTCCCCCACACGAACGACAGTATTAAAAAACAAGATTTTTTAGCATTATCCAGGGCATAAATATAGCGCAAATGAAACAGTCGGAAAAAATTCAAAATCGCTCTTTATGTTCGAAGGGAAGAATGAACAAACTATGTTCATTTCCATTCCTGTTTACTTCTCACCAAATCACGGAAAAATTTCAGTATTAATAAAGAAAATTTTTTCCAGGGATTAGGTAGGTTTTAATTACTGTGGAGGACGGTGTGTGGCGGTAATTGCGTGAGCGTGTCAAGGTAAGACAGGAAAGAGGCGCGTGTATTTATGTGTCACAGCAGGATAAGGACAGTGTGTAAGGGTGTATGTGAGTGTCAAAGCAGGATCAGGACACGGTGTGTATGTGTGTGTTTGTGTGTCACAGCAGGATAAGAACAGTGTGTAAGGGTGTATGTGAGTGTTAAAGCAGGATAAGGACAGTGTGTAAGGGTGTGTGTGAGTGTTATAGCAGGATCAGGACACGGTGTGTATGTGTGTATTTGTGTGTCAAAGCAGGATGAGGACAGTGTGTCAGGGTGTATGTGAGTGTCAAAGCAGGATCAGGACACGGTGTGTATGTGTGTGTTTGTGTGTCACAGCAGGATAAGAACAGTGTGTAAGGGTGTATGTGAGTGTTAAAGCAGGATAAGGACAGTGTGTAAGGGTGTGTGTGAGTGTTATAGCAGGATCAGGACACGGTGTGTATGTGTGTATTTGTGTGTCAAAGCAGGATAAGGACAGTGTCTCAGGGTGTATGTGTTTGTGTGTCAAGGCAGGACAACGCGATTTGAGAGTGTGTCAAGGCAAGATAGGAACGCAGTGAGTGTCCAGGCAAGACAATGCGAAATGAGTCTGCCAAGGCAGAACAGAGACGCGGTGTGTCAGTGTCTCTTCACCAGGTTTTATTGGTTATTCCGAAATCCTTATCGAGCTTGGACAAGTCCCGCTTTGTGTTGGTGCTTTAAACTGCACGTTACTTTGATATTTCGAACATTAATGTAATCTCTGTAACTCCTGACGAGCTTGCTTGGCTGAGTGCAGGCTCTGTTTATTTCCAGTCCTACGCGTGGTAGGCGCGACCTTTACGTCACTTTTGGCAGTGCCGTCCTAACGACGTTCCTCGCGAAAATGAGTTGTAATGCATCTCATGTATCAAATTTTTTGAAAATAAACAGTTTTTATTTATTTATTTATCTCTTTATGAAAATGAGTGCACTGTGTCAATCTCCACTCGCGCTGGTGTAGAGGCAGCAGTGAAATGAGGGGATAGCGGCGGGATCCTTCACCTGACTCGCTCTGGATTCCCAACTTATCACGTTGACTTCGATGGGTTAAACTAAGTTCAATATTCAACTCAAATTTAAAGCCAAAAGTTGTTAACAATTTTATAAATAACAAACTTTAACTGTGTCATTTAAATACCATTCGCTTTAAAATTGTTGCAAAAATTTTTCAAACAACTTACTGATGGTTTTTTTCGCAGCAGGAAAACTTAAGCAAGACCCATCGATGGGTCGTATTGCAAGCAGCGTGTTAACGCTAAGTGCGCTTCGAACTGACGAGGGCTTCATCTGAATGCGAGCAATGTATCGAGAAGGAGAGCGAGGATAGTTACTCTAGCACCTTCGAGAACGTATGACGGAGCCTCAAGAAGGTCGAAAAGACTAGATGCTGAGTTCCAGCACGGGGTTTCATCCACGTCCTCCTATAGCCTGACTTTAACTGGGTGTGTAACGACAACTGAATGCCTGGAGGCTTTATTGATGGTGGAGATGAAAATCCTCAAAATAATACAGGAACCCCAGACTCAGCTGTTTATCCGGGATCCAGGAATGAGAAAATCTGCAAGGACCATCTCAATTGAAAGTGTAAACATGAAAGGCGAAGTGAAAGGTGTCCATTTGCTCAGCTCATGAAGTTCGGAGGAAAAACGATAGGAAGTAACGAAAGGGTAAGAACTGTAAATTCTATAATCTTGCTCTTTGCTGGAAAGCAGAAAGTGGGATTTTGCACCAACGTATCACGTGCTAGTTTCTTCACCCTTACAAAAGAAAACTCATGGAGCTTGTCACTGGCGAGAGAAACTACGGTAAGAAAATGCACGCCAGCTATGACTTAGGAACACGCAAATAAGCTCACCCTGGCGTCGCACGGCAAGACAATAGGTAAGCTCTCGTGTGCATGAGATGCCAACCTGACTGACATTAGTGAGGCCTCGAGCCATTGTCATGCTGAGTTCAATCGCGTCAGGAGTCGCTTTTTTCGAGCTGCGTGGTCGGGTATAGCTTATTCAAGAACATCCAACGCAGTATCTAGAGAGGGAAGAAGACAACCCGCCCCTGACATAAAAGATGCGTGTTTACAGCTGTATTGGTACAATGCCTAACAATGAAGGGAGCTGCACCATCTTCGGTTGGAATATCCAGAGGCGCAATTCATTGTATCACAAAACAAGGGGGGAACGCTGAGAGAGATGGCCTTGTTCGAACGCTCAGGATTAGATACACTGGTCGAGTCGCACATAATGACCAGATCTGAGGTTGCCGTGACAGACTTCGAGATGTATTGAGCAGATACTGTAGATCCTATGGTTGGAAGAAAGGAGTTGCAAAGCATGTTTGTGATGACCTTCCAGTTGGTACCACAGTACTGCCTTCTGATTAAGGTAGTGTAGTAGAATAGACGCAATGGCCTATGCACCTCAGAATATAAAGGTGGTAATTTATCAACCTCATATACTTGTAAGATGATAAACTTCGGGCTTTTGCCTAAAAACAAAAATTAAAGATTTTCCCCCCACTTATGCCAGTGATAGTGGTTATGGGAAATTTCTATTTCCGCTGCCTGAGTTGGAAAACTGGTGTAGTATATAAAGGAATAAACACAACGAGACTCCTAGGTGCCCGCTTTCTGAATTAGATAGAATATTTCACGATGAAGAATTTCGATGGCGTACCGATCCGCTCAGAAAACGTTCCTGACCATTTCTCACCGATCACAGAGGTATGGTAAGAAGAGTTTCGGTGTGGGATACTTCCTTATGAGACCACAGGCAAATTTACGTCCCTGCGAACATTGGATTAAGTAACGCGAGGTCGTTGACTCACGCGTTCCCTCCAATATTGGGATCTTTTCACGGACGCAAGAATTGATTGGAGAGCCATAAAGAGAGAGAGCTTGGGGGAATGAACCGGGGAAATTCTCAATGAGAAAGATCCTGAGTGAAACGTAGAACGATCTTGTCTCAATACTCTTTGAGATTTTGGAATGCAGGATTATTTGTCGCAATACTCTCGGAGATCTTAGAATGTATGATCTTGTCTCAATACTCTCGGAGATCTTAGAATTTATGATGATCTTGTCTCAATACTCTCTGAGATCTTAGAATGAACGATGATCTTGTCTCAAAACTCTCAGAGATCTTAGAATGTATGATGATCTTGTCTCAATACTCTCTGAGATCTTAGAATGTACGATGATCTTGTCTCAATACTCTCTGAGATCTTAGAATGTATGATGATCTTGTCTCAATACTCTCAGAGATCTTAGAATGAACGATGATCTTGTCTCAATACTCTCAGAGATCTTAGAATGTATGATGATCTTGTCTCAATACTCTCTGAGATCTTAGAATGTATGATGATCTTGTCTCAATTCTCTCTGAGATCTTAGAATGTATGATGATCTTGTCTCAATACTCTCGGAGATCTTAGAATGTATGATGATCTTGTCTCAATACTCTCGGAGATCTTAGAATGTATGATGATCTTGTCTCAATACTCTCTGAGATCTTAGAATGTATGATGATCTTGTCTCAATCCTCTCGGAGATCTTAGAATGTATGATGATCTTGTCTCAATACTCTCTGAGATCTTAGAATGTATGATGATCTTGTCTCAATCCTCTCGGAGATCTTAGAATGTATGATGATCTTGTCTCAATACTCTCGGAGATCTTAGAATGTATGATGATCTTGTCTCAATTCTCTCGGAGATCTTAGAATGTATGATGATCTTGTCTCAATACTCTCTGAGATCTTAGAATGTATGATGATCTTGTCCCAATTCTCTCTGAGATCTTAGAATGTATGATGATCTTGTCTCAATTCTCTCGGAGATCTTAGAATGTATGATGATCTTGTCTCAATACTCTCTGAGATCTTAGAATGTATGATGATCTTGTCCCAATTCTCTCTGAGATCTTAGAATGTATGATGATCTTGTCTCAATTCTCTCGGAGATCTTAGAATGTATGATGATCTTGTCTCAATTCTCTCTGAGATCTTAGAATGTATGATGATCTTGTCTCAATACTCTCTGAGATCTTAGAATGTATGATGATCTTGTCCCAATTCTCTCTGAGATCTTAGAATGTATGATGATCTTGTCTCAATTCTCTCGGAGATCTTAGAATGTATGATGATCTTGTCTCAATACTCTCTGAGATCTTAGAATGTATGATGATCTTGTCTCAATACTCTCTGAGATCTTAGAATGTATGATGATCTTGTCCCAATTCTCTCTGAGATCTTAGAATGTATGATGATCTTGTCTCAATTCTCTCGGAGATCTTAGAATGTATGATGATCTTGTCTCAATACTCTCTGAGATCTTAGAATGTATGATGATCTTGTCTCAATACTTTTGGAAATCTGTCATTATGCTCCTACGAGAGGAGTGAAAATTTTTTTGTATACTCATGGATCGTTACACACTGATACGAAAAAGAGCTCTAGACCCCCCCTCCCGCCCGTCTGGTTGTAGGGCTAAGTTCCGTGACTGGGCACAGCAACAAAGCAAGTGCAGCTGACACAAGAACACAGCTAGAGCTGTCCCATTAAAACGAGGTAAAAATAGAAGAAGCTTTTGCGATTAAGGCCATGAAAAAGATTAACTTAGATGTTACTTTCAGCCTCCCTAACCGCATCAAAGACGTTCCAAAGAGAGGTAGGAGGAAGGCACCATTTAGTATGGAGTTAGGAAAACAATGAATCTATGCAGAAGGGGCTTAGAAACTGTAACTTGAGAAAGAAGTTCCAGAAACAAGATAAAAGTTGAAGAGGAACGTAGTTGGTGCTGAAAAATAAGATAGCAGTGAACCGGGAAAAAAATCGTTCGTAAAAAACAAAAAAACATTATATTTCGAGAAAAGGAAAGCCTACCTGACCGTTAGCTCGGGATATCACATACTCCCGCTAGGAGCGATAATTCCCAGAGCTACAATAGTTGTATCCCCTTGAGGAGCAGAGCTGTCCTGGGAAGGCAAGGTCATAGTAGAGGAGGCTGTGGCGATTTAGGCCACGAAGAGAATCTCCAACAACGTCTATGCTGGCACTGGGAGCAAATCAACTGCGAGGATGACGGAGAGGTTTCAATTAAATGATCTGATCATCAGTGAGTCTGAATAGAAGGATTTAAATGAGAGTCACTCTTCAGCCAACCCAGTCACCCAAATTCCTATCGCGTTATAAATTATTCACTAGCAGAAAATAACAGTCCTGCAGTTCATGACATGGCGTTCATAGAGTGTGAACTCGCGAAAGTACATTGCTGAGCTGTCTCTCTCATGAGCATCTGAGTCGCATGGCGGCGTAGTGATCCGGTGAAGTAGATGTTATGATGAACTGAAAACCTCCGTGTTCCAGATGTAGTGGTACGTACTTAACCATATAATCAATTTATTTACCATAAGTGATACAGCGATAGATTCTGGGGTTGTTGCGAAGGATGTGAGGATGGGAATCATCACTCCCATTTAAAAATGTGGCGAAAAATATATTCTTAAGAACTGCAGAGCAGTATCTGCAGGAATACTGCAGAGTAGTATTTCAAGGAATACTTTTTAATTCAAGGCATGACAGAGACGCAGTGTGTGTGTGTCAAGGCAGGACAGAGACGCAGTGTGTGTGTCAAGGCAGGACAGAGACGCGGTGTGTGTGTCAAGGCAGGACAGAGACGCAGTGTGTGTCAAGGCAGGACAGAGACGCGGTGTGTGTGTCAAGGCAGGACAGAGACGCGGTGTGTGTCAAGGCAGGACAGAGACGCAGTGTGTGTGTCAAGGCAGGACAGAGACGCGGTGTGTGTCAAGGCAGGACAGAGACGCAGTGTGTGTGTCAAGGCAGGACAGAGACGCAGTGTGTGTCAAGGCCATATAAAATGTCTTACATGAATGTCTTTGCCTGCTTATCTACTCCTACATGCATGTGAGCTCGTATGGATCTATGAGCTCCTTAGAGATATTTAGCGAAAGTATTTTCATGCAGCGTATTATCGTAGCCGTACTCTTCCGCTGCATGCTTTCCGTGGCTAATGTTAGCATGTTGAAGAACAAAATTAATATGCTCACGAAAGAGAGATTTAGCATTTCATGTTCTACCTTCCTTGTCAGTTTTGACTGCCATTGAGTGACTCGATGCGTTGCTCATACTTATCACACACAGTCAGGCAGAGGCCGACTGAATGAATGCGCGAATTACATTAGAGTTCCTGACAACCGGACTCAAACATGTCCGGATGTCAATATTTTCCGGTTGTCAAGTTATGCGCGTGAAGGTTGGAAATTAAAGATTTATTGAAACGTAAATTATTTTATTGCAGGTGAAGTTTGTGGGAACATTGTAAACATAGGAACATTTGCAGGAATTGCATGTTCAAGCTCATTAACGAAACATTTTGTGGTTAGACTAAACCAAGAAATAACACATGTTAAATGAATGTTTCTACGATTGTAATAAATATGAGCTCTTACTGTAAGTAATGTTACTGTTTTGCATTTTACTGTAAGTAATGTTACTGTTTTACATTTTACTGTAAGTAATGTACTTGAAAATGATTTCAATGAAAACATGGTAAGCAATGCTAATAATATTCATTGCATGTCCGGTTGTCATGCGAGTCCGGTTGTCAGGAACTCTGTAATACTTTTTTCTTACAGTTTTTGCTGTGCGGATAGCTGTGTGTTCTGTAATACAATAGCAGCTGTTGTAATATTATTTATATTATCGATATAATAGAAGCCGTTGCAAAATTTTCCTTCGCAATCAAGAAGTGACCAAGGTTAGTCCCACGATCTTGTACGATGGGCTTCTCACAACCGAATTGTTGACTCTTATTGAACTAAGCCATTGAAAATAACGAGTGAATGCAGGAAGTACGTTGGAGCGCTAATTACCATAACGTCAACGCACAAATGCAATATTTTATGCGGGTCAACAAAAGACAAAGACAGGCCCGACAACTGACGAGGGCTTACGATGCGACCTGAGGGCCATTGAGGCGATGCAAACACACACGCGGCGCTGTTCTCGGAAGCCGCCGCTGTCCTGTACCAGGAAGCGCACGCCCCTTCGCAAGTTCTCAACCACAAACTTCGACTGATCACTCGTGCTCTAGTCAACCTGAGCTAAACTACCAAAACTTTGTTGAACTCGCCCTGCCTTTCCTGGAAAGGAGGCTTTCTATTAGCAGTTCAAGTGTTGCTTCCTTAGAATATACTTCCTAAGAAATTTACCTTCCGTCAGTCGGAGACTATGGTAAATTTTTTTTTTTGTGTTTGTCGTTTTATAAATTTTCCTAACAAGCTGGTTTACAGAAGGATGAAAAAATTATTTGCTTCTTTGTTGGTGAGCTTTTTGTGCATGCAAATCATGTGAGTTAATAATAACTTCAAGGTTTCCTTTTGCGAATGCGCTAGATTAAGTAAGTACAGTGCTCGTCTTTGCTCCACATAAAATATTCATCTCATTAGAAATGAGTGTGAGCACAATAGAAAGACTCATCAGGAAAAGATTCAATATGAGAAAGAAATATTGGAAGACATGCTATGAAATGATACCATGGAAAGATACAATTGAGAGATACATTGGAAGGATACAATGGCAGGATACAATGGAAGGATACAAAAGAAGAACAACAGGATAGATATATGAGAAGTAGGTTGCAACAAATGAAGAGATCAACATTAGATCTGATGACGCTTTTATTCTCATATCTGAAAGAAAAACATTTGCATAAAACTCTCGATTGGCAGAGGAGGTGCGACTACAACTTCGAATAGAATGAGCAGAAATGGTGTGGGGATGCTTCTGATTTGAAAGCACGGTAGAAAATAATTTGTTTTCTGCAATCAAGCTTGAAAATTCATCGTTTCCTCTCATCACACATTTCACAGTTACCTTATATCATTCTTCAGATATAATAGTCTAATGCATATAATGGATTTTTTTGGAAATACTTTTGAAGGAACTCGTCCGTAGATTCATGGCAACGAGAAGTTTTTAGAATAGGGTTAGTTTTTAGTTTGTATTAAAAAAACATGTAGTGTACGTAGCAATGCCAGATTAGTCTAAAATTGATTAAAATTTTCAGTTTATAAGGCCTACGATAGATAAAAAATGTTCAGTACTCTGTCAATTTTTCGTAGTTCTCACACAGATTTAAAGAGTGCCTTATTGATGAATAGTTTAAAGTATTCAATTCTTTAAACGAACTGAAGATTATAAAATTACATTACGGTGTTATGGAGAACACGGCATTTAAATTCGTCGTGCCGTTCGCCTTTCGGAAGTTTGAATTGACCAATAAGTCAGTACATTTTTAGAGCATTCCGTAGTGTGAGTGTAGAGTTAGATTCCTACACGACGATTCAATGAATTATTTATGGCATGAGAGTAGAAGATATTTAGTCATGCGTCCATACTGAAAGATTTAGACCTTATAAACGAGTGCACTATGAAGCTATTCAATATATTTCAAACACTTCGTTCTAATCCAATTTGTTTCTATCCAAAAACAGCTCACGTATTTTAGGAAAAGGATAGTCAAAGGAAATTTTAGAAAGTTCGATAGAGGAATGGAACTTTATTTTTTGAAATGACAAATTAGATCATGGAAAATTTCATAATCTTAGTTCACCACGTGAGATTTAGGGTTAATGGTGTTGGCATTTCGTAGGTACCAAAAACGAAAAGAGTAGAACCACCGCCTCTCGTGCGGTTGACAGCTCTCTGGGCTCGTGTAGCTGAAGCAAGAGTGGCAGTACCGCATGAAAAATGCCAATGCGAAGAATAATATATATATATAAGTTTCCTAAGTTTCCTATATATATATATATATATATAGGAAAAAAGATATAATGTATATATATATTAAGGAAAAAAGATGCAATATATATATATAACTCTAAATGAGGAGGTCGGTGACGCGGTTTGATCGGAACTTAAAAAAGAGATTCATACTTACTAATATCCTATCACCATGTGTTCCAAACATTGCGAATTTTGCGCTGTAGCTAAGAACATCACTATAAACGCACGCATGGCGGACGAGGGAAAACATCATCAGTTCCTTCCTTCAGCAGAGAGCCGAGTGCTCAACATCAAAAAGAGAGCCATGTTCTCCATACCCTCCTTCAAGAGATGCATGAATAATCGACTTTCAATATATACTCTAATATACGAGTATTAGTCAGTACGACTTTAGGAGTACTGGTATTGACTTGGTAGTTCTGTAATACTCAGAAATGAGAACAGCACTGACTGTAACAATTCATGATGGATCCTTGTACCCAACAAAGGCAGCAGAAAAACTGCCTCGGTAAACTTTACTCGCCCCAACTGACGTTCTCTTACGCAGCTTGAACCTCCGAATCAAGTAACAGCAGTTTTTTCGTAGATTTATGTTTGTTCGCAGTTTCCTGCTTAAATAGACAGACGAAGCACAAGCAGAATCATATCCATAACATTCATGACCAGAAGATTAACAAGTTCACTGCCGTCACTGCCAATCGGCGTCCTCACACCTATCAGAGAAAAATTGATTAATGAACTCTGATACTCCAGAAGGAAGGGAGGAATCAATTTATTTATCTATTAATTTTACTGAAGGGCTAGTATGCCTAATATTATTTTACTGAAGGATTAGTGTGCCTATTATTATTTTACTGAAGGGCTAGTGGGCCTATTATTATTATACTGAAGGGTTAGTGTGCCTATTATTATTTTACTGAAGGGCTAGTGTGCCTATTATTATTTTACTGAAAGGCTAGTATGCCTATTATTATTTTACTGAAGGGCTAGTATGCCTTTTATTATTTTACTGAAGGGTTAGTGTGCCTATTATTATTTTACTGAAGGGCTACTATGCCTATTATTATTTTACTGAAAGGCTAGTGTGTCTATTATTATTTTACTGAAAGGCTAGTGTGTCTATTATTATTTTAATGAAGGGTTAGTGTGCCTATTATTATTTTAATGAAAGGCTAGTGTGTCTATTATTATTTTAATGAAGGGTTAGTGTGCCTATTATTATTTTACTGAAGGGTTAGTGTGCCTATTATTTTTTACTGAAGGGCTAGTATACCTATTATTATTTTACTGAAGGGCTAGTGTGCCTATTATTATTTTACTGAAGGGCTAGTATGCCTACTATTATTTTAATGAAGGGCTAGTATGCATATTATTATTTTACTGAAGGGCTAGTATGCCTATTATTATGTTACTGAAGGGCTAGTATGCCTATTATTATGTTACTGAAGGGCTAGTGTGCCTATTATTATGTTACTGAAGGGCTAGTGTGCCTATTATTATTTTACTGAAGGGCTAGTGCTTCAGTGATAACGGCATTTGGTGTACATTCAAAAGCGGTTCGCTATAGTGGTCGATAAGCAGCCAAGCCTTACGTAAATATCAAGTTCTGCGCCTGGTACCTCTAGAGCACATTTGCGTGAAGCGCCAGCGAACGTGTTAACTTTAACAAACAAGCTTGAAGCTAAGGAATCTGTGAGGTCTCACACCTGAGGTCACCGAGTCCAGCCCTACTCCTCAACACGAAGCTCCTGTCTAGCTCCTCCTAAAAACCCCCGAGTTAAGACAAACGTAGACCGCTAGAAGCGAATGTCATCACTCATCCGAGGCCTCCAACACAGAGCCCGTTTGATATCGTGTCCTACCCAGGCACACTGGATGTGTTGCCTGTTGTTTGCCTCATTTTTACGTCAGTGCACGACGTTTCCGAGAAATGGAGGACTATTTTTAGCTAATGTTGATCCACTGTATTGATTGGGTGGCTAAATCCGCTCAGGCTCTTTCTTAGAAACCAAAACAATTGCAACGTTCCGAGTCTACAAATAACTAGGGTGATAACCATCCTTTTGGGCGTCGACAGTCTTAACTGCTACTTAGTGAGCACCAAGTGATAATGGTTCCGGATTTTTACACTCGCAAATTTTCACACTTGCTTGGCTAGCAAACATGAGCTTGAAGTTCTAACGAAGAAAGGTACTATTATCGACCTCTACGCCAATTGACGAAGCGGGTGACACCTTGTTTAACGCATTGGTCGCGATGTAAGCCTCCGGTATACACGGAGTGAATTTTCATAATGCTACTGACTGACTAGTAGACAAGACTCAATTTTATAAATACTTAATCAAAGCTCAACAAAAGCACAACCCAGCTATTGTTTGCTGTTTCCAAAATTGCTCACAGTAATTTACTTTCAATTCGAGTTGAATATTGAACTTCAGTTTAACCCATCGCGGTCGACGTGTTGAAGAACGCAACCTCGTGGGTAAAAACGGTATCTGTGTCAAGCTTAAATTTAGAAGGAGTGGTTTTGTATCTTTAAAAACTGTAAAGAACAGGGAAAACTAGAACGCTCAAGCGAAGGAGTGCAGATTAATCCATTCATTTTTTGTTGTTATTATTATATAAGAACGTTTTAGCCTCCCTTAACCACGACAAAGATGTTCCAAGAGAGGAAAGAGGAAGGCACCATTTAGTATGGAGTTGAGGGAACGCGGAATCTATGCACAAGGTGCACAGAAACAGTAAGCTAGGAAAGAAGTTCATGAAACAAGAAAAAAGTTGTAGAAGAAAGTAATAGGTGCTGAAAAAGAGGACAGCAGTGAACCGAAAAAAGATGGTCCGTAACGAAACAAAACCCTATTTTATTACAACCAAAAGGAAGCCTACCTAACCTTTAGCTCGGGCCCTCACATATCATTTTTTGTTAGTTTGCTGTCTTGAAAGAAGAAGAAGGATATACAAAAGCCCTGAAAAAGAAAAGACGACTGTCAGAAATTTTACTTGATTAACCCCGTTCTTCGATGCAGTATTTTCATTCATTCTGTAGCATAACTACCGCATAAAACTATTAATATTACTGAAGAACCGTGACGAAGGCGCCAAGTGTACTGTATGCAGGAACGGACTCACCAATGGAGGACACAGCAAATAGTCACGACATTTATCGTTCGTACGGTGGATTTGCGTTCACAAGTAGCGACATTTCACGTCGCGTAATAAGAGCGCGTTCTGGGAAGTTCTCGAGTAGATCAACACTGACTAGTTTATTCATAAGGCAGCGCGATAATGTGATGCGCTCAGAAAATGAGCTCCCCGCTGCCCGAGGAGGTGAAACTACTCGAGGGGCCGAATTCAAAGAACTGCAGAAGACCGTGCGAGCTGAGGCTGAAAAACTAAGGTTTGTGGTAACGAAATCTTGAGATCTTTCGATCTTTTCGTCTCAGTCCCTGGAATTGCTCTTGCTTGGAGCAAGTTTCTTGGAGGAAGAGCTTGATCAATTGAAATTTGTATCGATCCATTTGGTATTCTTTGTATTGGTGAGGAAATCCGGGAATTTATCCTTTACTGACATTCAGTGGTGAGGCAGGACTCCCTTTATTGGGATGGATTGAATTTAAAATGTAGAGTGAGAAGATCATATCTCTAAGGACAACTTTATTGATTCCAATAAAATATTTTCAGGGTTGAAACCACGAACAAACAACATCGTGCGTAGCCTTCACTTCAAGGAACCGGGAATGCAATTCTGAGGCTGCACGAACAGAACTTTTTGCCATCGCTTGTTTGTTGTGCGATACATGGTGACCTAGCAGAGCCTGTACACTGGTAAATTCCGCCGTTGATGTTTGGTCTGAATATTTTGAAGAATATATAATTTGTTTGTTTTGGAAAACATATAATTTGTTTATTTTGAAGAACATGTAATTTGTTTATTTTGGAAAACATATAATTTGTTTATTTTGAAGAACATGTAATTTGTTTATTTTAAAGAACATGTAATTTGTTTATTTAAAAAATTCCTCAGCAGGTACATGTTTACATTCACTGTTTGTATTGCATACATTTCCCCATTCCCCCGCTGCACTTAGAGTAAACGTAACAACATCCAGTTCTAATTTCTAACATTTTACACACAAGAAAACAAAGCTCAGGTAAGAAAAAAAACGGACAGTCTGAAAAGGACTCTATTTCTTCTAGAATGTGGAGCATCTGTTGAAGTGTTCCAGTGAACCGCCCACGACGGGTGACCATGACGACGGCGGCGCATGCGCTGTCTAATGACTAAGCCACTTTTTCTCAGCTGATCTCTGCTGCCCACGCTCAGCTTACACTTGAAGGACGCTCGAATACCTCAGCTCTGAACTCGCAATTTTCCCGTGAAATACAGGGAACCTTTTAAGGGGACCGAGAAATAAATGAGTATAGAGGGGAAATTAAAAATTTGTGTCTTAGGTTCTCTGTTTTGTTGTGGAACTGAAGATCGGAGATCGGAGCCTTTAGATCGGAGCCTCACATCTTCCCCTGGAAGTGCTAATTCCCATCGATACAATAATTGTACCCCCGTGAGAGGAAACATTACACCCAAAGCACAACGCCCAACGAGCATACCATAAAGTCCATATCACAAGGAAAAAAGCACAAAGCCCAAAGCCTTCCACACAAAGCACACAGCCTAAGCCCACCACACAAGGCACAAAGCCCAAAGCCCACCACACAAGGCACAAAGCCCAAAGCCCACCGCACAAAGAACAAAGCCCAAAGGCCACCGCACAAAGCCCAAAGCACACCGCACAAAGCCCAAAGCACACCGCACAAAGCCCATAGCACACCGCACAAAGCCCAAAGCACACCACACAAAGCCCAAAGCCCACCGCACAAAACCCACCGCACAAAGCCCAAAGCACACCGCACAAAGTCCAAAGCACACCACACAAAGCTCAAAGCCCACCGCAAAAGCCCAAAGCACACCGCACAAAGCCCAAAGCACACCGCAAAAAGCCCAAAGCACGCCGCACAAAGCCCAAAGCACACCGCACAAAGCCCAAAGCCCACCGCACAAAGCCCAAAGCCCACCGCACAAAGCCCAAAGCCCACCGTACAAAGCCCAAAGCCCACCGCACAAAGCCCAAAGCCCACCGCACAAAGCCCAAAGCCCACCGCACAAAGCCCAAAGCCCACCGCACAAAGCCCAAAGCACACCGCACAAAACCCAAAGCCCAACGTACAAAGCCCAAAGCACACCGCACAAAGCCCAAAGCACACCGCACAAAGCCCAAAGCACACCGCACAAAGCCCAAAGCACACCGCACAAAGCCCAAAGCACACCGCACAAAGCCCAAAGCCCAACGCACAAAGCCCAAAGCACACCGCACAAAGCCCAAAGCCCACAGCACAAAGCCCAAAGCACACCGCACAAAGCCCAAAGCACACCGCACAAAGCCCAAAGCACACCGCACAAAGCCCAAAGCACACCGCACAAAGCCCAAAGCACAAAGCCCAAAGCACACCGCACAAAGCCCAAAGCACACCGCACAAAGCCCAAAGCACACCGCACAAAGCCCAAAGCCCACCGCACAAAGCCCAAATCACACCGCACAAATCCCAAAGCCCACCGCACAAAGCCCAAAGCACACCGCACAAAGCCCAATGCACACCGCACAAAGCCCAAAGCACACCGCACAAAGCCCAAAGCCCACCGCACAAAGCCCAAATCACACCGCACAAAGCCCAAAGACCACCGCACAAAGCCCAAAGAACACCGCACAAAGCCCAAAGCACACCGCACAAAGCCCAAAGCACACTGCACAAAGCCCAAAGCACACCGCACAAAGCCCAAGGCACACCGCACAAAGCCCAAAGCACACCGCACAAAGCCCAAAGCACACCGCACAAAGCCCAAAGCACACCGCACAAAGCCCAAAGCACACCGCACAAAGCACACCGCACAAAGCCCAAAGCCCACCGCACAAAGCACAAAGCCCACCGCACAAAGCACAAAGCACACCGCACAAAGCCCACCGCACAAAGCACAAAGCACACCGCACAAAGCCCACCGCACAAAGCACAAAGCCCACCGCACAAAGTACAAAGCACACCGCACAAAGCCCACCGCACAAAGCACAAAGCACACCGCACAAAGCCCACCGCACAAAGCACAAAGCCCACCGCACAAAGCACAAAGCCCACCGCACAAAGCACAAAGCACACCGCACAAAGCCCACCGCACAAAGCACAAAGCACACCGCACAAAGCACACCGCACAAAGCACACCGCACAAAGCACAAAGTTTACAACACAATGCACAAAGCCCAAACTTAATCTTGAAGTTAAACCAACTACATGGACAATCAACTCAAGATGAAAACTTAGGAAATAAAACGGCAAGCGCTGACAGATAACAAAGAATTAAGTACTCTGAAATTTTAGGAGAGGCAGTTACGGTGGGAATTTCCCCCCCTCATGCCAGGAGACACAGAAAGAACTGTTGACGGACTTCCAAATGATCTCTGTTGTTGTAGCGGTACTGATGGTAGCGTAAGATTCTTCGAGTCCCTTGGCTACGCAACGTGCTGTTTGTTTTCTAACAAAAATCTTCAAGGTTGAGTTTTTCCACGTAGGTTTGAGGATGTGTAACAAACGGTAAATGTGAAGCGTTTGCCAGTAACCGGTTTTTAAGTTTTCGGTGACCAGACATAGTTAATTAGATCGAAATAAACAAGTTTTCTTCCATGCATTTTTCGTCGGAAATGAGTATTTTACGAGTTATAACGGTACGCTAATTTTTGTCTCTGATGACGAATGCGATCTAATAAACAGCTACTAATCGATTTTTGAATTTTTGTTGCTTGAATCATGGTAATAACATCGAAATAAACACTTTTCTCCCATACACTTTTTGCGGCAAATGAGTATTTTACGAGTTAGAGCGGTAGGTTTTATTTTTTGCTCGATTGAGCTGTTTCAGTACGTTTAAACACTTTGTAATTTATTATAAGCTCACCCCGTGGAGCCTGCAGAGCCTGAACCCACTTCTAGGATCTTTTAGCTAATAACACAATAAAAATTATCACCCAAAAATAAAGAGTTATAGCGGTATGCTAATTTTCATCTTAGATGGCAGGAATGCGCTCGATCATTCGAGCGCGTCGAAAGGGAGAGCCCATTATAGTGTTGGTATACGACGCGCTCAACGAATTTCTTTCCGCTTCAAACACTAGAGTTGTGGTAAGTCATTTACCGCTATAACTCGTAAAATACTCATTTCCGACGGAAAGTGCATAGAAGAAAACTTGTTCATTTTCATCTAATTAACTATGTTTAGACACCGAAAACTGAAAAATTGATTACCGGCAAATGCTTCACATCTACCAAAAAAGCACGTAGCCTAGTCAAGCCGATTTAGTGGAACTTACTTACTCGCTTCACAGCTATGGCGATAAAATTCATTTAAAATTCATCTCCTGGGCATGTAATTACGTTTCTATATGACGAATTCCCTGAAATCATTAATTTTTCAAGTTCAAATTTTTCATTTTCGACCATTTTTTTGTGACACTTTGTGCCGAATTCGTATAGTATGAAATGGACTTCGTCACCAAAGCGCGTTTCACATAGGTAGTGTGTCTGGATTGCATTTTGGAACCAACAAAACAAAATAAAGCCCGACCTAATTCAATATTTTTCGAGATGTCCAAAATTATCACCAAACTCACTATACTCATGAGGTTAGAAACGAAATCGGTTCGTATTCATAGTAAATATTCTCTAAAAGGACCAATTAATTGACATTAATACACTCTTATTTCAAAGCTATGGAATGTATTCTGTGTACGTAAAATTTCAAAACGCAAGTTTTTAAAGCATGGATTTTTCCTGGGAATGAGAAACAATGCGTCCGAGAAACGTACGAAAACTTCACAATGCCAATCAACATCGTAAAAGTAAATGGCTTTGGATTGTAACATGTTTACTGCCATGGGTTAAACTAAAGTTCAATATTAAACTAAATTTAAAGTCAATTGTAGAAAGCAATATTTGAAATAGCAAGTATGAACCGGATCGTGTTTTCATTGAGCTTTGATTAAGCATTTATAGAAATTAAGTTTGGGACTAGGGTAATTCATCAAATATCGAACAGAAACCACGTGTGTCTAGAAACAACCTTCATAAATCGGTAACTTTTGCTCTGAATAACTGTTGCGGGCCTCAATATTATTCTTGAACAGTTGCTTTCTTGTTCTGTGATGTTGCTTTAAAGACAACGTAGATTGTTGGAATTTATTTATTGTTTTAAAAATCGAATTCTTCAATAACATAATTTCATCAATATCGAACATGAATCGAACAAGAATTTTGATTCGAACAGGATGGTTTGTCAATTAGTTCTCCTCGTATGGAACATTTGTTAGACTATTGGCACGCCACGTATGGTTTGTCTATTAGTACGCCTCGTATATTTTGTCCATTAATATGCCTCGTATGGTCTATCTATTTGTACACCTCTGATAGTTTGTCTATTAGTACACCTCGTATAGTTTGTCAATTATTATGCCTCATATGGCTTTTCTATTTGTACACCTCTGATGGTTTGTCAATTAGTACTCCTCGTATGGAACTTTTGTGTTAGGACGTCCTATATTAAGAAACTTTTTAAAACCCAATATGTTGACATGTATCTCATGTGGCCACTTGGAAAATAATCGTTTTTCTTTCATTCTTTTTTTTTCTTCTTTGGTGCACTGGATTTTCTTGGAAATGCTCGCGGTGGCACAGCGGTTAAGGGATCGGACTTGTATGCTGGAGTCGCGGGTTCGTATCCCGGCGCTGGCGCTGCGATTTTCCCCGTTGGGTATAAGGGAAAGCTCAAGCACAATACCCCACTCGACCCAGGTGTCGGAAATGGGTACCGGCTTTACGGGGGAACCGTCATGGTGTCCTATATATAGTGTTAGTTATAAGACATTTGAAAAACCAATGCTTAAGATCATTTGTATCAGGCTTGATTGGAAATAAAGCATCCCAAAGATGCCGATGTTTGTTTTGTTTGTTTCTTTGTTTGAACTAACTGTCTCATTACTTATTTTCAATGCATTTGAATAGAGAGTTATCAAAATTTGAATATGATGTCGATGTTTCATTTGCAGTGTTTGTTGAACCATCATTGTGATCATCAACCTGTGTGACCTTTTTTGGAGTAGAGTGTAAAGCACTCGTCAATGAATTATTATTGATGCTTGCATCAATTTTCTTGGCTAGGGATTGATCATCAGTAAATGTAGCCAGACGAATCATTGATGATCTTGAGGGCCTTGGAACACCAGCAGCTGATTGGTCGCCATCTTCAACTATTCAATGTTATTATCAAGCGTTAATACAATATTTTAAGGAAATGAAACAGGCGTTCAATAGATCGATTCAGTTATTTAAAAGAATTAAGAATCGAAGAGCCTTGTTCGAGGCATAAATTCATGATTTTTAAGGAATTTTGATTCGAACACCTTTGTTCAGTATTTAATACCGACATGAAAAAGGAACTGAATGTCGAACATGGAATAATTATCAAGTTTTTGGCGGAAAAGAAAAAAATACAGTAACAGAACATCATATGACAACACTACTCTCTAGTTATGACGGGAGGTTGACGGTGACCCAACAAGAATTAAACCGTCGCAATTTTCCCGAGGTGCGTAAGATTTTTCGAGTGAAAAAATTCGACCAATTTGTAAGGGTCGTACAGAAAATGCGTTCGCAACCGCTGGTAGCAGTTTGCAGCTCACAGAAATGAGTTTTTATCACTAAAATAGGAGTTTTAGATGTAAGATCACTGGCACTGAGCAAGTTTGGATGCTTACTAAATTTATTACGCGCATATTTCCCAAGTTGTTCGATAATCAGTTCAGTTCGATATTTGATGAATTACCCTACTGGTCGGTCAGCAGCATTATTAAAATAACCTCCGTGTACCACCGGTGGCTCACATGGTGGTTAACACAAGTTCGTTAGCAGTTTGTAGGCACACATTCTGACAAAAGAACAACTGCGACGAGGCATTGACAACTGGCGCACATTACACTGAAAAACAGTTTGGCAACGAAGAGCTGATGTTGAATTTTACACGACGAAATAGCTACTGAACCTAACTTCAAAACAAACCTGAACGTTCGACATTTCGCAAAGATCATTACGATGTTAATGTTCACCTTCTAATATATAGTCGCTGGATATTTTCGAATATTTGGCAATTGGACTGGCTCTTTATTAATGGGTCTTGAAATACAACGTACGACACGTAACGCCAAGAAGATCATTAAGTCTGTTGACGATTTCTACACTGGACTAGTTCAGTCCATTGACGTGACTTTGAGACGCGCACCAGGTGGCTGGAAAATAGCAGAAGCCGTCGCTGGGGACTCCATGTGAATACCTCCAATGTTCAGATTATTTGGCGTGGGTTTCACATAGAGCAACGATACTGAGCAAGGAGAACTTGCATTTATAATTTCCCCCTTTTTGAGGTTGAATTCTTATGATCGAATCATGAATTAGGGAACGGAAAGACCTTCCTATTATTGAAGCTCGGAATCTACTAATGAATCAATCAATCTGTTGCTTGTTTTTTAAAAGTAAAATTTTAGCCGAGAAAGTTCAGTGATGACTGGAAAAAACACATCGCATAGAAACGTACCTACACGTTTCTGCAGGGGAGAATGTTAATATTTAAAAATTGAATTCATGTTTCCATTGTAGGAAAAAAATATTTTTATGTACAAATTGCAAAAAAAAAAGTTTTTATGCGATCGCATTAATGTTTCAAATGTTTGGCAAATTACTGTTGAAACGAATAATAATTAGCATTAATCTTTATTTAGTCATGATTAAGACGAAGCTTGGTGAGGTTAACTTGCTTGAGTCGCAACCTTTGTATTTTTCATTCTTTAATTTAGAATTTGTCACTATTAGTGAATGCATTAATTATGAAGCTCATTTAGAATGTTCATAAATTTGCGAATACCTTACTTCATATGACAAATAACTTTCAAATCTCATGAATCTCTCACTCAGATACTTTTCCTCGCATTGTACGATATCAAACCTAAGACTAGACTTGAGAAACAATCTAGTGCTGTATCTCTTGTGGTAAATATATTGTTTAAACAACCATGGCACCGCAGATGTCAAATCAAATCCTAAATTTTGATTAAAATTATTACTGCTACGCATCTGATTGGGGATGCACCATCTTTGGGATCAAACAGCCCATCTTCTTTGATCTTTAATTCAGACGCAACTCGTTGAATCCTTTTTAAAATAGAAAATTCATGAAACGGAAATGAAAGTATTCAAAATCAGTTCATTCCGATTCAGCGACCGAAAATGTTCGATATCCAGCTCGGGCTCCAGAGACCAAAAACATCCCAGGCCATTTCTATGAGGAGACTCCACAATCTTCTTCGCGTAGCTTACACAGGGGCTTCCACGGCGTCTAGTGGTAGCTCGGAAACATGGAATTGGTCTTAAGCTTCTTGTGTACTAAATTACATGTAGAGCTTATAGCAGATGAATGTGACGACTTAGGTACATGTTTTCTTCGAGAATATTTCATTATTGCGTCAGTTTTGCATACGCTACTTTAAGTTTTAAACAAACTTCGTGTGTGTGAGATGTATAGTTTGAAGCACTCAAATACTGGTTGTGTAAAGAATCCAGGGCGAAATAAGTTAAAAACAGCAGTTTTATTCTGTTATTAAAGTAGTAGTAGTAGTAGTTGTAGTAGTAGTAGTGAGCTTGCTAGCGCTTCCGAGGGAATCTCTCCGTAGCACCGAAGGTTACTTTGTTAAAACAAACACACAAGTGCTCCGGCGTGAAGATGGATGATCGATAAGGTGACACTATGCCACTCAGTTACCAGGGTGTGGGGGGTGTCTGAATTCATTCGACTTGAGTAGCAACTCGAGAAGGGATCCCTCGGCTTATCACTTACGCTAAAGCTATGTTCCACTATGTTCTTTCGTTAAATTTCAGTGCCTTGTGCTTGGCTAGGTCAGGGAGTAATCTTCCTATTCCATTTTGTTCGTAGAAAACAAGTTGTCATGGCTGTATCATTCAAATATTAGGTCACTATTATTTGCATTCCAAATTCCTGAAATTTTTAGCATTATTAGATGGGGAAAAATATTTTTGGACATTTTGAATAAATTGCGCTGTGTTCCTTCAATTTTGTGTTCGGTCAAAAAGACAGAATTATAAGGCTGCGAAGCTGCGATTGAAAGGAGAAACTTGGCTTAGGCTTTCACTACTACCAGGGGCTTTTGGAAGCACCATTTCAGATAGCAGCAAAATGTTTTGTTGCACAAGGTGCTATCACTGAGTAATTTAACAAATTTCTTCTCATTATGGCTTGCATTACAGTTTCTATCATCCTTTTATCAAGAAGCCAAACGTTCATACAACACAGGACTCCTCCAAGCTCGTACATGCTTGAGAGACCTCCGTGTGTGTGAGGGTAGATCGCCGCAGCACCTGAGATAGAAGCCGGAGCTGCTGTGTGGCTGCGCTGAACTGCGCCAATATTCGTAGATGTTTGAATTTATTTTTAACTGGGCTTCTAAAATACACGAATTTTAGACATCAGACCCAGTACTTATCATGTTGTAGTCCTTCCCAAGGGTCGTGGTGGCAAAGCACTTCACGTGCTGTAAAAAATATAGATGAAATAAAGGATAATAAAAAGGATGTTTCAATAGATGAAGAATGGTTGAATGTAGCTCTATCTGTTGGCTTAAACTAGCAAGCTTAGGATTTACATAATGCATATTGTTCAGAGTTTCCCATGAAAATTGCTGGAATTGATTTCTTAATTATTAGTAAATATTTTCTGCAGATTTTGTTGTTGCTATTGTACTAGAAAATTTGTCTACTCATGTCCCACGTTCGTGGCTAAAAAATCGTTTAATTATGTTCAACAGAAATTGCATATTCGAACTGAAATTACACGAGGTGACCAATAAACCTTTCAATTTGTTTGTCAACTTCGACTCAACATTGCTGCATTTGGTTCAAATATCCCACATTCATTACATATTTTTATTGATAATTATAGTTATTTTGCCATCCGCAAAGAAAATTCAATCATCGCTCTTCTCTGTTTTACAAATACTGTACGTATGAAGAAATATATCTAACTATAAGTTCTGGCCTAAAAATCGAATGAAGTTGTCTCTTCCTAACGCAGTACAGTAAAAGTACGAGAACTACGTGTGGTGGTTTCTTTATTGTTGTGTTTGTTACGTCCGAATCTTTTATTTTGTACTGATGATCAATCAACCACAATGAATATCCTCTTTGCTTTACGAGTTGAAATTTGTTTAAAACTGCAGGGCCGTCTCTGCAGTGGCGGAGTCGATAAAATTTAAACTCAAGTTCAGGCCTCAAAATCCAAGCTCTGGTAAATCACGAATTATTTTCCTCATTCGCAAAATTTTTGAGGTTCGGTCACCCTTTGCAAAATTTTGCAGTGCGGACTTTGGTGTAGAGCTGAGAAAATTGCTCCCCTGAGCTCTAACTTTTATCCATATTGAGATCTATGGCTTCTTTTTTTTAATCTTTTTAACCTTTTTCCCCTTTTGACCTTATTCTACTTTAAAAACTAAGAATTCTCCTCAAGGGACAGCACTAATTTCTGGATACATTACTTGTAGAAATAAATAGTTTGGTGTTGTTTTAGAATATATCATACATGTGCGTGTCACGTGTGGTCATACATGTGCATGTCACGTGTGGTCATACATGTGCGTGTCACGCGTGGTCATACATGTGCGTGTCACGCGTGGTCATACATGTGCGTGTCACGTGTGGTCATACATGTGCATGTCACGTGTGGTCATACATGTGCGTGTCACGCGTGGTCATACATGTGCATGTCACGTGTGGTCATACATGTGCGTGTCACGTGTGGTCATACATGTGCGTGTCACGTGTGGTCATACATGTGCATGTCACGTGTGGTCATACATGTGCATGTCACGTGTGGTCATACATGTGCGTGTCACACGTGGTCATACATGTGCGTGTCACGTGTGGTCATACATGTGCATGTCACGTGTGGTCATACATGTGCGTGTCACGCGTGGTCATACATGTGCATGTCACGTGTGGTCATACATGTGCATGTCACGCGTGGTCATACATGTACATGTCACGTGTGGTCATACATGTGCATGTCACGTGTGGTCATACATGTGCGTGTCACGCGTGGTCATACATGTGCGTGTCACGCGTGGTCATACATGTGCGTGTCACGTGTGGTCATACATGTGCATGTCACGTGTGGTCATACATGTGCGTGTCACGTGTGGTCATACATGTGCATGTCACGTGTGGTCATACATGTGCGTGTCACGCGTGGTCATACATGTGCGTGTCACGTGTGGTCATACATGTGCGTGTCACGCGTGGTCATACATGTGCGTGTCACGTGTGGTCATACATGTGCGTGTCACGTGTGGTCATACATGTGCGTGTCACGCGTGGTCATACATGTGCGTGTCACGTGTGGTCATACATGTGCGTGTCACGCGTGGTCATACATGTGCGTGTCACGCGTGGTCATACATGTGCGTGTCACGTGTGGTCATACATGTGCGTGTCACGTGTGGTCATACATGTGCGTGTCACGTGTGGTCATACATGTGCGTGTCACGCGTGGTCATACATGTGCGTGTCACGTGTGGTCATACATGTGCGTGTCACGTGTGGTCATACATGTGCGTGTCACGCGTGGTCATACATGTGCATGTCACGTGTGGTCATACATGTGCGTGTCACGTGTGGTCATACATGTGCGTGTCACGTGTGGTCATACATGTGCGTGTCACGTGTGGTCATACGTGTGCGTGTCACGTGTGAGTGAGAAATGATCATATAAACATCTGACCTCTAAGAACGAGTTAATTCACTTTCATCTTATTTGTCTTCTTCAAAGTGTGATGAATAGTCTTGTTCAGACCATAATATATCAGAAACATAATGACCAAATCATAATATATCAAAGAACAATGTTCACAACATAATGTGCCACTAACATTATGTCCAAAGTATAATATTTCGAATGTGTTGGAAACAGAACCTACAGAACATAATTTGCTCCAAGCATAATGTCCAAAACCTAACTAATGTATGAAAACATAATGTCCTAACAAAATGTGGTACAAACATAATTTCCAAAGTATATGATCAAAATATAATGCTCCGAACATACTGTATCAGGTACAGCCTCAGACAAATTTATACATCGATTCAGAGCCATTCTCAGCTGTCGACGAGTTCAGCATTAAAAATGCCAAAAAAACTCAGTAAAAAATTGATCTGCGAATCCCAAATTTCTTTCAAAACAAGTTATCGAAAAAGGGATTTAAATTCAATGTAAGTTGATACAGCTTTGTCTGTTCACCAGTGTGGTATGATGAGGTATCAGATGTATAAGTATGTATAAGTATGTAAAAAGGTATATAAGGATGGAAAAGGATATGTATAAGGTTGTAAAAAGATGTATAAGGATGTAAAATGATGTAAAAAGATGTATACGAAAGTAAATAGATGTATAAGGATGTGTTAGGATGTATAGAGATGAATAAGGATTATGGCCAATTTGTTGGGCTGGGTAGTCATCTTCACGCTAAAAGTTGACGGATCGAAAAACATAAACATGAGCTAAACAGGGGTCTTATATACGTGCAAATTCGTTCAGAATGTTCATCGTAAGTTATATTTGTAATAAATTTAGAAATAAAGAAAATAAATTTGTAACAAATTGATTAACCCAATTTAAAAAGTTTACGCTTTAACGTTTCCTGATGAGTGTAACAGTACGTATTATTCTCGTATTCGTGTGTAGTGCTCGGCGTAAGTTTAAAATACACTTGTGAACATGCTTTCACTTTTTGCAAGGTACTAAAAGTTGTAAAAATTAATGAACATCTGATCGGAGAGACCTTCTAAAGAACTCGATTCTCACATTAAAGAAATTACAGGTAACATAGTTAAGGCAAAACACTTTCCAATATCGATGTTGTGGATACATTCAATCTACGACTAGAGAACCGAGAACTGGAATACTTATTGAAACAAACAGTGCATGCTTTTCAATCCATTTCTTTCGTTCTTGTTTTAACGTTGAACCAAGGATATATTGCTACCATAAACTTGTAGAGAAAACACTTCTGACGTTGATGTCCCTACACCACGAAGCGCCACACAGCCACAAGAAATTTGTGGTATTTCTTGTAAAATTTATTGTGTAATTGCATTGTATTTCTGCCTTTGAGTATGATGAGTTCTCAAGTTTTACTTTCTTATGTTCCTTTATTCAATAGAATAATAATTGAATTTACTGAGATACTCCCAATAACAATGGTCATCTTCAGTTTAAGTAATAATTTTAATTCTTCACGCACACATTTCTGTATAATCTCAATTAGGGAATAATATCCTTTTCATCTAAAATTTTCATTAACATCCATAACACGACTACAACATTTAGCAGCTGATGCAAAATATTAGGATATTATTTTCACATTAATGTCCTCTTCATCTCCAGATCTTTACCGCCACCCATCACCCGAACATAACATTCGGCGGGCATTCACCTGGCAACGAACTTCTTACGTTCACTTTAACGTGTTCATTTCACTTAAATTATTAACACTTTGACTGCTACAGGTTAAATTGAAGTTTAATGTTCAACTCAAATTTAAAGTCCATTGAAGTGAACAATGTTGAAAATAAGAAACTTTAACTGGATCATGCCTCCATTTAGTTTAGATTGAAGATTCATGAAAATTGAGTTTGTGGCCATTGGTTCAGGCCTTAGAAGTCGGCAGGAAAGTGTAGCTTAGATCCGGAAGCAACATGCATAAAACGAAAGAAAAAACAGGTATTTTTCAATAAAGTTGATACATGGAATGTTTCATATTGGTTTTTGAATACCTCATCATAAAGATCCTTATGTACAAAAAATGAATGTGAAATAACTGAGCTTGAACGAGCTCTGCAAGAATTAAGTTCCACTGGGCGGTTTCTGTGCCATTCAATGACTTGTAAAAGGTTGAAGGTGAAATAATAAAATGATTCGTTATTATTGGAAGAAAGTTTTCTTCTTTCCCCGTAATTTTTCATCTTTATTCTTTAGGTAGAAGTTCCCGCTCTCCACATCCACGCCAGGCTCACAACATTTGCACCTGTGAAGAAGAATAAGAACTTTGAATTTAGTATAAACTGAGTATGAATGGTAATATTAAAGTGATAATAGTAACTAGAGTATCTTTTGCACAACACCTGGTGGAAACAAAATAACGGTCCACTTCTAAGAGATCATCCGCTCTAAATAAGATGGCAAGGGGCGAGATCAGGAGTTGCATTGGCAGGTTGCCTCACCTTGTGGGAACTCAGGATTATGAAGTAAAATCCTTGGCAGACCCTCCAATGGCTCAAGTTAGTGGATCCACTACCCCTTTCGGATGGCTCGGACTCCCAGCGACCGTGGTGAGAGGGGCGACGTTCGACGATAGTCGCTCAAAAACGCAGTAACTGGTGGCTGAGGTTCAAGTATCAAGCAAGCAAGTATCAAGTTTCAAGGGCTGAAGAGTTACCAGCGGAGAAAGGTTAATGCTGAATGGAGGCTGTATTTTAATTGCTCCAGCAGTCTCGGGAAGCCCGTAAGTCTTCTTCGGCTGGGTTGGTCAGCAAGCCAGTAAAGCGGTTAAAATATGGACTCTACCAGTTTCCACCAGAATTTTGTACACCTTAGTAGGTGAACTCACATGGCTTTACATACAATACTCACTGGTTGTAAAAGCGATTCAGATTTATAATGGGTTCCTGAGCTATTCTGAGCTATTCTAAGGACGTTTGTATGTTCTGTAAATACTGATGAAGAACGCTGTGGAGGACAGCCTTTGCTTACTTTCACTCATGAGCCAAAGCTTCTGCGGTAACCGTAGATGTTTTGAAAGTAAAGAGGGTGGAAGGAAATTATTTTGCATCAATTCGGAGACCCTAGAACCTAGGGTCTATGCGCTTTATGCCGCTCTCTCACACCATCACATCACCTCCTCACATCACCCATCACATCACCCCTCATATCACCCTCTCACCTCCTCGTTTCTCTACACCCTCTCCTTCGTACCCCCTCACCCCCTATTCCCTTAAACCCCCCGCAGGAGGGGGTGGAGCTGCGGCGGAATTGCGTCGATACCGCCTCTGCCGCCCCCGCAGTGGTGCTGGTGTGTACCTGCTGCTGGTGTACCTGCTGCTGGTGTGTACCTGCTGCTGGTGTACCTGCAGCTGGTGTACCTGCTGCTGGTGTACCTGCTGCTGGTGTGTACCTGCTGCTGGTGTACCTGCTGCTGGTGTGTACCTGCTGCTGGTGTACATGCAGCTGGTGTACCTGCTGCTGGTGTACCTGCTGCTGGTGTACCTGCTGCTGGTGTGTACCTGCTGCTGGTATTCCTGCAGCTGGTGTACCTGCTGTTGGTGTGTACATGCTGCTGGTGTTCCTGCAGTTGATGTACCTGCTGCTGGTGTGTATCTGCAGCTGGTGTGTACCTGCTGCTGGTGAATACTTGCTGCTGGTGTACCTGCTGCTGGTGTACCTCCTGCTGGGGGGTACCTGTTGCTGGTGTACCTGCTGCTGGTATACCTGCTGCTGGTGTACCTGCTGCTGGTGTACCTGCTGCTGGTGCACCTGCTGCTGGTGTACCTGCTGCTGGTGTACCTGCTGCTGGTGTACCTGCTGCTGGTGTACCTGCTGCTGGTGTACCTGCTGCTGGTGTGTACCTGCTGCTGGTGTACCTGCTGCTGGTGTACCTGTTGCTGATGTACCTGCTGCTTGTATACCTGCTGCTGGTGTGTGTCTGCTGCTGGTGTACCTGCTACTGGTATACCTGCTGCTGGTGTACCTGCTGCTGGGGTACCTGCTGCTTTTGTACCTGCTGCTGGTGTACTTGCTGCTGGTGTACCTGAAGCTGGTGTGTACCTGCTGCTGGTGTACCTGCTGCTGGTGTACCTGCTGCTGGTGTACTTGCAGCTGGTGTACCTGCAGCTGGTGTGTACCTGCTGCTGGTGTACCTGCTGCTGGTGTAACTGTTGCTGATGTACCTGCTGCTTGTATACCTGCTGCTGGTGTGTATCTGCTGCTGGTGTACCTGCTGCTGGTATACCTGATGCTGGTGTACCTGCTGCTAGTGTACCTGCTGCTTTTGTACCTGCTGCTGGTGTACTTGCAGCTGGTGTACCTGAAGCTGGTGTGTACCTGCAGCTGGTGTACCTGCTGCTGGTGTACCTGCTGCTTTTGTACCTGCTGCTGGTGTACTTGCAGCTGGTGTACCTGCAGCTGGTGTGTACCTGCTGCTGGTGTACCTGCTGCTGGTGTACCTGAGGCTGGTGTGTACCTGCTGTTGGTGTACCTGCTGCTGGTGTACTTGCTGCTGGTGTACCTGCAGCGGGTACACTAGCTGGGTCCAGACTTCAGACCGGGATGTGAAAATTATATTTTAAACAGGTTCGAGACTTACTTTAGTGCGTGCATATGTTCATAAAAGTATATCTAGCTTCCAAAATAATTAAGTTGAGTGATTCTATGACGCTTAAAGTTCTTGCAGTACTTGAAAACCTGCTGTTTCCTGCCATCGGTTGTCGAGTGCGATGTTCTCGAAGCGATGCGGTTCCTAGCTCTTTTTCTGCAACACTCGGCACCACTCGCCAACATTTATATTTCCGATAGAACTCTTCAAGCGAATCGTTCGATAATTACTTTCTCCTTCACACGCCGACTGTCCTCCTCATACCGCAAATTTACATCTACGTTGATTTTCAATTTCCGCTTCTTTTCTTAATTCCTTTACGTGTTTTTTTGAAGCAATGCACACTAGGTGCGCTACGAGTACGCGTCTCCTCTTTACGCTCAGCAGCAATGCATTTGAATGTTCATTCATTCATTGAACAGTGAATGAATAGTTAACTGTTACCGTATAGCTTACAGTTAACGTAAATAGGCAGAGTGTAGCAGTTAAGGTATAGATAACAGTTGAGGTATAGATAACAGTTAAGGTATAGTTAACAGTTAAGGTATAGTTAACAGTTGAGGTATAGTTAACAGTTAAGGTATAGTTAACAGCCATGTTCGTATTGCTGTGAGCTTAATTAATTTTTAATTCGAGTAACAGCGCGAGTTGCTGGGTACCAGGATGACTACGTGACCAACTTGCATTAGACACGATATTTCCAGCGGTAATGTTGGAAGTGAGGTTTGTACCTGTGTAGTGCTGGTGGTGTAGGTGTACAGGGTCGGTGCAGCAGCTGTGACCCAACATCTGCTGGGTGCTGAGGCACTTGTATGTTACTCCTTCTCTTGGTATGCATCTGCTGGTTACTGCTATACGTCTGCAGCTACTGCTGGTTACTACTATACATCTTCTGGTTACTCCTATACGTCTGCTGGTTACTGCTATACGTCTGCAGCTTCTATACATCTGCTGGTTACTGCTATACGTCTGCAGCTACTATAGATCTGCTGGTTACTGCTACACATCTGTTTGTAATTATTATGCATCAGCTAGTAACTACTATGCATTACATCTGGTATTACTACCATAAATCAGCTAGTTACTACCGTGTGTTTGTTGGTTACTACAATACATCTGCTATTTATTTATATGCACCTGTTATTTAATGCTACGCATTTGCTAATTACTGCTATGCATCTGCTAATAGCATCTACACATCTGTTGGTCACTTTTATACATCAGCTGGTAATTATTAAACATCTGCCAGTTACTGCTGTGTATATGCTAGTTGCTACTATACATATGTTGGCAACTACTATACATCTGTTAGTTACTGCTGTATATTTGCTAGTGGCTACTATTCATATGTTGGCAACTACTATACATCTGTTAGTTACTGCTGTGTATTTGCTAGTGGCTACCATTCATATGTTGGCAACTACTATACATCTGTTAGTTACTGCTGTGTATTTGCTAGTGGCTACTATTCATATGTTGGCAACTACTATACATCTGTTAGTTACTGCTGTGTATTTGCTAGTGACAGCTACACATCTGCTAGTTACTACCATACATCTGTTCGGTGCCGTAATGTCAACTTGTAACTTATACGTCTGCTCGTCATTGTGCATTGTGTTATATATTGCTTGCAGCTGCAACTGCTCCATGTGGTGTACAGCTGTAGCCAGCAAGCCTGCTTGTTACAGCTGCATCTGCGAGGTATAGCTACATCTACTACAGCTGCTACACCTGCTACACCTGCAAGGTACGCCTACAAGGTACAGCTACACCTGAAATGTACACCTACTTCTGCTACAGTTGCTACAGCTGCTACAGCTGCACCGCACCTGCGATAGCGTTGCTGCAATGATACATCACACTAATCACAGCAGCAAGAGGTGGTCTTCCTTCAGCGGTGTTCATGCCTGATAAGTTCTAAGTCTTTCTTTAAACGCGAATGAATGTTGAGCGCATCGAACACTTCTGCCATTGGTCCGGCTGCAAGCCAATCAGAAAGCCTCTTGGTATTTCTTTAGATACTGATCTAGATAAATGATTTAAAAAATATTCAATGGATGTAAAATGCTGTAGACAATCGAGTATGTGCCAGGCTCGAAATAGATGTGGAAAATGTTGGTATTGCATTCGTTTGAGTGCTTTAGAGCGTTTCGATTTTTTTTACATCTGCGTTAAATATTTTTAACAAATGGTAAAAATATTTCAATATTCTGTGGGAAATAAGACCCTAATTCTTACTTTTCAAACTTATCTGCAGGTCTGAAAACTGAGTGCTGTGAAGATTTATTTCAAATCGCGTAAAAAATAATTATTCAAGAATGTTTTATCTGCATTGAAAATTTCGCTCGTACTTTCAAGCACACAAAAATTGTCAATCGATGTCGTGTGTTGAGTGGAAAATTTTGTGGTGAGCGAGACATCGCTACTCCGCTGGCAAGCGCCAGCTGATGACCTTGGGAGGCAGCGAAAGTTTCTTAGAAAAATCTTTTTCCGCACTTGTCCTGTGAAAAATTATTCTAATACTGGATGCAATTATTTGAAATAAGTGCTACCCTGTAATAAAGCGATAATTTCACAATTATAATCAATAAAACAACGGTGGTGAGACACCCTAACTTAGGATACATTTAGGTTCAGTAAAGAAGGACTCGGTCAGTCAAGGTTTAGACGCTTCTCTGATGTTACTATGACGAGAAAATGTTGCATCAGATTTTTATATAGAATATTTTTTTAAAATTTCAGATTAGGAAGTTCAAATGTGGTTCAAACAGTAACATTTCTTCTATTTTGCAAATACATGTGCACGTAAATGACTTATTATAGATATACAGCTCTTTGCTGCTGCTCTTAGAGCTGTTTTATGATGAACGAAACACATATATCGTTTTGGAAAGTTGGTAAAATGGGATCAAACCTACCGGAAGCCTGCTTTTATGTATACCTTTCACACAATTCAAGCTTGCGTTATGATTTTAATAACCATAACTGATTTTTAAGCGAAGATTATTAGCAATTGACAGCTTCTGTGGCAGCGAACAGTTGAAGGTATTCTTGGAAAATGTGGTCAGTAATCAACAGTAATGCTTGAGATGAACTTCGTTACAGCACTCGACGCTGGTCGCTGCTGACAATCGCTATGAAATTCCCGTGGCTGAAAGTTAACATTTCTATTATTTGATCTTCATGCTGGAGGTTAATTTCATTTGTTCAACATGTTGGAGGTTAATTTTATTTGATCTTCATGCTGGAGGTTAATTTCATTTGTTCAACATGTTGGAGGTTAATTTTATTTGATCTTCATGCTGGAGGTTAATTTCATTTGTTCAACATGTTGGAGGTTAATTATGTTTGATCTTCATGCTGGAGGTTAATTTCATTTGTTCAACATGTTGGAGGTTAACTATGTTTGATCTTCATGCTGGAGGTTAATTTCATTTGTTCAACATGTTGGAGGTTAATTATGTTTGATCTTCATGCTGGAGGTTAATTTCATTTGTTCAACATGTTGGAGGTTAATTATGTTTGATCTTCATGCTGGAGGTTAATTTCATTTGTTCAACATGTTGAAGGTTGATTATGTTTGATCTTCATGCTGGAGGTTAATTTTATTTGATCTTCATGCTGGAGGTTAATTTCATTTGTTCAACATGTTGGAGGTTAATTATGTTTGATCTTCATGCTGGAGGTTAATTTTATTTGATCTTCATGCTGGAGGTTAATTTCATTTGTTCAACATGTTGGAGGTTAATTATGTTTGATCTTCATGTTGGAGGTTAATTTCATTTGTTCAACATGCTGGAGGTTAATTTTATTTGATCTTCATGCTGGAGGTTAATTTCATTTGTTCAACATGTTGGAGGTTAATTATGTTTGATCTTCATGCTGGAGGTTAATTTCATTTGTTCAACATGTTAGAGGTTAATTATGTTTGATCTTCATGCTGGAGGTTAATTTCATTTGTTCAACATGTTGGAGGTTAATTATGTTTGATCTTCATGCTGGAGGTTAATTTCATTTGTTCAACATGTTGGAGGTTAATTATGTTTGATCTTCATGCTGGAGGTTAATTTTATTTGATCTTCATGCTGGAGGTTAATTTCATTTGTTCAACATGTTAGAGGTTAATTATGTTTGATCTTCATGCTGGAGGTTAATTTCATTTGTTCAACATGTTGGAGGTTAATTTTATTTGATCTTCATGCTGGAGGTTAATTTCATTTGTTCAACATGTTGGAGGTTAATTATGTTTGATCTTCATGCTGGAGGTTAATTTCATTTGTTCAACATGTTAGAGGTTAATTATGTTTGATCTTCATGCTGGAGGTTAATTTCATTTGTTCAACATGTTGGAGGTTAATTTTATTTGATCTTCATGCTGGAGGTTAATTTCATTTGTTCAACATGTTGGAGGTTAATTTTATTTGATCTTCATGCTGGAGGTTAATTTCATTTGTTCAACATGTTGGAGGTTAATTATGTTTGATCTTCATGCTGGAGGTTAATTTCATTTGTTCAACATGTTGGAGGTTAATTATGTTTGACCTTCATGCTGGAGGTTAATTTCATTTGTTCAACATGTTGGAGGTTAATTTTATTTGATCTTCATGCTGGAGGTTAATTTTATTTGATCTTCATGCTGGAGGTTAATTTCATTTGTTCAACATGTTGGAGGTTAATTTTATTTGATCTTCATGCTGGAGGTTAATTATGTTTGATCTTCATGCTGGAGGTTAATTTCATTTGTTCAACATGTTGGAGGTTAATTATGTTTGATCTTCATGCTGGAGGTTAATTTCATTTGTTCAACATGCTGGAGGTTAATTTTATTTGATCTTCATGCTGGAGGTTAATTTCATTTGTTCAACATGTTGGAGGTTAATTATGTTTGATCTTCATGCTGGAGGTTAATTTCATTTGTTCAACATGTTGGAGGTTAATTATGTTTGATCTTCATGCTGGAGGTTAATTTCATTTGTTCAACATGTTGGAGGTTAATTTTATTTGATCTTCATGCTGGAGGTTAATTTTATTTGATCTTCATGCTGGAGGTTAATTTTATTTGATCTTCATGCTGGATGTTAATTTCATTTGTTCAACATGTTGGAGGTTAATTTTATTTGATCTTCATGCTGGAGGTTAATTTTATTTGATCTTCATGCTGGAGGTTAATTTCATTTGTTCAACATGTTGGAGGTTAATTTTATTTGATCATCATGCTGGAGGTTAATTTCATTTGTTCAACATGTTGGAGGTTAATTATGTTTGATCTTCATGCTAGAGGTTAATTTTATTTGTTCAACATGTTGGAGGTTAATTTTATTTGATCTTCATGCTGGAGGTTAATTTTATTTGATCTTCATGCTGGAGGTTAATTTAATTTGTTCAACATGTTGGAGGTTAATTTTATTTGATCTTCATGCTGGAGGTTAATTTCATTTGTTCAACATGTTGGAGGTTAATTTTATTTGATCTTCATGCTGGAGGTTAATTTCATTTGTTCAACATGTTGGAGGTTAATTTTATTTGATCTTCATGCTGGAGGTTAATTTCATTTGTTCAACATGTTGGAGGTAATTTTATTTGATCTTCATGCTGGAGGTTAATTTTATTTGTTCAACATGTTGGAGGTTAATTATGTTTGATCTTCATGCTGGAGGTTAATTTTATTTGATCTTCATGCTGGAGGTTAATTTCATTTGTTCAACATGTTGGAGGTTAATTTTATTTGATCTTCATGCTGGAGGTTAATTTTATTTGTTCAACATGTTGGAGGTTAATTTTATTTGATCTTCATGCTGGAGGTTAATTTCATTTGTTCAACATGTTGGAGGTTAATTTTATTTGATTTTCATGCTAGAGGTTAATTTTATTCGATCTTAATGCTGGAGGTTAATTTCATTTGTTCAACATGTTGGAAGTTAATTTTATTTGATCTTCATGCTGGAGGTTAATAATGTTTGATCTTCATGCTGGAGGTTAATTTCATTTGTTCAACATGTTGGAGGTTAATTTTATTTGATCTTCATGCTGGAGGTTAATTTCATTTGTTCAACATGTTGGAGGTTAATTATGTTTGATCATCATGTTGGAGGTTAATTATGTTTCATCTTCATGTTGGAGATTAATTATGTTTGATCTTCTTGTTTGAAGTTAATTATGTTTGATCTTCATGAAGGAGGTTAATTATGTTTGATCTTCATGTTGGAGGTTAATTATGATTGATCTTCATGTTGGAGGTTAATTATGATTGATCTTCATGTTGGAAGTTAATTTTGTTTGATCTTCATGTAGGAGGTTAATTATGTTTGATCTTCATGTTGGAGGTTAATTATGTTTGATCTTCATGTTGGAGGTTAATTAAGTTTGATCTTCATGTTGGAGGTTAATTATGTTTGATCTTCATGTTGGAGGTTAATTATGTGTAATCTTCATGTTGAAAGTTAATTATGTTTGATCTTCATGTTGGAGGTTAATTATGTTTGATCTTCATGTTGGAGGTTAATTATGTTTGATCTTCATGTTGGAGGTTAATTATGTTTGATCTTCATGTTGGAGGTTAATTATGTGTAATCTTCATGTTGAAAGTTAATTATGTTTGATCTTCATGTTGGAGGTTAATTATGTTTGATCTTCATGTTGGAGGTTAATTATGTTTGATCTTCATGTTGGAGGTTACTTATGTTTGATCTTCATGTTGGAGGTTAATTATGTTTGATCTTCATGTAGGAGGCTAATTATGTTTGATCTTCATGTTGGAGGTTACTTATGTTTGATCTTCATGTTGGAGGTTAATTATGTTTGATCTTCATGTTGGAGGTTAATTATGTTTGATCTTCATGTTGGAGGTTAATTATGTTTGATCTTCATGTAGGAGGTTAATTATGTTTGATCTTCATGTTGGAGGTTAATTATGTTTGATCTTCATGTTGGAGGTTAATTATGTTTGATCTTCATGTTGGAGGTTAATTATGTGTAATCTTCATGTTGAAAGTTAATTATGTTTGATCTTCATGTTGGAGGTTAATTATGTTTGATCTTCATGTTGGAGGTTAATTATGTTTGATCTTCATGTTGGAGGTTAATTATGTTTGATCTTCATGTTGGAGGTTAATTATGTTTGATCTTCATGTTGGAGGTTAATTATGTTTGATCTTCATGCTGGAGGTTAATTATGTTTGATCTTCATGTTGGAGGTTAATTATGTTTGATCTTCATGTAGGAGGTTAATTATGTTTGATCTTCATGTTGGAGGTTAATTATGTTTGATCTTCATGTTGGAGGTTAATTATGTTTGATCTTCATGTTGGAGGTTAATTATGTTTGATCTTCATGTTTGAGGTTAATTATGTTTGATCTTCATGTTGGAGGTTAATTATGTTTGATCTTCATGTTGGAGGTTAATTATGTTTGATCTTCATGTTGGAGGTTAATTATGTTTGATCTTCATGTTGGAGGTTAATTATGTTTGATCTTCATGTTGGAGGTCAATTATGTTTGATCTTCATGTTGGAGGTTAATTATGTTTGATCTTCATGTTGGAGGTTAATTATGTCTGATCTTCATGTTGGAGGTCAATTATGTTTGATCTTCATGTAGGAGTTTAATTATGTTTGATCTTCATGTTGGAGGTTAATTATGTTTGATCTTCATGTTGGAGGTTAATTATGTTTGATCTTCATGTTGGAGGTTAATTATGTTTGATCTTCATGTAGGAGGTTAATTATGTTTGATCTTCATGTTGGAGGTTAATTATGTTTGATCTTCATGTTGGAGGTTAATTATGTTTGATCTTCATGTTGGAGGTTAATTATGTTTGATCTTCATGTTGGAGGGTAATTATGTTTGATCTTCATGTTTGAGGTTAATTATGTTTGATCTTCATGTTGGAGGGGAATTATGTTTGATCTTCATGTTGGAGGTTAATTATGTTTGATCTTCATGTTGGAGGTTAATTATGTTTGATCTTCATGTTGGAGGTTAATTATGTTTGATCTTCATGTTGGAGGTTAATTATTTTTGATCTTCATGTTGGAGGGTAATTATGTTTGATCTTCATGTAGGAGGTTAATTATGTTTGATCTTCATGTTGGAGGTTAATTATGTTTGATCTTCATGTTGGAGGTTAATTATGTTTGATTTTCATGTTGGAGGTTAATTATGTTTGATCTTCATGTTGGAGGTTAATTATGTTTGATCTTCATGTTGGAGGTTAATTATGTTTGATCTTCATGCTGGAGGTTAATTATGTTTGATCTTCATGTTGGAGGTTAATTATGTTTGATCTTCATGTAGGAGGTTAATTATGTTTGATCTTCATGTTGGAGGTTAATTATGTTTGATCTTCATGTTGGAGGTTAATTATGTTTGATCTTCATGTAGGAGGTTAATTATGTTTGATCTTCATGTTGGAGGTTAATTATGTTTGATCTTCATGTTGGAGGTTAATTATGTTTGATCTTCATGTTGGAGGTTAATTATGTGTAATCTTCATGTTGAAAGGTAATTATGTTTGATCTTCATGTTGGAGGTTAATTATGTTTGATCTTCATGTTGGAGGTTAATTATGTTTGATCTTCATGTTGGAGGTTAATTATGTTTGATCGTCATGTTGGAAGGTAATTATGTTTAATCTTCATGTTGTAAGTTAATTATGTGTAATCTTCATGTTGGAAGTTAATTATGTTTGATCTTCATGTTGGAGGTCAATTATGTGTAATCTTCATGTTGAAAGTTAATTATGTTTGATCTTCATGTTGGAGGTTAATTATGTTTAATCTTCATGTTAGAAATGAATTATGTTTCATTTTTACGATGGAATTTAAGTATCTCTGATAGAATTGGAAGCGATAGTGGTTCAGACAGAGATGAATAAAAGACGTTTGTGACCAAAATTACTCAAAGAAAATTTTACTTCAAAATTGAAACGGAAAAGCCATTTTTGATGTACGATTTAATTGATATTTTATAGAACGCTACATTTACCATGAATTTGAACAGTACTTACACCAAAACTTGGTCACCGCGCATCAAATTAAATATTTGCACTACTGCGCGATTGTTATGAGCGAAACTTGTGCCATTACTCCAATGAGTGCCTTCATCCCGCTCACCACTGTTCTAAGAAATACCAGCTACTCGAAAAGCATTAATAAAATCATTGCTTGCCTCAGTCTTTCTGTCACAAGGAAAGTAAAGCAAACGATGCTCTTTTTTACTGAGTACCAGCTGCCAGTAGCACGCAGATAGCAGGACCGATGGCGGAAATAACAACTTTTACACTCTCCTGAATCAAATCGCTGAACTTATTCAGGCCCACATAGCTACCCTCAAATAGGGCAATTTGATTTTACTGGACTTAAGAGACAATATAATGCTGTATCTCTTGTGGTAAATTAATTGTTTGTTTTGTTTAAGAATCTGAAAGACAATAAGCGGTCTGTTCCAAACCATACGCAATTTGATTGGACTACGATAACTAAACAGTGAAACAGTATAACGATAACAGTGATTAAACAGTGAAACTGTTTAGTTATCGTAGTCCAACTACAATTTTTAGGCGGAAGCAGGCAAAAAATAAAAACTTCGTATTCTCCTGAAACTTCTGTAGGAGGAAGTGCGCGGTCTTCTCGAAACGTGAGCATTTCTGCCACAAATGTGCTTTCATTTCGATCCTAGCGGACCGAGTGACTTCCGAGTGCTGTGATGAAGACGCCAGGCCGCTGGTCCTTCTATCACGTGTGGTGGCGGTGTGTGTGTGTGTGTGTGTCACGTGGCCTCACCGTGTAGGATGCTACATGTGTATGGGAGCATGTGCTCTCCTTCGTGGGATGCTGCACGTGTGTGGGAGCAAATATTTTTTTTTAGTTTCAGTTTTTACTTCTGTGTAGCGGTAATCAGGTCTCATACAAACGTCTCATTACAGCATGTGATTATGAAACAATTTGAAACGCTAATGGGGGGGTGGGGGGTGGGGGGGGGGGGGGGGGGTGATTTTGTGCTCTTCACTTCTCATACTGCGCAGCTTAAACTTTTTTAATAATGCATTGTGATTTAATTTTTTTCTTGGTTGAATTTCCTTTCCGTCCAGTTTATTTTTAAGATGCTAGTAAGTTTGAGGGGCATTGCTCATACGAAAAGAGGGAGAGTGGCTTTCATATAATGAGAATCCGTAAGTGCACACACACTTGGCTCCCTCAGGGAATAAGCGATGATGCATTTAACATCGAGCCAGACTCAACGAAATTAAACCTGACAGCTGACGATATGAGACTCAGCTCCAAACATTGAGGCTGTAGGACAGTACACGTGTCTCAGTCTGGTCTGTAGGAGCGCGAGTGTGAAGAAAATGTGAGGCAGCGATCAAAGTGTCACTCAATTTTATGAAACGTGGCAGGAGCTCCGTCTTCATATGGTGGCCAATTCGATTTGGTCTCCTGCGCACCTCTCGCGTGCATGCTGATGTTGCTGTGTGCAGCGTGTCTACTGCTGTGTGCAGCGTGTCTTCTGCTGTGTGCAGCGTGTCTACTGCTGTGTGCAGCGTGTCTACTGCTGTGTGCAGCGTGTCTACTGTTGCGTGCAGCGTGTCTACTGCTGCGTGCAGCATGTCTACTGCTGTGTGCAGCATGTCTAATCATGCACACCGTTCCCTAGCACAGTTCCAGCTACAATGGATCAACACAGACCTGTACAGGCAAAGGTCACAGAGCTCGATTTAAATCGTTCACGTTTTCTTGTACATTTTGAACTTTCTCCTTTACTCGAATGCAGGTAGTGAAAGTTTTTTGAATCGTTGTGAGATTTTGGTCCCTTCGTCGCTGTAGCTCATTGAGAGAAATTTCTTCGCAGTATTATTCATCGAACGAAGATGAGCGTCATTTATTTTTTTCAGCATCTCGAGCAGCTGATTTTGGCGATTTTGTGTTTTTCCACGTGGCGGAACTTCCGGAATCTAAGAAACCGGGGGAGTGTTCTCTGAAGTTTTCTCCGGGCGAACACGTTTTCCTTTCAGCAAACAACCAAATTATCTACGTACTTCTTCGACTGGCTATTCAAAATGAAGATCTGACGAGAAGTTTTTAAAATTGATGAAAGATCAAAGTACTTCTCAATTGAATCTGAACGAGTGAGGCATTGAATGACAATTTTCTACGTCTCCCAATTTGACAGCAGCTGTTGAAGTTCATTGAGTACGTCTCTATCGCTGGAGTTACCACTACCGTCATGGTAGTAATCATCACAACCGTCATGGTAGTAATCACCACCAACGTCATGGTAGTCATCACCACCACCGTCATGGTAGTCATCACCACTACCGTCATGGAAGTCATCACCACTACCGTCATGGAAGTCATCACCACTACCGTCATGGTAGTCATCACCACCACCGTCATGGTAGAAATCACCACTACCGTCATGGTAGTAATCACCACTACTGTAGTGGTAGTAATCACCACTACTGTAGTGGTAGTAATCACCACAACCGTCATGGTTGTAATAAGCACCACCGTCATGGTAAAAATAACTACCACCGTCATGGTAGAAATAAGCACCACCGTCATGGTAAAAATAACCACTACCGTCATGGTAGAAATAAGCACCACCGTCATGGTAGAATAAGCACCACCGTCATGGTAGAAATAAGCACCACCGTCATGGCTGAAATGAGCACCACCGTCATGGTAGAAATTGTCACAACCGTCTTGGTAGAAATTACGCTACAGCAATGAACATCACTCCTATATATACTGTGCACTGAGGAGCTTTTTTATATTTATTGTGTTCTTATAAAATTGGTTAAAAATGAATAAAAGTAGAAATGATAAGACGTAATTTATTACAGCAATCATACCAAGTTGCAGCTCCTACAACTCATTATTCAGGGTGCAGCAATCAACCTTGCATTTTAGGCTTCCACTGCCTACTCAAAAATTCACGATTGACTGCCGCACCCTGTACTTCAGTATGCCTGGTGACCTGTGAACTACATTTGGTTTCATCAGCTCGCGTTGTGAGCAGCACTGAATAGAAGGAGTTTTGCGCAATGGGGGGTCACAAGTTTCTTTGGAGAAATTATAACTTTTTCAAATTGGATACCTGCAAAGCTTATCATTCACGTAGCTACTAAATTAAATACATACATCTTTTTAACATGTTTTTAACTTGTACATGTTTTTATCTTGTATATGTTTTGACTTGTATATATTTTGACTTGTATATATTTTTAGCTTGTATATGTTTTTAACTTGTTTGTGTTTTTAATTTATATACGTTTTTAACTTGTACATGTTTTTAACTTCTTTTCAACACATGCTTTCAACTTTTTTCTTTGCACATTTGAATGTAATTTTTTTAATAGTTTATTTAGTTACATTAACTCTTCATATTCATCCTAGCTGCCAAACAGCGTGACACGTGGGCTGTGATTGTGAAGGATGTTGATAAAATTCACAAACAAATTTTTGTGAAGGCTATGTAAAGGGGGAACAGCTTTCGTTGTGCAAAGCCGATTCAATGCTTCATGCTATTGCAAACAGACTGGTTGCAGAAATTCCTCGTTTGTTGTTCGCTCTATCAGATATTTACTCAGATTTAAAACGGAATATCTGATCCATAAATTAAACGCGATCATTGGAAAGGTTTTCAACGAATAAGACAATCCTGAGGTAAAGACTTCCTTTATTCAATCCTTAGATACCTTTATATTCCCCTGGTAAAAATTCAGAAATGTTTGGCGTTTCCTAATTCTAGGCAAAGTTTCTGTAAGATAGTCACATTTTTAATGACAGCCACGTTCATAAAAAGACGTAAACTCAAAGTTTAATGGAGGTATTAAAGATAAGTTCCTGGCATTTGGAACACACGTATCACAGTTACAATTTAGAACAAATTATTTACCACAAGCGATACATCAGTAGACTGTTTCTTAAGGCTAATACAATGAACACATTTGAGTATAGCTACTTATGGGCCCGAATAAGTTCAGAAACTTCTAGGGCATCATATCGTCATATTTTAAGGTGCACAGTTATGTTTAACTTAACTCACTTAACCTATTCGCACACTAGATTGATAAACAAATTGATTCGCTCAAAATTTGAGGATCAATTTTACGACAATAGTTCGAATGGGCTACATGAGAGCAGTATATTCTAAAAAACTCCTAAGATCATTCATGAGATCTGTGTCATCAATTATAGAAAATTACCCTATCAAAATGGATCAAATAGCAGAAAATATTTGACTTGATTACTTTACGTGATTCATATTCCGATAGAAAAAGGGATCCAAGGTTCGTTTTGAAAGCTTTGAAAGAACTTGTATCATGGATCTCAGCAGGGATCGACTTCCAACTCTTAGTTCCAATGAAAAGGATACTGTGTTGTGCCGGGCTTATGAATAATAAGGAAGTATAAAGTTGCTTCTATTTCGGGTTATATGATCATGATGAAAAGTTTGTGCAGTTAATAGCTGTTTAAGGTCTTTTTCGCCCCTATAAGTTAATGATTTACACATGAAATTACATATGGAGAGCTGGTAGAGATCCAAAAACTTAAGCCTTTTTAAACTTCTAAATGAATAATCCGTGTGATCATTATATTTTAAATTTCCTATTGCTCCAATGGCATTCTTTTGCAGTTTATTTTTATTTTTGTCAGTTCCATGCCATGCTTCATTTCTGTATTTTAAATTTGGTGAACTGCGAGTTCGATGAAATATTTTCTAAGCTTCTTTAGGTAATACATGTTTTACTTCCTCGAAGATTCCTTCAGATTACGATAATTTAGTACTGATATGCGCAGTATGCTCTTTGAAGGTCAGATTTGTATCTGTCATAATCCAGGGCTTTTGTTTATTTTTCTGTGTGATTGTATGATGAATGCATGATGATTAGACAACATTGATTATTACGTGTAGTCGTTATAATTTCACTAAGGTTTAGTATTGCTTCATCGATGTTTGTCGCATTATAGTATGTTCAATGTGGGCATTGATTCTTCCGGAACAGTGCTCATTGCTCTCAAATATGATTCATTCAAGCAACGATTTGAGTAAGTCGCAGTCTGTGGCATGGTATAAGTAATAGAGATATTTTCCTTAGGAAGAAACACCGGGAAATTGTCAGATAAGTCGGAACTTATTATTCCTGTAGGAAAATCAGTTGGATCTATCATGAAGATATTATCGAGAAGCGTAGCAGATTCTGATGAGACACGTGTGGGCTTAGTGATGATTGGAAGAACAGATTTCGACTGTAAAAATTTTATGAAATTTGAGATTTACTCACAACTTTCGTATTGTAAAAGATCGTAGTTGAAGTCACCGCAGATTATTACGTCTTTTTAAAAAGACTTGTTAAACCGTGACATAATACTATGAAGTTAATTAAGAAGAGAAACCGGGCAGGCTGTTGGAAGCATATACACTTTAAAAATTATAATGCGTTTGCTGTTTTTCTATGAATAACGTTTCGATATGGTCACGACTCATAGTTACACTTGCAACGATTTTCGAAGCTACGTGTTCAGATATGTGTACGTACTCACGCCTCAGTCACGTTTATTATTATTACGTAATGAATGGTGGCTGTTTAGTTCAGCATTTGAATCATGTCTTTAGATGAGCCATCTAGCCAACTTTCGGTAAAAATCATACCGTCGTAGTTACTATCCTCAAAATAAATGCTTTCCTACTAATCTAAGGATATCAAAGTTTAAAAATCGTCAAAACCAATGGAAAAGTTAAATACTTTCAGGTTAAAGTGAATTAAAGTGTGCAGTTACTTCAAATGTATGTATTAACTTTGTTGGAAATAAGCAGTATTTCTATCTTCCTTGCTTTTTCAAGCAACGCAACTCGCGGCGCTGAGAGACAGCAGCCAGGCCGGGAGCCTCCGCCTCTGCGTGCCGCTCTGCCGCCCACGCGCCCGCCACTCGCCGCGCCTACTCCCGACCGCGAGCTGTCGTTATTTTCCCTTATATAAGTTATCAGTTGGTGCCCTTAAGAGTTAACGCTGCGGAAAAAGTTCATAGATACTGCCATGTTCATCTTCGCAATGTTAGGTTATCACATTTGACAGTTCGTGCTCTTAACAGTTCTTAATGCTGAAAAAGTTTATAAATACTGCCATGTTCATCTACGCAATGTTAAGTTATCACAGTCAACAGCTCGTGTTCTTAACAGTTTACGCTGCTGAAAAAGCTCATATGTAAGTACTGCCATGTTCATCTTCGCAATGTTTAGTTGTCACAGTAAACAATTAGTTCTCTTAACAGTTCACACTGCTGAAAAAAATTCATGAATACTGCCCTGCTCATGTTCGCCATATTGCCTTGAATATCTAAGTCTTTGAGCAAGATTTCCTTTCCCTTTGAGATTTGCGCGGCCGATGTGTACCATGGCCTGTTTGTTAGCGGGAATATTTCCAGGTTTGCGCCTCACCTCGACCTCAATGTTCCGCTGTGACGTCACCGCCCCACGTCTGCGCTCTGAAGAAAAATTGGTGCAACTCGAGCACGTAACCTCGCTTTAGTGAACTGCGCCGCAGTACGAGGCGTAAGTAGGCCACCAAATTCGTAGGGCTAATTCGCGAGTGCATTTTGGGGACTCGTAATTGCATTTCTTGCGGTGACTAAATGGAAATCATCCATTGGGTATTTGTGTGGAACTGGATGTATTCAGCTTGTCTGCTGTGATGTTCTTAGGGTATCTGACTGAATAAATGCTGTTAATTTGATTGGAGACATTTCGGTTCTCTGACTTAATACATTCAGGTTATCTGACTGCGTACATTCAGGTTATCTCACTGGATACAATCAAGTTATCTGACTGGATACATTCAGGTTATCTGACTGGATACATTCAGGTTATCTGACTGGATACATTCAAGTTATCTGACTGGATACAATCAAGTTATCTGACTGGATACATTCAGGTTATCTGACTGGATACATTCAGGTTATCTGACTGGATACATTCAAGTTATCTGACTGGATACATTCAGGTTATCTGACTGGATACATTCAGGTTATCTGACTGGATACATTCAGGTTATCTGACTGGATACATTCAAGTTATCTGACTGGATACATTCAGGTTATCTGACTGGATACATTCAGGTTATCTGACTGGATACATTCAGGTCATCTGACTGGATGCGTTCAGGTTAACTGACTGGATACATTCAGATTATCTGACTGGATACATTCAGGTTATTTAACAGGATACATCTATGTCTTTTGGATAGATACATTCAGGCTATCAGGCTGAGAGCATTCGGGTGGTTGTACATCTCTGCGGATGCATTCAGCATGCGACGCATACCTCACCCTCAACCTCGTGCATGCAAATCTTGTTTTAGCCAGACGCTTCACGCCAGGGAAGATGGCTTTCTCTGGGTCAGTGTGCAACGAAATTAGTGTCTAATTTTTAGGGTAAATCCTGCATGACAATTTTGAAGATACCGTTCTTTGCCATTGTGTTGAAGAATTAGGAAGAATTATCCCAGTATTTTGATATAGGAAGTGAAAATTTCTTCCGTAATACTCAGCTTGGAGTATGCGTTGCAATAAGTTCTTCTGTTTGAAAGTTATTCTATTCTGACATCGCCATTTTAGACATTAGAAGCATACAATTTTCGATTATGTATGATGCTCGTGTTCAAATATGTAGTTAAATCATCATGATATTTTCTGGCGGAGCTCGGCTGCTTCAGAAATACTGCATCACTCTCCCTATCTCGCTTCTTCTGATGAACTCTTTTTTTTTAAGAAGACAATAAAATTATTTGGATGGGCTTTAGGTTCACATAAGAAGAAAAATGAAAAAAGGTGGAAAATGAGTTTTAATTATATAAGACATTGAGATCAAATTCCATTGAGGCATTGAAATCAATATAAGGTGTTAAAAACTTATTGGTAGAACTAATTTAGTTTCGATAACTATGTATTCTATAATCTATGGAAATTATTTTCTTCATTATTTTTTTCGAACTTAGGTTTTCGTTTTTACAGAAAACCTGGCATTTGTTGAGACACCTGATAAACGCGAGATCACAAGCAAGATATACCGATGAGAAATGCCTGTTCAATGGGTGGTTTATCCCTGAGGCATAATTCTTTTGATAATAATATCTTTGATGTATAATTCATTTCACTAAAATAACTCTGAAACATAATAAATTTATTTAAAAAATATATCAGACATAATTCATTTATTAATAAAATCTCTGAGATATAATTCATTTAATAATATTATCTGAGGAACATAATTCTTTTAGAAGTGCTCATGTGAGACATCAGGACTGGGTACAGCAGAAATATACAGTATACTCGACCTGTGCAAAGAATGGGATGAACTTGATTGAGAAACTAGCATGAAAATGTGTATTTGTAATGTGCTTGATTAGTAACTGACAGGAGACTGGGGGAAACACTTTAGGAACGCTGTCCTAAAGCTAATCTATAGCTAATATAAGAACTCAAACACATTGTCGAGCCTCTCGAAGCTCAACGTTTATTTTCGCAAGAGTCTCACAAAAAATTATGTGGGGAAAATCTGGTAGGGAAATGCGTAAATTTCGTAAGGTGTAAATTCCTCTGCGGTTGCTATTTAAAATATTATTTCAAAGGGTTCTCTGATTGACTAGGCTTTGCATGGGCTGAATAGATCTATGGCAAACAAAAAATAGTACACAACGAGTGTGAAAAATAATTCAAATAAAAGATGAGAATTTCCAAACTTTACGTATTCTTTCGAAATGAATGATCCCAACCTTGGTATTGCAGTTGAAATTCGCATATTTAGATAATTTTTGTCGAAAGGAAGTGCAATTTTCGGAACGCAATTTGGGTCGTGCCGCTGATTTAAGAGCTGTCTCACGAGAGCCCCGTCCTAGCGCAACTAACGCAGAGTTGCGCTTGCTTCCCGAGGGGAAAATTCTTCTAATTAGACTCTCTAATTCTACGCGGATTAGGCGGGTGTGAAATAATAGCTTTAGCTCGCCAGAAGAGATCGTGAGTTTGTTTAGCGTCGAAACGCAGTACCAGTCAAACTTTTTCTCATGAGCAGTGTTTGTCGCAGCCTAGCGATTTAATTACTTGGGCGGCGAAAAACATGCTTGCAGGCTGCGAAAAAGTTAGACTGGGTGTGTCGAGCTCACGAAAATCTCGTGACAAGGAGGCTAGAGTGAATCTTTACCTTCATTAGATTTAGGTTCTGAAAGTTCACGGATTTGTCGATTTTGAGATGTGCAGTAAGGGGCTCCAAAATTACGTAGGCTTTTTTAGTTCAGTTAAGAGATGCTACATTATAAAGATGTGCAAAATAATGAGCAAATGAAAAGTTTTCGTTCAGTGAAGAGGTGTTCTAACTTAAAGATGCTCAAAAGGATGGGCCCAAATGACGTAGGTTTTGTTCATTCACGGATTTGTCGACATGGAAACGTGCAATAGGGTGTTCCAAAGTTACATAACCTTTTATTCGTTCAGTAAAGAGACGTGGCAATGTAAATACGTAAAAAAAAGATGGGCAAAAATAGCGTATACTTTTTTCGTTAAGTTGAGCCAACATGCAAGAAAGCCTCAGTGTTCAGGAAAGTCCCAGTTTTTATGAAAATCCTAGTATCTACGAGTCTCAGTACTCAGTAAAGTCCCGGTTTTCACGAAAATCTTTGTATTCATGAGAGTGTTGGTTCTAAAGAAAGTCCCAGTCTTCAGGGAAGTCCCAGTATTCAGAAAGTCATGATATCCAGCAATAAAAAAAATCCCAGTTTTCAGGAAGTCCCAGTATCTAGGACAGTTAACGTTTTCTGGAAATTCTAGCATTTGAGAAAGTTCCGGTATTAAAGAAATTTCCAGTTTTTATGAAAGTCCCGGTATCCAGGAAGGTCTCAGTATTTAGGAAAGTCTTAGTTTTCATGAAAGTCTGAATATTTAGAAATATGCTTTTATTCAGGAAGGTTTCATCATGCAGATGCTATGTACCTTTACAAGTAGAGTAGAGCAGTATTTGCAGTCTTGACATTTTACTTTAATTAATCTGTCATTAGGCCAGCACGCTCGAAACTCTGACAGATTATACTTCTTAAGGCAAGATCTGAAGACAATTAGATTTTTCAAGTACACTGATCCATAATTAAGAACATGTACGACCCATGACAATACTATTCAATCAAACAATTTTATATTTATTTCTTTAAAAAACCTTTTGCTAAAATCGTTTTGCATTTGAGTAAAGTACAATACATCTTTTTTGCATATGAATCCGCATGTGGGAAAAATATTTTCGATTTTATATTTTCAGTTTAACCTTAAAATAATTTTAATCTCCCAGAGATCGTGTTAACCGACTAACTTTTAATAAACATTATATCTGATGTGTGCGAATATTTTGGCATCCCAGCTTTAGAAAATACTCAACAAACTAAGTTCATTCTCCAAACCTTGGAATAATTAGACAACTTTTTAAACTAATTCATCCCGCTGTAATTTCTCTAAAATTTTCATTGTCCTAAGCGTTGTTTTAACTTCTTCAATTTTTGTTTGTATTTGTATGAAAAAACGTCGCTCAAATGACGTCGACAAAAATACCTGGAGCTGTGCATGGTCATCTATTGCCGTGAGCTCAAGCCTTGGCGAAAAAACACTAGCTTTTTATTCTTTTCGTTATCAATCTCTATTAACGTAACCTTCACTGTCCCACTTGTAGTACTTGGCACACTCGATAAAATGATCACAATTTTGACGTCCTGTCGAACTTGTGCCTTAGTGTGTATTTTGATGTTCATTCTGACCCTGTTGTGATGGTGAAAACCCGATGCCAGGGCGTGCCTGATAACGAGGTTGTGATAACGGCGGGATGACTAAATAATTTTGACGGTTGAGGCTTAATTAAAAGAGATAGCTCTATTTATTTATGCTGAAGAGAAAGAAAATATTGAAGGGTTATTATGGACATTGAGTTTACTTGGAAATTTTTCCTAGTTCATTAAGCTAGTAAGAGACAAATTTTAGGCATGGCTTGACTGTCCCTGAAACAGAAGTTAGAACGCAAACATGAGGAGTTTCGTTCACTTTGGCAGTTTTCGGACCACGTCAAAATTAGACGACAGCAATTCGACAACAACTCAAATTCGACAACAAGGTGGAAGTAGGTTATGCGGTCGTAAACAATGCTCACTTTGATCTATTTCTATTGATCCTTTGATCCTTTGGCATGATAACCCTTAGTGAGGTTTGATCCGACCCTGCCACTGCCCAAGTTAGGTCGATTATCCATCACACGTGCTTCTGCATCTTGTCTGGCAAAATATCATCAATGCTCTCCAGAGGACGAATTTAAAAACTTCAAGGAAACAAAGTGAAAACATTTGCGTTGCATGAACTAAAAGAAGGGGCCACCGACGCATCTTCGATGGCAGTACAATACTTCTAAACAAGAAAACGATTATCCGAAATTTTTTCACAACACGCTTATGTTTAATTTTTTATATAAAAGGATTCCTTGTGTGTGACTTCAATGAAGATATGGTACTGACGCATTGTAAGTTACTTTTTTTCCTTCAGTAACAGATGTACCTTAGAGGAATTATAGTCTGTCGAGTGTCCCGTTTTAAAACTTTTAAAACGAAACAATCATTCTTAGAAGTTGATTTATTTTCAGTAAAAACATAACTTAAAGACTAATAAGACATCTAATGCAATTTATGAGAATATGACAACTCATATTAAAATATTAGAAGGCCCTTTGCCTTATTCACAATAATAGCTAAATTCTCAAGGAAAAAGTTATGGTTAGAGTAATATGTAGCGTTGATTTGACTGGCACTGACTAAATAAAACTACCATGAGATGTGCAAAAATAATGTGGATGAGAAAATAACTGTGCTTTCTTAATTTTTGACTGCAGAGTGAAGCTCGTTTAAATATAGCATGCTTTATATTTAAACAGCCCGTACTTGACTCAATTTTCAAGCAGCAATGCATGCAGCTATGAAATAATTTCTACGGGGCTCTGAAGCCAAGTTTCATCATTAGAATATCGAGGGTCACCTCACTTTGGTCATTTTTCAAGAGTCGAGTGCGCGCACTGCAAGCCAAATATAGAAACCGTGGTCAAAGCTCACCACATGGCATCCTCTACGAGGAATAAAATTTTCATACGTTACTCGAATGATGATTTGGTACAAAAACTTGGAATGTAAGACAAACGTCTGCTCTAATTTGACAATGAGGGAAAAAGTACCATAAATTTGTAAAGTGAAATTTCAAGGACTTAATATTCCTCATCCGAAGAGGGAACCTAGGGAGGTGGGGAGGAAGAGGTGGAGGAGAAGCTCTTTGAACTACTATCGGGAGGAAACAGCAAGGCTCTCTAATATCGGAGGTAAACAGCAAAGATCTATACTATCGGAAGTAAACAATAAGGTTGAATACTTTCGGAAGTAAGTAGCAAGGCTCTGTATTGTCGATAGTAGAGAACATATCATGAAAAGGCAAAATTTCTACAATTTGTTCCGTGATGAGGTGGAACACAGGACGTCGTCTAGGTCAGTGAAGTGGACAAAGTTGAGTCCAATTAATGTGCCATATGGTGACAGAGCTGGGGAGATGCCGGTGTGCGAACATAAGGATAAACTTCTGGAAGAGTTCGTCTGATGTGCAGACTTCTCTCGTACTGACTAGATAATTGTTGCGTGACAGCGAGGTGTGTGCAGAACCCAAGCTTTTGGTTCTGCCCTAATGACGTCACAGTGAGGAAGCTGAAATACCTCTTTTTTTTGTGTTAACGTAAAACTTAGATAAAACTACTGTTTTTTATTTGTCGTGCATAATTTTTTGGGATTCGTAAAGATTTGGCTGGAGCCCTGGCAATAATTGTGGTTCGTGCGTAGCCAAGGAAAAAAATTGATACATAGGTAAACATAATGGATGAGGCAGTCGTTCCATCTGAACTGCTGTTTTTGCCCCCAAAAATTTAAATTCGCATGAAAACTCCAACTTGGAGAGACTAAATCTATTGGAAGCATCACCGTCACTCTCTCACCACACTCTGGCACACTGCATTACCGCCACTCGCTCACCGCACACATACACTGTGCATTTACGCCGCTCTGTCAATACAAAGTGTCTGAGACGCTTCCTACACCACAACACAGCCACTCACCACACAGACAGCAGCGCACGCCAAGAGTGCACTGCTTGTGGCATGGGTATAACGATACTCCGCTGTGTGTATCATATAAGGATCCTTACTTCAAGGTATTATAATGACCACTGATGAGCTTTCTATATCATCTTTACTGGAAATAAACTATTTTTCTTTCCTTTTACACCAGCAAGTCCCAGAGCCGAGCAAAGCCCCGCCAGATGCGCGCCAGTTCCAAGAACTTGCCGCTCGAACGTCGGGGCGGTTTGCCGGCACGCCACGGTGTGTGCGCAGGCAATTGGATTAAGTGATGTTTCTGGCCTCCGAACGCTACCTAGAGCTTCCTTTTCAACTTCTGGCCGATGACAGAGACATGTAACTGAGCTGCTTTGAAGTGCCTGCTCTGTGTTGTGGATGCAAATGCGCCTCTGATGTAACGTCCGAAAATACGCTCGTTCTGTGTCTAGGGAAGAAATAAGTTTGTGTCGTGCAGGTCGGGCCGCATTTTTTGTCATTTGCTCTAGGGAGAATTATTTTTATTATTATTTTTATATTTTTATTATTGATGATATTATTGGTGTTACTATTTCTTGTTTATCCTCCGTTTCTGCTCAGTGTTTGTTAACCACTGCAGAGGAGGGAGCAGAAAAGCACTGCTCTAGTTTACTATTGCTCCAAAACATCGTGGACAATTTGTTACACGAAAGAAACTTTTGACAGTTTTTGTTCATTATTTCTTAGTAGATTAATTGAAAGTTCAAGACTAAAAGTTTGTTCAGAGTTTGAATTTAAATTCTAACTCTCATACCTACAGTTTCCATGCTCACCGCATATATGGTACAGGGTAAGTGAACTTTTTCCAAATGCCCGTGAAATTTGATGATGAAAATTAAATTTTTTCGTTGTAGATGAACTTGCTGCCGTGGAGCTCCCTTCAAACTTTTCATCTCCATAGGCAAATCTCAGCTGACAGGAAAATTTCCGAATTAGTCAATAGGACTTCACTCATGTTTGCCATTCCTGTCTCCTATAACTTAATGGTCTGTCAAAATTATAAAATAGTAACATTTTTCTCTCAAAAAACGGAATTCACTCAATATAAAACGGTGTTCTTTTCTTTTATTACTTCCCCTGGAGCACTTCACGTAATTTGAAAGAAAATGTTTTGAAGGACATTTAAAAAAAACACCTGAATTTTTCAGAGGTGAAGGATGGGAAACATTTTCATAGCCTATCAGGCACAGAGTCCCAAAAGAGACTGCCGAAAATACCATCACATCACCTTATTGTTCATGCGCGCAATTTTGATCCAAGGGAATTATAATTATTTTTCATGTGTGATTGCTAAAAAAAAGTTAAATAGAATAAAATTCAGTTTGATCCTATCCTCTACGCATTCCAGGAATTGTAATTCTAGTTTGAAGTTCTTCAATTTACAAAGTAGGGAATTTACTTTACCGAGCGGCTTCTGTTAAATCCGCCTCACTGAAAAAGTTGTAAAATGTTCGTCTTTGCTCTTTAAAAAACTCCAATAACTCAAAATTGTAGCTCAGACATATAGTTATTTCAAATGAACGACGGTGTCAAACTACTTGCAGCATATGCACATCAGTGGTGACAGTTACTTGGCAGGCAGAGAGCATTAGATCAATATATTACTATTCCCATATGCCACTTTTTACCACCGAAGCTTATTATATTAAATAGAGTCAAACGTCGCCTAGTTTCCACTTGTCGAGATATTCTCTTCGGCTTGAAATTTTTCTATAACATACCTCAAGGTTTTGATTGTATGAATTTTTCTCATAGAAAATCAGCTGATTGTTCTGTAACGTTTATCTCCCAGTGCATCAATATTAATATTACATCAGAATTTATCGGGGCTAGAATCTGTAAAAATTTTTCCTGAAAATGCATGTGAAAGAGTTTTTGTCTTATTTTGGTATTTTTGAACTCTTTTTCAGACAGCATTGGCCAGCGAAGAAATGAGCATGTGAATTTTAATATATATTTACCTCACATAAAAGTTGCTAGTGAAAGTCACCTATGTATTTCTGAGCATATTTTAAGGCAGAACGGAATTGCTTTATCTATGGACTTTCTTTTATTAGAGTTCCTGTTACATTTTGTACCTGGAGTATTTAATTTAAGTATTTAATGTATTTAATGTCAGCATTGGAGTATACATTAAATGGAGTATATATTACATTAATGGAGTAAACATTAAGTATTTAATGTCACAGTTGGAGTTCAGAATCATCCACACCAGAAAAGCACCGAGAACTGCAGTGTACATGAAAGTAAATGAAAAAAGGTGAACTTTCGAAGTGCGTCATTGACAGTTTTCTCTTGAAAAAGTGGGAAATTTATCATACTCACGAGTATAATTTCAGTCTATGTAAGACCTGAAGACAGAGGGAGTGTAAACATTTTTCATGTCACGGTCCGTAATCTCACGCTTAGGTAAAGTCCCTCGTTCGTTTTTGATGACTTAAGAGTCCATGCACATTTAAAAAAACGCCTGAATATTTCAGAGATGAAGTTCTTTACCTCAAGATGAGGAACATTTTATATCCTACCTGGCACAGGGTCCCAGAAGAAACTGCCGCAAATATTATCAGAAAACAAGAAATCGCCAAGAATCACATAGAAATCACCTACTGAGAGGCATTCCTTTGTGATGTGTACCCACCGGTGCATGTCCATAAGTCTCTTTCTGTATGTCCATCTCTGTATATCCATCAATCTTTTTTGCATGGCCATCAATCTCTCACCGTGTGCCCACGAGTTTTTGATTGTATAAATACCCGTGTCTTTATGTTCATTATCATTCTGGGCTTCCATCAGTTTCGTTTTGTTAATCCATGAGCACCTCTATATGTTTTTATCAGTATCTCTCTGTGCATGAGTCCTTCAGTTCATGTGTACTTGTCAATCACTCAACCACTCTTTTTTTGTGTATTTATGATCGCTCCTCTATATACGAGTATCTATCAGTCCCTCTGTGAACTTTCATGCTCTTGAAGTGTTTTGTAAGTCTACATTTTTTCAGTTTCATTTTGTACCCATCAAATTCGCTGTGTGTCCTTCAGTTATTTTCCAAGCTTAGATATTATCAGAGAGAATATATCATTTCGATGTGTCATTTCACTACTCATCAATTCACAATCTACTCTCGAATTTTATTCAGTGTGCCTTCAACCTTTTTTACTTATTAGCAGTTCACTGTGTTTTCAATCAGAAGTACTTTGGGACATGACCTATGTTTCTCTACAGCTTACTAGCTCATGCATCTGATTTTTATTGATTTTATTTCTTTATACTGCGTAGCATTAGGAATAGGCTCAAGAAAGCATGCTCTCAACTCTAGCACTTTTTCTCATGGTCTGAAAACGTCAAGACAACCTTAACAGTGTGCGCTCTTAACGCAAGGACTTTTCCAAATGGTCTTTATCTTGCTCAGTCGATATGAGGGAGTGCTAATATTGCAACATTTCTAAAAACATTCCTTACACTCTGTGAAATTTCCATTAATTTTTCTCGTGTTTAGTGTTCGCGGATGTACAACGATGGGGAACTTGTGACGATCCCAACGCTTTGCAACTTTCATGGCTTATCTACAGTTTCTTATGCATTCAGAATTGCTTAAACCCAGTAAACCTGTTATACTTTGAGCTCACTCTTTACGTGACGTCAAACGGAGCTACACCCACACTGCTCACTTTAATAGCAAATCTAGATCAACGAACGCGTACAGCTCATTAGCGAAAAATAGACATGTCCCAAAACGGCAATGGGACCAACATGGTCAGAACAGATCCCAAACTACTTTTAAAGGAAGAAGTAAGACTTAAAATACTGTATCGTTTGGTCATTGCGATTAACATATATAGCCCAAATGTTGTTGAAGTTTCTTCACTTTCTTCAGTTTCATTCTAAACATAAGAAGAAGTAAGTTTTGAAATACGGTAGCGTTTGGTCATAGCGAGGAGCAAGTATAGCCAAAAATTCGTTGAACGTTCTTCAGTTTTTATTATAAACACAATGAATGTGGGAAATGCTTGCGATTTTACCGTATTTCTGCTCGTTGGGAACGCCCCAACTGGGGATAGAATTTATCTTGTTTACCTGGAAGCGGGCGCACAGTTCGCCTGTCGCAGGGAGCGAGTGGGAGTGTAGCGGCGGCGGCACCCAGAATTTGAAGGCAGGCTGCTGGTGTGGCCCCCATTCAGAGCGGCGTTCATTCATGGAACTGGCCCTCTCATTTGGATCAATAGCCTGCGCAGAGCTGCGGCCGCGCAGCCCCACTGCGCATGCGTGGCAACTCTCCAAGCCTGCTCCTTAACGAACGCCTTGCCTAGTTAAAAATAGAGCTTCCATCGAAAATAAACAAGAAATTGGGAACATATCAGGGCCCAAAGGTGTCGTTCACATGCGCTATGTGCGGTGTGGGGATGAGACTCAGAACATCATTGTAAAATTTTCGACTTTCAAGCAGCGGCCTAACTATTACAAGTTTCCTTTGTCTCATTAAAAACTGACTTTGATGAACCCGAAAGTTCGATTAAAATCACCTCTGCAGGTCTGTGATGACTTCGTTGTTAGGACTGCTTATAGAAGCACAAGTATTATTTAAGAGGCTTTCAAAATGATATTACTTTGGAACCATCACAACAGATTCGATAATACAGGAAAGTTTTATAGAAATATCTTTCCTTTATTTTTATTGCTAGCAGCCACACGATTGATAAGTCACAAACGACCTCTAAAAGCGTATTGAAGGGGAAGGAAGGGGGGCATTTGTCGGGGCTTACGAATTTCTTGGCCTCATATACATGTATATTTAAACTTAATTCTATGGTTTGGTGTGCTCAGGTTTGAGTTTCACACGAGCTATCATTTTATTGAACGGAAAATTATGATTTTAACTTTAAACTGTGGAGAAATTTTTGGGTTGAAATAAAGAGACGATAACTTAGACACTGATGATGGCAATCGAAAGCCATAGAGAAATATAGTGTTTATATTGAAATACATCTTGTATTCATGGTGAAATGATGATGGAAATAACTCTCAAAATTGAGAATAAAAGCTATTTTTAAAGGTGAAATTTGGGGAGTTAATTAAGACAATCCATGTGGTTTTACAAATACATTTTATTAGACTGGGTATTATATGCATTTATAATATTGATAATAGAATAGCGATAATACTGATGGTAGAAATATTCAGAAATTATGTCAATGATTAGGTTATCCAAAATAAAATTTCGTTGATTGGCCAAGTTCTTTACTTGCATTCCCATTATTACGAAATGCAGATTTTTCACATTTTAACGATGTACTTAATTAATCTTTCAAATCTGAATATCATACAGCTTAGGGTTCATCACAAAGCCTTTTCACGGTCAAAACAATGCATTTGATCTGCTAAATAATAAGCATTTTAATGTATTTCACCCTACAAAAAACTAGTGTCTGGTAAGATCATTCTATATTCCTGCATAAAATGAAAAATTGACAGACTGTCAAAAGCCAACAGTGAACACTGGCGTAAAATATCCGAATGACAAAATTTAAACAATGACTAGCTGCAAATTCTATATATACACTAAGGTAAAATTTAAACACCGTAATACATAAAAAACTGGGATTCACATGCTCTTGTTTTGGCTCATTCTGCTGCTTTGTGTTCTATTAAAACGTAAGAACACAACCTGTAGATACTAAATGATCACCAATATTTTTACCGATTCTCTGTTACAACGCTACAAGACGCTCATTCCCAAAACATTCAAAGTTTTTGATACCGAAGCCATTATTTAATATAATGATGCCAATTGAAACCCTGGAGGATCTCGATAAGACAAGGCAGATAACAATTCCCTCGTAACCTGTAACAACTCACAAAGGGATCTAATTTTATCCGCGTAATACCGGTGGAGGAAGGATAATTGCTCAATTAGTGTGTAATTGCTTCGATTTTCTGGTGTACATCACTGATGCTCCAAGCCAACGTGTGTGGGTTGTGTGGCATCGGGGTGCAGCGACTCTCACTGTGCCGGGAAATTTCTGTTGAAAACTGGTTGAGGTGCTGAGGGGTTAACTGGTTGAGGTGCTGAGGGATTAATTGTTGGAGGCGCTGAGGGGTTAACTGGTTGAGGTGCTGAGGGATTAATTGTTGGAGGCACTGAAGGGTTAACTGGTTGAGGTGCTGAGGGGTTAACTGGATGAGGTGCTGAAGGGTTAACTGGTTGAGGTGCTGAGGGGTTAACTGGTTGAGAGTGCTAAAGGGTTAAAGAGTGTGCAGGTTTCAGCAAGAAACTGATATTTTGGGGCTATTGTAGCCTTGCTAGCAAAAGTTAACGATATTATCAGTCCAGTTATATGACGTAAAAGAATCAGATTCTTTTTAAAAATGTTAGTGGAGCTTTAGCTTACAAAAAATGGCAAAGGTTTTACATATTAAGTCAAGTCTTGAAGAAGCACGTACTGAAGCACGCATAATGCACTGACTAGTGACTGTTTTGTACAGTAGTAATTGGCTCACTAAAACTGTATTAAAAAAGAGGTTAATATGGTGGTATTAAACAATCTTTCATCTGTGTGATTGTAGGTTTATCAGATTATGGTGCACGCAAAATTTGTAGTTTATTATGTTATCCCAGTGTGTTATTTGCTCTCTGAATTTATAGATTAAATTAATTCATCAAAAAATCCTGAATAACGAGATAGGCCAATTTTCAAATTACTTTCTAAATATTATTTCATATACCAAGGGACACAATAGACTATCTCAATTATGTTTTTTTATGTCTGTTGCTTTCGCACAGAACTTTCAACCGAATATTGTTAAAGAACTACTGCACTATAACCAAAATATTGTCTAATTTGAAATTATATTGACTCAATATCTTCTGAACAACATATAAGTTACGGTAAGTTTCGCCGGTACGACTTTGTAAACAGAGAAACATTCTCGAGTACAAAATAGTCAAATAGTATCATTCAGAACACAGCTAGCTGGAAATACATTTGTCTTTTGAACAATTCACTGTTGCCGTTCGTGAACTCTAGCATAAAACTGCATCCGAAGAAGAAGAAAATATACTAGAATTGACTAATCTTTGATAGCTGTGATTGTATGCATTTCCGTAGACAATGTAGGCATCTTGTTGTAGTTTATCATGTTGAGTCTACGTAGTTATAAGGAAAGAAAGTTTTGTTTCAATTGCCTGCTCAGCATCTGGAGAGGTAAAGTTATATACTCAAAAGCATAAACAAAAAACTCCAAGTAAACCTTGTAATATATGAATTTTTGAAGGAGTCCATTTACGAAAACCTATTACAAAACAACTTACAGGCTTAGAGGAAAAAATCGTACCTGAAGTGAGAACGATTTAAAGTCGTTTGGGGAAAATAAATTTTTTGTTGTGCATTGGGAACTGGTAAGACTCGTCTTTCTGACACGCAAAATCGAAATGAATTCATCTCTGTCGAATGGGAAAATGTGAAGGGCAGGGTATTATTATCCTACTGTTTATCGACTATATCGCCTTGTTATGAAGTTTTCCCAATTACTATCAGTTATTCCTTATTTTGAATTTAATGCTAGGTTAATCTCACTATGAAACGCTAGATCAATCTCACCATGAAATGAATTAAAACGCCATAAAAAGCTAGATGAATCTCACTATGAAACGCTAGATCAATCTCACCACGAAATGAATTAAAACGCTATAAAAAGCTAGATGAATCTCACTATGAAACGCTAGATCAATCTCATTTTAAAGTAATCGAATTACTAATGTTTTAAAATCGGCCTTTGGGTTTTTTTTTGTGAGAAATTCTCATTTTTCTTTGGTGTTGCATTTTTATTAAATCTCACATGCTTAGGATGTCATTTATTACTGAGTGCTTCCTATTTGTCTTACTGTTGAACTTCCAAGTGCAAAATAATTTAATTCCTAGCTAATGTGAACACAAAATTTCCTTCTTTAAAGTAAAAAATATTGTAATTTAATTCTTTGATATTGTGAAGACAAAAGTTGTCTTCTTTAAAGCGCAAAATAATTTTATTTCTAGCCAGTGTAAAGACAAAAAAATTTACCTTCCACTTTTGTGTAGATAAAAGTAGTTAGAGGTTCATGAAAATCCATGCTAGGCAGGAAAATTGGTTTTACCTTTTTATGATATTTGCTTTTGAGTATCTAGGCTGCTATTGAGTTTTGTTATTGAAGTTGATGCCTTGACTGTACTGAACCCAGTTGTTTTCCATGCAGATTGTGAGGTGAGCTCCTACAGAGCAAGTGCTTGGCCGAAATTCAGGGAAATGCCAGTGTTACTAGTTACTTGAAATATAGAATAGAATGCCAGTATAGAACTATAGAATGCCAGTGTTGATATTTTCTTGCAAGTTGAACACACCATACATCACTTGAAAATTACCATCAACTTCTCCCTAGGAGTCAGCAGTTGTATCAGGAGCTAGAAATTCTTCTAGCATCAGGCCAATAGAGTAAATTGTTTATAAATTGTCAGGAGTTGAGCAAAAAACCTTAAATTCGTAACGACTGATGCATGTCAGGGTAAACTTTTTCTACCCAAGTAAGTTGCTCAGTTCGTGCTGTAGAAATAATCGCCGGAGACAATTCAATGAAAATAGGCTCCATAGTTTGACCACAATGTTTTTAGCGAACTGTTATTTGTACTACCAGTAAGATATTTAAACTGGCAAGCTGAAGAAATACCAAATTTATGATAAGAGCTAGTTCTCACCTTTTTTATAGAAGGATAATTTAAGTTTACCTTTCTGTGATAGTTCGTATAGTTTGAGTGTAAACATATACCAAGTAATACAACAGAGCCGCAGTGATAGTTGAAAAGGAGTGAGAATTGCCATGAAGCGCTTGTGTAGTATAGACAAGTAAGCTTCATTTGACCATAACGTGGAATCCAAACACAACATGGGATACAAACTGCCAATGTATGTCGCATAAATCAAAGTGTAAACCCGTATTAATCTCCATGACGGGATTTGTTTCCACATTTTCATTTGTGCGAGCACAATAGACTACCCAGAAGCTAGGGAGGAGAAATGTCCGTTCCTGTAGATATTTTGGCGAGTTTTGCTGGTAAGCTCGCGCTCAAGTTTGGACTAGGTGAAGAAGCAATTCCTAAAAAAGAACGAGTATAAGAGATATAATGTGACATTATGACAACTTAGACGTTTGGCAAAAAATCTACGGTTTCTACTCCGTAGATTTAAGTATCTTATCCAATCCCTAAAAAAAATATATTTCAAAGCCGGAGACTTTGGAGAATATATTTTACGTTTTTACGTGAGCATTATGAGAACTACGCTCATTTTTTCACTCATAAAAAATTCTAGGTTTTTCTAATCGGCGAAATTTTGCTTTTAGATCAATACGCAATGAAGATATAGGCAATGCAGCTATGTCTATAAATGAAATGGATTAGTCTCAGGGCTTGGAATATTTTTCCTTCCCTGCCACAAAAATGCTCCACAAGAAAAACATTAGTTGAAATTATATACTTCCACACATAATCATCGTTTTTTCAAACGTACGCAGCATAAAATTGTGAATGTAAGCTTCATATGAACATATGCTCTTTTTGTCAAATTTAAGGAGCTAAATAAAAAATAAAACGACATTATTTAATTAGCACATAAAATGAGAGCTGATTTTTCTCTTTGAAGTCTACGCACGAATAATTATTTATTTGGTTTCAATGGAACTCATGAGTTTTTATTCGCTCTCATCTCATTCTTATTCAATGTGCTCGACAGAGGCAGTGATGGCGGGGAAAATAAGCTCTGATGCTTATCTGTGGCTTGTAGGTAGACGCTGCTTTTATCGATTTTTTTTAATGTAGCTACATCAATAATATAGCTTGCATGATACGCGGAGTTTTATCAAGCAGAGAAAACGATGTTTTATTACGATGGTTTTGAGAAATGTAAAAACTCAAAATGAATGTTATCCTTGTTTGTTCAAAATTTTTCGTGTCTATATCTTATTGAAGAATTACCCACAAATTGTGAAGGATGTGCCATACCAGTTGCACAGCACACATCCATCAGCCCCAAAAATTCTCTCATCAGCCGCAGCTGACGGATTCTTGCGTAGTTTAAACCCAAACAGAAGTTCGAAAATTCCCTTAATCATGACCCCAAGCTAAAGACATACAAAGAGATAGAATTTTTGAAAGAACACGCAAAAATGCCCCAATTCAGCTCGGGAATGAGGTAAGCACAACATTCGTGAGTTCACTTTTTGGAAGCGAGGCAGCGGCAGCGCCCGCCTGCTGCTGGAGACCAGGACCATTCTAATCGAGCCTTGCTAAATATAGAACTGCGGGGCACCGCTCGAGGAGGCGGGGTGAGGGGGCGAATAATTTCGGAAGGGAAAGGAGAGAGAGAGAAGTCGGTCGGGAGTCGTGTGGGGTGTGGAGGTGATACAGTTGAGGGGCGCCTGTGTGTGATGTTAATAAGACTTGCGAGTGGGTACGGTTGTCGTGAAATTGTGAGACCGGAGATGGAAATTGAAGGCTCCTTTGATGCATATGGAGCTTTTAAATATAAGTCATCGTGAAATGTTGGAAGAATTACTCTTTGAAAGTAAATCTAACGCTGTGTAATGTTGTTTAAGGTTCGAAGTCTGAGTTTTGGCAAAGCTAAGGAGATTGAATAGAGCTCTGGCACGTCAGAGTTGTATGTTATTGGTCAAATGCGTTATCGATTACATTCTTGGAATGCTTCAAAATAATATGAATGTTAGTGCACAAAATAGTTGTGGTACACGAATGTGTATGCTGGAAAGTCTCGTAGAACAAAAAAAAAAAAACACGGCAGTACAGTGAAATATATTTGATATATTATCTATGGTTATAACCTGAGAGCAAAGAGAAAAATCTACTGGTTATTTTGTTCGAAAATTATAATCAGATATTTTTCATGTGCTTTAAATGTTTTCTCATGCGTTATTTGTGGAGATTAAAATCGAAGTAAGACACACTACTACGACAGTTTTCTTTTTACTCGTGCATATTGATTGAATTTGCTAGAATGCTTGCTCATGTCAAGTTTTTGATCATTCAGAAGACCATAATAGCCTTTTTATTCATAGTTATTTCATGATTCGACGTTCCATGAAAGAGCCTGATGATTCAAAGCAGAAACTAGTTTCAAGAAATTTTGATTCGCACGCGCCAAAATCTTTAGAAAAACACGGCAGATTTTTCCTCAATCAAGAAGTGTTTGTTGCTTCAAAATAGCTCTCCTTGGAAAAAAGTCGTCGACGTCATAGCGACGGGACGGACTCCAATGAGAACTCTGGTGTCCTCCTTTTGCTCAATTTAGGATCAGAGCAATCCTCAGCGATGGATGGGGAGGAAAATCTTCATATGTAAGACGTCACCTGTTGCAAGCGCAAGCGCTTGAAGCAAGCACATCTACAGCGTTAATAGTGTAATAGTACGTTATTAGTAATATTTTCCATGTAAAGTAATAGTAGTTCATACTGCACAAGTGATTTATGTAGAAGAAGTAATTGAATAGTAGATATGTCAGCAGTAGTTCAAGCAATAGAAGTGATGTACATGTACGCTAGTAGTAGTTCATACAGATGAAGTAAGAGCACAGTAGTAGTAGTTTATACAATAGAAGTTATAGCAGAGTGAAAGTAGTCATGCAAATAAAAGTAATATGCTTACATGGCCTTTTACGAGAAGATCAATTCGAAAATCAATTTGGAGCAGTCAGCCGAATACCTTTGATCGTGGCGAATTTAGGTCAAGGAGATAAAACTAGAAATATTTATAGCTCCAAATGCGCACAGGAAATTTAGTTTGGCGTTGAACGCTGAATGATATCAACGATACTAACTCCGAGACCTTCATAACTCCGCCCTAACGCTCATTTGCGTTATATACATACCTTAAAAATGCCTTTAAAAATTCCTTTAAAAATGCCTTTAAAAATGCCTTTAAAAATGCATTTAAAAATGCCTTTAAAAATGCCTAAAATACGTATAGTTGGTGTTTTTAATATGGTTACGATTTATGTTAAAAAAATAGTGCGGTAAATATTCTGAAGGCTTTGATTCGTGTGACTGAGGATGAGATGTAGTCTTTAATCACTGACTTATAATTTTCTTGTTAGCAAAAACTGTTTTCAGCTGTATAACCGTAAAAACTTTATCAGTTAATAATTTTCACCTACAATTGTTTTGACAATTTTCAGAGTTTTTTTTATTTTTTATGCTGAGTTTGAATTTTAATACCATGTGTGATATTAGAAATTTGTAGGTTTTTAACAATGATGTAAATGCCCTGCACCGAGTAAAGAAGCTAAATTGATCCCATTTCACTTTAGTTTTCCCTAGTTGAGGAGAACAGATCAGTAAACTGGTCGCATTATATTCTGGTGCTCTTAGTTATGGTGAGGTGGTGATGTGCTGCAGGTTATGGTGAGGTGGTGATTTGCTGCAGGTTATGGTGAGGTGGTGGTGTGCTGCAGGTTATGGTGAGGTGGTGGTGTGCTGCAGGTTATGGTGAGGTGGTGATGTGCTGCAGGTTATGGTGAGGTGGTGATGTGCTGCAGGTTATGGTGAGGTGGTGGTTTGCTGCAGGTTATGGTGAGGTGGTGGTGTGCTGCAGGTTATGGTGAGGTGGTGGTGTGCTGCAGGTTATGGTAAGGTGGTGGTGTGTTGCAGGTTATGGTGAGGTGGTGGTTTGCTGCAGGTTATGGTGAGGTGGTGGTGTGCTGCAGGTTATGGTGAGGTGGTGGTGTGCTGCAGGTCATGGTGAGGTGGTGGTGTGCTGCAGGTTATGCTGAGGTGGTGGTGTGCTGCAGGTTATGGTGAGGTGGTGGTATGCCGCAGGTTATGGTGAGGTGGTGGTGTGCTGCAGGTTATGGTGAGGTGGTGGTGCTGCAGGTTATGGTGAGGTGGTGATGTGCGGCAGGTTATGGTGAGGTGGTGGTGTGCTGCAGGTTATGGTGAGGTGGTGGTGTGCTGCAGGTTATAGTGAGGTGGTGGTGTACTGCAGGTTATGGTGAGGTGGTGATGTGCTGCAGGTTATGGTGAGGTGGTGGTGTGCTGCAGGTTATGGTGAGGTGGTGGTGTGCTGCAGGTTATGGTGAGGTGGTGGTGTGCTGCAGGTTATGGTGAGGTGGTGATGTGCGGCAGGTTATGGTGAGGTGGTGGTGTGCGGCAGGTTATGGTGAAGTGGTGGTTTGCTGCAGGTTATAGTGAGGTGGTGGTGTACTGCAGGTTATGGTGAGGTGGTGATGTGCTGCAGGTTATGGTGAGGTGGTGGTGTGCTGCAGGTTATGGTGAGGTGGTGGTGTGCTGCAGGTTATGGTGAGGTGGTGGTGTGCTGCAGGTTATGGTGAGGTGGTGGTGTGCTGCAGGTTATGGTGAGGTGGTGGTGTGCTGCAGGTTATGGTGAGGTGGTGGTGTGCTGCAGGTTATGGTGAGGTGGTGGTGTGCTGCAGGTTATGGTGAGGTGGTGGTGTGCTGCAGGTTATGGTGAGGTGGTGGTGTGCTGCAGGTTATAGTGAGGTGGTGGTGTGTTGCAGGTTATGGTGAGGTGGTGGTGTGCTGCAGGTTATGGTGAGGTGGTGGTGTGCTGCAGGTTATGGTGAGGTGGTGGTGTGCTGTAGGTTATGTTGAGGTGGTGGTGTGCTGCAGGTTATGGGGAGGTGGTGGTGGGCTGCAGGTAATGGTAAGGTGGTGGTGTGCTGCAGGTTATGGTGAGGTGGTGGTGTGCTGCAGGTTATGGTGAGGTGGTGGTGTGTTGCAGGTTATGGTGAGGTGGTGGTGTGTTGCAGGTTATGGTGAGGTGGTGGCTTGCTGCAGGTTATGGTGAGGTGGTGGTGTGCTGTAGGGTATGATGAGGTGGTGGTGTGCTGCAGGTTATGGTGAGGTGGTGGTGTGCTGCAGGTTATGGTGAGGTGGTGGTGTGCTGCAGGTTATGGTGAGGTGGTGGTGTGCTGCAGGTTATGGTGAGGTGGTGGTGTGCTGCAGGTTATGGTGAGGTGGTGGTGTGCTGCAGGTTATGGTGAGGTGGTGGTGTGTTGCAGGTTATGGTGAGGTGGTGGTGTGTTGCAGGTTATGGTGAGGTGGTGGCTTGCTGCAGGTTATGGTGAGGTGGTGGTGTGCTGTAGGGTATGATGAGGTGGTGGTGTGCTGCAGGTTATGGTGAGGTAGTGGTGTGTTGCAGGTTATGGTGAGGTGGTGGTGTGGTGCAGGTTATGTTGAGATGGTGGTGTGCTGCAGATTATGGTGAGGTGGTGATGTGTAGGTGAACTCGTTTCCACTTACATACTAATGCTGCTTACCTCCTACATGAACATGTGTGCTCACATGTACCCACTCATCTGCTTCCTCAGGACCGAATGGCTACAATAGCTCCCAATAATTGCTTCTTATCATACAAAATTATCTAACTTCACGATGCATCTGCACGTTTCCATAGTAGCCTGCACGAAGAGAAATTTCCATTGTGTCTCAAGATAGAATGAAACTTTTATAATCCATGTCATAATCATGTTTTCATCAATACCTATTAAAGTATTTTCTTGGAGTAAACCACACAAAGCGATTCACTCGAAAACGGCTCGTAAGTTAGAGGCCGCCTTTAGAAAGGAGCCACATAACTCATGCCTAAGCGGGCATAAGCCGTCCATGTTTGGAAGGAAGGAATTATTTTCGGTTGACCAGAGAGGAAAGCGGTCAGATTTGGCCGCACCCGAATAGCTTCATGAGCCATTAGGCTGGCAGAGCGAACGGGCGCTCGCTTCTATTCCGGGCCTCGAGAGCGGCGAGCTATTTCGGGTCTCGCCTCCTCCGGCCCTTGTGGAACAAGGGCCTCTGATTAAAGGCGAGAGAAATGAAAGCCCACGACACGCAGCCAAAGATTTGCCAAAGAAACTTCTGAAGAAATGGAAAACGGGTGAGTTTTTGGACGCCAAGTGGGGCGTTGTGTACGGGAAGTAAGGTTTAGAAGTGTATGAAAGATGGAACGGTGTAGTGCTGTTTGTCGTCTATCTATTTAGAATATGAAGTGTGCGGACACTGACTGACGATAGATATAGGTAAAATAAAGAATTTTGGACGTGTAACCTGCAATTATAACCTCGTGTAAAGTAACGTGTAACCTCGTATAAAGTAATTTTGGAGTTTAGGAACACTTACGAACCCACGTTCTAAGGGGCTGATCATCTAATTAGGAGGACTTAATAAGCGTTCGTTGGACAACTCAAACTATTATTCGATACGTTTGTACAAATAAGATTATAATATTTTTACTACTGAGATTACTCTGACGTACAACGACTGAGCTTATAATATCATACACTCGTGTGAAAACTGAGATTATAACATTATACACTCGTACAACAACTGAGATTATAATATTATACCCTCGTACGAAAACTGAGATTATAACATTATACACTCGTACAACAACTGAGATTATAACATTATACACTCGTACAACAACTGAGATTATAACATTATACACTCGTACAACAACTGAGATTATAATATTATACCCTCGTACGAAAACTGAGATTATAACATTATACACTCGTACAACAACTGAGATTATAATATTATACCCTCGTACGAAAACTGAGATTATAACATTATACACTCGTACAACAACTGAGATTATAATATTATACCCTCGTACGAAAACTGAGATTATAACATTATACACTCGTACAACAACTGAGATTATAATATTATACCCTCGTACGAAAACTGAGATTATAACATTATACACTCGTACAACAACTGAGATTATAATATTATACCCTCGTACGAAAACTGAGATTATAACATTATACACTCGTACAACAACTGAGATTATAATATTATACCCTCGTGCGAAAACTGAGATTATAACATTATACACTCGTGCGAAAACTGAGGTTGTAAGTAACGTAATGGAAGACTGCACATGAAAGTGATGACAAAACGGGGGTTTCACACTGATGTACTCATATTGTTTACTGGACTTTTGATATTGGAAGATTTAGAGTAGCAGGGGATATGTAACTAAAAACACTGGAATATTTGCAAATACTGGTATTTACTGGTATTTTAGTTATTTGGTATTTAATTATTTGTTATTCAGTTAATTGTAATTTCATTATTAGTTATTTATTTATGTGGTATTTAGTTATTAGTTATTTAGTTATTAGTAATTTCATTAGTAGTTATTTATTTATTTGCTATATAGTTCATTCGCTACTGATTGACTTCGAAAATAATCCGTGGCTGGTGTATCACTTGTTTCATTTCATGGTACTGCCACTAAAGCTAATACAATGGAACAATGATTTAACGAATAGGAAATTGAGACGACATTAAGGAAAACTTTTCTGAAGGTTACCTTGAAGTGAGAAATACTGATAAATATATTGCACTGGAAACGAGGGCCTAGTTACCATAGCTAACTATCATGTGCACCAATTGACAATTTCATGTTAATTGCCTACCATTATGTACAATTCCCAAACTATCTGAGAAATAATTGTAACCAGCATTAGGGTAATTATACTATGTTACTATGTGAGAATTTTTCATGGTTACGGCCAATATTGTAAGAAAAAAGCTCGTTAAAAAATCTAAGATTCTATTTGTGGAAACTCTATCCAAAAATTTTTAGGCGTAGGTCTTTTGTTCACGTCCGCTCGTCAGGCTGGGCTTAAATCAGTATATTTTGGGGCTATACAGTTATTAAGTACTGGTCACACAATTGTATGACTTATCTACTCTGGGTTCTATACAGCACTTAGTTAATGTCGCGTAATAGTTGGCCTAATATCTACACACTCTCGGTTCTTTGTATGTACAAGTCATCTAATAACTGAAATAAAATTTATTCTGGGTTTTATACAGTACAAAGGACAAGTTATTTAATAACTGACCTAAAATCTATTCTGGGTTTTATACAGTACTAATGTGCAAGTTACGAAATAATTGAACCAATGTATATTTACTAGCACAAGTAAGCAAAAGTTTATCACCAATTTTGAGACTGAACTTTTATCGTGAGTAGAATTTATGTTGCAACCAGTGGCATGGTAATTATTTATAATTTTACCATCGCTGTTGTTATAACTATGATAAATGTTATTGCTGCAGCTCGTATTGAAATTTTACAAGTTCGTCAAAATTATTCTCAAAAGCCTACATCTCTTTTTTAGTACTGTTCGATACCACTAAGCCCAGTTCTAAACTAAGCGCACAAGAAATGGAACGGGACACAAAATTAGAAGTGCCGCGCTTTTGGAAAGGGATATCGGGTCATTGGAATTTCTTTTGAAAGCTGATATTTAGAGCGGGCCTTGGAGGCGTCTATTTTTGGCAGTCGAGTCCGATATCGACGGCCTTTAGGTGGAGAAGCTGGTGTTGAATGGCACTTCAGCCGAGCCCATTGATTTGAAGACAGTGAGTATTTTTAGGCTGTTTTGCATGAATAACAATATTAATGCGCTGTTCAACGTGAACTCGGGTGATGAGTATTCTTCATGGTGGATGAAATAGTAATTATGTATTTTATCAAGATTATTTTTTAATGAAGTCTTATTCACGCATACTTGTTATGTATCATTCAGTTGCAAAACCTAGGGGTTTAGTGAGTCAATGGAAATCGAAAACGATACGCGTTGTAAATCATATCCGATACGAATAAAGTCGTAAATAAAATATAATACGAAATAAAAATTTACACAAAATTTGATATGAATTACAAAAATAAAATCTAATACAAATGATGTTGTAAAATAACCTGATTCAAATATCGTTATAAATGAAATCCGTTACGAATAGCGTCAGAAATCGAATCCTATGTGAATAGAATTATTTTTGATTTAAGTAAGAAAATTAATGCAAAATTAGAGTAGCAGTCACACGTGTGATCATACATGATGGAGACTGAGGCTGATATCCCAACACGGTAACTGGGGGGAGTCAAACTCAACTGATACATCAAACTCAACTGATATATCAAACTCAACTGATATATCAAACTCAACTGATATATCAAACTCAACTGATATATCAAACTCAACTGATATATCAAACTCAACTGATATATCAAACTCAACTGATATATCAAACTCAACTGATATATCAAACTCAACTGATATATCAAACTCAACTGATATATCAAACTCAACTGATATATCAAACTCAACGGATATATCAAACTCAACTGATTTATCAAACTCAACTGATATATCAAACTCAACTGATATATCAAACTCAACGGATATATCAAACTCAACTGATTTATCAAACTCAACTGATATATCAAACTCAACTGATATATCAAACTCAACTGATATATCAAACTCAACTGATATATCAAACTCAACTGATATATAAAACTCAACTGAAATTTTCAACATCAAGTTGAATTAAAGTTCCCTTTTCGGCATCAAGTTTAATCAAAGTTTAATCTTCACCCCAATTTTCAGCATCAAGTGATGCTAAAGTTTAATTTTCAGTATAAAGTTCAATTAAAGTTTATTGAAAAAACAGAGTAGGGAAAAGACGACACAATGCTGGTTTTTAATTTAGTGATGCCAATGCGAATTAATAATGATGGTAATAAATAACAGCAAAGGTAGTCTTCAAGTGCAGGCACGTCGGTGACTTCTTGGGCAAGTAAAGAAGTCGGAAGTTGGTGCATCCGACGGCCTCCCACATCAATTTTCCCAATAACCGTGACCTGTTGAGATAAATTAGACAAACGTAAATATTTTGACGGTGGTAAGATTGAGAGCTGCCGAGAATAGGTTGAAGATTCTGCGTTAACAGATATGGCAATGCACTCTAACTGGAATATTTTGAAGACATTATAATTTACGTTTAAGTCAGGGCTTTAAATTTAGGCTACGGCTCGAGTACGGGAAACTACAGTCAAATGTAGGCCAGTGAGGAACGTTCAGGACAAGTGCACCTACTTATCTCCAAACGTACCCTCACAATGGATCCCTCGAAGTTCACGTGACAACGGCGAGAAGAGAAGGTCGGTGACAGACTGCTTGGCCGCTGAAGCGCTGGACTGCCGTAGTTGACACTGGCTCCCCATCAACGTTGCCTCCGTAGTCCCGGAGACGAGAAGTCGGAGAAGCAGCTGAGTGCGGAGCAGTCTCGGAGCGGTGCGAAACCGTAGTGGCGGCCGTCATCATGCCTCGGCCGTCAGCCACAAGCCCTCTCCACGACGTCAAGCGTAGGGAACCGTATTGCAGGTCACAGGAGGGTTTTAACCGAAAACGCTCATTCTAAAAACTGCTTCTTAGAATAAGAGAAAAATTAAAGGTGAATAAGAAAGCAGTGCTCCACAGGAGTGCGTAAGCAAGTTGTTAGCGCTGTGGATGTTGGAGCGTGTCTGAGGTTTGTCAGGCACGATGTTCCGAGGTTGGTGTTAAGAGGCGTTCGTAGCTAAAGGGTACCAATCGGTTTGTAGATAAGGGCACACTGCACCGAATGTCCTCGAAAATATAAATGTTTTTAACTAGTTTCTTAAATTTACAAAGCCTTAATACTAAGTCCCCGACTGAGGAAATGGATTTCTTCAACAAAGTTTAACATACATTTTCAGCTTCAAGTGGCGCTAAAGTTAAATTAGAAAATATCTTCATTGATTTTCATAGAGTTCGTGTGGCAATTACGCTTGTGAGAGGAGAATTTGATAACAATTAGCACCTAGATTACCTAACAGTGCATTAGTTTTTGTACCCACTGTAACCGAACTCGTACGAAATTTAAATATCTTCTATTTAAGATTATCGGAATTAAAAATTTAAAGCAATCTCTCGAAAAACTCTTACCTGAATTCATTTTTGAATGTAAAAAGTGGAACAGAAACATAAAAACCAAGTTAAAATAGTAGTTGACTCAAAGCAGTTACATATTCCTTTAGTTCGTTAAGTTTCAGGGGAATATTCAGATTCTTAACACTTTGACCGCAACGTGCGCCACCAGTGACCACAGAGGGGATTTTCATAATGCTGCTGACCGTCCAGTAGTCACGAACTCAATTTTCCTCAATACTTAATTAAGGCTAAATGAAGACATAATGAGTTGATGTTTGCTATTTTAAAAATGGCTTACTACTATTGACTTTAAATTTGAGTTGAAAATTGAACTTCCGCTTATCCAATTGTAGTCAAAGTGTGAACAGACAAGATTGCTGGTGTGCAGGTTTGGTGACGGAGGAGACGAGTGTACCGGGTGGCAGCCGTAAGAGTTTTCCGAGTGTATGGTACTGTTCTAGAGCGATGATTAGGCTACGAGAGACGAGCTGTTACGATCTCGAGTTGAGTCGAGTGTGAGAGCAATGGAAACCCGACTTCTGAAGCTAGAGACCTGAGAAGCTTCTAATTCTGTTGTAATATGACGTAAAATTCAGAGGGCTCTAAAAACAATTATGAGTAGGAGGAATCTCTCAGTTTACTAAAAGTTCCTATTTATAAAATCGTAGAAATCTATTTTTTGACTTGAAAATGCTTCACACTAGCTATAAAATATTTATCTGTTCGTAAAAATTATTCCAACAGGGATTTCAAGAACCTACGAGTTGGATTAAACAAAATTTATTTATTTTATAATGATTGGGAGCGAATTAAAATAATTCCTTAAACGGAGCTCTGCGATTTGTCCCCCACTGCTGCAACTGTTGATAAACAGTTTGATTGACTGGGCATATTAGGAGAAAAATATGACACTACCTCATATCCATTATTACATTGCAAAATTAAATACAATATAATTTTAAATTATCTGTAAAGTTGCTGAGATAAATGACGCAGTAAAAGCAGAAATTTGTTTACTGTAGCCCAGCAATGTTTCGTGCAGAAGCTTTACCTACTAACAAAATAGCAGCAACTTCTGATGGTGTAGTTTTAACTATCATACTGAGATCGTAGCATGAACTACTGATGAAATAACATCAACTAAAGATTAGAAACTCTAGATTTCTACAATGGTGGTGCGAAGTTTTTCACGATTATTACACAATTAATATTTGCCAGAAATGCGTGCTAGATGCAAGAGCGTCGGATAAAATAAGCTCAACTTGCTATAGCAGCAAGACAGAGTAGTTTCAAAAGTTATCACTCATAAGAAAGGCAAACTCTTTATTAAAAATGTGCTAAGGCTTTCTCGTATTCACAAACCAATAGAAACAAATAACAGTTTTATACCCTTTGCTTCGTTTTCATCGTGGCGTGACTAACTTATCTGAATTTCAAGAAGCAACAATACTTTTCCAAAAACTGAAACGACACACAGTGTCGGATGTTTTCTGGCTGAATCTATTTTCAGGTTCACAGCTGATGATGGGTCAAGGCCTGAAAGTTCGCTTAAGTAATAACCACATACAATTTCAACAACATGGACTTCTTTGGTTTCATCCCTTAATGTGCCTCCCTTCATACATTCTTTATCCGAGCCGCGTAAAAGCACTCGTAGTGTCTGAGCAATCGCATTTTGACTGAGCATTTCCCACTGGTAGCACCTGACTAGCCAGCTCCGATCACCAGTAAACTGATAGGAACGGTCCAGCGTATCCTTCCCTACCTGACGACATCGGTCTCCTAGCCTCGATGCTTACATCGGGCCGTACATTAACATTTTATTGAAGTTACTTATTAAGTATAAAATTTACCTTCTTGACTGCATTACGGGGTCATTGAGCATTACGTGACACGAGAGGTCATTGCATGTCACGAGCCTCTCCACAGCTTGCGCGGCTCACAACAGAAGATGTTATGCGGTGGAGAGAGAACTCTCGCGCTCTCATCACGGCTCGAAACTCTTCAGGGAATCCCTCTAGACTTCAAAGATCTGTTGCTACTGCACTTGAAGATCGAGGCGCCCGGGAACGAATAACAGTAATAATGGTAATAAATATAATAATAGAAGAGCAAGTTTACATTTCAGTGTATTTTTCAGGTAGGTTAAAGTTCACGTGTGTTGTGAGGCTTGTGTGAGTATAGCGTATGCCAGAACATGAAATGGTCTGCAGATGTTTATTGACAGGTTTCGAGCCCACATTAAAGAATATATACATGCTGTCTTACTGTAGTTATTTACCGGAGGGTTATGAATATTTGAAGGGAGTGCGACGCTTTGAAAATACTTTAAATGATGTTATTACAGAAGTTATGCATTGGTATAAAAGGATTAAAACCAAGAGAATAACTTCAACCATAAGCTAAGGAGTGCAATGACTGAGAAGTGTAAGGAGCGCAATAATTTTAAAGAGTTTATACATCGTGATTGTTCTAATACTAGGAAAGATCAACGCACTGATTCTGAAAATTGAAAAATAAGGGAATTGAAAAATACAAAGAAAGAGAATGGCATGAAAACGAAAAAACAACTATCAGTCTCCATGGTCTAACCTATGTTGAACGAATAAATACCAATTAGTGCAGAAACAAATAGTTCATCATAATTAAAATGAATTACACATTAAATTTAGATTATCATTCGGCAAGGCATTCCTCCGTTTGAGTATGTTGTAAAATTAGCGACATTTTCTTCAGCGAAGAATACTTCTCAAAAATTTACCACAGACGGTAATAAGTCTACGGATTTTACTACGAGAATTAAAGTTTCTTTTGTGCACTTTTCATATTTATATTCAGGTTAAGAAAAATTGACGGTATTTAAAATTTCTTTTCAAAAACCTGTGATACTTTTCTAGATGAAATTTAGAATCCCTATCAGATGAAAAAATTAAATACACGTTATACAATTTGAAAGAATAACACATGACACAAACAACAAAGAACATATTAGTTTGGGCACAATTTTATTACCTAATTCAATTTTGGAAGACTTGAGCAAAGAAAATAAAACAAATGAGTACAAGGAGTTGCGCGCTATTAACATGAAAAAAATTTACGGCGTAGTTGACACCACTATCAAAATGAGAAATTTCAAGTACCAAATTCGTCTAATTTATTCGAACGGAATCCATTTTGATTCAGGTTATTTTTATCAAATGATACTTTTGTACAGTTTTTTAATCAAACCGGATAAAGTCATTTCTTTTTCACATCGTTAGTGCGAAATCCAAATGAATGAAAATTACTGAGGAATGTTTCGGCTAATAAACTCTACATTAGCTGATGGAGTGAAGAGACACATAGGTCAATTTTTATTTCAAGCCGTTATTGGTAATATATGACAACAGTAGCTATCTCTGCCTGCAAACGCAAGCGCTAATGTATCCCATCAAAGCCAACTGTTGTTCCATAAGCGATACCATAACCAATACCCAATTTCTATAGAAACTAGTCCACTAGTCCAAAAACTTAAATTATTCGAAAAGGAAACAAAATTTACTACATTGTGAAATAAGACAATTAAAATATGTTAATTTAAAGCCGAAATATAATCAATTAAAGAGGTCGGGACATTTTTGTGGGACACCCGGTAAATATGCGATGCTTACTACTTGCAAGGTAGGGCGTAAAACATTTTCAAGAAAGAAATTAACAATGCACTGTGTATAAATAGTTCTCCATCAGTTTTGAACAGTAAGCATATGGCTCAATTATATTCGGCTATTATAGCACTTCGAGTCCAACGTGACCCACCAGCGGTCAGTGAGGGAATTTTTATAATGCTGCTGACCGACCAGCAGTCATTAACTCAATTTCGATAAATATATGCTTTAAAAAACTATATAGACCTCTCAAAACTGTTACTAGCGATTTTGAAGATTCTAAACCTCGGACTCCGAATGATCTGTTACTTTTAAATGCAGGAGTAACTTTCCCACCTGGGCTATTCAATAAAAATGATTTCTGCATACGCCGACGCTGGCTTCAAATCCAGTACTTAGCAGACTTGTTTTGGTCGCGTTAGCGAAAAGAATATATCACCCTTTTGAACGAACGCCAAAAGTGGGACGTCGACAGACGATCCCACAGAGCTGGGGACTTAGTTTTAGTTATGGATCAAAATTCGCCTCGTAATTGTTGGCCCTTAGGCGTCATCGAAAAAACTTATGTAAATAAGTTAGGCAACGTACACGTTGTGGATGTTCGAATTGCAAATGCTAAACCAAATACCTTCAAGTTAGGTAATTCTTTGATTAAACGTCTTATCAACAAGCTGATCTTGTTGCGTTCTGTAAAACTCTGTAACTTTTATTCGTTCTAGATCATCTTGATGTAAATAAAATATTCGATGTAATTTGCTCCTAACTGTATGTTTATTCGCAAATTAGGTGCCGGTGTAAGCGCCATCCTGCATTCTTGTATAGAATTTGTTTTGGAAAAAAACGCTGCAGGGAAAAATTAATCTCTATTATTTCGGTTCAATTTTTATTTCATCGAAATTTATATACCCTTGGTATCACAGATACACGAGACTATAAAGCTCCACTCTAGCTTGATTGAAAATTAAGCACTGCAAATAAGTTCATCTAATTTCTCCAGCTGCTCTTCGGTGCTTTTGGCATTTCGTTCATTTGGTTCGTTATCCTCTGCGGTTTGGTTTCTGTTATCCCTTTTTGATTCGAAATGTAAGTTTGAATCAAAAATGGATAACAGAAACCAAACCGCAGAGGATAACGAACCAAATGAACGAAATGCCAAAAGCACCGAAAAGCAGCTAGAGCAATTAGATGAACTTATTTGCAGTGCTCGAATTAACAAAGCAGCAAAGCTACGTCAACGATCAAGAATTGACTTACAGGTTGACACCATGGATGAAGAGATCCGATACTATAAAAAATCGAGGAAGATTTTGGTCGCCCGTCTATTAGAAGAAAATGAAGAGAATGAATGATAAATAAACGGTTTGTTTGAAGAGGATTCTCCTGCTACGGCGCTACACAAGGCTCTATAGCCTGTACCGCAATGTAGAACATAATTTGAAATTTTTGTAACTTTTTTGATTCGAGTATTAAAAATCAAAATTGTTTAGTCTAACTATGTTTTTTCATTGTCCTATTTGTCGGTAAATTAAGTCCACCCCTCTTATTTGAAATAAAAAAGAGGGCGAAATGAGAGAAATGCCGTATGAAATAAAAAAATAAAATCTCTCGAGAGTTGATGAGGCCGCGTGAACACGGCCCGTTAAAATATATAGGCTTGTATCACAGATACGCTCATCACACACTGCAGGCTGGCTACGGACAGACCGACCGACGGACGGACGGACGCGGCTCTTATTATATAGTATAGACTCTCCAACATATGAACACACCGTTTGGGAGTGGTCAACTCAGCTAACGCATATTTGTCGACAAACTCTTGGCCAAGTTTTTATCCCAAGGGATGTTTTTCTGGTTATTATAGGAAGAGAATTTAAAACACTTGCGCTTTGAAAAATTTTAAAGGAGTCTTTCAATATCATTATCATTTTTTGTTGCCTAATAATGCTTATTTATGATTTCGGGATGTTCTATGATATTTATTCTTTGAATGAAAAACTCACCATACATAAGGTTTGGCAAAAAATCTACGGACTCTACTCCGTAGATTTAAGTATCTTTCGCAATTTCTAAAAAATTTATTTCAAAGTCTGAGACCTTGGAGAATATATTTTAAGAATAAATTTAAACTCTTAAATCAATATGATTTCTGAAAAATTGGAATAAAAACTTTTTATTTTATTCCTACACGTTAAGTGGATACAGTTGACTATACGTTTACAAAAGCTTATGGGAAATTCGGTTTGGGTATTTTTTTGCATTTTTATATAAATGGTTCGATTTTAGTGTGAACCAACGCGTATTTCTAGCATGAAAAGTTATTGCAAGCCGTTTATTGTTTATAAAAACTATTGCTTAGTACTATTTTTATCTATTATGAATACTGAATAGAGAGCGACTCGATTACCGATGAAAGTGGGGAGAATGTTTACTTAATTCACATAAACTTTATTTTAAAGCCCCCACAAAATGGCTTTATGGGAACTGTGATTTTATGCTTATCTGGATCTCTGTTGTCCACACCACAAAGAACTATTAAGTATTTGATGTATAGCCATTAGTACTTTTTTGAGGCGATGCAAGTTATGTATAGATGGGTTAAATCGCAAATAGACATTATGACAAGTAAAACTTCCATACAAAGATATTTAACAAATAAAATCACTGATAATGTGATTCCACTGATATCACTGACAATTTAATGCACAGTATGTCTCACAACAACCCGAACCGAGTACTTATTTTCCCGTATCAGTAATACCATCATAAGAATACCATCAGCATTTAATTTCTAGCAATATTATCCTTCAAAATTCACAAACCAGCGGTCAAAATGCAGCCTAACTTTTCTGAAATGAAACAAATAGTTACTTAGTTTGCTTAATAAGACAAGTCTGGATTAGTTAGATCTATAATGTCCCTCTTTCAAAAACCATTAATACATTTCATTTCTTGTGGAGTTTATTTCAAATTGTGGTATTTGAAGTTGACTGAAGAATGGCTGTTGCTGCCTTCTTCCGATGTCCCTGACAACCTGTTGCAAGCGCCTACAAAACGACATCGGTTGTAACAGCGGTAGTATCAGTTAACAAAATTCTGACGTTAAAAACTCATAAAAACAATCATTTTATTCTGTACCATTATATTTTTTATTTAAGACATTAACTTGCCTTCAAACACATTCAGGACGAGTAACAAGCGTCCTAGTTTCCAGGGTCATTTCAACGGACATGTTGCTCAGCAAAGCAGCAGTTCTGGAACTCAAATGGATTCCTGGTTCGTCTGCGGGCACTTAAAACAGAGCCTCATTCGGGCCGCGGTCTGGCCCGGCTCCTGCATATGCGCTGTTTACTCGACTGCATTGTCGTGTTTCTAGGGCGTATGTCGTGTTTCTAGGGCGCGGGAGGTTGAAAATGGGGCAGCTTAGGACTTACTACGTCCGGTTAACTGACAATTTTACGCTCTCGGAATATTGGAGTTTTCGGACCCTCAATAACACTGGAGCTGAACTGCGAGCGGAAATAAATGGCTAGGATGCGAAACGCATCGTTTGCTCTGTGGTTTTAAGAACACAGGCGTAACGCAGTATGTTTTTGTCAGGGCGTTACCTTAGACTATAATAATAAACTGTATTATTCATTGGAGTATAAAAAAACATTTATATCACAACTCATGATTCGAAATCAAAAGTAAATAAAAGAATAGATACAATGGACACAATTCCTTCCAAATGTGCTTCTGTGCAAATTTAATCTGTTTGGTTTCTGTAGCTGCAAACTAGAAAGACAATAGATAGGGCACTTCATGTTTGTCCCCCTGTTCAGTATGTATAATAAACAAAAACAGTTGTGTAGAAATGCTCGTGCTGACAAATAATCTACGGACTATACTACGAGGATTTAATTATCTTTGGCACAGGTTATATTCCGTATTTTCATTATTCTCGTACATTGGTGTCTTTGCGAGACTTTGCAGAAACAGAAAGTAACAAGTACATATGTTTCATTAAGATACTTTGTATAAAAAAGAAGTAACAAATACATATGTTTCATTAAGATACTTTGTAGAAAAGGAAGTAACAAATACAGATGTTTCATTATGATGCTTTGTAGAAACAGGAAGTAACAAATACAGATGTTTCATTATGATACTCTGTAGGAACAGGAAGTAACAAATACAGATGTTTCATTATGATACTTTGTAGAAACAGGAAGTAACAAATACAGATGTTTCACTATGATTCTTTGGAGATACAGGAAGTAACAAATACAGATGTTTCATTATGATACTTTGCAGAAACAGGAAGTAACAAAAACAGATGTTTCATCATGATACTTTGCAGAAAAAGGAAGTAACAAACACAGATGTTTCATTATGATACTTTGCAGAAAAAGGAAGTAACAAACACAGATGTTTCATTATGATACTTTGCAGAAACAGGATGTTTCATTATGATACTTTGAGGAAACGGAAAGTAACATCGAAAACACACTGGTTTCATTGCACATCCGTTAAAGTAAACAGGAATTAGGCTCTTAAAATGCTTTTGTTTCACAGCGTCTCATTTAAAGTACAGTGGAATTAGCAGGTAAAGTACTCTTGCTTCATTGCGGATCCTCTGAAGTACATTGGAAGTAATAAGCAAAGTACTCTTATTTCATTGCGAATGTTAAACCACATCTTTGTGGCTAGTAGGCCTTTGAGATTTTCGTTTAGGCGAGAGGTCATCCATTTTCTTGATGTGATTTTGACCTAAAAACAGTACATGGAAAGTTGAAAAGCTGACAGGAAAGAATTCCCTTCTCTTACCATCATCATTTGAGCAGCCCAACGAGGGACTAATATTTTTTATCAGTTTTGATGAGGCATGAAATATCATATTGCCTGATGAGAGGAATATTTATTTGAGCTCTGAAGACATAATTCAAGTCCATTAATTCTCTTCAACAATGTTTTGGTAAATGTAGCAAAGGAACCTGGCATCAGTTATCTCTGCTTCAACATCACGTTTTGTTTCATTGCGATATCTTAAAGCTTCACTTTTCACACTTCAGCAGTTTTAGATAAATAAAAACTGCACGAAATTTCCTTTCCTAAACAGCAGCGTCGGCCAGTATCAAGTAAGAAAACAATCAAGAGAAAATGCGATTTTAATTATTAGGTGTAATTTTATCAGAAACTAATTTCACATAACATGATGGATAGACTGAGGAGGCATAGTGTACCGTTGCCTCTATTACGTGTGGTTTGTGCCGCTAACTGGACCTTAATTCCTTGTTTTTCTGTATCTGTAACATATATAGGCTCCTGAGAACAAAATTGCATTGCGTAACTATCTTTACCCAATGCATGAAAAAAGAATTGAAGAAAAATGCTAAACAAACGGTAAAAGGAAAGTAAAGAAAAAAAATATAAATTAAGATTGCAATGAAACTGATGTGAAGCATCCAATGAACTAGTATGTGAGTTCACACGCCCGTTGACGCGACGAAAATCAGCGTTTTTTTGACAGAAATTGAAACTCCCATGGACGTTGGTTGAAAGGTGTAGGGTGAAATTCTCACTCCACCTAAAGCAGTCCCCCGCGTGGGGGACTACAATTGAGTATAGTTCCCCAGAGAAGTCATTCCAGAGTTATAAGGTAAGTAAAATTGTAGGTGTCAATTTTCTGAGCCCACGAAAGCCTGCACAGCTTCAGTCAACGTTCTCTGTAGACTCGCTAGATGATCCTTGGAAACTTTGAGTATAAATGAGCTCACGATGAGAGAATTGAATAATTTTCAGCGATTATGCTTATTTGCTAGGTTAAGTGATCCGTGAAGTGCACATGGGCTTCTACTGTAGAATGAAGTACTTACCAGATATCGTGTAACATAAGGTGTAAATGGTATCTGTGGTTAAATTTTGTACTCTACCCACTGAAACATATGTGTACATGGCTTTGCATCCCTGGACTGAAGAGCTCACTAGAATTAACGCAACATAACGTCCTATGGCTTGAATCATTGGATGAACTGTACACTAGGTACTCAGCGTAACACACATGGCTGTTCCCTCCAGGATGAAGTGTTAACAAAACAACGCCACATGAAGTCATACGGCTTGCATTGCAGGACGAAACAAGTGAATGAAATCGCGAGGTGTCGACGGACGGAGAGACGGACAAAGGTGCCGCAGTTGGCCGGGCTCCAAGGGCCAGTCTCTCACACGAATCGATGGCGCAGGATTCATTCTGAAATTCCGTGGCTCAGGCAGCCGAGCTATGCACCCTCACCATGACTACTGAGGCCTCGACCCAAGATTATTTAATAATTAAAGAAGAGATCGATTATATTAATGAAAGAAGAGATCGATTTGATTAATGAAAGAAGAGATCTAATAGATTAATGAAAGAAGAGATCAATTAGATTAATGAAGGAAGAGATCGGTTAAATTAATGGAAGAAGAGATTCATTAGATTAATTGAAGAAGAGATCGATTAGATTAATGAAGAAAAGATCGATTAGATTCGATTAGATAAGTTAGTTTCAGATAAGTTAGTTTCAGCCTCCCTATAATAAATGCATTTCTTATAGACAGGACTATGTTATGAATTGAATATTTAGACTTTATACGCTCTCAGATAGAGTGATGTTTCATCTTGTCATTGTCTTACTTATATGTTTGGATTAATGTGTACACAGTATTAGGGGAACGGACAAACTATTTCATTTAAACTGGCATGCTCCCTGAGAGAGACTAATGGATGAACATTTCAACTCAGTAGTGCAGAGAATCTTAAGAAGTTTGATGCTGGATATGCTCCAAAACAGTTTTGAAGCTGTATGGGCTTCAGAAAAAAATTCTTCGAAGTAACAAGAACTTAGCAAAAAATGGCCTTTTCGTGGCATTACGAGGTATTTTAAAGCATCAAACAAACTATGTGCCTGTGTGCATAAAATAAGCTGAAATTAGAATAAATTACGCACCGAATAAGCGAGGTAGACTTGTTCTTCACTGACACTATAGCTGCAAGGAAAGTACGTTTGTCAAATTATTAGTGCATAATGAGGTGAAATATTTTGAATACAGATCCAGCACTTTAGTACTTTGCGTTAATTAAGAGGAATGACCGAAATGAATATTAAAAAATCACTTCCGATCATAAAATACAGTTCAATCACATCACAACCACCCGCATCACAACGGGCTGGTAGCGCACTTCGCTTTCCTTCATTATATCAGAACATACTAGGTATGATTTTTCCAATCATACAAAAACTTTCCCAGAAATACTTTTAGAATGTAACATTATTTCTTGATACTTATAACGTAATGCATAAATAAATCAACATATTATATTCATGTACTCCTATCACGGAAGAACTGCTTCAAAAACATTTTTAAAATGCAATATTTTTTCTTGATATTTATGCCACGATGCAAAAATAAATATAAATATTGCCGTTATTCCTACTTACAGAGCACACAAATAATTCCATTATATATATTTAGTTATTCGCGTCGACCAGCGAATTCCACGCTGGTGCGCAGAAGTTGGCATCGAAGCTCCACACCTCGAGAAAGCTCTGCTCGCCGTAACACGAGACGCGTCGCAGGAAATCAAGAAAGCCTTCCAGCAAAACAATAGCTGCGCCAGACACACGTACTGTGCTCCTCACTAAACAAACATTCCCAGGCAGAATATATAGCTGCCTGTATAAATTTTGCTATGTTTTGAGGGTATAAAATTTGTTTATTATTCAAACTATGACAGTGAGGGATATATAGTTGACAGTATAAGTTTTGCCATGTCTAGACTGTATAAAATTCGTTTATTATACATACTTTTCCAGTCAGAGTATATAGCTGCGTTATTAAATTTTGCCATGTCTAGAGAGTATAAAATTTGTTTACTTTACAAACTTTGCATATATAGCTGCCAGCAAAATTTAACAATGTCTTGAGGGTGTAAAATTCGTTTGTTATAATCTTATTATGATTGTATTAGCTTTTACAATCGGCAAAAGGGAAAATAAAGCTTATAGTGAGATCGTAAAAAACATAATGCTTGATATGTGTTCAGCAAAGATGAGACATGAAACAAATTTACTGCGGCTGGATTTAAAGTTGGAGGTATCTGTTTTTTGAAAGCAAAATTTCATACCTGCACTTTATGTGCTTTCTGTCATGCACATTGATTAATGATATTTTAGCACAAATTAAAAAAAATCAGAGGTGTTCCCCTAAGTTTAACATGCAATAAGTCAAGATCTACATTAAAAATATAGTGCCTATTGTTGTTTTTACAAAATTAAATATCTGGACTGAAATGAATGCTCAAGTTTTCCCTAAGTAAAATTTTGTCAAAATCATACGATGACTGTACAAACTGCATATTAGGACCGCTATATAAGCAGCAATATTCAAATTGTCGTAAAATAATTACACCGCCTGAATTACATTTAGGTGAGGGACTGACATGAACAAAGTGAACGGGTGTTATATCTTTTTTTAATTCCTACATTTTTGTATTAGGAGAACCTCGGGAGAAAATTCAGCCATGGTAAATAATTTAAAGTCAGAAGAAGCAAAAGGTTATAGTCTTATGTGCGTAGTTAGTGATCTGGTATGAAGTTTATGGTTTATGAACGGACCCAGCAAGCAAGCAAGCAATCAAGCAAACAAGCAAGCAAGCCAGCAAGCAATCAAGCCAGCAAGCGTACGAGTGAGTTAGCAAGCAAGCAAGCAAGCAAGCAAGCAAGCAAGGAACTGTGTATTGGTGTATGGGAGATTATTGGATACTTTGTTCCGTATTCTCTTAGATTAAGTTACGTGAAGCGCATCATTGTCAGAGCGGCGGCATACAATAGTGTGTTTATGTCCCACTCTTTGTGCTCGGCTGAGTTCAGTCATGAGCAACAGGTCTAGCAAGCTATGTAGCATGTCTCACGTTATGTTTACCAGTGCGAAAACAAGTCGAAAAATCGGAGAAAGAGCTAAAAAAATTTCTCAGTAACACAGTGAACCTTACGGAATGGTACGTATACTTAATTCAAATGAAGACTTTTGTATGCCATTCAAGGGAATATTACGGTGAATCTGAGGTACGTTCACTTGTTTTAAATAATGATATTTGTATACCATTCAGGGAGTATAACGATAAATTTCGTCCCAATCAAGAAGTTAACTGATCATCGAACATTCGATTGTTGCAATTACTGGGTATCGTAATGAGCTAACGTTTGCCTTCTCATCCGAGTTCGAAAAGTAATTAGGAACCTTTAACTTTGAAGGTGAAAGAGAACGTGACCGATCCTTTCGAGCCTTTATCCAAAAATACTTGCCCTCATTAGAGTGAAGTAACATTTGGCAGTCGAAGTAATCACTCAAACAGAAATACATTTGACTTCAATCGCGTTCATGGAGTCAAGTTACAGATTTCAGTGTGGCAATTTACACAAAAATGTATGTTGAAAGCGGCAATACAAGAGTGGAATTTGGCCGATGCATTTGACGTTGATTAAGACGAGGTGGTAGGGACCGCTGTGTGAATGAAAGCCAGAAGGGCTCCTGAGTAACATATGGAAAGGACATGATCTATTTTCAGCCCCAAAAGCGACCTAAAGCTGAAGTGAGCCCGCTGCTCATTGGCTAACGCTGTCCAATGGGACGCTCAGTTTCAGTGAAGAAGATTCCCGCGCGTTCCAATGCTTTTCGACTTATATTTTTAGATCGGAGTTGGGCCTGTTTTTTTTTTGGGCGCTAGCGCGCCGCTGCGGCGCGACTTCACGGGTGTTCTTGGTGCTCCGGCCGCAGGTCTCGGCTGGTCCTGGTGCTCCTTATTTCCTTAACGGTTGACTACTGATTGTTGGCTAGTGATAGTTGGCTACTTACATTTAGCTACAAATAGTTAGCTACTGATAGTTAGCGACTAATAGTTGGCTGCTATGAGTTAGCTACTAATAGTGTTACGATTAGTTTGCAGCTAATAGTTAGCCACTGATTGTTAGCTACTAAAAGTTGGCTACTGATAGTTAGCTACTAATAGTTGGATACTGATATTTAGCTACTAATACTTAGTTACTAATACTTAGATACTAATATTTAGATACTAATACTTAGACACTAATACTTAGATACTAATAGTTAGATACTATTAGTTTGCTGCTAATAGATAGCTACTTTTGAATTTATGTTAATAAAATAGACTAGCGCCCCTCACAATTCAAATTTGATTGTGACAGACTGGTTATTTTTTGCAAGTTAAGGTTAAGGTTTAAGGAGCGCTTAAATTTTTACCGCTTGTTTTCGTACATGATTCTCAAGCTATTTTTAGGTGACCTGATCGTATTTAATTTAGCAAGCACACACACAATACTGAATTCTACCGCACAGTTGTACATTTTCTTCATTAATTTTTGGTTGTTGGAGTCTGACTCCTATACGTATGTTTCTTCATAAACTATTAAGGCATGTCGTTATAGCTGTAATAAATCATGTTTCATGCAAATTCACCAAATGGCTTGCTAAAATTAAACTACACAATTTATTTACTTTCACGTAAGAACGGCACAATTTCCATCGTGATCTACATAGTGAGAACTGACCGCTGGCGCGAACGCTGCTCGATACACCCGAAATTATACATTTTCGATCATATTTTCGTTAATATTGTAGTTATCATCGTCCTCAAAATTTATTTTCGTAAATCGCGATCTTGATTTCAAATGGTGTCGTACAGCAACGGAGTTTGAGGGTCTCAAACCGAGGGAAGAACGGGGATTTCCCTCAGCCTGAATTGGTAGAATCGTGCAGTGACGGCAACATCACAATTAGAGTACTGTGATGCGAAACAAGTGTTTGGATAGAAAATATTTTACTTTGAAGTTCTAGTAAAGACAAACACTTTGGAATCTACACAAAGTATTTTATTTTACCTTAAGAAATAACTGAGGGACAAATTTGTGATATTGTCCCAATAATATATGAAAATGCAATTTGTCAAGATATTTAGGGAAATGTACTCGGTTACTTGAAAATATCTGCGTAACATTTAGTTGCAGCACTTCTGCTTGCAGCGTGTCAGAAGTTTTTACTTAAACAAAAACGGATTTCATTAATCGAGGGGGAGGGGGAAAGGCTCAAGTGAAATCTTAGCCATTCATTCATCACTTTCAAATCATTAAGGCTGGTCGGTTGTCTTGTATGGATCTGACATTTAAGTTACCTCCAGGAATTCTACATCGGAACTCGCCGTCAAATCCAAGGACTGATTGAAATCAGTATGAGTACTTTAATATTGCTGCTTTGAAACCATTTACGAATTCCCTTGGCTACATGCTTAAGATTATTGCCTTGTTGAAACAAAAATTAGGAAACAAGGGCTATTTGATTGACATTATTGCCTTGTTGAAACAAAAATTAAGAAGCAAGGGCTATTTGATTGACATTATTGCCTTGTTGAAACTAGAATTAAGAAGCAAGGGCTATTTGATTGACATTATTGCCTTGTTGAAACTAGAATTAAGAAGCAAGGGCTATTTGACTGACATTATTGCCTTGTTGAAACTAGAATTAAGAAGCAAGGGCTATTTGATTGACATTATTGCCTTGCTGAAACTAGAATTAAGAAGAAAGATCCAGTTTCCCTACAGGATTTAATAATCCATATTATAAAGTGTTTCCACTTTTCCTGCATCCTTTAATGCAAAGCAATTGCATGCTATTAAGCTCCCACCACCATGTTTTAGAGGTGGGATGGATTTTCTGTCTGCTGGCTGTTCAATCTTATTTTAAACATGAGGGACATCATTATGACCATGAAGCTCCATCTTGCAATCATAACCTTACAGAATTTGCTTTATAAATACTCATCGTTTGCCAACCTTACTTTTAAAAACTGCAATCTTGAAACATTTCAATGGTTTGTGAAACATTTCAATGATTCTTTTGTCACACAGCATGTTGTACCCTGTTCATTCAACTTTCTACTGTGCAGTCGATATTCTGTAAATATTAAAGATTTTATTTGATCTGAATAAAAAGCAAAATTTTCAATATCATGATACAAACAGACTCAAAATATCTCAATTTGAACAAAATTTATACAAAATTTATACAATTTATACAAAATTCAAACAAATTATACAAAATTCATACAATTTATACAAAAATCCATGCAAAATAGGGGACATTTTTGTAGGATACAATGTTTAGAGGAGTCTCAATGTTAAGACATGAATTTGTAGCCATTACTTGGTGTTCAAATATTCAGTTTACAGGGTGTGACCGGAGGTGGATAAGCCAAGCAAGCAGCGTCTCAACCACGGTAGAGGAAACCAGGTAGGGTCAAACCAGTCTTCTTTTCATAGACTGTGTGAGTTTGCTGACGTCACGGCAACGAACCAATGGCAGCGCTCGTATTGCATCTGTTAGCACTGTTACCCCCAAATCCGTCTCCACTACTGGCACGGTAGAGGAAACAAGGTAGAGTCCTTTCTATGGGAAAAAATACACCTCTTCTTGTTCGGCTAGCCAACAAAAAGGCTTTATTTCAAAGAAATCTTATTATGTCACTAAAACGCTTCGTCGTTAGGCCATTAGTGGAGCCAGATTTGGGGGTAGCAGTGCTGCTAAATGCAATATGAGCGCTGCTACTGGTTCGTTGCCATGACGTCAGCAAAACCACACCGTTAACAAAAAAAAACTGGTTTGAACCTACCTTGTTTCCTCTACCGTGACTGTTGGCCTAACGACATGGCGTTTTGGTGACGTCATAAAGTTTATTTGAAATAAAGCCTTTCTGTTGGCTAGCCGAACAAGAAGAAGTGTATTTTCCCTCATAGAAATGACCCTACCTTGTTTCTTCTACAGTGGGCTCAACCAACCAACGAGCTGTACAGAGCTGTACAGGGTGAACCGTGTACGTGTTACTATGCAGGGTGTCCACGCAAAATGTATCTTCTGATTTCAAACTTTAATAATGTGTATCTATGATTCTGTAAGATAGTTTAATTGAGATAAATTTGTTCAACTTTTATCCCTTCAAGGTGTCGCCTAATAAAAAGACTAAAAATATTGATTCATAGATTCTTAATCAGTGGATGCATTTTTCGTGGATTTCATGGAGTTTTAATTTAGAAACAGGAGAGAATAATCAATACAAAGTGGTCAGGTCTCCAGTTTACCGGACTGTATGGGGAGTAGATGAGCCAAAAAGAAGCTCGACCAACGAACATGTCTACGCTAGCGCGGTGATATGCTTCGAGCACAGCTGCAGCCCTCACGTAACAACCTTGTCCCCACCAATGAATAAAATTTAAATTTAGATAGTCCATGTGTCAAAACTAGAACAGGAATGGCACTCTTTATCGATGCAAACATACGGACTAGATTTTGTTCAAAGATTTGAATGTGTGTCGCTAACCAGTGAGCTCTGAAGCACATGACGGTGTGGAGTGCCTGGAGATATCTTAGTACATTTTGATTCAAATATTCTTGTCATTTACAAATAATGATGTCAGCATGCTTTTATTATTACAAGCAGCAACACTATAACTTTCGATTCAAATATTCCTGTCATTTACAAATAATGATATAAGCATGCTTTAATTATTACAAGCAGCAACACTATAACTTTTGATTCAAATATTCCTGTCATTTACAAATGATGATGTCAGCATGCTTTAATTATTACAAGCAGCAACACTATAACTTTTGATTCAAATATTCCTGTCATTTACAAATGATGATGCAAGCATGCTTTAATTATTACAAGCAGCAACACTATAACTTTTGATTCAAATATTCCTGTCATTTACAAATGATGATGCAAGCATGCTTTAATTATTACAAGCAGCAACACTATAACTTTTGATTCAAATATTCCTGTCATTTACAAATGATGATGCAAGCATGCTTTAATTATTACAAGCAGCAACACTATAACTTTTGATTCAAATATTCCTGTCATTTACAAATGATGATGCAAGCATGCTTTAATTATTACAAGCAGCAACACTATAACTTTTGCTTCAAATATTCCTGTCATTTACAAATGATGATGCAAGCATGCTTTTATTATTACAAGCAGCAACACTATAACTTTTGATTCAAATATTCCTGTCATTTACAAATAATGATATAAGCATGCTTTAATTATTACAAGCAGCAACACTATAACTTTTGATTCAAATATTCCTGTCATTTACAAATAATGATATAAGCATGCTTTAATTATTACAAGCAGCAACACTATAACTTTTGATTCAAATATTCCTGTCATTTACAAATAATGATATAAGCATGCTTTAATTATTACAAGCAGCAACACTATAACTTTTGCTTCAAATATTCCTGTCATTTACAAATGATGATGCAAGCATGCTTTAATTATTACAAGCAGCAACACTATAACTTTTGATTCAAATATTCCTGTCATTTACAAATAATGATATAAGCATGCTTTAATTATTACAAGCAGCAACACTATAACTTTTGATTCAAATATTCCTGTCATTTACAAATAATGATATAAGCATGCTTTAATTATTACAAGCAGCAACACTATAACTTTTGCTTCAAATATTCCTGTCATTTACAAATGATGATGCAAGCATGCTTTTATTATTACAAGCAGCAACACTATAACTTTTGCTTCAAATATTCCTGTCATTTACAAATAATGATGTAAACATGCTTTTATTATTACAAGCAGCAACACTATAAATTTTGCTTCAAATATTCCTGTCATTTACAAATAATGATGCAGGCATGCTTTTATTATTACAAGCCGCAACACTATAACTTTTGCTTCAAATATTCCTGTCATTTACAAATAATGATGCAAGCATGCTTTTATTATTACAAGCCGCAACACTATAACTTTTGCTTCAAATATTCCTGTCATTTACAAATAATGATGCAAGCATGCTTTTATTATTACAAGCCGCAACACTGTAACTTTTGCTTCAAATATTCCTGTCATTTACAAATAATGATGCAAGCATGCTTTTATTATTACAAGCCGCAACACTATAACTTTTGCTTCAAATATTCCTGTCATTTACAAATAATGATGCAAGCATGCTTTTATTATTACAAGCCGCAACACTGTAACTTTTGCTTCAAATATTCCTGTCATTTACAAATAATGATGCAAGCATGCTTTTATTATTACAAGCCGCAACACTATAACTTTTGCTTCAAATATTCCTGTCATTTACAAATAATGATGTCAGCATGCTTTTATTATTACAAGCCGCAACACTATAACTTTTGCTTCAAATATTCCTGTCATTTACAAATAATGATGCAGGCATGCTTTTATTATTACAAGCAGCAACACTATAACTTTTGCTTCAAATATTCCTGTCATTTACAAATAATGATGTCAGCATGCTTTTATTATTACAAGCCGCAACACTATAACTTTTGCTTCAAATATTCCTGTCATTTACAAATAATGATGCAAGCATGCTTTTATTATTACAAGCAGCAACACTATAACTTTTGCTTCAAATATTCCTGTCATTTACAAATAATGATGCAAGCATGCTTTTATTATTACAAGCAGCAACACTATAACTTTTGCTTCAAATATTCCTGTCATTTACAAATAATGATGCAAGCATGCTTTTATTATTACAAGCCGCAACACTATAACTTTTGCTTCAAATATTCCTGTCATTTACAAATAATGATGCAAGCATGCTTTTATGATTACAAGCCGCAACACTATAACTTTTGCTTCAAATATTCCTGTCATTTACAAATAATGATGTCAGCATGCTTTTATGATTACAAGCCGCAACACTATAACTTTTGCTTCAAACATTCCTGTCATTTACAAATAATGATGTCAGCATGCTTTTATTATTACAAGCCGCAACACTATAACTTTTGCTTCAAATATTCCTGTCATTTACAAATGATAATGCAAGCATGCTTTTATTATTACAAGCAGCAACACTATAACTTTTGATTCAAATATTCCTGTCATTTACAAATGATGATGCAAGCATGCTTTTATTATTACAAGCCGCAACACTATAACTTTTGCTTCAAATATTCCTGTCATTTACAAATAATGATGTCAGCATGCTTTAATTATTACAAGCAGCAACACTATAACTTTTGCTTCAAATATTCCTGTCATTTACAAATAATGATGTAAACATGCTTTTATTATTACAAGCGGCAACACTATAACTTTTGCTTCAAATATTCCTGTCATTTACAAATAATGATGTAAACATGCTTTTATTATTACAAGCAGCAACACTATAACTTTTGCTTCATATATTCCTGTCATATACAAATAATGATGTAAACATGCTTTTATTATTACAAGCAGCAACACTACAACACAAACTGTGACAGCTGAGTATTTCGTAACTAGCTTGAGGGAAGATGTTCTAACCGTTCATACATGCATGTGTTTTTTCATCGTAATGGTCAAGGTTTTCTCCTCGATATTTTAAAATGGGAAATATTCAATTTTCAAGATGTGTACAAAATAGATGGGCTGCATTCAATGCGATATTTTAAGACGTCAATTCCATGAGAGAATTAAGTGTTTTTTGAAAGTGATAATAACAAGTGAGATATTCATTTAACATAACTTGAACATATGTACACTTGATCTAAAGCAATTCGATAGCAAACAAATAATTGAGTATTTTTTTCGCATTATATGGAAGGGTTTTTTATATATCAGTGTAATATTTCGCACCAGCTTTTTTTCACGCATTTCCCTAAAGCCACGCGATGAACTTTACTCATCAAAATCAGCTCATACGAGCTTTGATGATAAATTCGTACTTTCAAACCTGGAACGTCATATTTTGAGGCATCGGTCAGTAGTTACGGTATATGTCTAAGCCTGCAAATTTTCACTAGTGCTTTCGTCAAAGATTCCATCAATGATACTACTATTTCAGACCATTCTCATTTATAGCATAATAGACTATGTTAATTCACAACAAACTGCTCATTCAAAAGTCATCGTTATCTCTAATCCTTGAACGCTACCTACCGAGAATTAGTCGTTTACGCCCATGCGCTGCTAAATGTTTCTTATCTATCATCATTGACAGCAGACCGTGGTCTATTTCTTTCAGACGACTTTTATCATAGCTTCCAACGGGTGAAATTCCAACACATTTTCCCAGAAGGGCAAGGAAATTCCTCTTAACGCCTGTTTCCCATTTCAGAAAACAAATATACGAGTTGATGTTAAAGAAATTGGCGGCGTACTTTACGCTGGCCGGTTTTGTAGCACAATTTACGCAAGCGAGCTTTGCTACAGAAATGGTTCCCGCGAGAGCTGCGTTTGTAGAGGCGCCTTGCGCTTAGAGGGACGAATTTTCTTACAATTTGCTTCGCTGTAGCCGTGCAAATGTATGTTCTGATCTTGAATTCTTTTTGTAAGTGATGCTTTTTTTATTCTTGACCTCTTTATCATAAGTGATGTGATCAGCGATATAACTAACGCGAGTTATCCTTTAACTGTAAGAATTGTATTTGTATTTCCGTGATAACAGCCACCGTCATTAGATGGGCACTGGCATCAGGTTGTTGCTGCCATTACGACAGGGAAGGAACCACCACTCGGAAAACTTAAACAAATTAGGACACAAATTTTATAAGAAATGAAGCATTTTATTGAGATTGCCACAGTTGAACGTTTGTGTAAGATTAAACGATGCCTAAGACTTATACAATACAGCTTCCAGGCCTCCAGGTACACATGCATATGTTTTGCTGTATTTAGATGCTTGATTGATCTGCTCATGTCAGTATTACACACCGAATTTTACATTTCCTTTGAAATTGTTAATAAATAAAAAATGAACTACTCGAGAAATTTGTTGATGTGATGCGAATAGATGCTACGTCTGCACAGACATGAGGTGAAGTTCTGAGAGAAAATAACTCAATGCTGAACTGAATTGCCTGATAAGAAACTTTTGCATCAGCTTCACATTGCCGGAGTTGTCAGGAATTTGTTCCATAGGATTACATGGTGAAAATTGAAGAAAAATCCCTTATCGCTACTTTTCTAATGTAATTTGTAATCTACAAAATCACCTAACTTGACCTCATTTTGCCTATTAATCGAAATTCATAGCCTCAACAATACCGGCGAGAAAGGGATTTAAAGAGATTTCACGCAGAAAAATAGTTAGACGACATTTCGATACTTTAAATCAGGTTAAAATATTAAGAAAGGCATCTAAAAGAGAATTTCAGCATATATTGATGCCTACTGTGAAGATAATATGAAATAAATGTTTTGGTGTGATAGCGTGGAGCTGGTGTAGGCACAGAGCAGACTTCCGAGTACACGTCCCCTGTCAAATGACCAACACTATCTGAGATGGTGTCCTACAGCTAGCAAACGCGACTCATCATGCAGATGCACGAGCAGAATGAAAATTTGGTTCCAATCAAGCCTGGTTTACACATATCAACTTGTACATTGGTAGTCCAAATGTTTGTTGCTAACATCAGGACGCAATGACGGTTAACCCCGGTCAATCCACAACCCATTTCCTGTACAATTTACAGTGAATATTAGCTATAGAAAGGGGTAAAAATCAAGTTCAATCGACATTCAAGATTTACTATGGAAAGAGATTTGAAACGGACTCGTAAACCGCTGCAACGGACACTGGTACCGGGAACAGGACGAGCTGTTGGAACCGTGAGCAGTTCAATACAACGTCCGAGATCCTGTCCGGGCATCGTCCATCCTGCAAAGGCATGAAAACGCGAACCGTCAATTGAGCTTCCAGAGAACATCCATAGTACAATTGAAATAGCGTCACCACCAAAGTTTAAAGTTTATAGTTTATAAGGCTTCAAAATGTTTACCACCAAAGTTTAAAGTTTATAGTTTATAAGGCTTCAAAATGTTTACCACCAAAGTTTTAAAGTTTATAGTTTATAAGGCTTCAAAATGTTTACCACCAAAGTTTTAAAGTTTATAGTTTATAAGGCTTCAAAATGTTTACCACCAAAGTTTTAAAGTTTATAGTTTATAAGGCTTCAAAATGTTTACCACCAAAGTTTTAAAGTTTATAGTTTATAAGGCTTCAAAATGTTTACCACCAAAGTTTTAAAGTTTATAGTTTATAAGGCTTCAAAATGTTTACCACCAAAGTTTTAAAGTTTATAGTTTATAAGGCTTCAAAATGTTTACCACCAAAGTTTTAAAGTTTATAGTTTATAAGGCTTCAAAATGTTTACCACCAAAGTTTTAAAGTTTATAGTTTATAAGGCTTCAAAATGTTTACCACCAAAGTTTTAAAGTTTATAGTTTATAAGGCTTCAAAATGTTTACCACCAAAGTTTTAAAGTTTATAGTTTATAAGGCTTCAAAATGTTTACCACCAAAGTTTTAAAGTTTATAGTTTATAAGGCTTCAAAATGTTTACCACCAAAGTTTTAAAGTTTATAGTTTATAAGGCTTCAAAATGTTTACCACCAAAGTTTTAAAGTTTATAGTTTATAAGGCTTCAAAATGTTTACCACCAAAGTTTTAAAGTTTATAGTTTATAAGGCTTCAAAATGTTTACCACCAAAGTTTTAAAGTTTATAGTTTATAAGGCTTCAAAATGTTTACCACCAAAGTTTTAAAGTTTATAGTTTATAAGGCTTCAAAATGTTTACCACCAAAGTTTTAAAGTTTATAGTTTATAAGGCTTCAAAATGTTTACCACCAAAGTTTTAAAGTTTATAGTTTATAAGGCTTCAAAATGTTTACCACCAAAGTTTTAAAGTTTATAGTTTATAAGGCTTCAAAATGTTTACCACCAAAGTTTTAAAGTTTATAGTTTATAAGGCTTCAAAATGTTTACCACCAAAGTTTTAAAGTTCAAAGTTTTAAAGTTTATAGGCGTCGAACGACAAGGTAAGTTTATAGGCGTCGAACGACAAGGCAAGTTTATAGGCGTCGAACGACAAGGCAAGTTTATAGGCGTCGAACGACAAGGCAAGTTTATAGGCGTCGAACGACAAGGCAAGTTTATAGGCGTCGAACGACAAGGCAAGTTTATAGGCGTCGAACGACAAGGCAAGTTTATAGGCGTCGAACGACAAGGCAAGTTTATAGGCGTCGAACGACAAGGCAAGTTTATAGGCGTCGAACGACAAGGCAAGTTTATAGGCGTCGAACGACAAGGCAAGTTTATAGGCGTCGAACGACAAGGCAAGTTTATAGGCGTCGAACGACAAGGCAAGTTTATAGGCGTCGAACGACAAGGCAAGTTTATAGGCGTCGAACGACAAGGCAAGTTTATAGGCGTCGAACGACAAGGCAAGTTTATAGGCGTCGAACGACAAGGCAAGTTTATAGGCGTCGAACGACAAGGCAAGTTTATAGGCGTCGAACGACAAGGCAAGTTTATAGGCGTCGAACGACAAGGCAAGTTTATAGGCGTCGAACGACAAGGCAAGTTTATAGGCGTCGAACGACAAGGCAAGTTTATAGGCGTCGAACGACAAGGCAAGTTTATAGGCGTCGAACGACAAGGCAAGTTTATAGGCGTCGAACGACAAGGCAAGTTTATAGGCGTCGAACGACAAGGCAAGTTTATAGGCGTCGAACGACAAGGCAAGTTTATAGGCGTCGAACGACAAGGCAAGTTTATAGGCGTCGAACGACAAGGCAAGTTTATAGGCGTCGAACGACAAGGCAAGTTTATAGGCGTCGAACGACAAGGCAAGTTTATAGGCGTCGAACGACAAGGCAAGTTTATAGGCGTCGAACGACAAGGCAAGTTTATAGGCGTCGAACGACAAGGCAAGTTTATAGGCGTCGAACGACAAGGCAAGTTTATAGGCGTCGAACGACAAGGCAAGTTTATAGGCGTCGAACGACAAGGCAAGTTTATAGGCGTCGAACGACAAGGCAAGTTTATAGGCGTCGAACGACAAGGCAAGTTTATAGGCGTCGAACGACAAGGCAAGTTTATAGGCGTCGAACGACAAGGCAAGTTTATAGGCGTCGAACGACAAGGCAAGTTTATAGGCGTCGAACGACAAGGCAAGTTTATAGGCGTCGAACGACAAGGCAAGTTTATAGGCGTCGAACGACAAGGCAAGTTTATAGGCGTCGAACGACAAGGCAAGTTTATAGGCGTCGAACGACAAGGCAAGTTTATAGGCGTCGAACGACAAGGCAAGTTTATAGGCGTCGAACGACAAGGCAAGTTTATAGGCGTCGAACGACAAGGCAAGTTTATAGGCGTCGAACGACAAGGCAAGTTTATAGGCGTCGAACGACAAGGCAAGTTTATAGGCGTCGAACGACAAGGCAAGTTTATAGGCGTCGAACGACAAGGCAAGTTTATAGGCGTCGAACGACAAGGCAAGTTTATAGGCGTCGAACGACAAGGCAAGTTTATAGGCGTCGAACGACAAGGCAAGTTTATAGGCGTCGAACGACAAGGCAAGTTTATAGGCGTCGAACGACAAGGTAAGTTTATAGGCGTCGAACGACAAGGTAAGTTTATAGGCGTCGAACGACAAGGTAAGTTTATAGGCGTCGAACGACAAGGTAAGTTTATAGGCGTCGAACGACAAGGTAAGTTTATAGGCGTCGAACGACAAGGTAAGTTTATAGGCGTCGAACGACAAGGTAAGTTTATAGGCGTCGAACGACAAGGTAAGTTTATAGGCGTCGAACGACAAGGTAAGTTTATAGGCGTCGAACGACAAGGTAAGTTTATAGGCGTCGAACGACAAGGTAAGTTTATAGGCGTCGAACGACAAGGTAAGTTTATAGGCGTCGAACGACAAGGTAAGTTTATAGGCGTCGAACGACAAGGTAAGTTTATAGGCGTCGAACGACAAGGTAAGTTTATAGGCGTCGAACGACAAGGTAAGTTTATAGGCGTCGAACGACAAGGTAAGTTTATAGGCGTCGAACGACAAGGTAAGTTTATAGGCGTCGAACGACAAGGTAAGTTTATAGGCGTCGAACGACAAGGTAAGTTTATAGGCGTCGAACGACAAGGTAAGTTTATAGGCGTCGAACGACAAGGTAAGTTTATAGGCGTCGAACGACAAGGTAAGTTTATAGGCGTCGAACGACAAGGTAAGTTTATAGGCGTCGAACGACAAGGTAAGTTTATAGGCGTCGAACGACAAGGTAAGTTTATAGGCGTCGAACGACAAGGTAAGTTTATAGGCGTCGAACGACAAGGTTAAGTTTATAGGCGTCGAACGACAAGGTTAAGTTTATAGGCGTCGAACGACAAGGTTAAGTTTATAGGCGTCGAACGACAAGGTTAAGTTTATAGGCGTCGAACGACAAGGTTAAGTTTATAGGCGTCGAACGACAAGGTTAAGTTTATAGGCGTCGAACGACAAGGTTAAGTTTATAGGCGTCGAACGACAAGGTTAAGTTTATAGGCGTCGAACGACAAGGTTAAGTTTATAGGCGTCGAACGACAAGGTTAAGTTTATAGGCGTCGAACGACAAGGTTAAGTTTATAGGCGTCGAACGACAAGGTTAAGTTTATAGGCGTCGAACGACAAGGTTAAGTTTATAGGCGTCGAACGACAAGGTTAAGTTTATAGGCGTCGAACGACAAGGTTAAGTTTATAGGCGTCGAACGACAAGGTTAAGTTTATAGGCGTCGAACGACAAGGTTAAGTTTATAGGCGTCGAACGACAAGGTTAAGTTTATAGGCGTCGAACGACAAGGTTAAGTTTATAGGCGTCGAACGACAAGGTTAAGTTTATAGGCGTCGAACGACAAGGTTAAGTTTATAGGCGTCGAACGACAAGGTTAAGTTTATAGGCGTCGAACGACAAGGTTAAGTTTATAGACGTCGAACGACAAGGTTAAGTTTATAGACGTCGAACGACAAGGTTAAGTTTATAGACGTCGAACGACAAGGTTAAGTTTATAGACGTCGAACGACAAGGTTAAGTTTATAGACGTCGAACGACAAGGTTAAGTTTATAGACGTCGAACGACAAGGTTAAGTTTATAGACGTCGAACGACAAGGTTAAGTTTATAGACGTCGAACGACAAGGTTAAGTTTATAGACGTCGAACGACAAGGTTAAGTTTATAGACGTCGAACGACAAGGTTAAGTTTATAGACGTCGAACGACAAGGGTAAGTTTATAGACGTCGAACGACAAGGTTAAGTTTATAGACGTCGAACGACAAGGTTAAGTTTATAGACGTCGAACGACAAGGTTAAGTTTATAGACGTCGAACGACAAGGTTAAGTTTATAGACGTCGAACGACAAGGTTAAGTTTATAGACGTCGAACGACAAGGTTAAGTTTATAGACGTCGAACGACAAGGTTAAGTTTATAGACGTCGAACGACAAGGTTAAGTTTATAGACGTCGAACGACAAGGTTAAGTTTATAGACGTCGAACGACAAGGTTAAGTTTATAGACGTCGAACGACAAGGTTAAGTTTATAGACGTCGAACGACAAGGTTAAGTTTATAGACGTCGAACGACAAGGTTAAGTTTATAGACGTCGAACGACAAGGTTAAGTTTATAGACGTCGAACGACAAGGTTAAGTTTATAGACGTCGAACGACAAGGTTAAGTTTATAGACGTCGAACGACAAGGTTAAGTTTATAGACGTCGAACGACAAGGTTAAGTTTATAGACGTCGAACGACAAGGTTAAGTTTATAGACGTCGAACGACAAGGTTAAGTTTATAGACGCCGAACGACAAGGTTAAGTTTATAGACGCCGAACGACAAGGTTAAGTTTATAGACGCCGAACGACAAGGTTTAAGTTTATGATGCGGATTTAGAATTTAACATGGGAAGCAGTCACCATAAAGTTCACACCGTCCCCGAACAGCCCACTTGCAACTAAGCACTAGACCAACCTCCGAGTGACGTCCGAGTGTTGCCGTCCGCTCAGAGATGCCGGCTGCCGGTCCGTCCGTCCTTCCAGCGCAGGGGTTTACTCGTACACTTCCATAACGATTGAGGTTACGGAATTATCCTCTTGGTCGAGTGGATTCGTAGAGCCACGCGTAGACACAAGTGAAGTCCAGCGGAACTTCCAGATGAAGGAGCAATCTTGCCAATTAGAATGTGCCTGGCACATTCGGCGACAACTGAGATCCAACGTCCCAGCGAAGTGCCGACCATTTAACCGGAAGTAGAGTGGATTCCGGGATAAGCAGATAAGATGGTTACTCTGCGGGATCTGATGAAGAACTGCGGGAATAGGAGGAGCTTCCACGCAAGTTAGTGGCGGAAAAAGGAAAGTCGGTTCTAGTACGTTACAATTGTGCTAATCAGAGGAGCGGTGTGAAATGAGTGACTTTAAATACTACTTTTAACATTTTCTCCCAATCGTTTTATTTCAATTCCTCTTAATTACCATTAATTTAATTAATTCAAGGAACTAAACTTTATCTGATTAATGAAGATGTTGCCTGGGTCATATTTAAAGTTACCTTAATTTTAGTCCTTATAGCTATAATGCAGGTATTCTGCACATTTCCGACAGCTGGGTGAAGTGGGGAATTATTGCTGAGTTCTCCTTTTATTCAACAGGGAAAATCATCGTCAGCACTTCTGGGATTCGAACTGCCGACCCTTCCCTTGGAGGGAGCGTGCTCTAAGCCACTCGGCCTCGGTGATCACAGGTTGCCAGAAACAGCGAGCCTCCTCAAAGCTATACTGTTCAATTCTTCAAGTTCCAAGCTATTAGACTACCGTCCCACGGAGACCAAATGGTAAAGTTTCGTCATAATCGTCGACAGTCAACGGTACCACTTGGTCTGTCCAGCGCCTCGAAACTGTCAGATTTCAGCCTTAGTTTGGGACCAGCTTAGTCATATCATGATTTCAGGTTCTAAAATCATGGTATGACCAAACTGGCCCCAAACTATGGTCCCAAAATAAGGCTGAAATCTGACACTTTCAGAGCGCTAGACAGACCGAGAGTACCGCTGACTGGAGACATTTATGACGATACGTTACCGTTTGGTCTCTGTGTGCCGGCGGCCTTAGACAGCGAGCGTCACATGGGAAAAAGTAACCACATATTTTGGTGTTATATAGCCCATCCACGGAATAATGTATCCATTGATTGTAAATATTAATGTTATGATATATCATGATACTGAACAAACACTCGATTTTTATGCGTTTCTAATGTTTTATCTCTTCAGAGTACGGTTTAATAAACATGATAGAAAAATGGCGTATCAGAGATATTTGATAAAAAAAGCCTTGAGTATTTTCGAGAAAACAGGCGTCTCATCTTACAGGCTTGTACATACGAGCATGTATGCCTTTAGCGTCACGTTCGAGCAAGAAAATCAATCTATGGATATGATGTCATCTTTGTAAATTCGGAGAAATTTCCGAGCCGTTCTTATGTTAGTAGAAATAAATACACTGGTGTGTATTTATGAATTTTAGATTTTACATATTTAGTATTATTTAGTAGTATTTTACATATTTAGTATTATTTAGTAGTATTTTACATATTTAGTATTATTTAGTAGTATTTTACATATTTAGAAATATGTAAAAAATAAAATCTTTTCAATTTTGCAGCAATCCTTCGGAAAAACAACTCGACTAAATATCTTCAAAACATTTCCGGCAGGAAAGTATTCCATCCTGTATTAGATTTTCGGATGCAGACCAGAAAATTTACATTTTACATACCAATGAAGTTGTCTCAGTGTTAAATATCGAGAAACCACATCAACCATTTAATAAAACGAGTAATTTTTTACAGCATTATTGTACCACTGCATCTGCTTATAAAATGCAATTCATTTCAAAATATTTAATCGTTGCTGCAAGGAGTACCAAAATGAAGGCAAAAAAATATTGGTAAAATTAAATATATTTTTTTTGTGGCAATATGGATGAATGGCATCTCTTCCCTTCCCTTCCCAGAGGGATAATAATATCTATGAAAATTTATTTTAGTTTCAGAAATCAAAAACTTTAACGTATTACATCGTACAAAGTGTGTTAATCACTAGGTTGATATGGCCGTCCTAACTACTGCCCTGTAAACTGGATGTCTGAGCACAAGACGAATTGCAAAAATTTCTGTTTTTGTATTGGAAGATATCTACGTGGTTTTTTGGCAGTTGAGATACAGTAGTTATTTACATAAGCTACGGTTTACAGTCCGTTAATAACGATGGCATTAGATAATGTTAAACAAAACACAATAAATGACAATTTGAGATTAAATATTCAAATAATTAAAATTTTTAAAAAATACGACATAAACCAAAATAAGTGAATTAGCAATTCAAGAGCAGAGGCCTGCAGACAACATACCGTATGGACAATAAAAAAGCAAACCCAGCTTTAAATGTTAATAACTTTGCTCTGAATGAAAACAATTTAATTCTGCTTTGTGAATTAAGTGAAGAAAAATGTTTTCCCTAAAAATATTGTCACATTACTACTGGTTGTATTAGTAATGAGATAAATAATAGTTGCAAAAATACCAGCTGCACATGACATTTTAATGAGGTCATAAATGATACAAAGTTGAAGGGTCATTTTATTAGTATTCTACAAAACGAGTTATAACGAGAGCTTTTTTCAGGAAATCTCTCTACGAATTTACCACAAACTTCCTTCAAACTCATCGTTCCAATGTAGACGTTGTTGATGAAAATGCGTCGTTCCTTTGTTAGTTGCTTAGCGATGGTTTTCGTCGCTTGAAAATTTACATTTTAAGGAAAATTTTCTGACGAACTGGACCTTATTTATACTCAGACCTAAAGCTTTGTAGTCAGGATACATATATCTGTGTGTAATGCAACAGAAGCTGAAATACTTTAATCCAAAGTTTTTAACATTTAAAGTTGGGTTAACCTTTTTATGGTCCATTCGATATAATGATTACGTATTCAGTATATATTGCATGATTAAATGTGGATAATTCATACCTCAAATTAGTAGTTATAATTTTTCAATGAATGCAAAAATAAAAATTTAGTTTCAAACGAATGCTTAAATTAGTGTATGAAAAAATAGAGAAATGAACGCAGAAATAAATAGTTAGCTAATAAATTAATAGGCACAATGGGGTTCATATATATCATTGATAGTAAATAGATATAAACAGTTAGTGCTGCATACTACACTCCAGTCGCGCTCAGCGAAGCGCTATAATACAAAATGCGCAATAAAAACCTCACAAATATTCCCATTTGTTATGCAATGAAGAGAACAACTTGCTTCACTTCCGCCTTCTGTCCAATGCGTAGTACTCAACTGAGAAAAATTCACATTGAAATATTAGAAAAGCTCTTGAGATTGCGTTTGATTGGCACTTATGATTCCGAAGACGTACCCGACATCTTGGAGTTTTCTTTGACTTGTGAGCGGTTGAAGTAATGCACCGGAAGTCATCCTTGAGGAAGTCGTCTGTTCATGTCATTGGCTGAGCCAGTTATCTCCAGTTCTTTTCTGGTATGAAAAAATTCAGCAATTGGGTCATGCTAAAATATTTACATTTATCATGAGTTACGCTTTCCTTTGATGTTTACGCGTCGATATGATTTTGTGGTAAACGACATCATAAGTATACCTCGGAACCATCTGGAGGTCTTACGTCCAGTTAATCCCAAGTTTTGCATCGTCTCATCTTCCATCATTTCATTCCGCCACTGCATGGTTTTAATCACAAAAAAGTTTTGCTGGTCTTGTGACCGACCATTGCTCTCGTCACTTTGTAAGCGTTAGTGAAAATTAAGTCAGAAATGGAAGTTTGAAGTAGATATCGGCAGAGTAAAACGTCAGTGTCGCATGAAGATACTGAGATGCTCTTTCACTCTCATGATACTTGTATATATGAGTGTGCATGCCATTAGAATCACGTTCAAAATGTACCAAATATAACCCGATCTTTTGGGAACTTTGTAAAGAAGATAAAAAACGAACTAGCGATTGCACAGACGTTGCATATTTGGAGAACTTGGGCAGTGATGCAAATTTATTCTTTTCAACACAGGCTTGATGCAAATTTTTTTCCAACACAGAGTGGATGCAAATTTCTTTTTTTTCAACACAGGATTGATGCAATTTTTTTCAACACAGGGTTGATGCAAATTTCTTTTCTTTGCAACCCAGGATTGATGCCAATTTTTTTCAACACAGGGTTGATATGCAAATTTCATTTTTTCAACACAGGGTACGTAACGCGAAGAGGCACAAGCGTTGAAGTGGTGGGTATATTCTACACACGCACTCACTTTGTAAAGAAATAAAATGATACTCTAGCACCGATGTACAGGATTAACTAAAAAATGAATGAACAATAAGCTATTCCAGGTATTTTTTGTTTTGCAGATTATAAATAAAAAGAAACGATATGGCTGAACACAATATAAAAATTTGCTAAGTTGCTATTGCTGAGCTTATTGGTTCATAGGATGAGCTAGTGTTTCTACACAAACTGTCGCCTAAGCAAGAGGTGTTACCTAACAAACCGGTATTGTGTAACCAACTGGTGTTGCCTATCAAATCGGTATTGTGTAAACAACTGGTGTTACCTAACAAACCGGTATTGTGTAACCAACTGGTGTTGCCTATCAAATCGGTATTGTGTAAACAACTGGTGTTACCTAACGACCGGTATTGTGTAACCAACTGGTGTTGCCTATCAAATCGGTATTGTGTAAACAACTGGTGTTACCTAACGACCGGTATTGTGTAACCAACTGGTGTTGCCTATCAAATCGGTATTGTGTAACCAAATGGTGTCACCTAACAAACCGGTATTATGTAACCAACTGGTGTTGCCTATCAAATCGGTATTGTGTGACCAACTGGTGTTACCGAACAAACCGGTATTGTGTAACCAACTGGTGTTGCCTATCAAATCGGTATTGTGTAACCAACTGGTGTTGCCTATCAAATCGGTATTGTGTAACCAACTGGTGTTGCCTATCAAATCGGTATTGTGTAACAAACTGGTGTTACCTAACAAACCGGTATTATGTAACCAACTAGTGTTACCTAACGAACCGGTATTATGTAACCAACTAGTGTTACCTAACGAAGCGGTATTATGTAACCAACTAGTGTTACCTAACGAACCGGTATTATGTAACCAACTGGTGTTATGTAACCAACCGGTGTTACCTAAAAAACTGGTATTATGTAACCAACCGGTGTTATGTAACCAACCGGTGTTATGTAACCAACTGGTGTTACCTAACAAACGGTTATTATGTAACCAGCCGGTGTTACCTAACAAACGGGTATTATGTAACAAACCGGTGTTACCTAACAAACGGGTATTATGTAACAAACCGGTGTTACCTAACAAACGGGTATTATGTAACAAACCGGTGTTACCTAACAAACGGGTATTATGTAACCAACCGGTGTTACCTAACAAACGGGTATTATGTAACCAACCGGTGTTACCTAACAAACGGGTATTATGTAACCAACCGGTGTTACCTAACAAACGGGTATTATGTAACCAACCGGTGTTACCTAACAAACGGGTATTATGTAACCAACCGGTGTTACCTAACAAACGGGTATTATGTAACCAACTGGTGATATTCTACAAACCGGTGTAATGTAACAAAGTGGTGTTACCTAAGTAACCGGTGTTATCTAACAACTGGTGTTACCTCAACAATGGTATTACTCAACCATTGGAGAGTGTATTACCTACGCAAAGTTTCCTCCTCCCTCTAGTGGTCACTCATTCCAGTGGATGAAGGTAATAGGAAGGTAACAGGAAGGTGACAAGAAGGTAATAGGAAGTTGACAGGAAGGTGACAGGAAGGTAACAGGAAGGTAACAGGAAGGTAATAGGAAGGTGACAGAAAGGTAATAGGAAGGTAACAGGAAGGTGACAGGAAGGTAATACGAAGGAACAGGAAGGTAACAGGAAGGTGACAGGAAGGTAATAGGAAGGCAATAGGAAGGTGACAGAAAGGTGACAGGAAGGCAACAGGAAGGTGACAGGAAGGTGACAGGAAGGTAATAGGAAGGTAACAGGAAGGTAACAGGAAGGTGACAGGAAAGTAATAGGAAGGTCACAGGAAGGTGACAGGAAGGTGACAGGAAGGTAACAGGAAGGTAACGTGAAGGTGACAGGAAGGTAATAGGAAGGTAACAGGAAGGTGACAGGAAGGTGACAGGAAGGTAACAGGAAGGTAACAGGAAGGTGACAGGAAGGTAATAGGAAGGTAACAGGAAGGTGACAGGAAGGTGACAGGAAGGTAATAGGAAGGTAACAGGAAGGTAACAGGAAGGTAACAGGAAGGTAATAAGAAGGTAACAGGAAGGTGACAGGAAGGTAACAGGAAAGTAACAGGAAGGTGACAGGAAGGTAACAGGAATATAACAAGAAGGTAACAGGAAGGTAACAGGAAGGTAACAGGAGGGTAACAGGAAGGTAACAAGAAAGTAACAGGAAAGTAACAGGAAGGTAACAGGAATATAACAGGAAGGTAACAGGAAGGTAACAGGAAGGTGATAGGAAGGTGACAGGAAGGCAACAGGAAGGTGACAGGAAGGTGACAGGAAGGTAACAGGAATATAACAGGAAGGTAACAGGAAGGTAACAGGAAGGTGACAGGAAGGCAACAGGAAGGTGACAGGAAGGTGACAGGAAGGCAACAGGAAGGTGACAGGAAGGTGACAGGAAGGTAATAGGAAGGAAACAGGAAGGTGACAGGAAGGTGACAGGAAGGTAATAGGAAGGTAACAGGAAGGTAACAGGAAGGTAACAGGAAGGTAATAAGAAGGTAAAAGGAAGGTGACAGGAAGGTAACAGGAAAGTAACAGGAAGGTAACAGGAATATAACAGGAAGGTAACAGGAAGGTAACAAGAAGGTAACAGGAAGGTAACAGGAAGGTAACAGGAAGGTAACAGGAAGTAACAGGAAGGTAACAGGAAGGTAACAGGAATATAACAGGAAGGTAACAGGAAGGTAACAGGAATATAACAGGAAGGTAACATGAAAGTAACTGGAAGGTAACAGAAAGGTACCAGGAAGGTAACAGAAAGGTAACAGGAAGGTAACAGGAAAGTAACAGGAAAGTAACAGGAAGATAACAGGAATATAACAGGAAGGTGACAGGAAGGTAACAGGAAGGTAACAGGAAGGTAACAGGAAGGTAACAGGAAGGTAACAGGAAAGTAACAGGAAAGTAACAGGAAGGTAACAGGAAGGTAACAGGAAGGTAACAGGAATATAACAGGAAGGTAACAGGAAGGTAACAGGAAGGTAACAGGAAAGTAACAGGAAGGTAACAGAAAGGTACCAGGAAGGTAACAGAAAGGTAACAGGAAGGTAACAGGAAGGTAACAGGAAGGGAAACAAGGAAGATTCTTCATTTCCTTTTTCCCGTAGTCGTTTGGAAGATGGAGGAGAAAACAGGTATGATAGGATAAGGCCGGGTAGTGATAGTGGTAAAAGGACTCGAAAAAGAGAGCTATAGTGACAAACTAGCGGGAATTAATGGTGAGCAGGGATCAACTGTGCTGAACTGGCAGGAAACAAGAATGATTAGTAAACTGTTATGTAAACTGGTGTTGGCCCGCTCAACGTCACACGTGCAGTTGAGGGCAATCCAAGTCCAGTTGAAGGCAATCCAAGTCCAGTTGAAGGCAATCCAAGTCCAGTTGAAGTCAGTCCACGTCCAGTTGAAGGCAATCCAAGTCCAGTTGAAGTCAGTCCACGTCCAGTAGAAGGCAATCCAAGTGCAGTTGAAGGCAATCCAAGTCCAGTTGAAGTCAGTCCACGTCCAGTTGAGGGCAATCCAAGTCCAGTTGAAGGCAATCCACGTCTAGTTGAGGGCAATCCACGTCCAGTTGTAGACAATCCACGCCCAGATGAAGGCAATCCACGTCCAGTTGTAGGCAATCCAAGTCCAGTTGAAGTCAGTCCATGTCCAGTTGAAGGCAATCCAAGTCCAGTTGAAGTCAGTCCACGTTCAGTTGAAGGCAATCCAAATCCAGTCGTAGACCATCCAAGTCCAGTTGAAGTCAGTCCACGTCCAGTTGAAGGCAATCCAAGTCCAGTTGAAGGCAATCCAAGTCCAGTTGAAGTCAGTCCACGTCCAGTCGAAGGCAATCCAAGTCCAGTTGAAGGCAATCCAAGTCCAGCTGAAGGCAATCCAAGTCCAGATGAAGGCAATCCCCGTCTAGTTGAAGGCAATTCCCGTCTAGTTGAAGGCAATCCACGTCCAGATGAAGGCAATCCCCGTCTAGTTGAAGGCAATTCCCGTCTAGTTGAAGGCAATCCACGTCCAGTTGAAGGCAATCCAAGTCGAGATGAAGGCAATCCCCGTCTAGTTGAAGGCAATCCACGTCCAGTTGAAGGCAATCTAAGTCCAGCTGAAGGCAATCCATGTCCAGTTTAAGGCAATCCACGTCCAGTTGAAGGCAATCTAAGTCCAGCTGAAGGCAATCCATGTCCAGTTTAAGGCAATCCAAGTCCAGATGAAGGCAATCCACGTCCAGTTGATTGTTTTAGATCGTCAATCTTACATCGTGTTACTAATATACTTTGCATGTTGCAGATAAAATATAAATTCATCGGTTTAACTTTACGTTGTAATACTTCTTGTATCCAATGATATTTTACGTCGTGAAGAGCCCCTCATGCCCCCTATTGCAAACGTTGCTTCATAGTGCCAATTTTCCTATACATAACTCATATCTATTTTATTTCCCTTGTCAAGTCTTATTACCTCGTATCATATACGCATGCTGCTTATTTACAAAAATTGCTCATAAAATAAATCTAAAATAGGAGATAATCGCAAAAATATACCCACAGAGCTGCTTTGAAGCGTTGTTGACTGCAGACATTCAACATCCAGTCGGTACTTATCAAAATTATCTCGGGTCTTGTGACTGATGCTGTTTTTGTCATTAAATTTCATGTCGTTAAACAGTTGTCGGTGCACATAAAAGTTTCTTTGGACCTCGTGAACGAAGCTGTTTTTCATTTTATGTCAATAAATACCAATCGGTGCTCATTAAAGTATCTCAGCCTTTGCGACCGGAGCTGTTTTTATTTCGTGTTAATTAACAGTTGTCAGCGCTCACTAAAATGAATACGGACCTTGTGGCCGAAGCTGTTTTTCATTTCATGTTAATAAATAACTGCAGGCACTCAATTCAATTACTTCTCCTTTTACGCCTTAAGCGGCAACATTCAACAGCTGCAGCAACACAACGGACAGCAACACGATGGACAGCAACACGATGGACAGCAACACTACGGACAGCAACACGACGGACAGCAATACGACGGACAGCAACACGACGGACGGCAACACGACGGACGGCAACGCGACGGACGGCAACACGACGGACAGCAACACGACGCACAGCAACACGACGGACGGCAACACGACGGACAGCAACACGACGGACAGCAACACAACGGACAGCAACACGACGGACAGCAACACTACTAACAGCAACACGACGGACAGCAACACGACGGACAGCAACACGACGCACAGCAACACGACGGACGGCAACACGACGGACAGCAACACGACGGACAGCAACACAACGGACAGCAACACGACGGACGGCAACACGACGGACAGCAACACGACGGACAGCAACACGACGGACAGCAACACGACGGACAGCTACACGACGCACAGCAACACGACGGACGGCAACACTACGGACAGCAACACTACTAACAGCAACACGACAGACAGCAACACTACGGACAGCAACACGACGGACAGCAACACTACGGACAGCAACACGACGGACAGCAACACGATGGACAGCAACACTACGGACAGCAACACGACGGACAGCAACACTACTAACAGCAACACGACGGACAGCAACACTAAGGACAGCAACACGACGGACAGCAACACTACTAACAGCAACACGACAGACAGCAACACTACGGACAGCAACACTACTAACAGCAACACGACAGACAGCAACACTACGAACAGCAACACTACGGACAGCAACACGACGGACAGCAACACTACGGACAGCAACACTACGGACAGCAACACGACGGACAACAACACTACGGACAGCAACACTACGGACAGCAACACGACGGACAACAACACTACGGACAGCAACACTACGGACAGCAACACTACGGACAGCAACACGACGGACAACAACACTACGGACAGCAACACTACGGACAGCAACACGACGGACAACAACACGACGGACAGCAACACTACGGACAGCAACACGACGGACAACAACACTACGGACAGCAACACTACGGACAGCAACACGACGGACAACAACACGACGGACAGCAACACTACGGACAGCAACACGACGGACAACAACACAACGGACAGCAACACTACGGACAGCAACACGACAGACAGCAACACTACGGACAGCAACACGACGGACAACAACACTACGGACAGCAACACAACGGACGCAACGCAGCAGTCCAGCACCAAACCGCCATGCACGCGACACAACCACACTGAAGGGCATCAAAGTTGGGTTTACGTACTGAAACGAAATACAAGAAGAATGCTCAAAAGATACTTAATTGAAAAGCTAACGAGAAAAAATGGGTCTGAAGCTGATTATAGATTTAGAAAAGAGCCTAGCTGCCTAGAAAAAGAGAGAAATAGAGAGGGTGAAGCGTTGCCATGACAACGGGAGAGTGTGGGCGTTGCTGAGCTATATTGGGATGTGGGTGGTGAGTGTGGTGTGGTGTGGTGTGGTGTGGTGGTGGTGGAGATGTGGGTAAGATTGTGTGGTGTTGAGCGTGGTAGTGTGTGATATTGGTATGAGTGAGAGGTGTGGTTGAAGTGTGAGTGATGAGTGCTGTATGGTTTCGATAGCAATGGTGGTGGTATGAGTGAAAGTTGTGGGTGTTGAGGGTTGAGTGTAGTGGGGTTGTGGTGTGAGTGGTGAGTGTGGTGTTGTGGTGGTAGGACTTATAATTGCTGCATGATGAGTGCACTGATATAAGGTTCTTATAAATTCAACAGTGCTCGACCAAGACGAATGAGTCCGTTGAGCATCGTTGGTTGTGTTTCCGGTGAAACAACGATGAAACAACGATGAAACAACGGCGAAATCACGGTGAAATAATTCCTGTGTAGCGACGATAACTATCAGTTTCGTCGTTAGAGCCGGGATCATATAGTTCGACGGCACTGCCAGGATTGATATATTGGTGTGTAATCTACATCTGTAAGATTCATTTAAGCAAAATGTTGCGATACGTGCAGCATTTCAGGGCAGGGCAATAAGGGAGTCAGAGCGCCGTGTTGGTCATTTACACAGAATTGGGCTCTGGATGGCCTGCACTTAACTGACAAGCGTCTCAACGCACAAAGTAATGATCTGAACGCACCGTTAAAGCTTCCACTTCAAAACTCAGGCAACGAATTGATTTTAGGCAGGAAAATACAAGAAAAGAATCAATTTTGTCTTCAGAAAATCGGGAATGATATTCAAGTTTTTGTTGTGGGAAAACTATGATATAGAATGCATTTTGGTTATGGCAAAACAGAATAAAGAATGGAGGGTAAGGGAGCTGAGATGAAGAAAAGCGAAAGTGGATAGGAGTTGAATGGCGGTAAGTGATGATTGGGTGAGGGTAGATAGCAGGGTGAGGGTAAGGTGAGAGGAGAGAGTAAGATGAAGGAAGGTAAGATTACAGTGAGAGTAATGTGATGGTAAAGTGAGAGTAAGGTGATGGTAAAGTTAATGGAGATCGTACGTTGAGGGTATAAGAGTAAGGTGATGGTAAAATGAGAGTACAGTGATGGTAAGGTGAGAGTACGGTGATGGTAAGGTGAGAGTACGGTGAGGGTAAGGTGAGAGTACGGTGATGGTGAGGTGAGAGTACGGTGATGGTAAGGTGAGAGTACGGTGATGGTAAGGTGAGAGTACGGAGATGGTAAGGCGAGAGTACGGTGATGGTAAGGTGAGAGTACGGTGATACTAAGGTGAGAGTACGGTGATGGTAAGATGCGAGTACGGTGATGGTAAGGTGAGAGTACGGGGATGGTAAGGTGAGAGTACGGCGATGGTAAGGTGAAAGTAAGGTGATGGTAAATGAGAGTACGGTGAGGGTAAGGTGAGAGTACGGTGAGGGTAAGGTGAGAGTACGGTGAGGGTATGGTGAGAGTACGGTGAGGGTAAGGTGAGAGTACGGTGAGGGTAAGGTAAGAGTATGGTGAGGGTAAGGTAAGAGTACGGTGAGGGTAAGGTAAGAGTACGGTGAGGGCAAGGTAAGAGTACGGTGAGGGTAAGGTAAGAGTGCGGTGAGGGTGAAGTGATGGTACGGTGAGGGTAAGGTAGGAGTAAAGTAAGGCTAATACAAAACTAAAGAATGGGTAAGGTGAAGGGAGATGAGAATAAGGAGAGGGTAAGGTGAAGGTAGATGAGAATAAGGGGAGGGTAAGGTGAAGGTAGATGAGAATAAGGGGAGGGTAAGGTGAAGTTAAATGAGAATAAGGAGAGGGTACGGTGAAGGTAGATGAGAATAAGGAGAGGGTACGGTGAAGGTAGATGAGAATAAGGGGAGGGTAAGGTGAAGTTAAATGAGAATAAGGAGAGGGTAAAGTGAAGTTAAATGAGAATAAGGAGAGGGTAAAGTGAAGTTAAATGAGAATAAGGAGAGGGTAAAGTGAAGTTAAATGAGAATAAGGAGAGGGTAAGGTGAAGGTAGATGAGAATAAGGGGAGGGTAAGGTGAAGTTAAATGAGAATAAGGAGAGGGTAAGGTGAAGTTAAATGAGAATAAGGAGAGGGTACGGTGAAGGTAGATGAGAATAAGGAGAGGGTACGGTGAAGGTAGATGAGAATAAGGGGAGGGTAAGGTGAAGTTAAATGAGAATAAGGAGAGGGTAAAGTGAAGTTAAATGAGAATAAGGAGAGGGTAAAGTGAAGTTAAATGAGAATAAGGAGAGGGTACGGTGAAGGTAGATGAGAATAAGGGGAGGGTACGGTGAAGTTAAATGAGAATAAGGAGAGGGTACGGTGAAGGTAGATGAGAATAAGGAGAGGGTAAAGTGAAGTTAAATGAGAATAAGGAGAGGGTAAAGTGAAGTTAAATGAGAATAAGGAGAGGGTAAAGTGAAGTTAAATGAGAATAAGGAGAGGGTAAGGTGAAGGTAGATGAGAATAAGGAGAGGGTAAAGTGAAGTTAAATGAGAATAAGGAGAGGGTAAAGTGAAGTTAAATGAGAATAAGGAGAGGGTAAAGTGAAGTTAAATGAGAATAAGGAGAGGGTAAAGTGAAGTTAAATGAGAATAAGGAGAGGGTAAAGTGAAGTTAAATGAGAATAAGGAGAGGGTAAAGTGAAGTTAAATGAGAATAAGGAGAGGGTACGGTGAAGGTAGATGAGAATAAGGGGAGGGTACGGTGAAGTTAAATGAGAATAAGGAGAGGGTACGGTGAAGGTAGATGAGAATAAGGAGAGGGTAAAGTGAAGTTAAATGAGAATAAGGAGAGGGTAAGGTGAAGGTAGATGAGAATAAGGAGAGGGTAAAGTGAAGTTAAATGAGAATAAGGAGAGGGTAAAGTGAAGTTAAATGAGAATAAGGAGAGGGTAAGGTGAAGTTAAATGAGAATAAGGAGAGGGTAAAGTGAAACTAAATGAGAATAAGGAGAGGGTAAGGTGAAGGTAGATGAGAATAAGGGGAGGGTAAGGTGAAGTTAAATGAGAATAAGGAGAGGGTACGGTGAAGTTAAATGAGAATAAGGAGAGGGTAAAGTGAAGTTAAATGAGAATAAGGAGAGGGTAAAGTGAAGTTAAATGAGAATAAGGAGAGGGTAAAGTGAAGTTAAATGAGAATAAGGAGAGGGTAAAGTGAAGTTAAATGAGAATAAGGAGAGGGTAAAGTGAAGTTAAATGAGAATAAGGAGAGGGTAAGGTGAAGGTAGATGAGAATAAGGAGAGGGTAAAGTGAAGTTAAATGAGAATAAGGAGAGGGTAAAGTGAAGTTAAATGAGAATAAGGAGAGGGTAAGGTGAAGGTAGATGAGAATAAGGAGAGGGTAAAGTGAAGTTAAATGAGAATAAGGAGAGGGTAAAGTGAAGTTAAATGAGAATAAGGAGAGGGTAAAGTGAAGTTAAATGAGAATAAGGAGAGGGTAAAGTGAAGTTAAATGAGAATAAGGAGAGGGTAAAGTGAAACTAAATGAGAATAAGGAGAGGGTAAGGTGAAGGTAGATGAGAATAAGGGGAGGGTAAGGTGAAGTTAAATGAGAATAAGGAGAGGGTACGGTGAAGTTAAATGAGAATGAGGAGAGGGTAAAGTGAAGTTAAATGAGAATAAGGAGAGGGTACGGTGAAGGTAGATGAGAATAAGGGGAGGGTACGGTGAAGTTAAATGAGAATAAGGAGAGGGTACGGTGAAGGTAGATGAGAATAAGGAGAGGGTAAAGTGAAGTTAAATGAGAATAAGGAGAGGGTAAAGTGAAGTTAAATGAGAATAAGGAGAGGGTAAGGTGAAGGTAGATGAGAATAAGGGGAGGGTAAGGTGAAGTTAAATGAGAATAAGGAGAGGGTAAGGTGAAGGTAGATGAGAATAAGGAGAGGGTACGGTGAAGGTAGATGAGAATAAGGAGAGGGTAAGGTGAAGTTAAATGAGAATAAGGGGAGGGTAAGGTGAAGTTAAATGAGAATAAGGAGAGGGTAAAGTGAAGTTAAATGAGAATAAGGAGAGGGTAAAGTGAAGTTAAATGAGAATAAGGAGAGGGTACGGTGAAGGTAGATGAGAATAGGGGAGGGTACGGTGAAGTTAAATGAGAATAAGGAGAGGGTAAGGTGAAGGTAGATGAGAATAAGGAGAGGGTAAAGTGAAGTTAAATGAGAATAAGGAGAGGGCAAAGTGAAGTTAAATGAGAATAAGGAGAGGGTAAGGTGAAGGTAGATGAGAATAAGGGGAGGGTAAGGTGAAGTTAAATGAGAATAAGGAGAGGGTAAGGTGAAGGTAGATGAGAATAAGGAGAGGGTACGGTGAAGGTAGATGAGAATAAGGAGAGGGTAAGGTGAAGTTAAATGAGAATAAGGGGAGGGTAAGGTGAAGTTAAATGAGAATAAGGAGAGGGTAAAGTGAAGTTAAATGAGAATAAGGAGAGGGTAAGGTGAAGGTAGATGAGAATAAAGGGAGGGTAAGGTGAAGGTAGATGAGAATAAGGAGAGAGTAAGGTGAAGGTAGATGAGAATAAGGAGAGGGTAAAGTGAGGTTAAGTAAGAATAAGGAGAGGGTAAAGTGAGGTTAAGTGAGAATTAGGTGAGGGTAGGATAAGGATATATAGAGGTAGAGTGAGAATAGAGCAGAAGAAGGCTTAGGTATTTTGAAACAACATTGCCAGTAAACTAAAATTTTCTTTAAAACTTTACACTAACCTCGCAACAAACTGTACATGTATAGATACGGGAAATTTACTGTATAATTCAGTTTAAATGTAACCATTGCAAAAGGGTGACGTACGTATCATAAATTGGGCATACAGCTATTTTGGTTTATGTATAAACCTTTACACACTGAGTTATTTAGAACTGCTGAAGTTTTTCCAGAATGTACAAAAAATTCAAGTCAATATTAATGATTTTTACTTATAAATGATTTCTTTTCCTAGATAGATCACTTCAAAAACTTATGCGCAATAATTTACGAAAAAACCGTGTGCAAGATGCCGGATATGTTGGATACTGTCTCGCGTATGCAGGATACGTTGGATACCACTCTCGCGTATGCAGGATGCGCTGGATACTGTCTCGCGTATGCAGGATGCGCTGGATACTGTCTCGCGTATGCAGGAAACGCTGGACACTGTCTTGCGAATGGAACACTCGAATACGTTTCTCATACGATACATTTCTCATACGATTCATTTCTCATACGATGTATTTCTCATACGATACATTTCTCATACGATACATTTATAATACGATACATTTCTCATACGATACATTCCTCATAAGACACATTCCTCATAATAACGCAGTGTCAATGAACGATGGATATTGGGCTATCAGCCATGAATTTCTTTAGGGCAGTTCACCATAGGTATCAAACTATTTTGATTTATATGCTAAGAGGGCTTAGTTGTTCTGCAGATTCAGTTTGCCTGGCCTCAGCCTCTAGGGTCATGCTTTTGAATCTCAACTAGCAATGTAGGAGATGTTATTTACGTTGATGAAGTCAGTCGTCATTTACTTTTGTTACGGACGATGGTGGTCATCATGCATACTGGTGGTCATATAATGAAGCTCTAAATGATGGTGGCCATCATATAATTACTGATACTCATGATTATGGCGGCCATCATGGATACTGATGGTCATTAATGAAGCTCTTTATGATGGTGGCCATTATGCACATATACTGATGGTCATTAATGATTGAGGCCTCATATATACTAGGGGTCATTAATGATGTTCATAATGATTGCGGCAACCATGCTTCGAGTCACCAACAAATTCCCAGACCGAGAAGAATCGTTGCAAATTCCCAGACATCTGTGTACGAACTGGAGAACAAACTTCGCCACGTGTGATTTGTCGAAAATTTTAAATTTCTGGTCAATTAATGAAGTCGAGGGGAGTTCCTTTTGGAATATCAGAACTCGTCTCGTTAATAAGAATAAGATTGTCTTGTGTTTGATGTTGAGCGCGAGCTATGTGATGTGATGGCCAACACGTGCCTGTTGTATTTAACTAACAATATGAAAATCATAAATAAAAACAAAAATTTGTTGGCGCGCTGCTCAATTCACAGATCGCTGACGCACTGAAGTAGGAAAAATTGATTGGAGGCAATTAAAGTGCGTATCGAAATGCAGTTTTGATAACGAATTATCTTCACAACAAGTTTTTCATTTTTATTTTGCGTGGGAAAAGAATTGGGGAGTAGGTTGTGAATGTTAACTTATTCACGATGGATATTCAGAAATGTATTTATAAATGGAATTAATGAAAATGTGTTGGTTGTGATATTCTCCTATTTACAAAAGCACTTATCTTTGTTAGTTTATAACGTTTGAAGCAACTTTATATTCCTGCGTATCATAACTGTACTTTTTTACAGATCTTTGAACGCTCATCACCTAAATCCGATCTTGAATGAAGTTTGTTCTGTTTGGAAGAGATTAGGAACACTTACAAATCACGGGTAAACCAATTCGTGTTAAAGTTTCAGCGGTCGATTTCTTACAGCGTGCCACACACAGGATACACGATAGGTGTATCGCGGCATGGTTCAGAAATGTACACTAAGTCATTGTGTACTGTTCTTTCCGTGTAGAAAAACTAACGAATTTCTTCGGGATTTTACTGCACTTTTTGTTTATACAAGACTCCCTTGAAAGTTAAAGTAGAATTAATGTGAAACGTCGCTCAAAATTTATATAAAAATAAAAGGCGCAACCATTCGGTGTACTTAATAAAGTTTTCTCCTTCTCAAATGCACCGAAGAATAAGTTACCTCTGCAGTCTTTGCTACAGCGTCAGCGTCGTTGCCAACCAGCCTTCCACCTGACTGCACCACCTTAGCCTCTCTTCAATTTTGATAAACCTACCCAAGCTCTACTCCTGAGCGTGGCCGTGTCGTGACCACGGTCTCCAGCTCATCACCGCTGCTACTACGAGAGGGCCCTGACGGTGCCATGATCGGCTAGACTTCTCTGCCAACCTACTGCCTTCCTGTGCTTCGCTTCTGCTTCGCCACTCGAGTTCGGCTGCTTAACTGATGTAAGGCACCGTAATGGTTAGCACCACATTTTACGTAGTGACGTCAGTTTCAGTTCCAAAGAACGTGCCTTACTTACCTTGAATAAAACGGGAGATTTACTTCTTGAGTAGGATTGTTATAAATCAATTAAATTCTTATTTTATATTAATACAGCAATTGTTACCGCAAATTTCTACTTATTAAACTTCGTGTCTTAGGTTTAGAGTACTGAAATTGATGTCTCTATATTTAATTACTATAATGTAGGATTTAGCGTATTTCCAGAGACTTGAATGAGTCTTAATACAGTTAATCTTAGCAAATACTTTATAACTACTTAAGCTGAACTCTCTAGCCCTGCATTATTTTCTGAAAGACTTGGCTTTCACCTATTACCTAATTCTCGCATCGCGATTCTTAAATTACGTAAGCGGTCTCGCTGACCCCATTTATTTTGTGACGTGAGACAAATTTAAAACTAAACAAACATTTTAATCCAACAAATTTTTTGAGCAGTCGTTATAGACTCCATTTTCTTGTAACTAAATATCTGTTCCCCCGTAACAGTGATCGTGGCACGGTGCTGCATGGAGGGGCGCTATGGGCGTGCTGGTGTCCCAGCTCTCCCGTCTTCCAGCCCATTCGCGGGGTGAAAAAACAGTCATTAACCTATTAAAATAAATAAATTAACCTAAGTTTTGACTTTTTCCTATTCCTGCGTCAGTGCCATGCTTCGTTTTTGTCATTCCGAAGCAAAATGTTCTTAACGCTCAGAAAATTTTCAACTAGTGAATTTGTAGGGCTTTTTCCGAAACAAACGTTTTCTATGCTCAAATATTTTTCAACTGCTAAAGACATGATCTGAGCTTTGGGATAAACTTCCGTAAAGTTGAATTTAGATTGTGTTAGAAATCAGAGCCCGAGTTTATTCGGAGCAGCATTTGCATGTAATTGCATTATGTACAAATTTCATCATAAATTTTACTAAAAAATTAAATTAGTCTTAGGAAAGTCATACTACTTAGTTGAACTCCATTCTTGCCACCTTAATTTATTCACTTACGAGGCCAAAGTTTGCTTCCATCATAGCCAAGTTTTCGTCTCGTGAAGTTGACAACCCTGGATCTTTTTGTATCACCCGTAGGATACATTTCTATTTGTGGAGACCTTTACTAATTAGCAATGGTGATCTTAGTGACATGGAACAGCGTGTTTACACGAAAAAATCACCGCTTACATGTCCTGAGTTTAGCAGAGAGGGAGTCGGTGGTGCAGTTTTGGAACAGCTTTGAAGGAAGGACATTGAAACACATAGGCGCACACTGTTTTGGGTTCTTGTATTTGGAGTCTATTATATTTCATTTCATGATATATATATTAGAATAATTTATTTGATAATATATATTTTCTTACTAGCACACTGATACATTACATATAGGAACACCATAGGTCATGTATGAGGACAGAAAGAAAACTTATGAATACGATATCTTTCGTGAAGAAGATGCACCTCGTACTTGTATAAGTGTGATAATAAGCGATTGAATTTATTAGATATTTGGAAAAGATAACAGTAACCTCTGAAATGCGCACTAAAAACTCGACGAAAAATAAGGTTTTGTATTTCAAAATTTCGAATATGACAATACATGGATTGAAAGATCTTTATATGATGAGTCGAGTCCCTGTTGAACGTGACGCAAATTCTTCACACAAAACACAAGAATAATAAGGAAAAAACAGAGTATGCACCACAATCGTACAGAAGATGATTCAGATGTTCATTGGAATATGACTTCGCAGTTTTGCATCATCGCTTCAACATCATCTTCATGATAGACAACAAGGAAGTTTGAGAAATTTATTGTTAGGCGGAGCTCTTCATCGCCTTTGGAGTCAGTCCAATGACATCATCGCTTCAACATCATCTTCATGATAGACAACAAGGAAGTTTGAGAAATTTATTGTTAGGCGGAGCTCTTCATCGTCTTTGGAGTCAGTCCAATGACGCTCGTTCGCGTCGATACAGCTAGTCGACTCGCGCTGTGAAAGGTTCGGGGGAAGTACACTAGTCCCGACGAATGTTACCTGCGAGTTTTGAGTCCTCGCTAGGCTAACGCTTACCATGCACCATCACGCTCATAGACCATCTGCAACAAAGGCACTCCCAACACATGCCGCACCAAACAAATAGACTGACGTCAAACTCTGCCTTGAACTAAAAATAAACATATTTGAAAGTTTTTCCAGAGCCCTTTCTCACAAAAATTTTCCCTGAAAGAGGCATCTGTTCATGCGTGGGATTATTGTTGTCTGATAATTTTATCTTTATTCCAAATATATCACTCTTTGCCTTCAACTAGAAATAAGCATAATTGAAATTCTTCCCGGGGGGTCTTTCTTGCAAAAGTTTCCCGAAAGGGGCATCTGTTCATGCGTGGGGTCAATTGTTCTCTAACAATTTTAACTTGCTCCAAATCTATCGCTGTTTAATTATTAATTTACATTGCTTTCCTCGACCGCGCGGTGACAATGGAGACATACAACAACAACAACACACTCATGATACTGCTCACACACACAAAAAATTAGCGCCGTATTATTTCGCAGCTCGCATGTCTCCGTCGGTGTGCTCCTACAGTCACGTTGTGAGTCACGTGGCTGGCTGCCAGAAGCGAAGTTTTCAAAAAGATCACGCTACTTTCGAAAAAATAATTACGTTGCACCACATCTCGCCACGTGAGGCATTTGGTTGACTTGCCACGCGCTGATTCTTAAAGCCAAAAGTCCTCAATTTTGAGCTCATTTCGAGTAAAATCTGAGCATTTTGCCCAGAAAAAGAAGCTCTCAGCATAACCAAGTTAGGGGAGGAATTCACGCTTCTAGCTATGCCCCTACAACGGTATAAATTGTTCAAAAGTTTGGCTGGAACGGGTCTGCAGTGCTGGAGAACTACGTACTGTGAGCTCGAGGAAGTCCTGCTAGCAAGAGAGATCAGGAGAGCTTCAAATTAAGAAATTAAACCCGCAGAATTCACTTTGGAAGACCATGAAAATGTCAGGATGAGGAAACACAACGTAAAATTTGCTCACACATTGAAAATAATTTGGCTTGCCTTTGAATGTCTGGTGATTTGCATGTGGAAGTCTGTTCAGTTGGTCCGAAAAAAATTACAGTCAAACAAGCTAACTGATGAAAATAAACATTGCTTTTATTTAACAAGGATAGAAATATAACCCTTAAGTTCGAGAGACCTAGTATATTCACTTGTTCATCAAAAATAACCGTATAATCTTTTTCTTTCTAACGCATCATTTGGTTCGCTCAGTGGAGCAAATTATATCACAAGGAATTTAGGAAATTGTCCCTGGAGAAAGTTTTATAGAGAGCTACAATGACAAGTTTAATAATGCTCTATAATTAATTCCTTTGAGTCGCTCTAGAAAGCTACATCGTTTCAGTTGTTAATATTGCACAGAGCTACACAAAAAGAAATTTACTGGCGAGAGATCGATATTCCGTGGGTTGAAGATAACGCGCTGTAGTATCAGACTCTGACTTTACGAACTCGTTCATCATTGCAATGACTCGGACTTTACGAAGCCTGTTCATCATTGCAATGACTATGACTTTACGAACCCGTTCATCATTGCAATGACTCGGACGTTACGAAGCCAGTTCATAATTGCAATGACTATGACCTTACGAAGCCCGTTCATCATTGCAATGACTCGGACTTTACGAACCCGTTCATCATTGCAATGACTCGGACTTTACAAACCTGTTCATCATTGCAATGACTCTGACTTTACGAAGCCTGATCATCACAGCTAAGATTACTCACATAAGTCAGTTTTGTTGGGAACGTTTGGGTGTGAGGAGCGGCAGGAGGAGAAATGTCAGTGGAGACCGCACGTCGTCGTCGGTGTCATGCCTCACTCCCAACAGTTCACATCCACACAGGGCACAGTTCAGCTCGAGGTTTGCAGTCAGGCGTGACGGAGTGGAATCTGACTGTCATCAGAGTGTGTGCGTCCGCTAGTTACGGTGGTGCACTCGTCATAATTTATTCCTCTGTTGTTTATGTGAGAGCCAAACGTTGTTATCGTGTCCAAGATCTCATTCATGTATTGACATCACACGTTCACCTCGATATCACGTCTTTACCCCAATGTCACACCCATACCATCAACACCTCGTGATCTTACCCACACCCCGAGATCACATCCACACCCCGAGATCACACCGCCCACCGAGATCACACTCACACCCCGAGATTACACCCACAACCCAAGATCACGCCAATATCCCGAGATCACACACACACACCCCAACATCACACCCACACCCCGAGATCACACCCACACCCTGAGATCACACCCACACCCCGAGATCACACCCACACCCCGAGATCACACCCACACCCCGTTTCAAGGGGAGCGCCGGAGCGGCAAATGTCAGAGGGCAAGCAAGAGGCCGAGGGGAGAGTGTGGGGTGGACGGGGAGGAGCACAGCCTCTCAGGCCAAGATTCCCACCGCGCCGGGCATGTGGAGTGTGTGCAGCCCCACCCACTCGGACGCTGGGGCAGTCGCCGCCTCGTGTTCAGTGTGTCCCGGGGCAATGAGACAGTAACCGGACAATGTTGAGCTTATCACGTAATCAGAGGCAGCAACCGTGTAATGTTCACCTTACAGTCAGTTGTGTAATTAGAGGTAGTACCTGTGCAATGTTCAGGTTACAGTCAGTTGGGTAATTAGAGGTAGTTACCGTGCAATGTTCACCTTACAGTCAGTTATGTAATCATAGGCAGTAACCGGGCAATGTCTAGGTTATTACGTAATCAGAGGCAGTAACCGTGTAATGTTCACCTTACAGTCAGTTATGTAACCAGAGGCAGCTGCTGTTTCAGATCCAAATTACAATCAATAGTGTAATCAGAGGTAGTTACCGTTTAAGGTCTGAGTTACAGTCAGTTATCAAGCAATCAGAGGTAGTTACCGTTTAATGTCTGAGTTACAATCAGTTATCAAGCAATCAGAGGGAGTTACCGTTTAAGGTCTGAGTTACAGTCGGTTATCAAGCAATCAGAGGTAGTTACCGTTTAAGGTCTGAGTTACAGTCAGTTATCAAGCAATCAGAGGTAGTTACCGTTTAATGTCTGAGTTACAATCAGTTATCAAGCAATCAGAGGTAGTTACCGCTTAAGGTCCAGGTTACCAGTCAGTTATCAGGTAACTAGTTACAAGAGAGTTCCCATGAAACTACTTCGCCAATGTTGACTCACTCTATTCCGTCTACTGATGGTGGTCAGCAATACCCTGCTCACAAGACTAACGGCTTTACCCGATAAAAATAAAACCAAATAATGCAATTTCACTACTGAGCCTCGGTGATATGTAGACATCAGAGCGACTTCAACTTTTCTCATAAGGACACGAAAATACAAGAATTTTATGTTGGTAAGAACAATAAATTCATATTGGTAACAATACATCGAGAAACAATTTGTCGCGAGTAGAGCATCTTTTTAGTGGCAAGAATTGATCACCCATCTTCAAATGAATCCGATCGTCACTTGAGTTTCGACATGAAAAATCACCCACATTAATAAATCTACGCAATAAAGCAGAAAAAACACAAGGAAATACAAAAGCGCACCAGTTACCATCGGGCTGACGAAGTCAGGTATAAGAGCATGCGGATTTGTGTACGTATGATGCAAGCAAAAGTGATAAAATAGGTTTGCTAGCGCTTCAGTGGTTCTATATTGTAGGTTATTAAGAATCTTATTTTTACTTTTGTGCATGCTGGCTGTAACTTGAATGCGTTCGGACTCTAAACAACGAATCGAATAATTAAGTTTTCTCTGTGCGCGAAAATGAATGTACTGCAAAAGTTGGCAATGGAAACAAAAATTAATAGCTTTGGAGCGAGTTTTTTAATAGAATGACAATGACTTGAAACTCACATACTTTATGCCGGAAACATCAGAACTTTGTTCAGTCTGAAAAGCGGAAAACGAGAAGAAGTTCTACGGTAATTTACTTGTTCAAAAGAGCCTTGGGCTTCATATTTAGAAGGCAAAAGTATGAACGACTCAATTAAATCATGAATTTAAGTTGTCGTGGACAACTGCGAGATGTATAGTAGCATGACGCATATACATCTGGGGCCAAATTTTAGTGCATGCGTATGCATATGTTAAATACCTGAAGGAAGTGGTAAACATAGGGTGCATGGATGAAAAAATATCGTAAAGCGTTTCAGTTATTTCAATAGGAAAACGGTTTGTGAAACCCTTGAATTCCAAGAGGAATTCGATCAAAGCCCAACCTAGGTACACGTTCGGATTTTAGCAACGTCATTTAAGAGTATTTCACAGATCCAAGGTGTTTTTTTCGCTCAAAAACAGAAACATACTCAGATCATGCCGTGAAATTTCATAAGTATTAGGGAGATCTTGTTTTTGTTTTCTATTTAATACAGGTGTCAAGAAAAGTTTAAAATTACGAGATAAGCGATGCATGAGATGTGGTTTTAAATTGAAACGCTATTGTAAACACACTCTCAGAAATTTAGAAGTCTGTCGTTGAACAAAAAAAAGAATGAATCTCGTGCGACATGAAGCTGTATTGAGGTGACCCCTGTGTTGGAGAAGGAAAAGGTGACGCGCAAGCATTGGTCGAGTCAGGTAAACAGTCAATTCAATTAAGCTATTTATCGCTATTTCCAACTTCCTGGACCGTACGAATGCACCTCACGTCCACAACAATTCAACCACGATTGTCTCATAGAAACTTCTATTTTTCCCTCCAATGTAGCGTGCTTTTTTCCATCTCCGAGCTCGGATGGCACTAAACACTGTAAGCACAGTAAAGTAAACACTGTACAGCACTGTGACATTTGAGAGTCTGCAACGAACACTGAAACCGAAATTATTTTACCCTGGAAACGGCGAAAAGATTAATTTGCAGCCGCAGACCCGTTCTTCACATTCTAGACCGCAGCGTAGAGGTCCCTCAGGCCTATTTTACAAGAGCGGACTGTAATACTCAACGTGAGTTTGCACGGGAATTACAATGTAGAAGTTAAAAGCTGGTAAGCTCCTCATGCAGTTCGGGAAAAATCACACATTCTGCGTTATAAATTTCCAATGTTTCAATCGTAGTAAAGAAAAATTATTCGAAGACGTGAGAATTGAAAACAATATATTAGTAATTCAAAATTTGTGTGAATAAGATGAAATTTAGTGAAAAAGTAATCAGTTTGATATCCGACTCGTGATGCGCATATGTTGCTCCATGCCTCGACACGGAAAACTTGCATTTATGGAATCTCTCATCCGTATTGCTCAACACATTTTATGAAACTAATGCTTGTTTAATACTGGAAATAAAGGAAAAAATTGGCGTTTTCTTAATTTTCGTCCGCAAATGTTCAGGTTTGTTTCTTGACGGCATTTTTCGAGTCCATGAATACTGAGGATGCTTCGTGCTGTATTATGTTAATACGAGCAATAGGCCTAGTTTCCAGTTTTTATCGGCGTATATAAGTGACTACAACCAATGTATTTGCTCGATCAGTTTATGCGGCGGGAACTTTTTCTTGTTGAAAGACCATCATCACTTACAGGATGCACGTGCTGATATACAAAATTCAATTCAATTTCTCTCTTCATTTTCGTATTTTTAGCGAGCGTGTCCATCGGTGGCAGCGAAGAAGAAGAATGTTACTGTTCGAAGAAAATTAATCCTTAACCTGTAATAAACAACACTCACTGAACCCCAATTTGAGAATGACCCAAAATTTTTAAATGTCACGTAATTAAATCCAGTCAATTTAAGGGTGTAGATTTGGGCCGCACAAGACGTACTGACTTCCGACACTTCCATCTTCCGATCAGACGTCCAGCACACCGCACGAGTAGCAGCGACCGCACCACAAAACGGCGTATCTCTGTCATTTCGGAACACCAAAAGCGAGTGACTCGACACACACCAAATAACAGAGACACAACTCCCTAGGGTAGTTCGGATCCTTTTTTGGCAGCTACGGGGAGCTTCTCGCCGCCCATGTAGGGGTTGCGTCGCTGTGGGACACAGTCAAAACATCAGAAGCGACTTCTTTCTTTGAACCCAGTCTAACTTTTTCGCCGTTCCACGTACGGGCAGTGAATGCAGAAGTTATGCTAACATCATAGATGCCCTGGCGAAAAAGTTTGACTGGGGAGGGTGGTACACCTTCTAGTCATCACCACGGGCTTGCTCGCAGTCATTTTACGGTGAACAACGTATACATGATTTACCGACCACGTCACTCGAGAGCGCAAATTATGATCCAGATCAGACATGATACACTGATTATAGTACATCCTCATCCTCGAGTAGTGTTGTGGTCAGTGTATCATGTTTTGGATGCGTCACCGCAGTTATGACTGCGACGACAAGTGGGCTATAACACAGTGTAACACCCGCTAAGGAGCCTGTCACAACTTTACTGTCACAATTTTAGCTAGAGCGCTGCAATAGAGAACATCCGGATGTTTTCTCTGTTTTGAAGTACACAGTAACGATGGTGCAGCTGTATCTCAGTTACAGTCTAAACAATTTAAACAATTTTAAACAATTTATTTACCACAGGAGATACAGAGGTAGAATGTTTCTTAAGTCTAGTACAATGGACAAGTTTGAATATAGCTACCTGTGGGCCCGAATAAGTTCAGCGACTTCTAGGGCATCCTACCATCACGCTATTCTAGGGTGTACAAAAGTTTAACCTAGTTTACTTAACCTAGTTTCGCATTAGACTGATCATTGAGATAATTAACTCGATATTTTACAAGTCGGCTATATTTAACAGTATGTTCGATAAAACGATTCAAGAGCAGAGAGAAGATTGGTTATGGTACACAAGGCAAGTTACATTATGACATTATCATTAGTTACATGTAGGAGGCAAGATTTCGACACGGTGATCTTACACTACTAGTATTCTGATAGGAAGTGAGACTCAAGATGTCTTTTGAATACTTTGTACGAATTACATTCACGGATCTCTGCAGGTATAGAGTTCCAAGTTTTGGTTCCAACGAAGAGAATAACAGAATACTACAATCTCAGAAAAGTTTTGTTAGAGATTCCAATTTTCATTTCCGAGCCTATGAATTTCACGCGCGTTGTTATCTTCATCATTGAATATTGGAGATTATTTGGTGACGTGAACTCTATTCTGGAGAGGTCACAAAATAGTATTTGTGTAAAATTTGAAATAGTCTTATTAAACAATCTGGGTCTAATTTACACAGTAATATTTGGTCATATACGTCTGATTTAGGTGTAATCTGATAACATATATCTATTTCATATATTAGATAAAGTTGTGACTGTCTTAAACTATATACAAGTAGATAATATGTGAAATGGTTGCAGAAAATAGCTAACAAATGTTTAATTCTATCTTAATCGATTAACTTAAATCTAATTTACACAAACTGATTAATAGGTGTTTTGTTCAAAAGAAGGTAATGGTTACTTGATTCAAATGAAATGTATACTTATCATAATTTCAAGTGCAACATTTAACCACCTTTATGTTCTTATTCCGATGGTGATGAAGGCTGTGAGGGAAACCGACATACCGGGAGAATTATCTTAAAGCACTCAATTTAATGAAAAATTTAATTGTTTGTCAAACCATCATTTTTGGAGTATCTGCTATAATAGAATAAATCCTACTTCACCACGCCACTTGACTGCGCTCAAAAATCCTTTCTATGAAAGAACTCAATGAAAGTCTGGAACCAGTTATAACAAGCTCCTTCACAGCCAATGTTGGTTTCAATTAGAGAATGATTCTCAAAGAGATGCAATCTGGTCTTACGTATTTTCTTCGATTCTTTGGACTATTTTGGTTCCAAATCATTCCTGGTTTTTGTTTCATGCAGTAGAGGGTCAAATTTCGACTTGTTATAGACGCTTTTACGAGTTCATCAGTCCCAGCCAGCAGACATCGTTTACAACCGCCACGGCACACCGAGTTAACATAAAAATTTAGAATGTCTCTGTTTTGGCTATCAGAATCAATACCGCTATTGTATTGAGGCGAACTTTAACAACTCATTGCTGAACATCTCACATCAGTGGTAATTCTAGGCTTACTCAGTTAAATTTAGAGTCTTCGTTTCTGATTCATCTGTACTCTTCATCACCCTTACTAAAATTAGAAAAGGCGGCATGAAGAAAAAAGTCACAGAACAAACAAAAAAAGAAACAGAATAGAATTAACAGTTTACATGAGGAATCAAACATAAATCTACTCTATCGCAGTGAAAATTGGCAATCATTAAAATGCATCATTTTACAACAGAATAAAACATTACACTCTAGGTATCGACAAAAAAGCAACACTTCTTTGCAAAATAAGACCCTAAGACCAAAAAGAGAGACCAAAAAATATTGTATTACATAGGAGACCGAAAAAATTGATTAAATGTAATAAAAAACATTAATTTTCTTATATTCAACTCTGAGAGACGCAGTGAGCACTAGGTCAGTAAATGACCGCACGACAGACAGGGTGACGCCCCGTGCGTTGTCTCTCTTGTACGCGTGCGCTCACTGCTCACCTTCTCTGGAGTGTCGCCAATAACAATTTGAGTTTCCCACGCATGTTACCAGTGAGCTTGAGTTCCATCAATGAACTGGTCATGCATTATAAACGAAAAGATGCTTTCGTATATGATACGTAAGTTTTAATTTTGATGAAAATCGTTTCAGAATCAAGCATTACAAACGCAAACGTGCTTTCGTATGTTTGGTTTTAGTTTTAATGAAATTCGTTTAAGAATCAAGCATTATAAGCGCAAGCATGTTTTCGTGTATGATATGTTTGGTTTTGATGTTAACAAAAAAGGTTTTAGAACACATGTTAAGGTACTGAAAATGAAATAATTGATATGAATTATTATTAAGGGAATAGGACATAAAAATAAGTAGATGCACGGTATGAGCCAGTTAACTAACCTGTATTTTGGCACGTTTAAAAAATCGAGGTTAAAACATTTTTCATACATAACCCCAGAATCTGACTAATTCAGTTACGCGGATTTCATCACTAATATTATATGGTATGCCAGCTAACGGAGCAATATTTGTGATGAGTGTGGTGTTTAGATTAATTGTATTGCTCTGCAGAAGACAACTGCGCTCAGTTAAAACGTGCTATTTTTGAGCCAACATCAATTTATGTGCTACTCATTACCTCAGTAAAGCTTTGAACTGACTATAGAACATAAACGACTCACTCCGTACAATAAAATCTGATGGACAAAAATTTTTCAGATCTTTTTATTCCATTTGTGTTTTACCACTGAATTGATGCTTGGCATTCTGTAAAAATTTTCAATCCTTTTCATTTATCTTTTAGGTAATTGGACAGTTTACTTAAAGCTTTAAGTTTACTTAAGTTTTTACTCAAGACAGTTTACTTAAAGCTTTAAGTTTACTTAAGTTTTTACTCAAGACAGTTTACTTAAAGACAGTTTACTAATTAGACATTTTATTTAAAGGACAGTTTACTAATTGGACAGTTGACAGATAAGCGCATGCTCATGATGAAATAGAAAATATTCCGCACATTGGTGTAAGTTCCTTCAGATCAACCCCAACCTCATGCCCTACCGACGTGAGACAAACTCATTACCTCAGTGTACTTATGGATAATTTACCAATTCTGTCGCAGGTGTACTGAGAACATCATTCACCACTCACCAGCTCCTCGACGATCTTATCTAACGTGATGTCGAGAACGCCTTCGTTCTGGATGGACCGAGCGAGAGCGCTGATCTCGCTCTCCCGCGTCGCGTCCGGGCAGTCGAACATGTGCTCGGTGTCGCACATGCACTCCTGCAACGCTTGGTAGTTGCGCGAAAACGCCGCTGTGTTCCGGAACTCCTCCAGACAACCGTCCGATGCTGCGGTCGTTGCAAAAATCGAGGTCAATACCGCGGCAACAAGAAGTGGAATTCGCGATGTCTTTGGAAAACATTTTCAGATTGCAGATTACTTCAGATTATGAAGCGCGAAAATACAAGCGTGCATGTTGTGTATTTTTTTTTCTTACTTGTTCACCTGATGAGATGCCTATTGACTGATTAAACTGACAATGAAACGGTTGGGTTAAATCTTTCGAGGAAACCAGATTTGTGATTTGTCTGATGAGGTAACAATTAGGGTATTGATCTGCATCGAAAATAGTTGGGAGATTTATATTGTGAGAGAACAGTTTTGTTTTCTATCTGATGAAAATCTTGGGAATATTTTGATGTGGATACACTTTTATGATTAATATGATGAGGAAACAGTTTCGTAATACATCTGATGAGGAAACAGTTTCGTGTGTGCTTTGATGAAAAAATAATTGGATGATTAATCTGCTGCGAAAATACTTGAGTGAAAAATCTAATGAGGAAACAGTCATGTGGTTAATACGATGAAAAAATGATTTGTTATTAATTTATTTGATGATGAAACAGTTTTTCTGTTAGTCTGACATGGAAACAGTTCAATGTTGCTCTGGCGAGAGACCGTTTGCATAATCGACGTTAGGGAAAGAGTTTTGTAATTAATCTGAAGGGAAAACAGGTTTCTTATTAATCTGATAACAAAACAGTTTTGTGATTAATCTAATGTGGAAACAGGTGATGCTCTGGCTTCATGAAGTTAGCATGATAGAGCCCGACTGAACACAAGACGAAGCGAGCAAGGCACCGCCGCGTATTGAAGTTGTCAAATTGTCTTTGGGATGGTGTTCGAATCCTTCAGATTCGGGTCACGTTGATGCGCCACCCAGTGATATTATATAATAGTGTCCTCGCTTTTAGTTCATAGTTTTCAGTTATATTATTATATTATAGTGTCCTCGCTTTTAGTTTATAGTTTTTAATTATTATTATATAATAGTGTCCTCGTTTCCAGTTTATAGTTTTTAGTTGTCATTATTATATTATAGTATCATCGCTTTTAGTTTTAAAGTTTTTAGTTGTTATTATCATAGTACAGTGTCATCGCTTTTAGAAACGTTGAGTAAAAAGGTGAAGAAATGTACTGACCTGTGAAGCCGAGAGGGCAGGGGTTGGGCGGGTTGCAGTAGGCAGGCAGGACGCCGTCCGTCTTGCGCTCGGAGGTGGCGGACGGGGCACCCGCACCCGACGGCTTGATCCTCATCATCCCGTAGCTCCCGCCTGTGACCACACGAGCTGCTCTTCAGGCTTGCATTTGCATAGGACTTCCTACACAAACGGCCCTTCAGGCCTACATTTGTATAGGGTATCCTACACAAACGGCCCTTCAGGCCTACATTTGTATAGGGTATCCTACACAAGTGGCTCTTCAGGCCTACATTTGTATAGGGTATCCTACACAAGTGGCTCTTCAGGCCTACATTTGTATAGGGTATCCTACACAAGTGGCTCTTCAGGCCTACATTTGTATAGGGTATCCTACACAAGTGGCTCTTCAGGCCTACATTTGTATAGGGTATCCTACACAAGTGGCTCTTCAGGCCTACATTTGTATAGGGTATCCTACACAAACGGCCCTTCAGGCCTACATTTGTATAGGGTATCCTACACAAGTGGCTCTTCAGGCCTACATTTGTATAGGGTATCCTACACAAGTGGCCCTTCAGGCCTACATTTGTATAGGGTATCCTACACAAATGGCTCTTCAGGCCTGCATTTGTATAGGGTATCCTACACAAATGGCTCTTCAGGCCTACATTTGTATAGGGTATCCTACACAAGTGGCCCTTCAGGCCTGCATTTGTATAGGGTATCCTACACAAGTGGCTCGTCAGGCCTGCATTTGTATAGGGTATCCTACACAAGTGGCCCTTCAGGCCTGCATTTGTATAGGGTATCCTACACAAGTGGCTCGTCAGGCCTGCATTTGTATAGGGTATCCTACACAAGTGGCTCGTCAGGCCTACATTTGTATAGGGTATCCTACACAAGTGGCTCTTCAGGCCTGCATTTGTATAGGGTATCCTACACAAGTGGCTCTTCAGGCCTACATTTGTATAGGGTATCCTACACAAGTGGCTCTTCAGGCCTGCATTTGTATAGGGTATCCTACACAAGTGGCCCTTCAGGCCTGCATTTGTATAGGGTATCCTACACAAGTGGCTCGTCAGGCCTGCATTTGTATAGGGTATCCTACACAAGTGGCTCTGCAGGCCTGCATTTGTATAGGGTATCCTACACAAGTGGCTCTTCAGGCCTGAATTTGTATATGGTATCCTACACAAGTGGCCCTTCAGGCCTGCATTTGTATAGGGTATCCTACACAAGTGGCTCTGCAGGCCTGCATTTGTATAAGGTATCCTACACAAGTGGCTCTTCAGGCCTGCATTTGTATAGGGTATCCTACACAAATGGCTCTTCAGGCCTACATTTGTATAGGGTATCCTACACAAGTGGCCCTTCAGGCCTGCATTTGATTAGGGTATCCTACACAAGTGGCTCTTCAGGCCTGCATTTGTATAGGGTATCCTACACAAGTGGCCCTTCAGGCCTGCATTTGTATAGGGTATCCTACACAAGTGGCCCTTCAGGCCTGCATTTGTATAGGGTATCCTACACAAGTGGCCCTTCAGGCCTGCATTTGCATAGGGTATCCTACACAAGTGGCTCTGCAGGCCTGCATTTTGTATAGGGTATCCTACACAAATGGCTCTTCAGGCCTACATTTGTATAGGGTATCCTACACAAGTGGCCCTTCAGGCCTACATTTGTATAGGGTATCCTACACAAGTGGCTCTGCAGGCCTGCATTTGTATAGGGTATCCTACACAAGTGGCTCTGCAGGCCTACATTTGTATAGGGTATCCTACACAAGTGGCCCTTCAGGCCTACATTTGTATAGGGTATCCTACACAAGTGGCTCTGCAGGCCTAAATTTGTATAGGGTATCCTACACAAGTGGCCCTTCAGGCCTACATTTGTATAGGGTATCCTACACAAGTGGCTCTGCAGGCCTACATTTGTATAGGGTATCCTACACAAGTGGCTCTGCAGGCCTAAATTTGTATATTTTTATAGGGTATCCTACACAAGTGGCCCTTCAGGCCTACATTTGTATAGGGTATCCTACACAAGTGGCTCTGCAGGCCTACATTTGTATAGGGTATCCTACACAAGTGGCTCTGCAGGCCTAAATTTGTATAGGGTATCCTACACAAGTGGCCCTTCAGGCCTACATTTGTATAGGGTATCCTACACAAGTGGCTCTGCAGGTCTACATTTGTATAGGGTATCCTACACAAGTGGCTCTGCAGGCCTAAATTTGTATAGGGTATCCTACACAAGTGGCCCTTCAGGCCTACATTTGTATAGGGTATCCTACACAAGTGGCTCTGCAGGCCTACATTTGTATAGGGTATCCTACACAAGTGGCTCTGCAGGCCTAAATTTGTATAGGGTATCCTACACAAGTGGCCCTTCAGGCCTACATTTGTATAGGGTATCCTACACAAGTGGCTCTGCAGGTCTACATTTGTATAGGGTATCCTACACAAGTTGCTCTGCAGGCCTACATTTGTATAGGGTATCCTACACAAGTGGCCCTTCAGGCCTAAATTTGTATAGGGTATCCTACACAAGTGGCCCTTCAGGCCTACATTTGTATAGGGTATCCTACACAAGTGGCTCTTCAGGTCAACATTTGTATAGGGTATCCTACACAAGTGGCTCTGCAGGCCTACATTTGTATAGGGTATCCTACACAAGTGGCCCTTCAGGCCTACATTTGTATAGGGTATCCTACACAAGTGGCCCTTCAGGTCTGCATTTGTATAAAAATGACAATTTTTTGTGCTATTGTAAGAATATTACATCCATCTTCACAGAACGCAAGAAAATTGCAGTTGCGTCAAATCTCCAGTGTTTTCGTGGGATGGCATTCCGAGGACCGAATGTCAACTCCATGTGATTCATTGCGTACAGTTACGCTTATAATTATTTTGATTTAGCCTTCTTGAAGCATTTATTTAATTTTGAAGGTGTTACTCTTTAGACATAGGTGCTAGACTGCTAGTGAATTTGTACTGTTTGCTAAATGATGCGGACTGATGAGGGTGACTATTCTTCGGTTATTTCGTTTCCTTCCAAGATTGAGATCAGAACCTGAAGGTGAAATCCTTTGAAAAAATGTATTTTTTAGAACACTAACATATCAGATAATTGAAGCGAACACTTATAGTGAAGTATTCGTTCAATTTTCTCATACTTCTTCCAAATTAGTTGAAGCATGAAGTTGCGACCTACATAGGAACAATTTCTGAGAACAAAATTAAGAGTTCCCGCTTCTCAATAAGCTGCCTACGCACAGGCTGTTCATTTTAAATAACAGAACATGATGTTCTAATTACGAATATTGGGAATGAGTAAAACAATCTTCTTTATATGGTAAGGGTAGAATGAACCACATTCATGTACCTAAATGCAATAACCATTATTACCATAAGCCAACTGAATATGATGGAGACGTCACAGCATATCCATTCTTTAACTTTGGTTGTCATGACTGGCTATGGATGTATAATTATCAAAATACGCAACACTAGATTGACAATTATACGCATTAAGGACAACTATTCCAATGAATCAGACAAAACTTTAAGCCCCAGTAGGAGACCGTTGTACTGTAATAAAGTGATCAGTTTAATTCTTGAAATAAATCGTTTGCAAATGATTAATGATTCCATAGTGTAGCGCAATTTCATTCAAAGGAATTGCAGCGGAGAGTCAATAAAACTAGAAAGTTATCCTACCACGGTGGAATGATCCTCACACCATTACGGAGCGACGTCAATTTCGAACCCGTATTAATTGAGCAAGATGTAATACACCCGATATTTGTGTGCTGCTAGCTTTTTGCGCTTGTAATAGAACTCCGTAACGACGTATTTTTACCGGTCTGGAGTATTATCCAGGACAAGAATAGGTCAAATTGAAGATGCCCTCACTCAAAACAGCAATTAGGATGTTATCTCAGCTATTTTTGCCACAGATACAGAACTTCAGCGCTCTTACCACCGAAATCTGACAGCAATTACAGAACATGTTTACTTGGTCTCGCTGCGGGTAGTTAAACAATCGAGTTCAGAAATTAATTTTTGGCAAAAGGGTGTTGTGCTGCGAACGAACCTTCAGACTAGAAATACATAATGATAGTTTAATGAGTTTTATCTTTGATGATGGGGTGAGAGAGGTGAATGTTGGTGTTTATAAGCATGCATGGGGCTAAATTACAGTACAAGTTGAGGATAATCTGGACTAATTGCGTCTTTCTAGTTGACGGCAAGCTTGTGTCAGATTGGCATGATAAATTGCGTATGTTAGTTTCTGAATCAGCAGATGTTACAAAAAATAGGGCGTTAAATCAGAGTTTTGGCAAAATGATACAAAAGCTCGTGCATGAATAGGAACGAGCGAGTTGCGGTTCGTTTAGAACACGGTGATGTCAGATGCGTGGCACGTATATCATAAGTGTCGCAAGGAAAAATTAAGATGGAAGCACATCAAGAAGAAAAATATATGAAATGCAAAAATACACTGAACACCGCAAGCGTGATAAAGAATATCGGTCTGCAGGGAAATCTCAGGCGCAAGAAAAAAATGGGGCATGTGCTCGATTGTGTCAAACGGCATGGGACTCACTGAGTTATTCTCAGCTCAGCCTTGTTGTCGTGTCTTATTTTAATCTACCTGTAATCTTTCTACCACGAGACGAGCAAATGTGAGAGAGGGAACAGCTACGTGGTAGGTTTACTTCGATACCGGTCGTAGCCTGCAACACGAAGTTTATGTGGAACTGTTTATGTTTATGAGTATTATACCATTATACAGAAATACAGGAAATTCAGGAATTGAAAATTACACAGACGTAGCACAGCCATTTTTCAGGTTTGATGATCATGACTATGATTTAGGTGTATAATTACCAAATTACAGCACCACTAGATTGACCATTATTCCCAGCATGATAGCATGAAATTAAATACTGCTCATTTTTCTGGCAGGCTGTTGTTCCTCAAAGGTTGATATACAATTTGGTGTCAAATTTCAAGAATGCAATAAATGCTTGTTAGTTTTACTTGCGTTGATACTAACAAGCGATAGCATGAACTCCTACTGATCTGCTGCACCAACCACCCTTACGTGGCCGAGATGAACCACAGATTCATTCTTTTCGTCTGATATTGTTCCAATTTGTTGAGCTATCAATATAGATGCCTATTAGATGCTATCAATATAGATGCCTATTCGATGAATCTCGGAGAAGGCATCTTGTCCTGTATGAGTGTTGAGTGTGTTTGCGTTGACGTTTGATAAATTGGAGCAATTTGCTGTGATCTAAAGTTTAGTTTAGAGTAAAATCAAATAAGAGAAGAAAATCATAATTATTTTGGTAATTTGAGAACAATACTTGTAGGCATTGTATAGCTTGCCATTCCTGTATAAAAAGGTAAAGTAGAATGAACATAACATTTTAATTTTTTTGCGAAAGTGGAAAGATATCTGTATGTGTGGTTGAACGTATGTAGCTGAATGAAAACCCGGGGTAAAGAAGTGAAATATTCAAATATATGCACTGAGTGCATATGAAAACTGTTGGAAAAAGCGCAAAATCATATTTCTTGGTTGCCAATGAACTAATCACATAAATAGAAGAATAAAGCGTAATTTAAAAGTTGAAAACGCAAAAAAATAAAACTTTGAGATTTAATTCATTTTAAAATTAAAAACACAAAAGTCAAACGGTACAAGAAATAGTCTGGCATAATAAATTGAGAGATGCAAACATAAATTTGGACTTCACTGTTCAAACGGCGTTGAAATTAAATACTGCTCATTTTTCTGGCTTGAAGGCTGGCGTTCCTCAAAGGCTGATATGCAATTTGGTGTCAAATTTCAAGAATGTAATAAAAGATGAACATATTTCGGAGTCGCTTGGTGTGCTAAAAGATATTCTCTTCACATGCAAAAGTACTGTACTCTCATTTCTAAAATTTAATTATCTGAAAATATTCTGTTGGCCTCCTTCTCTTCTTCTCTCGCCGAATCAAATTTATATTTAATTTTCAAAGGAGAAATAAGAAAGAAAAAAAACACATACTTTTGGGATCCAATCATCTCAAAAGTTTCACCCTGTATAGTTTCGATAAGTAATTCACTCGAACAATATTCCTCACTTAATCGAAATTTGACTCCCTTGGTGACCCAAAGCAGCGTCCTCCCGTAAGTCCTCCCTGAATTAACTGCAGCAATAGGTTTGCTCTGCCTTGCGTACCTGACTGAAACTGAGCTGGTTTGTTAGCCAGCTGGTAACTCAAATAATTGCGTTATGTGCACAGTAGAGCTCTCCCGCAAGTCCTCCCTAAATTCTCGTAACCTTCTTGCAAACTACTACTACTACTACTCCCTGAATTAGAGCTACAGCGCACGCACCTGATTGGAACTGAGCGAGTTCGTCAGCCAGCAGGTGGCTCTGCTGCAGGTATTCGCGTTATGTGCGCAGAAGAATTCTCCCGTAAGTCCTCCCTGAATTCTAGTAACCTTAAAAACTACTATTCCTACTACTACTTCTACTCCTCCCTGAATCGCAGCTACAGCGCACGCACCTGCATGACGGGAACTGGGCGAGTTTGTCAGCGAGGAGGTGGCTGTGCTGCAGGTGTTTGCGTTAAGTGCACAACAGAGCGCTCCTGTAAGTCTCCCTGAATCAATTGCAGCAATAGGTTTGCTCTGCCTTACGCACCTGACTGGAACTGGGCGAGTTTGTCAGCGAGGAGGTGGCTGTGCTGGAGGTACTCCCTGTCCCTGAGGGAGGGATGCATGGCGAGCTCCACGCCGTAGGGAGACGAGGGCGACTGGTCTTCTCTCTTGAGGCTGAAGTCCATCACGTCCTGGATGTCACGCGACACGTCTGACGTGAGGTAAGAGTACATCATTGCGTTAACGTTCGAAGATTGAGGCTTCTTGGAGTGGGATTTGTTTGCGGCAGATGTAATTGAGTTCGTTGTGTAGTGGTTGTTTCAAAGCTTTATAAGGTTGTGAACGTAAATGTTAGGAAAATTAGGTTTTTGGAGAACGGTGCAAATTAAACTAGGTAAGTTTGAGCTCTAAAGTTTGTCAAACTTGATTCACTGTATAGTGAAAGGAGTCTATATTCGCGCTTTTGTTTTTCTACTGGGAACAAAATTTGAAGTACTTAAATATTAACGCGATTAAGAAAGTTATAATCTCTGTCATAAGACGTTTTAAGGGATAAAATGAGATTCTTATTTATTCCTCCCTTATTTCAAGCACTGATGATGTTTTTTATAGACCCGAAACGTTTCCTACAATGTTTGTGACGATGTTGGATTTTCTTTTCATCTCAGGTAAAAGAGCACAGTTGGCCAGTGTTCTCACATTTTTCAAACTATTTCTTCAATCATCTTTTCCGACTATTGACATGGGTATTATGAAACCCATAAACGTATATCAACTAAGGATCTTTTAAATGAGGTCTGTTACTGTAAAATCTTTTAAAAACTAATAATGTTTTTTGTATCATCTTCATTGTAAATAAACTGATTTTCTTTTTTCTTGTTTATTCTTTTAAGGGAGTAAGGAGCTTGCACAAGAAAACAACCCACTACCCAACCCAACGCAAGTGCTCGTCTTGCCTCCGTGGAGTAAAACAACCAGACATAAAGTCATCACAATAATATCTTTAATTATTCACATATTTACCCCCGCGTTGTTGCATGCTCAAATCCTTGTGCTCTACGTCTATAACAATAGCAAGCCATTCTGGTGCCTCTGCCCAGGACGCCAATATCCCAGTCTCACTTTTTCGCCGACTGCATGCATGTTTTTCGCCACCCAAGCGATTTAATTACTTGAGTAGCGAAAAACATGCATGCAGGCGGCGAAAAAGTTAGACTGGATATATTTAAGCAGAGGTGAAATCTCACACTCCGCATGCCAGATCCTATGTACGCATGATACAAGTAACCATTTAGTGAAGGAAGCAAACAGAACAGGACACAGTATCAGGAAAATGCGTACCGCGAACACAAACAAAAACTTTCATTTACAACGTTAAATTGCGGAGTAAATTTCTAAGGTAATAATGATCCTACTAATTTCTCAGACGCAGTGCTTGGTGCAACACCACAATACAACATCACACTTCAAGCAACCCTACACTACAACACCACACAATCACACCTCGCGCAACATACTGCTCTCACCGTCCTCCAAGTCACGAGACGCCTCGAAATCGACGCCGTCTCGCAGGTCGCGCCGCACGCCGTGCTCGAGGGCCTCAGCGAGCCCGTCGGAGGCGCTGAAGGCGTCGGAAGGCAGCCCCTGGGAGTATAGCGACGCCTGCAGCGACTGTGACGGCGCGTCCAGCCTGGGGGGGGGGAGGCAGGTTGGGGAAAGTGTTAGGGAGCTTTGGGGAGTGCTGGGGAGTGATGGGGAGCGTTGGGGAGTGTTGGAGAGTGTTGGAGAGCGTTGGGGGAGACATGCGTCCAGTGGCCGTGTGGGGGCAATGCTCCTGTACTGTATATTGTTAAACGCAAAAAGTCACGGGTTGATGCAAGACAACAATCTACGTCGACCATTACACCAAATCGCTTCCAAAGGAAGACAATGCTGTGCATTTGGTGCTTCGTTATGAATACACGCGTGGATGTAGGGTATGGTTAAGAGTACAAGAGCACACGCACACATAATAAGATACGCACACACAAGAGCACACGCTTACATACTAAGATACGCACACACACAAGAGCACACGCACACATAATAAGAAACGCACACACTAGAAGACACACACCAGAACACACACACCAGAGCACACACACCAAGACACACACACACACACGGCACATACCCAGCCTGCAGCGGCAGGTACTCAGTGTCCGCCAGTCCGCTGCCCATGCGGTCCACCATAGCGCGCAGCAGCGACGCGTCCTGCGTGGGGCAGAGAGCAGATTTGGGATTAGATTTTATGCTAGTTTAAGCCTCCTTAACCGCTAAAAAAGAGCGTTTCCAAGAGGGGAAAGAGGAAGGCACCATTTAGCATGGAGATAAGGGAACGCGGAATCTATACAGAAGGGGCGTAGACACAGTAAGCTGAGAAAGAAGTTCATGAAACAAGATAAAAGTTGAAGAAGAAAGTAGCAGGTGCTGAAAAAACTAGACAGCAGTGAACCGAGAAAATGTGGTCCTTAACATAACAACAAAAATTTTATTTCAATCAAAAGAAAGCCTACCTAACTCTCAGCTCAGGACCTCGCGTGTTTTCCGTCTGGGAGCGCCAACTCCCATAGATACAACAGTTGTCTCCCCTGAGGGGTGTCGGAGTGAGCAGCATTGGTCAGGCCACTCAATGGGGAGAGGAAGTTTCGTTGAAGTGAAACATCAACAGAGCGATATGGCGCGAACAGAAGTGATATGGCTAGGCTGACATAGAAGATTACTTGCAACAAGGCCGCCTATTTAATCGTGTGGGATTTTAGTTTCGGGCTTACATTTTTCCCACTGGGTCGGTTCGTTCAGGAGCTTCTCTCTATGGCCACATCAAAAGGATGCACCAGGGTGCACACGAACGGAAAATTGAAAATAACTTCGAAAAGGTAGGAGTGTACGAATTTTGAGATGCTAAAAAATACGTTCTTCGAGAAAGGAAATTTGAGAAAGTCTTACTCATTTAAAAATTATGTTTTTAAGTACTTTTTACTTGCACTAAACAAGTTCAGGCTGGAAAATTCTCAAAACAAATATCATTAAATTCTCAAATATCACATGGAAATTCATGTGAGTGTATGCACACAGCATATAATCCTTGCAATTAACTAAACAAGTGTTCATACAATCTGGGGGAAACTTACAAGGGAGTTAGAAACTCAGGCTGCACACGAACAACACCACAATTGTCAACATTTGTTCGCAAGAAAGCAGCACATACGCCACTCAGGGAGCGCACCATGCATCTTAAGCACGCAACACACTGTATGCAAAATGTACATCATGATACAACAGTACACATTACCATCATCAAACATCACGTCATGCAAATCACACATCAGGTACATCACATATGAGACACATCACTTAAAACTATTAAGGCACATCACACTTGAAGAACTTCACACATCAAACATCATGCACACACCACACATGAGGCACACCACACACGACACACACACACACGACACACACTACACACACAACACACATGAGACACACGAGACACACCACACACTAGGCACATCTTGCAACCCGCATCAGACACATCGCACAACGCACATGAGGCACACACCACACACACAACACAACACACACGAGACACACCTCAGTGTCGGAGAGGTACCCGGCCGTCACCGCGCTGCAGCACCACAGCGCCACACTCACGCACGCTGCCCAGCGTACAGCCATCGTCTCGCGTCTGCAGAGAGAATACGATGCATTAACACTTTGACCGCAATGGCTAAACTGAAGTTCTATAGTCAACTCAAATTTAAAGTCTATTGCAATTTGAAAATAGCAAATGTTTACTAGATCATGCCCTGAATTAGCTTTGATTACGGGTTTGTGGCCACTGGTCGATCAGCAGCTTATGAAAATCTCCTCCGTGGTCACCTGTGGTACACGTTGCAGTCAAAATGTTAAATCTAATTGACACATGAATTTAATGCAGTTTTCAAGTCCGTTGCCGTTCAGCTGCGGAGTTTTCAACACGTTAAAAAGCGGTGATGATAGAGTGCGCTATAGAAGTCGTTGGACTTATCCGGGCCCACAAGCAGCCGTGCTCGAGTGTGTCCGCTGTGGTAGCCTTAAGAAACAATCTACTGATGTATCGCTTGTGGTAAATGAATTGTTTAAAGTTGTTCAAATTGTTGTAACATGTGCATGTCGCTGTTCAGTAGAGTTGTAAGCTGCTCAGGACTCCGTGAATGTTGCTGAAATAAGAATGTAACATGTTCTCTTTGAGTAAAACAATGCAGGATATTGAACCGTTCAACTACGTACAATGAATAATGTAGGATATTGAACCGTTAACTTGAGAGAAATGGAGATCCCTGTCCAGGCACATCCCCAAACGCCAAGTACGTGGGGCGGGATTTTTGAGCAATTTACTTGGCCTCGCAGAACAGCTGGTGGCGTAAGTTGACATCAGCTGACTAACGCCGAGACAATATCGCTAAGACGACGGAATTTTGTTGGAATCCGCTAACTGGGATCTATTTTTCACTACGCTGACTGCAGACGGAAACAACAGGCAGTGGATGATATTTTTCGTATAACTTTCATGAATATCTAACTGCTCCTATATGCAGGGCATAACATTTATTGTCTTAGTAGGATTTTAATATTGCGAGCTAGGAGAGGGAAAGCTTCTGAAATATCAGTAAATATGAGCTCTGGCATCACGATAATGTAACGGCTTATTATTCGATAGCCAACGCATCATATTCCTATAAATAAAGAAATATGATCATCAATATTCCAACAGTTTTCGTGGAACCAATTGGAGTGAATTTCATCTCAAGAGTAGTTTAGAAATAAATCTTAACGCGATTCTTATAGATAAGCAAATATTAGCATCAATATTCCAACAGATTTAGTGCAACCATTTCGAATGAATTTCATCTATTTTTGTGGTTTAGAGATAAATCCTAACACGAGACATTTCCACCATTAATATCATGTCAGTAAATATCGACGAAAGAGCGTATTTCAACGCAGCAAATTTTCAAATGGAACAAAAAATGCAGAATGGCGAGCAGCAGCCGAGCGCTGAGGAGGGAGGAAACCACACCGCCTGTCACGTGGCTGGAATGTTACGACGCAAGATTTCTGCGAATTTGCTCTTTTCCCACAAGACTTTCAAATACTTTACTTCGGTGCAGCTGGTAGCGTTCGGTCCTATGTCGATTTGGCTAAGCTGCGGGTTATTTTTTGGCAAAGTGTCTCAGCATTGAGCTATTTTAGAACAAAATTTGAGCTTTGAGCATCTGGCAGCCAGCACGCACTCAAAAATACCGTGCATCTGGCAACCTGCTCGTTGCTTTTCTGAATTTTCTTTGCAAAAAATTTCAAACTTAAGGATTTTAGCTCCCACACAAAACTACACACAGAGTAGCCAAGTCAATAAAGAAACTCTCGCAGCTCGCTGCACCGCTACAAAAACGTGAGCTAAGCATTTGAGTAGGCAGGGGACTATCAGCAGCGTGATAGGCTTACACATTTAAATGCACAAGCTGCACACACACACACAAACACACGAACTGCGTGTGTACATTTAAGAATCACGGAAGGAATTAAGCAACCGTGGTCATAAACTCTGTTTAATTTTCAATACCAGGTAGTTGCACAATTCCAACATGATAATTGCACAATTATACAATAATTACGCAATTTTAACATGATTATTACACAATTGCACAATATTTCCATAATTTAATCATAATAACTACACAATGACACAATAATTATACAATTCGGTCATGATAACTACACAATTACACAATAATTACACTATCCGAGCATGATATTCGAGTTTTCTAAATCAATTTGCTAAGCGTGCTAATTACATATGTTATCTCCTTTTATTATAATCCCAGCAGTGTTTGTTGACCTCGTGCGTAACAAAACAGAGATCAATAACTGAGTGCGTTTGTCCGGTCCGTATGTTGCTCTGCCCGCATTGCATCTGTTGCTAACCCATCTCGCTCATAATTTATAGAAATTTGCTATTTTAACTCATTGACTGGCTTAATGTTAACCAAGCAATGTTCATTGTTTATTCAAAAGCTCTTTTGGCATTACGTTATCAATGCTAGATAAAATTTAACTCACATTATATCGAACCTTTCGTCGATCAGCTTTCATTGTTTCGTGATCGAAACACAAACTGCATGCATAGGTTTGTGTAAATGACTCGCGGTATCCATTCTTAAAGCATGACACTAGAGGAAATTGTTATCCTTAACTTTAACGTGCAGAACTTTACCTGATTTAGAAGAAGTGTAGCTAAGGAAGACGTGTAACACAGACAGACCTCTACAGCCGACAGAGATGCTGCTCAGTGCCGCGTAGCAGACGACGGCACCGTGAGACCGGCTTCACACTTTCTTTTGTTAAAGCGTGTGCCGCGCAGCTTCCAGCTGTTTCACGACGCGAAAAGCATTTCCATTAGCATTAAATTGCGTGAATTACCTAAAATTATTCGCTAAGTATCGTCATGAGAAGTGAATTACAATTTATCGGTTCTTGAGTCAAAGTATAGAATTGTTCTCATTCATCGCACAAATTCTGCGAGTTTCAAAATATCTAGCTATTTTTTACAGTAAATAACTTTAAAGTAATCTCATGAAATAAATGAAAAACTTTTTAATGAAATAAATTTAAAAATATTGGTAGCAAATTAATATTCAAAACAATGTCATGAGTAACAAAAATAACCAATCCATGAAGACCGTATGGATCGCTGTCAGTTGTCATGGCAACTGCCAGGTTATCGACCTGAAGTGAGCCGCCCACGCAACGCGCTCTGGCGTGAGTTGGACCAACTCTCTGGAGCTCGACGGGTCATTTTTGCAGGCCGGTAGCCATGCGAAATGGAAAAATGAAAGTTGTCCTCGAGGTTGTTTATGAAAATAGGCTATTTCCAGTCGCAGGCCGCTAATGCTCAATTGCCATATTTGCGTAATGTGTGCATGAAATAAAGGTGATTCTGGTTTCGTATGGATAGAGGAGAACAAAAGTTTCATCCGTGATTGTGAAACTGAAAAAACTTTTGCATCAGTTAAAGATATATAATTATGTTAGGAATATCTGTAGTTGGAAACATGAACCTTAAGCAAATATCGCACAAACAATGCGCTCTAAAACCACAAATAAATTCATCCTGCAAACCACAACTAAGAACGAAATCAACTTAAACTATGGCATCACAAACAGTAAAAGTAACATTCAAAGCAATTGCTTACACCGTGCCCTACACAGAATTATACTTAAGAAGCTGCGATGTTCGAATACGAAAAACATTTTCGACTTCCGCGGCGATCTCGCTCCTTACGACATTTCTGGCAGGCAACTAAGCAGCAAAATGACATTGTGCTGGAAATATGTCGGAATATTCGTGTCAAGGATGCGCGTGCGCTGGCGAACCGCCAGGTGCTACTCGACGCATGCGCAGAAGCAGAGATACTTCGAGCATGATAATTACAAAATTTTTTGCACGACTCAGAAATATCGTAGCTGACTTTTGGGGCAGCCGAGGTTTACATAAGCTAGGAATGTGTTAACGTCGTTGGTGCGTACAAACGCTGCATTAGAGTGAATTAGACCCAATTTCAGATTTAGTTTAGAAAGTGGTGATAGGAACGAGAAGGTCATGCCTTTACTTGTTGCTGCTGCCGTAATTATTTCCCCTGTCATTAATAAAATAAATTGCCTTAGTTTCTAAGGTTCTGAGCGCGGGAAAATCTTGATGGGTTAAAAAAAAACGCCAGAGCGATGCCACTGAGCAGCTTCAAATCAATACCAGTGAAGAAGACAATGTCTGGCCGAATACTACACGCTTAGCAGTATTATTTTTTTATGAAATATTTTCAATAAATTTTTGAAAGAAACATCTCACAATAATACAGTATACAATGTACGTAGCAGCATTTTTTTATGTCGTCATTCAGTTAGTTTTTAAAACTGCGTCTCATGAAATACGACAAGCATAGCAACATCGTTTCGATAGCGGATGAAAGAGCGATTACTTCAACGGAGGTCTGTGGCTTCACATTACGCAGCCGTGGCGGCAATGTACTTGCACTACTCAGCAGCTGGCCATCAAAATGAGCATGACTGGAGTAACTGTAGGTGGCGGCGAGTGCCTTTCAAAATTCCAGTGCGACAACTGGAAAACAAATAAATAAGAACGGAAACTACTTTAACTATGGTATCATGCTTTTTAACAGTAAATAATACCCCTTACCGGGTATTAGAAGCCCTATTATACGGGTATTAGAAGCCATTTCATACGGGTATTAGTAACCCTTTCATACGGGTACTAGAAGCCCTATAGAAGAAGTCTAAGATCTACCCTGTTTGGTGAAAATAAAATTGAAAATCGAAACCAGTACATAAAAAATGCTTTCATTACTCACGCTGTTAGCTTAAAAAGCGCTCACACGAGCAGTTTTATACAGTACGTTGCTACATTTGGTGACGGTGCTGTGGGAGACATGTTTCCCTCGCCGATGGAGATGGAGAGACAGACGATAAATTCTTGTTAACACTATAACCCTGCTCAAAAATTTTCAGTATTTAACATACGAATTTCTCTTTCTAGTTTTGTTTATTAACTTTCAAGTGTTTAACTAATTTTTCAAAAGACAACTCTCACGTATACAAACCTCAATCAAGTTTGGTTAATTTGGGCTCATCGTGAAACAGAATTACAAAACAAAATTATTACTAAGAACTTCATGCCATGATCATCTCGAGCTGTATGAGGTGGATTGTATATCTTAGAAGCCCCACCATACGGGTATTAGAAGCCCCCCATACGGGTATTAGAAGCCCCACCATACGGGTATTAGAAGCCCCCCATACGGGTATTAGAAGCCCCACCATACGGGTATTAGAAGCCCCCCATACGGGTATTAGAAGCCCCACCATACGGGTATTAGAAGCCCCCCATACGGGTATTAGAAGCCCCACCATACGGGTATTAGAAGCCCCCCATACGGGTATTAGAAGCCCCACCATACGGGTATTAGAAACCCCCCATACGGGTATTAGAAGCCCCACCATACGGGTATTAGAAGCCCCCCATACGGGTATTAGAAGCCCCACCATACGGGTATTAGAAGCCCCACCATACGGGTATTAGAAGCTCCACCATACGGGTATTAGAAGCTCCACCATACGGGTATTAGAAGCCCCACCATACGGGTATTAGAAGCCCCCCATACGGGTATTAGAAGCCCCACCATACGGGTATTAGAAGCCCCCCATACGGGTATTAGAAGCCCCACCATACGGGTATTAGAAGCCCCCCATACGGGTATTAGAAGCCCCACCATACGGGTATTAGAAGCCCCCCATACGGGTATTAGAAGCCCCACCATACGGGTATTAGAAGCCCCCCATACGGGTATTAGAAGCCCCACCATACGGGTATTAGAAACCCCCCATACGGGTATTAGAAGCTCCACCATACGGGTATTAGAAGCCCCCCATACGGGTATTAGAAGCCCCACCATACGGGTATTAGAAGCCCCACCATACGGGTATTAGAAGCTCCACCATACGGGTATTAGAAGCTCCACCATACGGGTATTAGAAGCCCCACCATACGGGTATTAGAAGCCCCACCATAAGGGTATTAGAAGCCCCACCATACGGGTATTAGAAGCTCCACCATACGGGTATTAGAAGCCCCACCATACGGGTATTAGAAGCCCCACCATACGGGTATTAGAAGCCCCACCATAAGGGTATTAGAAGCCCCACCATAAGGGTATTAGAAGCCCCACCATACGGGTATTAGAAGCCCCACCATACGGGTATTAGAAGCCCCACCATATGGGTATTAGAAGCCCCACCATACGGGTATTAGAAGCCCCACCATACGGGTATTAGAAGCCCCACCATACGGGTATTAGAAGCCCCACCATACGGGTATTAGAAGCTCCACCATACGGGTATTAGAAGCTCCACCATACGGGTATTAGAAGCTCCACCATACGGGTATTAGAAGCCCCACCATACGGGTATTAGAAGCCCCACCATACGGGTATTAGAAGCTCCACCATACGGGTATTAGAAGCCCCACCATACGGGTATTAGAAGCCCCACCATACGGGTATTAGAAGCCCCACCATACGGGTATTAGAAGCTCCACCATACGGGTATTAGAAGCTCCACCATACGGGTATTAGAAGCTCCACCATACGGGTATTAGAAGCCCCACCATACGGGTATTAGAAGCCCCACCATACGGGTATTAGAAGCCCCACCATACGGGTATTAGAAGCTCCACCATACGGGTATTAGAAGCCCCACCATACGGGTATTAGAAGCCCCACCATACGGGTATTAGAAGCCCCACCATACGGGTATTAGAAGCCCCACCATATGAGTATTCATGCCTTCCTTCACTACACTGAGTGAGTTCTGTTGCAGAACACTGTGCAGTCTGTAAGCCAGGAATTTGATATGCCATAAGTGAACACGACTATTTCTCACTCTCTATTTTATTTATCTTTCATTTCCTTCTTCCAGATTTTTGCCCACAGGAGCTGCTATTGTGTTAAGTTTTCGGTTACAAAGTTTTCACTTTGTGGGGGTCACTCACATGAAAAGAAGGTCAGTTTATTGTCACTTCTTCTGAGAAATTAAAAAATCGTTCAAAAAACAATCCATGGCCATCTGAGGAACAATACACGGTCATTTGAACATCACTTTCGCTGTTTTTGGAAATCACTTTCGTTGCCTTTTGAAAAATCGGTTCCGAACTCCCCTTTGAAAAATTGTTGCTTTGCATTTTCATGAATCCCTTCAGTTGGCTCATTGGCTGTAAATCAAGAGATGCAATCACAGGTCGCGCCAGTCGAGACTGGGGAAGAGGGTGATATCGAGGTTGATTCTCAGATAGATGAGTAATTTGAAAGGTTTATTTACCCCAAACATGCAAGTTGTGACCCGTAAACGCAAAGATCATCATACCTGGTGTGTTTATACATTTGTTTGGTGTCCGCTTCTTCCGTCTCTCTGCGATGCTCATAAGGATGCTTAATGACCGTATCTGTGATACGAGTTTCACCAGTGCACAAGTACAAGAATATTTTATTCGCGGGTACTATAAGATGGATATATTTGTTTGTCTTCCCATCTGGAAGATTTATTCAATGAAAATATTGAATACCGTCATTTTTGACGGGCCGGGTACATTAGTATTTAATATCTGACGGTTGACAGCACTAGCAGTCTGTATTAGATATAAAGCCTCCGTTGTTTTGCTGAACTGGCGAGGAAGTTCGGAAGCTTATCGTTATGGAATTATTTTTTGTTATCTTCACTCTTTTTAACTTTTTTCGTACAAGTCGGTCATTTTCGAGCGCAAAACTAACATGTTTGGTGCTAGCCGTGATATTCATCCATGTGAAAAGAACCGTTGCTCTCATTGTTGTTTGTCAAGACAAGATATAAAAAAATCATTTGTAACCACGTGCTTCAAATGATATCCATGTGTCTAGTAGATGATGTCCCCTCTTAGGGCATGCGAACAAATACACGATAACGTAACACCTGAAACCATGTTCCCTTAGATATTGAGGGATTTGGTTTAGTCAAATATTGTTGGTATTTAGGTTTTTAATTATATATATACCGGCGTTTGAATTTTTGTTAAAAATTGTTGTGCATTTGGTTAAATTCAACAAATTTGACCCATTTGAAATAAATTGGATGCACATTAAATTTCTGGTGCAGGATATAAGTCGGACTTGTTATATTTCTACCTGGTACTTGTGGCATCGCTTGCTCAGACATGACCATTGCAAAGGAAACTTATAACACATCGACTTGTAATTAATCAAGCTTTAGCAGGAGCTTCATAAAAAGCTAAGTTCTTGATAAATTAGGGCATTGCAATGTTCCAACTCGTGAGATATTTAGGACGGGGTGCATCAGGAGCAGGTGCATGTGCTCACGTCCTCATTTTGAGGCTCCGTGATGCCGTCAGATTCAAATGACAGAAATTAATTTTATAAACGAAGTTTACTCCTCTTATTCTTAGGCATAACGTTGTGTAAATATAACTTTGTGTGGAGGAATGCAGGAGAGTCCAATACCTGAATGACATTTTTATTGATACCAATACCTGAATACTTCTGCATACTTCTGAATACTTCAATACCTGAATACTTCTTGATACTTTTATACCAATAGCTGAATACTTCTGCTTACTTCTGAATACTTCAATACCTGAATACATCTGCATACTTCTGAATACTTCAATACCTGAATACTTCTTGATACTTTTATACCAATAGCTGAGTACTTCTGCTTACTTCTGAATACTTCAATACCTGAATACATCTGCATACTTCTGAATACTTCAATACCTGAATACTTCTTGATACTTTTATACCAATAGCTGAATACTTCTGCTTACTTCTGAATACTTATGAATACTTCAATACCTGAATACTTCTTGATACTTGATACCGATACCTTGATACCAATACCAATACCTGAATGACATTTTTCTTGGGCACATCCCAAAAATACTGCCTGTACGAAACTAAATGAGTCCGTACTGAATATGATTTAAACACCATTGCAGACCATTTGTGCACCATTTGGTCTAGATATTCATTCGACTTGCTTAATTACATACCTGAGAGGCGGTTGATAACCACGCTTCTTAAATGGATAAATATTTCAAGAGAACTTGACAGAAAAAAGCGGTTGATAATCACGCTTCTTAAATGGATACATGTTTCAATAAAAAAACACTTCTGCAAGAGAACTTGACTGAAAACAACAGGAAATATTTTCCTTTAAATGAACTTTTGTATAAGACCGTATCCACAATACGGCGAGTGGGGTCAACATCATAAGTTGGACGGACAAAAACGTGAATTTTCAAAAAACTTGTATTGTCTGCAGCATGAAAAAAGAATGCGAATATTCCTCGATATTAGTACTAGGCGCAGAGGCTTGGATTTTGCCTTATTTTATTGCTGAAAGTATAAGTAGATCGTGACCACCAAACAACCAAGCAAACAAATCAACTGAATTGTTTTTCCTCATATAGTGTAAATATGTATATGTGCTAAACTTACGGTGATTTGTATGGGCATTATTGTTTTTGAAATGAATTTCCTAACCAAAACATGATTGATAGGCGTGTGCTTCATGAATTAAAAAAAAACAAAGTCAATGGGAAACATTTCTACAAAAGCTTGCTCGTGAGTTAATGTGAAATATCTTTCGTAAAAATAACATTCTCAACAGACCATATCCACAATACAAAGTGTGGAATATTATAAGTTAGACGAAGCTGAACGTGAATTTTTCCCAACGTACTAATGAAAGATTCAAATAATCGAAAATATGAAAAAAGAAATTGACCTTGGACAATAGCATAACTAAATATAGGTTCTCTGATACTCGTCTACCATATTATTGATCAAAGGCTGCTAAATTTTGCCTTGTGTCATCCCTGAATGCAAGGCGTGGACGGTGACGACCAAGCAAACCCAGCTCGATCATTTGAATAATTTATATACCATTAGCATTTATATTGTAACAAGCAAATCATCAGAATGCACTCAAAATTTAATAGATAACAAAATCAATATCACAGGCCCAAAAAACGTATGTATGAGGCTTTCAAGATCGCTATTAAAAGATGAATAAATACTGCTGCAAACTATGATGCCTAACTTAGGGTATTTCACTATTTATGTTTCCAACTTATGACTAGTTATGCGCGTAAGCCCTGAGTACGCTAACATCAAGCTAAGAGAACAGTTTGATATTCTAGTCAACGCTTTCTTTGTCGACTTGCCATATCGACCACAACGACATGGCAATTTCAGGAATGTCCGCCATTTAGATTTGAAAACAGCACCATTCACTTCCACCCATGATATTTTCAAAACAATTCCCTGATATCGCAGAAGCCACAGCTCAAATTTTGCTATGAGCAGTTTACAGTAATGTGTATCTCTGTATTTGAGTATTTTACTTTTGGATTTATGAGTAAGCATCACCAAACTTGAATAATAAGACTAATGGAACACATTGTCATGTTTTTTCTCTAAATCTTATGTACAAACATTTCCATATTCTCTAATGACACCCTTGTGAGTTTTCAACTCAGGACCTTTATGTTCAGACATTTATAGAACCAATGTTGAATTTTGGATTAACTTTATTCGCAATAAACTGTTTTTCTTTGATTTTCTTTCTTTCATCAAATGTCGTATTGTATTCAATGGCAGCTTCATAGTAAGAAGTATATCCTCACCATTTTAATGGCAGCTTCATAGTTAGAGGTACAGTATATCCTCACAATTTATAGGGTGAAGGATAGTACTTAAAAGTGATATATTGTTGGATATTTTAGTCTGTTTCCGTTTTTATTTTGACTTAAGTAATTCCCCACATGTTAATTTCGCGCACAACATTCGTTAGAAAATTGATAGGAATCAGTCAGTTTAAAAAATTTTAGTTCCAAGAATGAATCACTTGTTTGGCCGTTGTATGCTTGGTAGGAAATAGATCTAATTGCTATTTCTGTGATGTGAATGCAGTATTCTGTAAATTATTTGTAGTTATTTACCAGGAAATCCACCGTAGTGAAAGTTCAGCCAACAGACCAATTGAAATCTGTTTCATTGGAGTTTTATATTTCTAGTGTTGCAGTTACTTATGTTCCTACACCTTGGGGTGTAAAAATCCATTAAATTTTCATATATGGAGAATTTTCTAAAATAAATTAGTTTACCCTCAAAACAATTTTTTATTGGTTAGAGAAAACAAAGCTAAAAGAAAGGTAACTAAAGTAAGGAATTCGCAGTCTAAATCGTCTCATTTAATAAATTATAAATATTGTACGATGCAACACTGCAAGAGGGAGTTAGAAGTCGAATATTTAAAATTGATCCCGCGGGTTGATAAGTTGTAGATCAGTCATTAGATCCTTCTTATGAAAATAGAGCGTTGAACCGTCAGATTTTTTCGGGGTATATTTTTAGTTCCAGCATATACTGTAGATAAGAGCCCAACCAAAAACTAAAACTCCAAATCAGGCTATTAACCATATCTTGAAATTCTCAGACTGTCATAAGTAAGGCAGTCTAAAATTGTCGAATAATTTGACAGTAATTAACATATTATTCATCACACTTCAAATAAACTAATTCAGTTCAAAACTATTTTTAAAACTCAGTAACCAACAATAAATTAGTGCAGGTATCTTTGGAAAAGAATGAGAAGACGAGCATTAAATGGAGGACTAACTCGTCTCCTAAGTCTTTATAAGCACCGTCGCTTACGGTCTTGTGATGAAGTCTTTACAGACGAGGCAATGGCGTGCCCGGGCAGGCCTAGGGTGCACGAATGCATCTCGCCGTCGTCAGCTGGGCCGTTCCTTAACATTTTTTGGCTCGTGAGTGAAATCTTACGGCTATTTCTCTTAAATTATAATGCATGAAGCCCAGTAAATGTGTAATTTTAATCGAAGCATTTAGGGCATAGGAATGATGTGAGTGATTTTCTATTGTCTTTCTGGAAGGACGGAGGTCAATGAAGGATTAACATTGGTAGGAATATGCGCTGAAATGTCTCCTCTTAGAAAAATTACCCTTTCATTTCAGGGGTCAGATTTCTAATAGATTAAGATCGTCTTAACGGTGAAGTTTGAAGCGTTTGTTCTTCGGTTTTTCTTCAAAATAAACTGTTCTCGATATAAAATTTACGTTTTTCGAAATGTTTTTGAAATGAACAGTTATTTACTTGTGCTTTCTTTTGCGGTTGACTTAAAGTCGCGCTTCGTGCAGTTTTTGTTAAATGGAATGTGAAAAACTTCACATTACACCTAGCATAGACAAGTCATGTTAAAAGAACTGAAAATTCTGTCCCAGGGCTTTAGAATTATTGCTCTCAAGCAAAACCTTCTATGAGGTTTGGAGCTTGCAGCGTCGTTTTGGGCGACTCAGAAACTGAAGTGTGTCAAAATGCCCTAAAAGTTACAAAATTTGTATCTTATAACGAAACCTAAGCTGAGTTTTCGGTGGTGCTTTGTGAGCTTTATTATAAATTTGATGATTTGTGTACAATAAGATCTGGTGCCGGGAAACGAGCGACAAATGCAGAACAGGACAGGATCTGGCAACATGGCAGTGACTTTTCCTCGGGCCTCTGCTGCCATGTCGTTTGACTCCAATCACGCTCAGGCATAGAAGAGAAAGAGTGGGAGAGAAATATTCACAGTCATTATCTATACGCACATGTGCTCGTTTTAACATGATATAGCAGCCGTTTGGTAGCCTTACCTAATAGCAACATTTATGTTCTGTGCAATGCTTCCCACCCAGCGTTGCGCTATGCCTGCCATTGTGGTATTCAGGATTTTTTATTTTTCATCTAGAGGGAAAGATGCACTGACGAATCAGTTCAGTCCCGAGGGGTGAGTCTGACTCCAGCAGGCATACGATGAATAACACAGAATGGCTGCTGGCAGATGTGAGGGAGTCGTGTCTAGTGCCAGATGCAGCCTAAAATACGACCGTGTCTCTGGATATTAGGCAACAAACAAATACAATTCCAATCTCTTTCCGATAATAACAGCTAGGTTATGGGCTCAGTAGCCCACTATACTTCAGGGGTTTGTGCAATGTGCAGATTAATGAAACGAAATGCCATGATTATTTTCAGAGTGGAAGTAGTTCGCATAATTTTGATGTAACTTATTGAACGTCTTTCATTAGAAAATTTGAACTTCTCTCACTCTCGTGCCTCAAGTATGAGATGGTGTAAAAGCATTTTTGGCTATCATACGGAAAGTTGTAAACATCGCTTACGCGCCTTATATGCATACTGGGAGAAGTACAGGACAGAGTATAACAGAAACACGGACATTTGAACAATAATATATCACAGGCTCTCAATTTATACGTTGTATTATTATGGACACAAATTTGTTGATAAACACAATTTTTTATAGATTTAAATTGCAGTGTTGGATTGAGATTTTCAATGTCGAGAATATCAACATGTTATTTATTCTAAATTGAGAACCATAATAAATTTACACTGTATCCGTGACCTAAATCTGCAATTTAAATTGAATAGTTTTGATATGTACGATATACATGGAATAATTATTCTTCCATTGACCTCTGTACCTGCGTATGCATTGCTATAGGTACTGTTTAGCAGACAAAATTATAAGACTGATTATACTAGACCAAATTTCGCCAGCAGTGATGAATAACGATGAATGTAATAATAACAATATTATTACTGTTAATATATTATTATCAAGTATATTACTATTATCACTAAAGATTATCCCGAGTAATATTTGTGCAGTAAATAAAAGCTATCATCGTCGCATGTAGTGACATGGACGTAAATTGCACGTCATATACGAGATAATTTTACGACAAATATTCCAGTTGCAAGTAAAGTAAGCAAAAAGTGATCGGAAGTTTATCATGCATAGAAAATGAAGTAATTTAAATTGAAAATCAAGTAATTTAACCTAAAAATTAATTTAAACTGGAAATTAATTTAAATTGAAAATCAAGTAATTTAACCTAAAAATTAATTTAAACTGGAAATTAATTTAAATTGAAAATCAAGTAATTTAAACTAAAAATTAATTCAAATTGAAAAATAACTTAAATTTAAAATCAAGTAGTTTGACCGAGTTTACTCCGGTGGAAGTTAGCTTTTTATGAAAAAATAAGAGTTATTTGAATTCATGGTAGGTAAAAATAACGTAATTTTACCGAGGTATTAAGATGTGCATGGTTTTTTCGTGCAACAAATAAAAGTTTCACAATGAATAAAAGAGCAAAGAAAATCGCTTTAATAGAAATCATATTTCTTTAAAAAACATTTCAATAAAAAGGAACGTTTCGACCAATTTTTGGTCATTTTCAACCATCTGAAAAAATATAAAAACAGCGAGTTATAACTAGTTCAATATACACTCATCAGTGACATTATGACATTAAAATATGATATTGAAAAAAAAGGAAAAAAGAGAGACAGACTACACTAATTACAGAGGGAAGGCCGATTTCGTATTGTTCAAGGTAGGTTTATCTTCTAAAATGAACAGCGATTCTAAAATGCGAAGGTTAATTGTAGCGGATGTAGAAGAAATTATTTTAAAATCGTCTAACCGAATTGGAAGGTCACAACTCTGCAACATGTGCATGAGAGCGAACAGCAGATTGGTGAGGGGAGGAGAGTAACTGTTTAGTTCGAAAACTCCTACCGGCATGCTCAGCCACACGAATATCCAGGGCTCGAATGGTCGAACCCACGTATTCAGACGCACACCGTGCGCAACAATATCTATAAATGACGGAGGAGAGCATGCCTTTAGGTAGTTTGTCCTTGTAATTGAAATGAGACCCTATTTTATATGCATTAACCAATACGATTTTGAAGTCGACATGTAAAAAGTATTTAGAGAGCAACAAGTAGAGATCTTTTTTGAGCTTTTCGGACTGCTTGCCAAAGAACGGAAATGAAAAATAAAATTGTTTCTTGCGAGCAGTAGGTAATGGTACGCGGGAATAAAATTTATGATTTAAAAAATTCTTGAAACATGAAGTTACCAGTCCTGAAGGGAAACCATTTTGACTAAAAAACAATATTTTTTTTTAAAGAAATATGATTTCTATTAAAGCGATTTTCTTTGCTCTTTTATTCATTGTTAGACTTTGCAAAAAGCAAAACTTTTACTTATATTCATAAAAGTTTCAGTATAATAAACTGAGTCTAGTGCTGTCACGATGAGTGAATTCTTGTGCCAGTCTCTGGACCACAGGGCGGTTGTGCCAGTCTCTGGACCACAGGGTGGTTGTGCCAGTCTCTGGATCACAGGGCGGTTGCGCCAGTCTCTGGATCACAGGGCGGTTGTGCCAGTCTCTGGATCACAGGGCGGTTGTGCCAGTCTCTGGATCAATGGGCGGTTGTGCCAGTCTCTGGATCACAGGGCGGTTGTGCCAGTCTCTGGATCAATGGGCGGTTGTGCCAGTCTCTGGATCACAGGGCGGTTGTGCCAGTCTCTGGATCACAGGGCGGTTGTGTCAGTCTCTGGATCACAGGGCGGTTGTGCCAGTCTCTGGATCACAGGGCGGTTGTGCCAGTCTCTGGACCACAGGGCGGTTGTGCCAGTCTCTGGACCACAGGGCGGTTGTGCCATTCTCTGGACCACAGGGCGGTTGTGCCAGTCTCTGGACCACAGGGCGGTTGTGCCAGTCTCTGGACCACAGGGCGGTTGTGCCAGTCTCTGGATCACAAGGCGGTTGCGCCAGTCTCTGGATCACAGGGCGGTTGTGTCAGTCTCTGGATCACAGGGCGGTTGTGCCAGTCTCTGGATCACAGGGCGGTTGTGCCAGTCTCTGGACCACAGGGCGGTTGTGCCAGTCTCTGGACCACAGGGCGGTTGTGCCATTCTCTGGACCACAGGGCGGTTGTGCCAGTCTCTGGACCACAGGGCGGTTGTGCCAGTCTCTGGACCACAGGGCGGTTGTGCCAGTCTCTGGACCACAGGGCGGTTGTACCAGTCTCTGGATCACAGGGCGGTTGCGCCAGTCTCTGGATCCCAGGGCGGTTGTGCCAGTCTGTGGACCACACGGCGGTTGTGCCAGTCTCTGGATCACAGGGCGGTTGTGCCAGTCTCTGGATCAATGGGCGGTTGTGCCAGTCTCTGGACTACAGGGTGGTTTTGCCAGTCTCTGGATCACAGGGCGGTTGTGCCAGTCTCTGGATCACAGGGCGGTTGTACCAGTCTCTGGATCACAGAGCGGTTGTGCCAGTCTCTGGATCACAGGGCGGTTGTACCAGTCTCTGGATCACAGGGCGGTTGTGCCAGTCTCTGGACCACAGGGCGGTTGTGCCAGTCTCTGGACCACAGGGCGGTTGTGCCAGTCTCCGGATCACAGAGCGGTTGTGCCAGTCTCTGGATCACAGGGCGGCTGTGCCAGTCTCTGGATCAATGGGCGGTTGAAAATATGTTCTGCCAGTTAACGCATAAGATGCTTCAAGCAATTTGAGCGAGGTCTTGAAGCTATGGATTCTCAAGGTGAGTGTTGCATGGTATCTTTCCTAAACGTCAGTGTTACATTGCATCTTTCGGTAAAGAATATCTTTCTTAAACTCGTAATATATTCTTTTTTCTTTAATTTTCTTGTTTGCTTGTTGTTTAATGAGTTATTTAGATTTTTGTTCCGTACAAACAAGCGGTAACTACAACAGTGCTAAGTCAGTAGTTCCTTGCTTGGAACAAGTGAGCAAATGACTATTGCATTTCATTACTCGTGTAAAATGTGATCTACATAATTATTAAAAGATGCACTGAGCTTAGCTATATAGTGTTTTGTTTCCTTGGTATTCACATAACGGTGAGAAAATCCTGCAAAGAATCATCTACCTGTTCAGAAAAGACAGAATATTGCTCATCTGGGCCCAATGTGGAAGTTGTCCGTATACTTAAATGTTGAATTCAATCCTTCACGACCGTGCAGCGTAAATATAACTCTAAGAACAATGAATGATACGGTGCTGCGTTCAGACTTAGTAATGAGATGTTGTACAATTATTTGATCGATCGAAAAAAATTGTTCATGTATCGAAACCTTTTTTGGTAATTTTCTACATGCTCACACGCACACAAACAATACTGTAAAAAATCATGCACTTTTTATGCTTCAAAATAAAGTTCTGAGCTTCTGCTTGAGCCACAGATTTTTGTTACTAAACTCAAAGTCATAGAATGGTATTACAAGCACTGAAGCATTGCATTTACATGCTTTAACAGAACCCACGACGAGAAATTTTTAGGTCTTCTTTCTTTACCATGCATGAAAACGCACAGTTGGACTATTGCTGGTTCCTTTCGTACGTGTTCCTCATACAATCTGTTATGATTAAACAAAGACCAGCCGTTTTAACGCGCATAAAGAATCTGAAAATTGATACCTACCACAGTACGTACGTGCCACTTGAGCAGTTCACCAAACGCTCGCAGAATAGGTGCTAAATTCCCCAGAATAAGCTCTAATGCTTATGTTCATTCAAAACGTTCCCTATTCAGGGAGAATTTTGGCCACTGTGAGCTACTTCAGTGGCTTGTGTAATGTGCAGATTAATGAGGCGAAATGTCATGATTATTTTCTGTGGCTGCTCAGTGCGACGTTCACTAGTTTTTCTACTAGACTTTTGCAAAGAAAAGAAACACACAAACTTGTTTTACGTTGAGGTGATTTTACAAGAGTGGACATTCAATTTCGCAAAACGCTTCGCACATGCAATCGCATGCAAGACATTTCAGTTTATTAATTTGTCTGCAGTTTCCTCAATTGGTTTATTGTTCCATATCGCACTCCCTGCAATATCATTGCATTTATTTGAAACGATCCAAAGCTGCGTTGTTATTACTCTGAGCCAAAGCCGGTATCTAGATAATAAGTATATATTTAGTAGGTCATTACATGCGTCCCAAGTAAGGGCATCTATAGGTAATAAGTATATATTTAGCAGGTCATTACATGCGTCCCAAGTGAGAATTCAAGTCTGCCAAGCTCTGGAATTACGCCTCCCATAATGAATGTGTATATCACCTCGTAGTCCCCCAAGGCTGCGCTCTGCATTGGCTGTCAAAATGCTGACGAGGAAGATCGTATTCTCTACACTTCCTTTATCGAAATTCTATCCACGCTTCCTGTCGTGCCGCATCGATAGAAGGTCGGGTGGTTTTAGGTTTTACGAATTTACATGATTATTCGAGCCCGTTCAATATTGGGGCTTTAAGGGCAAAATAAATTCATTCAATTAGTCTGAAACGATTTAATAAACATAAATTAGCGTCGATGCATGGAAAAGTTCTCAGGGTGAGAGATTCAAAAGAAGCGACAGGTATGATGATTTTGGAAAATTGTGCCGGTGATCTCGTTTGAGTGGATCAGAATTGAAGTGTGTTGTATAGATGGGCGACAGGAGGTTTGTGTGAGTAGATGAAGAGAGTACTATGCGTACTTTTTGTGCGAAATAATCAATATGCATTCATCTTCTGAATGCAAATATTTACGATTCACGTGATGGTAAAATTTCATGGTACTCTAGAGAGTATTTTCTCCGAATTTTAGTCAGTGTTTCACGAAAGAGAAGAACATGTAGCGGCTCAAATTGCACTAACAATAAGTAAAAACTGTCAAATCCTGGGGTCAAACATCTATGAAACGGACGCTCTCTCGTGTTGAAGACATGGACGCAAATATTGGTGACTGTGAATGCGATGGTTTTATTCGTTATACGTCAACTCTGCCCTCTATGCGTGATTGTGGTCTGAATTACCATCACACCAGCCCGGCCGTGGTCGCACCAGCGTCTTTAACATAAGAAGGGAACAATAAACTGTCCTGTGATGAAGCAGAGGTAAACCAGGTTGTCCGCCTGCCGTGTGTGCATTTTGAGTTCCCTAATCTTTGCGGTCCACACTTGGAATTGGAATATACTTTCTGCTGATATCTCGTTTTCTGATTCTGAGGATATTGTCAGGGACTTTATTGCACTTCTTGAAGAGAGCAATTTCTGTTCCTTCATTTTTGACACATTTTTTTAATGATTTTTACTATGCATTGAAAAAAGATATGACGGATTTTTAATGAAAAGTAAAAAGGACAGATTTTCAGCACCAAACTGTAGAAAAATACTCCCCATGCTGCAGGCATGCACCAACACAACAATTTGAATACCCATCCATGTTCTCTTGTGGCCGACACGTAAGTTTCCATTGTTACTTTCCCAAAGAATTATCCTGCAAGCAGAATAGCAACACTGAGTTATGCCCATGTGTTGAACGTGCCCGGCGTCTCATACAAGTGGTTTGTGTTACGTGCAGGTACAGAAGTGGCAAGTGTGGGCAACATCGAACCCTGACGCGCAGTGCAGATGTCGAAGTTTCAGAGCAAAATTATCTTAGATGCCAAAGTTTCAGGGCAAAATTATCTCAGATGTCGAGGTTTTAGGGCAAAATTATCTGGTGAGTTTTGAAGCTTGAGAAATTATCGCTATTCACCAGAGAGAAAATTGCAGCCACAGTGGTGTTTTTAATACCAGCTAGCGATCAAACGGTCTATGTGTTAGTCGTGGACGATATTACGAGACTGTAGTGAAACAACGAATAAAAAGCTAGTGGAGAACTTCACCGACTGCCATAAAGTCAACCGCGAAAATCATTCATGAATTATATGAAATACAAATAATTGCAAGCATTATATGAATAATTTAAAATTTTTTTGCTGCAAAGTCAATTTCAATTTGCTTAGGGTTATAGATTTTTCTGTGTTCGAAAAACCTGATAACGAAGTGCGTGGTGTGGGCGATCTCTGTGTTTTAGTGGTGTTACAATATCTCAGTAAGTCATTGGAAATATTACAGTGTGGCGAATGTCAGTCAGTATAGTGCATAATTGGGTCTACTTTGATATGTACATCATGGTCCACGGTATATATGTATGTATCTCAGCACTATGAATATTTCAGAGTCCGAATGGTATACCATCACGCATCAGAGCACAAATGCGTGTCTCCACTCCAATGCTGATGTTAATGAACCTATTTATGAGTTAATATCAATACCAGTGGGAAAATATAAACAATATCACGGTTTGGACTGTAGTAAATATTCACGCTATAATGTTGGTCCACATCAGAATTGGAACGACTAGGAACCTACACACTTCGGCAAGGGAAATTTGTGCTCGAAAATTCTATCACTCCATCACTGGTTGGTGCCGTGGTTGAAAAGTATATCACTCTACCACTGGTTGGCGCCGTGGTTGAATAGTCTATCACTCTACCACTGGTTGGTGCCGTGGTTGAAAAGTATATCACTCTACCACTGGTTGGTGCCGTGGTTGAAAAGTATATCACTCTACCACTGGTTGGTGCCGTGGTTGAAAAGTATATCACTCTACCACTGGTTGGCACCGTGGTTGAAAAGTATATCACTCTACCACTGGTTGGTGCCGTGGTTGAAAAGTATATCACTCTACCACTGGTTGGCGCCGTGATTGAATAGTCTATCACTCCATCACTGGTTGGTGCTGTGGTTGAAAAGTATATCACTCTACCACTGGTTGGCGCCGTGGTTGAATAGTCTATCACTCCATCACTGGTTGGTGCCGTGGTTGAAAAGTTTATCACTCCATCACTGGTTGGTGGAGTGATCAAAAAGTTTATCACTTCGTCACTGGAAGGCGCCGTGACGAAAGATGAACGATGGCGTTCTGACACATCTTTGCTTGGAAGTACTTGCCTGTAATTTCCTAAGGCGAAGTTCAGCAATAATTCATAGCAATGACAGTTCGGAGTCCAATCGATTTTCATCATAAATTTGAAAGCTTAATAAGGCTGTTCTATGCGATCATTTTTCGGTGGCGTGGGTAACGTTGAGTTTCTAAAGGTTTTCTCACAATTAAGAAATGAGTTTAGATACTCTATAAATAAAGGATATGTTGACTGACGCATGGGAAAATTGCCTCATGAGCATCAATTCTACATTATTTAAGAACCAGACAGATTGTCATTTAAAGATATCCGGGAAAAATTTAACAGCGTTGACGTAGAAGAATATCTTTCTGTGCGTTTTTATGCTGTAGGTGAGAATACGTATACAAACTCCCACAGTGTCAAAAATAGCTTTGGTTCGCCTTTCTGTGAGCGTTCCAATGTCAACGCACTTGCGTGCGTCAAAAATAAGACGGACAAGTTTTTCTTGTAAGTGAAAAAGTTTCCTCGTAAGCTAGGTTTGTAAAAATATGCGTCGTCAGGACCCGCTGAGATGTCAACACGCGTATGCCAAAGAAGCAGGAGAAGGAATAGAGTTATCAGAGCACGATTATATCAAATGGCGACCATGACAGCTCAATCGTGTCAAGAGCGGCCGACAAACTATTTTCTTATCGTGCACAATCAGCGGTTTTTGCCTGGTTCGCAACGTCCACACTCAGACGGTGCTGCCCCCTGAGGCCGGCGGCAGAACCGCCAACAGCCGAACGTGGTGGCGGCACGACACCAACACCGGCAGATCAGCAGCATTCACTTCACTTCCAGCCTTAACTAAACTCCTCATTGATCCGGAATGTGGACCCACTCATTATATTTGAGACAAAGCAGAAAATGTACAGTGAAGGTAAAGCTCGCTGGAGAGTGTAGTCACAGGACAGGTCGGAGAGGGACCGGAAATGAGTAAACGCCTTGGAAACCATGAACGAAATCTACTGGAGACCGGTTTTCTGAGAGCATCCAAGTGCAAGCCAGTCTCTCGATCGCAGACTTGCGGCAGTTCATCAAGCTTTTTAGAGGATTTGATCGGGCGAGAAGCCGTACAGAGTGTACCTTCATGTGAATACCAGGATAGAATTTGCTATATTAGCATGAAGGGAAATACTTGAGTGTGTTGAATATAGGAAGCAGGAACTGTTTGCTATAACTTCAAGGAATATTGTGTCCAAAATCCCGTCCCGTTGCTTTTAACATCTCGACAAAGTTGACACTCACGATATTCGTTATTTATAACCAAGAGTTTACTTCCCTCGTATCGATGCTGTTCAATAATCTTAAGTCGGTCAAAGAATAATTATAAAGTCATTTTGATAGCTCCGGACAACTCAATTGTTACTCATCTGGGCTTTGGGCTTCTTCAGCCAAATTGGAAGACAGGTTTGCACCGTAATTCTGTGTGGAATGGTGAATTGCTCGCATGACCAATGACTATTGCGCAGCAAAGCCGGCAATTTATTGCACAACTGCTGAACAATTCGAAAATGCTTATTAAATTAATAACTGTATTTTACGGACAATAGTAAAAAGAAAAAGATTTGTTAGTGTACAGTTCCAGAGTCTAGTATAAAGTCATAACCTGCCGTACCTCAAACTTGTATGTTGCCTTCATGCTAGCATCTGCTGGCCGAATTATGAAGTTAGTAATTGTGCGAGCTATCAAGTGAAGTGAGGGGTAGTGCTTCAGATTGTTGGTAAAATAAAGGCTTAGAATAGTGCGAAGATTGTCAGTAAAATTGAGTACTAATGTAACAGATTTTTGGCAAAATCGAGGGCTAGAGTATAGTGCAAAGATTGAAGGCTAGTGCTATAGATTGCCAAGAAAATTGAAGGTCAGTGTTACAGATTGTGAGTAAAATTGAGAACTATTGAGAATTCCTGTAATAAAATCGAAGGTTGGTGTACAGATTGCTACTAAAATTAAGGCCTAATGCTACAGATTGCTAGTAAAATCGAGGACCACAGCTATACAGAGTCTCAGTAAAATTAAGAGCTAGTGCGGCATTTAACTGGTAAAAATAACGGCGTGTGTCCATAAATGAAATTAAATGCCAGTGTTCATCCTGAACATCTCTAGTTAAATTGAAGGTTCGAGTATCGAATTCTGATACAATACAGAACACACGTGACGAGACGATATGGCATTGTAATATCGTAGCTAGTTGTAAAATTTAAAAATATCTTCGCAGGTTTTAGACCAGGCGGCTATGGGCTGTAAAAAAATGAACACCTCTAATTCTGAGATTTTAGTTGAATCTGCGAATTTCCGGATTCGTACGTTGAAGAAGATGAGTTTCTCAAATGATTACTTGTGAGAAACATGCCCTTGGAGTAGATTGATAAATTACTTATATTCATTCGGGCACTTGCACGCTGACCGACGCATTTGAAGCCAGCAAATAGCTTTTTATTTATTTTACGAACGAATGAACCTATAAGAAGTATTTGATTTCTGTTGCGATGTTCTTGGTAAAGTAAATAGGGAAAGATTTCTGACAACTATAATACAGAGAGCTATTGCTACCGTAAAATGTTTCATACATTCATGACCAAATGTTGCGGAATTCAAAATCGTAGGAGTGGCTGGGTTCTCTTCTTCCGGGTGCGACTCAAACACAAAAGGCAATACTAAAGTTTTCGATATACCGAAAAATCAACTCAAAGTGAGTCGAATTTTTAAACGACTTACATAGTCGTACCGCAACAGACAGCACTGAAAGTTCTTTGGTCGACTCAGCTTTGCTATGGGGAATTTTTTCAGTCCAAAAATACTCAAGTTTGGGATTTTTTCCTAATAAGTTTGAGTAATGTGGTCATTAAAAGCACCCAAAACATAGCTAAAGAGATAAAAAAAATTTAGCTATCGACTATACCGCAACGAAAACTTAAATTGTTAAAAAATGGAGCCAAAAAGCTCGATCACAGATTGTCAAATCATCATTTTCATTTAAGCTTAACCCTTAAAATTCATCATTTTGGAACTGATATTAACATTATCACAACCATCGTCACCCGACTGACACTGGCATCATGGTTTTCACCGAAATCAAAGTGAGGAAAACAATTGTGGCATGGTAAAGTGAACTTTAAAGACGATATTAAGAAATAAATGATGGCTGCTTTGTCAATTTTATGCTTTCCATAGTCCCAAATCGATATTTTGGAATAGGAAAAATCGTCGCTCACAATTTATATCACCAATTAATCTAAATCATTTGGTGTCTACTGTATGGTAGATGCCATACGATTCTTAAGCTACAGAATCACACAACTACAATACATGCAAATTCATCATGTACTTGTACAATGCAACACCCTGTATACCGAAAGCCAGCAAATAACTAAACTATTGCTAGTAAAATCAGCCTCTCGCCAGTTTCGTCCGCATTATTTTTCCTTTCTCGTTCACCGAAGTTAGCATTGGAAGTCATCATAAGCTGAGTTACTGAGAGAAATTTTGACACACCTGAGTGTGTCGAACGGCTCTGGGACGCAAAATTGATTGTAGTTCTTTTCCTGCTGGAAACTAGAATCGTTTAAAGAACAAGTCAACATCATAACGTTATAGCAGACTACATTAATTTTTTCACTCTCGTGGATTGCTATAAGATGAAAAATTTCCCATTTCACCTTGTTCTGCGTGTTGCAGATTTACAGTTTTCCACATTTTATCACTTCTATACGAGCGCAAGCGAACTGCAATGAATGGGGTGCAGTAAATTTATTTGTTCACTTTGAGTAATTTGAAACTCAATAAAATGTTATTATCCATAATTAAGAAAACGAAATATACTCAGATAATTATTAGAGTAACAATCATACAATCTACCAGTAAATATCCATGTCAGTACCAAGTCTGCAAGTCATGTGAATCAGCTGCAGTTCTCGACGCTGTCGGATCTGCGCTTCTTGATCAAATCAACAATTCGCATCACATTTTGAGTCAAGGAAATTCTGGAAAATTTGTTCCAGGAGGCAGGCACTGAATTTCTTAATGCACGCAATTCCTGGCATTACAATTATCGCAATTTCTCGAAGCGGTTGTTCCACCAAAATTTGAGACATTAAGGTGCCGCTAGTTTTAGCAATGAATAGGATTTTTAACGATATTAAGAATCCCTTAGCGACCTCTATGACAGCAACGTCACAGAGTAGAGAGGCGAAATGAGAGTTATGTATTACACTAAAACATCTATGAGAGTTGTATGTTACAGTAAGTCATTTGATGTGGGTGGTGTGTATTACAGTAAGATGACAAAATGGTAACAATTGCTTCAGAAACGACACGAGTACGGACTGCTCGGACCTGCAACCTGAGTCTTCAAATGAGTGACCTCACTATTCTATAGTTGAATCATTTGACAGCATCTGTAGAAGCACCAGCATCTGCAACACCAACAACATTTGCCACACCACCGACATTTGCAACACTACCAACACTTGCAACACCACCATGTGTAACACAACCAACGTCTGCAACACCACACACATCTGGAACAACACCAACATCTGCAACACCACCAACATTTGTAACACCACCAACATTAACACATTATTTACACTTTTCCCACTTTTTTTTCACTTTTCGTCCATTTTTCGTTCACTTTTCGTCCACTTTTCGTCCGCTTTTCGTCAACTTTTCGTCCACTTTTCATCCACTTTTCGTCAATTTTTCATCCCTTTTCGGTCAATTTTCGTTCATTTCTCGGTCATTTTTAGTCTACTTGTATTCCACTTTTCGTCCATATTTCGTTAACTTTTCGTCCACTTTTCGTCTACTTTCCGTCTACATTTCGTCCACATTTCGTCCACTTTTTGTCCACTTTTTGTGATTTTTTCGTCCATTTGTAGTACATTTTTTTTCCACATTCCGTCCACTTTTGTCCACTTTTCGTCTGCTTTTTGTTCACTTTTCGTCCACTTTTCGTTCCTATTTCATTCACTTTTCCTCCATTTTTCGTCCACTTTTCGTCCACACCTCTTTCATTTTTAGTCCACTTTTCGTCCACTTTTCGTCCACTTTTCGTCCATATTTCGTCCACTTTTCGTCCACTTCTCGTCCATATTCTGTCCACTTTTCTTCCACACTTCATCCGCATTTCGTCCACTTTTCGTCCATTTTTCGTCCTCTTTTCGTCGACTTTTCGTCCACTTTTCGCCCACTTTTCGTCCACTTTTCATCCAATTTTCGTCCCCTTTTTCGTCTACATTTCGTCCACTTTTCGTCCACTTGTCGTACACTTTTCGTCCCCTTATCGTAAACATTTCATCCATTTTTCGTCCACTTTTCGTCCACTCTTCGACCACTTTTCGTCCATTTTGGCCCACTTTTCGGCCACTTTTCGTCCACCTCTCGTACACTTCTCGTCCACATTTTCCACTTTTTCTACTTTATTTCTACTTTATTTTCACTTTATTTACACTTTTTCCCATTATCGTCCACTTATCTCCCATTTCTCGTCCGCATCTTGTCCACTTTTTGTCTAATTTTTTCCACTTTTGTTCATTTTGATTCCACTTTGTTGCCACTTTATTTACACTTTTTCCACATTTTTCACTTTTTTCCACTTCTCGTCCATTTTTCGTCCACTTTTCATCCAAACTAGAGCAGAGCAAAAGGAAAAAAGATGGCTGAAAAACTAAAAATCTTTGTACACCTTTGTCCATTTATAAGAAGTCACATTTTTGAGTCAGAGGTCACAAAAAGCGTTTGTGCTGGACAAGTCTTTCAAAAATAGGCTGGGAACTTTTGAATTCCACATAATTCAACTTGAAACTGTATTCTTCTGCTCAATCTCTACACGCAACTCCCTGCGAAGTGTATTTTTCATTGTGAACTTTCCTGTTCACTTTCAACTGCATATCTTCTCATCATAAATGAGCTTGATCTCTCTTGCTCCAACTTTTCTTCAAGATTACTGCAATACAGAGAACGTTGTTCCATCGACACGCTGATGCACGGAGAACACCTCTCTCTTAAGCGGACCCTCGATGGGGAAAACATCCAGTTCTACATATTTTATCAATATAGCGTTGATGACGTGTAAGAAGAGTGGCAGAATCACTGAAAAATTTAATCAGAAGTGGCCTGTTGGTGCGTTTTGTCAACACATACGTGAGCCTTCAGAGCGTTTTATAATAGTAAAGAATAGGAGAATCACCGAGGAAATTAGAAAGAAATGAAAGACAGCGCGCTGATTGTGCTCGTGTCTATACGTGAGACGCACAGGCGTGGGTGTTGTGTGATTGCCATTGCTGACGTTGATTAATGGTGCGCCTCTCGATCAGCATTAGGGTGAAACACTGCTACTCTCATTTGCTACCGTGTAATTCACAAAAGTTTCACCGGAATACACGAAAATCTGCCTTGTCTTCGCTATGAATATAGTTAGCGAGGCTTATATAGCAGCGTTGCTTTCTGCAGCACATTCCCAGTCGGTCAAACAGCACGCGTTTGAAAACACTTGTGCAGGTATTGGTGTGTTCTATAGATAACGTGATAAATCGATAACTTCGCAAATCATCTATCATCTCTGAATATGCATGGAACATTCATTGCTAAGCTGGAACCATATCAAGCGATAATAATTCATTTTTTCCTTCAAAAGATCATTCTACACGTACATCAAGTATTCAAAACAACTGCCACAGCGACGACCTAGATGCATATGAGGCTCTTTCGATAACTTTCAAACTTATTCACGTAACTTTTAATCAATTTAAAACTAATAGGGATGAAAATGCTCGTACAGTCATCTTATCGTGCATCGGATGAAACTTAACTCTTCCAAATAATCCAAATTTGTCCACAAAACCAGTCTTTGTCTTAGTGTATACTAACTTGAGAATCGGCTGTGATCCTATTAACAGGAGGACCGTTGCAGCAGCAGCAGCAGGGATCGATCAAAGCAGCCAACATTATCTTGCGTCCTGAGTACCCAACATTCATCATTCGGTCACCTATCTCCACTAAGCAACGATGGACTACGCGAAACCGGTAGCTCATTTTTCCATAACCTGCAGCGCGGCGCAGCGGCAGCCGAGCAGCACCCTTAAGAGGCAGGAAGAGCCGAGCTCGGCGGATCAGGTTTGCAGGGCGAAGAAACTGCCTGATCGATGCAGCGCCCGGCTGCTGCGGCGCAATCGTGTGTGGTCAGCAAGTTTCTTCGCTTGATTTATCATCGTGGAACGAGGCACCAGAATGTAAACAATGACGCTCTCTAGCATCAGCGTTCATGATGAAGACCTGGCCTTACAGCTAGGGCTGGTTACTCTCCAAGTCGGCGCGCTACAAGCTTTAAGTGCAGAGAATTTTGTGCGCTGGAGCTTTCAACGCCTTGGCAACACGGGCAGGAACAAGGGTCTTCCAAGCACTGCGATTGTTGATGCCATTTATTTAATCTAGCTAATGAGGAATTTAATAAAAGATACAAGTAAACTTGATTTTCATTTTTGCAAATTCGATATTCCTGACCGTGAAGTGGTGTGGTGAGTTTTTGTGCAAGGATTTGAACGAGTAAATGCTCACGTGCATGATAGTCAAAAGCGTTACTGCGTTTGGTTAATTTATACGATGGTGTGAGATGCTAGCTTGCAACAAGTTAGATGAAGATGGGGTGAGAAGTTAGATTACATTCGTTCTTAACCTTGTTGGAGGTATACTTAACCCCACAATTAAGTTCCACACATGAATGCAATCATCGAAGCCTTCGTAATTGAAAAAATAAAAAGTGTTTGTTTCTTAAAATTCAAAACATATTTATATAACTATATACTGTATTAGTTCCTAGCTGTGCGATGCCGTACGCGCAGATGAAGAGCCACTGAGGTAATTAGAAGTTAGATGGTCCGTTATTCATGGGGACCCAAGTTTTCAAATTAACCTGACAAAATATCGTGTAAATGTTCAGCAAGTATGATAGCTTCAATATTTTGTAGCTTATATGAGAAGTGAGAATAATCTCAAATGAATTATGCTCCAATCTATATTTGTGAACTTACTCTTAGGCACTGCCATAGGTAATCAATTAAGTTACTTGTTGTTTCGCGACCAATCTAGAAGCTCTCTCTACAGTTTGCCGCCTATCTATAGCAAGCAATAAATACATAAGTAAACGCATTGTTCACCCCTTAAATTTTTATTGACATTATTTTTCTTGATATTCTTTCAATTTTATTAACTTACTCATTTTTATTTCTTATAATTTTTCTCTTTCTTCCACACTACAGCACGACTCACCACAATCTGACAATCACCATCATTCGACTGCAACGGATGTGCTCTAGGAATCACCGAACCTAAATTTCTTTTACAATTTACGTACGTTACCATTTAATCGAGCTGTAGAAAAGTGTTACTGAGTTCTTATATATGTTTCTCATATATTTAAATGAAATGAAAGACTTCAGTAGAGTTGTAGAAAAGTGATACTTAGTTCTCGTACGCGTCTTCTCCGTTATTGAAGTGAAATGAGAAGTCTTGATTGGGAGTGGTGACAACATTTTGGATTTGTCAGCTTTACTATTTCTTGAATGTCCCACTTGAAGGCTACTTCAAACCGCAGCGCTGCTATGTGTTAGACTGGCCGCCTTGCTCGCCTAAACTCCATCCCGGATCTGCCTCACGAGAGTTCGCGCATTTTGGTATGGAGAAATGGTTTCAAAACATGTAATTACTGTATACAAATTTGTCAACACTTTTCCTTCACCTAATCTCGAGATGTGCACTATATATTCACAAACACTTAGTGATGACAGTCTATAAGGATAATCTTGTATCACTACTGACGCCATCAACATTTGAACCTCAACACACACCAGTAAAGGTTTCTGTTTTATGTTTGTAATTTTATCGGCCAGCCAGTGCTTCGCTTAAAAATCTAAGTCTTTTTTTCACACATCATAATTTATTCTCCTGAAATGACTAAAATGAAAGACCTTCTCTCGGCTCAAGTTGGGAACCATTTGCAAAGTACCGGAGTCATGAGTGAGGGTCTACCATTTTTGTGCTCAAGCTCGTGTAATTGAGAACCGAGTTGTCCACCACGTGGCTGAGGTGCTAAAGTGCACACCCTCTCTGTGCTGCGATTGGTCGAGAGCTCCGAAACCTGCTAAATTTGACACCTCCGCTCTCTCCTGATTGGCCGAGAGTCTGCAAACCTGTTGAATTTGACACCTTTGCTTAGTTTTGATTGGTTGAACGGAACATTGGGCGTCAAAACTTACGCCTGCGAAAAATTAAATGAAGCAGATTTCAGTGGTTTCGGCTGACACAAAATGAAGCGTAAAAGAGTACACAATCGGTTTTATTAGGCTGGTTTTTCTGTGAAAGAGAAATAGTTTACCATCATTTGTTGAGGTTTAGTTGTGAACAAATATAAAATCAAATAATATCATAGAAGTAAAAGTTTTATTCGAAGCGACTTTGAGCTTCGACTGAAATTAAAATGTAATTCATTTCTCTTACACCTTATTTCAACAGTAATATAATTAACGCATTTTTACGTATTTTTCATGTTTTTTAGCTATAATTTAGTATCTTAGAGCAAAACTATCCTCTCACGGAAAACGAATAGCGATTAAAAACTTATTCTTATATGCAAAATAAATGAGTTATTAATAATCCATGTATATTTGGTGAATAATTTTTAAATACGTTTAATAAATGATCACGTTATTTTTATAATTTGGCTGAAATGTTCGAGTGATCTAAAACATTACCTCAGAATTAAACTCGCAAACATTCAAATATATGAACCTCAAGTCAACCGTTGAATTTTAGAGCCAATGAAATTCATAACCTAGAAATTGCACATTTTAAATAATGAAAACCGAGACTTACATTAGCGTTTTCTGTTTTTAGCCAACGATACCCGAAACCTTATTGCTTGAGAAATGACGTAAAATCTAGAATCGTGTCATTCCTCTGGCATCCTACCTTCAGCTGCCTTCACCATACAATCGTAACAACTACACACCTGGTTCAGATGTATTAAACTAGAGCCTGATGTATTAAGCATGGCTCAAATGTATTAAACTAGAACCTAATGTATTAAGCATGGCTCTGATGTATTAAACTAGAGCCTGTAGGAGAGAATGTAGAACTTGACACATGACACGCACCATGAAATTGTTGGTTGTGTGGTGTAGCGGTATCATTCAGTCAATCATCATGCACTCATACGTAAGTTTATATAGCTCACTTCTACATTCAGGAAGCAAAAAAATTGAAGCATGCTTCAAAAATCGGATTCACTAGAAAATTCATCAGAATTAGATGGAAGACAATAAAGCGGTAAGTAATTGCGGATTGTTTTGCTAATCGCAGTGACGCTTAGTGCCATGATTGAAAAGAATAATCGTTCATGATGACGTATTACTTATGAATACAGCACTATAGTGAGCCATTGAAATATTTAATTATTTTCATTTTCATAACCAGTGCATCCTCCTATGCGCCTCATCCCCAAAGGAAAGCTCTTTTTAATTAAATTGTGATTTTAAAGAATTTAAAATATACGTAATGATCGATTCGTTCCATCAAGTGAAGAGCATAATTGTGATCGAAATTTGAAATCCTTTTCAATTTTACAGGTCATCTGTTCCGTCCATCATCGATCGATGTTCGATCTTTATTGTTATCTGTGGCCAGTTGAGAAACATGTCGTCTTCAGTTTGTCATTTTTATTCGTGGTCTGAATGGAATTACACAGGAGCTTATAACAACAGCAAGCTGTTAACTGGTAACGATCGAGAAGCATTAGTCGATCTGACCATAGAGTTGGTCCCACGATAGAGTTGGTCCCACTGTAGAGTTGGTCCTACTATATTGAGTTGGTTCCCTATAGAGTTGGTCCCACGAAAGAGTTGGTCCCACGATTTAGAGTTGGTCCCACGATAGAGTTGGTCCTACTATTGAGTTGGTTCCCTACATATAATATAGAGTTGATCCCACGATAGAGTTGGTCCCACGATAGAGTTGGTCCTACTATTGAGTTGGTTCCCTATAGAGTTGGACCCACTATAGAGTTGGTCCCACGATAGAGTTGGTCCTACTATTGAGTTGGTTCCCTGCATATAATATAGAGTTGGTCCCACGATAGAGTTGGTCCTACTATTAAGTTGGTTCCCTATAGAGTTGGTCCCACTATAGAGTTGGTCCCACTAAAGCTGCCATGGTCCACCTATATATAGAGTTGGCTCTAATGTCATTAAAAAGCTAAAGTGTCCAATCATGAGACCACATGTCTGTGAGACTGCTGCCTATTGAAATATGGTAATAAAATATATGCAGTGGTGCCCGTGCGTGAAAATTGATGACTGTAAGCGTGCTACTCTGTTGCCTGAGCGTGATTGGAGTTTGAGAGCACTGGGCGTGGGTAGCAACTCGAGATGAGGCCTCTGGCTCGTTTGTGTTGACGTATTTCCTCAGTTCTGTTTGATTACGTTCCGTTTCGCTCCATTCCGCTCTACTTCGTTCTATTCCGCTCTGTTCTGTTCCGCTCTACTCCGCTCAGTCCCACTTCGTTCAGCTCTAGTCCACTTTCCTCTGCTGCAAATATGCTCGATCCGCTCAGTTCCATTCCGCTTTACTCCGCTTCGCTCTGTTACGCTCTGTTACGCACTGTTCTATTCCGTTCCGCTCCGCTCTGCTTCTCTCTACTCTATTCTATTCTCACTCTATTCCTTTCTACTACACTTCACTCTATTACACTCCTTCTTTTCCGTTCCATTCTGTTCATTCCACTTCATTTCAATCCATTTAATTCTAATCCATTCCATTCTAATCCAAAAGCAACCTATAGATGATGGGTTTAAATTAAAATTTTCATAGTGTTTGTTATTCATTGAAATTTCTAATCTGTGTAGGAAGAAGTAATGTGTTTTCTTTTGTCTAATTCCTGTTCCAGCCATCAGACGTTATTAAATTGTAAAACCAATAAAGATTTCATAAACTTCTGTCAGGAAGTTACGTTATTTACTATAAGTAGACACTCCATCCATGTTTCCGTTAGTTACAGACCACATCCACCACTGACAATGTTCATCCCTGGACGTTCTTGCTTATATTAGGTATACGCAGTAGAGCATCAGAAGAATAAGCTTTTGCTTTTTGGAGCTTTTGCGAAGAATAACAGATTTATTCAGGCAGAAACTTGCCTTCAATGGACCGTCTAGAATATCGCTTCCTTGTAAAGTCTCACTGAATGCTCCAGCAATAGTCGGCCATCATGTGAACGTCCCAGCGACCTTGTTATCGATATTTCATGATTTTGATACCCTAGTCGAAACGTTCACCCTGCTAGTCACTCACGTCTCTCAAGTTTGTCGGAAATGATTCAATTTGACTGTTCAAGAAATGCATCTTAATGCTCATGCATCCACCTGACACCTAGAAACTTCCCACTAAAGATTCATCTAGCTTTTTATATTCCTATGATTTCCAGTTTCCAAGAAAGTTCCTCGCGGCAGATACATATGCTCCCCATGCATTTTCTCATCAGTCATACATTGAGTGAAAGCTTGATCTTTAGTCCGTTTCCTAATTATTTGAGGTCGCCGGAAATACCTGCTTTGAGGTTTTCAAGCGTTACGCCGGGGCAGGCGTCGCACAAATACTTGAAACGGTCACTGTCAGTATTGAGCGCCTTCACGAACTGTTTCATAAGCCTAGCTCGATGAAGTGGCGGGAAAACAATTTTTTCATGTTCCACTAGGGGCTCATGAATGACCATTAATTCCTTCTGAATCCAGTGTCTGTCTTTGGCTCTGCATTCTCAGAGGCACATGAAGCAAGGAAATTTTGTGTTGCCACTTTACTATCCTAGCATAAAAAAATGAAAATTTTCAGATCAACACAAATGATCTATTTGTGTTTTTAATACTTGAGTTGCTCCATTGCTTTGATGTGTTCATACTATTTTTAGGTGAACTGAGTGTCTTATGGGCATTGGGTCAAAGATGTTGCCTATTGTAATAAAACACATTTCAGACTCCGCTTAGAGCTATCAATAAAGAGGCGCCACACTTTCGGATCATAACCTATAGTTTCCATCGCGGTTACTACTCCAAGAATATCCCAACAGTAGACGAAGTTGAGTTTAGAGTCAAATAACTGTAAGAGGTTATCTTCTCTGTTGCAATAGATTGTTATACATATGCTTCCATTCCCAGCAAGTTTTTATCTCTGAATTGTAAAGCCAACAATTATGACAGCTTTTTAGCAAACCCAGATCTCGAACTAAATCATTGATTTATGCATGGTTAAATGTTTGCAGTTCTGTTGATACGCCTTCACAATCTGAGTCACTGTTTCTGTTAGTCAACTCCTCTGTCAACCCAGTGTTACATTCGCTGTCAGAGTTACGAGAAGCAAGTTGAGTCTAGATAGGTTTTGAAACAAATCATCTGCATGGAACTCAGGTATGATTGCTGAATCTAGACAATGGCATGTGATAAGGTGGCAAAATTTACCAGTAAAACCAAGAACATCAGTAAGGCAGAAGTAACAGTTTGTGGCGTGTTCTCGTGGTTCACGCCATATCATCGGAAGGCCAAATTTTATTTTATTTTTCTTTCAGTCCATTGCCGCTTGTTTACTTCGTAGGAATGACATACCTTATGTGATACCCAAGATTTATCTTGATCTCCAAGTTTCGCTTGAAAGTAAGAAAAGTAAGCTTGCATCACAAATTCACTAAATGTTCTTTCGTTGCTTTGGAAATGTGAATGTCCCACATATGTAGCAGAACGCATCTGGACGTGTCACACACTTACTTTTACTTGATTTTGAATCTATTTTCCTTTAACAGCTTCCTGATATATGTAAAATAATATGAATACTTCTTACAGTGATAGGATTTCATTTACCAGCACTGTACTATCAAATTTAGTCAAAATTCTCGATTAAAACAAAAACGTGTTCGCATAGCATGAAAACTAGGCCTGATCATCACAAACGAATTCCATTTTCAGAATCACTGACCTCAAATCCACCATAGAATCGAGTGTAAGAACTCATGCAACCAAAAGTGTGTTCCCCAACGTTAATAGAGTTTGTCATCCATTGAGATTCCCAATCTGTGCAGGAAGAAGCAATGTGTTTTATTTTGTCTAATTCCTGTACCAACCATCAGATGTTATTGTAAGCCAATAAAGATTTGATTACCTTCTCTCAGGAATTAAGTTACGTTATCTACTGTAAATGGACACTCCATCCATGTTTCCGATAGTTGCAGACTACATCCACCACTGACCCAGTTCATCACGGACGTTGCTGCTCTCATTAGTTAGAGCGTAGCTCAGCATCCAACACCCACCATATATGGACTCCACATCCATGCTTCCATTAGTTTCAGACTACATCCATCGCCCACTATATATGGAGCCCACATTCATTAATTTCAGACTACATCCACCATTCACCGAATATTGACCCAACATCCATCAGTAGCAGACCACATCGACCACCCGCCATAGATGGACCCCACATCCACGCTTCCATTCATTATAGCTGCAGACTACATCCCCCACCTACCACTCTTCCATTAGTTGCAGACTATCTTACTACCCGCCATATATGGCTCCACATCCACTATTCCATTAGTTATAGACCACATCCTCGACTGACCATTTAAGGCTCCACATCCACGCTTCCATTAGTTTCAGACTACATCCACCACGCTTCCATTAGTTGCTGAACCCAGCAGACGACATCCACGACCCGCCATATATGGCCCCACATCCACGCATCCATTAGTTGCAGAGTGCAACGAGACGCAGGCCGGCGCCGTGCCAAGTGTTTTAGACACAAGGTGTCAACACGGCGCTGCCGAGGTGCTAATGCTGCCCCCAGTTCACGTGAGGCTGTGGAGGCGAGCCTGACCGTGTGCCGGCCCGAGTGTTACATGCCCTGTGTAATGTCAAGCGCCCAGCGTAAAGAATGATGCACCAACCTTGCAGCAGCATTCAAACTCTGTGGAAGTTAACTCAGGTTTGGTTGATTATGCGTTGATATTCTTACATTATGTGAGTTAACTGAGGGTTGGTTGATCATGATTTGATGTTAAATCCGGTTTGGTTGATTATGATCTGATGTTCTTATATATTATGTAAGTTAAGTTAGGCTTGGTTGATTATGCTGTGACGTTTTTATACATGTGTGTTAACGGAGGCTTGGTCAATTATGCTATGATGTTAACTGAGTTTTTTTAATGTGTTTTGATTTTAACTGAGGTTTGGTTGACTATGGTTTGATTTTAACAGACGTTTGGTAGATTACGCTCTGATGTTCTTACACCATGTAAGTTAACGGATGTTTGGTTGATCATAGTTTGGTGATATTTTTGTTCTCTGGAAGAGAAAGTGCGGTTCGTGCGGTGTGCAGAAAAGTTTTTTCTAGGATTGTTTTTGTATTAAAAGCATGAAAATGCGTAAGCCAGTACCAGTGTTGGCTCGTAATATATTATGATGCAGCCATGATACGTTTTGCAACAAACAATCTAAGAGAGTTCTGTAGCAGTGTTTGGTGTTTGTGGTTAAACTAAGCTTGTCTAAGGTCTATTTGTAAGCGAAATAAAATAAATATAAATGAAAACATGCCTGAAGATAAACATGAGTTACGTATGTATGAGTTATGACGAGGTCTTAGCTGAACATTAAATGAATTGTAGAATGTTGTATAGTTGTTAAATAATATCTTGAATACACATAGAAATTATAGCCTATTGTACTGTTGATTTTCTGTTCAAATGTTAAATTTAAAACTGAGAAAGTTCCACAATTCAATTATCTTTAGCTAATGCTTGGTGGGAAATGATATTTAATTTGTATTATTTTCTACGTTTGCTTTCAATAAGATCCACTTCATGTTTGTAGTGCAGTATAGTCAGCAGTAAAAACAAATCATATTGCTGGATCTTTGGCCGCGAAAATACATATTTTCTCACCGCGTTTTAAAATAAATTATTTTATTCTCCATTGTTCATAAGCCATCTATAGGGAATTACTCGTTTTATTCATTACCTACTTCTCATAGTTTTCCCCATCACAGCCGTTTGAAGAATAATTCGTTTGACTTAATCGTACACTTTGGGCGCGTAACCTGTGTAGCATATTCTCGATATATTAATGATATATTCCTATTCACTCCTTAATTGGTGATTTAGTTTCAATAAACTAAAACGCAGCAGTTCAAGTATTTATGAAATTTGAAAATATATAGCGCATAAATAAAGGTCCTTTAACTTGAAACTTTTCTGCTTCGCCATGATTTAGTATACTACAACACATCAGCGTCATCAAGAGCCTAACTCTTCTTTTTCACACGCACGCAGGTGTCCACGATCATGCAAGACATATTAATTGATAACGTCATACGCTGTCACATTTCACAATTCCAGTACTTTTATTTAGACGAAATCGCATTTTTCAACTTGGTTAATTGAACAAAAAGTTGACTTGGTTTAACAAAAGTAGTCCGTACTTAAGTGACAAGATGAAGAGTATCGCGAAAAACCAGCCTTTTTTCTAAAGTTGGTTATCGAAATCGCTCTACGTAAAGATGAACTTCAGCGTAAACGTAGCAAGGCGTCACTATAGACTAAATTCAATAACTTCTTTTTGGTAAGGAGTTTCATGATGCTTTTAAATCGGAGTGTCTAAATAACAACATATGAAATTGCATAAATTTAGGTAACAAGTGCATAAATCTAAATGACAAACGGTGAAAGAACATAGATATAAATTACAAGAGATGAAATGACATAAATCTAAACTACAAACGATGAAACTACGTAAATCTAAATTAACAGAAATAATATTGCATAAATCTAACTCACAAGTGATGTAATTGTATAAATTTAAATTACAGGCGAAGAAATTGCATAAATATAAATTACTGGAGAAAAAATTGCACAAATCTAAATTACAAGTGCATAAATCTAAATTATAAGCGATGAAATTTCATAAATCTAAATTACAAACCCTGTGTAGTCAATCCTCTGTAATTAACGCAGCGGCTACGACGCAGATGCCTGGCCCTGTCTCGACGTAGCTGCGAGACTCCGGTGTGTTGCGTGTGCGCTGCCAGGCTGCATCTTATTTTAGAACCCGAGCTAAGTTCATTATTTTCAATATCCTCGTGAATGGATGCGCTCATTATCTAAATTTCCGATGACAATTTTACCGTGCGCAATTAAGCTAGATTCAATATCTTCGTTTGGGCGAGACAAGGCTTCGGCATGAAGACACTTCTTTGTTCAGCTCGGGTTCTAAAATACATTGACGCATGAAAGTATTGACTGCACTCCGTCTTTGTTGTATCTTTAATTGAACTTTGAGACAATAGGTAGTGTCCGGTGAATATATTCTTATATTAGTGTTAGGTGAATATTTGTACTCTGGTATTAGTGTTAGGTGAATATACTCTAATATTAGTGTTAGGTATATATACTCCAATATCAGTGTTAAGGTGAAAATACTCTACTATTAGTGTTAGTTGAATACGCTCTAAAATTAGTGATAGGTGAATAAACTCTAATATTAGCGTTTGGTGAATATATTCTCAAATTAGTGATGGGTGAATAAACTCTAAAATTGGTGTTAGGTGAAAATACTCTAATATATCAGTCCTAACGATGTGCAAAACGAACATGGAAAAGAGTTATTTTGAATATTTTAATAATTAAAAACGTGAAACATTCAACTGTAAAATATTGCCCAAATTAGAACTTTTTTACCTAATTTGGATGCGAGCTAAGTTTTTTCCTACAGGACAATGATCCCAACTACGCCGACAAGAAAACACAAGAATGGCGTAAATGTAACAAGATTTAAGTCATGGAACGACCTCGTCAATCCGAAAGAAAATCTGTGGATGTTGTTTAATCTTTGCATGAGATATAAAAGAATATCTTCACTTAGAGATTGTTGTAAAGCAAAACTTATTAAATCTCTTGTTTGTAGTCATTTAATGTTACGTAATGAACCGTGAAGGTTGCCAATACAAGCAGTCAAACTTAATGGGTACTATACATTTGAATGTTAAATAAATGCGAGAAAGATTTTTTAGTAGGTTACTTCGTTTTCCTGGTTAATTGAGGTGTTTATCTAAAGTTTTTTAGTTTAAATTTCAAACACGGTTAAGTGATGTACAAGTCACTAAATATCTACCACAAATATCTACCACACTAAATATCTACCACAAAACTGTAGTAAAATTAAATACATCGCAAAAAAGCGATGCGTGGAATACTTCAGAGGGTCACCGCACATATGAGGCTGGTGTCTTTTCTATAAAATTTAGTAACACTCTGACCGTTGTTCTGCTCATGACATACAGACACCTTATTTTGAGAATTAGAAGCAGCACTTCTTGATTACAATTTAAAGTACCCAGTCCATATTTATTAACTAGTATTGGGCATGGATGGGTTTACAAAAGCTGCATTGGGCTCCTTTCAAAGCCTGCATCCTTGTACCCTCAAATTCGTTACTTGCACGGGATATAGAAAGCCCATAATCAATAATCACGGTTCAATTCACAATCGCGGTTGGCTGCGGTCTGGCCGACAAAATATCCCCGGCGCTGGGCAACCAATGATAAGTCAGTACATTGAAACATCTGGCGGTTGAGAAGATAAGTGAAATATATCACTATCAGAGATGCGATACTTGGGTAAACCGAGAACTTACATTTCAGGTGCTCATCTTTTGTCTGCACTGGATATTAACCGGCAGCCCACTGACCGGAGCATCGGGAAACCGGTACTGCTCCTTCGATGTCAAGCTAAAGCTCAGTACTCCATGCATGGGAGGGTTGGACGGATAGCAGCACGCAGCCTGCGACGTTCCAGTAGACTTGAAAGCAGAATCAAGTCTGAGCTCTTAATGTAGATTTCCCCTTGGAACACCCATTTTAATGAATAAGGACTTGATATATAGAAGCGAATATATGAAGGAATACCCGGCAAACGAGCAGTTTCACCATTGATTTCATATCAATTCAATGATAGTTCTGAACATTAACCACTAAATTTCGTGTTTAGTTTTCATTATTTTAATTTTTTCTTGACTTCTTGCTGTTTCACTGCTTTGAGTGATCCTATACTGTTTCCTCAATATGTGTCATGGCCTTCATAGCACAGTTCACATTCCTTGAATAATTATCAGTGCTAGCTGACACTGTTCACATTCTCCTTTAATTAATAAATGCCCTACTTCAGAAATGCTAAAAAGACAATTTAAGAGCTACAAAATTAAAGACAGCTGTAGGCTGCTATATACGGGTCTCAAAGCAAATCGAAAATGATGTGCTCGAAAAGATGTTATACAAACGGGAACGTTTATATAGCAAATACTTCTTTCTATACAGAACTGTTTGATGAATCATATATAGTGCAAAAGCGAGTGAAGTACCAGCCAAATATAATAATTATTAAAACAAATTACAATCTATTGGAGAAATAAGAAAACAGGCGCGGTAATAATCGGAGCTGCTTGCATGGGCAATTTACACAAGGGAGAAACATTTAGACAAACATACGCAAACACGCAGCTCAAAACTGCAGAATATAAAAGTGGTAACTTCAAATGAAACATTGAAGTAATGCTATTATAATGTTAAGGTAGGATGATTTGGGCCATAAATAAATTTCACACATAAAAAATGCAATAATGACCGAACGGAGAATAAATTCACATGCTAAGGTCCAGAGATACACGTACGAGTATGCTTGCTGCGTACGTTCGCGACACGTAAGAGCACTCGTGCACAAAGGCTGAGAAGTACCTGGCTGCGTCTGGGGTAGGTCATTAGTACCCACATATGACCGCTCACGGTTGGTCATCACACGGCCCAAAAATGCCAACATTACCTATTCAGGTCGCACCAAAAATTGAGGCGCCGCTAAAAGAACAGCAGCGAAACTCCGTGGGCAGGCGGCAGTGTTGCCATATTGGATTTTCGCTGGCCAAAGTCCTCAAGTTTGAGCTCTTTCAAATGAAGGTTGACCGTCATCCTGCATTTGACAACAACCAGTATGGTGATTGGTATTTATCATTAGTTCTAAGAGTGAAAAATTTTGAGGGATTCGGTCGGCAGAGATCAATTTGGCAACACTGCCCCGAGTTGCTGTGTGTGTACCCGTGTGTGCTGTTGTTGCTGGCGTGTGCGTGTGTTGCAGACCTGCATTCTCATGCCTACTGTTTAGCCACGTACAGGAATTATGGTTAGCGATTTTAAGCTCAATGGCAATTAATGAAGCTTTGAAAGGTATTTCACTCACATTTTAAATAACTTATTCATTTAGGAAATTTAACGATTATGTATTCATCCGTGATGATTTGATGAATCGAAAGTGGATGTGAGTAGCGAGGGAAGTTGAATTCAAGGTTGAAAATTTTATGCGAGAATTCCTCCTCTTAGATTTGTATCAGAGGCACTTGCATTGGGGAAAATTTCAACTCGAGTTACAGAGTTAAAAGAGAATTCACTTTCGCAAAAAAACAGAACATCAACATGAAGCTGGACTCTCGATTACTAAGTTCACTGTAATCACTATACTACATTCCTAGGTCAATTTCAATTAAAAGCAGTTCAAACCCCTCAAAATGAGAACGAATTTTTCAACTGAGAATCAAATTCCTCAAGTGAGAATCAAAGACCTGTTAGCGAAAACCAAGTTTCAATCAAATGCATGTCAAGTTCCCGAAAGTGAAAATCAATTTCAAACAGCTGAAAACCTCTTCAATGTTAAAATAATTTTCCTTTAGGATATTATCAAGTTCCTCTACCTCAAGTTACTGACTGAAACGTACCGCTAAAGGAATGTTGAGTTGCAAGGGAAAATTAAGTTTCAAGTTTTCAAAGTTTAAACTTTCATAAGTTTCATCACTGAATTTTTTCTTCCTATCTGAATTCCGCAATTCAAATATGAACTACATATTTACTTTGCTGGAGTTTTATTCGTAAGTCAATTATGAGAAGTACATTTCATAAACACGTAGTGATTTTACTCCCAATGTGTATTATTATTTTAGATATATTGGAGAAAATATGTACTATGTAGCTATTTAATTGGAAAATATTCCAAAAAATGCTGCTATATACTTAATGGCTCCATTTAGTACAAAAATTCTTTATTCCTTCTAAATTTGTTGAGTGTAAAATAAAACGAACATGACATTCATGGTAAATGCAAAAACATAACTTAGCCCTGCCATTATTCTACGTAGCTATATACTGCTGAACAGTAAAGCATGGGTCAAAATCATTTGTGAAGGAAGAAATACTATAGTGTCGATTATTATTGAGTGTGCGCATTTAACACACACTGTATCGTTAACAAAGTCAGTTACTAAGGTATTTCCTCAAAATCGTTTTACCTGGTGATCACTTGGTAATATTGTCCACTGTGTTTGATCAATTTATTAACACAGTCAAAATTACACATTTTACAAATACAAAGCTTCTCGACCAAGTAATTCCAAGTTCCTCACCCGGTAATTAGCTTTTAATACAGTTGGTTCTTATTCTATGTTCAATTTCTTTTTCATTTCAGCGCAGATTTGTTGCTTCACCTGATGATAATAAAATTCACATGCTATACCAGATCCTTGATTGTCCTTTTCTATGTTTGCGATACAGAATGAAATCTGTTTTCCTATTCCGATGAGTGTCCTACTTGTGGATCATTCGTCAGAAAAATTTTCCCTGCTCGTTGATCTCTTTTGCTTATTTTGTTGGAAATTTTCGCTTTTTATTAGTTCTTGCATGCCCCTTTGGCAATAAACAACACGTCATTCAAGCAATTTTTAATATAATTGAATCTAATTGAATGGTGTTTCCGCTATTTTAATTCAATAGTATTTGAATGGTGCTCTCACAGTTACGACAATGCAATGGAAGGATTTGCCTTGAAATGATAATCGATTTGCTTCTTGATATTGGCATTTATCTGTGATTGATTGTCGCCTTTCTTCATGTAAAATACAATCCATGTAGGAGATCGTGATAAAGGTGCAGTGTTCTTAAGCTCAAAATTTAAAAATCACAAAATTTTTGACATGCATTGCTGGAATTAAGCACTACTTCCAACATACGCGTGAAGAGAAAAAATATATAAAAAGGAAACACGTATACATTGATTATTAAAATTTTAAGTATATTCCATGGAACATAATCAAATTGTATAATTGATTTTTCTTGGGAGCCCTAACATTCCATTTGGTAAATTTGATTTTCACAGTGAGAAACCTGATTTTTCCTTTGAGGAACTTGTTTTTCAAATTGGAGAAAGCGATTTCCAGTATGAAAAATTGAATTTTTGGCTGTAAGAAAGTAAATTGCTCTTTGAGGAAGCTGAAATATGTTTGGGGAAACTAGAGTTTCATTTGGTTGTAATTAATTTTCACTTTGAGGAACAGAATAATCTATTGAAGGAATTTGAAAGGGAGATGCAATGGCTGCTACCTAGATGTTTCTACATTATTTTCCTTACTATACCCTAACCAAATTTCCGACGTGGTCTATAATAATCCTTGACTGTACGCTTGCAGCAAAGCTCGATTATTTTTTTCAGATTTTCCTTATTCAAAGCTCACCTGAGAACAAGGCCATTCGGAACTAACCACAAATCCAGAGCCTGTAGCATAAAGTTTAGCATAGAGCAGCAGCGGCAGCTCCGTTCGCAGCTAGTGAAGGTCCATGCGCTGTACTTACTGTAGCAAATTGCTCCATACTTATAGCGTGCATGAGTTACACCACCGTACAATCTAGACAACAGCTGCAGCTGTAGCACGACCATCACATAGTTACCCGCCTGAAGGATGCTTTCCTGCCTGCCTTCCTGCTCGTGTTCTTCCTGCCTCTCTTGCCCCGCGCTCCCGCCTTCCTGGGGAGCTGCGTACGCGACCCTTCGGGGCTGCCATAGCCTGCTCACGTGTGGAGTATTGGTGAGTTTGTCCCGATGTGGTACACGCTGCTTATATTTCTTAGGGACTTTCCGCGGGCTGCTAATGCTTCTCAGTGGCATTATAATTAACGATATTAATGTTCATTAATATAATATCATAAAATTTGTTATAACATTAATCATTTATGCATGAATATGGGTTAGACGTGTTCAGAAATTAACGGTGTAAACTCTGACATTCTAAACTTAAAGAGATTGATAGTGGCCTACCTATTGTAATAATATTCTTTTATACGTGAATGTGTGTAAGACATTCGGAAACTAATAGTACAAACTCTGAGAGTAGATGTATTAACCTCAGATAATGATAGTGAGCAATTCAACATAAAAATAATTATTCATGCATGAATATGGGCAAGACGTGTTCGGAAACTAACGGTCCAAACTCTGACTATTTTTTCACAAGCCTAAGAGAACAACTTTTTTGGGAATACGTAAAAAAACAAACATTTGTAATTTCCGACATATCGAATCGAAGAGGTCTTAGGTCTCTGAAAAAATCTCTGACTCTTTTCATTATTTTTCATTCTCTGAAATTTTCCTCTGAGAAAATTTCTTACTTTTTTATTATTTTCCTTCCTCTGAAATTTTCGTCTGAAATAATTTCTTACTCTTTACATTACCTTAAATCCGCAAATTATGGGAGCAATTTTTATTTGAACGGTAGACTGCCATTAGGGAGCGTTGTGATATAACACCGATACCATGAATCGATTTACAAATTCGGACGCGGCACTTAAGCACATGGCATATTATTCAACGTAAGGCAAAGCTTCATTGACTGCTACAGATTGTTTTCCAGTCGATTTAAACATTCGTGAGCAGTTAACACGTCGGTTCATGAATAAAAACATAAAAGATGCCTGATCTTTACTGAAAAAGTTATTTTTCACGCAAAGATTCATGTGGTAAATTAACACGCACGACGTACACAAGAGGCAGATTGAAAATCTTTACCCTGAGCATCAGAGCCAACACCGGTTCAGAGTTTATGTGTGGGGGATGTTGGTGTCAATCTGGTTGGGCCCTATGAGCTTTCTATGAATTTAACAGGGATCACTGTAAATTATTTCTTAGGAAGGAATTGCCTGAACTCCTAGACAGTTATTTTTAAGTATTGGACGTTAAATGTCAATCAGAGAAATAGTGCTCCAGCTCATCCCTCAAGGAATGCTGAAGGAATCTAGGTTTTAGGCTCGATAGTTACGAAAAATTGAACACGGAATCTAGACCATGGATACGTACACCGTATCTGGACAGTATCTAAACAATCAAGGAATCTTGACCCAACGCTTGATAGTTAAAAACCGTTTGAGGGATTTACACCGCACACTCTATAGTTATGAAAAATACAATGAATCTGGACCGTACACTCGATGGGTCAGAAAACCCGAGCAAGGAATCTAGAACGTACACTCGATAGTTGGAAAAACCGCTTCAGGAAGATAGACCGAAAACTCGATAGCTAAAAAAACGCTCTATGAATCTAGACCGCACCCCCGATGGTTGACGAAAACCACCCAAGGAATGTTGACCGTACTTTTCCATGAATGGATAAGAAACTTTAGGGCAGTACCAACTGCCAGCGGGGTTTGCAGATTTGACAGACCTCTACCTTTGGGGCCTGATGAAGAGTTTAATTCATTAAATAACTGGAGACAGAAATGATCTTGTTGGAAGGATAGTTGACACTGGAGGACTTAATGCGGATAATTCGAGATTGTTTTGTCGTGTCCGGGAGTCCCTTTTGCGTAGGGGAGATGCATTCTGGATTGACGTGGAGTGGAGATATTTTTATCATTTATTGTAATGCTAATTTCGTAAAAAATACAGTATCTAATGAGTTTCTAGCACGAATGACGTTATGGATTACCCCTACTATAGGAAGACCTACTCAACTTTGAGATCCGCTGTTTCGAAAACGATGGAGCATTGTAGGCTCATTTATTTGTGGAAAAGTAGTTTTTTGAGTTTTATATCTACTGTCCAAGTTTCTGCCATTAGTGTCCGAGCCCTTAATTGTACAAGGTGTCCCCGGAAAATATATCATTTGGTTTATACCCTATTAAAAATTATAGGAGTGGCATCGGTGATTCTTGGGAGCGCTCCCAAATATGCATGGTTGTTTCATCCATGCGTCTCCTATGAGGCAACTTCGAAGTGTCCACTTTATAGGCGCGCCTGCGCCTCTGTCCCAACCGGTGGCCACGCATGGCTCAGCATGGAGCACTACCGTCGCGCTCCCAAAGCGCGACCAGTTTCTCCTATTTACCATAGGAGAATCATGAGAGGCCCAGGATGGCCACCTCTTAATTTGATTTTAAAAAAACGGCTGCGCACAGCTGATTTCCCATTAGTCACTCTTTCCAACCGTCACACTGCTCAAACCGATTGTAACCAGTTTGCCCTTGAATTACCTTAGTTCTTGCGCGATTAATCAATTCACCATAAGCAAACACGGTTTATAGCACAATAAAAATGTACCAGAGTATGTAAATTAAATACATTCTTACTAATGTACAGAAAATTTCATGGGTGCGTGTTCATTATTAAGCTGACATTATAGGGACATGTTTGTGACGTATAACTTATGCTTGAAGTTTTCGCAACGCAATAACTAAGGTAATTAATGGGCAACTGGCTATATTTGGTTGAGAAGCGTCAACGGTTGAATGTGCAATAGTGGGAAATCAGCTGTACGCAGCCTTGGAGGCGAAAGCCTGCAGGGAACAATATAAATGTACCTTGAAAAGAATATAGCAACAATACCCTAGGGTCGTTGAAAGAATATACTCGTAGCTATTTATATAAAAAAAAATAATCGTCGAGCAGATTTTTCATCTTTCATTCCTAAAATTAGAAAGGAAAATAAAATGACTTTACCTTGCCCGAGCTTAATTACACCGGCTATTCATATACACACACTCCCCCACCTATCCCCACACACAAACCCTCCCCACACCCCCCTCCCACACACCTACCCCCATACCCACACACAACCCCCCCCCCTCCTACACACACAAATATGTATCTGAACACATAGTTGATCACCTTCAATAACGTCCTTCAATTCAAAGGTTGCTGAAGACTGACGAGGGAAAATTCAGGTTTGGTTTCCACATTTTGTTGTTTTTACATTGCTCACAGTGAGGTTTTGCCTTCACTACCAGCCCCACCACAACCATGAATCGTCTAAAATATCAATTGACCGAGGTGGTGAAGCTAGCAGTGGGGTCCTTGCTCCGTTCATGCTCTTGAAATAATGCCTCTACAGACCAGCATTATACGTCTCTTCCATCTCTTGTTTCTTCTGACACCCTCACGTACTATACACCCTCACGTAATACACGCTCGCACTGATAAACACTCTAACACTACTGGAAACGTTTCAAATAATAGAGACACGATCCAGACATCTGTCACGCACAACACCAACTTCAAAACTGAGGCGAAAGATGGCAACCGTCATTTCTCTCGAGAAAGATGGCAGGCGTTTCACCAAGAGGCCATCTGCACAAGTGGCCTCTGGTAGCAACATGGGAGAACTTGCTCGCATCGCGCTTATGAGTCGCGCCCTGGAAGTGTCAGAAGGGAAGAGGCCTCGGTTCGCTTAATACTCCTTTAATTCTCCGCTGTCTCCTTTAATCAACCATGCTACTCCCTTAATTTTTAATAGGGTAATAGTAATGACACAGAGTGGCCGGCGCCATGTTGAACGAATTTAAACATAAGGTTGGGACAGTTGAAATAAACAATTTTCACCAAAAACCATGCGGTTAAAAATGCTTCGTAAAATCATTACGTGGATTTGAAACTAATTCAATGGTGCCAATCTCATGTTGAAGTTTGATCAAGAAGGCGTCAGTCACCAAGTATAATAAATAAGATTATGTGTCACAAACTCTTAACCTCAAGTTGTATTCTATTGAATATAAGGTGAACTTACTGGAATTATATCGTTTTTTTCCGGAAACTAGGCGCGTAGTGGCAGTAGATCCCAGGGGAGATACTGTGAGGTCACCTAAGCTCTGGACAGGCCTTTGGGACTACTAGCGGTCGGGTTCACTTCGCTTCTTTTCGTTTACTTACCTTCTTCTCTATCTCTTCTTTGTCTTTTTCTGGGGTTTCGCCTTAACTGGGTGTTTCTATGCGCAGGATCTCCTGAGTGGGAACACACCTTGAACATAGATTCCTAGTTTTATCCAGTCCATATTAAATGGTCTTTTATTTTCGTTTTCCTGAGATTATCTTTGCTGTTGCTAGGAAATCTTAAACTAACTAATATGAAATAATAATAATAATTTTAATTACCGTCATGTGATACTCGAACACCAGCGCCTTTAACAGCAGACGATATCTCACATGAAGCACTGCACCAGCAGGATAGGTAGCCTCTATGGTAGCAGCACTGCACCAGCAGGATAGGTAGTCTCTATGGTAGCAGCACTGCACCAGCAGGATAGGTAGTCTCTATGGTTGCAGCACTGCACCAGCAGGATAGGTAGTCTCTATGGTAGCAGCACTGCACCAGCAGGATAGGTAGTCTCTATGGTAGCAGCACTGCACCAGCAGGATAGGTAGTCTCTATGGTAGCAGCACTGCACCAGCAGGGTAGGTAGTCTCTATGGTAGCAGCACTGCACCAGCAGGATAGGTAGTCTCTATGGTAGCAGCACTGCACCAGCAGGTTAGGTAGTCTCAATGGTAGCAGCACTGCACCAGCTGAATAGGTAGTCTCTTTGGTAGCAGCACTGCACCAGCTGGATAGGTCGTCTCTAAGGTAGCAGCACTGCACCAGCTGGCTTGGTGGTCCCTATGGTAGCAGCACTGCACCAGCAGGATAGGTAGTCTCTATTGTAGCAGCACTGCACCAGCTGGCTTGGTGGTCCCTATGGTAGCAGCACTGCACCAGCAGGATAGGTAGTCTCTATGGTAGCAGCACTGCACCAGCAGGATAGGTAGTCTCTATGGTAGCAGCACTGCACCAGCAGGATAGGTAGTCTCTATGGTAGCAGCACTGCACCAGCTGGCTTGGTGGTCCCTATGGTAGCAGCACTGCACCAGCAGGATAGGTAGTCTCTATGGTAGCAGCACTGCATCAGCAGGATAGGTAGTCTCTATGGTAGCAGCGCTGCACCAGCAGGACAGGTAGTCTCTATGGTAGCAGCACTGCACCAGCAGGATAGGTAGTCTCTATGGTAGCAGCACTGCACCAGCAGGATAGGTAGTCTCTATGGTAGCAGCACTGCACCAGCAGGATAGGTAGTCTCTATGGTAGCAGCACTGCACCAGCAGGATAGGTAGTCTCTATGGTAGCAGCACTGCACCAGCAGGATAAGTAGTCTCTATGGTAGCAGCACTGCACCAGCAGGATAGGTAGTCTCTATAGTAGCAGCACTGCACCAGCAGGATAGGTAGTCTCTATGGTAGCAGCACTGCACCAGCAGGATAGGTAGTCTCAATGGTAGCAGCACTGCACCAGCAGGTTAGGTAGTCTCTATGGTAGCAGCACTGCACCAGCTGAATAGGTAGTCTCTTTGGTAGCAGCACTGCACCAGCTGGATAGGTAGTCTCTATGGTAGCAGCACTGCACCAGCTAGCTTGGTGGTCCCTATGGTAGCAGCACTGCACCAGTTGGCTTGGTGGTCCCTATGGTAGCAGCACTGCACCAGCTGGCTTGGTGGTCCCTATGGTAGCAGCCCTGCACCAGCTGGCTTGGTGGTCCCTACAGTAGCAGCACCGCACCAGCTGGCTTGGTGGTCCCTTCGGTAGCAGAACTGCACCAGCTGGCTTGGTGTTCCCTATAGTAGCAGCACTGCACCAGCTGGCTTGGTGGTCCCTATGGTAGCAGCACTGCACCAGCTGGCTTGGTGGTCCCTACGGTAGCAGCACCGCACCAGCTGGCTTGGTGGTCCCTATGGTAGCAGCACTACACCAGCTGGCTTGGTGGTCCCGATGGTAGCAGCCCTGCACCAGCTGGCTTGATGGTCATGATGGTAGCAGCACTGCACAAGCTGGCTTGGTGGTCCCTACGGTAGCAGCACTGCACCAGCTAGCTTGGTGGTCCCGATGGTAGCAGCCCTGCACCAGCTGGCTTGATGGTCATGATGGTAGCAGCACTGCACAAGCTGGCTTGGTGGTCCCTACGGTAGCAGCACTGCACCAGCTAGCTTGGTGGTCCCGATGGTAGCAGCACCGCACCAGCTGGCTTGGTGGTCCTTACGGTAGCAGCACTGCACCAGCTGGCTTGGTGGTCCCTACGGTGGCCGCACTGCACCAGCTGGCTTGGTGGTCCCTACGGTGGCCGCACTGCACCAGCTGGCTTGGTGGTCCCTATGGTAGCAGCACTGCACCAGCTGGCTTGGTGGTCCCTATGGTAGCAGCACCGCACCAGCTGGCTTGGTGGTCCCTATGGTAACAGCACCGCACCAGCTGGCTTGGTGGTCCCTATGGTAGCAGCACTGCACCAGCTGGCTTGGTGGTCCCTATGGTAGCAGCACTGCACCAGCTGGCTTGGTGGTCCCTATGGTAGCAGCACTGGACCAGCTGGCTTGGTGGTCCCTATGGTTGCAGTACTGCACCAGCTGGCATGGTGGTCCCTACGGTGGCCGCACTGCACCAGCCGGCTTAGTGGTCCCTATGGTAGCAGCACTGCACCAGCAGGATAGGTAGTCTCTATGGTAGCAGCACTGAACCAGCTGGCTAGGTATTCTCAATAGTAGCTAGGATACCTGGCAAGCGCCCAAGAGTTTGAATTCCAGTCCAGACTAGGGAAGAGTGTTCAAGTGTATGGAGTGTATGAGTGTAGATAACTAAGTTATCATAAAAATTAAACGCCATATTGCGTGTCCCGCTGTAAAAAAGGAGAAAAATTCAACTCCTGTCAAGTTTCAGGCGTATATGAGTGTGTATTTAACTGAGTGTCTTACTGTGAAAAAGAGGAAAATTTGATTGGCGTTAAAAAAGTTTTCTCATTTAAATAAAAGATGATTTCAGTGAAAGATGGATGGAGTCTTTAATTAGCGAGGCAAAAAGCATGATTTTTGTGTCATTTTCGGTTTGCGTGATAGCCGTTTCAGGAATGCGACAGATTAAATTACAGTAACAGCAGTGTATCATTAAATTCTATTCAAAGACTCATTCTCCCGAGACCAAATTATAGCTACAGTTAATATGTCTTCACACAATTTATTTATGCTTTCATTTTTTGAGCAACATTTTTCCCACATTTAAAAAAATCCTCAAATGACGATGCCTTATTTTTAGCTCTATAGTTGTGTTCGATTTAATGATTTTTCTGAATTGACTTTAAAGTTTCATTCTACTTGGAAGCAAATGCGCGAGTATCGATGACAAACGATATGACTTCTCCTAGGCTAGACCTCTAAAATTCAGCCTTAATGATTCGATCTTCGCACCGCCAGTCTATCGTTTTATTTGTGTCCGTCTGGACACAAATAGGAGGTATGAACTTTATTAACTGAGAGAACACATTAACTTGAGCACAAATAGAACATATGAACTTTAAAATGAACTGTGAGAACATATGAACTTACGCACACACTGAACAAATAAACTTGATCATATGAACTCTGAGAACAAACGAACTTAATCTTGCACAATGTCTGCCTAGATTCGGAATATCAACTCGTTTGCTGCTGAATTACCCCGCACGTAAGCGAATAGTTTGACCACGATCGGACACAACAGGCAGTCTTTTACGTATATACTGTCCATAACGCCGAACTTATTTTAAGAAGAACATTTTTAATAACTGCAGAAACTAACAACAAAATGGATTCACTAATTTAGATTATTATATTAGAAGCATTTTCAATGGATGACCTAGAGAGTGATAATGAAACCGTTTTACTTTTACGAAGCGGATTATTTTCGGAAAGATCAATGTACACGAGATGGTTTGCTGTGATGTATTAAGCTTAAAAATTTGTTGACGCACTTCCAAAATGGGAATAAATTCTAATTGCTTTCCGAGCAAGTCGTAAGCTTGCATGTGACTTGTCTCATTAATTTAATTTTATCCGAGGACAATAACGAGATTGATGTCAAACATTTGAATATTCAATTGACAAATTTTGATGTATACTTGCATAAAATATAAAGAAATTACTTTCTTAATTTAGCTCAATTTTGAAGCATTAAAGTACAGTGTTAGCTATAAAGGGCTTGTATACGTATAAGTAAAAATAATAACTCTGTTACTTGACTATTGACAAAATTTAAGTTAGGAATGAAGTCAAGTCAGCAAGGTTTTAGTTTAAATAAAAAAAGAATAAACTGTGCTCTATAACTTTAGTTTGAAAACCATTAAAGGTAGGAAAAATAGCTCGTGAACACAAAATATGGGTAAATTACCACTCAATGCACAATTATTGAAAACATTAAAATTAAAAAAGCTAACAAGCTTGGATGCATAAATTGTCAAAACACTACTTCGCATTACCCAATTTACGAAAACCTTAAATTTAGAAAAGAAGGTAAAAGGCTGGCAGGAATAAAATATTGGTAAAAACCCTTCTCTTATCCCAATTTTTAAACATAATTAGAAAAAAACTCTAAGCCGCCTCATAGACCTAAAATATTAAAAAGCTCGTTCTCACAACCCGATTTTTGAAAACACCAAAATTAGAAAAGAAGCTAAGAGGCTTGTTGTGACAGATAAACCAGTGTGACACCGAGAACAAAGTCTGTTCAAGCGATGCCTGAGCAGATAACTCAAGCTAAAGGGTAAAGAAGGCGTGATAAGAAATAAAGCTCTCCAGTTCATCAAAGCGCAAGCTCTGGGCACTAAACTCTTCGGTACAGCCTCCCAAAAATGCATGGAAAATACCCGGTCCTGAGAGACCAGTTTTGAAGGAAAGCGCGCGAAGGAATGAGTCTATTTATTCTCGGTTTGGGTTCGCCTCGCTGAAGTCCTTTTTGACCGCAAGTAAATAAAAAATATTTGCTTTCAGAATTGGGCCTGACGTGCGCGTCAGTTCGTGAGCCCTGATGGGAAGATGCGCAGTAGCCGCGCAGGTATCAACAGGTATTGACACTTTGGCGGTCAGACGTGAGAACGGTCCGGATGTATGGTGGCTTGTAGCATAGATACATACATGCGTTCTATTTTGGAAACTCTGGCTGATGTAATCGTGAATGTGCGCCCATTTAAATCCTATTGTGTAACAACTAAATTGGTCAGTTCGCAATCGCTATTGTCGGTATTTCTCGTGTTAAAAGATGCTCTTCGGTAACTGCCTATTTATTTTATAGGATCGCTACGGCAGGCATCGCTTCTCTCGTAAAATCCTATTGTGCAGCAGCCAACTTGATTTTTTCGTAATCGCTACTGCAGGCATCGCTTGTCAAAAGTGACGGAGATTGTTCCAAATTAAAGACTACACGAAGCTTTCATCGAGTTTTTAAGTTTTAAATGGAAAACCATTGAACACTACCACAGCGTCGTTGTTTTGTAGTATTACGCCACACCACGGCAAACACACAAATTGTCTCGTTGAATATCGGTATTTTCCAAAATTTGAAACAGCCTTTGAAAAATGCATAGTGATATAGTGCATCTTCGCCGTCACGAATGACTGCAATTTTACTATTAGGCTTGAGCTAGAATTCCAAGCCATGATAACAACGGAATGAATTCCAGCGAAGATACATTAATTGCAATTCTAAAACGCACATTTACAGTCATTATGTACCTGTCAAATCAGGGCTGTGGCAAGCAGCCAAGCCAAAAATATAACAAAATCTTTAAATAAAATAATAAAAAAGTAAACAGAACATCAAATAGAGAAGCAAAAAATAGATTTAAATAAAGAGCAAATAAATAAATCAATAACGGACGGATGAACGGACGAACGGGCTAATGGACGAACGAACGAACGGATAAATAAAATAGTGGTGAATACTAGCAGTATCGAGGTGAAGAAATTTAAATCGTTGCGTGTTTAATTTATAGACTTTGAAAAGATTCTCAATTCTTTTCAGCCATATAAAAACCATTAAAAGATTTAGCATGCTTGTTATTAAATTAAAAAGTTTGAAATAATTTCAAATTATTTCTATTCAAACAATAAAAGACCTTAAAAGGTTTAACGGACCTGTAACAAAGTCAGTGGGTCATTGTTTTCCATGTTTTTGTTTTCTACGATGGCGTCATGCCAATTTGTTTCGCCAGCACACAATGATCTATGTCCGTTGGCAAACACTGCCCTACGAGTACCTACATGAACTGGCCCAACCTTTAGGAACTCGCCTCTCGATACGAACACGACCGATGCTAGGTATATTTTGCGCTTTCAAAGCCGCAAAGAAGCTTACGTATAATTGCCTGCTACTGACCAGTCAAAACTAGTACTCCAAGCACAACAGTAGCATTAGTAACGCTTGGGCATCATTTCAGCTTATTGACCTCTCCAAGAAGCGTAACAGCGACTAACCGAAGCGCTTCCTCTCTATTTGCGGTGCGGGGCCTTAGCTCTCATCCACTTCTTCAAATAGCATTGTTGCGGCTAAAAAGCGTACCGCATTCCAAAACAGACTTCACGTGTAACCGTGTGTCAGAATTTGTAATCTCACCCGCTGGTTTCCGGGCAAAAAAACTAGCGTGTTTTTCGAAACATGGTCAGTCTAACTAATGTTTGTGTGAGCGAATAAACTTTGAATGAACGAGCAGAAAGTAAAGTTAGAAAAAATTTATGTTCTGTAAAAATTTTTACTTTAAAAATTTTAAGGTACATTTTGGAAGAATTGTTTATAAATTTTAATTGCGGGAATTTTTTTCAAATTTTTGTAAAATTTTTCTAGGTTTTCGTAAAATAATAAACAACCAAGATATTCATTTGACCATTCCGTGGGGTGCGGCATCTCCTATTCATGCCGTAGTTGTGACCAAAGTTGAATATAAAGAAAAAGATAGAGAAAGGATCTAATTTAAATTGACAACATTGCATGATAAACCACGTTGTTTCGCATCACAAAACATATTAGCGTCGATTTACATCATATCAGATGAAGTTTTAAAAGTTATACTAATGATATTTACGGTTCTACGATGTGTGACAATGGCATCTTGACACTATACCTTCGAGTCAGAAGATAAGTTGTATGTATAATGCATCTGTAAAACGTGCGTCATCAGACTCATACATTTGAATTCGAAGTTTAACTCTACGCACGCAATAAATGTAATTCTTATACTCTGATTGTGTAAGTATATGGATGAAGATCATTAGAAATTAGCTCGTCAAGACTCCTCAATTCATGACCCCCTCAATGACCATATCAATGACCTCCTCAATTCATGACCCCTCAATGACCTCCTCAATTCATGACCCCCTCAATGATCATATCAATGACCATATCAATGACCTCCTCAATTCATGACCCCTCAATGACCTCCTCAATTCATGACCCCATCAATGACCTCCTCAATTCATGACCCCCTCAATGACCATATCAATGACCAACTCAATGCCCTCCTCAATTCATGACCCCATCAATGACCTCCTCAATTCATGACCCCCTCAATGACCATATCAATGACCAACTCAATGACCTCCTCAATTCATGACCCCATCAATGACCCCCTCAATTCATGACCCCCTCAATGACCCCCTCAATCAGAGTGATTGGGTGTCGTGTAGAAATGAGTAGCTTTCGCGCTCCAAGTTTAGGTGAGGAAGGAGCCCAAGTCTTCGCCAAGAAGAATATATTGTAATATGATAAAATAAGTGGCCAACCTTCGAAATAGGAACGCGTAATATCGTCAATCATCATTAAATTAAAAAATAAAAAACAAAGCATCCTTAGAAATGAATTTTTCCTGATTTTAAAAACGCATGTCATTCCTGATTTCATGCATCCACTTCTTTGCAAATTTTTCGAGTTTTTTTCGCTTTTCTTTCTCGTGAAGTACGTGAACCTGGGCAGTGTACATGTCAAGTGCATTTTATGTAGATGCACCCAACAAGGCGAAGTCATCACAGACTATTGGATGAAAAATAGAATGTAATTAAGCTTATAAATTCAGTTCTGAATACTACAAACCGTAACAACAACGTCATATTGCACGTTAAAATTTCTGTTTCAGGTTTATTCGATTGCAGCTAATTAATAATAATCTCAAATATTACGACGACGTATTAACTGCTTGTCTAGGAAAATGAGGTGGACAAAAGATGAGTCAGCGTTTTCATGGTCCGGTCAAAACCGCGCGCTCTGGTCGTTCAGTTTGTTTTAACAGCGACTGAAATTCAGTTACTCCTATTGGCAGGGTACGGTTTATCCTTTTAGCATCGGATCCTAAACATTATATACGTATATTTTGAATTGAATTGCCTGAGCCATCTTCTTATGGATGAGTTGTCATTTTCCAGAGAGGCAAAAACATTAATTTATAATTAACGTTTATCATTCCTCTACACCTTTGGATCTCGAGGAACGATGAACAAAATAACTTGGAGAGGAATTGAATTTAGCATGATAAAAATCTGGAGATAACTAGAGCACAATTGGGAAAGAAGATCACGGAGTCACAAGCAGTCGTCACGAACTTCTTGATAAATTGCGAGTCAAGACGTCGTATGGAAGCAAGGGTCAGCTTCCTAAACTTTCTCCGTGGAGAAATCCGTCGCAGGCACCTCTCGCAAACTTTCAGAACTTTCAAAAATGATCAAGAAGCTCTCAAATATCGCTAAAACGGAACGTAATTCAAGAAGAGTTCACTGATCACGTATTGCAGAATTCTTCGTCCGTACGCTATATATGGAAGATGGTCACCGCGCTAACGTGCTCAAAATTCAACGAGAGCTTTGATTGGACGAAAATTTTGCGTTTGTTGTGTAAAAATAGATGGGCGGAGAGTTTTTAATGGAAAATTTTCAATTTGAAAAGACTAGATAGTTGTTAGCTTTATTGGCAAGGTTGAGTTGAGAAAGTTGGCCCAAATTTTGTCGAAATGACCATTTGGAGTTGGATGCCACGCGGCCTTCGTATCATTGTTCGAAGAAGTCAAGATGTTGCGTTGTGCCTATCAGAAGGCAAGCAAAAAATTTCAGACTATCCGTTAAATTATTTCTTTCCATTATTGTATACCGCGGAAATATCTCTGAGTCACCATATTTCACGAGAAAATTTGTTTACCGAGACAACGCTTGCGAACACTTCACCAAACTAAACATTTCTAAGCACTTCAAACTAAACATTTCTAAGCACTTCAAACTAAACATTTCTAAGCACTTCAAACTAAACATTTCTAAACACTTCACCAAATTATCAGATGAACGGTTTTAAAACCAAAATTTAATTACTGTAGGCTGGCCTGCAAAATTCATTGCTCTAGCTAAATCCAGTAGACAGCCTAGGTCGCCTTATCAGCCCTATTAAAAATTAAGGGAGTAGCATGGTTGATTAAAGGAGACAGCGGAGAATTAAAGGAGTATTAAGCGAACCGAGGCCTCTTCCCTTCTGACACTTCCAGGGCGCGACTCATAAGCGCGATGCGAGCAAGTTCTCCCATGTTGCTACCAGAGGCCACTTGTGCAGATGGCCTCTTGGTGAAATGCCTGCCATCTTTCTCGAGAGAAATGACGGTTGCCATCTTTCGCCTCAGTTTTGAAGTTGGTGTTGTGCGTGACAGATGTCTGGATCGTGTCTCTATTATTTAAAACGTTTCAAGTAGTGTTAGAGTGTATATCAGTGCGAGTGTGTATTACGTGAGGGTGTATAGTACGTGAGGGTGTCAGAAGAAACAAGAGATGGAAGAGACGTATAATGCTGGTCTGTAGAGGCATTATTTCAAGAGCATGAACGGAGCAAGGACCCCACTGCTAGTTTCATCACCTCGGTCAATTGATATTTTAGACGATTCATCGTTGTGGTGGGGCTGGTAGTGAAGGCAAAACCTCAATGTGAGCAATGTAAAAACAACAAAATGTGGAAACCAAACCTGAATTTTCCCTCGTCAGTCTCCAGCAACCTTTGAATTGAAGGACGTTCTTGAAGGTGATCAACTATGTGTTCAGATACAAATTTGTGTGTGTGTAGGGGGGGGGGGGGGGGGGGTTTGTGTGTGGGTAAAGGGGTAGGTGTGTGGGAGGGGGGTGTGGGGAGGGTTTGTGTGTGGGGATTGGTGGGGGAGTGTGTGTATATGAATAGCCGGTGTAATTAAGCTTGGGCAAGGTAAAGTCATTTTATTTTCCTTTCTAATTTTAGGAATGAAAGATGAAAAATCTGCTGGACGATAATTGTTTTTGTTATATATTTAGCTACGAGTATATTCTTTCAACGACCCTAGGGTATTGTTGCTATATTATTTTCAAGGTACATTTATATTGTTCCCTGCAGGCTTTCGCCTCCAAGGCTGCGTACAGCTGATTTCCCATTATTGCACATTCAACCGTTGACGCTTCTCAACCAAATATAGCCAGTTGCCCATTAATTACCTTAGTTATTGCGTTGCGAAAACTTCAAGCATAAGTTATACGTCACAAACATGTCCCATTAATGTCAGCTTAATAATGAACACGCACCCATGAAATTTTCTGCACATTAGTAAGAATGTATTTAATTTACATACTCTGGTACATTTTTATTGTGCTATAAATCGTGTTTGCTTATGGTGAATTGATTAATCGCGCAAGAACTAAGGTAATTCAAGGGCAAACTGGCTATAATCGGTTTGAGCAGTGTGACGGTTGGAAAGAGTGACTAATGGGAAATCAGCTGTGCGCAGCCGTTTTTTTAAAATCAAATTAAGAGGTGGCCATCCTGGGCCTCTCATGATTCTCCGATGGTAAATAGGAGAAACTGGTCGCGCCTTGGGAGCGCGACGGTAGTGCTCCATGCTGAGCCATGCGTGGCCACCGGTTGGGACAGAGGCGCAGGCGCGCCTATAAAGTGGACACTTCGAAGTTGCCTCATAGGAGACGCATGGATGAAACAACCATGCATATTTGGGAGCGCTCCCAAGAATCACCGATGCCACTCCTATAATTTTTAATAGGGAGGGTATGTGTATGAAAATGGACGACAGTTTGATGATAAGAGGCCGCCATTGAGTTTTATACAAAATAGCGAGATCACACCCCATGGAAACTCCTATCTCATCAAATCAATGAAGGGCCATGCAGGGTTCTGCTGTATAGGAAAATGCCGATCAATCAAAAATATTGATTTCATTCATCTGCTAAACTCGAATATTAACACAAGTGAGTTATGGTTTCAAATCATCATTTGCACCGAAAAAAATTAAATTCCTGATAAGAAATAGTCACGATTACATTTCTGCTAAAAATAAATTTAAAAGTTTTTAATTTTACATATGCAGTAGCTATAGAGGTTGTTTCTAAAATCGTGAATCAGCGAGCGAAAAATAATGAGAGAAAAAAAAGGCGTCTCGTTCCCAACATCTTGTAACAGGACATTCGCGCTCTCATGCAGCCTTCTTTTCATCTCATTAATTAGCCAGGCAGCACGTAACACAACACGCACACCCTCCTGCTTCACTAATGAATGCTCGTGTGTTCATTAATGAAGTTCATTGAATGAACGCGCATGTAAAATTCGCACCATTAATTAAGTTCATTAAATTAAAGTATTATTACAGATAGTCCAACAAAATTATTGAATTAAACTTGATTTTTCAACTTATTACAGAATTTCTCGTTAATACGTCAAAGACTGGAATGTACACGATTGTGGTTTCACTCAATCAGCACCTGAATAATAAAGGCTGGAAGGTGTTGCAATCTACGTTCTGTAATTATAACTGCTGTAACTGCTTATTGCGGGAGTGGGGATTTTGAAAACCAAGAACTGAATCAATTGAGAAGATCATCTGCCAGACGTAGATGTCATGAGTCCACCAGCCACAGCTAGCATATTTAGAGCAAATTATAAGGGAAGAGACACGCAGCACATTTCCTCGAGATGCATTCTGCTTGTTAATATCGAAAGAATGCAAAACTATTTCTTTTATGACTTTATCTGGTTGCACGATGGCAGGATTCTCAACCATTTAGGAAGGAACTAGGATAAAAACCCTGTTATTTTTACAGTTTTCATGTTTTTACTCGCCATTGCTCTCGTTCTCGGATGTTTTTGTCTAACCTTCCGTTGCTCAGTATAGCGGAATAAACTTCTTGGACTCATTCATGGCATATTAGCTTCACCTTCTTCAACACGAATTTTACCAATAGCGAATTAACAAGGGTCATTTAGCGAAGAAAAACACTTGCTAAACTCGAAATCGTGAAAAGTTTCTTTATAGAAAACCGTTCCTCTGCGCAATTTTTTTAACATTTCAGATTCATTCGTCTAAAACTTTGTAGTTGGTAAGTTTGCTGATGCTCTCAGTAAACTTTGTTCCCGCAATAAATATTATCGAGCTTTGGACGTTAAACTATAGGTAAAAATTGGCTTTTTAATACCGAACGTGGCACATTTTTCTAACGTATATTGCGTACGCGCGACGTTAAGAGCTTTGAAAATCCGCATTTCGACCTGCGCTGAATTTCATAACCAGTAACATATTCGCTCAAAAAGTCGCTATTCATGAGCCCCATATAAAAACGCTTAGGTATTCGGTGATGACGTCCATCACCCATGGAGAAGCTACTGCTCCACTGAGGTCGCTGGCGTAGAGTCTATTACCTCACGAACTGGACAAAACACCGCCACTTTTATTCCAAGCTGCCAAAATTCACCCTCATCGATTTCCCTGTCGCATACGAATTAGTAATTGGAGGTCCTAACTCACAGTCCTGTGCAGTATTCAGTGCAGCCGCACGCGTTATTTTCAAGGGAAGAAAAAAGGACTTCCAGTTCTCTCTTGCCATCCTTCATCATCCGCGAAAAGCCCGAAAAAATATCCAGAAATCAATTGGCGGTCACGTCTCCGTGAACCAGCGCCGTCCTAGAGTAAAAAATGCATGGCGTCTACAATAATTGCAGCAGACGACGGGCAATAATCACCCAATTGTGATGGATCGCCGTTTCTGCGCATGAAATGGGGAGGTCTGAGTGGAAGGAAGGAACCTCTGTGTGTATAACCAGCGCTGAGTTGGGCGGCTGCAGCTAGTGCAGTATAGTGTTGAGTCTCATGCAATTATCCAAGTCTGGAGACGCCACGAATGCGACGAATGTCGTCCTTCGATGTATTGTTTCAGTGAGTTATTTTATCAACAAATGGAATTCATAGATCATTGGATAAAATTGATAATTTTGATATTGATTTTTCATTTCATTTTAACATTTGAATTTTTCACTTTTTACTCCAACGAAAGTAAATGAGATGACTGTGCATCTAATCTGATGAGCAGGTATAACAAGCCAAGCTCGTTAGTTCGATTTCATTGCTTCATTGACCAATGCATATTGGTTCACAATTGAAGAAAAACTGTCCATGTTTATCATTAGGAATCGTCGAAGCCATTGGCTATAAAAATTAAAACCAATGGGCGGCATTCGAATAATTCAAGAATAATTTAAGGTTCTCGAGAGCAAAATAAGAGAAATATAGCATCCCTCAATCCAGCAGAACCTAGCACTTGAGACACACCTACGGCTCGATGCACGTAGTGAGCTCACTGGCAGGGAATAAGGATTACTGATATTAATCAACGTTGTGCCTGGGAGGCATATTTAAACTGATCGTTGCGTCAAAAAAAAAAATAAAAAAATAAAAAAATAGAATAACGAAAGCGCTATAATTCCGAAAATTTTCAGGTCCCGAGAAAGATATCTGAATTCTGAAAGATATCTTTACATTCTGCAAAGATACATCGGAAATCGTTTCAGTTTCACTAGGGTCAGGAAATTAAATCTTCATTGAAGTCTGAATGATCGAGCTTTACAAACACATTTTCACGGCGCACACTATAATGATGAGGATGATGCTAATATAGTTCAAAATATATGTTGAGGTTCGATAAATTGCGTCTCCTAAACTCAAACGGAATAAATTGCCACTCGGACTGAATCTGGCAAAAATTGGCGCTTGTTTGTCGCCTGCACCTGAGATTGCCAGGTTGAGGCCGCTCTAAGCTACGAGTGCCAACTGTAAACTATCATTGAGCTACTTTGGCAGTAGTGTAGCAGTTTGCCGTAACGCTGTTCTTCTTATTAATTTCAAAACGTGGAAATAGCTGAAAAAGTATAAGATATTAGGAAATTAAACGAATAAATAACAACGTGATTTGAAATACAAGTAAGGACATGTGAGTTTTTGAGTATGCAAGATGTCTCGAAATTTAACATGATACTTGCATCCTTTTAGTGCTATTTACACCAGGTTTAGCGATTTCCTGCTGCAGTTAATTAACTATGTTCCGTGACTTTAAAGTCGTCTTGGTTCTTTAACTGAACACGACCTTTAAAAAAAAATTATTTTGTTTGTATGATTAACTTTGCCTCGTGAATTTCAGGTAGAGTCTAGGTTCTTGAACTGAACACGAATTGTAAAAATAACATTATTTTGTTGATACGGTCAACTCTGTCTCGTGAATTTTAGGTAAACTCTATATAGGTTCTTGAACTGAACACGAACTGCAAGAATAGCATTATTTTGTAGCTACAATTAACACCGTCTCGTGGGTTTTAGACATAGTCTAGGTTCTTGAATTGAACACGACTTGTAGGGATAACATTATTTGTCAAGAGTCCCATGCACTTGAGAAGAATATCAATGATGCACATGGCATAAGCATGCAGCGAGCATTTACATATTGCGGGCATGCAGAGTTCAGTTTCCCCTGACATCATCTTCATGTTCATTACACACTTGAATTTTTTGTAAAATTATACATTCATTAATTATTACTGATGAATGAATAAAAATGTAAATCATGCCTTCATTAGAGTTTTATTATGGCTTCCATTACTTTGGAATCAATCTAAGGTCAGTAGAAACGCTATTGCATCAAGAAACAAGTATTTCATTTTTATTTTTTAACTTTTACCGTGTTTATACAAGTACATTGACTAGACGAATGGTGGTCCTATATATACATGACAGAATGCATGACCTACGTAATGAAGTATATAAGCAAAACCGAGCTGATAAATGCTCAATAAATGCTATATTTGTTTCATTAATTCACACCTTGGAATATCCCGAGTACATCTGCCCATTTTCCCATGCGAGCGTAATAAAGCAATTGGCTTTGAAGATTCGACGGCGATTTGCCGGCGCTAAGAGTGGTAGGCTCGCCCATGCTCGACCATACCACATCGCCGATGTGTCCTAGTTTCTTTAGGGCTCGTGATTATATCTGCGTAAATGTGTAGTAACCAGAGAAGTGCAGCATTTTGATACCTACCACTACTGTAGACGATCCGTAACCGACGCTTAAGTCTGCATGACAGCACCCGTTGTGAGTCCGTAACCCGCAGGTCTGCGCTCGATCTGGCGTGCAAGGCATAAAAAAAGAGACCACCATGACTGGTAAGTTACTTAATTGCAGAGTTATGCGCTCAAAAAATAGCTGTTTTGTGTTGCCGAGTAGGAAAAGCAAGGTTCAAGAGTCGAATCTTTTTGCTTCTCATGGCGACCTTATTCTTCCTTGAGTCTCGGGTGGCCGATTTTGATTTGGCCGATTTCGATTTGGCATGAATCTCCGTTGACTGATTACGGTTTTCATTTTTAAGACTTTGGTCGTGACAAAACAAAGTGTTCAAATTTGTAATTGCTTCACTCGCCTAAATTGATTTCAAGGTCTTAAATTCCAGCATCGACATCATTGTAATAAGATAGACATGGATTCTGGAGCACAGTTCATGTAAATTCCCTGTACTGGGTTTCTTCACATGATTCTACCTTTATACAAACATTTACTGGGGCTGGCTCCTCGAAAATCCCAATTTTATGTTTTGAAAACTCAAGTTAAAGAATGAAATCTGAAAGCCGAACTATTTCTTCACAGATTTTCAGTCAGGCTGCCGACATTTCATTGTTTTACGAGTAATAAAAATTTAAATTAAATTTGCGCAATCAACACAATATCAATTGATGTCAAAGTATTGTGCGGACATTAAAACCGTTTTCATTATTTCCAAACTCCAAATTAACAATCCCTTACGCAATAATCAACGAAATTGTACATTAAGAATAACACAAAACTCACAAACCAGTAAATGACTTATTTAGGGAGAAATTAAATCGAAATCTCCAGTGTGCAGTTATATTAGAAGCTCTAAGCTGATGCACTCTGCTTCTGCTTTCATTTCTTCTATTTTTGGTGTTTTTGCGCGTCTTGATAGACTGCCGAGGGAGTTGTGTTCCACTGTCCGAACTGTCCAGTCGATTACGGGCCGCGCGAGAGGCGAGCGCGGCGTATGGGTCGGCTGTAGCATCAGGGGGAAGGAAGGCAAGTGAAGGGAGGAAAACATGAAGTATAGAAAGAGGGTTTTCGTTTAAAACTACCAAGCCCAAACTACTATCATTTGCCGATTTGAACTTAGAAGTAATAATTTGGATTAAAATTACTGAGAGTATGGTGGTTTTCAAAAAATTGTTATTCCATTATACATCTGAGTTTATAGTTGAATGTAACTGTAATTGAAAAGATCTCTCTATTAAATGAAATTGATGAAAACTAATAGTTTGTTTTGACACAAAATTTAACTAGCAGCTTTCTTTTATGAACGGTAATTCATTTAACACTCATGCTTTAAAAAATATCACTTATTGCCTGACATTCATGGCTGATACCATTGTGGAGGTACTGCATGACGCTACTGATGCTGTATAGTGGTTCCGCTGCTGAATGGTTGGAGAGATATAGAGTTGAGTAAAAAGATATAGCGTTAGGTAAAAAGTCGTAGCGTCTGGCAAAAATATATAGTGTTGGGTAAAAAGATATAGCGTTAGGTAAAAAGATATAGTGTTGGGTAAAAAGATATAGCGTTAGGTAAAAAGACATAGTGTTGGGTAAAAAGATATAGCGTTAGGTAAAAAGATATGGCGTTAGGTAAAAAGATATAGTGTTGGGTAAAAAGATACAGCGTTAGGTAAAAAGATATAGTGTTGGGTAAAAAGATATAGCGTTAGGTAAAAAGATATAGTGTTGGGTAAAAAGATATAGCGTTAGGTAAAAAGATATAGTGATAGGTAAAAAGATATAGTGTTGGGTAAAAAGATATAGCGTTAGGTAAAAAGATATAGTGTTGGGTAAAAAGATATAGCGTTAGGTAAAAAGATATAGTGATAGGTAAAAAGATATAGTGTTGGGTAAAAAGATATAGCGTTAGGTAAAAAGATGTAGTGTTGGGTAAAAAGATATAGCGTTAGGTAAAAAGATATAGTGTTGGGTAAAAAGATGTAGCGTTAGGTAAAAAGATATAGTGTTGGGTAAAAAGATATAGCGTTAGGTAAAAAGACATAGTGTTGGGTAAAAAGATATAGCGTTAGGTAAAAAGACATAGTGTTGGGTAAAAAGATATAGCGTTAGGTAAAAAGACATAGTGTTGGGTAAAAAGATATAGCGTTAGGTAAAAAGATATAGCGTTAGGTAAAAAGATATAGCGTTAGGTAAAAAGATATAGTGTTGGGTAAAAAGATATAGCGTTAGGTAAAAAGACATAGTGTTGGGTAAAAAGATATAGCGTTAGGTAAAAAGATATAGTGTTGGGTAAAAAGATGTAGCGTTAGGTAAAAAGATATAGTGTTGGGTAAAAAGATATAGCGTTAGGTAAAAAGACATAGTGTTGGGTAAAAAGATATAGCGTTAGGTAAAAAGATATAGTGTTGGGTAAAAAGATGTAGCGTTAGGTAAAAAGATATAGTGTTGGGTAAAAAGATATAGCGTTAGGTAAAAAGACATAGTGTTGGGTAAAAAGATATAGCGTTAGGTAAAAAGATATAGTGTTGGGTAAAAAGATATAGCGTTAGGTAAAAAGACATAGTGTTGGGTAAAAAGATATAGCGTTAGGTAAAAAGACATAGTGTTGGGTAAAAAGATATAGCGTTAGGTAAAAAGACATAGTGTTGGGTAAAAAGATATAGCGTTAGGTAAAAAGACATAGTGTTGGGTAAAAAGATATAGCGTTAGGTAAAAAGACATAGTGTTGGGTAAAAAGATATAGCGTTAGGTAAAAAGACATAGTGTTGGGTAAAAAGATATAGCGTTAGGTAAAAAGATATAGTGTTGGGTAAAAAGATATAGCGTAAGGTAAAAAGATATAGTGTTGGGTAAAAAGATATAGCGTTAGGTAAAAAGATATAGCGTTAGGTAAAAAGATATAGTGTTGTGTAAAAAGATATAGCGTTAGGTAAAAAGATATAGTGTTGGGTAAAAAGATATAGCGTTAGGTAAAAAGATATAGTGTTGGGTAAAAAGATATAGCGTTAGGTAAAAAGATATAGTGTTGGGTAAAAAGATATAGTGTTGGGTAAAAAGATATAGCGTTAGGTAAAAAGATATAGCGTTAGGTAAAAAGATATAGTGTTGGGTAAAAAGATATAGCGTTAGGTAAAAAGATATAGTGTTAGGTAAAAAGATATAGCGTTAGGTAAAAAGATATAGTGTTGGGTAAAAAGATATAGCGTTAGGTAAAAAGATATAGCGTTAGGTAAAAAGATATAGTGTTGGGTAAAAAGATATAGCGTTAGGTAAAAAGATATAGCGTTAGGTAAAAAGATATAGTGTTGGGTAAAAAGATATAGCGTTAGGTAAAAAGATATAGCGTTAGGTAAAAAGATATAGCGTTAGGTAGAAAGATATAGCGTTAGGTAAAAAGATATAGCGTCAGGTAAAAAGATATAGCGTTAGGTAAAAAGATATAGCGTTAGGTAAAAAGATATAGTGTTGGGTAAAAAGATATAGCGTTAGGTAAAAAGATATAGCGTTAGGTAAAAAGATATAGTGTTGGGTAAAAAGATATAGCGTTAGGTAAAAAGATATAGCGTTAGGTAAAAAGATATAGTGTTGGGTAAAAAGATATAGCGTTAGGTAAAAAGATATAGCGTTAGGTAAACAGATATAGTGTTGGGTAAAAAGATATAGCGTTAGGTAAAAAGATATAGCGTTAGGTAAAAAGATATAGCGTCAGGTAAAAAGATATAGCGTTAGGTAAAAAGATATAGTGTTGGGTATAAAGATATAGCGTTAGGTAAAAAGATATAGTGTTGGGTAAAAAGATATAGCGTTAGGTAAAAAGTTATAGCGTTAGGTAAAAAGATATAATGTTGGGTAAAAAGATATAGCGTTAGGTAAAAAGATATAGCGTTAGGTAAAAAGGTATAGTGTTGGGTATAAAGATATAGCGTTAAGTAAAAAGATATAGCGTTAGGTAAAAATATATAGTGTTGGGTAAAAAGATATAGCGTTAGGTAAAAAGGTATAGTGTTGGGTAAAAAGATATAGCGTTAGGTAAAAAGATATAGTGTTGGGTAAAAAGATATAGCGTTAGGTAAAAAGATATAGTGTTGGGTAAAAAGATATAGCGTTAGGTAAAAAGATATAGCGTTAGGTAAAAAGATATAGTGAATGGTAAAAAGATTTGGTATCGGGTATATATAAGAGCTAAAAACCTGCATAACAATTTTCCTGTGAGCATCATCAGGAAATTAAGGAGAGAGAAATTTTAACCCACTTTGCCATTTGATATACTTGATGGAAATTATAGAGCAAAGTGTTGTACTGCTAGCGCATGGTATTCAAATTTCAAAAGGTTCTTTCGTGAAGTTTGTCATATCTCTCAACAATGTAATATATCCTAAAATGTGATGTCTAATGTGATTATTATACGTGTACGTCTCGGTACCCTAATGATGGGCTGGTTTAAGATAAGATAATGATAAAAATTATTCAAGCCAAATGAAGATTTAAACTAAATATATTACAAGTCTAGCAAAAGTGCTGTACAAATCTCCCACATTTTTACAGTCAATGATATTAAAAAAATCTTGCATTTTAAGGGGAATTTCAGTTTATATCAATCCTATACGATGTTTGGTGTCTTCATTGGCATGGTGAAAAGTAAACATTTAAGTGTACAAAACCAACCGTAAAATACAAATTAGTTTTCCAGTATTGTACAATCACTAGTAAATATAGATCGTCAAGTATAAAGTGCATACATATATCTATACACACATACACATAAAAATAGTAATAAATATATATATTTAATATAATACATATACATTTACAACTATACATATCCATTCAAATATCTATATATATTTGATAGATATATATGCACTCGTACGTACAAAAGTTTCTCAGAATTTAGTAACTTGTAACACAGAGCTAATATTATCGCTGCAGGGGTGATCGACATCAATTGAGGATGCAGAACACCAGATGCGACTCACCTCCATTTCGACCACCATGACCCTGACCGCTGAGTTGCGCAATGATTGATTAGAAATTGTTCTGATTTACAAGGTTCATATTTTGCACATTTCTCCCCAAAGTATAAAAACCCAAGTTGTCGTTAGAAATCAACTGTCATTGGTGTGGAAATGAGCCGTTGAGCTAAGATTAGGTATTATGATGTTTGCAGAGGTGCTATTCAGACAATTCTGTATAGGGAGAGAAACAGAAGGGAAAATTTTGTGAGGAATGTTTCCTTTAAGCTTCACAGCTGCTCACATGTAATTTAGAATGTATTTAATCTGAATATATTAGAGGTTGTGTTTTATTCCTGTTTAATTTCGGATTTTGGGGCGTAACATCCAAATTGGGAATGTGAGCTAATTGTGTAAACAGAAAATCAAGATTTTGCCCGATTCTTCTCCCAAACGCTTCCCTATAGCTAGGTGTGCCTGAAACGGTGATCCACGGCTTCGACATTTAAAACGTAAATTTTTGTTCCCTGTTCAAGCTGTGACGTGTCAATTGAGTATTTTTCAGTTCGGAATATAATTATCGTAAAAATAATGAATTAACTGTAACGCAGTTCCTGCTCTACACAACTCTCTAATGCTACTTAAGTAAACAATCTAATGAGCAGAAAGCAAAGCGAATGTGAGCTCAATTTAATTTTACTTAAGCTGTCTGTGGATTGTTCATATTTCTAAACGGTGATCTCATCATGACGCTAGTGGCAGGAATCTAAGAATTGAAAATAGAAACCAATTTCTACGTATGAGCGAAATGCAGAGTTTAATTTTTCAAATAGAATCACTCGGTGCACTCGTCCAAGTATTTCATTAAGTATGGAAACATTTTGAAAATATCCTAACCGGTATGACAAATCATCAACACAAATTTTAATTACTTCCAGAGGTGTAAGTATCGAAAATAAAAACTCCATCACTTCATTCAATATTTCCTATACTAGCGCAAATGTTGGATTCATTATTGCCGATTGAAGACTCTAATACTTTCATCCTGAACTGCACTGACGTCAGAAATGCTGAGCAATCGGCAGTTCATCACAACGTAATTTCTACTCACCTGACTCGCGAGGTGAAAGTTCTTGCGTGAGCTTAACATGCGCGAGAAGTTTTGCTTATCAAAACAAACATTAAAACGAGCTGAAACAAATGGAGCACATCTGCTAAACACAACGTGAGTGCTTGTACCAACATGCCTAGCCGCCACTCTTCCTTTGCGACTTTAAACTACACTAAAACATTTAACAGGTTACACACCCTTCAATACTTACTGGACTTAGGGTATCGCGACATGAGGTATAAAGCGGTGCCATCAAACATCGCAAAGCATTCGCAGTAGAAAATAAGCGTGAAGTCAAATAACTCGCCTGCATCTTCCGCCCATTACTGGATTTGTGCTACTCTGAGATCAAGGTTTGCTGCGATTCTATGAACACAGGTAAATCCTTCAAGGTTCTGGTGTAGTTATTTGGCTTTCAGAAGACTGTATGTCGGCAATGTGACGAGCGGCATTCCGATAATTCTCGAGTGCTGGTCGAGCATTTATTATCAAGGGAGAGCGAGTAACTCTGGCTTCTGATATTCAACACGGCCAGAGGCGCTGTCAGGTACTTGTCTCATTACGGTTATGGATTAGACACGATCTCCTGATGTATTTCTCGCTTATTCATGGAAAACAAAAGCTCGCCTCTTCTCTAAATTGCCAACTTGAGATTTTGTTGATTAATTCTCGTGTATCTGGAGGGTAGGTAGCTCCTTACATTTTGCGGTTATGAAAGTAGAATATGTTTGCAAATATTTGAAAATTTGCGAGTGGTTTCAGCTGCAAAATATTCGACCTAGATTTTTCTTTTCTTTGTTATAAATTCACATGAATTCGAGGGTTTGTTCGCTGGTGTACATTGAGGAATTATTGGATAAAACTATAGCAAGCAACTAAATTAAATTTTTCCGTTGATCTTATATACAATTAATAATTTAATTCTAAAAATCAATCTGCAAGATCCTGCAAGTATTATTTCGCTGATTCACTACCACGTAAGAAACTATCAAGGCATTTGACTGCAATAAAAAGTAATCAAAGTCATATGGTAATGAATCTCATAACGCGTGCTCGATACTCTTTCTAGATAGGCTTGTTTAAATAAGTTTTTTAACGACCATGAACTTACGAGTTGTATTACTTACACGAGCTGTAATATACTGAAAAAACGACAGTACATTCTGCTGTAATTATCTTTAGCATTAATGAGCACATTCTCAAGCATTAACATCTTTGCTCTGTAAAAGTTTTGTTAGATAACACGGATTTTTTTGACAGAACTGGAACAATTTTCAGATTTACTTGTCCACGGGACATGGCAATACATTGCACGTATAAGTATACTCTACATACAAGTCTACTAAAACACGCCACTCGAATGCGAATCTTATGGTAAAAATCTTGTGAGACTTTTCCACAATTGTCCTCAAATAAGAGCTGACTCTACTCTGAACTAACTTCACCTTCTTTACAAGTGATTCAAATAATTTTACTAGCTACCATGGAGGGAATAAAGAAGCTCGAAGAGTTTTGCATTTTTGTCCCATGTATTATGTTGAAGCAGTGAAACCCATGCGATGTAACCTATTTAATTACTCTTCGCTAGATTAAAGAGAATGAAAACCAAATATGCCAATTTCCCGGCTGCAGAACGGAGTCTGCACACATCGGACTTGTTTTCGGAGACAATGCGTGCTTCATACCTGTAACCATAATAATTCTAAGCACCTGGCGGTGGCAATCGCAAGGATCTAATGTTGCAGTGGGAGCTTCACAAAGTTCCGATTACAAAGTTTTCATCAGACCCCACGCTCAACGTTCATTATTTTATCGATGAAAGACAAAAACTTGTTTGCGTACCAACGAATTAATTTTCCAAGGGCAAAATCAATGACGCGTCTCACTCAGCCGCAGCGTTTTATTGGTAAAGGAATGAAGTCGTCACGGCGGGTGACAGCTATTGAGCTCTCGGGCTCTCGGTTTCGTTGTCATTGAAGGAATGTGCATGACTGTGGTGTCCTAATCGGGTTGTTCAATGAGACCTTTTGCACTTTCATGCTGGAATTTTCTTTCAGAAATTCGTAAGAAAGTTTGAATTGGATTTTTTTCTTTTCTTAGTTTTAACTTCACGTAAATTTGAGGGTTTCTTTGTTGGTGAACAATGGGGAATTAATTGGATAAAACCGTAGCAAGCCCCTCATATGAAATTATGTTTATCTTATATCCCTACTAATTTAATCGTTAGTTTGTACGATTAAGGAATACTGGTTTCAATCATTTTGAGAGACTCTTGATGAAAACAATGCTTACGATGATAAGTTTCGCATTCGTAAATAGAAATGGAGGAAAATACGTAATTTTTGGAGTTACATCAATCGGAGATTTCTTTAGTGATAGCTTTTGCGAAGCTAAGAGCCTCTGTAGCTGTTAGGGAAAATTAATTACCTTTCACTAGCCAGAACGTTAGCAAACTGACTTGATCAGTTATAGGGAATACTTCTTCCGAAATTGATGGATCATAAAATCCATGTAAGAAGAAACGTACACGAGTGATTTTAAACTTTTTTATAGCCACCAGCTCAAGTATATAAAAGCTAAAATGAAACCAAATTATTTTTTCGAAAGCAATGGAACAATTGTGAGTGAGGTGTATGAAAGAAAAAAGAGTTTGAGACAGAGAAACCCCGTCTTTTATGTTAATCTTAAGGGAACCCTACAAATTTCATACTCAACGACACAGAAAATGAGAATTCAGTTTTTCATGTTATATTATAAGCATGAATAAAAACAAAATTATTTTCGTTGTGAAATCAGCAGAAGTTACGCTGTGAGCAAATTAACACTTACGTATTAAAGTGTTAAATATAGAGAGCTTTTTGTAAGTTGGGGCAAGGAGAGTTTTCATTCATGTAGTTGAAAGTGAGTTTCCGTTCATATATTCACAAAGCAAGTATAGAGTTTTTATGGTTATAACCAATATTGATTTCGTGACTAGCAAAAACGTTCGCAAATTCAGAATTACACTGATGCTTAAACACTTAGAAGTTATACATAATCAATGGGGTACGAATGTACGAATTTATCGAGTAAGGAGAGAATACTTTAGTGTATAGTAGAGACATAATTAACGCGGTCGTCAGTATCGAAGGTTGGAACGGAAAATTTTTATGGTTCTAAGAACAATGAAAAATAAGGTATAAAAAATATATTTGGTATATAATTGATTAATATAAACAACCATTTGGTGTACAATAACCTAAATGAATTATTTTTGAAATGAAGGTGTGTCAGTTAAATCCACCCGGGACCATTCTGGCCTTGAAACAGTGTATTCGAGGTGAGTTTGCTGTTATTCAACGAAACAGGTTATTTAAGAGATGCCATGAACAATTTCCACGGCCGCCTTGATCGAGCGTCGGAACGAAAGCCACCTAGCTGGAGGTCATTATTTTCAAAAATAATTCATATCAGTTATTATACACCGAATGGTTGTTCATGCTTATCATTTATACACCAAACACATTTTTTTATAGCTTATTTTTCATTGTTTTAAGAATCTTAAAAATTTTCCGTTTCACTGACGCGCCCGGTATTTTGGAGACACAAATTCTGTCAAACGAGTTCCACAATTTTGTCAAGTTACAATTTTTCTCTCACAATTTTTTCTGTCACAATTGTTTCTGTCATAATTTTTTCTGTCACAATTTTTTCTGTCACTATTTTTTTTGTCACAATTTTTTCTGTCATAAATTTTTATGTCACAATTTTTCGCTAGGCATGCACTCAAAAAACAACTAAACAGAAACTCGTTTATTTCAAATGACGTCATGGTGAAATAAAAAAGTCTGGCAAAATCAGAGAATTTTGGCGACTGGTGAAATCTTAAAGATTTTTGCAGACTAAAAAAATCTGAAAATTTTTGCAGACTGTGAAATTTCACACTGTCACAATTTTTTGCGAGGCATGCAAATAAAGAACAACTAAACAGAAACTGGATTTTTTTGAATGACATTTCAGAGTAAAATAATAAATTTATGGCAAAATGGGAGAATTTTTACAGACTAAAAAAATTTGAAAGACTTTTGCAGACTGATAAAATTTGAAAGACTTTTGCAGACTGATAAAATTTGAAAGACTTTTGCAGACTGATACAATTTGAAAGAATTTTGCAGACTGATAAAATTGGAAAGACTTTTGCAGACTGATAAAATTTGAAAGACTTTTGCAGACTGATAAAATTTGAAAGACTTTTGCAGACTGATAAAATTTGAAAGACTTTTGCAGACTGATAAAATTTGAAAGACTTTTGTAGACTGATGAAATTTGAAAGACTTTTGCAGACTGATAAAATTTGAAAGACTTTAGCAGACTGATAAAATTTGAAAGACTTTTGAAGACTGATAAAATTGGAAAGACTTTTGCAGACTGATAAAATTTGAAAGACTTTTGCAGACTGATAAAATTTGAAAGACTTTTGCAGACTGATAAAATTTAAAGGATTTTTGCAGACTGTTAAAAATCTGAAAGAATTTTGCAGACTGATAAAGTTTGAAAGACTTTTGCAGACTGATAAAATTTGAAAGACTTTTGCAGACTGATAAAAATCTGAAAAAAATTGGTAGACTGGTAAAATCTGAAAAAAATTGCAGACAGACAAAATCTGAAAAATCTTGGGTTATAAATAAGCAAAATTAAAATATCCTCACCCAGATGGGTGAGCGAGAGTCACCCAATGCTATCGGGGTGCCGGAAATATCGGAGGCTGAAAAATGGGCCTGAGGACCTTGTGGTGAGGATAAGGAGGGCATTGGTTGAGTCGATTACCGCTTGTGTTATTGCAGCCAATGAGGCGCTGAGGAAGGCGACAATAATGACACCAGGGCACCCTTTGGACCAATAAGAGGAGAGCAAAGCGACGATATTGACACTTGTGCACGGTGATAGCCAATCACAGGGAAGTTGGGCGACGATATTGACACTTGTGCACGGTGATAGCCAATCACAGGGAAGTTGGGCGACGATCCTAACACTTGTGCACGGTGTAAGCCAACCACAGCGGAGAGGGGCGAGCGTTCTGGCACCTCTGCACGCCTTCAGACCAATGGCAGCTCGAGTTTGGCGCCCTACTTCGAGTCTCAGACATTTTCTTCTCAACTTTGTGGCATTTCCTCCTGTTTCATTTCTAGCCCAAAACTCCCGTTGTAATTTCCTGAAAATCTAAATATCCTCGAATTCCAGTTTGAGAAAACGTGAATTTTTCAATATTCGAGATGCGTAAAATTAGGTTCAAGTTTTACAGTTGACAGTTGAAATCATTATAATATCGACAGTTGAACTCTTCACAATATCGACTGTTGAGATCATTACAATATAAACAGCTGAAATCATCACAATATCGACAGGTAAAATCATCAAAATATCGACAGGTAAAATCAACACAATATCGACAGGTAAAATCACCACAATATCGACAGGTAAAATCAGCACAATATCGACAGGTAAAATCATCACAATATCGACAGGTAAAATCATCACAATATCGACCGGCAAAATCACCATAATATCGACAGGTAAAATCAGCACAATATCGACAGGTAAAATCACCACAATATCGACAGGTAAAATCATCACAATATCGACAGGTAAAATCACCACAATATCGACAGGTAAAATCATCACAATATCGACAGGTAAAATCATCACAATATCGACAGTTAAAATCACCACAATATCGACAGGTAAAATCACCACAATATCGACAGGTAAAATCATCACAATATCGACAGGTAAAATCATCACAATATCGACCGGCAAAATCACCACAATATCGACAGGTAAAATCATCACAATATCGACAGGTAAAATCACCACAATATCGACAGGTAAAATCATCACAATATCGACAGGTAAAATCACCACAATATCGACAGGTAAAATCATCACAATATCGACAGGTAAAATCATCACAATATAGACAGGTAAAATCATCACAATATCGACAGGTAAAATCACCACAATATCGACAGGTAAAATCATCACAATATCGACAGGTAAAATCACCACAATATCGACAGGTAAAATCACCACAATATCGACAGGTAAAATCACCACAATATCGACAGGTAAAATCATCACAATATCGACAGGTAAAATCACCACAATATCGACAGGTAAAATCATCACAATATCGACAGGTAAAATCATCACAATATCGACAGGTAAAATCACCACAATATCGACAGGTAAAATCATCACAATATCGACCGGCAAAATCACCACAATATCGACAGGTAAAATCATCACAATATCGACAGGTAAAATCACCACAATATCGACAGGTAAAAGCACCACAATATCGACAGGTAAAATCATCACAATATCGACAGTTAAAATCACCACAATATCGACAGGTAAAATCACCACAATATCGACAGGTAAAATCATCACAATATCGACAGGTAAAATCATCACAATATCGACCGGCAAAATCACCACAATATCGACAGGTAAATCATCACACAGAGGCACACTGCCCTGCACAGTACATACTCATACGTTGACTTTAGAAGCAATTTTGAATCTTATCACTACTGTAGTTTATAACTAAATATCAGTTAAGCTTGCATTAAGTATAGCTAGGTAGATAAAATTCAACATTGATATAGCTCGTAGAAATATTTATGCAAGCATAAAATTCCACATTTTTGCACGTACTTCAAATTACAAGCACGGTAATTTTCGATTTGCTTTCTTCTCACGCTCGAAGTTCTGCTCAAATTTTCAACAGTTGCTATGAGCTAGGCAAGTTTCACTTATTAATCTGTGCTCCATGACTATTCTTCAGTTAAAATCAATGTAACGTTAACAACTCAGTGGGTCTAAAACATTTTTATAAAGGAATAAGCCTTCGGGTGGTGTTGTTTTCGAATATCTGTCATCATGTTCATGTAACTAAAAATAGCAACACAACAATCACATCATATTCATGAAACTATAAGTAACAATCACATCATGTTCCCGTAGCTGCAAGTTACAATAATATCATGTTCACGTAACTACAGATAATTAGAGAATAATTACATCAGAGTGTGGAATGGCGTGACATCAAAATGTAAATGAAAGTTTTTATAACTTTATACAAGTAATTGACAAATAATTTACGACCTATAAATAGTTCAAGCGTCTGGATAATTTTATTGTACTCATAAAAGGTTGTCCCTCAACATGCTATACAAGCGTTTAATTTATGAAGGTAGATACAAAATCGTGGAAAACCATTTGAACAACGCGGAAACTGAACTTGCTCTCACCTCAGTCAGAATGTGAAGCAAACTGCGCGCTAGTGATGGTTGCCATTATACTGGTAACAAAATTTAGTTTACGTGAAAATAACTAATTACTTCCTTCAGTACCCATTTCAACACTAGAAGACTATTCAACGAGTGAGAAAATCTACGATTTGTTGACTGATTAGGAACAAAAATACCAGAAGACCTCGACGCCATGGGTATAGGCTGTAGCCACATACCTGCTCTCGTCCCGTTCCGTCGCGTCTGCGGTCGCGCAGTCCAGTGAGAGAGCAAGAATTCAATTTGAGCGCAAATGAGTCGTTCGCTTAATAAAAAATATAGTTTAAGTGTTCGGAATAAATTTTATTTAAAAAGTTGATGCGTGCATTTATGTATTTGTATTTTTTATATGAATGGGTAATGAGAAATTTATGCATGAGTTTCTCAGTCGTTTAATATTGATTTTAATAATTTACAACGGCTGCACGGGCCTGGATATGATAATTTCGGAATTAATGTCATCAAAAAGTTCACCAAAACCCAGGTTATCAATTGCTCTAGAGGAAACCAAAACATGGAAATTGCGATGCGTTATGACACATGCGGTAAAATTGGTGTAAAAAAGGTAAGTACTAGCGTTATAGCACCTGAGATGGTACGTTCACATTCATCTCCAGTACTTTATTGTAGAACAACATTACAGAAACTAAGGATTAAATCTACAGCCATAAGACAGCTAGGCTGACAAGTGCGTCACTGCATCTCACAATCCCGTGTTAAAGGGTTAGCAATGAATATACGACTAACGAACATACGACTAACCGGCAAGTGCGTCATTGTACTTTACGGAGTAGGTAAAGACTTACGATTAAATCTACCACCACAAGACAAGCCAGCAAGTGCGTTACTGCATCACACAATGCGTGGTAAAGGCCTATAGCATTGAATCTACCACGTAAGACAACCCGACAAGTGAGTCACTGCATCACACAATGCGTGGTGAAGGCTATCAAATCTACCACCATACGGCATGTCGGCAAGTGCGTCATTGTACTCTACAGAGCAAGTGAAGGCTTAGTATCAAATCTACCACCATACGGCATGTCGGCAAGTGCGTCATTGTACTCTACAGAGCAAGTGAAGGCTTATTATCAAATCTACCACCATACGGCATGTCGGCAAGTGCGTCATTGTACTCTACAGAGCAAGTGAAGGCTTAGTATCAAATCTACCACCATACGGCATGTCGGCAAGTGCGTCATTGTACTCTACAGAGCAAGTGAAGGCTTAGTATCAAATCTACCACCATACGGCATGCCAGCAAGTGCGTCATTGTACTCTACAGAACAGGTAAAAGACTAAGCATTATATTTACCGCCAAAAGACGAGCCGGAGCGGACGCCTGCAGGCGGTCTGTATACGGTGACACAGAGGAAGCACGGCTTTAACAAGATTCTTTTATGACGGGTCCTTGAAGCACTCGAGGAGACAAAGCCTTAAATCAACACGTTTCCGTGGCGCTTTGTGCTGGAATGCTCCTCTGTGGTGGAGAAACCATAGCCCAAAATAAAGCTCATTTCCACGCCTGTCCAATTTAATGACTTGAGTCAATCACAGAAACCTCCGGTCTCCGCTGGAGGTCACGTTGTGTTTCCAAAAGACTTTCGAGTGTCCAAAAACTGTGCCTATGTGTAGAAATGATTTTCGAATGCGTTTCAAAAAAATCTCCCGTGTCTAAAAAACTGTGCCGATATTTAGATATATAGTGAACTTAATTCCAGATTCTAAAGTGAACATATAGTTTCGACGTAGATGAAATAAGTTTGAAAATTAATAGCTACCTTCATACTGAATAAATTTTTTTTGCTTGCGAGTGTCACCGAAAGTAAGATGTATGAATTTCAGCTCGGCGTGTGTGTGTGTGTGTGTGTGTGTGTGGTTCTATGATTTGCCTAGCTTGCTGCAAATAATTCGTTGGGATTTCACAAGAATGTTTAACTTATACTGAAATGTTTGCTGAATTTTCAGTTATATTTTAGAGCTTCCAAAAATTTTTAGATTGCAACAATTTCACCGCAATCTTCTAAAACAATGAATTAAAAAAAAACCAGAAACAATGCTGTGTCTCAGAATTCATTGCATACCTTCCAGTGAAAAAGAGGACATCAATTACAGTACGATTTACGGACTTGAACTGCGCCAATATTTTACAGACTTGTGACTGGGATCCCCTTATAAATGATTATTTGACTCGCTCCTTATCAGTTGGAGGATCAGCTTTCCCAATCAATCACGCGGGAACGAATCCATTATTTCACCGACACAGGAAGCCATTTCCTGAAGAGCCTCTCACACCACCACATTGTGACGGAGGGTAAAGTCCAAAACGGGCAAAAAATTTGACGCTTTACCTGCTCTCTTTTAGATTGTGGGAGCCAGATTGAATCTACTTATATATATGTGAGACCTCAATACTATTCTTTGGTATCATAACATTTTTGAGACTTTCATGGTAATCTGAAAATAAGCTCAACAAAATAGTGTTGCATTTTGTTGCTGTACTTCAGTCCAACTTATCATATCCGCTCCACCGTCACTGCGGGTGCGTCGTTTTGATTTATTAGTATATGAGGAAAGTTGTAAACGGATAATTTAAAGCTATCACATTTCATGCCCGTCCCTCATGCCATTTCTCATTGCGGTACATATGGCAAGTACGTGTGGCAATATAGGTTGCAGAGAAGTTTTCTCTTGATACAAACGAATTTTTCGAAGTCTTTGAACAAGTAACCATAAAATTACTGACGACCGGGAAAAAAATGTGTGGGATGATTTAATGATATTCATAAAAGGTTGTTTCTCAACGGAGTAAAAATAGTCCATTGTTGTTCATTCATTTATTTCATTTTTTCATTCAATAGTTCATTTTTTTCATTTCATGACTTCAATTATTAATCGGAAAATTCATCTTATCAATCGTTTCAAATGAATTATTTAGAATTATAAGGCATTTATTTCAGAAAATTACTATCAAAGAAACCGTCTCTCCTAGCTGCTTCGAAAATTAAACGAACTGTAGAATCAGATTTGATATGACCGATAGATAATTCGCCCTTACATCTCTCGCATATCACACGTCCCCGAGGTAGGTAGAAGGTAACGTTCTAAAAAAAATAAGATATAAACTGTAGCACAATGCATTTTATTCAGTGGGGTAATAGAAGTGCTGAGCAGTATAATGAAGATTGGGTATATCAAATATTAAAACAGCATTTTATTTTTACTTCAACATTGCATCTCTCGCAATTCATTCACCATTGCATCTATTGCAATTCATTCACCATTGCATCTCTCGCAATTCATTCACTATTGCATCTCTCGCAATTCATTCAGCATTGCATCTCTCACAATTCATTCACCATTGCATCTCTCGTAATTCATTCGTAATTGTATCTCCCGCAATTCATTCATTATTGCAATCTCGCAATTCATTCACCATTGCATCTCTCACAATTCATTCACCATTGCATCTCTCGTTATTCATCCACCATTGCAATCTCGCAATTCATTCACCATTGCATCTCTCACAATTCATTCACCATTGCATCTCTCACAATTCATTCACCATTGCATCTCTCACAATTCATTCACCATTGCATCTCTCGCTATTCATTCACCATTGCAATCTCGCAATTCATTCACCATTGCATCTCTCACAATTCATTCACCATTGCATCTCTCACAATTCATTCACCATTGCATCTCTCACAATTCATTCACCATTGCATCTCTCACAATTCATTCACCATTGCAATCTCGCAATTCATTCACCATTGCATCTCTCACAAATTATTCACCATTGCATCTCTCGTTATTCATTCACCATTGCAATCTCGCAATTCATTCACCATTGCATCTCTCACAATTCATTCACCATAGCATCTCTCGCAATTCATTCACCAATGCATCTCTCGCTATTCATTCACCATTGCATCTCTCACAATTCATTCACCATTGCATCTCTCACAATTCATTCCCCATTGCATCTCTCGCTATTCATTCACCGTTGCAATCTCGCAATTCATTCACTACTGCATCTCTCGCAATTCATTCACCATTGCATCTTTCGTTATTCATTCATCATTGCAATCTCGCAATTCATTCGTAATTGCATCTCTCGCAATTCATTCATTATTGCAATCTCTCAATTCATTCACCATTGCATCTCTCACAATTCATTCACCATTGCATCTCTCGCAATTCATTCATTATTGCAATCTCGCAATTCATTCACCATTGCATCTCTCACAATTCATTCACCATTGCATCTCTCGCAATTCATTCATTATTGCAATCTCGCAATTCATTCACCATTGCATCTCTCACAATTCATTCACCATTGCATCTCTCACAATTCATTCATTATTGCAATCTCACAATTCATTCACCATTGCATCTCTCGCAATTCATTCATTATTGCAATCTCGCAATTCATTCACCCTTGCATCTCTCACAATTCATTCACCATTGCATCTCTCGCAATTCATTCACCATTGCATCTCTCGCAATTCATTCATTATTGCAATCTCGCAATTCATTCACCATTGCATCTCTCACAATTCATTCACCGTTGCATCTCTCGCAATTCATTCATTATTGCAATCTCACAATTCATTCACCATTGCATCTCTCACAATTCATTCACCATTGCATCTCTCACAATTCATTCGCCATTGCAATCTCGCAATTCATTCACCCTTGCATCTCTCGCAATTCATTCACCATTGAATCTCTCGCTATTCATTCACCATTGCATCTCTCACAATTCATTCATTATTGCATCTCTCACAATTCATTCACCCTTGCATCTCTCACAATTCATTCACCATTGCATCTCTCGCTATTCATTCACCATTGCATCTCTCACAATTCATTCATTATTGCATCTCTCACAATTCATTCATTATTGCATCTCTCACAATTCATTCACCATTGCATCTCTCACAATTCATTCACCATTGCATCACTCGCAATTCATTCACTATTCCGTCTTTCGCACGCACTTGTTCACGGGGTAGTTGAAGAAAGAAATAATAGCTTAGGGACTAGGTAACATGTGACGGTGATGCGTATTCTGAGCAGGGGGTGAACTGCACACTGCGGTCTGCTGATAAGCCTGACTCGCGCATATCTGCTCTGTGTGGTCACACGTAGAGAAAGAAGATGCCAGCCACTTATAGTGCTTGTCTAATGAATAGATGCGCATGCACTTCAAACTAGGTGTAAGAGCCGCGAGATCGGGCCAGATATGAGCTACAAGCGCAAATGTGTCTCTGGAAACTTGGGAAATGGGCTTTTCTTCAGTAAGGGGGAATTAAGGTAACATGGTGAACAGGCTTAACAGCTTCACACTCTTGTTTGAATCCGGGCAACTTTCAGTGTGAAAGCATGCATGTTTGTAATATATTTATATAATTTTGCATTAAAAATCAGAATCTCTCCAGTACATAAAAATTAACCGAAAAATACGGTAACTTTCAATGTGAATGCAGCCTGGCTGTAGGATATTTATATAATTTGGCATTAAAAATTAGAATCGCTCCAGTACATAAAAATTAACTGAAAAATACAGAATTTAAGTAACCTTTGAACATCTTCGTGGTTTATAATTTGTGGGGTGACGTAGAAGTCAACATATCTGCAAATGATGCACCCATATTTTGAAGAAGTTTGGGGGGCTTGTGAATATTACAAATCTTCATACAAAAAGTCCAATTGTCAGTGTGTGAGGGTATTTATGTAGAGACGGTTCTTCGTGAAAACAGCCATGTAACAATTGAAGCAACTGGAAGAGCATTGCGTTGTCCACATTTTTTACAGTTCTGAAATGAAATATTATTTAGGATTTGGTATTTTTTATTAGAGATGGAGAATTGGTGGGAGAAAAGGTATTCTTGATTTAAATGCAACACAAATGAGTTGCTCAAAACAAAAAACCATGGATTAAGGCAAGCGTGATAGTTAAAGTATTCTGTGAAAATTAAACAAGAGAAAATAAACCAGAATAGGGATGATCATGATTTATAATGTTGCTTTAACAATAATGAAATTTTAATAATAAGAGCCCATCGTTGCTACAACACGTAAAAACTCATAAATCACACTCGTACGCGTGAGTGTAAATATTTCTGAAAGACAAATAGTGGAGCCTTGAACGAACCACACACTAACGACAGCAGCATATGTCAATTTGAAGATATTTATTACGAGTGTATCGATAGCGATGGTGATCAATGAGGTAAGATTTCTTCCCAATGAGGAATTCAGAAACGACAAAAAAAAATTTTTTTTAAAAACTGGGTATATATGTATATCATATTACTCAATGATGATACTCTTGGTTATAGAGCAGCGTGAAAATAAATGTAACCTGTCCCTAAATACATTTCATTCAGTGGGATCATCGGAGTAAAGCGCAATATAGTTAAAGAGAGTGAAAAAACTAATAAATTAAGCAGCTCATGTTTAGTTAACAACTGTAATTCGGATTTTTTTAAATCAAAACGGAACAATAATTTCTTTTGCAGAACTATGTTCTAATGACTTTAATAACGTAAACCATGTATGTGACAACTAAAATAACATAATTATGCAGAAAACGCCGGTCTATATTTGACGTTGGTATACCTCGCGCTGCTGAGGTAACTAGTTAGTCTTAATTATTAAGGGATTAGAATAGCAATAAAAGTCTTTCGTATGAGTTTGGCATTTTTACGCAGATCCACAAATGGACGAGCGTGTCGAGTGTACGTCACTGCTGCGCCACCACCGCACATCGCGCGCTTCTACGAGAACGTCCAGAGAAATGAGCGATTATATATGAGTGCTCGTATTTAAAGACACCCTCTGAAGGACGTTTTTAGAAGCGTTAAATCAGGACACTTTCTAGTCTTGGGAACGCGTAATCAACGCTAAATAGAATAATAATAATCACTATTATAAAAGGAGCCGCCTCCGTTCGTCTGTGTCTCACACCCACCAGCCTGCAGTGTGAGATGAGCGTATCTGTGATGCAAGCTTCATCAACTCCACAATTTTCGGTGCCTTAACCCAGTAGATTGGGAGTCGGAATGAATATCACGTGTATTGGTAGGTTAAATTAGGTCGAATAGAATGTCAGCGGTTGAGACTTGGGAAAGTATTGGAAAGCCATAGGATAGCATGGGAAATCATGGGAAAGCCATGTTGAAGCACAGTTGGTCTGTCACTTTATCACGCAGTCAAAGAAGCTTATTTTATAAGGACTATTTTTGATAGGAGTTTCACCAGTGCGCAAGATTATATATAAGAGTGTTTTAATCGCGGGTTATGTTGGGTTGGAGATATTTGTTTTTGATTCACATGTGAATTATATTTTTTAGGAAATTATCGATTCCAGTCATTTATGACAGATCGCGCACACTAAAAAAAGCCTACACCTCGACCTTCTCGCATCGCGAGTAGCGTAACATATCACCTACTCCCCCACTTAAAAAAACAGGGGTGTACTAGTTACTCATAAATAAGATATTAGGTAACATTTTATTTCATATAAAAAATCATACCATGAAACTGGAGAACGTTTGAGTGTTAATGAGTGCTTCAATATCGAGTTCCAAACCGCTTTTCGGAACTTGAATTTTTGTTCTTTCATATCTCAGTGTTATTGCAAGATATATTTATCGATTTTAACTGCAAATAGTCAAGTATATTTATTTTTTAGTCAAAAACACCGCAGGGGAAAATTCATCGCTATTATTTCTCCAGCCGTAAAAAATTGAACTATAATTTATATACCCGTGGTATCACAGATACACGAGAGTATAAAGCTCCAGATTCATTTCAATCTGAACATTTCGTTGAAGCGTCGAAAATCATTCTGCGGCTGAGAACTACGAAACTTCCAATCGACGATATTAACTCAACGACAATGGACAAGTCACAAGAAGTCAAAGAAACTCAGCCAAGTTGTAATCTCTTCCGAAGCCGAAAAACTGAAATGGACCATGACGAGAAGTTAAAATTTTTGGAAGCTATGATCTGCGGCGCACCAGCGGAAATCGCAGAAACTCTGAAGGAATTATGTCGCCTGATACGCGAACTAAAGAAGATCGAGGAAGAACAAAAATCGAACGATGAGGCTGATGTTGTACTGAGTACAACATCGGAGTACTGATGAGCCGCTACCTAGCAAGGAGAGATGTCGTAATCACGGTAGGCGTCATTTAAAACTCCCAATGTTCAAAGAATTCGTTGATTATGAACTAACGACGTTGAAAATTAGCGTAAGCTGCCTATGTTTGTGCTATGCTTTGAGTTCAATATTGAACTTCAGTTTCACCAGCCGCAGCCAAAGTGTTGCGGGTAGAGACAGCTGGTCCTCCAGATGTGCAGGAATATGGATGTTCAGTTTCACCAGCCGCAGCCAAAGCATTAAGGGTCGTGGTGGTCCCTCAGATGTGGGGGAACATGGAGGTGCTGATGTGTCTCTGCCAAAGTGTTAAGGGCGGTGCTAGTCCCTCAGATATGGGGGAACATGGAAGGAACACCTTTTTATTTCGACGCTGAGACTTTTATTCTGACTGCCAAAACGACTGTCACTGCAAACGCCGTGCCTGCCTGGACCGGCGCCAGCGTCTCCGTGAAGCTCGTGCGTCAGCTTGGCGTAATGTGTTGAGGAACAGAGGAGCGAAGTTGCCTCTAAAATTTTGCGTCCTCACTAGTAATTGTCCTACAGCGGGTACGCAATTGAAATCTTTTTTTCAAAACCGCTAAAATACTGTATATTTATTATTCTAAAAAAGCATTTTTTTGGCCACTTCTTGTACGAACTACACAGGCCACTCGTTTCTGTTTCTTTCTGAAATATTGAATAAAAATCTTTCAAAAGAAATGTTTCGTATATCCGTATCTCCTGTGTTACAGAAAACAATGCATATTGCACAATTAAGGAGCTCTGTATGGACAAAATAGTTTCAGCAACGTTTAAAATATTTGCTTTTAATCTGGACACTTTTTACACTTCCATGATAATGTTACGGACTTTTGTTGTAGTTTATGCTTACCTAATTGAGTTTTTATAGATGATGACTTAAAAGACGAAATTTTCAATGCAACGTTTTTGAAAGCCTGTATAGTTATAATTTATCTCTACTGGGAGCATCGAGCAAGATTTAACTCTAAAAGTATGGTATGCAATTTATTATGTCGTGCATCAGTTTCAAATTGCAACTTCGTACATTTTCCATGCTTCCGTGCGCACAAGATTTTCCATGCAATTCGCACCGACTTCACATCGAGACACAGCTTTTTATCAGACAGTTTAATTGATATACGTTCAAATGGGCCTCATATGCTTAGCTCTGTTTAACATTTGGGGAAATTTTCCCAGAAGTTGTAGCTAAGGAACTCTGGAACGCTGTCGGTCAAGTCACCGAGGACTAGAAACGATCTCCAATTTAGATAATTCCTATGCGAGTTTGAGCCTTTGTACTCAATGAGATGAAGTCATTCGAAGGCGTTGGACCAGCTTTTTCTAACACGGCATTGGGCTTACGAGAGCGGAATTTAAAAGCATTTCTTGCGGTAGTCGCGAGTGAATGTGGTCTGGTTAATGTAACACTTTAGTAACAGAACGTCATTGTTTGTACTAACAGTATCTCCTAAGGGGATCTTTATTGTTACTTTAGAACCAATTTTATGGTGGCTTTTTTGAAAGCCTCCATATAGTAGGTACACAGTACAGGTGCTGTGTGTAGGTGACGCAAAAAAAATAGTGAGCTCCAGGGTTTAAATTATTCTGTGGGGACGCTTGTTTCCAGCTCGTTAAATTATCCTACTGAAAAGTGCAATTACGGCTTAAAAACAGCTGCAGTTATTTTTTACGACAAAAAATTAAAACAAGAAGAGGACCGGCACGAAAAAAACACGCGCGCAACATTGGCGACACAATTTACACTGAAGTGCAATGTGAATCCTTTTTGCCGTATATCAATGTGCTCAGAAGCATGGAAGATTTCGTGCAAATCACAAGGAACGCAATATTTACAGTTATTTCTTGAACTTAAGTGATAAATTTTCAATACTTCATTTGATACATACGCCGTCGGGCTTAGAAATTGTCCCTCAATTTATTCGCAAGGTATTGGGGGTGAACCATAAGTATAGTTCTTCCCTGGCCAAGCTATATGTGAGTTCACAATCCGCTATGCAATAACAATAACCAAAAATAGAGTAAAAAATAACTGGAGCTTAGAAAGGTTAATTAGCTGAGAAAAAATTTACTGAATACATCCAGTTAGGCATAATTTACAGTATAACATCTGTGTCAGAAAAATTGATAATATTAACAACAGACTTGACAGATAACTTTTGAAATTACACGAGGATATCCACGAGAGATTTACCGCACCACTTATAAAATCGCACAAATATTCGTAGAAGGCCGAGAAAAAGTGTGCACTTAACAACGCAATAAGGTCTAAAACTTAGGAAGGAGCCCACATGTCGATGATTTTAGTGAACACTTCGTGGTGACGGAGGGCCAAACCGCTTCGGTTTGTGTCGAATCGCAGAATGTGGTTTGTGAACCGCAGAAAATGGGCGCAGGAGCGGCGCTCAGGTGCGCTACGTACTGAGAAGCAACTCCAACCGAGGTTTTCAAGAACAATGGAAAGCTGTTACGAAAGCACGAAAAAAAGCTTGGCGTACCGCAAGCCTCTTCTAAAACAAGTCATTATTTAGCAACCTCTATAGGAACCACCGTGATGAAAGGCACATTTACACCCGGCCATTGTCTTCGAAAATTTATTATAATTGGGAAGGAGTTGGTTGAAGCATTAGGCACCTTCACCTGCAGAGCATCGCTTTACTTCTTAAACACACTTCGCTTTATGACCCTCCAGAGATAATCTATTACTCCTTGAAATAAATTAGTGCCGATTTGGGGTCCTGGATTGTAAGTTACCCGCCAAGCCGCCGCTCATCGCCGATCTGAATACAAAGCACGTGAATCATGCGTAAATAATCGTGGGATAATTGATGGCTGCTATGCAACTTCTTCTTTACGTATGTGTGTGCTGGAAATGCGGAAATTTGAACGATCGCCTCGCCTATTAGACTAGATTAGGACTAGAAAACTGTGCATTAATATCACAAGGTCGCAATGTATCATAATCCTCGCCAGTTATTGCGTGGATGAAATTTCAGGTAGCGTCATCCAACGAAGATATCAACGTAAAGTTCTAGTGTTTCAGTGTTTTTAATATTCCTGTTTGAACATTTCTAGTACCTAATATACAATGAATCAATTTATCTCAGCTCTAAGAGCAGTGCATGGCAATTCTTACAGCGAAATTTTGACGGAAAAAGCCAAATTTAGGTTTGATATTTTTACGAAAAGAGCTTAATTTAGATTATGAACTTGCAATGGCTTCTGACTTGAAATTATTGTTGAGGGGACCAATCCTAGAAGAATATTCAGGCCTTAATAAGTGTATTTGCTCCTCAAGTTATGCGGAATGGTCAACTGATGCGGGAGAAAATTAGTCCCACTTATTCCCCGTAATTCATAATTTGGAGAAAACATTTTGTAAGGTGAATGTAAAAGAAATTTTTGGCCGTATAAGCTGAGGATGCGTAACTGCAAGATAAACTGCAATGTTGATAAAAAATAATATGACCTCAGTAGAATTTTTGAAATTTTATTGAATTGCTTCATTCGTACTCGTACAAAACAGTCGTAAATTATCATTGATGCCGAGACTCCGTTACTTCTACTGTGGAGACACGTTGTCAACGGCAGCATCTCAACGGATCGGGCACAATTCAGTGCTGAGGTGCGTTGCACGAGATGATGCTCATATAAAAAGAAGTACAAGCGTCGCTGTCTAAATTATTTCCCACCAATTAGCCGACGCGCTAATGAACTTCAGGCTTAAATAATTCTATAATGTACTGCTCTTTCCACGTAGGTAACACTTGTCATACATCTACGTATCATGCAGACAAATGTGGTGCGTATACGTACATATCCTGACACTAGTTTTTCATTAATAAATTATTTTGCAGTGTACATCATCATTTTGCCTGTTGAGACATTAAAGCTCCCTCTTGTGGACACACTCACCCACACACTCACATACACAAACACACACACACACACACACAAAACACACATCCACAAACACAACCACAGTGTACAGATCGACACAAATAATTCAAAATAAAGCACGATTGTCATTGAAATTTCATCCTAAAAAAAACATGATACATAAACAGTTCTCAATACATACATAAACAGTTCTCAATACATACATAAACAGTTCTCAATACATACATAAACAGTTCTCAATAAATACATAAACAGTTCTCAATACATACATAAACAGTTCTCAATACATACATAAACAGTTCTCAATACATACATAAACAGTTCTCAATACATACATAAACAGTTCACAATACATACATAAACAGTTCTCAATACATACATAAACAGTTCTCAATACATACATAAACAGTTCACAATACATACATAAACAGTTCTCAATACATACATAAACAGTTCACAATACATACATAAACAGTTCACAATACATACATAAACAGTTCACAATACATACATAAACAGTTCTCAATACATACATAAACAGTTCACAATACATACATAAACAGTTCACAATACATACATAAACAGTTCACAATACAAACATAAACAGTTCTCAATACATACATAAACAGTTCTCAATACATACATAAACAGTTCTCAATACATACATAAACAGTTCACAATACATGCATAAACAGTTCACAACACATACATAAACAGTTCACAATACATACATAAACAGTTCTCAATACATACATAAACAGTTCACAATACATACATAAACAGTTCACAATACATACATAAACAGTTCTCAATACATACATAAACAGTTCTCAATACATACATAAACAGTTCTCAATAAATACATAAACAGTTCTCAATACATACATAAACAGTTCTCAATACATACATAAACAGTTCTCAATACATACATAAAAAGTTCTCAATACATACATAAACAGTTCACAATACATACATAAACAGTTCTCAATACATACATAAACAGTTCTCAATACATATATAAACAGTTCACAATACATACATAAACAGTTCACAATACATACATAAACAGTTCACAATACATACATAAACAGTTCACAATACATACATAAACAGTTCACAATACACACATAAACAGTTCTCAATACATACATAAACAGTTCACAATACATACATAAACAGTTCTCAATACATACATAAGCAGTTCTCAATACATACATAAACAGTTCTCAATACATACATAAACAGTTCTCAATACATACATAAACAGTTCTCAATACATACATAAACAGTTCTCAATACATACATAAACAGTTCTCAATACATACATAAACAGTTCTCAATACATACATAAACAGTTCACAATACGTACATAAACAGTTCACAATACATACATAAACAGGTCACAATACATACATAAACAGGTCACAATACACACATAAACAGTTCACAATACACGCATAAACAGGTCACAATACACACATAAACAGGTCACAATACACACATAAACAGTTCACAATACATACATAAACAGGTCACAATACACACATAAACAGGTCACAATACACACATAAACAGGTCACAATACACACATAAACAGGTCACAATACACACATAAACAGTTCAGAATACGAACCTTCGAAGAGCAGAATCCGAGCGCAGAAGGTATGCATTCCCCACCTGTAAATTAATTCAGATAGAAACACGGAGATTAATTCTGCTCACGACTCCAAACACCAGCGTCGGACCCAGCTTTGCTCGCGTGTATGCCAGTGTTTCAGTGCCCAGTAAATATTCGGTGTCATTAATCGTCTTTATTTGATTAAGACGACATGACGGGAGCGAGCGTCTTTATGCATCGCCTAGCGCCTGCGTGTGCGGTCATGTGCTCCCCCACTTAAACTCTGCGCACTTCTGCCTTTTTATTTCGACGCTGAGACTTTTATTCTGACTGCCAAAACGACTGTCACTGCAAACGCCGTGCCTGCCTGGACCGGCGCCAGCGTCTCCGTGAAGCTCGTGCGTCAAAGCGGCCACCTCAGAACGGGGATCTTGGCGAGAATTTGGAACTCTAAGAGAATGAAGAGCGAGAAGAAATTTTGTTAGCAGTTAATTGTGGAGGATTTGGCTACTTGTGTATGAGCTTGCAATGCATTACGAGGTTGTATCATACTTATTCATTATAATATGTTCGGCTAAAAACCTAAAATTTCTTGCCTGGAACTTGAAACTCTTGAGCACCTCAATTAGATGCACGCAACGAAAGTTCCATTTCATAATTTCTATGATTCAAAGCTCCAGGGTTATAGATAGCCTATTTTCTAGATACACAGGTATCTATAATGATCAGAATATATCAAGCAAATTTATGTCAACATATATCAAATTTAGAAACTGGAGACACAAAATAACCCTGAGTATCACCAACAGGTAAAACAACTTGAAACTCGCAAGGAGTAGTCCATTATCACCTAACTGAATTAGCAATTATAACAGTTTACCTCACCTCACCCATCTTCGGTGGCAGAGATGTTTTAAGCATTCACAAGATGCGAAACAAATCAGAACCCTTCAAATAAATACTGACGCCACTTCCCACGTACGCGTGCAACAGCTTTATCAATTATCAATGCATCTTTAAGAATGTTCCCGTGAAATATTTCAGTTAAAAATAGAAATCTTTCAGCAGGGTTGGCACCTAGATGTTTGAAACTGGAAAGTAATAGCAGCCTTACGCGACTTGAAAGTGCATTTTGATGCGAAGGTGTACTAGAGTGTGAAGGTATGAGTGCAGGGCATGGGAAATTCAGGTGTTCGAACTTCATCACGCTCAGCAGGCAACGCACGCCAGAACGCGACATAATATCAACCCTAAGCAGGCAACGCACACTATAGAATGCGTCACAATATCAACCCTAGGCAGGCAACGCACACCAGAATGCGTCACAATATCAACACTAGGCAGGCAACGCACACCAGAATGCGTCACAATATAAACCCTAAGCAGGCAACGCACACCAGAATGCGTCACAATATAAACCCTAAGCAGGCAACGCACACCAGAATGCGTCACAATATCAACCCTAAGCAGGCAACGCACACATAATGCGTCACAATATAAACCCTAAGCAGGCAACGCACACCAGAACGCGTCACAATATCAACCCTAAGCAGGCAACGCACACCAGAATGCGTCACAATATCAACCCTAAGCAGGCAACGCACACCAGAATGCGTCACAATATCAACCCTAAGCAGGCAACGCACACCAGAATGCGTCACAATATAAACCCTAAGCAGGCAACGCACACCAGAACGCGTCACAATATCAACACTAAGCAGGCAACGCACACCAGAATGCGTCACAATATCAACCCTAAGCAGGCAACGCACACCAGAATGCGTCACAATATCAACCCTAAGCAGGCAACGCACACCAGAATGCGTCACAATATAAACCCTAAGCAGGCAACGCACACCAGAACGCGTCACAATATCAACCCTAAGCAGGCAACGCACACCAGAATGCGTCACAATATAAACCCTAAGCAGGCAACGCACACCAGAATGCGTCAAAATATCAACCCTAAGCAGGCAACGCACACCAGAATGCGTCACAATATCAACCCTAAGCAGGCAACACAATCCAGAACGCGTGACAATGAGATCAACACTTGCTGAACATGCACCTGCAAATTTTTGGTTCTCAACCTTGACCTCGACGCCAATGTAAACCTTCACCTCAGCCCTTACCTTGACTCTCATCTCGACTCACACCTTGAGCCTTATTCAGAGTTCTCACCTTGATTACTTTGATAGCTTTAGCTTGGTCCTCACCTTAAGATAACCAATAGCATAACTTTCATTTCGGCCCTTGTTTATAACCCGCACCTTGACCCTAACTATAAGTCAAATAATATTCTTTATCATGACCCTGAGCATGAGCCGTGCAATTACCTTTATCTTGAGTATAACCGTAACAATGCATTAAGTTGACCCTAATATCATTCATTACAGTTAGGTCACATTTGGTCTTCTGATAAAATTAACCATTATTATTACTAACCATAAATTAACATTATAATTAACCATAAAATCAACCATAATATTCACCCCATGTATTACCAAAATCATAACCTGTTTCAGAAATTTTACCTCTTCTAATCGTAGTCTCGACTTTTACTATAACCTTAACCCTAGTGTTAGCTCAACTTAACCCTAAAAGTATTTATAATTCTTTGAATCACTTATTCCTATTCAGCCTAGCACATGTCGTGCGTTGGCGATATATCGCATTTAAGTTCTCCAGCATGCCACATCGGCAGTACGTCCTTAAGTTCGCCAGCATGCCACATCGGCAGTACGTCCTTAAGTTCTCCAGCATGCCACATCGGCAGTACGTCCTTAAGTTCTCCAGCATGCCACATCGGCAGTACGTCCTTAAGTTCTCCAGCATGCCACATCGGCAGCACGTCCTTAAGTTCTCCAGCATGCCACATCGGCAGTACGTCCTTAAGTTCTCCAGCATGCCACATCGGCAGCACGTCCTTAAGTTCTCCAGCATGCCACATCGGCAGCACGTCCTTAAGTTCTCCAGCATGCCACATCGGCAACACGTCCTCAAGTTCTCCAGCATGCCACATCGGCAACACGTCCTTAAGTTCTCCAGCATGCCACATCGGCAGCACGTCCTTAAGTTCTCCAGCATGCCACATCGGCAGTACGTCCTTAAGTTCTCCAGCATGCCACATCGGCAGCACGTCCTTAAGTTCTCCAGTATGCCACATCGGCAGTACGTCCTTAAGTTCTCCAGCATGCCACATCGGCAGCACGTCCTTAAGTTCTCCAGTATGCCACATCGGCAGTACGTCCTTAAGTTCTCCAGCATGCCACATCGGGAGAACGTCCTCAAGTTCTCCAGCGTGCCACATCGGCAGTACGTCCTTAAGTTCGCCAGCATGCCACATCGGCAGCACGTCGTTAAGTTCTCCAGCATGCCACATCGGCAATACGTCCTTAAGTTCTCCAGCATGCCACATCGGTAGCACGTCCTCAAGTTCTCCAGCATGCCACATCGGCAGTACGTCCTCAAGTTCTCCAGCATGCCACATCGGCAGTACGTCCTCAAGTTCTCCAGAATGCCACATCGGCAGTACGTCCTTAAGTTCTCCAGCATGCCACATCGGCAACACGTCCTCAAGTTCTCCAGCATGCCACATCGGCAACACGTCCTTAAGTTCTCCAGCATGCCACATCGGCAGTACGTCCTTAAGGCCGCCAGCATGCCACATCGGCAGTACGTCCTTAAGTTCTCCAGCATGCCACATCGGCAGTACGTCCTTATGGCCGCCAGCATGCCACATCGGCAGTACGTCCTCAAGTTCTCCAGCATGCCACATCGGCAACACGTCCTTAAGTTCTCCAGCATGCAACATCGGCAACATGTCCTCAAGTTCTCCAGCATGCCACATCGGCAGTACGTCCTTAAGGCCGCCAGCATGCCACATCGGCAGTACGTCCTTAAGTTCTCCAGCATGCCACATCGGCAACACGACCTTAAGTTCTCCAGCTTGCCACATCGGCAGTACGTCCGTAAGTTCTCCAGCATGCCACATCGGCAGTACGTCCTTAAGTTCTCCAGCATGCCACATCGGCAGTACGTCCTTAAGTTCTCCAGCATGCCACATCGGCAGTACGTCCTTAAGTTCTCCAGCATGCCACATCGGCAACAAGTCCTTAAGTTTTTCAGCGTGCCACATCGGCAGTACGTCCTTAAGTTCTCCAGCATGCCACATCGGCAACATGTCCTCAAGTTCTCCAGCATGCCACATCGGCAGTACGTCCTTAAGTTCTCCAGCATGCCACATCGGCAACATGTCCTCAAGTTCTCCAGCATGCCACATCGGCAGCACGTGCTCAATTTCTCCAGCCTGCCACATCGGCAGCACGTCCTCAAGTTCTCCAGCATACCACATCGGCAGCACGTCCTCAAAATCTCCAGCATGCCACATCGGCAGTACGTCCTTAAGTTCTCCAGCATGCCACATCAGCAGTACGTCCTTAAGTTCTCCAGCATGCCACACCGGCAGTACGTCCTTAAGTTCTTCAGCATGCCACATCGGTAACATTTCCCTGTTTACAGCATGGTAGCATTCTGCAACTGCAACGTACTCTTAATTAAGTCGTGTAGCGTTTGAGAGCCAAACTTGCAACACTCATTGTGCAAGATGTGCAACAAAAACCTGTGCTCTGAATATCACATAAAAATCAATACCAACCTGGTACACTTCTCATTCCAATCAATGGAAGTCGCACGAAAATAACTCGAATAATTGACTATTTATTCCAAAGCTCGGGTTCTTGCAATCCCCCTGTACACTAAGTACAAGATGTTGTCATGCCAGTGCAGGCTTCTCAGGTCGTGTGGACACACTCTGTCTCTCTTCAACTGATTGAGGTAAGAAATTATCTGAGAATCTAGGTAAATATCAGAACGGAGATACGAGGGAAATATAGCAATGTTACCTCATCCGACGTCTTCCTTAGAATTGATCATGACTGAAGGAATTTTGCAAGTAACTGCGACCGTATTTTCCACCCAAGATGTTCATTGTAATTTCAGGCGTATTTACGAAGATATGAAAGTATACCTGTACAAGTATAGACTATCTGCCATAGCTATATAGAACTATATATATAGACCACCATACCTACACACAAGTATAGACGATCTGCCTGTCTAGTATTTCGTATTAAGATATTTGAAAAACCAATGTAGAGGTACGGCTTCAATATATAGATTTATCGGAAACAGACCGCTTCTTTTCTCCTGTAACTATCGTGAGAATAGGATTCGAAAACCCAGTGGAAAATTTATACCCGTGAGCTTCACACACCAGAACTGGAAAGATATTAATATAATATTAATATAAAATTTAAAATTTATACCTGTGAGAAGATATTAATTATTTATTTAGAAGATATTAATTATTTAGAAGATATTATTATTTTATTAATTATTTTACTAAAATTTATACCTGTGAGCTTAAAACACCAGAACTGGAAAGTTCTCTAATTGGGACTTCCTGTACCTGGCCATTCTCAAACGTCAACAGCTTCTTCACAAACTATAGAGCACCATCATAACCTTCATGCTCATTTTATATTTTTGAAAATGCTTTGCATCGAAATACTGTAACAATAATAGTCATTCTCTTTATGTATTCATGACTGCGTTATTTCCTGTATCCTACAGAAATGTGCTTAAGCTGAGTACTTATATTTTTATCTATTCATATATTTACATATGTTGCCATCACACCCCTATAACGGAGTAAATTCAACATGGATTGAAAACATTAAACTTTAGTAACGTAGATGGCATAGATATTGCATAGATATTGGTGTTTTGATGAAGGACAGAATTATTGCACGGCATACTTTCGTCAACGTCAAACAGCAGAAGGATCAGCTAATGAAAGTTAAGCAGCCATTTTAAAATAAATAATCATTAGACATTTAAATAAAGAAAAAAAATTAAAAATTATAAAAATTGAATACAAGTGATTAAATATTCTATATCCATGCACAGTTTAAAAAACATAACGATTTTAAATCTAATATCTATCATTTTATTTTACGCTACTTTCTTCTTTAAAGTTGAACAGCACAGAGTAGCTGGGACGATACACCGTGCCAGTCACAGGAGTTCTGTGTAGTTTCGATATTCTTGTTGCGACAGTCAATCCTGCATTTTTAGGCTTCCATAGTCTTCTCGAAAATGCAGGGTTGACTTCTGCATTCTGTATTATGTTACAAGACTCGGACCTGCTCGCTCATTTCCTTAACGTGTGATTTTTTGCCGTCAGTCCTAAAGGTATAGGACATCATCTTACACAAACATCATCTCATGCGGACAAAAATGGGTACAAGTTATTCCCAACAATCCATAACGAATCAAACATCGTAATTGCTGCGTAAGTGTGGCTATTTTTCCCCGACACAAGTATAAAAGTCCGCATGAGATGACGTTTTAAAATTCGTTACTCGATTACGGGGCACGAAACTTTAGTCGCTGCTCGTTTACTCCCCTAACCTGATTAACGGTATGCCAGCATCGCTAACACAGTTTAGGCAAGCTCGCCATACAGCAGAAGGCAGGCTCGTTTTCGTCCCTAACTTGCCTATCTTCCCAGGGACTCTCGCGCTCATCATCACTTCTGCCGCCTGTCGCCGAGCCACCTTACGCCAGCCTGCCGTCATTCATGCCGCCGACTTGGTCACACAACACTTCTCACACACACCTACTTAGAAGACTTACAGCTGCCTCTGCTCACCTCACCTGAAGTGCTCTAGAAAGGCCGAAGGTAAGCGGCGTCTGCAGTAAGAGCTGCAGCCAGCAGCAGCAAGAGCTGCAGTAAGTGCTGCAGCTAGTAAACGCAACAGCAGCAAGAGCTGCGGTTAGAGCTTCAGCTAGCAGCAAAAGCTGCAGCTAGCACAAGAGCTGCAGATGGCAGCAGCAGCTAGTAACAAAAGCTCCAGCTAGCAGCAGAAGCAAAAAGAGCTGCTAAAGATGCAGTTAGAGCTGCAGCTAGCAGAAGAAGCTGTAGCTAGCACCCAGAGCCGCAGCTAGCACCATGAGCTGCAGAGTAACAAGAGCTGCAGCTGGCAGCAGCAGCAGCAGCAAGAGCTGCAGCTAGCAGCAGCAGCGCTGCCTGATTGCCGCCTGCCCGCCCCATACATCAGACACACAACGAGCTGCGGACGCACGGCCCAGCCGTGGTGGTCCGATCTGAGACCGCCGTGCTGGTGGGCTGGAGAGGAGGTGGTGGGCTGGAGGAGTGGGTGATGAACTGTAAGAGTGGGTGGTTTATTGGAGGAGTGGGTGATGAACTGGAAGAGTGGGTGGTGGGCTGGAGGAGTGGGTGATGAACTGGAGGTATGGGTTTTGGGCTGGAAGGAGAAAAAAAGAGACCGGTAACTGAATTTCAGAGATGAAATATAAAATTTGAGGTGAAATGCGCACGAAAGTGATGGGATAAATCGTTCCAGGTCAGAGAGGATTGATATGTGGCGCTCTGAATATGCGAGAGGTCGTCTGACGTATGGAATGCTGAATATACACACAAAAATGCGTGTATGCTGAGGAGGGTGTAAATTACAATGTTTGATGATATATTTGTTGAACTAAAGGAAATTGTTGAGGTTGACGTCAAAAATGCGAGCACTAAAGTTAGGAAACGTTCAAAAATTCAGTGAGGATAAATGAAAAGTTAGCTTGTTTTGCTTAATTTGGTTAAAAACGCATATTAAAATTACCGCATGTAAGTAAGTCCTCATGGTAACAAGTGATCTTTTGCCAACGCAGATAGTCTAAAAAAGACTTTTTCTAAAACTTTTTGCATTTGAAATCTGAATGTTTTCATAAGAAGCTCGATGAATGCAGAAACACAAGCTGGTGCAATGACTTAACGTTAGGGAATTTGACGTGTGAGAAAATCAAACGCTTTCAAGGATTGAAATGGCATTTGATATTTCTGCAATGTCTTGGCATGAAATAAAATCGAACGATTTTAGGTGTTGAAAAAGCGTTTGAGATTTTTGCAAGGCCTACTGCTTGGACCGACACAAAGCATCGGTTTTGGGTTCATTATCATTTCAGTTCTTTCTGATGTACCATGGATAAAGCAATAAGCTTTCGAACTCGTGATTTGGAGAACACACAAATGTAAAGGTGTGCGTTAATATTCGAGTATCCTCAAATAAAGAGAAATGTGAAGTTAGGGGGCAGGGCATAGCTTTTTTAATCTTGAAACAGTTAATTCGAAGACCTTATTGATTTGTACAGGGGACCCTGCATTGGCGCACCATACAATAATTTTTACTTCTTTTTATGTTTCAGATTAGATCAGACATGAGTGAGAAATTAAAACTACAAGAAAGAGTTCAATTACCGATAAAATTTAAATACATTTGTGTATTTTTAAAAACCTGGATAGTGTGCGGCTTCTGAGACATGCTGTATTTAAATTTAGAGTTACGTTTCAAAATCGTCAAATACAGAGGTTGAATAAGTGCAGATTCATAGAATATGGTTAACTAGAGGGAGGCTCGGGTCTCACGTATTTCGTAGCTCTTCCATTAACAGGACTTCACTTACAATGAACGATGCCACCGTTGTTTTGCGCGGTAAATTTACGATCAAGATGTGCATGCAGAAGGACCACACACGCTGCATATAAGTAGCTGAGCGATGAATTCATTTCTTCATTTACTGAAACTAGCGAGCACGTACTCGTATTTAAAAGTAGACCGAGTTTTAAGCCTGTTTTTTCAACTCTATTGATGGATAAATTAACATGCTATAATGTGGTGATAGAGCATTCGTCTCGCATTTTGCAGAACAAAGTGATAAAAATTTTATTTCAGTTGATTCGAAAACTGTAAACAGAAGCAATGAAATCAGGATGCAAATTCAGAATTACTTAACCCGAATTTCCTCTGATTAACTATCTGATTTTTCAGGTTCCAGCGAGGCATGCATGCAAATATACACATTGGGAACCTCCTAATGAAATCTTTGCCAAATTTGTCATCGTCTCTATGAAATGTTCGTTAATATTGCTTGATGGTGGCCCTCATTTTACCGTTATGCACTCTGGTATCGACGTATCGAGCGTAAAATTAGCTCAACGCAATTCCATTTCTGTCGGTACGATGTGAAAAGAAAATCCACTCACATGCCAATTTTCTGGACTGATTTTCTTCTTTTTTTTTTGGCTAAGAAAGCATAATTATAATTGCACCTGCCCATGACGTACACTAGAACAGCTCGTAACTCCTAGCTAAGAAACGCTGAGGTTCAAGATACGAGAAATAACTGAAGACATAAGCTTTGCTCAACTCAAAACAGTCTGTTACCTTACAGGATAGAGACGTCGCGTCACTATTGGACTCAGCATTGTAACTGTTTCATATAAATTCTAAAATTAACATAAATACTCGCAAATGGAAGTTAAATACTGCTGCAGCAGTATTTAACTAAACAACATTCCAATTTCAATCAAGCCTCTGTATAGAACTCGATAGATATGGTCGCATCAGCATGTGCCTGTTTCATCTAGACGCAAAATAATCATAAGTCCTCGCATATTGAAGTTAAATGAGGTACTTCACTACGAAAGATTCCAATTTTAAACAACAAATAAGGCACTTGCGTTCTAAGTAAACAATAGGACGTTGAATGAAAATAAAAAGATCGTCTGACGCGGCGTTTGCAGTCCGTCGTGGGCGACGACGCACACCGTCGCACGTCTGGCATAACTTTCGCAAAGGCCGCCTGCTTCGAGTGCGGACGTTCAAATAGCCTGAAATGAAGCTCTCAATCATCGGAAACAATCACCTAGCGGAGCTAACGTCTATATCACGCTCTGCAATCATGGCAGCGCAAAAAATAGCGTCTCCCAAAAAATGGGCATACTTCTTAGGGAAGTCGGCGAGCAAAGAAGAAGTGCCTCATAATCAGCAGAAGAAAACGATCCAAGTGCCGCGTTGCTTCTTGTGGGCGCTGATCGTGTTGGATTGTTGGTTTAGGGTAGCAGGGTTGCGACTGGTGGTACTTCGTGCTGATCACCGACGCTGCAGCAACGGGACTGGCGATCTGTTACTTAGGATTATGGTGTCCAGGCATCCCTCAGGACCGCCTCGAGTTTTTTCTGAAATTTCATAACGCTTAACTTAATTGATACTTCAACTGCGAAAGATTGCTCTTCTGGAGTAAATAAAACGCGAATTGCTACCTGGAAAAAAATTACCCTGTTATTTTGGTATTGAAACTATCATGATGAAAAATAAAACCTTATAAGAATTTCTTTGGCGTTTTAAAAAAGCAAAGGTGCAGGACTTATGTCATTTAAAAGAACGCGTATATTTAGAAATAAGGCAGAAATCATGAAATTTTTTGCATCTGTTGTGAGCGTCAAGAGTGTGTGTTATGACGAGCAAATTTTCTGCTTTGGATCTTCAGAGGGCATTGAGTTGGCGCAGCGAGTTAGGCGAGAACCACCAAGAAATGCTCTGAATGTAAATTGCAGTTCAATCGAATTTAGTACTTTGAACGAGACGTGATCCCCCGGTGAAACAAGTGGGGAATTTTACAATGTTGCTGACCGACCAGTAGACACAATCTCAATTATCATAAATACTTAATTAACGCTAAATAAAGGCATGAGACAGTTAATGTTTGCCATTTTCAGAATTACTCACTACAATCGATTTTAAGTTGAAAAAGGAACTTCAGTTCAACCCAACGCATTCTACATGTTATGTAGTTTGTGAAAAAACATCTCTTGTCTTAAGATGATGTATAACCTTAAGAGGACGACTGACTGTATGTGGCAGTCTTCAGTCTTACAGAAATGGGTAATACGCTTGTTTGGGACGGTAATTTTATACTTCATATTTAAAGTTATCAACTTTACACAACATATATCTGTGATCGTAAAACTATTAAATTCCCACGTTGTTGATTTTGTCTTTGGTAATGAGAATATCATCGAAGATTGTTTGATGACATGAGCATACATTTTTTTAGGTTTTTCTGCGCAATGACCGCAATTCGTGCACACCTATACGTAGCATATCCAACATCATCACACCAACTATTACTTTCTAAAATGTAGCTCATTCTAATGATTTCAAGTAATTATAAGATTTTTCAGTTAGAAAAATCAAGAGACGGGGAAAAATTTACTTATTATGCAATTTTCAATGCCAATGCTTAAATCAGCTCAAAAAAAAAAACAGCGTGATTGATGAAGGCGGCCAGTTCAGAACTGCAACAGGACCTGGCGTCAAGTGCGTTTTGTGTTTTGGATCTCTATCTTGTTGGGAAAGCAAATTCCTGTTCCGTGTTCCTTCTGCTTAAGAGTACATCGTAGTCTTCGGCATGTTTCCATTCTGGTCACGGTCCTTTGCGCGTCCAACGCAACGTAGAGCAGCTCCAAAAAGACCTCTCTGCATGTGGACGAATTAACCCAAATGAAGACACAACTTGCACCATGCTCCAGTGTTTGAATGTCGTATTTGAGGTTTGAATCCCGAACAGCGAAAGATCTGACAAATTCCCGCCGTCCATATCAAATATCATGCATTGCGTATCATTTCCCCACACTACCCTACACTTCATTCCACGGCTGTTCAGTGGGTACGCTTTTTCGTCCATTGTGCACAAATGCAGCGATTATTTCCATAAGTCTTAGGTTTTTCACACGTCTTCTCTCTGACAGTTCCCATCTTATGTAAACGTTTCCAAAGGATGTGGGCAAATTTTCTACATTATAACTTTTGTACTCTGCCTGTCATTTGCGTATTGTGTACTCCACTGTGGGGAGGCAGGGATTTGTTTCAAACCAGTGTCTGATATTCCGATCGATCTTACTATCAGTCATTTGTGATCCACCGGTGGTGATCCTTTTGAAAATTCTTCCTCGCATCTTCCTACATTAGCTTTGCAAGTGTAAATTATTTTTCCCACATCATAACAAAATTTGATATCGATCTTATTGGTTGTCCGCTCTAAAAAACAAGAAGTAAAAATAATTATGTTTGATACTGTCGGTAATTCCTAGTGTATTTCATTCACGAATACCTCTAGAGTACAACGATTACTCAACATCTCTCAGAAGTAATTTAAAATTCATTAGCTACATGGTTTCATACCCTCATTTTGCCCCTGTGTAATTGGACACACTACAGCAGCCAAGCAAGACCACAAACAAGAAAGAACTGCTCTCAAAAACGATCCCACCAATCAATTTCCTAAGCTCACGGAAACACGCTACACAGACGCCGAGCACTCGGACACTTCTGAGTAAGTGAGCAGGTTGGTCAGTGTCCGGAAGAGGCTGCGCGCCAGGACACTTGTGCCATCAAGTCTCATCAATGTATACCTCCCTGCTGTGAAGTATCTCCTTTGGGGAGATCCGTAGCATCTCCTCGTTCTCTAAACAAACACACATGCCCTCCTCCTCTGAAATTATGGCTATTATTCCACCACCAAAGCCGTGGTTAGACTTTACGCCGCGCCACACGTAATAGATTGTTGCCGTCCACATCTACAACCCACGGTTATCCCTTTCTTCAGCGAGGTTGGAGAGCTAACGTTTTGATATTTGAGGGATCAAATATTAAAGAAAAAGAATTTAGGGGACCGTGCTAAAACTTTGATAGCGAACCATTGTAAGAGAACGATGGAGCGGAGGGCAAAATTAAGCCACTCAGAACTATAAGAGCGGAGGAGCCGCGGGTCTGCAACGCGTGTGTTCCGTTTTTTGTACAGAGTTACCTGGAGCTACGTTTGTCTTTTTTCAGCGCCGCCTGGTGAGAAGGAGAGTAAATCAAGACGGTGATTATTGTATTGTGATCTGCAGCTTCCAGCTCAAACTATCCTTACAAAAACGATAATTGTAACAACGGAACAATTATATAAATGACCATACTACTGCAACAAGATGATTACGAGTTGAAATAGAGACAAGTTTATAAGGGTTCAATGGTAAGGCAAGCACCTCGTGTTCTGTAGTAACACTCCAACCCGCACTCGATCGCATTTGGACTAAACTTCACGATTATTACTAGTAAATCCATCCACATGAACAACTTGCCGGCTGTGTAAATACATGTAGACGCTACTGCTATATGCATGTCTTTACACAACATTCCGGCAGTGGAAAAATAAACAGTTGCATCTAATTACATACATAACATGGAACGCCTTGTTTCCCGTGCAACATAACTCATGCTAAATGCAGCAAGGTGAGGTACCTTGTTACATCCAATTTATTTTTGTCATTGTAAATGCAGTAAATTCAGTGAAGCGTAAAACCTTTCGTAACATTGAACAAGCAGCGCCTTGTAACACAGAGCATGCACCGCCTTGTAACACGAACATGCACCACCTTGTAACACGAACATGCACCGCCTTGTAACACGGAGCATGCACCGCCTTGTAACACGAACATGCACCACCTTGTAACACGGAGCATGCACCGCCTTGTAACACGAACATGCACCGCCTTGTAACATGGAAGATGCAGTTCCTCATAGCATAAAACATGGAACGTCTTGTAACATGGAACATGCAGCTGCTTTATAACATAGAACATGCAGCGGCTTTATAACAGAAGATGCAGTGTTTTGTAACATGAAACATGAAGCGATTTTCCACGAACCAACATGCCCACATACTAACATCTGCTCGTCTCGACCGGCTGCACTGCGTACAGGTTGCGTAATGAGCCTGAGACCGTCTACCTATATGACCTACATACTTGAGGTAGACTTAAGGAGGTATAGCTATATATGTAGTCTGGGGATTTGGGTGCGCAACACGAATGTTCTCTGCAATATACGATTTATTGAGTTTTTGCCGTTTTTTGTACCATGGTGATAAATGTTGATGGTGGTGTGAGCTGGTGATAAATGTTGAGGGTGGTGTGAGCTGGTGATAAATGTTGATGGTGGTGTGAGTTGGTGATAAATATTGATGGTGGTGTTAACTGCTGATAAATGTTGATGGTGGTGTGAGCTGGTGATAAATGTTGATGGTGGTGTGAGCTGGTGATAAATGTTGATGGTGGTGTGAGCTGGTGATAAATGTTCATGGTGGTGCGAGCTGGTGATAAATGTTGATGGTGGTGTAAGCTGGTGATAAATGTTGATGGTGGTGTGAGCTGGTGATAAATGCGACACAATTTTATGCAAGCATCAATATCGAGTGTTGCAATTTAAAGAATTTCGGTTTTATGAAAATGATATTTCATGTAGGTTAAAGTCCATGAAAATGAATTCTTTGACCCACACCTGCAGCCTGTAACTGCACGACCTGCCATGCTGGCACATTCCTCATACCTGCACACACACACACACTCCTATACACACACATACACACATACACACACACACACATAAAACCCATACACACGCGCACACACACACACACAAACAGGGCCTCTGGCACACAACTGTCGCCTAATTCCACGTTCCTTCCCTTGCCTCTCGCTGTGCGTCATCTCGATGCTAAGGTCACGTTTTCAAAGAGCTCACCGCGCCGTAGCGGTGACGGAACTTACGCCGTCGTAGCGGTCATATCCAGTTGGCAAATGTTCTTCTTTCGACCTATGCGCTACGTGTTTTTTTTTTGTCCGCCTAGAAACTCAAATTGCCTTCGGAAAATTCATACTCGTCGAGGTGAAAGCGGGTAGCAAAAATTCTTCTTACGACTTACTGTGCTACGTGAAGTTTTCCTATTCAACGCTCAAATTTTACGAGGAAAAACTCAAATTCGAGGATTTTGTTAAAAACGTTGCTTAGCCACGTCGCAAGAGGAACTTTCGCTGCCAACTACACCGCTGCGACGATGCAAAATGTTCTTAATCTGGTCCTGTGCTTTCCAGGGGACGCTGAAAATCGTCCCTCTAATGCGTCAATATAATAGGAAATAATGTATACAGGGTGCAGCAGTCAATCCCGCATTTTCCTGAAGGCTGTGGAAGCTTAAAAATGCAGGATTGACTGCTGCGCCTTGTAATTTTGACACGACGGGGCTTTCTGTAGCGGCTGTTTAGGATTTATGAGAGAAATAAATTGGTCTCGCTATGACCTCAATGTGTTCTGTTCTTGTTGTGTAAATAGATCGATTGCAACGTTATGTTAAGTGTTCACCTTAATGCTGTGCAGTTTTAGCAAACTAATTTTCCGCTGCGACGAGAAAAATTTGAAAGTCGAACAAGTCAGTGATATAAAAAAACGTTTCATTCTACATTTAAAGGTTTCTGTTCTATACAACAAGAAGCTTCATGCCTTGTATCACAGCTACCTCTTTTGAGCAACCTTCACTTGTTGCTAGAAATTCTGAGAAGTAAGTGAGAACAAATTGTAATGTTTAATACCAACTTTAATTATTAGGATTGGCGCATCATAAAGTATTCCCTTTGTTTAATTGAAGCGCATTGTGTTTGAGTACTTTGTGTCTATTTCTACAGCACATGCGAGTTTCTCCATTTGTTCATTGCAGAACTGTTGTCTTATGCTCTGCCACTGATTTATTTCATCATGATAACAACGCTTGAAAACACACACCTATTTACTGATATGAATTCAAGGAAGTTCCACCAAAATCCTAGCAACACTATATATTTAACGACGTATAAGGAATTTCATCTATCAGCAACGACGATAATTTTCTTCTATTCAAACTAGCGTAATACGCGAACCATGAATATCCACTTCACTTGGTGCTCAAAAAATTTGGATATTTGGGCCCCCGAACGGCGGTGCTGCGACCTCCAGGCGGCGGTGGCGGCGGTGTTGTAGCCTCCAGGTGGCGGTGGCGGCGGTGTTGCGACCTTCAGGCGGCGGTGTTGCGACCTCCAGGCGGCGGTGTTGAAATCCTTCAGGCGGCGGTGTTGCGACCTCCAGGTGGCGGTGGCGGCGATGCTGCCATCTCCAGGCGGCGGTGGCGGGTGCTACCACCACCACACGCCGCTCCAGGCCCACCACGCAGGCCGGCCAGCACGCGGGATTAAGCTGTCAGGCGCGCGGGAGGTCTTTAGTCCTCAAAATTAATGAGGCTTTCGACTAAAGAAAACATCCGCGGGCCCTTGAAACTGCCTCCGCGATGCTGCCGCTCTCGATGGGTGTGCTATGAATATGCAAAGCTTTGAGCTATTGGAGCATGTGAAGATATGAGCTGCTGGGGCATGTAGAGGTATGAGCTGTTGGGGCATGTGGAGGTATGGACTATTGAGGTATGTGGAGGTAAGGACTATTGGGGCATGTGGAGGTATGGACTATTGAGGCATGTGGAGGTAAGGACTATTGGGGCATGTGGAGGTATGAGCTATTGAGGCATGTGGAGGTAAGGACTATTGGGGCATGTGGAGGTATGAGCTATTGAGGCATGTGGAGGTAAGGACTATTGGGGCATGTGGAGGTATGAGCTATTGAGGCATGTTGATGTAAGGACTATTGGGGCATGTGGAGGTATGAGCTATTGCGGCATGTGAAGGTATGAGCTGTTGGAGCATGTGGAAGTATGAGCTATTGGAGCATGTGGAGGTATGAGCTGCTGGAGCATGTGGAAGTATGAGCTATTGGGGCATGTGGAGGTATGAGCTGTTGTAGCATGTGGAAGTATGAGCTATTGGGGCATGTGGAGGTATGAGCTGCTGGAGCATGTGACGGTATGAGCTGATGGGGCATGTGGAGGTATGAACAGTTGGACTATGTAGAGGTATGAAGTACAGGGGCGTGTAAATTTAGTAACTGTTGGAGCATGGAAAGGTATTAACTGTAGGAATATGTAAAGGCATGAACTATTAGAATACATAAAGGTGTGAAATGTGTAAAGGTTTAAACTGTAAGAAAATGTAGGGGTAAAAGCTATATGAAAATGTTGAGTTATGCCGTAGAGGCAACTATAGATTGTATATAGAGCGCTGGGCTCAAGGTTTACAGACATTCTCTTCATTTTTCCACCATTTACTTTTAATTATACACTTAATAAGCAGCAAAAATTGTGGGACTTGATAGAATATTTTGTGGGTATCAAGATGTAAAAATTTATTTAGAAATTTAAGTTCTATAAAAATGAGAGTTAAAATTGCTGAAGAATATTTTTTTACCGGCTGTTATGAGGACATCTCAGATGTTGCAGTGAACAAGTAATTTAAAATATTCATAAAACACTGGAATATTAACTTAATTCTTTTTCGAATGCCATCTGTTACTCAAAGAGCAATATTTGATGACCAAATAAGTAACAACAGATACAAAAGCCTCTCATTATGCTCCTCAAATCATGCAATACTGCAACCCTCACATCCAGAGGCACTGGGGAGGTTCCCAGTTTTGTCCCTCGTTTCCAGATTGGAGAGTATTTTCTTAAATTTGATCCTATGTTCAAATTTGATCCTAAATCAAATTTAATATTTGATCCTAAATCCGTCCTCATTTCTCTTGTTTCCAGATTGGACAATGTTTCCTTTTCAGAAATTGATCCCAAATTAGAAGCTTGCTCCTACTTTGGATGACTGGCTAATTGCTAAGCGAGTCATTTACATAAGGCGTAACTTAACTGGGAAGTAGAATAAGTTTGAAATGATATTTTGAATTTTACAGCGCATGTGTATGTTTCAAGGCGGGATGTGCTGCATTTCCTTCCATGAATTACGTCGTCATGCGATGCACACAGCAAAACGTGTACACGTGCGATACAAAATGTGAAACATTGGACGCTAGAACAGTTTGTGTGATGGTATTCTGTGCTAATGTTTCAAAGCTGAATGTAGCATCCCTGTAACTTAAGAATGTATGTCATGTTCCAAATCACGCACACGGGTACTTCGTTTCATATAGATATTCCATCACATTTTCTAAAACTGTCTCGATCCACTGGCAAAGATGTCACGCTCTAAAATTTTTGCAACTGCAATATATTTGATCATCAGAGGTGCTGCTCAATGTGTGCAGAGTTTCATATGGTGCTTACTGCTTTTATTGTGACAGAAACGTGAACGTTTTCCAGATAAAGGAGCTAAACAAATTCCTCTTGATTGTTACCCAATTTTGCAGCAATGAACCTATCGTTAGTCATATCATTACTCGATCGGAAAATATTTTCCATAATTCACAGAATATTTACCTCAGGGGATATTTAAGCGTAATAATTAATTCATCTCACACTCATTGCACTGTTGAGGTGCACAAACCTAGTATGCTTCTCTACATTACACTCGTCGATGGGAATTTCCTATAACTCTATTCTATCGGCTTTCATTGGGGTCGAATATTGAACGCTGTTAAAAATGAATATTGTTAAAAGTGGCTGTTAAATGAATATTGTTATTGCCAGAAAATATTGTTATAAATGGCTTGCGGTCAGCATGTGCTATTTATTTCAGCATTCTGAAAGTATATATCGGTACTCTAGCATCATTTGCATGCAGATTACAAATTCAGATTAAATTTTTCATCGTGTTTTCCAGCGAAAGAAAAATTAATGTCAGCAAAATATGAACATGGAGACAAAAACTAGTTTCCTACTTCTAAGCTCCCTAATTGATCGACCCTATCAGTTTTTTCGGAAGAGATCCTCCATTTCATGCAAGAAGCATGAATTGCAACAGAAAAGGAAGTTCTTAGTCATCTCGCTGCTGGTGCCGTGTTTTCACATGTATTGCACCCATGCACGACATCTGCTGGCCGTAACGGCTGTCGCTACAGCTCATCAAACATCGCTCAGCCAAAGACTCTAATACATTTTCTCAATCTGGGTGCTGCATTAAGTATGACACACTCACGCACACACACACGCTCTCACACACAGACACACACACACATACAAACATAGACACACTCCCATGTTCACAGTACTGCTTGCGACCTTTTCGTGCCACGAGCCTGGTTGCTCGCGACATTCGGTGCTGCTTGCGACCTCCTGCCCGCGCCGGGACTACTCGCGACTTTTGCGGTACTGCTTGCGACCTCGGCAGTTTTGAAAATATATTCCTAAGCACTAAAGACCTTTTTGTGATAAATAGGTTATCATGAATGAAGAAAAAGAGTTCAGAACAGGAAATAGGTATCACTGAATGTTAACAAGTATCGCTAAACGCTGAACCAGTATCGGTAAACGCTAAATCGATATCGCTAACGCTGAATCGGTATCGCTAAACGCTAAATCGGTATCTCTAAACGCTGAGTCGGTATCTCTAAACGCTGAGTCGGTATCTCTAAACGCTGAGTCGGTATCTCTAAGCGCTGAGTCGGTATCTCTAAACGCTGAGTCGGTATCTCTAAACACCGAGTCGGTATCTCTAAACGCCGAGTCGGTATCTCTAAACGCCGAGTCGGTATCTCTAAACGCTGAGTCGGTATCTCTAAACGCTGTGTAGTTATCTCTAAACGCTGAGTCGGTATCTCTAAACGCTGAGTCGGTATCTCTAAACGCTGAGTCGGTATCTCTAAACGCTGTGTAGTTATCTCTAAACGCTGAGTCGGTATCTCTAAACGCTGAGTCGGTATCTCTAAACGCCGAGTCGGTATCTCTAAACGCCGAGTCGGTATCTCTAAACGCCGAGTCGGTATCTCTAAACGCCGAGTCGGTATCTCTAAACGCTGAGTCGGTATCTCTAAACGCTGAGTCGGTATCTCTAAACGCTGAGTCGGTATCTCTAAACGCCGAGTCGGTATCTCTAAACGCTGAGTCGGTATCTCTAAACGCTGAGTCGGTATCTCTAAACGCTGAGTCGGTATCTCTAAACGCTGAGTCGGTATCTCTAAACGCCGAGTCGGTATCTCTAAACGCTGAGTCGGTATCTCTAAACGCTGAGTCGGTATCTCTAAACGCCGAGTCGGTATCTCTAAACGCTGAGTCGGTATCTCTAAACGCTGAGTCGGTATCTCTAAACGCCGAGTCGGTATCTCTAAACGCTGTGTAGTTATCTCTAAACGCTGAGTCGGTATCTCTAAACGCTGAGTCGGTATCTCTAAACGCTGAGTCGGTATCTCTAAACGCCGAGTCGGTATCTCTAAACGCTGAGTCGGTATCTCTAAACGCTGTGTAGTTATCTCTAAACGCTGAGTCGGTATCTCTAAACGCTGAGTCGGTATCTCTAAACGCTGAGTCGGTATCTCTAAACGCTGAGTCGGTATCTCTAAACGCTGTGTAGTTATCTCTAAACGCTGAGTCGGTATCTCTAAACGCTGAGTCGGTATCTCTAAACGCTGTGTAGTTATCTCTAAACGCTGAGTCGGTATCTCTAAACGCTGAGTCGGTATCTCTAAACGCTGAGTCGGTATCTCTAAACGCTGTGTAGTTATCTCTAAACGCTGAGTCGGTATCTCTAAACGCTGAGTCGGTATCTCTAAACGCCGAGTCGGTATCTCTAAACGCTGAGTCGGTATCTCTAAACGCTGTGTAGTTATCTCTAAACGCTGAGTCGGTATCTCTAAACGCTGAGTCGGTATCTCTAAACGCTGAGTCGGTATCTCTAAACGCTGAGTCGGTATCTCTAAACGCTGAGTCGGTATCTCTAAACGCTGAGTCGGTATCTCTAAACGCTGTGTAGTTATCTCTAAACGCTGAGTCGGTATCTCTAAACGCTGAGTCGGTATCTCTAAACGCTGAGTCGGTATGTCTAAACGCTGAGTCGGTATCTCTAAACGCTGTGTAGTTATCTCTAAACGCTGAGTCGGTATCTCTAAACGCTGAGTCGGTATCTCTAAACGCTGAGTCGGTATCTCTAAACGCTGAGTCGGTATCTCTAAACGCTGAGTCGGTATCTCTAAACGCTGTGTAGTTATCTCTAAACGCTGAGTCGGTATCTCTAAACGCTGAGTCGGTATCTCTAAACGCCGAGTCGGTATCTCTAAACGCTGAGTCGGTATCTCTAAACGCTGTGTAGTTATCTCTAAACGCTGAGTCGGTATCTCTAAACGCTGAGTCGGTATCTCTAAACGCCGAGTCGGTATCTCTAAACGCTGAGTCGGTATCTCTAAACGCTGAGTCGGTATCTCTAAACGCTGAGTCGGTATCTCTGAACGCAGAGTCGGTATCTCTGAACGCTGAGTAGGTATCTCTGAACGCTGAGTAGGTATCTCTGAACGCTGAGTAGGTATCTCTAAACGCTGAGTCGGTACCTCTAAACGCTGGATCGGTACCTCTAAACGGTGAATCGGTATCTCTGAACGCGGAATCGGAATCGCTCAACGCTGAATCGGTATCGCTAAACTCTAAATAATTATCGCTAAACGCTGAATCGGTATCTCTAAACGCTGAATCGGTATCTCTAAACGCTGAATCGGTTTCACTAAACGCTAAATCGGTATCTCTGAACGCGGAATCGGTATCTCTGAACGTTGAATCGGAATCGCTAAACGCTGAATCGGAATCGCTAAATGTTGAAACTGTATCACTTAACGCTTAATCGGTATCTCTAAACCGTGAATCGGTATCTCTAAACGCTGAGTCAGTATTGCTAAACGCTGAATCGGTATCTCGAAGCGGTGAATAGATATCTCTAAACGGTGAATCGGTATCTCTAAACGGTGAATCGGTATCTCTAAACGGTGAATCGGTATCTCTAAATGCTGAATCGGTATCTCTTAACGCCTAATCGGTATCTCTAAACGGTGAATCGGTATCTCTAAACGCTGAGTCGGTATCTCTAAACGCTGAGTCAGTATATCTATACGCTGAATCGGTATCGCTGAAGTCGTAATAGGTATCGCTATACTCTGAATAATTATCGCTAAATGCTGAATTGGTATCGCTGTAGTCGTTATAGGTATCGCTGAACTCTAAATAATTATCGCTAAATGCTGAATCGGTATCGCTGTAGCCGTTATAGGTATCGTTGAACTCTAAATAATTATCGCTAAAAGCTAAATCGGTATCGCTAAACTCTAAATAGTTATCTTTAAACGCTGAATCGGTATCTCTAAACGCTGAATAAGTGTCTCTAAACGCTGAATCGGTATCTCTAAACGCTGAATCGGTATCTCTAAACGCTGAATCTGTTTCTCTAAACGCTGAATCGGTTTCTCTAAACGCTGAATCGGTATCTCTAAACGCTGAATCTGTTTCTCTAAACGCTGAATCGGTATCTCTAAACGCTGAATCGGTATCTCTAAACGCTGAATCGGTATCTCTAAACGCTGAATCGGTATCTCTAAACGCTGAATCGGTATCTCTAAACGCTCAACCGGTATCTCTAAACGTTGAATCGGTATCGCTGAAGTCGTAATAGGTATCGCTAAACACGTATCGCTAAACTCTAAATAATTATCGCTAAACGCTGAATCAGTATCTCTAAACGCTGAATCGGTATCTCGAAGCGGTGAATAGATATCTTTAAACGCTGAATCGGTATCTCTAAACGGTGAATCAGTATCTCTAAACGGTGAATCGGTACCTCTAAATGCTGAATCTGTATTGCTAAACGCTGAATCGGTATCGCTAAACCCTAATTCGATATCTATAAACGCTGAATCGGTATCTCTAAACGGTGAATCGGGGATCTCTAAACGCTGAATCGGTATCGCAAGACGCTGAATCGGTATCGCAAAACCCTAATTCGGTCTCTCTGAACGCTGAATCGGTATCGCTATACGCTGAATCGGTATCGTTAAACGCTGAATCGGTATCTCTAAACGGTGAAGCGGTATCTCTAAACGCTGAGTCGGTATCTCTAAGCGCTGAGTCGGTATCTCTAAACGCTGAGTCGGTATCTCTAAACGCTGAGTCGGTATCTCTAAACGCTGAATCGGTATCTCTAAACGCTGAGTCGGTATCTCTAAACGCTGAGTCGGTATCTCTAAACGCTGAGTCGGTATCTCTAAACGCTGAGTCAGTATCTCTAAACGCTGAATCGGTATCTCTAAACGCTGAGTCGGTATCTCTAAACGCTGAGTCGGTATCTCTAAACGCTGAGTCGGTATCTCTAAACGCTGAGTCGGTATCTCTAAACGCTGAGTCGGTATCTCTAAACGCTGAGTCGGTATCTCTAAACGCTGAGTCGGTATCTCTAAACGCTGAATCGGTATCTCGAAGCGGTGAATGGATATCTCTAAACGCTGAGTCGGTATCTCTAAACGCTGAATCGGTATCTCTAAACGCTGAGTCGGTATCTCTAAACGCTGAGTCGGTATCTCTAAACGCTGAGTCGGTATCTCTAAACGCTGAGTCAGTATCTCTAAACGCTGAATCGGTATCTCTAAACGCTGAGTCGGTATCTCTAAACGCTGAGTCGGTATCTCTAAACGCTGAGTCGGTATCTCTAAACGCTGAGTCGGTATCTCTAAACGCTGAGTCGGTATCTCTAAACGCTGAGTCGGTATCTCTAAACGCTGAGTCGGTATCTCTAAACGCTGAATCGGTATCTCGAAGCGGTGAATGGATATCTTTAAACGCTGAATCGGTGTCTCTAAGCGGTGAATCGGTATCTCTAAGCGGTGAATCGGTATCTATAAGCGGTGAATCGGTATCTCTAAATGCTAACTCTGTATTGCTAAACGCTGAATCGGTATCGCTAAGCCCTAATTCGGTATCTCTGAACGCTGAATCGGTATCTCTGAACGCTGAATCGGTATCTCTAAGCGGTGAATCGGTATCTCTAAATGCTGAATCGGTATCTCTAAATGCTGAATCGGTATCTCTAAGCGGTGAATCGGTATCTCTAAACGCTGAATCGGTATCTATAAACGCTGAATCGGTATCTCTAAACGCTGAATCGGTCTTTCTTAACACTTATTCGGTATCTCTAAACGCTGAATCGGTATCTCTAAATACTGATTAAGTATCGCTAAACTCTAAATAATTATCGCTAAACGCTGAATTGGTATCTCTAAACGCTGAATCGGTCTCTCTAAGCGGTGAATAGGTATCTCTAAACGCTGAATCAGTATCTCTTAAGGCTGAATCGGTATCTCTAAACGCTGAATCGGTATCGCTGAAGTCGTAATAGGTATCGCTAAACATGTATCGCTAAACTCTAAATAATTATCGCTAAACGCTGAACCGGTATCTCTAAACGCTGAATCGGTATCTCTAAGCGGTGAATCGGTATCTCTAAACGGTGAATCGGTATCTCTAAATGCTGAATCGGTATCGCTAAACGCTGAATTGGTATCTCTTAACACTTAATCGGTATCTCTAAACGCTGAATCATTATCTCTAAACGCTGAATCGTTATCTCTAAATGCTGAATCGTTATCTCTAAACGTTGAATCGGTATCTCTAAACGCTGAATCGGTATCTCTAAGCGGAGAATCGGTATCTCTAAACGGTGAATCGGTCTCTCTAAATGCTGAATCGGTATCACTAAACGCTGAATCGGTATCGCTAAACCCTAATTCGGTATCTATAAACGCTGAATCGGTATCTCTAAACGCTGAATCGGTATCTCTAAGCGGTGAATCGGTATCTCTAAACGGTGAATCGGTATCTCTAAATGCTGAATCGGTATCTCTAAACGCTGAATCGGTATCTCTTAACGCTGAATCGGTATCTCTAAATGCTGAATATGTATCTCTAAACGCTGAATCGGTATCTCTTAACACTTAATCGGTATCTCTAAACGCTGAATCGGTATCTCTAAACGCTGAATCGTTATCTCTAAACGCTGAATCGGTATCTCTAAACGTTGAATCGGTATCTCTAAACGCTGAATCGGATTTTCTAAACGCTGAAGAGTTATTCATGTATTGCGATTCAGTAAGTTGATGAGATACATAGAATATAATATCACGTGACCCCGGAGCCATAACGATTTCAAGGTCAGCTGTTGACGTTTGGGACCTCTGCAAGAATCCGGTCGTAGGGGTAAAAAATCGTCAAAGTTTATAAGATTTGCCTTAAAAGATAGAAAAAAATGTTTTTAAAAGCATCAAAATCTTATAAATAATGCATGATAATTCGAATTTGGTTCATTGAATAAATAAAAGCATCATATTTTTGCGCTTTTGATATATTTTTAGCATTCGTTCTTTTAATTTAGGGGAAAACCAAATATCCTTACCTCAGATTTGCATTTGCTCACAAATCTGCCCATAAAAAAGCATATATAACGATCGCAAAAATTCATTCATACCTCTAGGCGACTTGAGATAATCATTATTAAGCCTCCTTTGTAAATTTCATTGATGATTATTTCGTTATTATTCCAAAAAATGATGGAAGAAGCCCGCTTTTCAGTTGAAACGATTCGTAACCAACGAACAAACCCTTATACAATTTTTATTCGACACTAATTTCATTCATTTGTACCTGAATTTCACTGTAAAATAGATGCTTTTCCTCCAATTATGTTTGATTTTGGTCTTAACATCGGAATTGCTATAAAATTAAGCATATAAGATCTGATTTAAACGAAAACCGCCATTTCAGCAACACAAAATGACTTATAAAACTTTTATTCACGGTCAATTTTAGCTTAATTTATATGAAATCGATAGGAAATTTAGAGCTCTTTTCTTAGAAAGGCATCTTTTTTTTCTAGGCATTGTATGAATTGAGAATTTTATGAAAAAACACAAATCGTTGAAAAATGGCAAAAACTTGCGTGCTTGCGACCTTTCACGAAAATATGAACCTCAATAAAATTTTTATTCGTGATTAATTTCAAATTATTTTATATGCAATCGACTGGAATTAAAGCGCTGATTCCGAATCTGAAAACCGTTTTGGGATAGGTTAATTTGTACTCCTTTTACTTCATACACAAGATTATCGATTGTCTGTGCAAAGCACTAATTCTGAGCACAACAGGGCTTGTTGGGGTATAAAGGATGAGGTCGACTTTCTTCGCCCAATCCAGTATAGGTGCACATATTTTACACAAAAGAGGACACACATGGTAAAAAGTGCACACACTATAAGGCACACAAAAACAAAACCATAAAATAGGCCTAGACTGACATTTTAGAACACATATGGCGCTAGGGACTGCTTACGACCTTTTTTGCTTTTTAAAAAATACGAGTGGAGAAAAACAAAAATTTAAAAATCGTGATAAATACCATCGGATAGAGAATTGAACGTAGAGTAAGGAAAAAATATAATTTTAGAAAAAATGAGTTTGCATCAGTGCATAAACCGCAAAACCATAAAAAGTCGCAAATAGTACAGGTTCTGTGAACATGGTCACACTCTCGCCTATACACTTACACAAACACAATTACACACGCCTAAACACACTCACGCACACACGGTCACACATGCATACACACTCACACAAACAAAATTACACACGCCTACCTACACACACCAACACACTCAACACACACAGAAACACTCATCACCTACACACTCACACACAGCTTACGGTGCGGCGTGTGATGAGGACACACGCACATGCGTGAAGGAGGCGCACAAATTGATTGCACGGCACAAAACACACACTCTCCTCACACGCCGCCATGCTGCCGCCACTCTGCGTATCGATCTCAGGTGTCGCGCGCATCGATTGCTGGACGCGTTCTCGTGCTGGCCGTGTTGAGCCGTGGCTGTGAGGTGCTGTGTACGGGCATGGGCTCGGGTGTGTGTTGTGTGGTGTGTGTGGTATGGTGTGTGTGGTGTGTGGTGTTTGTGGTGTGTTGTGTGGTGTTTGTGGTGTGTGTTGTGTGGTGCTGTGTGTGGCAGAGGGTCGGGTGTGTGTTGTGTGTGTTGTGTGGTGTGTGGGGTGCGTGTTGTGTGGTGATGTGTACGGGCATGGGGCTCGGGTGTGTGTTGTGTGTGTTGTGTGGAGTGTGTTGTATGGTGTGTGTTGTATGGTGTGTGTGGTGTGTGGTGTGTGTGGTGTGTGTTGTGTGGTGCTGTATACGGGCATGGGGCTCGAGTGTGTGTTGTGTGTTGTTTGTGGTGTGTGGTGCTGTGTACGGGCAGAGGCTCGGGTGTGTGTGTGGTGTATGTTTTTGTATGTGTTATGTGAGCTGTGTGTGTTGTGTGGTGTGAGTGTGTGAGATGTGTGTTGTGCGATACGTGTTCAAGGGAGCTGTGTGTTGTGTGTGACTTGTTAAAGTGAGCTGTGTGTGTTGTGCGTGTGCTGTGTGTGTGAGCTGAGTGTGTGAGCTGAGTGTGTGTATGAGCTGTGTGTTGTGTGCGACTGTGTTCATGTAGCCAGTATGCTGCGTAAAACAATATAATGTGACCTACAAGTTGCATGAAACGCTCGAATGTATAAGAGCTAAATACACTGTCAGATACATACGCACATGGGAGTCTATATATGCAGGTCACGTGTACTGCGTGCACTGAGACAAATTTTGACCCACCTGCATGTGTCAACAGCTCATTCAGAGATTTCGTAAGACATATTGGTGTATCCCCTTAGACCTCATGTTTAAGCAGTTTAAATCACATACTCCCATTTCAAAACGCCAAAAAATTTTGTTTAAAACTAGATGTGTGGATATTGTGAGTAGAGTATAATTTTCCCCAAAAACCTTGAGATCTTCGTAATTTTTTCTCCAAGTTCTTAGAGATTTTTTGCTGATTAATGTTTTCACTCGCCACGCTGAGAAGAGGAAACATTCATGTGAAATAATGCTGACTTTAGAAAAGTGTGTCATGTTAGCACACTTGTGCGTCTCGTATCAGCTCGTGTGACACAAAAGTGAGTTACAATACATTCATTATGTATATTAATGAAACTTTCCAATGCCAGTTTTGAGACAAATTACTACACAAAAGTGCATCGGTTGTGTAAGAAATCTTTTCCCAGTGTATAGCAAGCTCTCGAACCGTACACATGACTAGAGGAGATTTAATGCAATTCATACCTAAAACTAACTCCACAGCCCAAAATTACCTTGTAAAGGAATTTTCAACGTCGAAATCTCAACTTTTCCTGATCATTGCGACTGGAGGTATGTAAGCCAAAGAAATGCAACCGTACAGTTTATACGACAAATAATGCGTTCTTGAATAACGAAAGAACGCCACCTTGCAGTTCAGAAGACAAGTATTACGTCCATATAACCAGTGTGGCAAAGCAGCAATGCATGCACGGTCGTCGAAAGAACGTGGGAGAGAAATACAAGAGTCTACAACTGCGTTCTCTGCACTGTTACAATCAATGAACACAGTCAAGAAGCAGGATTAAGATGCAAATTGTTCAACTCGTGTGGAACTGAGCAGATTTGAGCATTTTTATCATATTAACTCAGGTTCTCCACACTTGTTCAGCCTGATTACATGAAAAATATTTTGGCATGATCAAAATTCTATTCAATTATACAAAGTGTTTCGAACCATATAATAAAATGGAAGCGAAATAACGTTTTGTTTGGGTCATTTCAGCTTCATATTTCCTAATAAAAATGAAAGAGCAAGACAAGCTACTTGAATCATTTAAGGTATATATTCGAATAAAACCTAATTTCAAACGTTTCGGCCACAGGCCATCATCAGTGATTAGAATTCTGAAAAGTACAAAGTAAAAAGTATGAATAGACAAAATGACAAATCAAATCTAAGAATGACAATTCTAAAAACAAGCTATAAAATTGCGTTAATTGTGATTATCTATTTACAATGGCTAAAGTAAAAGAACTCAGAGTGTTATTTAAAGCCGGCTTAAGTTTAAAAATGACAGAACCACAGAGCTAAAATTAAAAATAACTTGAGATGGGTCCACTGGACCGACCTCCCCTTGAACGCCGAGGGCCTGTAGTTTTCTTCTGTGGGTAGCCTTTTAATTTTAGCTCTGTGGTTCTGTCTCCTCGATTTAAGTACTTACTTGCATTTGGCCTAGAATTTTGTTTGCCAATTTTTCATCTAGATTCTATAAATTCTTTTTATCTTTTGAAAAAATAGTGTACAATCTTAAAAATGTTCGCTGTAATAATTTTAGCGAATTTACTGATAGAGTACGGACTATTGCTTTTAAGTACTATTATAATTTCAAGCCATACAAAGTTTTTTCGTCTGTTTTCTCAAAATCTGATTTTACTCTCTTGAAAAAGTTAGCATCAAACAGGAATATCATTGTAACCAAACCAGACAAAGGACGGGGAATAGTTCTGTTGGATAAGTCGACCTACCTAAACAGCATGCAACAGCTTATATCGGATCCGAATAAGTTTGTTGAAGTTATTGAACCGATAGAAAAATTAGTTACTCGTATAGAAGATAAAATCAATAATTTTTTGCGAAAATTGAAAGGCTTGAACTGCATTGGAGAAGATTTATATAGTAAGCTTTATGTCAGGGGTTCTGGACCGGGTACTCTCTATGGCCTTCCGAAAATCCATAAACCTGATTTTACTTCTAAGTACCAATTCCGTCCAATTTTTGCGTCCTACAATGCTCCTAGTTTTTCGTTGGCGAAGTTTTTAGTACCTGTTTTGTCACCTCTCTGTACCAATGAATATACTGTTGACAACTCCTACACTTTCGTCTCAGACTTGGAAAAATTTGTCGATGCAGACCGGTTTTTTATGGCTTCTTTCGATGTAGAGTCATTATTTACTAACATCCCTCTGCATGAGACTATTGCTATTTGTCTACGTAAACTGTTCGTAAATTCTACTACAAAAATCATAGGCCTTTCCCGAGAGCTTTTCAAAACTTTTTTAGAATTATCAGTGCTTAATTCATTTTTCGTGTTTGATTCAAAATATTATAGACAGACGGAAGGAATGGCTATGGGCCTGCCTTTGGGCCCAACTTTTGCCAATATATTTATGTGTGAAAATGAAGTTCAGTGGCTGTCGACCTGCCCCGAGTCTTTTAAGCCTGTGTTTTATAGACGTTACATAGATGATACGTTCCTGCTCTTTCGTGAATCATCTCACGCCCAATTGTTCTTGAATTATTTGAATAAAAAACATGAAAACATAAAATTTACCATGGAAATAGAACAAGATCAAAACTTTCATTTTTAGACTGCCTAATTCATAAATCAAATAAATTTGAGTGAACTGTTTATAGAAAAAAGAGTTTTTCAGGACTAGGCTTAAGTTTTTACAGCTTTTGTCCGTGGTCTTTTAAAATCAATAGTGTCAGAACGTTGATATCCCGCGCTTTTAATATATGTACTAATTTCGCTTTCTTACATCAAGAATTTGATTTTTTGAGATCTTTTTTCAAAAACAATGGTTACTCCGTAAGTTGTATAGATTCAAAAATACGTTTATTCCTCGATAGATTCTATGACAACGGATCTGAAGTTGGCAACATCGACCCCGCCCATAGGACTGCATATGTATCGCTTCCTTACTTTGGTGCGCAGTCAGAGAAGTTAAAGAAAGAATTGGCTGGTGTGTTTTCGAAATATTTTTCTGATGTGAATTTTAAAATAATACTGGTAAACAATTTTAGAATATCGTCGTTTTTTAATTATAAAGATAAGCTTCCTGCCGGAATGCAAGCTACTCTTGTTTATAAGTTTAGTTGTGCACGCTGTGCATCAGAGTACATTGGATGCACATCCCGTACTCTTCGCACTCGAGTAAGCGAGCATTCTGGTAGGAGCTTTAGAACAGGCTCAATTTTGGCAAAACCCCCATTTTCCGCCGTTCGAGAGCATTCGGACGAGTGCGATAGTGCAATTTCCATTAATCAATTTTCAATCTTAGCAAAACCCCAGTTATATACAGATATGCGCATTTTAGAGTCCTTGTACATTTTTAAACTTAAGCCGGCTTTAAATAACACTCTGAGTTCTTTTCCTTTAGCCATTGTAAATAGATAATCACAATTAACGCAATTTTATAGCTTGTTTTTAGAATTGTCATTCTTAGATTTGATTTGTCATTTTGTCTATTCTTACTTTTTACTTTTTACTTTTCAGAATTCTAATCACTGATGATGGCCTGTGGCCGAAACGTTTGAAATTAGGTTTTATTCGAATATATACCTTAAATGATTCAAGTAGCTTGTCTTGCTCTTTCATTTTTATTACGATTGCTACGGCTCCCTGATGACTTTTATGGTTTCATATTTCCTTAGATAGATACAAAATTTAAGCGATATTTTTTGATGGCATCAATGTTTTGCTAAAATTTTTAACGTTTGCATAATGTCGTCTGAGTTTATTTGCATTGCCAATTAATGTTCATTTTCTAGCTTCCAGGGGGTGACATCTATTGACATCTTCCAGGGGGTGACATCTATTCATACAGCTGTTCAGTTACTCTACTAGAGTATTTCCATTTCATAATAGTACAAAACAGAGCACATTATTTTATAGCAAAACTTAATGTGTTAGACTTTTTGTCCATTCCAGTTTTTAGAAACCAGCAAATGTTCTTTTTGGGATGAAGAAAATAAACGAGGCTGTATTTTATAAGAGCCTGACCCAACAGAGAGAAAACATCTGAACGCAAGCTGGAGGCCAGAGTGCGGCTTGATCAAGTTAACACGTTCATTGCCTGTTGGTACATATGTGTACCACCTGGTAAATTACTCATTTACGCACCTAGTAGTAACATTTCCAGTAAGGTAGTGATTTCACTACCTTTATTTAAATTAGACTGTGGCTTACAAGTTAAAATGTTATCGTGCAATTATATTTTCCCCGCTTGTTCGAAAGGATAAGAATGTAAACAAGCGGTGAAAATGGTTTTTCAATTCTGCTACTTCCAATCTTACCAAACCGATTGCAGCAACCACTGAAACTTAGTGAACGTGTTAAAAGGAACTACCGTTAAGGTCCTCGAACGCAAAGCACTATATTGTGCCTGGCACATTCCCTCTGAATTCTAGCATCGTGAAACCTAAGGATAATATAACTCCACCGTACTCCACCAATTTAACTCCATCGCGCAACCTAAGCATAATTTAACTCCACCGTACTCCACCAATTTAACTCCATCGCGCAACCTAAGCATAATTTAACTCCACCGTACTCCACCAATTTAACTCCATCGTGCAACGTAAGGATTATTTAATTCCAAGATTTATCTCCACCGTACGTTAAATCAAACAATTAAAAATTTAATTTTTTTTAGTAAATTAGCTTCATGATCCGGATGGATCACGCGTTCAAGAGTTTAACAGATCCCCGAAAGTGTAAATTAAATCAAACAACAGTAAACCTAAATAAAATACCTGCTTAATTTTCAGTCTCTCAGGAGTTAAAGAGTTAAAAAGACCACTGAGAGCCTTCTTTAGCCTACATCAAAGGAACCCGCGCTTATAACCAAGTCACAATTATTTAAAACAGAACGAAGGAACCCGCGTTTATAACCAAGTCACAATTATTTAGTGCACAACGAAGAAGCCCACAAATTACAACCAAGTCCCAATTATTTAGTACACAACGAAGAAGCCCGCACTTACAACCAAGTCCCAATTATTTAGTACACAACGAAGAAGCCCGCGCTTATAACCAAGTCACAATTATTTAGTACACAACGAAGGAAACCGCCTTGACAACCAAGGTCACAAACATGAAGTTAACAAAACGCGCTATCGACACCAAGTGACGCAGAGCTGCGATAACGCCAGATGAGTTAGCGCTCTCGCGTGTCAGCATCCAGTCCAAGAGTCCCGTTTCCTAGAAGCGTTGCCTATTCTTCATAAGGAATCCTCGTGTTTCCATCAATCAGTGATTGGTATCTAAGAATAAATTAAGTTCTACGGTTTCACATCGTCGGAAATAACTGAGCAATTTCCTCTTCTCACCTGACCCAGGTGGTGATCCTGAACTGCCGTCTTGAGTCGTCGTGAGATTGGAGCATGAATTTCCTTACTATGGTGCCATGAACTGCCATGATAAGGTGACACGAGATGCCATAATATGAAGGCATTAACTGCCATAAAATGGTGCACCATGGAATGAAATGGAATAATATTATGACATGAACTACCATAATATAGTGGAATGAACTGCAACAGTAAGATTTCGCATTCTTAGGGATGATAAACATGTCATCTGTGCATTATAATAATATCTTGCGATAATTTATGAAGATATCCTCACGTATACTTCCTAACGTTTTACTCCCTGACACAATCTCCTTTAAATACTCCGACTTAGGAACACAGGGTTGCCACTGCAACCAATCAGGCTGAATGGAGAGCGGTAGAGATCCCAGCCCCAATTCTCTCTGGAAGTAAACGTTTGAAATACACCTCGTGTTGTAATGAGACGATCGGTTGATTCTGTAGTGAACGGGGCAACTAAGCACAACGCATATGTAAAAAATGAGATTTCAGAATTAATTTTACCATAAAAAACGTCTCAAATGATAACAAGACTTGTGTTTAAAGAAATTTCTTTCCCAGTAAACGGCCATAGTGGTGAGAAAATACTGAGTTCTTAATTTTAAATCGAAATTACCCGCTCTAAATTACCTTAAGATTTTAAATTACCTTCGGTCACGGTTGTCAGACACTCACAGCAAATACTGAATATTGAAGACTAACTCATCCACAAAACAATTAAATGTACTGCAGCTGTGTAAGCAATAAAGCCAGCAGATATATCCGACAGCTGTGTAAACTATGAAACTAGCCGATATGGTGCACAGACGATGTCTAAACTAAAATAGAGCAGCCTAAGGTAAATTCACACAAGACACAGCCAGCAGTCACGACAGCTGCATGGCTGAGATTGGGAAAATTATGCGTTTCTGCGCATTGCGCTCTTAAATTCTCGCTCATCGAAAATTGGCACTGCGCGCTAAAGCTTCATCTCCAACACGCATGAAACTGAAAGAAAGTCGTGATTCTTGAATTATGGTATTACGATTGTAAGCCAACGCGAAGTTGTTTTTGTATAAATGTTATCACGGGAAAATTAACTGGTTTTTATTAGCCCGAATGATATAATTGGGGAAAATATATATAGTTGATATTGATATTTCAATATTCTAGGAACTCCACTATCGAATTGCCGTAAAATGGTTTATGTAGGTGAATATGAAATCTAAATGAGGTATACATAAGACAGAAAGTGCAGTTTACAGAATCTTTGAAGGCAATATTTTTGAGTCGAAGGCACCGGTCGAGTCCGCCTAGGCCGGAAACAAAAGATGACAGCAGCGCCACGCAGCGCAGCGGACAACCGCGTGCTGCACTCACACCTCAACACCTGCTGCCGGAATTTCAAACAAGTTTAGTCGTCGTAGCGGTACTGCTGGAAGTAAAAGTTCCTCGGTCGGTTTGATTATGTTGCGACGATGAGTTTTTAATCGCTCAAAAAATCTATAATTTTTACTTTTTTTCTGTAAAAATTTGAGAACTCTGATTCGAAAAAAATTGAAAGCGGAGTTAAATCCACAAATGAATTTTCGCTGCCTGCTGTCCTCATAAATTGTGTGCAAATCCGGTACCTGATATTTTCACACTTGCATTACAGCCCAACTCCTGAAATTGTTTCATTAAATAAATTTCACTTTGTATTAACAGAACGATAGTTCCTTACTCTAGGAACTGCGCGAATGTAGCTTCAGTTTCCTAATTTCTCGGTTTAAAACGAGAGGAAGTTGGACGAGGTCACCATATCCGAAAATTGGGGGCGTAATGTCCGGTATTTGGCATGCGCGTGAGGGAGGTGCAGCTTTGACCACGAGCGCTGGATTATCTCAGATTAGAATTAATACGTCGAGTGTCCAGGAGCTCTCCTTTGTTTCGAAATGCCTAGCATTTGTATCGAAATTATCAGCTTACCGCCTCCAGGAAGTGCGGGCTGCCGAGGCCCAGCCGTCAGGGTGAAATTCACGTGGAGCGCCCAACACCTGAACTGAGGCACGACGCCGACTATTTCAATGAAGGATCGCCTTCAAATATCTTCCATCGAACGTTAAACATATTCATGGTCAAGCATACTGATGTGTGTATATTGGAATCACTCTCCATACATCAACGTGTCCCCAAAATATTATTATCGCCCGTGAAGTACAGTCCACAAATGCCATCTCGAGTAACGCGAGAATTTTCCGAGACGCTCACCGCCGTCTGTTCGGAGGTTTGGTTCACCCGAAACACAATAGAGCTTACGATAAGAATAGGATTCATGAAAGCAGGCTTTGTTTTTGGGTAGAGGTTAAAGCGGATTGGAACTTATTACGGCTCGCGCAGAATAGCCACCTGGATCACGCATTCAGGTCGCTTTGTTCTTGCCATTCATAGCTAACGTATACAAACTATTATGTTCTCTTTCTTAGTATATAACAAACCTATTGTGGAATGAGCTTCCGAAAATTTTATACATGAGCTATTGGAGAGTCTAGCGCCAAATGGAGTCAAAAACTTTTGTTTAGTTTTTGCTCTTTGCAAGACATTGAGCCGTTGTGACGTATATTTCTTTTTGCTTTAGACACAAATCTTGTTGAGAACAAGTCCTTTAACACGTCCACTTTTTAAGGCTTTCCCTCCATTTTTAATAAAATATCCTCAAACAAAGCTTTATTCTTTGCATTCTCATTCATTCGTAAGTAAAAACTACAGATAGAACACTATTCGAATTTTTAATACTTACCTTTAATATTAAAACACAGTCTTGAATATTAAAGTGATTTTAATTTTATTTTATCTTGAATATTAAAACTAAATGAAAACGAAAAAAAGCTTACCAGGAACATGAAAATACAAATCCATGTTCAGAAATATGTGATAATTGCATATAAGGGATTCATACGAGAATAATATCCTTTGTGGAGTACAACTATTGTATTTATAGAAATTATAGCGTTGACGAATAAAATATGTGAGGTCGGAGGAAAGTAAAATAATTTCCAGCTGTACGTTTAGAGAAGCAGAAATATCACCGTTCACTTCGTACTCTTGTGCTTTTCTAGTATGATATCTTCGCATCAAACGCAGTTTCACTGAAAAATACTTCATTTTGAGTGATGTGTTCACGGCCCGTTAACGGTCGCAAAGCTCTCTCTCAAAACCTGAATGCTCGCCAAGTTCAGTGCCCAAGAAGTCCTGCTATTTTACATTATCTCACTGTGGAATTGTTGCTTTGGAAACGGCAGAAATTCTCCACCGCTCAAATATTTTTCTGAGTTTGACTTTAATTTCATCCTGGCTGGGCAATGCACACGTTTCAGATGGATAACGAGTTAATGAGTCAATAAAAATCAATGAAGACTCCGTAAATTTGCCTTTAAAATTGCTTCAAATTGAGTGCATGGCTCTTATATTTTCATTGTTTGGTAACCTACCTAAAATGGATAGCGTTAAATTTAAGACAAAATCTTCAGGTAGGTGTAATGTAAATCCAAGAGTATTTATGTTTCAAACTGATGAATGATTGAACTCGTAATCAGAGTTTTCCTATTGATGATATTCAGTTTATTTACCTTCAAACTTTTACGAAACCACTTACGAAATGCGCCATGGTGAAAAGCTAATTTCGAAAGAACATAGCTTCCAGAGATGCTGTATTCCTGTCAGAGTATTCTTATTACCTATATTCATTTTATTTGCCTTTAAACTTCTACTAAGACACTTCTACGCCACGATGAAAACCTAATTAGGAAAGAAAATAGCTTCCAGAGTGGCTGGCCAGCGCAGGCGGGGTGTCTCGGACGGGGCAATTGTCACAAGGTTGGGCCAATACATCACACGAGGCTGTCTCCACCACAATGCTCAACCAACACCATTTGCACCATCATCATTTCCAATTACGCTGTCACTGGGCACCCAAACGCGCCTTCAAAAAGTCCCAAACAGAACGCCGGCGTCGAAAGCAAACACCTGAAGAGGGCTGTCGGAGACGCGTCGCGGTGCTGCTATATAGCGTAAAGTCTACCTCACTAAACCATGAGATCTATTTCTAGCTAGTACATAGCGTGAGGTTAGGTTATGTTATTAGTGGATATTACTTATTTTCATACATTTAATTTAGCAATAAACACTTTATTTGTATATCTCAAACTGCACCTGGGTAGGCGATGTATGGCGGTAGACCTCACGCTGTATAGTAGCACAAACACGTCTCTCCTCACATGCACGGACACCTGAACGGTTTTTTCATTCAATTAGAGGCTTGGCCAGTGTCCGTTTGGAAACCAGCTCGCTAAATATTTGCTTCAAATGAACAGGTGCCGTGATATGGATAACAATAGAATTTGTGCAGAATCCACGATTAAAACTAAAAATTAGAATTTCTCCTTCGTCGTCTGAGCGTATAATTAAGATTCCGTCAGCAACACGTGAATTAAAGAATACTGGCGAGATTTCACTACACCGAATCAAAAATTTTTTTACCACAAACAAGGTGTACTCTGGGACACGCTCTGGACCTCACGTTGAAATCCCTTCAAAACAACCAACTTAAAAATATAACTTGAACACCAGCCAAACGAACTCATCATTTACGCTTCATGGATTTGGGCCGACAGATAGACAAATAAGTGAGAAAACTTGCGACTCATTCACCATTACAACAGCCTTGTCGCTGCCGATAACTCAACACTTGGACCGCAAGTCTCTAAACTGAAGTTTCATAATGAACTCAAATTTAAAGTCAATTCTAGTGAGCAATTTTGAGAAAAGTACGCATTAACTGGATCGTGCCTTCATTTAGCTTCAATTCTTCATAAAAATTGATTTTGTGACTACTGGTCCGTCTTAAGCATTATGAAAATCCCTTCCGTGGCCATCGGTGGCGTACGTTGCGGTCAAAATGTTAGCGCGTGGGTTGCGATGTGAACCGCCGGTGTACACAGAGGTAATTTTCATAACGCAACTGACCGACCAGTAGTCACAAACTCAATTTCCATAAATACTTAATCACAGCTAAATAGTGAGCGCGATCCAGTTAACGTTTGCTTCTCAAAATACCTAAGAACAACTAACTCTACCTTTGAATTGAATATTGAACTTCAGTGTATTCCATCTTTTTTAACGAGTTAAAACGTGGTCGCAGCGGGCAATGGCAGAGACCCGGTCTCAGGGCACGCAGGTGGCGGGGCGACGGGTGGGTAAAGGACTGAGCAGGCGTGGTGAAGTGGGCACTGCTATGTACAGTGGTGGTGCGGTGCTGTAGTGCTGTGTTGGTGTGTGGTGCTGGTGTGTGATGCTGGTGTGTGGTGCTGGGGTGTGGTGCTGGTATGTGGGACAGTGCTGGTGTGTGGTGCAGTGCTGGGGGTGTGGTGCTGGTGTGTGGTGCTGGAATGTGGTGCAGTGCTGGTGTGTGGTGCTGGTGTGTGGTACAGTGCTAGTGTGTGGTGCTGGTCTGTGGTGCTGGTTTGTGGGACAGTGTTGGTGTGTGGTGCAGTGCTGGTGTGTGGTGCTGTGCTGCATTGTGTGTGGTGCAGTGCTGGTGTGTGGTGCAGTCTTCTCATTTTTCTCATTCGAGGGCTTCTAAATAAAGCTAAAACCTTTCTAAAAGAATTTGCATTTAATAAACTGTAAAAAGGCTTAATTAAAGTACAAAGATACGTATTAGAAAATGTACATCCTGAACAAAACTACAACATGAAGAGCGGTCGGCAGATTATCACTGATTTTAAGCCATGTCAGATGACTGTATGTAGAAGGTCGTGCATATATGGTATGTGAAGTATATGTACTGTAGACTGTCGTGTATATGTATACGTTTCATGAGTAGTATGTGTAGCAGGTCGTAAATGTGTATCAGGTCGTGTATGTGTAGCAAGTAGTGTATGTAGCAGGTCATGTGCAGTATGTTATTTGCAAGAAACTCATGTAAACTCAGATATGTAAAAAATGAAGATATGCAAGAAACTCTTGTAAACTCAGAGAGAAATCTTCATTCCGCAGTTCTCTGAGAGCCCAGCACGAGCCGCAGAAAGCTAAAGGTGCGTGGACTCAGCGTCTGCGGCTGCAGTTCCGAGGATTCGTCACTGGCCGCATACATGAATACTTGATGTGACTGGCATTCCTGCGGCCATGTCAGGCTCCCATCGCTACCTATGTTGCATCTCGTCCTCACTGGCTCACTGCCTGATGCAGCTTCTTCTTCTTCGGGGATCCAGGAGGATCTTGAAAATCGATGGCTGATGCAGCGGACGCTAAGATGATCGGTGTTAACTGACGTTCGTTACCGTATGTTGAACCACCGTCCTTTGTGAAGGATTTTTGGAAGTCACTTTGCTCTTTCTTATTTTCTGAATGTTTCGATAAAAAAGTTCCCATTTACTGGGATCGTTTATGATAATTCAAATGAAAATACCGTAATATTTTGATCGAAACCCCGAAATTTTGTCATCATTCGGTTAACGACACGCATAGCGTGCTACATACGCCAAACGTAATTGTGTGTCTGCGATGAAGATAGAATGCTCCAGAAGTCGCTGAGGTTACTCGGGCCCACAAGTTCCGATATTTAAATGTGCCTTAAGAAACAATTTACTTACTATACTTTCACTCGCAGTCAATAAATTTTTAAAATTGTTTGATATAATTTCCCTCATCTCCGACACACCTTCACCCCGTGATTTTTCATTCACCTTCGATGAAGTACCGACACAATGAAGGTGTGTCGGTTATCTTGAAGGAATAATAAAAATGTTTTTGTTATTGTTATTTCAAGTGGATTTTCACAACTTGGCGTTCTTTGAAATCATTTTTACGCGGTACAGAGTTATAAAGTGGGATTTACCACCAGATCGTGAAACGAAGCGGAAACGGAGTTACAGAATAATACTTAAAGTGAGAAAAAAATATAATTTGTTGAATTAGCTTACACCAAAAATGAATCACTTGCAATTTTTTATTTTCTGTTCAAACAACTAATTTGCATTTGATCCACTCTTGCTTAGTGGTTTCCATGCAACATGGATATAGACACGCTCGTATTTGACTTATCTATAAAATTACGACAAAGTGATTCTCAAAACCGTGAACCAACTTTGTCTCCAAGAAAAATTCTGATTGTATGATAGTTGACATTGAAACTAGTCGTTGTTGACGAGTTACGTAACTAGAATTTACCTCATAAAGTGCTGATTTGCCTCATTCTTTTTACGTTAGGGGAGAGTGTAATTTTGCAACGTCCTCAGCGCATAAAGTATTCTAACGCATCACTCAATTGAGTCACTCACTCACTCACCTTATTCGCACAAGTGTCAATCCGATTTACCAATTCTAATATCTCAACTGCATAAAACTTAACCAGAATTCATGAAAGTTCATCAGACTGAAAAGCGATTGTCATCCGCGTTTAATTCACCGAAAATTGTTTAACCCTGGACTTCTTTCCAAGTATAAAAATTGCGATGGAATTTCCTGCGTGCCGAAGTACAATGTAGAAACCTATCATTTAAATAACTCCACTCTAGAATTATACTTCTTTCTGGGGTTGTATATCACAAAAGAATTCTTTTCCCGAACGAAAACCTTTGTTAGTCGTCAGCTTGACTCGTTGAAATTCCCTAAACCATCAATACTGTTAACAGGAACACCTCGTTCACTTAGTCTAATTTGTTATTAGGTTCTCCTTAATTGTTTTCCCCACCGTTTTACGATACCAAGGCTCACAAAGACTTGCATTCAGCACCCAGTGCGCAGGCCACGTGCAATTCCTCCTCCGGTAATTTACCGAGAACGCGGGACTTCCTCCTTGAGTCGTATAAAGACACAAATGACCGCTAACCGCGCCTAAAATTTCAGGACAAAAGTCACTGTAACCGAGTTAGCAGTTTCTTTTCTTCTCTGATGACTCTAAAACACATCGTAAGCGTTTCAGCACAAAAGAAGACATCGCTCCGTCCGCCGGCAGACGGGCAGGCATCAAAGGCCTCAACTCTTTGTGTCGTCCCGTGGCTGCCGTGCTTCAGAAACTGGCGCATGTTTCCTAACATAGTCAAGTCGATCCTCGGGCTTCACATGCTCTGGGGCACATTTTAATTATACGAATAAAACAAATCCAAGTTAGTCCCAGTTACTCAAAATTTGAACCAAATATCTTGTTGGTGGAATAACTGCGGGTATTTTTTTGTCCGTATACGCAACACTTCATATTAAGTGAAGTTCATTACAACGATCCTCGGGTTTCACTGCATCATCTGGGGCAAATTTCAATGATACAAATAAATCAAAACCCAGTTAGTTCCAGTCACTCACCACTTGAACCAAGCATCATGATGGCGAAACAACTGCGGCTAATTTTTGTTTGAATACGTTGAGGTTCACACAATATGATTTATAACTGGAGTATCGGCTGCGTTTTGTAGACAAGGATCGGTTTCGTCATTTCAAATGGTTACCTTTTCTTTAATTTATTCTCAAAATGAAACACTCATTTACAAGGCACAGCGCAATATCTAATTATTTATCTGATGTTTCGCACTATTTTCTAGTTGTTCTGCATGCGTTACGCATGAGTGTTTTCGCTAAATTATCCCTTGTTTTAACGAGAGCAGTGCGTCATCTGCAGCACGCGCCACGACAAGCGCAACTCCTTTTTGTTCGCAGGAACTAATCTATAAATTTACACGGAGGGATGAGAGATTCTTCGCACAATGATCTATCCCAAAATGCTGTAATTGATGAAACAAGATTCAAGCATTTTAAAAGTCCCTGTAGACATTAAGAATGAGTTTTTTAGGGGATTGGTGAATTTAGTTTTAGTTTTTCTTAAAGTATATGATGGAATTACAAACCGTATTTGCTTGAGCTCACATGTGACTCTACACACTCAGTAGATAAAATCTGCGATCAATACCATCTTTATGAATTTTATACCTAATTTTTAAAGCATGGAATATATTAAAAAGCCCTTTTTTAACGAAAGGTGTTTCGTTCAAAGCCATGAAAGGTACTGGATTGATATTATCTTGTGCGGCTTCAACGTAAATTGTTTTATGATTTCTTTCAGCCAGCCATGCTTTAAACTCTTAAGATTCTAAGTATATTTGGTTGCCATTTTATTTGCCTTTTCTTCTTAGGTATTCTATGACGGATCTGCATGAGATTTATTATTCAGCCTATCGCCAGGCGCTCCTGATAACTAAGTTATATTATAATAATAACGAAAGATGAGCATTTTATTCTAGGGCTGAATGTAAATTTCAACGAATTTGGTCATCGTAATCATGTAAAAAAAATGAATCCTATATGAATCCTAATGAATCCTTCATAAAAACTTTCATAACCTAACGTGTGATCCAGGGTAAGTTTTGGGCTCATGCGCTATTTTAGGCAGCATTCAACTGGAATTATTGTCTTTAGATTAAATTCCCAGTTCAGATCAAAGGAAATTTATTAAAATTATTTTATGTTATTACACTAGTTTCAGTAAAAAATGCTTTTTCAAAACACACCCTACATCGAAAATGATATATATTTCCGAGTAAAAAAACAGTTTACTTCCCCTCCTTTGGACGATTCACTGGTAAATTATCTCCACACCTCTTCCTCTATTGGAAAGCAAGAAATTCTCGAGCGCGGCATTCATTTTTCCAGAAAATCACTTTCTTACAAACGAAGTGCGGGCGCGGACTGCGGTGGTCGGCAGGCACTCCTACAGAGGTACCAAGCCTCTGCCTGACAGCCTAATTGCACATTTAGAAGTGCAGACCCCACAGTTCGGCCGCTCTGAACTGTAAAAATTGCACTCACTTTTCTTTCCCTTAACAAACAAAAAGTTTCCGGCGATATTTTCCAAGTAACCAATTACAGTAGAGACCTGGCCGGCCGATGGTTGCAGCTCCAACGTGTGGACCGATCGCTGAGACGAGACAGACGTGAGAGGGAGTTTTGAAGGCAATTTACGGTAGTGAAATATACGTGTGATTTGCAATAAAAACTAATGACACTCACGGTATGAGTTTAAAAATATGCTTAGGATTCAATCTGTTCTGAAATGATTAATCGAGCAGAACAATATTCAGTGCAATGAACAGAATGATTCTGAACATTTTCGCTCCGAAGTGGCTAAGAAGAGACAATTAAGCCTGAATTTGAAAATAGAGACCAGTTGTAACAGCATATCGAAGCCGCGTAATAGAAGCTAATCAAAAAATTTTATCAATAAGCTCCTCATTTGCGCTCACAGGACACATTCTGCCGGCGTTGTAGAATTTTTAAAATATTATATTTTCTGCTTCGTGATATTTAGGCGACCTCAGCTCTGCTACGCTCGGGTGGCTTCTCATTGAAAGCAATAGTTTTTCAACGCGACTATATTCAACCTACGAGTGCAGTTACTGTAGGTTACTGCCGTGATCACATCTTGTTGCTGTGCTGATTTTAAGTCGGCCTCTTGATGCAATTTTATGGCATGCCGATACTCGCGAGCTTTGTATCGAACAGCAAGGAACTTGCCTCAGTAAAGGAAATGTACGCACGGTACCTTTAATTTTGATTCATGCAACACTGAAAAACTCTCGATGAATGTTCGGTCATTGAGGGAATGCCATAAAAAACAATACACTCGAACGCTGTGAAAAATTAACTCGTCGACTTATGAATTGTTTCGCAACTGTTATAAGGATTATGCTTAAGCGTACACATTTGGTTTTAGTGTATTCATGACTGACTCTCGTCCCAGTTTTTTTTTAATTCATACATGGAGCATAAGGAAGGAAATTTCGTGAATAGATATATGTACCAGTCGCTATTTCATGATGGAAAATAGAGTTTCAAGAGAACGAGATAGAGACCAAGAGATGGCAAGAGAAAGGGGAAGAGAGGGAGGGAGAAAGAAAGAGGACAGAGGAGGGGGAGATAGAGAGAGAGGAGAAAGGGGAGACAGTGAGAGAGGAGGAGAAAGGAGAAAGGGGAGACATAGAGAGAGAGAAGGGAGAGAGGGAGAGAGAGAGGGAGAGAGAGGGAGGGAGGAAGAATTATGTTCACATCCCAGGCTGCAATCATAGACGCTCGTAAAATTGGGTCAACAAATCGTCTTTGGAGAAGAAATTGAAGGCCATAAATGGGACAATTTTGAAGATAAGTTTCTCGCTCCACGAAGATGGTCGAGAAACACAATGTTAGGACTCGAGAACGAGATCCTGGATGTAATTTTGACTGGAGATAGAGTTATTAAGTCATGGTTTGGGCCAAAGCTGTCATTTCCATACCTCGTCGTCGCTGCGAGTGTAGCAAATTTATTCATTTGAGTTGTTGCTAGCTCTTATGTTGTTGTTCTTGTTCGGTAAATCAATTCTCTGGAGCAGGATGTCGTTAAAAATAAATTCTTTCATGAAAAATTTAAAGAGCACATTTGATCAATTTAATGTTAAATTCATTGCTGACCGAAGTGCGTTGCTGATGATAGATGACAGCAAAACCGATACGAAAGTACCGCTTGAAAGAGAGAAACGAAGCTTAACATCGAACAAACAGTTCGGGTGCTGCAGTGTTGGAAAAGATCAAAGAACGTGGTGCTCGACATTGAGATGAAACGTAATCGTTAACGTCACGTGATAGCTGTTGCGACTCACAATGCGAATACATGTAAAGGAGAACGCTTACTAAGTTCGCTTAAAAATATATAAACGAAACGTTAAGTTGAAAAAATATCTATATGTGTTAACATAAACCGCATGTCATGGTTTTGAGATGCCTTCATTTGTCCGTGCATATCGAGTTTAATTTTGTGGAGCATTCATGGCTTGTCGCTCTACACAGACACCAAGAGATAATTTCTATTAGAACGTTGAACATCGTCAGAACGAGTCACTTTACGCCCCATAACAAATAAAACGACGCTGTATTAGATAAATTCTAAAGGCGATGCTTCAAAGTCTCTGTCGAAAGGTGGCGCTGTCGTCAACGCTGAGGCAACGGTTGGCAGCCCTGGCAAAGCTTGGTAAAACATGTTCCTAACATGTAATTAACGCGTCAGGACTTGAGATGTTCATGGTCTCTATTGACATTTTTGGCCACAACTGCCCTTTTGATGAGACTTGATGAATATTCAACGAGTTGCGGACATGTTTAGAAGAGCACTAGTCCATTATTTTGGAGCTGAATGTTCGCTTTGTTTGGTGAGGAGACCAAGAGGATGAGCCTTTGTGTCGCGCTATCATATGTTTCGTTCTGCTCTTAAAGAATAAATCGCTTTGGTGAAGGATTCTTCACTTCTTTTTATGGGCCTCGCAATTAATGTATGTAGCTTCAGAGACGATGGTTTAATTTACACGCCGCTTCCTTGACATATATGTGATCGTGCCAGGAAAATTCTTGCATGTGTTGAATCAATGATAAGGATTTGAAACATAAAAAGAAACATTATTATTCGGCTTCGAAACACAAGGTCTATGTAAAGTCCTTTCCTCCTTCTGCTACTTTCATGCGAATCATAAATCTACGTAACATTTTAAAATATGCTAATAAATCGTATTGTGGGTGTCGCGATTTATCTGTATCAGAAGAAAAATTGTGCACCGAACCAAACTGCGACTAAGAAAATCAATGTTAGAAGCAACGTCGGTTTTAATAATGATTAATTTGTTCTAAGCCCCCTTTATTTGCTCTTACCTTGCAGTCGGTTCACTTTGTTGAAACACAAACACGCATTCATGCGTTCCATTTTACAAAATTATCCATTTGCTGGACATGCTCGCTGCTACAGCCATTCCGTTAAATAAGATCTCTTTGGCGTGCACAGGCCGCGACGTATAGAGCACCAAATCCTGCGCCAGATGCGGACACTTCATCTCCCGAAAACAAACAAATCAGCAATCGCTTTCAAAATTACCTTTAATACGGGGCTCAATTCTTCACGGCTGTTGAGATAATTGAAAACAGGGCGTTAGGGCAGACGACATGGCCCGGCAGCTGGCTCTAGAAAATAGGGCAGCGCAGATAATGGAGGGCTGGAGGGCGCGGTAGGTATGCGGTGGTCTCTATCAAGTTAACAAGGATCGCCTCAAGATGACGTGTAAGCGATCGTGTAGGTAATGCCGTCAAGAGCCTGGTAATCAACGTGACGCGCAGGTATTTCTGATCAGAGAGATAAGGAATATAGAGTTAACAAGGCTGGGTTGAGCATGACGTGTGAGCACTGAGGTGGGTATAGTGCCGTCAAAAGGTCCGTAAGCACTATGACGTTGAGTTGGTTCGCATTAAAAGGTAGATCTTCATCTGTGCTCCGTGTTGTACCAACGTAGTTGTCCTGAATTAAAAAGGGGGGATGCGGGGTAACTTAGGTTAGTATTTAGGCTTAAAGGTGTCCGCGTAATAGGAAATTCGTATTGAAAATCTCATTAAACAAGTTGAGATAAATTGAATATTTTACTGGTTTTATAGAGGCAAAATAAGAAATTGAAAATAGGGAAAAAATTAGGAAGAAGAAGCCAACATACTTGGGCTGAAAAACTAGCGAAAGGATTAATAAAAAGTAAATTGACCGTTTCATGCCAAAACAATTATACATTTAATCATAGAGGAAGCGAACTTTTGGGAGAGTTCCGGTGAAAAACATTGTCAGACGAAATTACAAAGATACGAAATTACTTTAATAATATAAATGGTGAGAGATTTCTGCTTATAGTCGGGGGAATCCAAGAATAAATATGAAAAAATCATTTAAAGTAACACAAAAATATGAGACACAACCAATGAATACGCTTGAAAGTAGAAATTCATAAAGGCTTTGATTTTCAAATCGCTCATTTGGTTTATTTTTTGGGAATGTTAGTCCACCAATAAAATGTTGGAATGTTGGGTCAATAAAATGGAAATGAATTGAAAATCCGTTAAAGGAAATGAGATTATATAGTTTTTTATGTATGCCATTGTATATCCTTTCGACATCTTAGGACTTGATCATCGTAACGTACGTGACATCATTGGTTTTGATTTCTTATCAAGGCATGACAAGAATTGACTTAATATTAAAATGGAGATACATCATTGTACAGCATGGTTTACATGCTTCCAGTCATCATAACACGCCATGGAAATAGAAATACGACATCCAGTCATGGAAAATTGTCGAATTTCTGCTCTTATACACATGGTCATTTGAACACGTGGGTACCACACAAATTGAATTTCAAACGGAGAGACATGTAAGCCAATGAACCTTTAAATGGCTACGTGTTTATCATCAATTTCACAAAATTTCAAGCACACAAATTGAATTCCAAACTCAAAAACATGAGTTTGAACTGTTGAATGGCTACGTCGTCGTGATAGATTTCACTAAAATTCAAGAACACACATGCTTGGCAATCAGAAGAGCAAACCGACCCCTAAACTTAATGGCGGTCTTGCAAAGCACCGGAAAATGAGCTCCCCTGTTGCTCCAGATTGTTCGTAAAGTCACAAATGAAGAGATTGAGTTCGAGTCTGAGTTATATTATCAATTTTGATGGAAAACAATCTCTCAGACTGGCAGGAGCTGAAAACTTTCCAGATAAACTTTTGCAATTTCTTATAATCAGAAATGTGTACAAGCATATACATCATGAGAATGAAAGCACTTTGTATATAAACAACTCTTAATTGCCAATTCTTTCTCCAACTTTTCGTTCTTCAATTGATGATACTAGCGCAAGCAATTGTCAAAACTAGACAAAATGATCGGAGAAAAATATAATTTCAGTCATTTTCGACACGTCATTTCTCTGAAGAGAGGAGCATAACCCATGACCGAGTACTTGACTATATGCCTCTCATAGAATCACGGCTACGCTCAACGCATGCGAATGTTTCATTTGACACAAAATCCTCTAGAACAGCGAAAAGAAATTTAAACACGTGAGGCCCTGAAAATTGTCAAAGCAATTATTTTAATGACGTAGAGACGTGTCCGGGCTTTGACTTACTTTGGAGGTCTAACTTGACAGTCAGCTCAGGGCTTGGTTTGGATGAGACTTGGGACAGAATTGAGTTGTTACTCTGGCAAGAGCGGCCTAACTTATCACCAGTCTGGCTGCAGCGACTTCCATAAGAAATGTAACAGCATTTGTGATAACGGCGGTCGATGGCTCATTGCGACAACGTGAGCAGTGGCTATAAAAGCTCGCCATGCTTCTAAGGTTCGCAGACGCGTGAAGCGGAACTGATCACAGCAAAATAATCCGGAAGATCACTCACATGGTGTGCTATTTCGCTGCTATTTTTTGTAAGTTGTCATTTGATGATTTAGAGTTTTATGACGTGGTTATGAAATTATTTTGAATCTCTCTATTGAGTTTAAGGTTTAGTACGTTGTGTTCCTCTTATACTGAGATAGGAGTTTATCATCATTGATGCATGTTTTAGTATCAGTTTAAATGTTTAGAAACCAGAACAAAAATAAGCACTGATTATTTAAAAAATGACAACAATTTTATTTAAAATCTAAGGAGATTGGTCTAATTAGGAATGGAATGTACAAATCTTGATTCAGAATTGAATTATCTCAAGTTAGTGGATTTATGCCAGGTTGGTCTTAGGTTCATTCCCAAAAAATTGTTCGGGTTAAAAAGGTTTCTTGAAGTAAGAAATATATCAAGACAAACCATTAGGGACAAAAGAACGAGAAAAAAAATGGTGGAGAGGTAATGAGAAAATTTGAGTCTATGTACAATATATAGATCCCATGCGTTTGCACAACACTTGCTGTAAATCCTCGGTTTGGTAGAAATTTTCAGGGTACAAAATGTTAAAAAAAATCCTGTCATTAAACGTAGGCCTGAGAAGGGCATTTGTATGATGGTGTAACGATGTTACCACCGTGGCTTGGTGTGATGGTGTAACGATGTGATCACCGTGGCTTGATGCGATGGTGTAACGATGTGACTACGGCCCGGTGACGATAAAGCAAATCATTAGATACAATGTGAGACAAATGAATCATAGCGAGGCAAGTAATTATGACGCTGGGCGGGCGTAATTATAAGTTAACTTTACTGCAAAAGTCATGAACTTATTCAATATCATCGCTGAAAAGACAGAGACGAATTACATTCCCTTTTTTATAGTTCTCGCCAGAGCACTGCAATCATCCTGAAGAAAATCTTTTGATCTTAATTAATAAAAGTGATGTCTCTATAATACATCAAAGGAGGGAGAGTACAGAAAAGAAGAGAAAGAGGAGGAGTAGGAAGAGAAGGAGGAGGGAGAGAAGAGGAAGGCAAGAAGGATGAGAAGGAGGAAGAGGAGAAAGAAGAGGAGGAAGTGAAAGAGGAGGAGGGAGAGAAGAGGAAGGCAAGAAGGATGAGAAAGAAGAAGAGGAGAAAAAGGAGGTGGAGGGAGAAAAAAAAGAGGAGAAGGGAGAGGCAGAGGAAGAGGAGAAGGGGGAGGAGGAGGAGGAGGCAGGGGGAGGCAGCAGAGTGTGTGGTCTGCTGTGGGTGGCGGCTGCGGAGGCACGGCGCAGATGATGCCTCGCGCATGCGGCCAAATCGTCGAGTTTCTCCAGCACCCCCCGTGGGGAGGGGGGGGGGGATCTTGTACCCGGGAGGTGGGGGACTGGTACCCAGGGGGGCCAGGGGGGGATGGGGGGCCTGGTACCCGGGGTGATCGTGTGGGTCGCCTGGAGAGCGTGTGTGTGTGTGTGTGTGTGTGTGTGTGTGTGTGTGCGAGCACTTTCGCTGTGGTCTGGTTTGGTGATGGTGTGGCGTGTGGTTTGGTGTGGTGGTGTATCAGTGTGACCACTATTATTTGATGAGGTAGTGCAACGATGTGACCACCGTGGTTTGATGGGATGGTGGGTGTAGCGATGTGGTCACTGTGGCTTGGTGTTATGGTGTATCGATGTGGTCACTGTGGTTTGATGGAATGGTGTAGCGATGTGGTCAGTGTGGTTTGATGGGATGGTGTAGCGATGTGGTCAGTGTGGTTTGATGGGATGGTGGATGTAGCGATGTGGTCACTGTGGTTTGATGGGATGGTGTAGCGATGTGGTCAGTGTGGTTTGATGGGATGTTGTAGCGATATGGCCACTGTGGTTTGATGGGATGGTGGATGTAGCGATGTGGTCACTGTGGTTTGATGGGATGGTGGGTGTAGCGATGTGGTCACTGTGGTTTGATGGGATGGTGTAGCGATGTGGTCAGTATGGTTTGATGGGATGTTGAAGCGATGTGGCCACTGTGGTTTGATGGGATGGTGGATGTAGCGATGTGGTCACTGTGGTTTAATGGGATGGTGGGTGTAGCGATGTGGTCACTGTGGTTTGATGGGATGGTGGGTGTAGCGATGTGGTCACTGTGGTTTGATGGGATGGTGGGTGTAGCGATGTGGTCCCTGTGGCTTGGTGTGATGGTGTAGCGATGTGGTCACTGTGGTTTGATGGGATGGTGAGTGTAGCGATGTGGTCACTGTGGTTTGATGGGATGGAGCAACGATGTGGCCACCGTGGCTAGATTTCGCATCATCCTGCGCTATGCATTTGTTCAGCGTTGCAAAGGTCAGGGTGCGACAGGTAAGTTCAGTTATGTCTACCGTGTGCAGTGTAGTATGTTAATCAGGCGTCATCGTTATGCAGCAATGCAAGGGAGTAATGTTGCGCTCACGCACATATGACAGAGCAATGTTGCATTTCAATTAACTGTATCCTAACGGACACAGTTAAAGTATAGTATGTAAGATGGGCGGAGAAAACGAGACGTGCTTGTACAATTGACTCATTTCAATGGAAGATAAGTTTTGTTTATCAATGAAACTCACGTGGGTATTGGAGGTGTCTGGTTGGTGCAGAAAGTGTCTGGTTGGTGCAGAAAGTGTCTGGTTGGTGCAGAAAGTGTCCGGTTGGTGCAGAAAGTGTCTGGTTGGTACAGAAAGTGTCTGGTTGGTACAGAAAGTGTCTGGTTGGTACAGAAAGTGTCTGGTTGGTACAGAAAGTGTCTGGTTGGTGCAGAAAGTGTCTGGTTGGTGCAGAAAGTGTCTGGTTGGTGCAGAAAGTGTCTGGTTGGTACAGAAAGTGTCTGGTTGGTACAGAAAGTGTCTGGTTGGTGCAGAAAGTGTCTGGTTGGTACAGAAAGTGTCTGGTTGGTGCAGAAAGTGTGTGGTTGGGGCAGAAAGTGTCTGGTTGGTGCAGAAAGTGTCTGGTTGGTGCAGAAAGTGTCTGGTTGGTGCAGAAAGTGTCTGGTTGGTGCAGAAAGTGTCTGGTTGGTACAGAAAGTGTCTGGTTGGTGCAGAAAGTGTCTGGTTGGTGCAGAAAGTGTCTGGTTGGTGCAGAAAGTGTGTGGTTGGTACAGAAAGTGTCTGGTTGGTGCAGAAAGTGTCTGGTTGGTGCAGAAAGTGTCTGGTTGGTGCAGAAAGTGTCTGGTTGGTACAGAAAGTGTCTGGTTGGTACAGAAAGTGTCTGGTTGGTACAGAAAGTGTCTGGTTGGTACAGAAAGTGTCTGGTTGGTGCAGAAAGTGTCTGGTTGGTGCAAAAAGTGTCTGGTTGGTACAGAAAGTGTCTGGTTGATACAGAAAGTGTCTGGTTGGTGCAGAAAGTGTGTGGTTGGTACAGAAAGTGTCTGGTTGGTGCAGAAAGTGTCTGGTTGGTGCAGAAAGTGTCTGGTTGGTACAAAAAGTGTCTGGTTGGTATAGAAAGTGTCTGATTGGAGCAGAAAGTGTCTGGTTGGTGCAGAAAGTGTGTGGTTGGTACAGAAAGTGCCTGGTTGGTGCAGAAAGTGTCTGGTTGGTGCAGAAAGTGTCTGGTTGGTGCAGAAAGTGTGTGGTTGGTACAGAAAGTGTCTGGTTGGTGCAGAAAGTGTCTGGTTGGTACAGAAAGTGTCTGGTTGGTACAGAAAGTGTGTGGTTGGTACAGAAAGTGTCTGCTTGGTGCAGAAAGTGTCTGGTTGGTGCAGAAAGCGTCTGGTTGGTGCAGAAAGTGTGTGGTTGGTACAGAAAGTGTCTGGTTGGTGCAGAAAGTGTCTGGTTGGTACAGAAAGTGTCTGGTTGGTGCAGAAAGTGTCTGGTTGGTGCAGAAAGTGTCTGGTTGGTACAGAAAGTGTCTGGTTGGTACAGAAAGTGTCTGGTTGGTGCAGAAAGTGTGTGGTTGGTACAGAAAGTGTCTGGTTGGTGCAGAAAGTGTCTGGTTGGTGCAGAAAGTGTCTGGTTGGTACAAAAAGTGTCTGGTTGGTATAGAAAGTGTCTGGTTGGAGCAGAAAGTGTCTGGTTGGTGCAGAAAGTGTGTGGTTGGTACAGAAAGTGTCTGCTTGGTGCAGAAAGTGTCTGGTTGGTGCAGAAAGTGTCTGGTTGGTGCAGAAAGTGTGTGGTTGGTACAGAAAGTGTCTGGTTGGTGCAGAAAGTGTCTGGTTGGTACAGAAAGTGTCTGGTTGGTGCAGAAAGTGTCTGGTTGGTGCAGAAAGTGTCTGGTTGGTGCAGAAAGTGTCTGGTTGGGGCAGAAAGTGTCTAATTGGTGCAGAAAGTGTCTGGTTGGTGCAGAAAGTGTCTGGTTGGTGCAGAAAGTGTCTGGTTGGTTCAGAAAGTGTCTGGTTGGTGCAGGTAGAGTTAGATTTCATCCTTATTTTTAAATGAAGGGATTCTACTTAAATGTATAAGTTGTAAAAATTTAAAAGTGTGGTGCTACATTGAAAATAGTGATCAACCTTTCTCAAGCACATTTCATGATTTGGGCATAATTATTTTAATTGGAATTACCGACATCAGAAATGACGTTTTTGTTTTGCATAATTTTCTTAATTTTCCGTTTGGAATGCGCGCTGTGGCAAATATTGGAGGCTCAATAAAACCTTAACGGCCTACAACTTCTGCGCAAATTCTAATATGGTAGTGAGCTATCCGGGCCAGTGTGCGGGTTCAATTTCTGCATTTGAGCATAAAATAGGGCGAATTTTTTATTATTATCCATTGGCTTTTGATCAAAGTTTTCGATTTCAATAGCAGCCAAGAGCTTACTTTTGCAAATGATAAAAGGATTACCCAGTTCTCAGGTTAATGAGTTTGTAGCATGCTAGTTGAGGTATTGCTCCATGCTTCGGAGATTTAATAAGACATCCCACAGGATATTTTGTTAGAAATTTAAGCTAGCGTCAACATTCATGGTGTCACAGGTTAAAATTAATTACGCACATGAGATATTTTCGCATCGAAAATGTTTTTAGAGGCTGTTTCTCATCAACTTTAATGATAGTTGCAAATGATTTCATGTACGCATCTCGGAGCCAATGATATGATTTGAGTTATCAAAATAGCTCTCACGAAGTCTTATTTTAATTTTAAATTATTGTAATAAAACTATCAAAATGATTGATTAATTTCATTACTTCGGAAGCTGCCATGTACTTACAACCGGTGTCTCTTGCACGGCAAACATAATTACACCGTGCGGATAAAATTCCTTAGCTAACTTTCATCGCAAATTGAAGTCCCGTTAAAATCATTTTACAGGTGTTCAAATAAGTACCTTTAAAATAAGAATTTATGTTCATAGCTAAAGCGCTTAATAACAATAGGGTATGTCTACTCTTAAGCTAAAGTTTTTCGGGCAGAATGAGAGAGTGCTGAGAAATTCCTGCGCAGAAATTATGCATTCAGAACCATTAGAGTTTAAGTGTAATATCGGATCGTCATGGTATGGACTGCCATTTTCATTTTACCTAGCTGATACATTTAAACTGCCACGCAATGACTTTGATTTGAAGATAACCTAAAAAAAGTAGACATATTTGCAATTCAAATTCGGAAACTCACATAGAGAAACCCAGCAGAGTACACGAAAACACAAACTGTGTAGTCACGAGTCGCTCAGCAGTCAAAAATCAAGAGAAACATCTCGAAATATTTTCCGACAGATACATGCATAATTTTAACGAAGCACTGAACTAAGAAATAGCTCAAGAAATAGCTCAAGAAAAGAACAAATTCACGTAGATGTCGAGCCTAGGATGTATCATCGAAGAATTGAGGGTGATAATTATTGACAATGGACTATAGATGCTGCGCACCACTCCCTCACTTGACGAGGCCATTTTTGGCTCACTAATACTCACTAAGTCATATGAACGTTTTCATTATATTTAAGGTTTTTCAAATTCAGTAAAAAACATTTCCCAAACTATGATAGAACAACCATGACTGGAATAGCTGTTATTTATAAATGTAACACCATTAATTCGAGTAAAATGGATGAGCAAACTTCACATCTATATTCGTCATGGCATTGTAACCTCCTGAGTGATAAACATTCATCACACAATCAGAAAATTAACGACAGAATGAAATAGATTCTCACATGCCTCTGTCGAGGCGCATAAAAGGTTACAGTTTTGTGCGGGCAGGTACGGGCCGGATACACGTATGCCGAATTCATTACTTGAACTTCTAACTGACGAGCAATGTAATAATAATAAAAATATACTATTAATGAACTGCATGTTAAATCAACTTTATTTGAAATATGTAATGTAATCGACTAAAAGATACATGTATGTTTGGTGCGCAATTCAATCAATTTTATTTGCAAAATTTAATGTAATTGACTGAAGGGTATACGTTTGGTGCACAGTTTCATCAATTTAGTTCACAAAAAATAATGTAATCTACTGATGAGACATGTATATTTGGAGCACTACTTCATCAGTTTAGTTCGCAGAAGGTATGTTAGTAACCGACTGAAAGTATGTTGGTACGCAGTTCAACCAATTTTAGTTTGCCAAATTTATTGTTATCGACTGAAGGTACAATTGGTATACTGTTTCATCCATTTAGTTCGAAATTAATTTACATTTCCGCGATTGAAATTCGTTTTTAAGCTGTAAATTCGATTTTTTGGTTAATAAACAACATCAACTCTTTGTGGATGTTTCAAAAATTATTCATCACTACGCAGCGGTCTTTCTTTGACTAACATCATCCCAGCAATATCAGGATTGATACATTTCTGCGTTGCCCGCATCTGAAGGACTATAAAATAGAGAAAGTTAATTAGAGAGGTAATGAAACCAGTGTTATATATATAGGTACTTTAATTACATACTTTCAATTGTCTTAGTAATCTGAAATTGATACTATTTTAAGTTACTCACCCAACTAAAAGATTTACAGTTTTCATCGAACATTCGAGTAACATGAATGCCGCCATTGTTGCTGGGAGTCCCACACTAGTTCCTTAACGAAATCAATAATGCTTTTCTTCTGATAATACTAACCGATAAATACCCAGTAATAGGTTTCAACATCATTATTTTTTATACTGTCTGTAGCTTTACTCTCAATTTAGCTTCCTTACTTATTGGCAGATCCACAACTGCATGACTGGTATAGTTGAGGCTCAAAAACAACGCTTATTTGTAAATGTCTTTGAATACCATTTATCTATTTTCTATTGGTCGGACATAAGACTTAAACATAAAAATGTCACAGCCGTACGACGTATAGTAAAAGCCAAATTGATGAAAATTTCCGTAAAAATTTATCAACGAAAATCAAAATTCAAGTAAACCTTCTCATTAGAATTTTGTGTTGAATACAGCATATCGGAAATAGAGAGTTTATACCTAATACCTCGCTAAAAGAAAACAGACTAATATTCTCACTGAAACTTCACCGTTCAGACACTTCCCAAGAATTGGACCTCGAGAAAACCAACAGTCCAGCTCTATGTTTCCTCAAAACTGGCTCTGCTTTTGTGCTGCATAATCGTCAAAGATTGGACACACAGCAGCGTTGTTGCATCACTATAGCTTCACTGTGTTTTTGGCACATTCTTCACCCCGCTCATAAATCTTCAGTGCAAATATCCCAGCTGACGCGCGTTTTCCCGTTTTTACACTCGACGTGGTTATGTGAAAGAGGAGATTGAGGGAATTGAGTTGAAAACCCTCACATATTTTTAGATAAGGTGCAAATTTATTCATAAGAAACAGTGATCCTCTAGTTACTCGACAATATTCTATCCGAACCTTAACTTATCGTCTACCAACTTCACTTTAGACCCAACTCTTCTCAGTCATTCATAACTTGAATTAATTATCTACTATAGTCAAACAACTTATATTAATTTTTATGCCTAAAATTTAAGGTTCGTAAAAGGTAAATAATGTAACTCGATGACCGATCGTACTTGTACATTGCTCTGGTGCGGTGTTTTAATTTTATAACCCCTATGAAGTGATGACAATGAGGTGACAATTTTCTACCACTTTATAAAATAAGGTTTGCCAAAGCCCCTCTATTTGATATTTCTTCCCCCCCTCCCGCCTCCTCCTGTCCTTTCACAAAACACATGGAGATGCATGCCGAACTCTAGAATTTTACAGGTTCAAGTTCGCGGACACTTTCTCATGTGGGTTACGTCACTCAGTCATTGTTATATTCAAGTCCATCTCTCCATCGCTACTAGCGTCTCTTCCATAGAATGTCACCATTTGTAACGCCTTCCATGTTCTATTTCATGATACGGATGTTTCACTTTTGAAAATCCACATCTGCATCACAATAGCTTGCATTTGAGCCGCCGTGCAGTCTCACTCGTACATCAAGGTTACCATCAATCACTTTATTATGATAAAAAAATGGTGAAAAACCTCTATTCTAAGGGAAATTTGTCGTTTTCATTGAAGTAAACTATGATTACACTTAGAGCGATTGATCTTAATAATACATCTTAAGAATATAAAATTTAAAACAAAATAACAAAATACCGTTGTCTTGCAAACAATGGAAACGAAAACTCAAGGGCTGTAAGAAATGATGCAATTCAAAGTTATAAACAAATTAGAGCAAAACATCGAGTATTTTAACTCAAATGGTGTTCGAAAAAAGTCTCTGTCTCCTTAGAACGCACGACGTTCACGCTAGACTTTAATTGCGTCTTAAATTGGCAGCACTCGTGTCTACTGTAGCTAGACCGTACAAGAACACAGACCGAGTGCGCTGTGCACTCTGGAAGATCAAGCAAAACACTCCCTGAGAACGACACTCAAATTACCTCAAACGCGTGCTTTGTTTGCTAGACAGTCGCGCTCCCTCTGGTGGTGCAGCGCGCCAACTCGACGGAACCTCGGCAACCACTGCAACGGTGGTGCTATGGTAGCTATAGGGTTGTGGTAGTGACAGTGGTATGCATATTCGAGACGGTTTTAAAGGAATATACAGTTTAACGGAAGTAACCCAGAGGAAAGTTATGCGGAAAAGATGGTATTTCGATAGAAACAGGGGCGAATGATCACGACATTTGGTTACCCCAGTACATTTCTGTAGAGTGCTGTTCAATTTCAGCGCTATTGAGCGGTTCGCGGCACTGCAATGAGTGACGTATGTATGTAGCGATAAATAATAAAAATACATCCAATACAATGTCACCAGCATTTCGAAGTTGCCTTTTAGTAACTCATGCTAGAAAATCATAAAATCATGTCTAAAATTAAAATTCACGTTAGAAACTACAACTCAAACTAAGACCCCTCTCTGAAAACTCTCGTACAAGAAACAGCAACATACGCTAATCACAAAATTGAGCTAAAACTGGAACTGGCTCTAGAAATAGGAATACGCACTAAAACAGCGACGAGCACTAGAAAAAGAAATACGCAAAGCAACAGGGTACACCAATAGTACCATCGGACTAAAAACAGCAAATCCCACTAGAAACAGCAACAGCTTCTGAAAACAGTCACATGAAAGTAAAAAAACACACTCTAAAACAGCAACATGCGCCCGAAACAACAACTCTCACTATAGGGAATAGTAACTCTCACTATCAGCGACTCTTACTATCGCAAACGGTAACTCTCACTATATAGGAAACAGCAACTCTCACTGTAGGAAACAGCGACTCTCACTTTAGGAAACAGTAACTCTCCCTATGGGAAACAACAACTCTCACTTTAGGAAACAGTTACACTCTCTAAAATCAGCAAATCTCACTGTAGGCAACAGCAACTCTCACTATATAAGAAACAGTCACTCTCTCTAAAATCAGCAAATCTCACTGTAGGCAACAGCAACTCTCACTATATAGGAAACGGTCATTCTCACTAAAATCAGCAACTCGAACCGAAAATCTGCTACGGTTGGCAGACGAAATTATGCTACCCGCAAGCTCACGTGCAATCTCGCTGATAACTTGATCAGACCTCGGCGTCTGGGGGAAGTAATGCGTCAAGTGAAATTAATGGGTCTCTTGTTAGCGTCTGAGACTTATGAGACCAATTGTTAGGATGAGGCGCACCGCCCCGGCGGGGTGTTGGTTCGTTTCCCGTGAGTTGTTTTTAATGACCCTCTCGACCTGATGTTAAATTGAACCTATATGAAGAAGGGGTTTTCGTTCACTGAAGAATTAGAATTAGGGTTGCTCGAATTTAGTTTGCTCTAGCTGTTCAAATTTATGTCACAACTCAGCCCGATGTTAAGTTGGACAAATAAAGAACAGGTTTCGTTCACTGATATTAAAATTATTGTTTCTTAAATTGATTTTGCTCTAGTTGTTTCAATTTATGTCAGTAATACTTATATAGTTACTCAGAATGAATCAATTGCAGAATGAACAGTTGTAGGATGTGCGGCCAAGCTTTTATTTTGTGGTTCTAGCATTCAGGTTAAATGTGTAAACCAGGATCACAGAATAATTATTTATGCATCTCATCAAGTTGAAACCAAGCATTTAAACTAAAACGTAAGTTCGTAACATGCAATATATGTGTTATTTGTATGCATGAATACCCGCGGTAATGAGACAATAGCATACAAAAATACTTACACTTCGCCTTCCCCTACAGATAACCAAATTTGCGGTTAGATGTGTTGATTTGCACGAAACATTGACAATTTCCAAAGGGCCTTGCAGAAAAACATTCCAATTTCTAGCGCTACACAAAACACACGATACTTAGCAATGACCTACTTCCTTGTATTGGTAATGCCATTCCACGCGAGAAGGTTGCTGTCGCGAGACAGACGGGTTATTACAATCTACAGTAACGCGATAAATGCCCTAAAAACCACCTTGGCAGTCGTTGGGGTTTCGAGCGAGTTGAATTGGCAGCTGTCAATGAAAAAATGATGTAATGCCATGTAAGGTAAGTGATCCTAAATGATTGCGTTACAGAAAATTGAATTGTTCAAGTGTGGAGGAACAGAAACCATAACGATGAAGGAAGCCGTCGATCATGTGTTGAAAGATAGTACTTGATCTTGAAATTCTATTACAATTTAGGAAGGTAATACGTCATTGCCACTTATCAATTTCCTCTTCTGCGAGCATGAAAATGGCCACCGTATTCCATTTTCGCTTTAGGGTCGACGCTGGAATACAGCGACAAATTAGTTCTAATCGACACCGAAGCGCAATTACAGCCAGACTCCGTGTATTTCGTACACCTCCCATCCGGCCCCGCACATGACGTGAGTCTCACACCAAGTGCGCTGGGGCTCGCTTATTCCACGGGCTTGCTGGCTGGTCGTCATTACGAGCGGTCTTGAAAATTTCACACATGGTCATTACTTCCTCGCATTTAACGAGGGTCTTATTTTGTGAACTGTGTGCCACAATTTTGAAAATTTCATAGTCGAGGCCGCAAATTACGCACACGAAGGAGAGGAATAATGCTGTAGGAGCTGTGAGAAATGGTTAGTAACGATTTGACTTTCTCACATGCTGGTATAGGTATGCTTCTCATTCCGAGCTTTGTAAGGAAGCTTTCGATTGAAGCGTCTGCAACGATTTCAGCGCCATTCTGTAGCACCGCACGCGTTTTTATGTTTCTTCTAGAAAACTTTAACCTGTTTTACTTAGAAATGGCTTCCTTCCTATCATTGGATGTCACAAACCTGACCGCACTTATTTCCAGCAAATCCCTAATGACAGAAATGACTGCTGCAACTAGTAGTTCACTTGATGTCTCATTGGTAAAGATTTAGTTCTTCAGAGCTACAATAAGGTTCAAAATTACGGTTTTAGCTGGAATTAGTGCATTCGGCCAAGCAATGATGCGAGTGTCCATTGGTAAAGTTACATCTACGCAAGTTCTCAGGCATACGAAGGCAAGTGCGCAGCGTAACTTAGGACATGGCTAGTATCCGAAGTCTCTCCGCAAAATTTTGCTCTTTTGAAGACAAATCGCTAAATTTAAAGCATTTTAAGGAACGTAAGAGCGTGTAAGCGATTTACGCAGTAGGGAAACAGCTAAGCACAATGTTGTCGCGCCAAAATCCACTGCTGGCATTTATGCATGGTACACGTTATGCTAAAAACTATAATAGAATATTCTATTATTAAGTGTACTCGGCAATGGAAGAACTCAAAGGGCTTCATCATCATAGCAAAACGAGCGAATAGTTAGAAAAATTGGATTAAGGAGCAAGCTTTGCAGGTAACAGGAATCTTAGAGAACAACCACAGCCAGACAGGCGCACTGCTCTCGCTAATTTTTTGTACTAAGTGCTAAAACGTTGATGCAAATTTAACCACTAGCCCTCAGCCAGATATAATCAGGTCAAGTGGACTTGTAACAAACTTCCGTCTTGTATCAACTTCTCTCGTCTCTTTGCTTAACAAGGTCAAAATAACGTACCGTATTTCTTCTCGTGAAATGGCCTGTGCTGAAATAAGGAAACCACCGAGTGAGACGGTGTAGAAAATACACAGAAAATCATCACATTATTTCTTCGCGACGTGCGATACAAAGGGGGTGTATGTAAATACTTCTATTTTTCTATTATAATATATCCTAGGACTTATGGCAATATCGATGCAAAATGGATGCTCTTCGAATTCAAAATGACAATTACATAAATTATAGTTTCATCATAAGTTAGAACAGTGGAGCAGCACCTCGGCACAAGAACAAAAATATCCGACGCTTTCAAAAAAACACTCTGAGAAAGAAAAGCAAATCACTTCTTGCAGCATGACATTCACTGCCAAGCCTCACACTGCTCGATCAGGACCTACAGAATCTTCGGAGAACTGTTACCATCCCCCACGATGCGGGTGCTTAGAGAGTAACGGTATGTTATTTTGAGGCTATGACCCAATTGTTTGGCTCAACTATTCCTTACGCAGGATAAAGTAGTGGTAAGATTTTTGAATGATTTTTAGCCTCGAAAGATGGGAACTTTTTCTGCTAAGGGATGGAAAAAGAGCAAAAGAATGGGCGTTGACGTGTGAACACTCTATTCAATGAAATAAATGTTTTGTATTTTTCCCATTGACGTACCATGTTCAAAATAGACAGTTTAAAGGTTGGGACACAAGCTAGTCGTGCAAAATTGCATGTTCGCTCCAGTCATGAAGCAATCGATTTTACACACATTTTGGTGCATAAGGCAGCTAAGTTTGATTCTTCGCCAAAAATGTCCAACATAATTTACTGGCTGATGAGCCTCCCAATAAAAAACAGCTTACGAGTACATTCTCATTTTTGACGCGAATTGCAACTCGAGCGAGCAGCATTAGCGTCAAGATAGCTGCAGTTCTAAGAGCGACTAACGTCAACCTGAAGCAACATTCAACAGACGCTGCGAGCACAAATATCAACTTTACCGAAAAAAGTGCAAATGATTGCAAATTCACGCGGAGTAATTATTTATTAACCCGTTCAAGTAGCGTTGAAATAATATAGACTCAGTATTTTTTAAAGTACTTTTATAAGGATCGGAATTTAAGGTCCAGAATGATGCAACGTGCTCAACGCTTTAACGACCAGGACGAAATTGGTGCCTCTTTTGAAGAACAACATGAACATTTTTGGGTTGCTGACGAATTGGTATTCCGCTAATTTTCTTAAATTTTCTGCAGAGTTTCTTGCAATTTCCTTCTCACTCTGATGTCGGTGACGACCTCATGTCAGTGGCAATCTAATGATGGCGGTTGGGATAATGGGAATATGAGAACAGAATTTAAGAGTTAATATACCTGACATTATTATCAAACATAAGAAATGTGAGGAAAATATAGACTTAAACGACTTTTTCAGTGAATAGTGTAGCGATCACAATGTTTAATTTTTGTCGATTACTTTCAATAGTCCACGCCTGCGATAAACTCTCATATGAGCTAGTTTAGTTTATATAGTTGATAGAAAACGGAGCGAGGGCTTGTGTCTGTTCGTAGATCAATTCCCTTTTCATTTTAGAATGGCAGTAAAAATAATTCAGCATCATGTAGCCCTCCGACACAAACGTTACTTTATTCGTCGCACATAACTGAAATTTTAATTTCAAAGAAAACCCGCTGCTGATATACTAGTATCACTTCCAAATGTCGCCTAAACATTCTCGTGGAGCAATCCGTACGCCTTTCCATACCAGTCATTTACTGTGACAACATATCGTTTTGTGTGACAAACAGAGTGACGTTTCCGATGGATAAAAAATTTCCTACAGTGTGTACAATAACAGACTACGATACAATAACTTCAGTTAATAATTCGTCACTGAGCCCACAGACAACAAGTTATGGAAAAATTTTCAGGTATATTACATGTTTCAATGTGCCGATATTGTTCGTACGATTGAACTTATTGTGTATTGTTAATCAGTTTCACGCTGCACTCCGTGTTAGCCTCGCAGTTCTTCACAACGTTCAATCAATCATGAGCATTTTGATCATAAGAGTTTCATAAATGTTTGACGTACGTGATTTATTGCTCTATGAAATACAAGCAATCCAACTAAATTATCTACAGAATACCAGGCACTTGACAACGTCTTATTGGTGTCTGGTAAAGAAATCCCAGTTATGCTGCAAGGATTCAGAAATTTAACGAAATTTCAAATTAATTACAGCTAAAACGATTCCAAATCATCACTGTTCGTTCAATAATCTCAGTTGCAGGAGTACTCCATAATTCATTGTACTTTTCTACGAAGTTCCATCCTTCAGAAAGCATTACACGGGTGTTTGTAATTCAAACTCAGTTACACTATAAGTACTCAGAATATCAACGGTCTGGCTAACAATCCCACATACCCTAGTACTCTCAATATCAACGAAATTTAACTTCAGAGCAGCGTCACAAGGCTGTCTGTTCAAAAATCCCACGTACACAGTAAGTAAGCTGAATATGAATGAAATTTCTACCTCTGCGCAGCGTGAATGGTTGTAAGCAGCGGCACACGGTTGTCAGTTGAACACTCCTCTCACTATTTAACAATCCCAGTTACCCTGTAAATACTCTGAGTATCAACGGAATTTTAACAGCAGGACATTGTCACATGGCTGTCTGTCCTACACATCCACTCGCCACGCTGACGGTGTGCGCAGGAGACCCACACGGCGGCCTCGTTGCAGATGCAGCCAGCATACGCGGCCCACCTCGAGGAGCAGGCTCTAGAAGGCCATGAGCAACACCCGAGCGACGGGTTCTCTGGACCTCTCATTAGCTCCGCGTCTTGTTAGGTCTTCCCATTAGAGTGTGGCAAGGCACACGATGTGTTCATCAGGCTCGACCTACGGCTCATACATCCTGATGACTCCAAGAAGTGTGGTGGCATCCAGATCGCTTCATCCGAGTTCAACCATGACTTGATTATTTTCATTGGTGTTCAAGAAAGCATAATTACTTCTATGTAAGGTTATTCTAATACCGCAATGGTTTATATTTGCTATCAAGTATTCCAAACTGCTAATCATAATGGCGTATTTCATATCTTTCTTCTAAGTACGAGGAATTTGTCTCCTGTCGGCATGGAAGAATCTTGATGACTTTAAGTGTGAGCGGAAGGAACGTGGAAGTTGTATGGAGTTCATCATTTGCTGCACGTGAAGCGCACTTCAATTAATAGCACCCCACACATGCCTGAGACGGTAGCACCTTCATCAATACCTTCTGAATAAGAGCCAACTTCCTCCCTGTCTTCTTATCCATTTCACGAGTGATGAAAGTGAAAGGTAGCCTTCAGATAGGAAACGTCTGTATTTTGCCAAATACCCTGAGACTATTTCGCAGCAACAACTGTCACTAAGACGAGGTGGTGCATCTTGAGTTAAAAATGATCGAACGAATCTTAATAACCTCATCTGCATGAAACTAATCAAACAACTAACTATAACTGGGCAGATTTTCTCAGTTAATTGAAACTACATAAATTGCGAATTCGGAGACATGGAGTTCTTTTCTAAGGCTCTTAGAGGCGGAACGAAACTGTCAACAGTCTAGACTTGTGAAGACAGCAATTTTACGGCTCCATAAAATTGGTACCTTGGATTGTTAATGCGTAAATTAAGGTCATCAGATTCATAGCAGACAACACAGGTTGTGAGACAAAGCAAGTGTTCCTGCAGCGCCGTTGTTTGAAAACGAAATAAGGAATGTCGTTTGAATCATTTACATTTGAGATCAAGAATTTATAAACAAGTTCAAAATTTAGTCCCTTTTGGAAAGTTATTCTTTACGAGGCTCGGATTGTGTTGAACCAGAGCTTCAATATAAGAAGAAAGCTGCGTATGTTGGAAAAATATCGCCCGCGCAATATAATCATTCCAAATAAAGAAATCATTTTTTTTTAAACCAAAGCTTAGTCTGCAAGTTCGATGCTCCAGCTTAATAGAAAAACTATAGGGTTGAGTGAAATTTTTTTACATGAAGTTAAATTTCCAAAACCGAGTGTAAGTTTGAAGGCCTTGTGGAAATCTTCGATGGGTCGCAGTGAAAAAACTAGATTGATTCGATTTTATTTTTAGCCTTGCAAGCCTTGATGCTTATCAGTGAGTTTAAATATAAGTGTTATTTTGAAACTGCTGTCTGTTAACTCTAACTTTAACCTCCATTACTCATTTGCCCCCATGTTTTCTTTGTCATTTAATGAATGTAATTCAATAGAAGGCGTTAACGAGTTAACGTTTAACCATTAACTATAACTAACCATTAACTATAACTAACTATTAACTATTTAACTATTAACTATTTAACTATTAACTATATTAACTATCAATTGGAGTTAGCGAAAGAATAAAATATACATTCAATTTAAGAGAGGGTGTGAAACTCAGCTTAATTCCCTAAGACGCTACCGCTTAGCTACTGCAGACTTCTTAATGAAATTCATTAAAAAATAAAAAAGAACTGGAACTGCGGTCCTCCCAAAATTCGTCCACAAGCCCACCTTACTTGCGCTTGTTGAAAATCAAACCTGATTACGGGGTTTTCAACTCTTGCAGGGTTCGTCTAAGAATTAAACATGAGGATGTTTAACGTTGAGTTCGGGTAATATTCTAACCTGATTCAGGTATCATTATCTCCGTAAAGTTCGTTTTAGAATCAAGCAGATTTCAAAGTATGATATCAAGCATGGTTCAAAGTATGTTTAACGTTGGGTTCGTTTTTATAATCAAGCACAGTTCACTTCATGCTTAACGTTGGGTTCGTTTTAGAACCAAGCATAGTTTACAGTGCGTTTGACGTAGGGTTTATTTTTAGAATCAAGCATAGTTCACTTTATGTTTAACGTAGGGTTCGTTTTAGAATCAAGCAAAGTTCACTTAATGTTTAACATTGGGTTCGTTCTAGAATAAATTCATAGTCTCTCAGGAGTAATTCAAGGCACTGACCACAGCGCTATTGTGTGGTGCGTAGCGAGGGGTGAGGACGGTGGCAGACATGATGTCACCACCGCGCAACTCCACACAACTGCTCGACAACATCGTATGCTCTTAGGTTTTCTTTAAGTGAAAGTTATGACAAAATGATCGTAAAAAAGGTGTTTGTCACAATTACTGACGAGTTGGTTCGGCAAAGCCCCGTAAAAACACTGGTAACTACATCGTAATTGAGGGAGTAAACTGAAAAAATAAAGAGCTTGCTGAAAAAATACAATGTTACTTCGCACTAAAGGAAGAATTCGATAACTAACGCTGAAGAGAAGTGAAGCTTAAAGTTGAAAGTTCTATTTTCAATATTGGTAGTGCTGAGTAAAATGTTTTAACGTGCCTTCTCTCTGTGTGATGATTGATGATTGATTTTAATTTGATTTGACACCACAATGATCATTGATTCTAAATTAGTTTCAGCCTCCTTTACCACAACAAAGAAGTTCAAAGAGAGGAAAGATAACGCCACCATTTAGTATACAGTTGAGGAAACGCGAAATCGCTGCACAAAGTGAGTTTCCGCGCAGGATCCCGCACAAATTTTCGAGCTTTCTCCAGGCTTAGTGAATTCGTGAATTCATAAATTTGTCTCAAAAACGTGAATTAATTACATGACTTCAGTCGAGTAGAGCGAACAAGAAAAAGAAGAGCACGGTCATCGTAGCGAGCAGCGAGTCTAAATTTAAGAACTGCAAGCTGACAACAGAGAAATTCATCTACGAGGAAGGGAAATTTATCTACGAAATTTCGGAAAGCAGAATTTCTCTACGGGAAGAAATTCAGATTTGATTTCGTTGTATTACAGCAGGTTTGTAAATTATCAAATTAGAACCTGATTTCAATTGTTTCGCATAATAAAAATCATTTGTACTTATTTAAAATCAGAAGGTTGTATACGTCATGAATGTACTCAATTCATTTCACAGCAGCATTTATAGTGGAAAGTATATAAGCATGCAGTTACTGGGATTCTTCGTGTGCTATAGCGGTGTGCATGTTATATCATCAATGGTCAATTTTAAAGTTTTTTTTCCTTGCCTTTTCTACATATTATCACTTGCAACGATATCTTGTTTACTAATACGTATAATAACTATCATTTTTTAGGTTATGATGCGGGTGATAAACATGAAAAACAATAAATTACGAGAATAATATTGAAATAAACTATCATATCTCTGATAGCAATAAAAGTATGTAGTAAGGCGCAACACATCTGTTACCTTCCCAACTTATACCCTGAGATCATCGAGATCACTCGTAAAAACATGTTACAGTCCCTGGGACGCAATTCATACTTCCATACCTCTACAATTAGCTCTGCAAAATCCATCATAACAATTACAGAAACAGAGAGCTTTAATAGCAAGGCAAGAGCAACAGTGCAGTTGCTCACACACCTTTGCATGACTTGACATCCCGCTGAAAACAAGATCAGCTTCGCCTTCAATAAAAGATTCAATCTTCTTCAATCAAGGGGCACACCTGCAGCCTTTATAACGTGACGTCAGGGTAGGTGTTTTAACAAGGGGCTCGCAAGCTCAACATACCGTAATGCCTAGATCAAACGTGCGCAGAATACCGTACACGAAAGACCCCAAGCGTGCCAACATCGAATTCTAAGCTACCTTTTTTGTGACCATCCCCTAGCTTTGAAGTCCGTTTCCTCAGCAGACTCTGAACTCAGTGAGGTAATTTTTCGCCGTAGACATGAATGCACACTGACAGATAAGGCTGATAGACGAACGCTAATTTGGTGCGCATGTTTGAGATTTTATTTGTGAGAACGAGCTTTTATTGCAGAGACGAGCTCTATTTGAACACATTTGCAGTTATTTGATACCGGATCTCTTATTTGGTACACGAGCTATTTATTGCTTGAACCATAAGTTATTATTCGATACACGAGCTATTATTCGCTACACGAGCTATTATTCGCTACACGAGCTATTATCCAATACACGGGCTATTATTCGATACACGAGCTATTATTCGATACACGAGCTATTATTCGATACACGGGCTATTATTCGATACACGAGCTATTATTCGATACACGAGCTATTATTCCCTACACGAGCTATTATCCAATACACGGGCTATTATTCGATACACGAGCTATTATTCGATACACGAGCTATTATTCGATACACGGGCTATTATTCGATACACGAGCTATTATTCGATACACGGGCTATTATTCGATACACGGGCTATTATTCGATACACGAGCTATTATTCGATACACGGGCTATTATTCGATACACGGGCTATTATTCGATACACGGGCTATTATTCGATACACGGGCTATTATTCGATACACGAGCTATTATTCGATACACGAGCTATTATTCGATACACGGGCTATTATTCGATACACGAGCTATTATTCGATACACGAGCTATTATTCGATACACGAGCTATTATTCGATACACGGGCTATTATTCGATACACGGGCTATTATTCGATACACGGGCTATTATTCGGTACACGGGCTATTATTCGATACACGAGCTATTATTCGATACACGGGCTATTATTCGATACACGGGCTATTATTCGATACACGAGCTATTATACGATACACGGGCTATTATTCGATACACGGGCTATTATTCGATACACGAGCTATTATTCGATACACGGGCTATTATTCGATACACGGGCTATTATTCGATACACGAGCTATTATACGATACACGGGCTATTATTCGATACACGGGCTATTATTCGATACACGAGCTATTATTCGATACACGGGCTATTATTCGATACACGGGCTATTATTCGATACACGAGCTATTATTCGATACACGAGCTATTATTCGATACACGGGCTATTATTCGATACACGGGCTATTATTCGATACACGAGCTATTATTCGATACACGAGCTATTATTCGATACACGAGCTATTATTCGATACACAAGCTGTTATTCGATGCACGGGCTATTATTCGATACACGGGCTATTATTCGATACACGAGCTATTATTCGATACACGGGCTATTATTCGATACACGGGCTATTATTCGATACACGAGCTATTATTCGATACACGAGCTATTATTCGATACACAAGCTGTTATTCGATGCACGGGCTATTATTCGATACACGGGCTATCATTTGGCAAACGAATTATCACTTGCAGCTTCCACTCGTTCTGATGACGAGAGTTTATCAAACATTTGAAGGAGCTCAAGGAAGTTCAAATTAGAGTGTGAGTTGGAACGGCTTAGCCCAATGACTGTGTCGAAGAACCATTCCCTCCGTTATAATGAAATGTTCGAGGAGTGAATGTACCTAGAAGTGAATGCTTTCTGATACCAGCCTATCAAATTGAGGTAAATGATTGCAAAATGATAATTAAAACTTCAGAGACTTTAGAATTGTTGACTTTTTACCATCGTTTGAAAATTAAGGAATGTATTTGTAAAAAAATTGAGATGACATTCTCATTAATTCGCTTTCGCTTGGTGTGAATTAATAAAAATAAAGGCATCAACTTTCAATGCAAAATCACGTGCTGAATCAATGAAAAAATAATCGAAAATTGTCTTTAGGTTTTTGGAAGCCCGTGACACTTTTGCCAAGAGCGCGAACGATTTAAGTTGAACACGCGTCAATTTAATATACACCGTGAAATCAAAGGAAAAATGAGAATTTCATTACAAATCGATACAGTAATTCTATTCAAGTAAAAAACTCAAACACCTAAAGGAACTGCCAAATAAGGCCGGTTGATATGAACTCTGTATGAAGTACTAACAATTTTGCATGAGTGTACAACTTTATGACTTAATAACAAGTTTGTGATGATTTCATGAACAAACATATTAAACAAATACACAAAAAATAACACTTCCATAATCGTAAAGGAATAGGGTCTAGGGCAAACTGCGTAACAGGATTTTAGTTGAACCAAAAGTTTTGGAGTCACAGGCAGTTGCTGGAGATTAAGTCATTACAGCAAAGCTTCAAACTGATCTCGCGCTCTGACACGCAGCTCTAATGCAGGAATTATTTAAGGAGCAGATACTTTTATCGCGTGGCATCGAACTTGTCAAGGGCGGTCTGCATTGCTTGGCAGCGAGCTTGTCAAGGGCGGTCTTCATTGCTTGGCAGCGAGCTTGTCAAGGGCAGTCTTCATTGCTTGGCAGCGAGCTTGTCAAGGGCAGTCTGCCATTGCTTGGCAGCGAACTTGTCAAGGGCAGTCTTCATTGCTTGGCAGCGAGCTTGTCAAGGGCAGTCTTCATTGCTTGGCAGCGAACTTGTCAAGGGCAGTCTTCATTGCTTGGCAGCGAGCTTGTCAAGGGCAGTCTGCATTGCTTGGCAGCGAACTTGTCAAGGGCAGTCTTCATTGCTTGGCAGCGAGCTTGTCAAGGGCAGTCTGCATTGCTTGGCAGCGAACTTGTCAAGGGCAGTCTTCATTGCTTGGCAGCGAGCTTGTCAAGGGCAGTCTGCATTGCTTGGCAGCGAACTTGTCAAGAGCAGTCTTCATTGCTTGGCAGCGAGCTTGTCAAGGGCAGTCTTCATTGCTTGGCAGCGAGCTTGTCAAGGGCAGTCTTCATTGCTTGGCAGCGAACTTGTCAAGGGCAGTCTTCATTGCTTGGCAGCGAACTTGTCAAGGGCAGTCTTCATTGCTTGGCAGCGAGCTTGTCAAGGGCAGTCTGCATTGCTTGGCAGCGAACTTGTCAAGGGCAGTCTTCATTGCTTGGCAGCGAGCTTGTCAAGGGCAGTCTTCATTGCTTGGCAGCGAACTTGTCAAGGGCAGTCTTCATTGCTTGGCAGCGAGCTTGTCAAGGGCAGTCTGCATTGCTTGGCAGCGAACTTGTCAAGGGCAGTCTTCATTGCTTGGCAGCGAGCTTGTCAAGGGCAGTCTGCATTGCTTGGCAGCGAACTTGTCAAGGGCAGTCTTCATTGCTTGGCAGCGAGCTTGTCAAGGGCAGTCTTCATTGCTTGGCAGCGAACTTGTCAAGGGCAGTCTTCATTGCTTGGCAGCGAGCTTGTCAAGGGCAGTCTGCATTGCTTGGCAGTGAACTTTTCAGGGGCAGTCTTCATTGCTTGGCAGCGAGCTTGTCAAGGGCTGTCTGCATTGCTTGGCAGCGAACTTGTCAAGGGCAGTCTTCATTGCTTGGCAGCGAGCTTGTCAAGGGCAGTCTTCATTGCTTGGCAGCGAACTTGTCAAGGGCAGTCTTCATTGCTCGGCAGCGAGCTTGTCAAGGGCAGTCTGCATTGCTTGGCAGCGAACTTGTCAAGGGCAGTCTTCATTGCTTGGCAGCGAGCTTGTCAAGGGCAGTCTGCATTGCTTGGCAGCGAACTTGTCAAGGGCAGTCTTCATTGCTTGGCAGCGAGCTTGTCAAGGGCAGTCTGCATTGCTTGGCAGCGAACTTGTCAAGGGCAGTCTTCATTGCTTGGCAGCGAGCTTGTCAAGGGCAGTCTTCATTGCTTGGCAGCGAGCTTGTCAAGGGCAGTCTTCATTGCTTGGCAGCGAACTTGTCAAGGGCAGTCTTCATTGCTTGGCAGCGAACTTGTCAAGGGCAGTCTTCATTGCTTGGCAGCGAGCTTGTCAAGGGCAGTCTGCATTGCTTGGCAGCGAACTTGTCAAGGACAGTCTTCATTGCTTGGCAGCGAGCTTGTCAAGGGCAGTCTTCATTGCTTGGCAGCGAACTTGTCAAGGGCAGTCTTCATTGCTTGGCAGCGAGCTTGTCAAGGGCAGTCTGCATTGCTTGGCAGCGAACTTGTCAAGGGAAGTCTTCATTGCTTGGCAGCGAGCTTGTCAAGGGCAGTCTGCATTGCTTGGCAGCGAACTTGTCAAGGGCAGTCTTCATTGCTTGGCAGCGAGCTTGTCAAGGGCGGTCTGCATTGCTTGGCAGCGAGCTTGTCAAGGGCGGTCTTCATTGCTTGGCAGCGAGCTTGTCAAGGGCAGTCTTCATTGCTTGGCAGCGAGCTTGTCAAGGGCAGTCTTCATTGCTTGGCAGCGAGCTTGTCAAGGGCGGTCTTCATTGCTTGGCAGCGAGCTTGTCAAGGGCGGTCTTCATTGCTTGGCAGCGAGCTTGTCAAGGGCGGTCTTCATTGCTTGGCAGCGAGTTTGTCAAGGGCGGTCTTCATTGCTTGGCAGCGAGCTTGTCAAGGGCGGTCTTCATTGCTTGGCAGCGAGCTTGTCAAGGGCAGTCTTCATTGCTTGGCAGCGAGCTTGTCAAGGGCAGTCTTCATTGCTTGGCAGCGAGCTTGTCAAGGGCGGTCTTCATTGCTTGGCAGCGAGCTTGTCAAGGGCGGTCTTCATTGCTTGGCAGCGAGCTTGTCAAGGGCAGTCTTCATTGCTTGGCAGCGAGCTTGTCAAGGGCAGTCTTCATTGATTGGCATCGAACTTGTCAAGGGCAGTCTTCATTGATTGGCAGCGAGCTTGTCAAGGGCGGTCTTCATTGCTTGGCAGCGAGCTTGTCAAGGGCGGTCTTCATTGCTTGGCAGCGAGCTTGTCAAGGGCGGTCTTCATTGCTTGGCAGCGAGCTTGTCAAGGGCGGTCTTCATTGCTTGGCAGCGAGCTTGTCAAGGGCGGTCTTCATTGCTTGGCAGCGAGCTTGTCAAGGGCAGTCTTCATTGCTTGGCAGCGAGCTTGTCAAGGGCGGTCTTCATTGCTTGGCAGCGAGCTTGTCAAGGGCGGTCTTCATTGCTTGGCAGCGAGCTTGTCAAGGGCGGTCTTCATTGCTTGGCAGCGAGCTTGTCAAGGGCAGTCTTCATTGCTTGGCATCGAACTTGTCAAGGGCGGTCTGCATTGCTTGGCAGCGAGCTTGTCAAGGGCGGTCTTCATTGCTTGGCAGCGAGCTTGTCAAGGGCGGTCTTCATTGCTTGGCAGCGAGCTTGTCAAGGGCAGTCTTCATTGCTTGGCATCGAACTTGTCAAGGGCGGTCTGCATTGCTTGGCAGCGAGCTTGTCAAGGGCGGTCTTCATTGCTTGGCAGCGAGCTTGTCAAGGGCAGTCTTCATTGCTTGGCAGCGAGCTTGTCAAGGGCGGTCTTCATTGCTTGGCAGCGAGTTTGCCAAGGGCGGTCTTCATTGCTTGGCAGCGAGCTTGTCAAGGGCAGTCTTCATTGCTTGGCAGCGAGCTTGTCAAGGGCAGTCTTCATTGCTTGGCAGCGAGCGTGTCAAGGGCAGTCTTCATTGCTTGGCAGCGAGCTTGTCAAGGGCAGTCTTCATTGCTTGGCAGCGAGCTTGTCAAGGGCGGTCTTCATTGCTTGGCAGCGAGCTTGTCAAGGGCAGTCTTCATTGCTTGGCAGCGAGCTTGTCAAGGGCAGTCTTCATTGCTTGGCAGCGAGCTTGTCAAGGGCGGTCTTCATTGCTTGGCAGCGAGCTTGTCAAGGGCAGTCTTCATTGCTTGGCAGCGAGTTTGCCAAGGGCAGTCTTCATTGCTTGGCAGCGAGCTTGTCAAGGGCAGTCTTCATTGCTTGGCAGCGAGTTTGCCAAGGGCAGTCTTCATTGCTTGGCAGCGAGTTTGCCAAGGGCAGTCTTCATTGCTTGGCAGCGAGTTTGCCAAGGGCAGTCTTCATTGCTTGGCAGCGAGCTTGTCAAGGGCAGTCTTCATTGCTTGGCAGCGAGTTTGCCAAGGGCAGTCTTCATTGCTTGGCAGCGAGTTTGCCAAGGGCGGTCTTCATTGCTTGGCAGCGAGTTTGCCAAGGGCAGTCTTCATTGCTTGGCAGCGAGCTTGTCAAGGGCGGTCTTCATTGCTTGGCAGCGAGTTTGCCAAGGGCGGTCTTCATTGCTTGGCAGCGAGTTTGCCAAGGGCAGTCTTCATTGATTGGCAGCGAGTTTGCCAAGGGCGGTCTTCATTGCTTGGCAGCGAGTTTGCCAAGGGCAGTCTTCATTGCTTGGCAGCGAGTTTGCCAAGGGCAGTCTTCATTGCTTGGCAGCGAGTTTGCCAAGGGCGGTCTTCATTGCTTGGCAGCGATTTTGCCAAGGGCAGTCTTCATTGCTTGGCAGCGAGCTTGTCAAGGGCGGTCTTCATTGCTTGGCAGCGAGTTTGCCAAGGGCGGTCTTCATTGCTTGGCAGCGAGTTTGCCAAGGGCAGTCTTCATTGCTTGGCAGCGAGTTTGTCAAGGGCAGTCTTCATTGCTTGGCAGCGAGTTTGCCAAGGGCAGTCTTCATTGCTTGGCAGCGAGTTTGCCAAGGGCGGTCTTCATTGCTTGGCAGCGAGTTTGCCAAGGGCAGTCTTCATTGCTTGGCAGCGAGTTTGCCAAGGGCAGTCTTCATTGCTTGGCAGCGAGTTTGCCAAGGGCGGTCTTCATTGCTTGGCAGCGAGTTTGCCAAGGGCAGTCTTCATTGCTTGGCAGCGAGTTTGCCAAGGGCAGTCTTCATTGATTGGCAGCGAGTTTGCCAAGGGCAGTCTTCATTGCTTGGCAGCGAGTTTGCCAAGGGCAGTCTTCATTGCTTGGCAGCGAGTTTGCCAAGGGCAGTCTTCATTGCTTGGCAGCGAGTTTGCCAAGGGCAGTCTTCATTGCTTGGCAGCGAGCTTGTCAAGGGCAGTCTTCATTGCTTGGCAGCGAGTTTGCCAAGGGCAGTCTTCATTGCTTGGCAGCGAGCTTGTCAAGGGCAGTCTTCATTGCTTGGCAGCGAACTTGTCAAGGGCAGTCTTCATTGCTTGGCAGCGAGCTTGTCAAGGGCAGTCTTCATTGCTTGGCAGCGAGTTTGCCAAGGGCGGTCTTCATTGCTTGGCAGCGAGTTTGCCAAGGGCAGTCTTCATTGCTTGGCAGCGAGCTTGTCAAGGGCGGTCTTCATTGCTTGGCAGCGAGTTTGCCAAGGGCGGTCTTCATTGCTTGGCAGCGAGTTTGCCAAGGGCAGTCTTCATTGATTGGCAGCGAGTTTGCCAAGGGCGGTCTTCATTGCTTGGCAGCGAGTTTGCCAAGGGCAGTCTTCATTGCTTGGCAGCGAGTTTGCCAAGGGCAGTCTTCATTGCTTGGCAGCGAGTTTGCCAAGGGCGGTCTTCATTGCTTGGCAGCGAGTTTGCCAAGGGCAGTCTTCATTGCTTGGCAGCGAGCTTGTCAAGGGCAGTCTTCATTGCTTGGCAGCGAGTTTGCCAAGGGCAGTCTTCATTGCTTGGCAGCGAGTTTGCCAAGGGCGGTCTTCATTGCTTGGCAGCGAGTTTGCCAAGGGCAGTCTTCATTGCTTGGCAGCGAGCTTGTCAAGGGCGGTCTTCATTGCTTGGCAGCGAGTTTGCCAAGGGCGGTCTTCATTGCTTGGCAGCGAGTTTGCCAAGGGCAGTCTTCATTGATTGGCAGCGAGTTTGCCAAGGGCGGTCTTCATTGCTTGGCAGCGAGTTTGCCAAGGGCAGTCTTCATTGCTTGGCAGCGAGTTTGCCAAGGGCAGTCTTCATTGCTTGGCAGCGAGTTTGCCAAGGGCGGTCTTCATTGCTTGGCAGCGAGCTTGTCAAGGGCAGTCTTCATTGCTTGGCAGCGAGTTTGCCAAGGGCAGTCTTCATTGCTTGGCAGCGAGTTTGCCAAGGGCAGTCTTCATTGCTTGGCAGCGAGTTTGCCAAGGGCAGTCTTCATTGCTTGGCAGCGAGCTTGTCAAGGGCAGTCTTCATTGCTTGGCAGCGAGTTTGCCAAGGGCAGTCTTCATTGCTTGGCAGCGAGTTTGCCAAGGGCGGTCTTCATTGCTTGGCAGCGAGTTTGCCAAGGGCAGTCTTCATTGCTTGGCAGCGAGTTTGCCAAGGGCAGTCTTCATTGCTTGGCAGCGAGTTTGCCAAGGGCGGTCTTCATTGCTTGGCAGCGAGTTTGCCAAGGGCAGTCTTCATTGCTTGGCAGCGAGTTTGCCAAGGGCAGTCTTCATTGATTGGCAGCGAGTTTGCCAAGGGCAGTCTTCATTGCTTGGCAGCGAGTTTGCCAAGGGCAGTCTTCATTGCTTGGCAGCGAGTTTGCCAAGGGCAGTCTTCATTGCTTGGCAGCGAGCTTGTCAAGGGCAGTCTTCATTGCTTGGCAGCGAGTTTGCCAAGGGCAGTCTTCATTGCTTGGCAGCGAGTTTGCCAAGGGCGGTCTTCATTGCTTGGCAGCGAGTTTGCCAAGGGCAGTCTTCATTGCTTGGCAGCGAGTTTGCCAAGGGCAGTCTTCATTGCTTGGCAGCGAGTTTGCCAAGGGCGGTCTTCATTGCTTGGCAGCGAGTTTGCCAAGGGCAGTCTTCATTGCTTGGCAGCGAGTTTGCCAAGGGCAGTCTTCATTGATTGGCAGCGAGTTTGCCAAGGGCAGTCTTCATTGCTTGGCAGCGAGTTTGCCAAGGGCAGTCTTCATTGCTTGGCAGCGAGTTTGCCAAGGGCAGTCTTCATTGCTTGGCAGCGAGTTTGCCAAGGGCGGTCTTCATTGCTTGGCAGCGAGTTTGCCAAGGGCAGTCTTGATTGCTTGGCAGCGAGCTTGTCAAGGGCGGTCTTCATTGCTTGGCAGCGAGTTTGCCAAGGGCGGTCTTCATTGCTTGGCAGCGAGTTTGCCAAGGGCAGTCTTCATTGATTGGCAGCGAGTTTGCCAAGGGCGGTCTTCATTGCTTGGCAGCGAGTTTGCCAAGGGCAGTCTTCATTGCTTGGCAGCGAGTTTGCCAAGGGCAGTCTTCATTGCTTGGCAGCGAGTTTGCCAAGGGCGGTCTTCATTGCTTGGCAGCGAGCTTGTCAAGGGCGGTCTTCATTGCTTGGCAGCGAGTTTGCCAAGGGCGGTCTTCATTGCTTGGCAGCGAGTTTGCCAAGGGCAGTCTTCATTGCTTGGCAGCGAGTTTGCCAAGGGCAGTCTTCATTGCTTGGCAGCGAGCTTGTCAAGGGCAGTCTTCATTGCTTGGCAGCGAGTTTGCCAAGGGCAGTCTTCATTGCTTGGCAGCAAGTTTGCCAAGGGCGGTCTTCATTGCTTGGCAGCGAGTTTGCCAAGGGCAGTCTTCATTGCTTGGCAGCGAGTTTGCCAAGGGCAGTCTTCATTGCTTGGCAGCGAGTTTGCCAAGGGCGGTCTTCATTGCTTGGCAGCGAGTTTGCCAAGGGCAGTCTTCATTGCTTGGCAGCGAGTTTGCCAAGGGCGGTCTTCATTGCTTGGCAGCGAGTTTGCCAAGGGCAGTCTTCATTGCTTGGCAGCGAGCTTGTCAAGGGCGGTCTTCATTGCTTGGCAGCGAGTTTGCCAAGGGCGGTCTTCATTGCTTGGCAGCGAGTTTGCCAAGGGCAGTCTTCATTGCTTGGCAGCGAGTTTGCCAAGGGCAGTCTTCATTGCTTGGCAGCGAGCTTGTCAAGGGCAGTCTTCATTGATTGGCAGCGAGCTTGTCAAGGGCAGTCTTCATTGCTTGGCAGCGAGTTTGCCAAGGGCAGTCTTCATTGCTTGGCATCGAACTTGTCAAGGGCAGTATTCATTGATTGGCAGCGAGCTTGTCAAGGGCAGTCTTCATTGCTTGGCAGCGAGTTTGCCAAGGGCAGTCTTCATTGCTTGGCAGCGAGCTTGTCAAGGGCAGTCTTCATTGCTTGGCATCGAACTTGTCAAGGGCAGTATTCATTGATTGGCAGCGAGCTTGTCAAGGGCAGTCTTCATTGCTTGGCAGCGAGTTTGTCAAGGGCAGTCTTCATGCTTGGCAGCGAACTTGTCAAGGGCAACCGCTCTGCGTTACGAGGTTGGCAGTGTTATAAGCCAATAATTTTTTTTTCACTATTTCCGAAAAACATGTATACATAGGATAAAAATAACACTCACACTCGAAAATACGTCCAGATGCTACTTGGTTTTATGATCAACTATTATCGAACGAAAAAAAGGCACAGCTGAATTTTTTGACGCAAAAAATACCTCTCCGACCACCGCGGGCTACAGAAACGGAGGGGAGTTCACGCGAAAAGACCCTGCGAATTTCGATTTATCGTCTGCGTTGTTTGTTAATTGAGTCTGCGGAAGGTCGGGTAATTATGTACACGTCACTTACCTGCCGTTCTTTGTTTGTTGTGTCAGTGAACCCCGCATTAGGCGCCGTGTCACCCCCGTATTACGACGTCACCGGGCGCGCTCCCTGCCCGACGAGCCCCGGAGAGAGTAAACACTTCAGCTCCGGCACGGTTGTTTACGGCGCTGCAGCCCCGAGTGCAGGTGGCATATTGGCCTGAAGATGAGGTAGAGCGACGCTTCCTTTCACTGCTGTCAATTGGCGCGGGCTTCGAGAAATAATCGCGTTATGTTAAATGAAAAGAAACGGTGAATAATTAGGAAGGAACAGCTCGTAATTAAGTTAGAATGAAAATTGTCAGTTTGTCTGCATGCGGAGAGTAGAATCTTCACAGACTGGATAATTCTGCCCAAGCAGGCGTCAAGCATGCATTACTTGGAGCAGACGTTCAAGAGAAGTATTCCAGTAAATGAATAGAATGGCTGTACAAGCAGATAATAATTTTAAGCACTACTGATAACGCACGTATTTTTGCTCAAATCTTCTTCACAAAATTCCAGTTAAAAATTGGGAGACTCGGAGGTCAATGTACGCGTCGTCATGCGAGTTATTCCGATCCTAGTTATATGCTTTTCACACTATCTCTCACTTCCGCCGATTATGAAGTGAAACGGTTTAAAAAACAGGAAAAATCGGAATATTCGCTTTCAACCTCTGAATACGTTCAACTCTAAATGCCATTCACTTGCAAGTAAATTAAAAACTATTTCGGACGAATAAATTTCAAATACAAAATTTTTAAGCGTCGGAGATTACCGTCAAGATGATTACATCTGACGCAAGACAGATCTTTATGATTGTTCGAGCGAAACACCTCACCTGATGAACGTCAACGCGCTTGAGCGCGTCAGGCTTTGGCCTTTCCATCAGAGCTGCAGCGTTAGTTGCGTAACCTCACTCACAACTTGAAGTCTTCCTAAAAAATTGTTCAGTTTTGAGCTACACGGATTAAAAGTAGCGGAAGCCGATTGCAAAACGAATCAAGTGTCAGCCTAGAAATCAGAACTGCTGTGTTTGCCGCGTAATTGTACTCGCAAATCTGAGTTTTACCGAAAAATGTTTCAGTTTTGAGTTACATGAATAGAAAAAAATAAAAGCGATGGAAAATTGTTTTAAAAACTAGTTCAAGATTTTCAGCTGCATTTCGAGCTGCAATTTAGGCAATTGGGTTGAAAACAATGGATTCAAAGCTCAATTTTTAGCTTCAATTTGAGCTTTAAACCCAATTGAAGTGACAGGGACGCTGTCAAAGATAGCCAACAATCTTCCGCTATAAATAATGCTATTCAGCGGTGCATCTGACAGCTGTTTCTGTGCATAACGACCTCTGCGAAAGTCACTACTCATTTGAGGGCTCGAGCTATGTCTTCAATTGCAGTCAAATAGAAATTTAAGCGGAAGAGATTAAGTTTTCCGGTTTACTATCGTTCGTTATCACTGAAATCGAGACGAAATGACTCTGAAACTATTTTACGCAGCAATATTACTTGAGCATTTCCGCCCTATTATTGCACGCATGTGTTGTCTCATGGAATCATTTCCAGAAAAATAACTCACAACTCACCGACCATTACGCATGCTTTCACACTGAGGAGTGGATTCCGTTCTTGCTTTTGAAACACAACGTAATGTCTGGAGTGTTAACTCATCAGTATAAGACTTCGTCGCTGATTTGTGCGAAGCTTAGACTCCAGTTTCGTTCCGTTGATTAAGAACAGCTAACTTCAAACTATTTTCCTGTGAACTGCAACAACGTGTTTACTAAAACTTTAAACGTTACAGTTTAATATGGTGAATAAGATAAGCCATTTCGATTTGAAGACTGTAATATCAGCAGTCGATTGGATTATATTTCCATATGATGCAAGTGAAATGATTTTGAGTCGATCGTATCAGGCGCATTGCTGGAAGTGATCAGCCAGGATTCCAGCGTCTCGAGCTCAGTCAGACGCCCGACAACGTCAACTTCCTGCCCCGATCGTGGTCAGTTTCCTGCGCCCAATCACACAGACTAATAATCCATCTCCATCATCAAAAGACGCCTAAATCATTCCCTATCATTACCTATTTGCTCCATTAGTTCCCTCTGTCATCATTCTGCAGTTATTGAGTCATTGTTTGTAGATCTGGGCCTATATATATGATGAGAGCGTTACCCAGAACGAGCAGTCTGCCTACGCCGGCGGAAGAAGAGAACCTACGGATCTTCCTCTTTGAAGCAGACATGAGCAGGACTTCACTCAAACCTCCTCAGTCTGTGTTCAATACTGTTCATGTCCGGAGGATGTCATGTTACCGGTAATTTGCAGCATAAAATTCAAACTTGTGCGAAACTGAACTGAAAGCGAGTTACTTATGCGAATGAACGACGTTTTATGTTTTCTCCTTGGGTATTCTCATGAATTGTGTCATTAAACATCCTTAAAAAATTTGGTACCACAAAGATTAAGCGTCACTGAACAGAATCGTTGTTTGAACAATTTCTTCAATTTAACTTATTTCTAACGATTAGAATTTTCCTCGTGCAGTATATTTTATTACTTACCCACCTTATTCAAGGTCTCCTGCAGCTGAAGATGCATACCCGTTCCTCAAGTATCCCATGGAGAATATCGAGGGTGTATTTTCTGCAGCGAGATCGTTCGTGTCAAGTTTTTGTCTCAGTTCAAGCTAAATATTATATATGACTGCTAAATTTACACTCTTACGTATAGGTGGATCAGCTGCTCGCTTTAAGTTATGACTGTTGAGAAAAAAGTCACTTTTTTGCGGCGCCATTACATTTACTTTCCATTATTTTTTTAGCTCACGTGCCATTTGCAGAGTTTGATCAATTTTACCACTTGTGTTTTGCCCGAAAATGGATCAGCTACAGGAAAAAGTGGGCTTAGTAGAAATTATTTTCATTCCTTCATCAGCGTGTTATGGTAGTTAGAATGATACTCCACCTAGATAACAAAACACGTTTTTTACATGTGATTTTAATGATTTTGATGCTCATTAGTTACTGAAACTGTAAATTCAGATTTTAAACTTATTCAATTATATTACCAGCTCAAGACGAATAAGAAATCGGTACAAGAAATATTTCCTAGCCTGAGTGGTACACTCAATAAATTGCTGTAATTTAAGTCAGCAGCGAACTCACGAGCTCTCATCACTCGCCTCACAAAATCGTTAATCCTTTGAGTGGCTCACGAATTCGTTTAATTATTTTACTAATTTGTTGGCTTATTTTTCTTACGTATTCGTTGATTGTTGTATGAATTTGTAGACAACTTTACCAATTTTATTATCTTTTATTTTCCATTTATTGCCTATAACGATTACTCCTACACGTTCAACTGCAGAAGTTCTTTAATAAGGCAAAATTTTACGTTCAATTTTGTCGCCATACATCTTAGAAGTCAGTTTACGCGTGGATACGAATTCATAAGACACAAATTCATCCAGTAGGCGTTCTGGCAGAGTCATTTTAGCCAGCTGACGATTGAAACCATTTTATTTTCTCTGACAGGTTGTTTGCGTCTGATATGGACTACGTTTAATATCACCGCAGCGAGCACATAAGTTCGTGCGCCGCTCTACAGATCGAGGAGCTCGCCCGGCCGCTGCTAGGAATTTGAAAGAGATTAAAGCGATTGGTTGGGCAAGGACACGATTGTGAAGCTGCCATCTGTCGTGTTTTTGATAATGGCTCTTATTGGGCCGTTGATCCCCTGGAATGTGAAGCACCGATAAGCTCGAGGTGAAGGTAAATCTTGCTTCGCGTCTAAACCTTGATCGTTTTGCCGCCACCTATTACAATGCGAGCGAATGTAACAGTGCTGTTATTAGTATTATTATTATTTTATGAGCTGCGTTTTACTCAAGGAGACGCTACATGGGACTTTCGCCACTGTTTTCAATTTTTAAATATTATTGTTCTGCTCATGCTCTTGAGCACTAAAAAGCAGAACTCTTCAGTGTAGCACAGCTCGCTGCGCTGGAAAGAGAAAGCTTGAACATCTCAGTGAGGCGAGCAGCTGAAATGAAATTACTTCTGTAAAAAGCACGTGAAATATCAATTTAGAGATTCAAGATGGAAAATTTTACCATTTTTATAATAGGCTTGCCCTCATTTGGAAAATTGAAATTCCTGTTGCGGTAAAACTTTATAAAATAAAATTTTATAAGCGATAAAAATACATAAAATTAATTCCGGTAGTGTTGAAACTGTATAAAATTAGAGTAGGCGTGCGTAAGAGCTTCATTTGAGCGTCAGATTTTGACCTACACAGATGTGCATGCATGACAGCTTAAGATTGAAATAAATTTGGTAGCTGGCCAAGTCAACATTAGGGTATATCCAATTTATGATGTAAGTTGATATTACTAGACACAGGGCGCCGAAAAAGTGTGAAATAAGTACAGAATTCTAAAAACCTAGTTAGGAACAATTTCTATTGGTTAAACTTTGAATAAAATACATTTATAATTTGAAGAGCATAAAATAATAATGAATATAATTCAAACAGTGATGAAAATTCAATTGTCAAAAATTTGAATTATTTTTAACGTACGTACATTCACAGTCTGCGAGAGCCGGTGACTGGATCGACCAAGTCGATCACCCTCGAAGTCAGTGGTTCTCTCAGAGCTTGTGATGAAGTGGAAATAATTTAAGATTAAACGAAGATAAACGATAATTGAGATGCCGTGTGAGCGTTCACGGTACGTAAAGCACGGGGCATTGTGGTCGTGTGACTACAGTTCCCAGGGCTCCATATCGCATCTTATGCCAAAACTGATAAAATCATTAATAAATTGTGATATTGATAGTTATACCAAGGAAGGAACTATGAAATAATAATTAACTATAAAATAAATTGTAAATAATATTAAACTATAATGGTAAAAAGTTATAAGAAAAAGTTTACATAAAGCATAGTTGTGTAGATGTCTAGAGAGCTTTCGAACATTTGCCTTAGAATTAAAGTTTTCGTTTCAGACTCGCCCGTGTAGACATGTTAGGTCACTCTCTTGTTTTCAACTTGGTATAAATTCAACACAAAGGTCAGTTATGCCGGGTGACAATTATTAACCATATCATAATGCCGCTGACCTATCAGTAGTCATAAATTCAATATTTATACATACTTTAATAACATGAGATGAAGGTAAGGCTCTGCTAATACTACCAATTTTAAAAATTCCTTACTGCAATTGAGTTCAAATTTATAGCCCGTAGCGTAGCCACATTGAGTGATCTCATGCATCGTGAGGTATCGAAAAAACCCAAGTTCTTCTTGCAATAAATGTATCCTCGCTTTCAAAGTATGAAAGTACTCTCACATTCAAGGTGTTCTCACAACCAAGACAACCATGGTATCTTTAAACAACCAAGGCCTCTCCACAGTGAAGATAACCATGGTATCATTACAACCAAAGTCTCCCCATAACCACGACGATCAAGCTATCTTTAAAACTAAGGTATCTTTACAACCAAGGTATCTTTACAATCAAGATATCTTTACAACTAAAGTCTCCCCACAACCAAGACACGCTCACCACAAAGGACCCTGTAGGATGTGCCAAGGATGTCCCAGTTCTCCGGAAGTGCGCACGGGCAGTTGCGGTGCACATGAGACAGTCGCAGTTTGCCCACTTTAATCATGTCGAAAATAATGCAAAATTACGTTTCCTTGTCTGAAGGCAACGAGCTTTAATTGCTACTTCGTGTAAAGTGTCTTTGTTCTCGCGATGCTTTTGTTCTCTGTGACGTACGACGCGGCTGTGTGGAGGTGTCACGTGGTCTATGTGTACGCATCGCTCATGTGCGGTGGCTGGATGTGACACCAATTAGCAGCCGGCGGCTGGTTGTGACACCAACCGGCGGCTGGATGTGACACCAACCGGCGGCTGGATGTGACACCAACCAGCGGCTGGATGTGACACCAACCAGCGACTGGATGTGACACCAACTAGCGGCTGGATATGACACCAATTAACCAGCGGCTGGATGTGACACCAACCAGCGGCTGGATGTGACACCAACCAGCGGCTGGATGTGACACCAACCAGCGGCTGGATGTGACACCAACCAGCGGCTGGATGTGACACCAACCAGCGGCTGGATGTGACACCAACCAGCGGCTGGATGTGACACCAACCAGCGGCTGGATGTGACACCAACCAGCGGCTGGATATGACACCAACTACCAGCTGGATGTGACACCAACCAGCGGCTGGATGTGACACCAACCAGCAGCTGGATATGACACCAACCAGCGGCTGGATATGACACCAACTACCGGCTGGATATGACAACAACCAGCGGCTGGATGTGACACCAACGAGCGGCTGGAGATGACACCAACCAGCGGCTGGACGTGACACCAACCAGCAGCTGGATATGACACCAACCAGCGGCTGGATATGACACCAACCAGCGGCTGGATGTGAAACCAACCGGTGGCTGGATGTGACACCGACCAGTGGCTGGATGTGACACCAACCGGCGGCTGGATGTGACACCAACCGTCGGCTGGATGTGACACCAACCAGCGGGTGGATGTGACACAAACCAGCGGCTGGATGTGACACCGACCAGCGGCTGGTTGTGACACCAACCGGCGGCTGGATGTGACACCGACCAGCGGCTGGATGTGACACCAACCAGCGGCTGGATGTGACACCAACCAGCGACTGGATGTGACACCAACCAGTGGCTGGATGTGACACCGACCAGCGGCTAGATGTGACACCAACCAGTGGCTGGATGTGACACCGACCAGCGGCTGGATGTGACACCAACCAGCGGCTGGATGTGGCACCGACCAGCGGCTGGATGTGACACCGACCAGCGGCTGGATGTGACACCAACCAGCGGCTGGAGATGACACCAACCAGTGGCTGGATGTGACACCAACCAGCGGCTGGATGTGACAACGACCAGCGGCTGGATGTGACACCAACCAGTGGCTGGATGTGACACCAACCAGCATTGAATTTTTAAAGAATTTGTTTGCTGTGGCGGTACACTCGGTAGCGTAAGTTCGTTAAAGTCGAATGGATTACGTTGTGTTCCATTTGACATAATTTCATAGAAGAAACGGTTCACTCACTCGAAGCGTAGCTTAATCGACTTCGGAAAAATTACGATCCCAACTGTACAGCTAAGTCGACATTGGTAGTAATGAGTTCGAATTGGTGGAAATCGATTGAAATTGGTTGAAATCAATTGAAATTGGGTAAAATTGGTAGTAATTGGTCAAAATTGGTTGACATTGATTGAAATTGGCTAAAATTGACTAAAATTGGTATTATTTGATTAAAATTGGTTGCCATACATTGAAATTGGTTGAAATTGGTTAATTGATTAAAAATGGGTGGAAATTTAACTCGTAAAGATTACGTACGCTGAGTTCAGGTGAACCTGTCAACTCTGCCACGCTTCACAGGCGCTGATCGCTTGCAGTGTGCCGACCGCCACTCCCGACAATTTGTAGTCCAGGCGCACGTGCTATTAGGCGAACAACGAATAAAATAAACTTGATCCGAGTTTTTTTATATGAACGGTTGTGATAGCTGTTCTAAAATTCATCTTGATGCAAAAATAAAAATAAACTGTTATTTAATGATTTTTTGGTTATTCAAATACGAGGCCATGAAGAAATATGCCACCAAAGAGTACATAAGTTCTGTGCATAGTTTTGCGTCCGTCTACCGTGTGAGTGTCAGCGCGCGTGGTCTTCAGTAGCGAGTGAATGTGAACAGCCATGCAGCTAGGCTAGCCTCTCTTCACAAACCGATTTATAACAAGGTTTGCACTACATCGAGTAATAATTGTCCACGGAGGTAGTGATAAAGAATCAGCAGATCGTAATTTATGCAACAAGTCCGTTTCATCAGTGCCACGATTTACAAACTGGCAACGCTTGCATGCGGAAACTCTATTCCACAGTATCTTAAGCAAATACACTACTAACTTTAAAAAAAATCACAGTCTAATTATCCCGGAAATAAACCGAAGAAATCACCAGATCAACACTCTCGCTACCTCCCAAAAAATGACTTTCTCTCATTTCACCAAAAAATTAACATGAGAATTCCCGTGGGTGGATTTGGTTGGTTATTGTAATATGATTTTCAATATTCAGTTAGGTTTTTGTGAAATGATTTTAAATGTTCAGTTAGGTTATTGTGAAATGATTTTAAATGTTCAGTTAGGTTATTGTGAAATGATTTTAAATGTTCAACTTGGTTATTGTGAAATTATTTTAAATATTCAATTCGGTTATTGTGAAAAAATTTTAAATATTCCAACTTTCTTGTATACGCGACCAACCTGCAGAGTCGCCGGTAGAGTCTCCAGTTTGAGCGCCTATAAAGCAACCGACAATTGATTTGCCGAGTTCTGTATCATGACAATAATTACTGCGCTGCAGAAGCGGCGCTGTAACCCTTCATTACCGCCATTATACGAACGTAATTACCCTCTCAGGAGCACTTAATTACTTCCTGTACTGCTGTCAAAACACAAGGTGCTGATTCTAAATGAGGCTTCTGAATTATATTATTTATAGACGCGAAGGTAATGAGGTCTTTGGAGCAATATAGAGTTCTCATTCTGGCGCTGGAGTGGCAGAGATCGCCCAAAATTAAACATTTATCAGCGCAGTTTTCTTTGCGATTTCCTGCATGTTTCCCTGATACGGAGAAATTAAGAACACTTTCGCGATCTGCAGAATCAATCGCAACCTCTTCGAAACCCAGCAGATTCTGCGAATGTTAAGCGTTCAGTAGTAGCAGAGAAATTCAGCGAATGTTTAACATTCAGCGGTAACAGAGAAATTCAGTGAATGTTTAACATTCAGCGGTAACAGAGAAATTCAGTGAATGATTAACATTCAGTGGTAGCAGAGAAATTCAGCGAATGTTTAACATTCAGCGGTAACAGAGAAATTCAGTGAATGTTTAACATTCAGCGGTATCAGAGAAATTCAGTGAATGTTTAACATTCAGCGGTAACAGAGAAATTCAGCGAATGTTTAACATTCAGCGGTAACAGAGAAATTCAGCGAATGTTTAATATTCTGCGATAACAGAGAAATTCAGCGAATGTTTAATATTCTGCGATAACAGAAGAACTAACTTTAAAAATCCACTCAATATAACATCCATTATCAAAGGAGTTTTTTGTTTTAACTTTAAGTTAAGTAGACGTTTGAAAAATTTCAGTGATATTGCATCCGACAAAGATACTGTCGAAAAACTGTCTTTTCAGAAATGTCTTCGTCTGTTGTGCAGGAAATTGTGATGAAGTGATTGTCTTCAAGTTGTGACTATTTTCCCTCTGTTGTGCACGACATGGTGTATCAGTGATGTTACGTAATTATATATGAGTGATCCATGTCATTTTTTAAGCTTTACCACGTTGATAATTAAACCTCAAGATAAATAAACCAACAATTAAGTCCAGTTTGCAGAACCATTTCACGTACTTGAGATATTTAACATCAAAAAAGCACAAGCCGATGCTCTGCACAAGCAGAATAAGACTACACTGGCGCATGTACGTGAGTCACAAACACTCTACAGTAAACTAAATTAAGGTCGTGTAAACTTTGTGATGCTAGTTTCAAAATTCACTCAAGATCCCTCGCGAGAATGTGGCAGAAACTTCTTATCCCTCCAGAAAACGCAGTAAAATGAAGTGTTATGAGAGTACCTCAATACATCACTGGTCATAGAAGCTTTAAAATGCCACACGGTCTGCCTGGCAATGAAGACAATTAAGCGGTTCTGCACGGGGCGGAAACTTTAAAACATCATTTGCTTGCTTAGCAATCAGATCCAGGGTTGCCATCCTGTCCTTTTTTACTGCAAAATAACCAAATTTTACAGGTTTCCCCGCATAAAAAAACAATCAGCATCTAGTTTACCGTGCTGTGTAGCTAGATATGGGTAATTATATCACTGTTAAAACTGTGCTTGAAAAATTGTAAAATGTGCTAACTTTCGCCATAAAAAGACAAATAGTACTTGATAAACTCCAAAATCAGCTAACTTTCGCTAGGAGAGACCCAAATCCCACTTTCAAAATTGCAAAATCTACTAATTTTCGGTCTGAAAAAGCCAGATCGAACTTGAAAAGCTAAATACCTATTAATTTTTCCTATAAAAAAGGCGAATCGAACTTTCAAAATAGAAAAACCTGCCAACTTTTAAGAGCAAAAAATTCGGCTGTGGGAACCCAGAGTGTGAGGACGCTCGGCCCACACCAGCGCCAGCACTCGAACGCCCCAGCGCATCAACACGCAGCACAGCCGCAGCGCGGGGGGCCGCGTGGCAGCCCGCCCTCGTCGCGGCCCCAGCTCGCCGCCCGAGCAGCGGTCGCTGCAGCGAGTGGCGGTGGTCCGGTCGGTGGCACTCATGAAAGTTTAATCCATTCCTTGAATAGCTGACGTGGTCAGGATTGAAATATTATTATAATTATGGCGTTGTGGATTGCCTGTCCTTCATTTTTATGCTGATTCAGTTTTTGAATTCATCTACATTTTGATTGGATTTATTTGCTGCGTATTTACTCTTATTTGCTCTGTATTTATTCCTATTTGCTCCATATATACCTTTTTTACTGTATTTTCCTTGATTTGCTCCGTACTTACCCTCACTTGCTCCGTATTTACCCTTATTAGCTTCGTAAATGTAAGGTAACGAATTGACTGAACTATAGCTGCACTCTTGCACAAAAACGCTTGGCGAAATCATAATAATCAAAACTACGCTGACGTTGAAATTAATCTAATCATTCACTGCCTGAAGTGCGGGATGCAAGCAACAGGCTGGTCACAGAAGCCTTGGCTGTGTAACCAACCACAATCATATGCTTTATTCCCATTGCAATAACCTTTCATGTTCTGCTCTTTCCGCGGTCATATTATGAGCTCAGAAGGAGGTTAAATATTTCTATGTTGAAAAGCTGGTTGATTTTTAGGTACTTCATTACTGTTTTTGAAAGGATTGATTCAATTCAATAATTTAGGAAACACTGATTCCCAGAGCGCACTTTTATTTTACTAAGCAGTCCCGTCATATAGTAACGTGCAGTTACAGCGCCGGATATTGTTAGGTCATCGCAAAGCTACAGCGTAAGTTCTTCTGAATTGACTCGGCCACGCCGCCCACTTCATAAACTCGTAGCGGAGTTGAGTTCACTAACGCTGCTAGTTGCGCAATTAACTGCGATTATTTAAGTTGGGTGAAAGTCCGACTCCAATTTAGGACACGCAGAGTTAAGCGAGCCTGTATTGCTTAGTATTAATTATAGACGGTCTCGAGTGCATCAGGTCTTGAATTAGAGCTCCAATACTCAATGAGCGGCCGCTGTTTTCAGCCCACACAGATCCTACAACTATATTGCCGGCAGCAATGCTGGGCCGACTGAACAACTTGTGGGGCATCGGATGAAGCAGCATGTGCTGCAAGTGTCTTTACTGACAGATGATATACTTGCCCTTAGCTACGTATAGTATTGGATGATGAAATGTTCGCCATATGATGTGTAGTGTTGGATGATGGAGTATTCGCTCTTATAACTGAGTAGTATTGGATGAGGAAGTGTTTGCCAAGCGATGCGTAGTATTGTGTTCGCCCTTAGCTGAGTAGTATTGGATGAGGAAGTACTTAACATCTTGTACGTAGTATGCACCATAGAATGTTTAGTACTGGGTTAAAAGGTATTTATTACGGCCATTTTAGTCCTTGAATACATCAAACAATGTGCATTCTACAACCATCAGTGTACTGCAGGAATAACATAGTCAACATGTATACACTGTGTTCAGCGCGCCCACTGTCCGTTTTAACAAGTGTATATGAAGCATCTGTGTCCAATTCATCGATGACGCCGGCCGACCGCCGTGTACTTTGTCAAGTGTTAAATTTGTCCGTCGTTGAACATCAAATGTCAAGCTGTCAAATCACCAAGCACTCAATTAATTAAACACGGACATGAACACCAGTAACTGAAGCATGCAACAAAGCCCGGTGAAGCTTTGATGTATTCACTTAAAGCAAGTTTTTTATCACTAATTAACGCTTTACGTGTCCTATAAAAGCACTCAACTCAGCGGGTAAACGCTTGGTAACACATGATAAGCTACACACTTTTTTCGACAGACTTCATGGGAAAATAAAGTTACGTGACGGCTCGGCTGCACGTGTTGCTACGGGGTGGAATATTTAGCGAGGACTCGGTCTCCCTATATACATGGGCTGCGTCAGCACGGATCTGCCTTAGCATAATTACTGAGACTTAAATCCTTGTAACATCATCTGCTGCAGCCCCGACACTTCTTGTTACAGGGACTTGAATCCTTGTAACATCATCTGCTGCAGCCCCGACACTTCTTGTTACAGGACTTGAATCCTTGTAACATGATCTGCTGCAGCCACGACACTTCTTGTTACAGGGACTTGAATCCTTGTAACATCATGTGCTGCAGCTACGACACTTCTTGTTACAGGAACTTGAATCCTTGTAACATCATCTGTGCTGTAGCAATGATGCTTTTCGTTGTACACTGCATATGTGGTACGTAAGGAAGATCTGTTTACTATTTATTTACTTTGTATTTACCCTTATAAGCTCCGTATTTACCCTGATTGGCTCTGTATTTACCCTGATTGGCTCCGTATTTACCCTAGTTTACTTCGTAAATACGGCGTAATGTGTCAAATAATCCACGGCTGCACTCGAGCAGAGAAACTATTGGTGTTATGTGTTTCGGACGATGAAATTTCGTCTTCATCTGTCAAAATTGAAAGTACAATTATTTAGGGAAAGTTTCCAAGCTATATTATATAAATAAAGGCATTTATTCTGGGCATATGTTAGAGAAAACTTATAGAATTAAATAGCCGAGCTTAATGTTAAATCCTTCAGCCGTTCCCAAAACCGGGGGTGTTGGGAAAAGTCAACGTGCTTAAAAATATTTTTTCTCAAAGTTTAGCCTCGCGATCTTGAAGATGGGCATTCAAGTAATTATGGAACGTTATATTTATGATCTTATGTTTCTTATTTTGATTCTTATTTCTCGTTTTTCTTGTTTTTATTCTTATTCCTCTTCAATCTCTTCACATGTTTCTGATTGCGGCCTCTGATTGGCTGCTGGACGAGGAGTGCAAAATTTCACAACTTCTGCGAGTTTGCGGCGCTCTGATTGGTCGAGACGAGAGCAAGTGAGAAATCTAACAAGTCGAGAGGGAATGCGGGGCCCTGATTGGTGGAGCGGGCAGTGGGGTGCGAGAAATGGTGTCGGATTCGCTTCGTGAACCTGAAGCAACCACAACATGGAGTTCTGCACCTCTATATCTCCACACACACACTAACCAACACACACACACACACACACAAGATCTTGTGTTCACTCCATTAAAGTGAAAATGATAACATATCAAGGGAAATTGTACGAGCAATAATTATTTGTTCGACTTATTGAAAAAATGTTGCACTGAATGCGGGGTCTAGGTGAAAATATGTGTACACCTTGAGTGGTGTGTGTGCATGTCACTCTAAATTAGAGGAAGTAAAGACTAGACTTTTACGAACGTTCAGCGGAGGTAAGCTACAAAAGGAAATGTGGACTCCCTGTGAATTTCCTTCAACGCTCATGAACAGTTTGTACTTATCCGTGAATAATATGACCATTTTATTCTAACAAGTATATAACATGATCATTACATTCATACATACGCGTCAATAACATGAAAATTTTACACCAATACATGAATAACATGACCAATAAACATTGTATACTATTACGAGAATAATTCAAAATACATCTCAAGAAACCTTCATTAACAGCATCAAAAAATATTTAAGACCTAAAACTGTGCAGGTTTTACTTCCAGAAAAACACTCAGCAACTCCTAGCATTTGCTTGCTGCATGTCTGACCATATATATGCACTAACTCGACGCAGCTATTTTCTTCGCACAGCTCACATGATCACAGGGTAGGTATATATTCATTGCAACTCGTACATCAATTATATATACTGCAGATTAATTACATATAGAAGATGCCTGGCTCGAAACAGCGCATGCACGCTCAGGAGTTCATTCAGGATTTTCTTTATCTATACTATAAAAGGAGCCGCCTCCGTCCGTCCGTCCGTGTGTGTCACACCCACCAGCCTGCAGTGTGAGATGAGCGTATCTGTGATACAAGCTTCATCAGCTCCACAATTTCGGTGCCTTAAGGAGTCGGAATGTCACGTGTATTGGTAGGAAATAGAAATGTGTGTCATGTGATTTGTCAAACGTGACTGTATATATTTGACGGGCCGTTTGCACTCGTAACAATAATGTGAGTAGTCTCGCATTTAGTTAGGATTTGAAAGAATTTCTATCCTAATTATTTCTAATGGAACTTAATTTTTTCATTTGCAGCACTGGAGTTCAATACAAGGACGAGTTGCGAGGGCTACTTAATTGAGGTGTGGGGAGAAAATTGGATTCATCACGTTCCTATTTTGCGGTTTCACTTCTAGTGTGATCATCGAAACCGATTCTCCATGTACAATCAACATGGCTGGATGCATATGTGAACAACATTGATGCATGTATATGTGAACAACATGGCTGCATGTACATATATGTGTACAACATTGCTGGATGCATATGTGAACAACATTGCTGCATGCATATGTGAACAAGATTGCTGCATGTATATGTGAACAACATTGCTGCATGCAGATGTGAACAACATTGCTGCATGCGTATATGTGAACAACATTGCTGCATGCACATGTGAACAACATTGCTGCATATGTGAACAACATTGCTGCATGTATATGTGAACAACATTGCTGCATGCAGATGTGAACAACATTGCTGCATGCATATGTGAACAACATTGCTGCATGCATAGGTGAACAACATTGCTGCATATGTGAACAACATTGCTGCATATGTGAACAACATTGCTGCATATGTGAACAACATTGCTGCACATGTGAACAATTGACATCGTTGCCATGGAGCCTACATGGCAGCAGGGCATTGCGCGCATGCGATCATTACATCTGTCGTGCATCACACGTGTCATGCGACTTTGTATTATTACTTAACTTGACATTTCCCTTCTAAATCAGGAAGGCATTACAGTGTTCCCTCGCTACTTCACGGTTCTATAATATCACGGATTCCCGACTTTGCGGGTTTCTAAACTACGTGGAAAGTATTTCGCAGAGTTTTCTCCTATAAAATACAATCATCGGCAGCGCAGTGAAAGTCATCATCAGCTCCATCAAATGCTGTCCCTACTTGGCGGGAGCTCAGAATTATCGTGGCCAGCGATAAACGAGGGATCTCTGTATGGCCTTCATAACAGGATAGGTTTCTCAGTTTTCAACCTCAGCATCTTATCGCTTGTTACACAAAATTCGACGAGTATATTTGCTGCATTCAACTTCAACATTTAGAGACTTAATATCTTCATGACTGCGTCTGGAGAGCTACAGCGCACACCAGCGCGTCTGCTGCGTCAGACAAAGTCTATAATTAAGCTATATTAAATAAATACAATACAGCTTATATAAGCTTTTTGAACAGTTATATAATACAGATGCAATATTATATAAATATGTTATTTATAAATATATATATATATAATATTTCCATAGGTTAGAACGGATGGTAAATTTGTATTTTCACAATATTCTTACATCTCGCATTATCGAAAGATTTTTACAGCCAAAACTTCAATTTTCATGCTTTCGATATGCTTCTGCTTTTTATGATATTTTCAAATTTTCATAGCAGCAGCGATATATGTATTATCATAAATTTATTCAAAGGTCTCACTTTCCACTAAGCCCTTCATCACATTTTCGATATTTTCTGTTTGAGAATGTTGCATGTGCCTTCAAATTTGACGTTCGATGAAATGCCCAAATGAAGAAAATATAATTGAAAGAACATTTTTTTTACCAAGATTTGTTCATTTCATTATTTGCATACCTATTTACTCTATGGGATCGTACACTAATGGAAGCTTTGAAGAACACATCAGTTTGAATTCTCTATCTTCACAATTTGAAAAAATCTTAAACCCCGCTCCACGCCTGAAAAGATAATATTTTTGTATTGGATGCTACATATGAAAAGATATTTGAAAAAAATGACATGGATTCACTTCCAACATGGACAAATTAACTTTCGACTGAGTCAGACTTAATATACGAAGCTAAATAGAGCCCAATTCTCACGTGAACTGCACTGCTCCCACACGTTCACACACACTGTTCCTCCACACACACTGTTCCTACATACACACTATTCCCACACACACACACAAATACACTGTTCCTACACACACACAAACACTCACACTCACACACACACACCACTACGGCAGCGACAGGCTGCCAACGCTGGCGTCAGAGCAGCAGCGTGAAGCCCTTTTATTGCAGTGCAAAGTTGTGCTGCAAAAAACTGCGGTGGCCGCAGTCCATATAAGGAAGGCCTCATCTTAAAAAAACAGGTGAGAAAATTTAGATTTTTTTAGCGCTCCGCAGCAAACTGCACCTCACAGCGCACCGATGACGAGTTCACTATCGCAGACGTGTGAGTGGGATTAATTCCTGTCTGTACATGACACCTCACACACTCGTCATGTCCTCAACACTTCATATGTTCTCAACATGTCATATCCTCAACACATTATGTAGAAATCCAGGTAATTTCTACGCAGTGATTTTGCACTATGCAAAACTACTGCACTGCTTAAAAAGAAGCTAGGTTTCGAATACAGGCATTAGCTGCTCCGTGGCCTCACAGCACAGGCACAATTGCGCGTCACGGCCTGCCGCGACACAACGGTAAGCGAAAGCCAAGCTTCAGAGAGGCTGCGTCTTGAGATATGCTAGATGTGGTTGTGTTACTGCACTTTCAAGTTTGAAATTCAAGGAAAACAATCTTTCAAAATATCAGCTCGTTTTTATTTTGTATTTCAACACTCCTGTTAACTGTCAATGTCAATGAGCTAAAATTCATTCTCTGCAATAATGGAAGAAAAAATCCAGCGGTGCCTAAAGAGAGGCCAAGCAAAGCCTCTAAGCGAGAGTCAGAGAGCTTGTTGCAGTGACGTATCTCTCGTTGCTGCGAGGCTTGTTGCTTTGACACCTCTATTGTTGCTGAGAGGCGCTTGTTGCAATGACGCCTCTCTTGTTGCTGTGAGGCTTGTTGCAGTGACGCCTCTCTTGTTGCTGCGAGCTAGTCTCGCGTCTCTTAAGAGCGCAGGCATGTCGGCACTCAATTTCTGGCAACAGGTGCCCCGAGTTGCTGGAATGAGTGGGATATGAGGACATGGGAATGAGTTTCAATGTATTTCAATGCTTCAAATAAAACCCGAGCCCAACATGTAGTAAATAAGAGCTGAGATTTATCATGAATTACACCAAATTTTAAGTTTTGTCACTCCCAGAAATGAGATTTAAACGTTCATTTTCCATATGGCTTCACGTTTTCAAGTAATTTACGTCTCCGTTGCGGAAGCTCGTCAGTCAATTGAGCTCCGTTAAAAGTCGTCTTTTCTCGTAAAAATCCTCAATTTTTAGCTTCTCTTAAATTCGTGTACTAAACATGCATGGTTGAAGATTCTGGCTAGAAAAACAACTAGTAGTGTAGCCAAATTGACTAAATTTGGCTGACTGCTGTACCGCACCGATAACGCACATTGTTTGAAAGTCCCATACTTCCATAAAAAAGTGAAAGGTTTTCACCTTTGTTATACCGCCGGCAGTATTTTATTTTTGCATCAATCGATTGTATAAATTTTAACCTGTGAAACGAGGCTCATATATCTCGCTATGGCAGATTTTTAAGGGATTTTTAAATTACATTTCATAGAGATTATATAGAATCCCTGGTACCTCACGGCAAAACACTGATATTTCTTCTGACGTTGCATGCAATAGAATAGCCTAGCTAGTGAGCGTAGTTTATGTTTGTATTGTTACCGGAAAATGTCTGCAGCATGACGCAGCAGAATATAATTCGTGATAAACATGAGTGAGAATCTGCGATGTGCTGCATGATATAGAAAATCATGTAAAGTTTTTAGCATCGATGCTCAGCACACCGAAGTAATGAAAATAGATGGGCGAAAAATAGTATTTTCAAGCTCATAAGTGGCACAGCTTCAGAATTTCTGGAAAAAAAATCACGAGGGAGATCCAATCTTTTTTTTCTTCAGAAATTTACTTGTATCAATATTTAACTATGCCTGAGAATCCTGATGATATACAAAGCAGTTGCAGTTCAATTTCAAATCATTTTGATTAAAGTCCATTATTTTTACTTCAAATAATGTTATAATATAAACATTAACCCTTCTATAGCATCCGAAGCAATTAAGGCTCCGTACGTATTAATCGTTTAATTGTTAACATGCATGAGGCTTTTTTCACTCGTATTAATTTAACAAAATCAAAAATGCATCTATATAACGCAATTGTAAAGCGAATAAGCTATTACTTCTACAGCATAATGCAAAATTGAATGTCTGCTGTGTTGCAAGCATGTCTGCTTCGAACGTTTCCGAATGACGCAAGAATCTAACAGAATGTTAGATTTAATTCAAAGGAAGTATGAAAAACACACGAGTCTACCGCAGTGTTTGATTGTAACTGTACTGGAAATCAGAATTTAAGAAAAATTAAACGGTTTCTTTAAAACACAAATATTACGAACAACTCATGATGCACGCATAAATGACTAATGCAGTCATGGGTCAATGAACTGTTGACTTTCCTATATGAGAGATAAGAACGCAAACTGCGAAGATTCGCGAGAATGAAAGCCCGACAGCTGAACGACGCCAACTGCATCCAGGAAAATCAAACTTTTAAGAACATTTCACCTCTCTTGCGAAAATCGATAACTTTCTCCTTGAAATTTCTACAGCTTGCTAAGAAATACCTCGAGTTATGTGAAGCTGAGACCGCGCGAAGTTGCTTATAACGGAGTCGGTGCCGAGGCAAGCAAGCAACCACCGCACGAGCTGCGATCCCGCTCGTCATTGGCCAGGCCGGAGCCCCTCGTGAGCGTGGGTGGCCGCTGTTGTACATCTGGTGTCCGCGCACCGGGTTGTGCTGCGAGCTGGGTACCATGCAGGCCTCATAATAGTACTTGCCTAAGGGGGCTGGTGGTATCAGTGGCTGGGATGGTAATATGCGTACTATGATCAGTAAAAGATACCTACGGACTCGGGTGGGTAGATGGGTACTATGATCTGCTAAAGATACCCACGGACTCGTGCTTGTGGTGGATAGGTGATATAGTGTGTGGTTAAAACAATTAATTTTCGCAAGTTATTTGTCAGAAGAATTATTAATTAAACTATTGAATGAGATATAACTACTCATAAGGGTGACCAAGCTTAGGAATTTCCAGGGTATACCATGGAAACTTTATTCTACGTTTATCGCGTCATGAATTTAAGAACACTTAACTTGGACGCACATTAATTAGACTGATCATGTAATTTCTCAGTCACAAGGCAATGAAAACAACATTTTAAATTCTCTTACCATAATTAGGTAATGATGCCAACTAGAACTGGTTGTTTATAAATAGATTTAGGATTAGTTTTACAGTATATCAGAGGAATACGCCCCTATCAGTTTTGACCTTGAATAGAGAATCAATAAACTTCTTTTCAATTGCTAGCTTCCTCAATACCAAGATAAGAAATGACGTCCAAATGAAATCTCTTTCCAAATGCTCCGTAACAGTTCTTCTCACGGATGTTAGAAAGCATCTAATTCGGAACTTATACTCAAATGTGGTCACTATTGAGATCTGGTATTGTTATCTTAAGGGAATGAGAATTTAAACACGTTTTCAATTACATAATTGTAATGGCCACTTTAAGGAGGTAAAATTTGCTTAAGATCTTCCTCATCCTCATCACTAAAAATTTTAATTCATGAAATTACAAATGGAAAACTGACGGTGACCTCAGAACTTAAGTATATTTGGATGAATCATTCGAATGGGCATTGCTTTCTCGTTGCTGTACTTATAATTACTCTCCAACGTACACTGCCCATCCTCAGCTGTCACATATACGAGGGTTAGTCAAAAAATTCTCAGAAAAATGTCATAATTTTGAACTGAACAGAGATTTACAAGTTTTTACAAGTTGAAACCTGTCCTTAGGGCTTCCTTGATAACTTGCAGCTGTCTCATCAGTCTATGTCAGGTCAGCATCGATCGGTTGCATCTCAAAATAGTAATTTTCAACCCTTCAAATGGCAAATTTTGAGGTCAGAGCTAACATCAAATTTTTAATTAAACTAAATTGAAAACCTGTTAAGATCATCGAAACTTTACAGCAGGTTTTTGGAGACTCTGCACCATGTAGAGCAGTCGTTTATGATTAGATTAAACGCTATAAAGAGGTATTAAGAGTCTAACTTGATGACCACCCATATATGAGGAGAAAGACCCACCACAGCAACGAATGAAGAAAACATCTCTCTTGTACAAAACCTAGAGGAACAATTTAAGCCCCCCCCCCCCCCCCCCCTCCCCCAATTCTATCAGGAAGGCATTTACAGGTGGAAACATAGATTACAAAAGTGTATAGACAACAATGGAGCTTATGCAGAAAAATAAAAGTCATGAGTTGTTAAAGAAATTATGGTATTTGTCTGAAAAATTTTTGACTACCCCTCGTATGTAACTGACATACGGAGTGTTCATAAAGTCTCTTTATCCTTTCAAAAATTCATTACAAATACAACTGATAGGACATTTTACTCAGGTTTGCTCTATTGTACTCAGAGTTTATTAAAGTTTCATAACCTCATCTAATAGACTTCTTCACAGGCACCATGAGTTGCACCATCAAAACGGGCTGAAGTTGTGACAGCTCAGTTGCATCTCAGTTGGACCGTACTGTGAGTGCAGAACATATGGTACCCGGCATGGTGGCCCGCAGAACATGGTACCCGGCATGGTGGCCCGCAGAACATGGTACCCGGCATGGTGGCCCGCAGAACATGGTACCTGGCATGGTGGCTACCAGAACATGGTACTCGGCATGGTGGCCCGCAGAACATGGTACCCGGCATGGTGGCCCGCAGAACATGGTACCCGGCATGGTGGCCTGCAGAACATATGGTACCCGGCATGGTGGCCCGCAGAACATGGTACCTGGCATGGTGGCTACCAGAACATGGTACCCGGCATGGTGGCCAGCAGAACATGGTACCTCGAGTGGCCCACAGAACATGGTACCCGGCATGGTGGCCCACAGAACATGGTACCCGGCATGGTGGCCCGCAGAACATGGTACCCGGCATGGTGGCCCGCAGAACATGGTACCTGGCATGGTGGCTAGCAGAACATGGTACCTCGAGTGGCCCACAGAACATGGTACCCGGCATGGTGGCCCACAGAACATGGTACCCGGCATGGTGGCCCGCAGAACGTGGTACCCGGCATGGTGGCCCGCAGAACATGGTACCTGGCATGGTGGCTAGCAGAACATGGTACCCGGCATGGTGGCCAGCAGAACATGGTACCTCGAGTGGCCCACAGAACATGGTACCCGGCATGGTGGCCCACAGAACATGGTACCCGGCATGGTGGCCCGCAGAACGTGGTACCCGGCATGGTGGCCCGCAAAACATGGTACCTGGCATGGTGGCTAGCAGAACATGGTACCCGGCATGGTGGCCAGCAGAACATGGTACCTCGAGTGGCCCACAGAACATGGTACCCGGCATGGTGGCCCACAAAACATGGTACCCGGCATGGTGGCCCGCAAAACATGGTACCCGGCAGGATGATGTACTCACGGTGTGTCCAGCAGTTCTACAATGTTACGCGGGTGCCCCACGTCGAACATATACTGCATACACACATATATTGCGCATCTGTAACCAGAAAATATCATTAGATTTTTAGGGGCATTTGTATCGAGTTGATCAAAAGAAAATGTATCGTTATCGATAGTTTACTTTACAAAATTAAATGAAAGAAAAACTGCGTAGAATTTTGTCGTTTTGATTCACTCGTGGGAGCTTTCACGGAGCATTAATCAGGAATTCATTTACAAGAGTTTCCATCGTCATTCGCATTCGTTTCTCTCTATACTAATTCGACAGGTATTCCAAAAATGCAACTTCAGATGCAAATTATGTGGTAGTGGAATATGTGTCACGCATTGCTAATTTGCATTTTGTATTTATTTAGTAACATTAGCACTGTAAATTTGAAAAAAATAATCATAGAAAGCTGTCGCGAAGAATGAATAAAAAAAATGCAACCGTAAATTCTTGTCAGAGACATTATGCATATATCCATACAAAGATTTTTAAAAAATTCTTCACCACAAGCATGTATACTGTAACAAGCAGGAAACAACCATAAAAATAACATCTATCAGACAAAAACATTAGCAATGGCAAAACAAGCTGTGAGGCGTCAACGATTACCAACGTGCGAAGCCAAAATTCTGACTTACAAAGATTGAGACCGAACCATCGAAAGCGGTCTATTCGGACGACAGTATACCTGCAAGAAGCCCGAAGCCTGGCGTCCATATGGCAGTTAATGGAACGTCTTATGGACCTCAGGGACTGCTGAGGGCGAGGGCAGGGGGAGCGAGATGGTAGGCCTGATACCAGAAGGGGTCGTGAGCAGCGCAGCGGGCATACACAATATGGCCGACACCGACCGGGCAGGGGCTGTAGCGGGCCGGGTGCTCCCTATGGGAGCTTCCCATGTTCAAATGGGAGTAAATGGGTATGTAGGAATAGCTTCCCATTCCATTCGGATAGGGGTTCAAATGGGAGTTAATAGGTAAGCGAGTGAATGGATTATAGATTAAATGGTGGGTGGTTCGAATTATTGTTGGTGTAAATGTAGAGTACTTCAAACAGGTGAGTGCGTAAATAAATCATGGAACTAATGGGTGATGGCATTAATAGATCATGGTCCAAATGAGTGATGTCGTAAATGGATGGTGGTTCTAATGGGTGATGTAAATGGATAGTGGCTCAAATGGGTGATGGCGTAAACGAATCATGGATCAAATGGGTGATGGTTTAATGGAGGGTGGGTGAAATGGATGATAGCGCAAATGGATGATAGAATGAATGAACGACAGAGTAAATGGATAGGAATTAAAATGAGCAATTGTGCATATGAATGATGATTTTGGAAAATTATGATGGTGTAAATAGACAATGTGATGCCAATCTGAAGACAGCACAAATAGATGACGGTATAAATGGACGGTGGTGTCAACACACGACGGTGTAGGTAATTTGGAGCAAAAGAGGCTGATCGATCGAGAGGCAGGAAGTGTCCCCAGCCTAAAATTTGGATTATTGCGTTGTCTCTTCTTTTCTGAGCAGAAATCCCAGCAGCTGGTATTCGGGAACACATCAAAAAAACATATTAATATGAATTGTTCACTCGCGCTTACAAATCGTAGGTTCAGCATCTCAATGATGAGAGTACGAATAATTCGAAAAGGAGGTTTCGCAGTTCTCGCGTTTCAGTGGCCTTTTTACCTTTCACAACGGAAACAACCGATAGAATCTTTTACTCGTGGTAAAAAGTGATCTCTGTTAGAGAGGATCAGACAATCAGAACATCATTCACTGCTAGCTGTGCATAGCTAAAATAACGAGATAAAATGGGCTGATTTTTAGGAAATCTCACTTCAATGTTCATTGTCAGTGATTCACAAATAAACAGTCCGGATTACTGACAATAGAATCCTACTTCTTTCTGTTCTAGCGACGTGACCTCTTGGTATCGGTTTCTTATTACCTTCACTCTCTCATAGGTGTCTTCCGACCCAGGTAAATAGAAAGTTCGCACTGCCTTATTAATCTCTTTTGAATATTGTGAGATAAGATTTAGTTCTCGTTGTCGCATATTCAACTTAGTTACTGTTTTGAGTCTTAATTAGTCCGTTCTTTGAAAGGCGGCAATGTGGTCGACACCTCAAGCTAGGAGCCATGTTCTGTAGCTGATGCCTGATCGCTGTTTGTCCTACTAGCTTCATCTTCGGGCTTCGGTCGTGCTACCCAATGGAGTGTATAATCATTTAATATTATTTATTCTGGGGACGGGATCTAAATTTAATGGATGTGACTTCTGTGCTACCAATTCAACGTACCTAATATTTGTGTAAATGTGATAACTTCTGTCTGTAAAATTAAAGTCTAACATTAAACTCGTGTGAAATCCCACATCGTTTGGAAGTCTAAAGGGGGGCTGGAACTTAACTCTAAAATTAGGTCAGCCGTTAATTTGCTTAAACAAGCGACAAAACCCTAAAATTCATTTTAACTTCAAGGCAACTTTTGGTCATGGCAAAATTTTTTTGTTTTATTTTATTAGAGTTTTTGTACCTAAATATTATAAATTTCATATGATGAAATATTCATTTACGCACACCTCCTCTTAACTTCGGGAGACTTCGTTCCTTAACAAAAGGAACACAAATAAATTAGGATTAACAATTAAGGCGGCCTTGTTTCTGTGACCGTAACACATTTCCATCGCCTTTGCAATTTTTAGTTCAGATTCTCAATAAACTACCTACAATAAATGAGGAACTACAATACAGTCCAATAGAATGAGCAACATAAGCCCTCGGCTTTAGCCTTAGATCTATAGTTCTATTATTCTAATCTGTTTTGAACAAATTTTTCAGCCGAATAAAGTAATTCCAGTCCTCCACATAAATTGGATACTAAATCCTGCGTATAACAGGGTTATGCGAACTTTACGTAGAGACAGGAAGTTCATGCGTCCTTGACATCGACTTGATTTTAGTAGGTGCCCATAAACATAAACAAGCATCGGATGTACACTCCCAGTTCTTCTTCGTAATTCAGACTGCATTCATGAATATCGTGTTCGAATTTTCTTCTCTTTTTTCCGATGATTAAGAAAGAATCTTTGATACTAAAAGATATTATAAGCTGTTGAATCACTCGACAAAAGCTGTATAGTGCCTAAAATCATTTACAGCACAAAAGCAATTCTTTGAATCCAGATTTAACGTTCTTAATTAAAGAGTGGCCTTTAAATGGAAGAAGCATACTTCTATAAGAAAAAGAAATGCGCTTCAGCTCTCTGGCCCAAGAGCGTATAGGTCCTGAACGTGCAAATTTTCTTGGAGAAGACAGCAGCTTAGACGTTCGTCGTGGAATTCTGGCATGTAATAATTTGCCAGTAAATGTACAAGATATAAACCACACTATTTATATGGAAAAAAAAACTATCTTGAGATTAGAAGCACTAAAAAAATCAAAATACATACTGAGTACAAGTTTGAGGTACCTCTCATATAATTTCACTACCGTCTGACGCCCACGACATCGCTCATCTTGGCTAGACTTAATCCGGTCACCGAGACACAATTCCTCGGTGTGCACACTCGCATGATGCGCTGGATTTCCCATGAGTGAGAAGCATCGAGAATTTTTATGAAAACTATCCTTTGAAGAATATGTCATGAAAATTTTAATTTTGCCTCAAATATCGCACTTACGAATTAATTGCAAAAACCATGACTGTACTGCGACTGTTAAGTAACCGGATAACCTCTAATCACTGAGCCGTGAGAATATAACACATTAGTATATTAAGGTGTCTGATGGCATAATTTTTTTAGTTCAACTTAAGTTGGTAATAACTGATACCTTTAAGGTCGTTATTCAAGAAAACTTAAAGCAGTAGACCTAGAACAAACGTTGAACTTCACACGCCGAGGAATGAATCATAATTCATAAATTTTTCAGCATCTTATAAAGTAATTAATTTGTACAAAGTTAAACGTTTGAGCAGTGTAATGTCGGCAACATCTGCCGATCGAAAAGCAACAGCCTTGCTTAATTCATCCAGGCATCGATCGTCACTCGAACAGTTGCTTCGCATAATCTGAACGTATTTATTTAAATATCTCATTCTACAAGACGAGGAACCAAACCACTTTGTTAGCTATTCATGTCTTCTTATAGTAACTAGAATTGCTTCATGAAAGTTGTTTAATTTGCTTTTAGTGTGTGTTGCGGGACTAGGGGGCCTGCAAGCTGTATGTGTGTGTGTGTCTGCAGAGCTCGCTGCGGCCAGTGCATGGGCAAGCTCGTATACGAGCTCTTCATGCAGTGATCATTTGAAACTACTTGTAAACCTGCGCACGCCATTCTCTCAAATCAATTGTAAAAGAGTTAATTTAACTGTATTCCCTTTCCAATAGTTTGAGTTCAAAGCCGCTGATTGACTAGTATAAGAAATTTTGGTGAAATATATGTAAACTGCTAGATTTAGATGAATTTCTAGAATCTTTATCTGAGTTTAGAATCACTGAAGAACTTTGTCATGCAATTTTTTAAAAATTATTGTAAAATAGTAGCTTTAACCACATTCCGAATCGTTTACTCTGCTCAGAGACAATGACAAACTTCTGTGAGTAATTTCATCAATATATTTGTGCACCAGTGCATTTGAATTCCCAGAATCTTAAAACAGACGTTAAGACCACCGCCAAACTAATTCAAGTGGTTCCCGCAAATTATTTACAAACGAGTAGAATTTCTTAAATTCCCTGTACCCTGAACTGGACAAACCCTTTCACGCACACGCTCTGGCTCAAAAAGTTAGAGATCGAGAACCTCGAGATCAGCTTGCACCAACCAATACAGGATGTGCAGGTTCAAACCTACTTACTAGCTTAACAACTCATTTCAAAATATTTTCCAATTTGTTGCCATAATTGAAGTCTCCATAAGGTGCGATCAAGCCTGCGGTAGACCCCTTTTTTGCGGTGCCGCTACGCCGCGGCGGCTCAGCGCACGGCAATCCATTTACGTTCGACTCAGCTCGGGAATGCGCCCGCGCCGTCGTCTGTGTGGTCTCCAGATAATGATCGTAACCGTAAATCAAGCGAAAAAGGCGGCTCAATTCCTAACCTTGGCTTCGAGAGTCGATAATAATAAAGCTAGAATAATAATAAAAAGTGGCTGTGTTCGATGCGCTGAAAGTAAAATGGAGGCCTGTCTCTCTCAATGTGGGTGTTAGGAAGACGTCTGAATTGTCGCTCTCTACTTTGTCCGAAGATTTGCTAGCTTAAGAACATGCTTCTAAAGACCACACCTTCTTAGCACTTAATTGCTAGCAAAAAACCTTCATTTATTTCTGCTACAGAGAAGACGACCATGAGTTCAGAAACTATTGCAGAGGCTGAGACTTGTTTCAATTTATCTTAAGTCAGCTATTCAGGGAGACGCCTTGTAGGTGTTCCTCAGCCATAATAATTGCGTGTACTTCATGTTTTGCGATCAAGAGTTGACTTTGGGTTACTTCAGTCATGAAAAATTATGAAAATAATTTAAACTAAAATATTTTTGATATTGCGGCTGCTGACAACTCATTTCATTGCAAAATATCACTTAATACAAATGGATTGCTCTCCTCTTATGGTCGGAGGTTATACTCGTAATTATCAGTTGAACATCTTGCAGGTTTGATAAAAGAGACAATGAAGAAGGACAAAAGTTTTAGTTGTGAAGTTCGAGAAACCACGATGGCTGGATTGCAAATTATTTTTGCAAGCTTTTAGAAGTACATCGGTTATAATTTTGCTAGAATACGCAAATATTCTGCCACTCTCATCACCGCTAAATATCCCCAAGATAACTTACGTTATTTAGATATTAAGTTGACCTCACAGAAGGGTAAAAATTTTTTAGAGTTCGTGAAATTGTTTTTGAATTCCTTCCTGGGCTTCGTGTGAAATCAAAAGATTTTGTTCAGCTTCTGAATTATTTTTAAGTTCACGACAACTTGGCAACAAAATTGCAGATATACAAGCACATGCGCTCCCGAGAGAAACAAAACACACAAGATGGAACCAAGTACGAGAATGCTGCATTTCAAAAATACCACCGCGATCTATTTATCAAAAACCAATGAGCACCTGAACATTACATACATTGAAACAAAAATCAACGCAGGGTGTTCACTTTGTGTTGACAAGAAATAGAAATACATTTAACTGCTAGTGACAGAGCTGTTCTTACATTCAGACATCAATCACACATTAGCGCAAAATAATTTCACATTCAGGCATCCATCACACATTAAGGCAGAATAATTTTCTTACGATTCTGAATATGTTAAATCTAATATCTATTGAAAATAACTAGAACAGACATAATAAAACACTTCCATTAGAGAACGAGAGAAGCTACTGAAAAGGATCAGGTCAGAGGAGGTACGTTTCAAATTGAAAATTTACTGGTAACCTACTGTACGAGTATATTTTAAGCAGACATCTCGCCAACGCAAAGTCTGTGTCACCGGCGCGTGACGTACGTGATCAGCATCGTAACTGTTGCTTGACATCGTGAACTGACAATGATGAAGTTGAGTGGAAGTTTCACTCCATGCATGAATTATCTTTTATTTAATGAAAGGAGATGAGTCCAACACGGCTTGTCTTGGTTATCGAGCATTTCAACAGCTTGTTTACGTTCGTCCCTTGAAGTATGAGAACTACTCTGACTACGTCACTTGAAGTATGAGAACTACTCTGACTACGTCACTTGAAGTATGAGAAGTACTCTGACTACGTCACTTGAAGTATGAGAACTACTCTGACTACGTCACTTGAAGTATGAGAACTACTCTGACTACGTCACTTGAAGTATGAGAACTACTCTGACTACGTCACTTGAGGTATGGGACGTACTGTGACTACGTCACTGGAATTGTGAGACGTACTCTGACTACGTCACTTGAAGTATGGGACGTACTCTGACTACGTCACTGGAAGTATGGGACGTACTCTGACTACGTCACCTGAAGTATGGGACGTACTCTGACTACGTCACTGGAAGTATGGGACGTACTCTGCCTACGTCACTTGAAGTATGGGACGTACTCTGACTACGTCACTGGAAGTATGGGACGTAGTCTGAGTGTGTCAGAATAGGAAAGAATCAAATGGAATGGAATAGAGCGGAATAAAATTAAATTAAATAAAATGGAATACAGTGGAATAGAACGAAAAATGGAATGAAATAGAGTAGAATAAAATAAACTAGATTGGTATAGAAAAGAATGAAATGGAATGAAATATAATATAATAGAACAGAATACATCAAATGATTTTTTAAAATATTTGTAAGTCATATTTTGCTGACTTCGCTGTCTTCTATGTTGAAGGGTAGTTGTGCGACGCGTTCCATAGCTGAGAGTCCGAACTTGTGGCATCGTTTGCGATTTTTTGCTTTGTATCGTTGCAAGTTGGTGCGCGTCGCACCGTGAGGTCGGGCACCAGAGCTCTAATGTGTAGTCCAGTGGTATTCATTGCACGGCTCTCGAAAATTATATAAATTAATTCATTAATATATAATTTGTATAATATAAGCTAACCTGCAGTAGCTGCGACTCTCGCAATCAATGCGTTTAACCGAAGTGGTTCTCTTTCAAAAATTAGCGAGTAACACTTGTGTAGTCCAAATGTGCGTGGACAAAAGATTTAGTGTGGGGTTGTATTAGGGTCTTTGACTGAAATTTTAAGTTTTTGCTGTGAAACCGAGAATTATGCGCGCGTTTGAAAAGCGTGTTTTCTATTTTCGTGTCGTGCTTGGGGTCGTTGATAATAGCACCTCTGAGATTTCCTTGATGCTTCATTGCCTCAATGGATTTTATTATTTATAGAATGTAGGCAGTGTCGTTAATGAGATCCAATGAGGTTTATTGAACGTTTGGCGATGTTGAAGCTCATTTGCCAGGTGTAGGTTCCTCGAAGGGGGCTGTAATAATATTGAACAGTAACTCTATTTACTTATTCGTGTCAAGTGTGAACTGTGTGCCAAAATTTCGTGTCGCAAATAATGCCTCAACAAACCATAATGCCTCAACAAACCATAATGCCTCAACAATCCATAATGCCTCAACAATCCATAATGCCTCAACAAACCATAATGCCTCAACAAACCATAATGCCTCAACAATCCATAATGCCTCAACAAACCATAATGCCTCAACAATCCATAATGCCTCAACAATCCATAATGCCTCAACAAACCATTATGCCTCAACAAACCATTATGCCTCAACAAACCATGATGCCTCAACAAACCATTATGCTTCAACAAACCATTATGCCTCAACAAACCATTATGCCTCAACAATCCATAATGCCTCAACAATCCATAATGCCTCAACAAACCATTATGCCTCAACAAACCATTATGCCTCAACAAACCATTATGCCTCAACAATCCATAATGCCTCAACAAACCATAATGCCTCAACAATCCATAATGCCTCAACAAACCATTATGCCTCAACAAACCATGATGCCTCAACAAACCATTATGCCTCAACAAACCATTATGCCTCAACAAACCATTATGCCTCAACAAACCATTATGCCTCAACAAACCATGATGCCTCAACAAACCATTATGCCTCAACAAACCATTATGCCTCAACAAACCATTATGCCTCAACAAACCATTATGCCTCAACAAACCATAATGCCTCAACAAACCATAATGCCTCAACAATCCATAATGCCTCAACAAACCATTATGCCTCAACAAACCATAATGACTCAACAATCCATAATGCCTCAACAAACCATAATGCTCAACAAACCATGATGCCTCAACAAACCATAATGCCTCAACAAACCATAATGCCTCAACAAACCATAATGCCTCAACAAACCATAATGCCTCAACAAACCATAATGCCTCAACAAACCATAATGCCTCAACAAACCATTATGCTTCAACAAACCATTATGCCTCAACCAACCATAATGCCTCAACAAAACATAATGCCTCAACAATCCATAATGCCTCATCAAACCATTATGCCTCAACAAACCATAATGACTCAACAATCCATAATGCCTCAACAAACCATAATGCTCAACAAACCATGATGCCTCAACAAACCATAATGCCTCAACAAACCATAATGCCTCAACAAACCATAATGCCTCAACAAACCATAATGCCTCAACAAACCATAATGCCTCAACAAACCATAATGCCTCAACAAACCATAATGCCTCAACAAACCATAATGCCTCAACAAACCATAATGCCTCAACAAACCATAATGCCTCAACAAACCATGCTGCCTCAACAAACCATAATGCCTCAACAAACCATAAAGCCTCAACAAACCATAATGCCTCAACAAACCATAATGCCTCAACAAACCATAATGCCTCAACAAACCATAATGCCTCAACAAACCATAATGCCTCAACAAACCATAATGCCTCAACAAACCATAGTGCCTCAACAAACCATAATGCCTCAACAAACAATAATGCCTCAACAAACCATAATGCCTCAACAAACCGTAATGCCTCAACAAACCATAGTGCCTCAACAAACCATAATGCCTCAACAAACCATAATGCCTCAACAAACCATAATGCCTCAACAAACCATAATGCCTCAACAAACCATAATGCCTCAACAAGCCATGATGCCTCAACAAACCATAATGCCTCAACAAACCATAATGCCTCAACAAACCATAATGCCTCAACAAACAATAATGCCTCAACAAACCATAATGCCTCAACAAACCATAATGCCTCAACAAACCATAATGCCTCAACAAACCATAATGCCTCAACAAACCATAATGCCTCAACAAACCATGATGCCTCAACAAACCATAATGCCTCAACAAACCATAATGCCTCAACAAACCATAATGCCTCAACAAACCATAATGCCTCAACAAACCATAATGCCTCAACAAACCATCATGCCTCAACAAACCATAATGCCTCAACAAACCATAATGCCTCAACAAACCATAGTGCCTCAACAAACCATAATGCCTCAACAAACAATAATGCCTCAACAAACCATAATGCCTCAACAAACCATAATGCCTCAACAAACCATAGTGCCTCAACAAACCATAATGCCTCAACAAACCATAATGCCTCAACAAACCATAATGCCTCAACAAACCATAATGCCTCAACAAACCATAATGCCTCAACAAGCCATGATGCCTCAACAAACCATAATGCCTCAACAAACCATAATGCCTCAACAAACCATAATGCCTCAACAAACCATAATGCCTCAACAAACCATAATGCCTCAACAAACCATAATGCCTCAACAAACCATAATGCCTCAACAAACCATAATGCCTCAACAAACCATAATGCCTCAACAAACCATTATGCCTCAAAAAACCATAATGCCTCAACAAACCATAGTGCCTCAACAATCCATTATGCCAATTGTCTTTAATCACTAAATTGAGTGTGGATCGTTATCTCTTTGCATGCGATCAGTAACCCAGTTCTGTACCCACCGACAGCAGCTGACCTGAACACCAAGGGCCGCATTTTAGCCCTTGGTTTCCGTAAGGTTTTTCATTAGTGACCGTAAAACCATTCCGGCCGTAAGGTTTTCGTGAGGAACTCCGTCCAATAGTGACATAAATTGCTTGAAAATCCGTCATTTAATTGGTGTGTACAAGCGTTAACGTACGCAATTTTTCCGGTACTTTCTATCGAAATGAAATGAGGAGTAAAACTTCTGTGAGTTACGTTACGTATTATGCGTTTTGTGAAAAAAGTGCTGAATTTTATTCAATTTAGTTTTAAAGAGTGGTTAGTGCAAAAATTTAGTAAAAGTCAACAATGATGTATGTTCTCGAGTTAAAGTTCGAATTTAGTTAGTTTTTTCTAAGACTGGAACTATTTGTTCAACATTCTCATTGATGAAGTTTAACCACAGCGAATCAGTGGAAAAACTTCCGTACTTAAAAGAAAAGAGAGAACTCATTGAAAAGAATCGCGTAAGACGAGCTGTGTTTTAAGGTAAAAAACAAGCGAAGAAGTAGTCCAATTTTACGTACATTGGAAATTTTCATACGTGGGTTTCCTTATAAAATTTCTAGCTGATCATTTCGTAACGGTTCGAGAATAAGTGAGCGTCTCGTGGTTCTCAATACGTATTCATAGTACGACTTATAACTCCAGTGGCGTTATCAGAGTAGGTTCCATAATTTGAGTGACGTGAGAGAATATTCCATTATTCTATAATTAGAGTACGTCTCATATTTACAGTGACAGAATCCGATTATGCGCGTCATAATTTAAATAAGGTCACTAGTCAAGCCAGAATCTTAGGAAAATTTAATTTACAGTTCTCAACCTTAGTATTTTAAGCATGCAGTTGCTTATATTATACATAGAGAAGACTTATTCAAAAAGGTAAAAAAGAGCCCAGCCTTCTAAATCCATTCAAACTAATTGGACCTAACGGCTTGGTTTGCCAGTACATGAAGTTAGAGCCGAAGTTGAAGGCGAACCCTATAGCGAACATCTCTCGCACAACTGGGCGAGTCCGCAGGGTTAGAAAACGACAAGCGTCTCTTCAATTACCATAAATTAAAAGGATGAGAACAGAATAACTATCCCCGATCAACTTGACATCGGTCGTCAGCAAAAAGAACGAAAAATTGGATGTTCTAGCAGCCGAACATCTCGAAACCCCAAATTTGATAACACACACTCCGTACAAGTTTTGGGAAAAACGTAACAACGTTGTAAAAACGCTTGACTTCTTTGCAGAAGTCAACCGAATTCACGACAGTACAAATACTGTAGAGCGTAAACGTCAGAAATATACCGACGTTTAGAGAACATTTGATAAAATTCACAACGAAAGGTTGATGATCAAAATGGAAACTCTTGGTTTCAGATAAAATACTCTCGGTACAAGGGTACTGAACAGGCTCCCTGGTGAACTCTTAAAGAGTGACGATTTGCCAACAGTTAAATCATTGAACACAAGCAACATGAAGGGTTCCTCAATTTAACGTTTTAGGTTCGCTGCATTCTGAAATAAACATCAACGATTTGGCTAACGGACTAGTCGATAAAATCAAACACTTTACATATGACTCGAAATTCTGAGCCCAAAGCGTGACAGAGTTGCCATTCAAAAGACCTCAACGGTATCCGATTTGACGGAAACCAGGAAAATGAGCGTCAACATCGACTACCCCTCAATAACACAAGTCACATTGGCAACATGTGGTATTAAGGTTGCCTTATAGGTAACACTTAGACAGGATGTACGCTACCGGTGGCCACAGAGGGGATTTTCATAATGCTGCTGAGCGACCAGTCACAAAACTCAATATTGATAAATACCTAAAGCTGAATGAGGGCATAATTCAGTTAATGTTTATTATTTTGAAAATTGTTCACTACAATTGACTTTAAATTTGAGTTGAATATTGAACTTCAGTTTGAACGACTGTGGTCAAGTGTTCAAATAAAATCTGAGTAAACCAAAATTATATTTGAGGAAAGCCTAAATGATATAGCACGTAGCGCAGCCAAATCGAGAAAAGAACTTACGCTGCCAACTGTGCCTCTCCCGCCAACGTAGAATTGCTTGAAAATCCATCCTTTGGAGCGTCTGTGCGAGACGAGTCCAGGGTTCATATGTGAGACTGAGAGTCGTCTCTGGGCGTCTCATTATCGTAGATCCTCATTACGGCTTCCTTAGATGCTAAGCCTCGCTTCAAAGGCAGGGAATTTTCGCCCCACTCCCACCAAAGTAATTATGTGAGGCGATATTTAGAGGGGATAATGAGGTAAACCACTTAATCAGTTCTCTCTCCTAAGAAGACTGCTCAAGTGATGAACTTTTCACAAAGCTTCTTGTGTCAACTGCTAGAAAAGAATTCTCCACATTTTGAGTAAGTATTATTAATGCCAAAGATTTTTCTGTGTTAGTCAAATCAGTGACTGCAATCTCTGTCAAAAATGTGAATTATTGACTTCAATCGCTAAAAGTTTGCTTACTCTTTGAAAGTATGTGACACAGCAGCCTTGATACCCTCTTCCCTCGTACTATATAGCTTTGTATGACCATGGCGTTTTAAAACTGTGATTAACAAGAAAACTAGCTAATGGAAGTATGTAATTTTACGTAAAAAAGAAAGATGTGAAGACTAATTTTTTAACAGAATATCTTTTAGCGAAATTTTTACCGGATGAGTGTAACAAGCCCATGGTTGTTTTTGTGCTGACACTGAACAAAATTCGTTCGCGCTCTGGAAGAAACTTGTTCAAGACCGTGGGAAGGATCCTGAGAACTGATTCTCCTTCATGAGCGAAAATATCAATCCGCACACCTCATTGATATGGCGGGAACATACAGGGTGTCGAGACGAAAAATTTGTCCATTGATTTTGAATAGTAATATAATGTTTTCAGGATGCTGTGCAATAGTGTGATTCCTATGAATTTCTGTGACTTCTATCCCTTCAAAATACAGTTAAATAGAAATTAATGGCTTTTTGTAAAAAACTCCCGTACTCTATCATAGATAAATAATATTAGCTATATTTAAAATCAGTGGATATATTTTTTGTAAGCACTTTGTAGAGTATACACTGTGATCTATTTACACAAGTTGAAATTCAAGTGAAATATTTCACTCGGTGTGAACATATTTACCAATGTGACCTTCCATCTAAGTGATTTTATCTTATTAATGAACTGGACATGATTCTTAGACACCAGAAAAATCATTCAAAGTCAGGTTGACTGAACAACAGTCGGATAAATGATTACAGTTTGCCAAGTGATGCTCCAATTTGCGTTTTCTTTAAACCTAAATGAAATTCTGAGATTTATCCATAAACTCACTTCATTCATGATCTTTTCCTCAAAAAATTGTCTACTCTTTCAATAACAAAATTGACTTGATTAAATTTATATTTATTCTGGGTTCTTCGAGGCTTTCTTGAACGACAAGCGAGAATAAGATGTGTGCATGGAAATAGGCTCCAACGACTGAAAATTGGTCACCTATTGTTTTTTGAGTTCAACTAATTTACTACGTTCATTGATCGATGTTCAAAGCTGTGGCCGAAGTTTAAGTTGAATGCAAGTACAAAACAGACATCAATCTTCATCCAGATCAAGGAGCAAGGTACTGATTCGTTTCTTAGTTTTTCCACAGCGATGGGACGAAAGCAAAACGTCTCAGAAAATCAGAAGGAGGTTATTGCATTTAGTCGGGCTAAGGGACACCCAGTCAAAATAGTGGCAAAATTCGTCAGTGTTTCATGCCGCGTTTTTATGCGGGCTACCAACAATGAAAACATTCCGGCACATGCGAGGTAAAATTGCGGTCGGAAAAAATTTTGATCGATTGGGACCCGCCTCGTGTGTTTAAAATTGTTAGCCGAAATCGCCTTGCATCAAGGCTGAAACTACTGCGAAACGTCGATGATGACCCTCTTGTTTCTGAGTTAAATCTTCGTAGGGATTTCCTGCATATTGCACGTGGGACAAAGTGGCTCTCAAGCGGCCGATGTTTACTCCTTCCTTCCCTCGTTTATCCTCAGTCAAAGCACTCGCGCATTTAACTGTAGAGGACTAGAGAAGTGTCATATGATCAGATGAATCACAATGCTGTCTCGATAGCCATGACACCCAATGTCGTGTTCATCAAAGTTATCATGAAGCCTTCAACGGAGCCATGGAGTGCAAGGGGCGATGCAAGAAGGAGGGTCTGTCATGTTCTGGGACTGTCATAACAACGCAGAAGTGCATGGGTCCTTTAGCATAAATATCCAGCAAAGTGAACCTGCATGGCCTACATTGAGCTGCTGGAAAATAAGTTTTTGCTATTTGCACAATATCTATATAGAAAAATATTAATACACAAAGATATATTGGTTAGCTTAGTCCCCAGACATAAAACCAAAATAACTTTGAGGGAACCACCTATAACGACAAGTTGGGCGTTCTGAAGATGTGGCTGCTCTATACGGGATCAGCAAATGCAAGATGTAGTTCAAAGTCTACCAGATGGGCGTTAAAACACTCATGGGCTCACTGCTTCGCAGAATTAAAGCTTTTTTTCGTGTTCGAGGAAGCCCTGCGCTATATTAGCATGCAGTTGAATTATTTTTTGTCCTCGAGTTAATTTTACGATGCTTGAAATATTTTTTTTGGAGCTGCTTAAAAAAAACTGAACCGCAGTCCATCAAATTTTCACATAAAGTGAAAGGGTAAGACAGAATATTTTAATTCACTTGAAAAACATTATTATTTTGTTCCTCATTTAGATCCCGTAATAAATTAAAACAAAGATGATAAATCAGTTGAACAAAAACTGTTGTTCATTTCAAATTATCTATATTTACATCAATTGACTTTTACTGAGAAAGCATTTCTCGCGATAACCAACTTCCTGGACTTGATCTGCGCTACACAAAAGTACGGCTGCGCAACAAGAATGTCTCACGAAACTATGTGGAGCATAACTCTTGAGAACTGCTTATTTTTTATCAAAACTGGCTGCAGGATTCAAAATATTTCAGATGATAAAAGTACCTGGATGATGTATTCATATTCACAGTACTTAGAATACCTCAATTTAGTCAATCACTGGAGTTAAGAACATCCAATAGGTTAGACCTTGCACAAATGTCTACTTCGTTTCGAAGAGTCGGATCATAAATTACTATCTCGGAACATCAACCAGCCTACAGATTTGTGTAGAATCTTGATTTAATAAAAAATAAAAGTTAAATATTACGAATATGAAATAAAAAACTACGCAAAAAAACATGATCGTTGCATACTAATGCATAGTCCATTTTATAGTGCAGAAGTTTATTTATCAACGTAACATCAAAACATTGTTTATTCGTATGAACGCGTGCGAAAATTCAACGTAAAATTTTATGAAAATTGGACCAAATGTTCATGAAGAGGACTTTCAGCTGCCCCCCCCCCACCCATGTAGTGATTTTCCGTTAGTTGAATTAATTAATAAATAAACCAGAATATAAGCGTCCATTGCAAAAATAATGCAAGACTGGTGTGTATAATTCCTAATGGTGTGTATACAGTCACCAAAAATTTCACTTAATGTTTTATTTCAATATTCGTCTGAAACCATTCCACAGACTACGCGGAATTCAGGCAGTATATTTCCCAAGAATTCCTTTCTTTTCCATTCGTACTCAGTCATCTTTAGAGTCGTAGATGCGAGTGACCGCACGCTGTGAACCCTAACTTCTGGTAACGAAGGTCCGTGAAAACAATTTATACCTGACGCAGCCGATTCTATTCATAATTTCTCACGCTTTAGGCCACAGTATTCTGTTTATGCCGATTTATTTACCTTTTAAATAAAGTATAACGTTTTTTATTCGTTTCTATCACAGCACAGCGACCGGCCCACTTAAGGATTCTATTCTTTTACCCACCTGTAATGCTTTAGCTTTGGTCTGACGGCGCGCGGAAACCTGATGAACATCCAGGGATAATAACTGGGATATAGTTCTTAACACTCTCAGTGGTGGTGTAAAGGCGACAGATATCCAATTTGTGTCCCTAAAATATAAAGTCGCTCCTTTTTTCAAAGCACTAATCCAATCATAACATTTTTAATCCAATTTAGAAATATCTTCAACGCAAATTGTTGAGGTTTCACTAAGAAAGTAATTCAGCTATTTTTTATTTACGTTTAGAACTACTCTAATCTTACTCTGTTACAACACTGTCACAGTCTCGCACAGTCCGTGTTAGTTCCAAATTCCATTCGAAGAAATCGGGCGCCCGTGGAACGATGCATGATTTGTCCGCCTTGATAACAACACTTCACTTTGTTTGATCTCTTACATACCGATGCCATCTTAAATTAAGCAGGTAGTTTCGAGCTTTATGCTGCTCTTCCTACTCATCTGATTCTCGTCCCATCTACGGCGCAAAACTAATCTCTATTGATTGCTCTATAATCACAATCAAATCGTACAATGATTTTTCAACTTAATTTTACAGCTGAGAGTGAGTGAAGAACTGACTCAATGAATAGAAGGTTTCCGCTGTAAGATCTTCCACCCTTCTCGATTCCTAATTTTTACCAAATCATCTCCTGTTAGTGTGGTGAAAATACCGGTGTTCAGAGACGGGAAGGGCATTAAGATCTTATTAGTCGTGAGCAAGACACTCGGTTCTTGTGGCACGGAGAACGTCATTGCTTTAATTTACACTCATAAGGTAAACTCGTTTACTGCGGTGGATTAAAATTAAGCTCAATTGTCAATTTAAATTTAAAGTCAATTGTAGTTAGCAAGTTTGAAAATAGTAAACATTAACTGGAACGTGCCTTTATGCCTTTCATTAAGTATTTATACAAATTCAGTTAGTAACGACAGGTCGATCAGCAGCATGATGAAAATACCCTCAGTGGCCACCGGTGGGTCCCTCCGCAGGAAATGTGCTAAAGCTAAGCTTGCTTACAGGTCTCTAGTGTAGTTCCCTGCAATGTTTGGGTCCCATGCGTCTGGTTGCATAATGTAATGCCCCTGAATTCGTAAATGTTTCACATAACAACGTCAATCCTCCGCCTCATCTTCGTAGACTGTCCCAATAACAACCAGAGCGTTTGCCTGTACCACGAACCGGAGATTTATACAACTTGATAGAGCCGTTCTTCTTCGATGCCTCGATCGTTCCGAATGTCGCTCTAAGATTTCTATGTTTTTGCTAACTGCCCAACAAATTGTGAAGCATTGACTGAGCAATGACTGACTCGCTGGGTAGTGGAGGGGCTGTGTGGTTGTGTCTGCATTCCGCTAATTCATGACGAACATTTGTCGGCTGGATACGATTACAGATATTTTACTCTAGCTTCTGAGATGATTGAACATCCAATTAATAACAGACAGCCGGTCTCAAGAGAATGGATAGGATGGTATAACGGACAGCGAGATTAAACTCTGTGAAATTGTAATATTCAAATCAATTATAATAGATAAAGTTAATTACTTTGATAACACAAAAAATTAAAGATTTTTTGTGTAGCTATGTGTAAGGGCACATGATCGTTCTACACCCATACATATAATAAAGCTTCAAGAGGCTTAAAGCTCTTTAGTTGAGAGGTTTCAGTCCTATATAAATTACAGGACAATTTGCTTTCCCATTTCAAAGTTCAACTGATGCTTTCTGTAGCAATGCTGAACTGTTGCTTATTACTCATGCGAAATGAATCACCGAAGCTCTTATAGTGCTTGATTTACCATTGAAGGTTTTGTAATTGAAGTAAGAAGGAAGCTGCACACAATATTTTACTGCAAGTCCAACCACAGTAATTTAAAAAATTCAGGACTTGTTTTTGGTTCAATATTCCTCGAAATATAACTATAAGTTTACTATAAGTAGGTGAACACTCCTGTACGTGACACGTTATAGCGTCTCGTGAGATCACGATCCTTCACTGCGACAATAATTAAAGCGAACTGTAACCTCAAACGAAAAACAGGAGCTAAAATTGTAAGCGTTGTCACTCAATATGAAGTAAATAATTAGAAATAATGAACATTATCTTGATAAACTTTAAGCTTAAACTAAAAAAGTAGAAAAAAAACATCAAACTATAGTGTTTTTTACACTCAATTCAAGATTTTAGCGCTGAAATTTCTGCTTAAATGCTTACTTTTCTTACGATCTGCAGATTACGCTCATTGATATGGCAACATAAATCTCTGATCAGTTGTCAAAAAACTTACTTACTTACTCCTCAGATAAATTTGTCGTGAATAAAAAACATGCGTGGGACACTATTATCATTTCTTAATTGCATCTCTATTACAATCTCTCGTGGAAAAAACCATCGATTTAAAAAACAGGTGCAAAAAACTGATAATTTGTGAACTTTGTCACCACCGTGGAAACCGCAGTTCTGTTTACAACATGATGCTCTGATATAAATCGGATGTAGAGATAAGCTAGTTAGTTCATGGATTGTTCTCAATGATTTAGAACAATACACGCCTCTGTTTGCAAACTGCTGAGCATTTAAAAACCTCTCGGCATTTATCACATGAAAAAACAGCATTGTGATGTGTAAACCATATTTGAGTCCTCCCCAATTTAACTTTTTCATCGAAGCATCTATAGTTTTGGTCCCAATATGTAGAAGTTATGCTTGGGCGGCTAAAATCATATACGCAGCCGTGAAAAAATGTGCTCCACAGAAAAGGTGAAGAATTGGGGCTTCGCATACATTTGACAAGGGTGATCTCGAATGCATTAAAATGAAGCATCCTGAAATTCGCATCCTTCTCACAGATATTTGTTTACAGGCGATGATTGTCGGTGCTCCCCCATCGCAGCTGTTTAAGTTCCTATGTTAATTTTCTACGCGGGAAAAAAGGTGCGCCGCTGATCCACGTCGTCGTACGTCTGGTCAATCATTGGTTTGCGCTCTAAAAAAGTGACCTGCTTAATGGAACGTCGTCGTTTTATCACCCTAGCATGTTTATGTGAATATAAATGGAAAATTTCAAGATGATTTTATATGTTTCATTCGTCATGTAGTATCGTGTATAAGTAACTCACTAAACGAGGGAAAATCTCTCGCATTTTAGATTTTTGAAAAGTTTTTTCTTCGCAACTGAGACTCGATAAGTTGAGTGTCAGGTAGAAAAATATTACGATGCTGCGAAATGAATTAAAAATCTATTTTAGAATATATTGAATTGCATCCCTTGAATTTATTAACATTCTGACCTCAATTTGTTAGAGTGAAGTTCAATATTCAACTTGAATGTAAAGTCAATATCAATGAGCAATTTTGACAATAGCAAACATCAAGCGGATCGTGCCTTCATTTAGCTTCAATTAGGTATTCATGAAAATTGAGTTTGTGGCTACTGGTCAGTCAGCAGCATTAAGAAAATCCTCTTCGTGGCCACCAGTGGCTCACGTTGCGGTCGAAGTGTTAGGTGTTCGGTAATGAATAAATGAATACAATATTTCCATTATGCTTACTTTGTTTATATATTTATTAAAAATTTCCATGTGTATTCTCATTCATGCGTCCAAGTTTCTTCGTAAATACATTGTGAACATGGGAATTCTGAGCAGCAATTCGCCGTTCAAGATCAACCAAAAAGTATAAATTTATAGGTAAAAAAATCTATACTTTTGAATTTACGTCTAGATTTCACTTGCTTTTTCGCTGCCGGAAACTTGGGAAGCTAGCGGTGATACAGTGCACTATAGCGCACGTCTCGGTCCACTGTTCAGAATACAAGACACTTCGATGAGCTGCCTGAGCCGGTGCGAGAAGGTATTTCCTCTACTCTGCTCCTCATGCAGTACCCGTGTTACACTTTCTCATCTACGTCAGCGCGTATAACTTAATTTCAAAAGATCAGAACGGGTGCTACCAAACTTTCAAACCTCCCCCACAAAAATCTTATGTTGGTACTGGTAGAAATTATGGCGATAAATGTGGTAGCAGAGCTGCAAATAATATGAATGACCATTTCCAACCGTCAAAGAAGAGATCTCGCTCATCTTCAGCAAAGCATAAATGTCAGGCCCTGCATGAGGTCTCAGAGAAAACTTTGGTTGACTTCAGCAAAATTCGGAGATGAGAAATGATCACAGATCGAGCCATGACAGCTGCATGCTTCAAGAAAAACACTCTGATCTTTATGGAAACGTCGTTGTGAGAACAATCCAGTATTGACTGCTGGAGGATAATACAATGCCGATCGGCGTGCCATTTCAAATTCTCTGCGGCTCGATACATGCAGGAAATATAACGATTAGACATTTCAAAAGTGGAACAGAAGGTAGTCTTCAATTACAAAATCAGTGGAACAAAGAAACTGTTAAATAGTGTGGGGAACCTAAGAATGGTGTTATGTCTAAATCTAAATTAAGTCAACGAACATGCTTTTCACTGCAAATATTGTTACGAAGTTGAAAGGAGTAAACATTTATTTGTTGTTGTTACTATTATTCTCTCATTTACTTACGTGATTAAATTTTGCTCATTCATATTTTGTCTTCAATTTCATTTTTATTTATTTGGATATTTCTAATATTTGGAATGATTTTCCAACTTCTATTCATTTATTTACTTAAAAACTTATTTAAAGCATTTGCGAAGAAACTTCACTCTAATATTCACCAGAATTTCCCATCGAGAATCAAAACTTCGTTACTGGCGCTGATAGTAAAATCAAATAACAACTATATTATAAGTCAAATCACTTGAGAGGCGAACTTATCATAATTTAAGAACAGTTTTCTCCCATTAGATCATGCAAAATACAGTATTACGGCAGCCTACCGGGAAGAACCCACGAGTGAACTGAAGATTAACGAAAGAAACTCAGACTCTTGAGCTCGAAATTTCAATTTTGGCGTGCTCCGGAGAAGTAAAAGGAGATGAACTATTACAAAAACAGGAAAAAGTAAAAGAACAAGAAAAAAGAACAGGTATCATTCCAGAAACAGGTACAATTGAAAGAATAGGGGCAATAATAAGCACAGAAACAAAAAACAAGTGCAATTATAAAAAAAGTGCAATTGTAAGAATAGTTACCCTTATTTGAGCAACCGAGAAGAGCAGATATAATTATAAAAACAGGAACAACTTGAAAACAGGTACATTTGTAAAAATTATTACAATTATTAAATACGTATATTTAATAACACAAGTATACAATTACAAAGTCATGAGACACCAAATTGAGAGCTGGCTGACCAAGATGTAAGCTCTCTCTTAACCTTTAAAATAAATGGTACTGATCCTACACCTCGTTTCTTTAGAAAAATGTGTAAAAAGTAGTCCCCACTTTGTTTTTATTTAGACCAAACAGGATTTTTTAAAATTATCTATTTCAACTTTCAACTTTGTCCGGAAATTATTCCTCAAAAAGTAGTTAAGCTTATTTTGTGCCCCTTTTAAATAACCCGTTTCAGCTTTGTTCTTTTTTTAAATGGTAAGAAGCATTAAATAGGAAGCAAGGTTGTTTAGATTCAGTCAATAAGTTAGGGTACTTATAATTGTGTTGGGGTAATCCGAGACATTTTCACCGGCCTAGAAAAACTAAGCCCAAGGAATTTCAAAAATTTTCAATTTGGGGTTTGAGAGTATGCCTGATGAGGAAGATCTTATTTATCGTTGCTCTCTTACCCTGTGGGTGTTCTGTGTGGACAAATTGAGTTCGAGTGCAAATGTGCTGCTTAAGTTCATGTGTTAATTTTCTACATCAGTGCGTCCCAAATTACTAAAGTCTTCTTGGTCTCTGCCCAGGTAGAAGTGGCCATGCCTATCTACCCATGTCCATTGTATGAATCTGCTCAAGATCTTTTTACATAAGAAAACGTAACCAACATCCATTAATAGATTATTTCACGCATTCGTATTCTGCATGGAGAGGTTACGGTTTACGATAAATATTAATCTCGTTGGGAATTATCAATTTTACTGAGATATTAATGTTCAGAGTAAATATTACTGGGAATTTTCAATTTTCCTGAGATATTAATGTTAAAACTAATGTTACCGGAAAAAGATTCTTGAGCACTGAGTGTGCCGTGCATGCAGAACCTGTCCATGCAATTTTTCAGAATTTCGAAATATCAGATAAGGAAAACGAACGCGCGGAATAGAGTAGGGTCAATATTGAATTTAATGTTGTCAACAACTTTCATAATTTCAATACGAAATTTAGGTTATTGGAGACATTTTAAGACGTTTTACACGAATGACATTGTGCTCTCAAATGCTTAATTTTCGAAACATAGCATAAATAACGTTCAGGCAACATTAAATTCAGTATTGACCTAGAGTAGTCGAAAGACAAAAAATCCAAGCAAATTTAACACGTCAAGTGCTGCGTGACCCACCGGTGGTCATTTAGGTGATTTTCATAATGCTGCTGGCCGACCAGCAGTCACTCAATTTTTGGTAAATCTGAAGGAGATGACAGTTATCGATTTTGTAAATTTCGATGCCTTAGCATAGTTAATTAGATCGAAATAAACAAGTTTTCTTCTATGCACTTTCCGTCTCAAATGAGTATTTTATTAGTTATAGCGGTAAATGACTTACCGCAACTCCAGTCTTTGAAGCGGAAAAAAATTCTTTGATCGAGTTGTATGGCAATACTGCAATGGCGTCTCGCTTCCAGCGCTCTGTCTTGAAAGACGAAACCAAACCTACCGCTACACCTCGTTAAATACTCATTTGACGAAAAAAGTGTATAGAATAAAAGTTGTTTATTTCGATGTTATTACCATGTTTCGAGCAACAAAACTTCGAAAATCGATGAGTAGCTGTTTATTCGAGCGCATTCGTCATCACAGACGAAACTAAACTTACCGCTATAAATCGTAAAATACTCATTTGAGACGGAAAGTGCATAGAAGAAAACTTGTTTATTTTGATTTATTAAATTAGGTTCAGGCACCAAAAAGTGGAAAATCGACAACTGACATATCCTTCAGATTTACCAAAAAGTGTCATTTATCGAGACATGCTAGTTCTCCACAGCTGCTTTCGTTTGTATTTATTAAAAAGTTTCCCGCAATGGGTCAAGCTGAAGTTCAATATCCAATTCAAATTGAAAGTGAATTGTTATATAGAACTTTGAAAGTAGCAAACGCAATCTGGAGCATGCCTTTATATGGCTGTCATTGAGTATTTATAAAAATTTTGTTAGCTACTGCAAATCGATCAGCAGCATTATGAAAATTGCCTCAGTGACGACCGGTGAGTCCCTTCGCAAGAAATGTGTTCGCAAGAACTCGTCGGGTACATTTTCTCAGTTGCACATTCTGCGAGACTTGCCTCAAATTACACTATATTTGCACGAGTACCTTTCAAATTTTTTTTATCTTGTTGATGCTCTCACATTGTCATGACGGGTTGAGCAAACGTGGTAGTAGAAGTCGTATACAATTGCTTGTTTTATTCGTATATACACAGTCGGCTTTTGAGTAATACTTTATCTTCCGCAAATCTCAATTTATCCGCATTAAAATTATTCAGATATTTAGCTAATAAAATAGTTAATTCAGGTCATGGAAAGCTTTATTTTTGCGTATAAATTGAATTTCCCAATAGATGATATAAAACTCTGCGATCGACTGGGTCCCCTATAGACACATACCAATTTGTTCACACATATATACATCTCAGATCAGGCTGTTATCTTTCCTTTCTTTCTGCCACCCTTGGGACTAAAATGAAACTAAAAATGCGTTTTGGTGCTTGACAATTGGCAAAATTCAGATTAGGTAGAAATTTTTCATGGTTTGGCCGAGATATAAACACAAACTGGTAGTGGAACCACAAACTGATCAGCATCGACAATACCTGCCGAGCGCCTGGGAAGATGCGTAGGTCGATGTACACGAGGATACCAAGGCCTCTCGATCTTGTGAACTCATGCAGCTGTGATATAAACTAGAGCCCGTGTTTTGATTGACAGGAATTACTGTTAAAAACTAACTTCAGCGAGACAAAACGCATAAACTTCTTTCTAAGGCTGAAAATAAAAATTTCTCAATGAAATAAATTTGAAGCTCGTCTTTTAATTGACAGAAGTTACTCTTAATATCTAATTTCTGTACGACGAAACGCATAAACTCCTCTCTCTGGCTGATCAATATAAAATTTCAAATGTAATGAATTCAATCTCACGTTTCTGTTAACCGAGGAATTACAGTTGACCATTAATGTTGGCATGACAAAACGCCAAACCTGGACGATCAGCAGAATTTTCGTGTAGCTTCGATCACGTCTGCTGCATTGAACTCCTCAACCTTGAACACGAATTTTTTACGTAAATTAGCAGAATAGAATTCTATTCAAATTCGACTAGATTACTAGGCATTCAAACGTAGCAGCGTATGTGCAAGGCAGTCGCGTAATTTTACAGAACGCAATTAGTTTCTGTGTTTGTGAAAACGTAAATTTGACGTATATGTACGGAAGATTTTCAGTGTTTTACCATTTGATTATTGTTCAAATTATTGTCCGTAATACGTGATGTCGAAGTATCTTTTGATGCCGTTAGAAGCTAATGAAAATTTTCGACTCGGCTTGAGCTCAAATATTTTCGAGCGAACTTGAAAATTAAGCAGAGTTTTTCTGTACGTTTTTTGTCTTCCGCCACGATATTTCATGTTTCAGAGGAGTTTCAAGCGTCTTCACAAATTGTCTTCGCTCCAGGAGTTACGCCGAAGCTTATATGGCGAGGACATATTTTCATGAGCGTCTCGAAAGAACTAATTTTGCGGTCGGCCGGGACAAGAAAAGGCACAGATTTCTGTAAACAACACTTGAACTCGGCTACTCGGAAACAAAAGATCCTCAAATATTTTGCTCCTGCTAGGATTTCACGCTTTAAAATTACTATTCTAATGATTTAGAGATGAGCTGATAAGCTGTCATGAATTAATCTCGAGTGGTACAGTACATAAGAGGCTTTTTGGGACACCATAAGTCCAGTTTCAGTGCGACTCGGGCCAGTGTCGGAGCACATACAAGTTACATTTGCGTGCTGCTAACTTTCGTGTTCATCCAGTTACAGGGGAATTAGTGAGGCTAATTTAATTGTTATTAATTCAACTATTTTGCTAATTTATTGATTACGGTACGACCAGTGCGGCCTATATTTTGCTGAAGAAAATTCGAAATAAATTAATAATAAAGAGAAATAAAGTACTTCGTGAATATTCTTGGATTTTGTTGACCCAAGATGTATCCATACTACATAATAGATGAAGGTAAGTTTTAATGTAACGAGTATTCTATTTGAGTCTTCGTTTGGGGTATGTATGTGATCGATTAAGCTTGTATTATATTTATATGAAATGATAAATAATGTAGCAAGATCCTCATAATATGTGACAGAATGCTGACTATAATTTGATCTGATGCCTATTAAATTTGTTCACGATTTACCTACGAAATTTTGAATGCGAAACTAGAAATGCTTTAGCTCCGTCTTATAGAAGAGTTGACTGCTCGTTGGTAGTTTTTTGTACTGCACGAGTCTGACCTCTTCAGTGATAAGTCTCAAAAAGTATTGTTCCTCAGATCCGTTCAGATTATACAGTGGTTATCACTCCCCGGCTCGCGATAACTTGATTCACGGCTCTCGAAAAATATATGGTCAATATTGGAATTTAGCGCGTTCATGATTTTGAATTTTTTTGGCCTAATTAGGTGATTGAAGACTTTTCAAAACGTTTTACATGAAAGATATTGTGCTCGCAAATGCTTAGTTTTCGAGATATAGCATAAATAACGTTCAGGTAAGAATAGCATTGATGGCAGTTTTGATATAACTCTTCCGGCGGAAGGAAGGATTTAAGTTTTTTGGCGAAAAATCTCGGTCTCGATGTGGCTAAGTTAAGTTATTTTAGGTTGTCTGAGGTTAGTTTATTGAACTAACCTAAGCTCACCTGTCGTTACGCCAATAACGTATTTCAGCTTATTTACTTGTCCGCATAGTTCAATTTTATAAACGACGTTCCTATAACTTCAGAGTTAAATATCTTGAAAAATAAGCATTTGCGAGCAAAATGTCATTCATGTCGAAACTTTTACAATTTTTCCAATTACATAAATATGGAAACAAAATTTTCAAAATCGTTGATGCACTAAATTCAACATTGACCAAATTATAAACTAATTAATTAATATTTTTACGAGTGTATTATAAATAGCTAATTAATAAATAATTCATGTAATATACGCTAACTTGCAGTAGCTGCGGCTCTCTCAATCAATGCGTTCAACCGAAGTGGCTCTCGTGCAAAAATTAGCGAAACACAAAATAATTAGCGAATAACTAAAAAATTAGCGAATAACTATATAAACAATAGTGAATAACCAAAAAATTAGCGAATAACAAAAAAAATTAGCGAATAACAAAAAAATCAGCGAATAAAAACAAGTTAGTGAATAACACTGGTAGAAGAACAAAACAAAGATCTGCACACGTAGAACGCGTGTAGAGTTTTAGATCTAGCGCTCACAGTAAGGACGTACGGTAACTAGTTTAGGGGGTCTTGAAGAGCTGACGTGTGAATTTCATATATAGTTAACACGTTGACCATGATAAGTTGAATAAAATATCAATATTCAACTCAAATTTAAAGCCAATGAACCAGTTTTGAAGAAAGCAAGCATCAGCTAGGTCCCGCATTCATTTAGTTTTGGGTATTTATGAAAAGTGAGCTTGTGACTACGGGTCGGTCAGCAGCAGTATGGATATTCCCTCCATGTATCCGGGCGGCTCTTTAGTGTTTTAAGCTGCAGTGAACTGTGGAACTGGTGGCATTCGACAGTGAAACGTGAAACATCACGACAGTGAAACGTTCAAATTCTCTCTTCACCATCACATTAGATATTTAACACTTTGACTGTGATGTGAGCCACCGGTGGCCACCGAGGGAGTTTTCATAATGCTCCAGACCGACCAGTTGTCAAAAATAAATTTTCTTTAATGCTTAATTGTATTTGAATATTTTTCAGGTATTTTAAATTTTAGATATTAAAAAAATACTATTAATAAAACACTATTTTTAAAAATTGATAGTGTATTTTCGACATTGCTTGCTACAATTGAATTTGAATTGGAGTTGAATATTAAACTTCAGTTTTACCTGCCGCAGTTAAAGTGTTAGTAAACTGTACTCTGCTACTATTTTGGCAACACCTCATGCTTGTACCAGAGTAAATAGCAGATACTGTTCAGCGCACATGTTCATGCAGCTACACGCACCTGCAGTCGATCACCCAACATATTTTATTTCAAATAATTCGTGGAGATTTCTGATCAACCTTTGTCCCGTTCTCCGTTCTTGCATCTTGCAAAGCTATGAGAGTGGTATTCCCATCACGAATGGAATATGTAAACTTTTACCACGGTAAGAATGCGCTCGTCCATTACATTTGCTCAAGAAAGACTCTAATGCACATGCATTTAATGACATTATTTTCACCTCCGTAGTGTTATTTTCATAGTAACGTTATTTTAATTACTGTAGTAACTTTAATTTAATTACTGCAGAAACGTTAATTTTAATTACTGCAGTAACGTTATTTTCACAGTAACGTCATTCTTACCTCCAATCCTTCACTGCAATAATAGATTGTTTTTAAGTTTTGAAGACCATTTGATCACTCGTAGGTACAATTTCAAATTTCGGACGAGCTTCTATACCACGTTGCTTCACATGATACGAAGTGAGATGTTCTGCTCCGAAGTCAACACGGCGGAGGTTATCTAACGAGGTAGCCCGCAAATTGGCATTCTGACTGCAGCGAATTCTTCGAGGGTATGAATTCATTTATTAATTGAGGGGTAGATGATTAGTGAGATTTTTTAATAATTAGCATCTTGGAGAAATCTTTCCTTATTTTTGCACCACTGAACGAAATCCACCCGTAATTAAATCATCGTCCCATATTCAATACGGCGCACCGTACGTAGAAACAACCCGGTCATATATTGTTTTCAGCGGAGCTCGAGGAGCTGACGCGTAAGTCCAGTCGCTCTATAGAATACCGAACGTAAACTTCGTCTTTTTGATTAAGGATTGAAACGCTCTGCAATTACTTGAATGCTGCTCAATTAGCGTGCTCCTTAATTGATGCTGCGAACTGTCTATAAACAATCGCGGCTACATACACAGTAAGTTGTGCATCAGGGGACGGTGTCGGCCTTAAGCTATAATTTGCGTTTTATCGACACGTGAAGCATCGTAAAGAATATTTTTTGTCAATATTGGCTTCATTAAGACCTGCTTTTGGCTGCGATGGAAATTAGATATTTCTAAAATAAACTTCGTGTGTTTTGCTCGAATGACGGGGAAGGTTCATTTTCGGGAAGATGGATCGTCTTCGCAGAAATATAATGGGATTGCAATAATTTAGTGAGTTTAAATGTGCCCTAATGTTCTCACCCTGCAGTACGCGATTATGCATATAGTTGTCAGTACAGTATTTGTGACGAAAAGTATTTTTTGTTCTTATACTTAGACTTGTGAGCACGGCGTTATCCAAATAAAATGAAGTTTTATAAACACTTTTATCGGAAACTGTTGAATCTATTTCGAATGGCTATTTGAAACTAAATTTTCTGCTAAAGACCTTCTAAGCTCAAAGCCCAGCAACACTGGCCGCGTAGCCCTTCAGGGGACACAACTGTTGTATCTGCGGGGAATTGGCGGACGGCGTGAAGTCCCGAGCTGAAGGCTGGGTAGGCCTTCCTTTTGTTGAACTAAAATAGGTTTTTCGTTTGTGGCCGACCATTTTTTTGGGGGGGGGGGGGTACATAGGTGTCCTGTTTTTCAGCTCCTTAATCGTTTTTCTTCGACTTTAATCTTGTTTCATAACCCCTCAGGGGGATACAACCATTGTATCTATGGGGATTAGCATGCCTAGGGGGGGAAAATATGAAGACCCGAGCTGAGAGTTAGGTAGGCCTTCTTTTTGTTCAAACAAAATGTTTTGTTATGTTAAGAACCACCTTTTTTTAAGGGCCAGCTGGAGTCTTGGGTTATTTAATTTCAATCTAGATAGATCGACCTAACTTGAAGGCTTATTTGATCTGAACCTTCAAATTTTCCCATAATCTGTCAATAATATAACCAAGAACTTGTTACACCAAGAACAAGCACTTGGTGTTTCCTGTTCATAAATTTATAAGAATGGACGTTAAAATTACATGAATGTTGCTTATTGGTGCACCCATTTTTGTTTGCGAGCGTTTGAGGTGCCTCGGTTGCAGGCGCAAACATGGGTCTCTTGCTTCTGCGCTCGCGCCTTAGAAGGGTGTGTGACTTGTATTTATGGAAATTGGCGCTCCCAGGGGAAGATGTGAGGTCCTGGGCTGAAAGTTCTGGACTTTTGTTGAAATAATTATTTTTTATTTTGTTATTTTGCATTTTTTCACGATTCACTTCTTCCTTTTTCAGCAAGCACTTTTGTGTTTCATGAACATTTTCCAATCTGTCTGTTTGTATGCGCCTTCAGAGCGTTGGGACTCGCATTATGTATAAATTCCTTGTTCTCTTAATTCCATATCCCGAGCTGAGTATTACGTAAACCTTCTTCTTGTTGAATTGAAAAAATTGTTTTTTTATGTTAAGGATCAAGTGATGGCCCGAGCTCAAGGTATAGGTAGGCTTTCTTTTTGTTAAAATAACATAGGTTTTTGTTTTGTTACGGACCATCTTTTTTCGGTTCACTGCTGTCCTGTTTTTTCAGCACCTACCACTTTCTTCTTCAACTTTAATCTTGTTTCATTAACTTCTTTCTCATCATACTGTTTCTATGCCCTTTCTACATAGATTCCGCGTTCCCTTAACTCCATTCTAAATGGTTCCTTCTTCCTTCCTCTCTTTGGATCTCATTTCTTGAGGAAGGGAGGCTTAAACTAACTAATAATCTAATCTGTTAAGGATCATCTTTTTTTCAGTTCACTGTCTTCGTGTTTTTCAGCACATACTTCCAACTTTAATCTTGTTTCATGAACTTATTTCTAAGCTTAGTGTTTCTATGCGCCTTGTGCATAAATTCCGTGTTCCCTTATTCCCTTATCTCTACACCATATAGCACCTTCTTCTTCCATTTTCTCTTTGGAACGTCTGTGTTGCGGTTAGGGAGACTTAAACTGAAATTTAATATAATCTCTTTATTCCACAACGAAAAATACCAATTGCGAACACCTTTGTAGTGAATAAGGAGGCATAAACGTTGACAGCGATAGGTTAAACTGAAGTTCAATATCCAACTCAAATTTAGAGTTAAAAGTTGCTAAAATTTTTAGAAATTACCACTAAATAGCTCGAGTTTAAAAATTTTTTGAAAATTTTTCAAACGACCTACTGTTGGGTCGTACCGCGTTAAGCTACCTTATAATCCAATCTGCTGCAGCAGGTACACCTGCGGGTCAGCGTCGCAGGTGTTATTTGGTTGCCTAAATTCCCGGCATTCGCTCATGTTGTGAACTCACCACTTGGTTTAGGCCTCCGGTCTCTTGGCTGGGTGTCATTCCGTCGCTTTTTCTATACTGTTCTTACTTGAACTGTTCACGATAACTTCAATTTTACTGTGCTGAACATGACGAGAAATCTTACGAACTGTGAGCGGTAATATATCACGTCTCGAACGTGTTTTTGGACCGCTCAGATTTCCGTTGGTAACGACCTTTTTATTTGACAGTGAGTAAATTGACAATTTACTCTTTGAATGACTCTTCGAATAGTATTTCATTTTGACCATAAATTGAGTTTCATCTTATTTTTTGGCTAAACAATGCTCTTCGTAAAAAAAAAAATTCAACAAAAATGACATGATTTGCTTGTGTTTCATATATGTTCAGAAACTGAAAGCGGTTGTTACTTATAATCTGAAAGATATTTTAAAACTGATTGTCCATTGAATTTTTTTTGTAAACATCCAACGCACCATAAGTACCAATTGTTGAAAATAAGTTGAACCGCACACCAGTTACTTTGAAACCATTACTATACCTGTGTGGACTTCTGAACGTGGTATGACGCCTGTGTGGACTTCTGAACGTGGTATGACGCCTGTGTGGACTTCTGAACGTGGTATGACGCCTGTGTGGACTTCTGAACGTGGTATGACGCCTGTGTGGACTTCTGAACGTGGTATGACGCCTGTGTGGACTTCTGAACGTGGTATGACGCCTGTGTGGACTTCTGAACGTGGTATGACGCCTGTGTGGACTTCTGAACGTGGTATGACGCCTGTGTGGACTTCTGAACGTGGTATGACGCCTGTGTGGACTTTTGAACGTGGTATGACGCCTGTGTGGACTTTTGAACGTGGTATGACGCCTGTGTGGACTTTTGAACGTGGTATGACGCCTGTGCGGACTTCTGAACGTGGTATTACGCCTGTGTGGACTTCTGAACGTGGTATTACGCCTGTGTGGACTTCTGAACGTGGTATTACGCCTGTGTGGACTTCTGAACGTGTTATGACGCCTGTGTGGACTTCTGAACGTGGTATTACGCCTGTGTGGACTTCTGAACGTGTTATGACGCCTGTGTGGACTTCTGAACGTGTTATGACGCCTGTGTGGACTTCTGAACGTGTTATGACGCCTGTGTGGACTTCTGAACGTGTTATGACGCCTGTGTGGACTTCTGAACGTGTTATGACGCCTGTGTGGACTTCTGAACGTGTTATGACGCCTGTGTGGACTTTTGAACGTGTTATGACGCCTGTGTGGACTTCTGAACGTGTTACGACGCCTGTGTGGACTTCTGAACGTGTTACGACGCCTGTGTGGACTTCTGAACGTGGTATGACGCCTGTGTGGACTTCTGAACGTGGTATGACGCCTGTGTGGACTTCTGAACGTGGAATGACGCCTGTGTGAACTTCTGAACGTGTTATGACGCCTGTGTGGACTTCTGAACGTGGAATGACGCCTGTGTGAACTTCTGAACGTGTTATGACGCCTGTGTGGACTTCTGAACGTGTTACGACGCCTGTGTGGACTTCTGAACGTGGTATGACGCCTGTGTGGACTTCTGAACGTGGTATGACGCCTGTGTGGACTTCTGAACGTGGTATGACGCCTGTGTGGACTTCTGAACGTGGAATGACGCCTGTGTGGACTTCTGAACGTGGAATGACGCCTGTGTGGACTTCTGAACGTGTTATGATGCCTGTGTGGACTTCTGAACGTGGTATGACGCCTGTGTGGACTTCTGAACGTGGTATGACGCCTGTGTGGACTTCTGAACGTGGTATGACGCCTGTGTGGACTTCTGAACGTGGTATGACGCCTGTGTGGACTTTTGAACGTGGTATGACGCCTGTGTGGACTTTTGAACGTGGTATGACGCCTGTGTGGACTTCTGAACGTGGTATTATGCCTGTGTGGACTTCTGAACGTGGTATTACGCCTGTGTGGACTTCTGAACGTGTTATGACGCCTGTGTGGACTTCTGAACGTGTTATGACGCCTGTGTGGACTTCTGAACGTGTTATGACGCCTGTGTGGACTTCTGAACGTGTTATGACGCCTGTGTGGACTTCTGAACGTGTTATGACGCCTTTGTGGACTTCTGAACGTGTTATGACGCCTGTGTGGACTTCTGAACGTGTTATGACGCCTGTGTGGACTTCTGAACGTGTTATGACGCCTGTGTGGACTTCTGAACGTGGTGTGACGCCTGTGTGGACTTCTGAACGTGGTGTGACGCCTGTGTGGACTTCTGAACGTGGAATGACGCCTGTGTGGACTTCTGAACGTGGAATGACGCCTGTGTGAACTTCTGAACGTGTTATGACGCCTGTGTGGACTTCTGAACGTGGTATGACGCCTGTGTGGACTTCTGAACGTGGTATGACGCCTGTGTGGACTTCTGAACGTGGAATGACGCCTGTGTGAACTTCTGAACGTGTTATGACGCCTGTGTGGACTTCTGAACGTGTTACGACGCCTGTGTGGACTTCTGAACGTGGTATGACGCCTGTGTGGACTTCTGAACGTGGTATGACGCCTGTGTGGACTTCTGAATGTGGTATGACGCCTGTGTGGACTTCTGAACGTGGAATGACGCCTGTGTGGACTTCTGAACGTGTTATGACGCCTGTGTGGACTTCTGAACGTGTTATGACGCCTGTGTGGACTTCTGAACGTGTTACGACGCCTGTGTGGACTTCTGAACGTGGTATGACGCCTGTGTGGACTTCTGAACGTGGTATGACGCCTGTGTGGACTTCTGAACGTGGAATGACGCCTGTGTGAACTTCTGAACGAGGTATGACGCCTGTGTGGACTTCTGAACGTGGTATGACGTCTGTGTGGACTTCTGAACGTGGTATGACGCCTGTGTGGACTTCTGAACGTGGTATGACGCCTGTGTGGACTTCTGAACGTGGTGTGACGCCTGTGTGGACTTTTGAACGTGGTGTGACGCCTGTGTAGACTTCTGAACGTGGTATGACGCCTGTGTGGACTTCTGAACGTGGAATGACGCCTGTGTGAACTTCTGAACGTGGTATACAAAGCCCATACTTAACGTCACGGCGTTGTCGGAAACGCTGGCTGCTCTAAACGTAAAGTTTAAATGACACGTTATGGGACGAGACTAAACACTCCCGCCTCTCAGCTCAAAAACTCGAATATTCTTCCTCCCAAGTCACCACGACTTGACGGCGACGTCCGTGCCTTCCTTTCTCCAGTAGTCGTAAATTCCGGACTCAAGTGGGATTGAATTCTACTCTCGGTAATATGGACGATAAATAAGGCTCTATTCCTGCCGTAAATAAAGAGTACCCCTCAATCAAGGGACATATAATTATATGCACGTTGTTGCGCATACTTCTATGTTGAGCGCCTCGGATTTGCTGAAGCCATGACGACAGTCGCACCAGTCGTGTGAGGGCGCGGGAAACTTTCTGTGAACACGTTTAGTCAACTATTCCTTGCACTGTAATTTGTTCTCGCTACGGCCCTTGGATGCTTCCTTGGGGGACTGCGTTTTGAATGACCCGGGTTTTTAATTCGACTGCTTGTAGCTGAAAAATATGGATCATTAAAAAAATAGGGGGTGGGGTAACGTAATTCTAGGGCATCTACCATGCCAGAATTTAAACTGTATGGTGCTCTCATATTTATTTTTCTGTGCAATTAATTTTACGATTTCCGAATGACTTTCAAGAGATGCTAAAGTAAGTTGTTTCGAACGTACGCTTCCTTCCATCGCTAAATTATCTGCATCATCTGTACTGTCCCGGTTGAATTCTTTCCTAATTTGGTTTAAATATCTCTTTATAAGTCTAAATGAGCAAGATCCCGTACGCCTCCTAAGCTTAGACAAGAACCCCCGTACCTTCGATCCTACGCTGAGTGATGTCACTAGGAATTATCGCCATCCATCCCAATGCCAAATTACCATGGTTAGTCAATGCTTTCCGATTGTTGGTACGAGAGGGCTTAAAATTACATCCTTGTTGGAGATGTGCTCAATTTGAGCCTGTTAAGAGCGACCACCTCGAACTCCCCTGCAAACCGCACAATGTTGCTCGAGTGTCGAGTGGGCGCTGTGATCCTAGCACCGCCCAAGAGAAGTACACGTCAATTCCCACACAGATTAAACAAAGCCAGCCGCTTATTTCTTGTATGCTTGACTCCGTGTATTGTTATTAAGCCACGGACTGCTCATCTCGAAAGTGGCCACCACCTAAAAAGTTTTCGTTTTTTGGCCGTCCGAGTGGCGATGTGTGTGGCTGCTCTCTGCCCGTGTCAGTAATTTAGACATCGCACTAACTCCGCCTATTGTGTCCGAGAGCCAAGTTCCTCATTCGTGGGGCACTAAAGGTAAGATTATTGGTTTCGTTGAGAGCCTCCTCGTCTATTGGCTCGGGGGAACAAGAGGCGGAGTTTCTTCAGGTCCGTACAAAAGATTCTTGTTTAACCTTAACAAAGATAGTTGACCAAGAGGGTTGGTGTCATTCAGATGCGCGCGTCTGTGTGATCTCGCAGTTGTTCCAGACTCCTTTTGTTGTCCACATCCCCTGTCGTGATACTATCTACCTTGTTGAACTCGGTGACTTACAGCCTTCTTGTCATTCTGAGCAAGCGTGAAGCTCCAACTTGTGCGAAATATCTGAAAATTTTACTATTTTTGTAGTGACTGTCCGACATCTTCGTAAAGTAGCGTCGTCGGTCCCTTGAAGTAATTTCTTAGGACTATTTGAGACTGTAGGAGCCCTTACCGTTACTAAAAAGTGATGTTTTGAGTTGATTTGTATTGAACTTTTATTGATTGTGTTTTGTTGATCTTCCATGATGTACGAAGAAGATTTACTGTACTTCAAGAGTAGAGCCATGGCAGGGCAAGGGCTGGTAAACCCGTATTTTGGGTCCGCCCCAGGGGCACTACCAAGCAACATAGTCGACCAGATAGAGAGATACAGACTCGGCCTTACACGTAAGTTCTTTGTCATTTCTGCTCCTTTTCTTGCAATCGTATGCATTCCCGTAAAAATTTTGAGCAACCTGAGAAGGAGTTAGTTGCAAAATTCATGACCAGGTAAAAGTGTAATTAGTCTACGGGTTGACAACGCCAGAATTTATTGAGTCCTAATGTTAGCTAGCTGGTACGTATTGTTACTTTTCAGGAATGTGCATTGCTTTTGTGATCAACCTCTGAGAGAAGTATTTTTTCTGATACAAATACTAATTTAGTACCTGTCTTCTTTGAAGTTTCAAGCGCGTTCTCATGTTTTCATTTTAATTCATTTCATCTAGGTGAATATATCAATTTTAACGGTATGAATTTTATAATCACCTCAGCACTCCTCATTAATATTTGAATATGTTACAAATATTTTGTTCATTTCAATGATTGAGCTTTTATTGCATAACGTTCCGTAGAACCCTGTGTTTAAATTTCTGTTGGGTGTTCTCTGACTTGAAAAGTCTACATACTATTCATATATACATTAATTCAGTCAAGAAATTGAACTCGTCCCTCAATCGTCAAACTCTTTTCTTGGCTACTTTTGAAATTTGGAAAAAAAAATTCTAAAAAGAAATATTTTCAAGAATATAGACTAGTTTTCAACTCATAACAAGTGATTGTAAACGATTTTTCATTCAAAAGCAGCAAGGTAACATTAATTAGTTATTTCAGCAGTCAATTCTGTATCATCACGCTACCCTCAGATCTGTTACACTACAGAAAATCTCTGAAAAGACGGGAACGGTAAAGACTCTTTACTCTTTTTAGAAAATTTCTGAAGTAACATGGAAAAATTACTTACTTCACATGAGATACCTGACGCTCCTAATTAATCAACTATAGCGCAGGACATGAATGAACAGAAAGAGTCCATAATTAGATGTTAACGCAAAGGAACATTAGGACTTTTCCAGAGCTTCCATTTCATTTTGAACGGAAGCCCACATTTTTGAAGAAATTTAGCCGTGCATAATGCATGCATCTCATTCATTTAAAAATTATTCATATTGATAAAAACTTCCAACTGATTAGGCACCACGATTATCGCGGTAAAATTTATATGAATGGCTGATACGTACAAATTTATTCACAAATTTCATACTAAAATACGTGAAATCAAGGCCGATTGTGGACACCCGTCAGTTGAGCTCAAAGGAGGAAATTATTTAAAGCGATTAGTCAATGATTTTTTTTTCTAACATTTTACAATAAGCACATGTAATGCCTCTCACTTCGGTTTATTTTGAGACTTTTGAAATCCATTTAAACTTATCTTCATCTGGTTGACTTTCATCGCAGGAGTTTGAAAATCAAGTCATTTTAATATCCATTTGTGAAAATTGCCTGTAAATAATAAAAATCAGTTCTTATTTTTCCAAAATTCATGGACCTCGTCTGAAAATATGAGCTGTCTCTTTAGGATTTTACAAAGTGCGCATGTGATTCACAAGCGATGAGAAATAACTGTTCATGGGGGAACAATTTTTGAGTAACTTGATAGTTTCTATCCAATATCCTCAAACTTCCCGCGCTAAACTCCGATGTTCAAGTTTAAGTAGGACTTTTCACTCATTAACTTACATTCCTGCCAAATGCAATGTTCTTTCTTGCACGAACTGTTCGTATATAAACACTTTATAGGATATGCATGAACTCTGAATTGAGAGAATAGCCCGGAGGAGTATAGACCCCGAACTTCACATCTGTCTCCCTATGTTTGCAAAAGTTAACGGGCCAGATTTTAAAAGGATTTACGAAATCCGAGCGGCACAGCTGGCTGTGTGAGTTCTAACTCGAATAATTGAAAGAGCTTTCACTGCCTGCTGCGCGGCTACAATTAAATATTTTGAAAATTCTAGCCATTGATATCAAGCAAACCTTGCTGTTTGGCTACCGCAGGTCGGTCTATTTTAGACTGATGTTCTGATTGGTTTTGCCGTTATAGGGGTCTGCGAATGAGAGAATTCCTCCTAAGACTTGGGTGAGCTTATAGAACGGAGATAATTTTCATGCTTTAAGTGCATGGGCCTTCGAGTCAGAGGCGCAGGTTTACTGTACATAGAATCATTGTACTTCACTGTAAAAGAGTGCCTACATTCTGTATTGAGGTATATTTACCCAAATTTACTTACTACATAGCTACGCTAAACTCTAGAGTATTTGAATTGAAGCAAAGCCTCTCCATAAATATGGTACAATCGCATAAGCACACAAAACATGCCAGCACGACCACGGTACGTTCAGAGGAAGACACACAATATCAGAAACAGTGACAGGAGGAGTCTGGGGACCAGCTTTAGCGTGCATTAGCGTCAGCGTGAATGCGAGCATGAATGAGCCGTGATGAAGGTACGGAGCAAATTTAAGAAGACTGGATGTGATCTATGGAGTGCAGACACAAATTACAGAGTAAAGCCTCTTCTATACCAGGCCTTTTGACGCACCCACCAAATTGAGACAGATAGCTTCCTCATAGGTCCTGTTCTCCACACAACACACGACCGTCGGCTCGGTCCATGTTGTCCTGAGCTCATGGGTACCAAATCTTACGCACAACTGAAGTCTGCGAGAATTTAATGTTCTTGCAGTTCCATGTGTGTTTTAGAAGCAACTAGACGAGTTGACGTCGTTTAAAACGGTGCAACAGAAGATTTATTTGAGATTTGATTGAATATTTTTTCTGGTATTTGCTCTGCCGGCCCTCATGGATGTCATTTTGCTTGATTTGTTCATTTTTGGGGTTCAAGGTTTGCAGTTATTACTCCCTTGTAGTGAATAATAGCAAATGTGAATATTGCCCTGATGGAATGGATTCTTTTGAGAATTAATCTCGGCGAATAATTACTGTACAATTGAAACTGAGAGCCTTGTTTATATAAGATTTGAACAATTTATGAGGAAATATTTTGGCATTATAGTAATGTTTGGTAATTACTTAAGCGTTCCCAAATTTTTATCCAAATAGTTTTCTGTTTTCAATAATTTAAATATTTGCGCACAAATTACATTACGCTTTACTGATTTATTTATTTGTTTTCGTTTGCAACCAGTTATATATCTCTGTAAGTATTTGAACATTCATTGCAAACGAAGCATATATCACTTGGCTTTATTGTAAACCTAATTAAAGTACCTGAAACGGGCTTTATTTTTAAATGAGGAGCGACAGTTGCGATATCCTTCATAGAATTTTAGGATTTATCTGCAGCTCCAATTTTGTAGACACGCGACGAAATTTTTGTGAAAAAATACGTCCTCGTATTTTTTAGGACGCTTCAACACATTAGGAGTTCCTGTAGTGGGATTTCTGCGCTTCAATGTAACGTTATTTTTTGTTGTCTAGTATTTGTACAGATCAAAATAGCATCGCGCAGAGATTGCCTGCAGTTATATAGTATAGGATATACTCGCCTTAAATAGCTACATATTATATTTGTAAAATGTAAAATTTATAATATGCGAACTCGTGTCATTAACTCATAAATATATCCCATGTAAATATGTCTCACAAACATATTTGGATAATTTCTTTTTTTAGTGGGTTCTATTGTTCGGCTGTGTTCATTTTATCACGATCTTATTTGTAACGGAGTTGAGATCTATTTGTGCATTTTGAAATTGTGACAATTCTTTATTCATGTTGCTGGGTTTAGGTATGTTGATAACGATATGGGTCTTAAATAAGTGAAAAAATAACACATTAACTTTACTCTATAGCTTCATGAACTAACTCAAATATTTTTTTTTTTGAGAAATATAGTTTAGCATCTTTTTTGCAAAGTTATGTTTTAGAATAAATTAATCCAAACGTGTGTGAAGTTTCTGAATTTTTATAGGAAAATTACAAAGTTTCAGCGCTAATTTCAATTCATTTAACTAGTGCTTCAATGTCTAATTATTGAGCCACAGTTTTAAGGTTTTCGATGAGTTCGAATGAATGATAATGGAAATAATACTTTGCTCACTGTTTCTGCTGGTTAGATTAAATTAGTTCTATATTTTTGGTAAATTTTACACCTTTGGTTCTTTTTCGCATATGTATACAATTAACACAAAAAATACTTACTCCCAAGCTTACAGCTCCGTCTTTTTCATATCATTAACAAACATTTCAAACGTCAATCCAAAAAATTAACTCTCAAACAATCAGTGCAAGGGAGTGTCTTCTCTTGCAATTGAGGGCTCAGTAAAAGACGCTGAAATTAAACTTTACACGTCAGTTGTAAATTAATTATTCACTAATGGTGAATCAAAAATCAAATCTTTACATCGCTCTCTTTCCGTAATTTTTCTTGTACAAACGTTCCTGCAGAAGAATGTCTCTCAAAAATGACGCAGAATAAAAACTTGAGGGCCGCGGGCCATAAATTCAAGAGCTGACCAGCAAAGCGTATAATTTGATTTCATTCGTCTCGTCCCCAGACTCCCCAATGTCGGTCCAACACCCGCTCCCCGCCTTCCCCGGCGAGTACCTCAAGCCTCCCCAGCTGCCTCCCGGCTTCCCCATGAACACTAAGCCAGACCCCAGAATCAAAGTGAGGCTTGAGAACGAGAATCTCTGGAATCAGTTTGACAAGTTTTGCACCGAGATGATCATCACAAAACTTGGCAGGTGAGAGCTCCATTTCTGTAATATTAACTGATAATATTTTATTGTGTGATTTATTGGTTCTAAAATACGCTGTTTGTAATTTGTAATGCGATATATTAGTGTTAAAACCAAATGCTTGGAATTTGGAAGGCGGTTTGTTAGTTTAAAATCCGCTAGTTATTACATATTACGTAATTTATCAAGTGTGACAATCTTGTTGTTGATGCTAGGCCAGCAATGTATGACCCAATCACCGACATTAATTTGCCAAGCAAAACCTTCATTCAATTTGATACATATAAGCCGTGATGCTTCACTTTAGCCTCAACATACCTGATCACAACCATTTAATTTTCGCTCTTTAAATGTGTTCCTAGCTTGTTTCAAAAGCGAGTTCGCTCAAGCATTACATTTTATCCAATGTTTTCCTTATGAGTCATTCTTTCACAAAGTTGCTTGAAAGTACCACACACCCCTTGAAAATCAGCGCAATTTATCAAAATATCATGTCTGTTAAATCGACTGCAGCATACTGTTGCTGCTCAGCCTTTATTTTAGCTAAGCTTCGTACCTGCTTTAGATGCGACGGGTCCTGTTGTAAAAGGAGGTCCAGAAGAGGGAAAATTACAGATGCTATAAATTACAGTGTTAATTTTCAAGTAATTGGAAGACGTGTACTCTGTTATTTTTGAGAGATGATGATCAGTAAATTTGAGCGCTTGTTTTGGCATGAAGTTTTTTGGTTCAATGTATATCAATGGGCTTCTCGTTCACATCGGCATTTGGTTATATTCATACCAATGTATAAATATAAAAACAGTTCCCGAGTAGACAATGCAGACCACAAGCTGATGAACAGTATCCAGCTTTTTAACACGTTAGTTTCACTCCGTACTCGAAATGAAATCAAGAACAACACCACACGAACACTCGTCAAAGACTTGGTCAGATTTTAGTATCGTCTTGTTCACCGTATTGCTCATCTTCCTTATTAACATTTTTACCATAGTGCCCGACCGGAGGGCATTGAAAACCGTTCAGAATTTTAAATCCTATTGTGCGCGCATGATCTCTGTATGAAGGACGGTATGCTGTAGGTATTTATCGCATGCACAGAGGGCTCAAAGTTCTGCCTGAAGTAACACAAACCCGAAGTAGGGAGATGTGTCTTGTTAGGATGGTTGCATTTTTTGTGCTCTGATGGCGTTAAATTCATTGATGTTAAAAGTGGTCTCTGCATATTTGTATAAGCCTCGATCAAATATCAAATGCGCAAGATCTCCATACAAAGTACAAAGTTCTTTAGGAACTTATCTAGTGTAAAAAGGGCTGAAATTTCTACTTGACCTGAGAGATATATTTTTAGATAATATACTGTATTTACATCAAGGATAATCTTAATAATATTTCTATCTAATGTTACGTAGTTGAATAAATATTTTGAAAGTTTTGCGAAATTTAAAGGTATAACTCGAGATTTTTACCATCAAATAAAATGTATCATTGATAGACCTATTCTATGTTAGCGGGTGGACGAGCCATAACTCAATTTTCATAAATACTTAACCAAAGTTAAATGAAGGCACAATCCAGTTTAAGGTTGCTGCTTTCAAAATTGCTTACTTTAATTGACTTTGAATTTGAGTTGAACATTGATCTTCAGTGACCCATAGCGGTCACCGTGTTAGGTGGAAGCATGGCTCTCTCCGCCAGGTTTGCTCTTCATGTGACAGGACGGACTGTGCTGAAACAAGCGGACACAGTTCTTGCGCTAGAGCTACTAAACATTTTCCGAATTCGAGGCATTTAATTGAAACGCAGATTTTTGTGTCCTCATGGCTCACCAGTTCTCGCTCCCAATTAACGACCAATTGAACGATGTGTAATTGAACAAATAAATTTGAAGCAGCTCGCGCGTTATTAACGAATGTGACTACAGTTGTCTGGACAAGAAGGATTAATATTTTGCATAAAGTGCGTTAAGTCAACTTGGAAGCATAACAAATAAAACGTCAGTTTACTTTGCTTACGAAGAAGAAACACTGCGATTGCTGTGCAACAAGAGTTTGCTTTTAAGCTAGAGTCAATCAATCGATTTATGGAAGAATGTTTTGTTGTGTGATCAGCAATTTAGATTGCTACTGGCGTAATTTAATCCTTATTGTAGACTACTGATGAAACACGCTACATGCGCAGAGTGTAGCGGCACGTTGCGAGCTATGGCTACAAGAAAACGTAGGATGCATCGCTTCAACCCTGAATAAAACTGGCTTCTTTGTTCCGCACACACCGCAGCTATTCAACGACGCCTGTTGAGTGTTGAGGCGTTCAGACCATTTCGCTCGGTAATTTTCGTCGCTTAATGATATCGGAAAGCGACTAATGTATCGTGAAGTAGGTACACAGGCAACCCGATATTTGAACGATGACTTCGTGGCGGCGATTATCAGCTTGTTTTATCTAGATAATTGGCTTTATGGACGCATTGCAAAAGCCATCACTACAACGTTTAGACTTGAAATGCAGGAGGTTGTGCTGTCAAATGCAAGGGATGGACCCGATGTGAGGCGGGCAGACGGCGAACCTGTTATGTCAACACAGGGTTTGTGTGGGTAATTATCCACTCGTTATTGTTTTGTTCGGACCGTCCAAACAGAACTGCGAACCTGTGAAGTCATGTGCCGTCTCAATCATGCCTCTTTGTGAGGTTGTGTTTGCTGCGCGTCTGTGGAAGATGGACAATCCAAGTTGAACGCATGTGACCGCTATCGGGCTCGTGTTTGCTTTGAAACTGGAGATTCTCTCTTCATCAAGTTCTCTCGGGAAAAAGTCAAAAGTCTGGCCTATTTGAGTGAGCTAAGTGCCTCGAAAGTCGAGTAGATGTGACTGTACGCCTCTCCAAACACCACATAGTAACTTTAGAGTCCGTAATGATGTTTGGAACGCTCTGTCCCTCTTTCTTCGCTCTTTTTCCTAGTTTTAGTGAAAGCCAACATACGTCTGAGGCATAACGATGCAAAAAAATCCAATGTAATGTTGGAAACACTATCTTCACGTTCAAGCTTTACCTCTTCGCTTAACGAATATTTGGTAAGAAGCCAATTTCTTCTTCACTATAGCTTATTTTGGAGCGAGGTTGTACACAGAACTAGCTTACCAATTTGCAAAGGAAACTTTCTATAGGCTTTTAAAGATAAATTTTTAGGATTGAAACGTGTAGAGAAATTTTGACAGCTTTTTTTCGAAACCTTCTTTCTTTTTTGTTTTTATATTTTGACGCAATTGTTTTTGGAGATCATTTATCGTCTTTGTCTTTTGTAATTTGTGTTTCTGTTCTGTCTTTAGTATTTTCGGTGCGTTAGTTTTCACCGAGATTAGCGTGCATAAACTTTTTCTCGCGTTGGCTTTCCTGTTTGACCGACATGGATCACTTCCGTCGTTAAACTTGAGCTGAAATTGAAAAACCTCATTAATGTCTTTTAAATTAACTTTAGTGGTGGTCCATCAGTAAGGATGAGGCTCCCTTTCAAGAGTCACGTGCTCTTAATTTTATCCTCATGATCCATTTGATTGTTTTATTATTATGAAATGCACACCACGATCTCACTGCGACTGTAAATAATATGTCCTGAAGGCGTCAAAATTAATCGAGTCTCTCATTCATGCGACTTGGCTTCACGTATTCAAATTGAATGTCACTAAAGAGACAAACCACGTTTTAGAAATTATCTGAGATACGTTTTTCTAACCACAATAGATGTTCTCAAGAGAGGGAAAAGGTGTCATTATAGTGTTGAATTAAAGGAACAGAAAACTGTGAAAAAGGTGTCACCACATCCTGCACACAAAAACAGCAAGATTGAAAGAAGATTTTGAAACAGAATAAAAGTTGAAAAACGAAGTGACAGGCTCTAGAAAAAACGGGCAGTGGTAAATCGGAAAAATATAGTTCGTAATAAAACGATAAAAAAATATTTCAACAAAAGGAAGGCCTACCTAAATTTCAGCACGTGACCTCACATCTTCTCATTGGGTGTACCAATTTCTGTAGTAACCATAGCTGTATGCTGCTGAGAGGGAAATGCAAGCAAATGTTTGACTTATATTCTTTATTCCCTTTCTGAAACAAAAGTACCAAAATACTGTTAGGGATATGCGCGCTGTGTTCAGTTCATTTTTAATCGTAAATTTAGGTTCGTTCGAGAAGTATGAAATCTTTTGGTATCATGCATCATCACAAGTTACTCGATGAACTTGAAATATGCGCATGTTATTTTTCATTTAGACTTGCTGCATATTTGCAAAAATTCTCAAAAGTGGGGAAAAATATGCAGAACACGCATGACTTAAGCTGTTCTCTGTCAACACACCGGAACCACACATGCTCTCAGCATTTAATGCGCTAGCATAGAATGTTGAACCGGTTTGAAAAGCGATTCCAATTCCTGAGCTAGACTCGAGGACTATAAGCGCAATCTACCACTCTAACATGGCTGCCAGCTGGACATGATCTACTCGGGACACGATGATGAGAGGAAGAGTGTCGTTTGCGAGGTTCAGAGAGAATTTAAGCAACAAGACAGCAATTGGACGGTAGCGGTGGTGGCAATTACGAGTGCTACCACCCGGAGCTCCAGCTCGCCCTAGGCAGCGTACACTCCGGCGGCTCCGTGCGCTGGCCAGGCGTCGAATGCAAAACCTAGATTGTGGGTTTAAGCAGAACTCCAATAATCAAAAAGAGATCAGTACAGTCGTCTCGATAGGATACGACACTACGGCTCGCATGGAAGTGCCTATGCAAACGAAGGCGATGGTAAAGACAGTGTATGCCTAATTTTGAGATAAATTCTCAGAATAGGAGAGCACCGTAGCATTTGAAGAGCTATTTTAGTTATTTTGTTGCGGGGTGCTTAATTGTGCATCAGATGAAACTTCGTTTAATTTATCTTTTTATTTGAACGTCGTCACGCATTTACTTACTGATGACCACGAACTCGGCGAAATCGCTTCCACTTGACAGAATTTTGCTTCCTACAAGATTGTCATTTTATTTCCACATCTGAATTACGAGGTGCGCGATACGCGTATTTTAATTTACCTAAATACCATTTTCACGTAAATGAAAAATGCTCTCGTTATGAATAGCGAGCCAGGTAATAGTTCTTTTCGTGATCGAAGACTATAATTTGAACCACTACAGTAATTTTCATTTATTTATAGGTTGGTGAATAATTCCTGAGATATTTGAGGCTAGGCTGGTCATCTCGTTACATATTGACACATCAAGTGATACTCCCGACTTTGTTGCTGTTCAGGGACAAGGCTGGTGAGCGGAAATGTACAACCAGCTTTGAACAGTCCGCGATTTTTCATTGTAACGTTTTTCTTGAAATGGTAAATGTTGACAATTTGACTGTGCTAGGTAAAACTGAAGGTTAACTTTCAAATTTTAAGTTAATTGTGGTAAGCAATGTCGAAAATACCAAACATTAACTGGACTATTTTCTCACTTAGTTTTGATTTAGTATTTTTTTTAAAATGAGTTTGTGACCACTGTTTGGTCAGCAGCATAACGAAAACTCCATCCCTCAGTGACCAAATATGGCTCACTTCGCAGTCAAAGTGTTAAGAAGTCTTCGCTAATAATTCATGCCGGTTACCCAGCCTAACTTTTTCGGCGCCTGCATGCATGTTTTTTGCCGCACAAATAATTAAATCGCTTGAGCGGCGAAAAACATGCATGCTCTGGCGAAAATATTTGACTGGGTAAAGAGTGCTCCTAATGACGCTAGCAAAAGTCGCCTTGTAGTTCTTTCATGTGCACGACTTCAGATTGCTTTCTAGCGACCTGAAATTTACTCAAAAGACTAACGACTATCAAAGACTGAACCAACTCGATCACACCGCAGAATGAAAAACGGTCAACCAACTTCACACAATCCTCCTTATGCCACACATTACAGTCGAAAATATTGCTATCAGGAGTGTGGTAGTTACGCTTTAGTGGTGTTGTAATAATTAAAATAATAATAATGATAGTCATGAAAACTGCTCGGCTTAAGGTCGTTTCGTGTCACTAGGGTGTCATGGACTCATTCAAATGAGTTCTTCTTTTCTCCTAGTCTTTGCGTTGGAGCTGTTGCCGCGCAACCATCATGTCTGAAATTTCATAAGTGGGGTAAGCGGCCTATGATTAGTGGAGGAAATATAAAAGGGGTTGATTGTCAAGAACAGAAGTTTTATTACACACCATTTCTAAACAATCCTCGAAAAAATTAGGAGCAAGACTACCAAGTCTTTGAGTTTTTAAATTATAAAATGAGTGCGTCTTTGATAGGTTTAGCAAAAACAACAAAACTGAAAATCGTCTTCATGCTAGAACTGTCTTCGATGTATAGGATGTGCTTTCTACGTGATAATGACTATTTTGAAGGAACTAATGGAATTTAAGCAGCATCACGATGTAAGTGAGCACCATAATATCACCATATACTCTTTGTGTGTTAGATTTTAATGGCGTACTAATATATGCAAGAAAATATCTGAAATTCCGAAGAACTTCACTGGAAGCCTATCACTCAATATTGAATATAATATCTCACTTTAATGAACCTAATATTTCAAAAAAACATAACATCACTAAATAATACAAATAATTTTGCCCGAAAATAAACATAATCTCATCACCCATGAATAAACATCTTACCCCTCAATGATGAATATAATCTCACCCCTCAATGATGAATATAATCTCACCGCTCAATTATAAATATAATCTCACCGCTCAATTATATATATAATCTCACCGCTCAATGATGAATATAATCTCACCGCTCAATGATGAATATAATCTCACCGCTCAATGATGAATATAATCTCACCGCTCAATGATGAATATAATCTCACCGCTCAATGTTGAATATAATCTCACCGCTCAATTATAAATATAATCTCACCGCTCAATTATAAATATAATCTCACCGCTCAATTATAAATATAATCTCACCGCTCAATGTTGAATATAATCTCACCGCTCAATGATGAATATAATCTCACCGCTCAATTATAAATATAATCTCACCGCTCAATTATAAATATAATCTCACCGCTCAATGATGAATATAATCTCACCGCTCAATTATAAATATAATCTCACCGCTCAATTATAAATATAATCTCACCGCTCAATGATGAATATAATCTCACCCCTCAATGATGAATATAGTCTCACCGCTCAATGATGAATATAATCTCACCGCTCAATGTTGAATATAATCTCACCGCTCAATGATGAATATAATCTCACCGCTCAATGTTGAATATAATCTCACCGCTCAATGTTGAATATAATCTCACCGCTCAATTATAAATATAATCTCACCGCTCAATTATAAATATAATCTCACCGCTCAATGTTGAATATAATCTCACCGCTCAATGATGAATATAATCTCACCGCTCAATTATAAATATAATCTCACCGCTCAATTATAAATATAATCTCACCGCTCAATTATAAATATAATCTCACCGCTCAATTATAAATATAATCTCACCGCTCAATTATAAATATAATCTCACCGCTCAATTATAAACACAATGTCGCTCAACAAACGTGAGGAATATCCAGCTCCCGAAATTGAAGGCGTGCGGTGCCACAATCCCCACGGCATGCCCGCTTCCACGCCCCTCAAACATTCCCCCAATCCCACCCAACTGTGTGTGTTTTAAGGGACAATGGTTAAAGTGATCCAAATTGCATCTTCGAGAGCTTATTAGTTTTTTCTCGGGCCCTCAATTTTGACGTAATTGCCTTTTTTGTGGGTGGATGTGTGTATAAGTCGTCTACCTCTGGGTGATGAGGCGCGCTGAGCAGCCGCTTCTTCTGAGGAGCTCCGGGGCATCCTTTACGGTCTGCATTGGTTTTACCGTCCTGGGCCACCGACGACACAATGAATAAAGCTGTTCTAAAGCCTCGCGCTGGAACGCAGATGGCACGCCTTCTGCCTATCTAGGCTTTAATTGAAAAATTATCGAGGCGAACTCTCATGCGACTTGATGCTTCAGTTTAGATGGGCTCGTAACAATATCCTTATTTGTTTATTCGTGCGGTTTCCGAATAGGTGCTCGTCTGGTTAGAGCATGTAGTAAGAGCAGGGTTTTTCTTCATTTGCTGAATTTTAATCTCAACGTAGATATTCTACCCTTGATATTATTATATGATATTGAACCTTTAGATGTTGCTGAAAATGCTGCTTGCTAAGATGCGAAGTGGAAATTTTTAGACAATTTAAAGCTATAATTATTTTTTTTTAATTAACGGTAAGCCATGGAAATGTAATCTCTTTTAGACAGTTATTATAATTTGAATAAAATGTCTAGTGATTTTTTCTGAACTTCCTTTAAATTTTCGATCACATAGTTATAGTCCTGTCATACACTATGCAATCTTGGTCCTGTTATTACGTACCAGTACGTAATCTTGAGATAAAAGCGAATTAGAGTAAACAAGTTAATATGAGCCTCCCTAATTATAATCAATACTGAAGAAAATGATCAACAGTCATTTTAAAATTCACTCACGTTTTTTCTCTTCTGTGGTTTCAGGCGCATGTTCCCGACGGTGAAAATTTCGATCTCAGGCCTAGAGCCGAACACAAAATACTTCGTGCTGATGGACATCGTGCCAGCGGACGACTCGAGGTACAAATTCCAGAGCAAAGAGTGGGTGGTGGCGGGCAAAGCTGAGCCTCACCTGCCAGGCCGCCTCTACATCCATCCAGACTCCCCCGCCTCCGGAGCGCAGTGGATGCGACATCCAGTCTCATTCCAGAAAGTCAAACTCACCAATAACAATTTGGACCAGCAAGGCCACATCGTGCTGAACTCTATGCACAAATTTCAACCCAGAATTCACGTTGTCGCTTCCTCAGACTTATTTGGCCTCCACTGGGGTGTGTACAATAGTTTCACATTCGCGCAAACTCAATTTTTAGCTGTGACTGCTTATCAAAATGACCGAATAACGCAGCTAAAAATAAACAATAACCCATTCGCTAAAGGCTTCAGGGAAAATGGCCAACTCAGATCGAAGAAGAGAGCTGGAGGCACATCGCCGCCCCTCTGTGAGATCTCCAGCAGTTCCCCGGAGAAGACGACTGAGGAAGAAAGTAAGTACCTATAACTTTTTAATGTCACGTGTTTTAGTTAAAATAACTTGTTATTCATGTCATTCCCTCGTAAATTAACAAGTTGAATGAAAAGCTTCTGATTTTAGGGAAAAATATTCGTTGACTAAAAGCTCTTCATTTTTTTTTCTACAGTTGGAATGGACAAAAGAAAACGCCTGAATAGTGTCGAGAGTGGACACGATATCGAGGAGATGGACGACCGCCCGGGCTCATCGATGTCTGTAGAAAAAGACCTCGGCGACCCTGAGGAAAAAGTTGACATAGAAAGCCCTGCAACTCCAGCTCCTTTTCTACGTCCGGCGCGATCGTCTCCTTCCCCTTTCCATTCCACTTCGAGACCGTCGGTAAAGGCAGAAATTGACGACCAAAGCTCATTGGTATCATCCCACATATCTTCAGCGACCTCTCCCCGGCCGTCGACAGACTCCCGCGACACGGGTTCTAAGCTCATGTCGCCCCCAGTCAGCAGCACCACCGGCAACCCTAGCGGGAACGGCAACATCCCCATTTTGCCCCACGACTCGAGCTTACCAACACATCCTGCTTGTTTGCCCCCGTATGGAGGACCAATAGCCCCTACATCTACTTCATTACCTTACCCTTATCTTTACTACGGCCATTTGATGCATCCTTTGTACGTTACCAGGCCTCCCCAGTTACCCCTGCCCTCTCTACCAACTCACTCGGCGTCTGCAGTTTTAGACAAGGCTACTCGCGACATGTACAGCTATCCTTACCTTAGACATCACTCTCCCCTCTCTTCATCTTTGCTTGGGGGCCCGCCCAGACCAATCCCCATGCACACCTACAGCTATGCTTTGCCCCACCAAGTGCCTGCAAACCTTTGAAACTAACTACTTGTTCTTAAAATAAACTTCAAATTTAGTTCATGAAAGTTACAAGATCTTGTTTGCAGTGGCGTAAATGTCTTTGGTTTCAATAACATTTTCAGGGAAGGAATTTCACATTATGTGCCACCCTTGTTATCCCAGGTAGGCGGGAAAATTGTTCGTGTAAAGAACGCCTAGGAAAACGGTTGTGTTATTGTTTTTTATCCTATACTTAATCATTTTTAAATAAGGAGAAAATAGGTAAATTAGAATTTCATCATTTTGTTGTTTCAGAATCGAGGTTTTTATTTTAAGCTCAAAATTGAATTTCCCTTGAACTGATGTGGTTAAATTAGAAGGTCGGGCTATTTACCGATAGCTTTCTTCATTGAAATTCAACACTAGTTCTCAGCAGATCAATTTTGCCAAGGCAGCATTTATTTTTCTTGAGAGATAAATAAGAACACAATTTTTGTATTAATACAACATTATTTCAATGCATTTATTAACAAACAATGATTCCGACTGAAGTTCTCAAAAAGGGTGCTCTTAGTAAAAGGATTCGGTGCTACGTTATGTAAAGCTTTAGAATTGTAAGCTTGCTGCTCGGTGAATGATTGAAATCAGTTGATCATCACCTAAGCGAATTGTAAATGTAAATATGTAGATTCTGTGTATGGGCTTAGAAAAGTTGTTCTATGTGTCGTTTTCTATTTTTAGACGTTATCTGTTTAGTTATATTTGGGTTGAACAAATGTACATAAATGTGACGATAACTACTTCTACTTGAAAGAGTGTAATAAAAATTAATTTAAATAACTTATGTGGTGTACTGCAATAATTTGATGTATATAGTTTGTAGAGCCAAAGAATGTAAAGCCATGTTGCAACGAAGATTTCAGAAAATTGAAAGTTTCAAAGCTGTGCACGTATATACACTGTTTACATACCTATATAGGAGGTAAATTTCTGAAAATGAAGAGCTCACAATATAAGTTCTCTTGTAACAGTTCTAAAAAAGTTTTCATGCTGCTTCAAATGCCAAGTTTGAATAAAACTTTCGTTTCGAACACCGAAGAAGGACATGTTGGCAGTCTGAATTTTTTGTTAATGGAACTGATCTTGCAGCTATCAATGCATACTGAATGACGACGTTTTAGGATTTAGGATTTTTCTGTAATTTTTGACAGCCAACTACAGCACACACTACATTCACGTAGTAGAGCGTAGCGCTAGAGTCGTTAACGTATCGGGATGCACAGATGGAACAACTAAATTTGTAAGCACAAAGGCACAGAGCATAAATGCGGCTAACGTTGTACCTGAACGAGAACTCCGATGCTCGTTTATTCATCCAAGCAATTGTTAAAATAGATTTGAAACGATATACTACAATTTCTATTGAGCAGCGCAGTGTTTTTCAGGAATACATGAATAAATGAGAGCCTCGAAGCGATATGCATCAGAAGGCGATTTGCAAAGTATGTTGCGATATTATCTTGTGAAACAAAGTTATGTTGATTAACAAAGTCGCCATAAAAATATATTTTGTCATGACAGTTTGTAAAATCTTAACATTCGCTGCAGGTAGATTCATATTTTTTGCATTTCTTTTCCTGCCAGGATGATATAAGGCTCCTGAAGAATAATATAATTTTACACTAAGAGCAATCAAGTTACCGATTTTGCAGAAAGCTCATTATACTCTCTTGGTAATTCTTCACTTTTCCGCTTTTAATTTCTCAATTTCTGTTTTGTTCATACAACTTTGAACAGTTGTACGATATTTTCAGAATCCCTTTAAAAATTATTTCTGCAAAGTTTCAGGGTTCTTTCATTACTTTTATTTTTTTGGTTCCTGAAGGTTTTGTCTCCAGTGCCATTTTTTCATTTCATCACTCTGAAATCAAGCGTATATTTTTATTTAGACCTGCCAAACACCTGCAATTCTGAATTATTTCACTCTATCCATTCCCTCAAAACAGCGTCTGAAAGCACTTCATGTTATGCGTGTTAGATCTTGTTTACGAAGAACTGATGTTCTGCGGAGAACACTTTTTCAAAAGATTACATATTTATTGTTTCACAGCCCATGAAGCGCTTAAATTTCTGTGACCTTGCTGTATTAACCCCTTTTTTTGCACCACATGAGCTGTTTTCATGACTGATAAGGCGTGCACTTCTCCGTCAACTAGATTGACGGATTTAAGTTGACGAAGTCCTTTGCTTTTCCTTCACACACTTTCATGATTTATGTCCTTTAAGAGAGTTTTGTTTCGTGAAAGCTTGTCTACTTCACAGTGACAGCACTTTGCGTGGTAGGTAGAATTCCAAGACTCCTCCCGGAAGAGAGGTGGCTGCTAGTGTAAGTAGTGTCTGTCATCGTCAGCAGACACAAGGGTTTTGTGTTGTCCGACAATTCCAAGCTGCTCACAGCAGGATCAATATCGCTTGTTGGAAAAGCCTGTCATGGAATTAGTTTTATTTGTTGGGATTTATGTATTGTCTATTCTTCGTTCTTTTTGTCTTTCGTAAGAAGGTCGGCGTACCCCGACGCCGACCTTCAGTAAGAATTTTTTTTTGTATTGTCTGTCAATAAACTTTTAGCGTAGCACTGAAGTACTAAAGATATTTAAAATGAATGAAATGTCAAACTGAATGTAATGTAATTCACTGGTGAATTTGTAAAGCATTTAAGTTGTGGAATCAATTTTCAACGAGATCAGTAATTACTGCCATTCAGATCAGCTTATGTCGCATTACGTTATTTTTCTTACATTTCCGGAATTATTTGAGTACATTGGAGGTGATTGTAACTCTCAAGTGTCACGAATTCACCATTAATCACCCACTTCAGTTTTTGTGCCAACTATCATTCGTTGTAACAATGTTTGTAGGTCGATTCTTGAATACTTTTTGTTACGTGCTGTGCATTTTGAATGAACTTAATTAAACTAGAACTCCTGAATTTATTTTTCTTTCAACCTATCCCATTATTTAGTAGAGAAATTTACAGTCTTGGAAAATTTTGAAAGTTTCACGAATGTTTCGAAACAAAGAAATGAGACGAAATAAGAATCTGAAATGAATTCTCAAAAATAGCAGTCACGTGTGAGTGATAAATACATCATTTTTTCGAACCTGCATCTAGAATTTATCACAGTGCTCACCCGCTTACGCTGAGGGACGGTTACAAACGCACATACACATACACATACATACACGTACACACATACGCACTGACACACCTACGCCGCCTGCTGCATGGGGTTGAACCTTCATCATAGTTATCGGATGTAATGTGTGTGAAAATATTCCGTCACTATACTCCGTGTGGAGTAGTTCTTCCGCTCTTGCCAGCTTAGTCTTGGTCACACGAAGGATTTTAAGGAAGTCCAATGTTGTTAAAAGTCTATACAAAAGTTCAATTTTAGGAAAGTCGAACTTTCTTCAAAATTATAATTGAATTGCGTAATAAAATTGTATTTCTATTTTAAGTAAGTTATTGCATGGCAATTAGTTGAAAAATTCACGTACAGGCATGCTTAACTTGTATGTCGACAACAGCGTTTTTCCATCATCGAAACTTGAACATTTTAACTGTTCCGTATCGGTACGAAGTTGTTTCAAACAGCAAAAAACATTTTCGAGAGCTTTCCTGAATATGTTACAAAGGTCAGTTCATTTCCTTCTGAACCGAGTGCTTTTAGCCAACACGGACCTCTAAAGCACTGGACAGTCTATAAAGTAACGCGCATGACTGCGATTAGGAGACGGTAAGCAGCTCCGTGTAATGGCCAAATCGTCCCGCTTTTGCAAGTGTTTTCACTTCTGACAGTTCTCTAAGCAACGACGACATGTTCTCCAGTTCTGCAGTCGCTGCTAAAGTTACAAATCTTATAAATCTCACGTTGAACGTCGAAAATTAATCCCTGTTATTTAATGTATAACTTCAATTTAGCGTCAAATTAGCTGAACAACTAAGGGTCATTTTTATCTGTGTTCGTTGAGTTACGCAAGAGATGACCACGAGCAACTCCGACCTGCGCTGAGCGGCGCCGAAGTGGCTGCTCCAGTTATCCAGCCTTACTCGCAATTAGTGTGAACCTACTTCTAATTTAAATTCAATATTGCCAATTTTCTGCACAAACCCCCAGGTTGTTAGCGAGTATAGATAACAGTTTGAAAATGTCAAAAAATAAGTTAAACGAGAAGTTTCATGAATAAATTTGAGTTATCGTCCTGTGGTCATAGTGTATTTTTGTCTACATCCAGGGCTGACATGATGATGTGACTGAACTAGCTCAGCAATTTGGTTTCAGCAAAGCAATGAGGCCAATCATGCGATACAACAGGAGACCTAGCGAGAGTTGCGACATAAGGCTCAACATACGGCTTAATATACGGTTCAACATACGGCTTATCATACGTCTCAACATAGGCTCAACAAGCGGCTTATCATACGGTTCAGTTTGAGACTCAACATGTGATACAAAATGAAGCCCAGCGTAGTCTTTCAGGGAAGCAAAACGAGCTCGTTAATCAAAAAATTGCTATTATTCGTAAAATCAAAACGTAGACACTGATCACTGAGCATACAAACAATTACGGGACCGTATCAGTGACTTGAGCGCTATACAGCAGTTTGACCTTCCAAGTGCGCCTGCCAGTCCGTCTGTACGCTGTCAGGTAGCGCTAACCGGCAACAAGGCTGCTAGATTGGCCTATACTCTCGAATATTTCCCTTTTTAGAGTGAAGATCAGATAGCATACAACTAACATCAATACATGGTTGCCAGTGACTGAGTTATGGCTAAGTTACGAGCGAAAGAAAACAATTTGAAAATTGGACCGGAAACAAGGTAGCCATTGGCTAAAGAGTGAAGGGTAGGAACCATCCAAGCAGGCAAGCCGGCCGGCCGGGCTGTGGCTGCTCTGACATATGGATAATCGATGCCAAAATCAGGGAGCGGGAAATAGCACGCCAGCCTGTTGCTGCCTCCGCCTGTCTATACGTAAGTGCCGTGGCGGTGGGGCGATACGGGGAGACGGATTTGCACAATACAAGATGGATTTGGTCGGGGAATACTTGGATTTGGCGGGCAGACGGATTTGGCGGAGCAATATTTGGTTTGGTGGGGCGACGAATAATTTGGATTTGGTGGGGAGAGGGATAATTTGGATTTGGTGGAGCGATACGGGAAGACGGATTTGCACACGCAAAAAAGTTGTCCACCTGCGAAATAGAGCATAGACAGATCAAGGGCTAGCACACGCCGTGAAACCTATTGATGGCAAATTCTGCCTCTGAGTGTCGGCTCAGAAAATACCCCACAGGTTTTTTGTGATGAGTCTGTGATGTTGCCGAACTTTTTCCGAAGGAAAATAAAAAACTAGAACAAATCAGAATGTTTTACTGCAGCACTTTATAGGGAATACATTTTGTGCATATCTGAAACTTCAATCGTATGCAGCAAATGAGGAACTTTAAAGTATATTTGAGTACGGGAAAGGCAATCTGTTGTAAAAATGATATTGAGAGTATTAGAAAATTTTGAAGGGAAGCTTAAAATCAGGTGCAGCTATGACATTTCTATATCTTATAAGGAAAAAGTTGAACTCAGGTTTCTCTGAGTGAATTTGAGCGTTCAAGAGAAACCTCATGAACAGCCGAGTTAGAATAAGGACGAGTTAGTCAGAACAACAATGTCGTGTGTGCGAGGAGATTAAAAACATCATGCACCTTGTGAGTCTCATGTACCTTCCTCTACCGAGAAGAGCGCAGGAATCCTACGACTCCTCGAGGAAGGCGCTAGCTGTGCCAAATGGAACACAGAAACAGAAGTCCTACATGTCCTGCATCTTCAATTGAGGTACTCTGATATTCCTATTTCCTATGTATATACATACATATCAGAAGAAAGCGATCTGAAAATCGTGAAGCGTAAGTTAGATGTCTGCAACTCGGTGAGTACCTCAATAATTTTGTGTTCTTGTAATTTGTAATCATTAATATGTTTTCCATGAATGTCTTCTTACGTTTTTGTTGCTTGTATTCTCATGTGTATTTCTTACCATGGAGGTGCTGCCAATGCCTCAACCCGAGCTTAGGTTTCTTTCGTTAATGGCGAAATTAATTAATCAGGGGCCTTTATTTGTCTCGTGACGCAGATATAACCATGTAGCTCAAGTGTTCCAAGGCGAAACACTCTTAAAATTCAAAATTTCTGACAAAACGAAGGTTCTCTGCTTTTGAGACTGGGTCTTCACAAACAAAATAGAAATGCAGATTTTTATGCTTCACGAAGCGCCGCAACGCGACGCAGACGACGCCTGGAGGAGGATAATGGTCCGCTCGCATCTTTGGCTCCAGGTGCGTTCTGAAGCAATATTCTTTCCCCACCTTGGTAGGTCTCTTTTCTGGCCAATAAAACCCAACCCGTGGTTGCGGTTCCTCCCAGGGGCCAAAAATATCTCAATAAAAGTAAAGTACATATATTTGTTATTGAACCCTCGTCGCCAGGTGGCGCGTAACTCTGCGGGGAAGTATATTCACATTTCATTTGAGATTTTAATATCCTTTATAACACTTTCGAGTGAACTTTACTTTTCTGGCTTTCAGAATAGTTTTTATGGTTTTTATCTACGAATAGTTTTTCATAGTTTTGAACTTATAAAGATGAAATTATAAAGATTTTGAACTTATACTATTGGACTTGATATGTTTTTTCAGAATGCGTGGTTTTAAGGTAAACTTAGATTTTCTGTTCTTTTTAGAACACGTCGTTTTTTACGACAAACATCGTTTTTTGTTCTTTAAGAATAAGAATACGTTGTTTTTTAGAGTAAACATAAATTTTTTATTCTTAATTTTTATAATACGTGGGTTTAAATAGTAGAAAAAGCTTTTTTATTCTTATTTTATTAGAATACGTTATTTATTGTGGTAAACTTAGATTTTTATTCCTGCTGAAAAAATTACAAGTTGCAAAAATCAGTCATTGAGAAAGTAAAGTTCTGGTACATCTTCTTATTAGATAATTTGAAGAATCGCAAAAGACTTTTATAGAACAAAGAAATCCAAAAGTGAACCCGTTTTTGTCTAGGTAAAAATCCCTAGGAAGAGAAGCAATTTGAAGTATCTCATTATTTTCCATATTTACCATTTTCTTTTCTCCCATATCGAAAAAATGGAAGAATTGCGCTCTAAAATCTAAAAGCCCCCTTCATTTTTTAAAAATGCATGAGTAAAACACGTTTCAACGGTCTGATTCCTATATGATAAAAAATAAGTACAGAGGTTGACGGTCTCCTCGATCAAATATCCTATTTCGAATATGACGGCGATGTCAGCAGTTAATAAATTACAGAGGCGCCTCGCACACCAACGCTCCGTCACTACACTCAGGCTAAGAACATACTTCAAAACGTGGCGTGAAGCCCTACTTCGCTGCTATGCATGCGTGAGTGTCGCGCCAAGGAGCGCGAACTTCACATTTTAGCGCCATGATGTGCTTGCGAGTAATCGTACCGCGTTCAGAGCAAGGAATTTGCAAAGCGTAGGTTCGTGTTTTCAATAAAAACACAAACGCACCGCTCCTCGCTTAACTGACACATCAGTTAATTGAGAGTGACAAATATTTGAAACGAACTAACCCATTCACCTAAGCCATCGCTCTAATAAAAGCTCACAGCCAGCCTATCATTAATAAGGCCGCCCGCCCACTGATGCGATTCCATTGGTGCGACGCCTTGCGAAATCGCACGGTTCATTTGTAGCGCCGTAAGAATGGCATTGTGTTACCTAACTCACTGCCGATTGAGGCGAATCGCATCGCATCGAATCGCATCAGTTGGCGAGCGGCCTAAGCATCCCAAGTCAACCGTATTGTGTTTTATAGACTAGATGAACTTTACAGCGAATGAAGACTTGCATGGGTGACGTATACAGGCGAGGGCTGCTTGTGACTGACAAAACAGTCCATCTTGGTCATCTGATGTCTTCTCATTGAAACCTCAGCTTTTACGATTAAAAATTACTCATTGATATTCAACTAATATGACTTGGAATTCAAATCATGAGTTACTGCGGAACCAATTTTTACCCATGCAAAATGAAGTTTGCATGGGGTGATGCATTAGTCAAGGACCGACAGTATCTTTCAGTGCTCAACACATAGAAAGCTTTTCTCGCGACACGCCAGACTCACCCAGCAAGGTTTGACACCAACGCTGCACTTGAGGTGAAATGTTGCGCAAATTTATCCGGTGTGCTGCGTGCATAACACCACATCTTCCGTCATTGATCACGACAGCGCGATGGAGTTGTGAGCAGCAGAGCAGCCCAACATGACCGCACCTGACGATGTTCTCTGAATATTTCAACCTAATTCGGCATCTGAAGCACGGCTCCATCTTCCTCAAAATCACGCACGCAGATATTATTCACGGTTCTCATCTGTTTCTCCTGCGCAGCTCGGAATATTATTATATATTACTTGCCTGGCTTAATGCATCGCTATAAGAAATTCCTTTAAAGTGTGATGGTTTTGCTTAGCTATACAGAATAAGAAACTAGGGAGTAATTTATTTGCCTTGTTTTGGGTGCTCGTGATTGAGAGTTTACAGATGTTACAGAGATGTTCGCTATACGAACGCACGGGATGTTTGGAATACGTGAGGAGCTGCAGACGAATTGTACTTTCCATGACTTTATTGTAATTTCCATGAAGTTGTTGTAATTACCAATTTAACTGTCTGCCTTAGATTAGAAATTGCTTTTCCATGGCCATAACTCACAGCGACTGGTAAAATTCTAACCCTGCCGGACACAGAGATGTAAGAACACGGTTCACTTGCAAACCGATCGCCAGATGAATAAGTATGATGGTATTAAAGTTCGGTCATTTCATGAAATTGCACCATGAACAGATGAGCTAGAGCTGTGAAGTTGGAACTCATGCATGGTTGCACTCAAAGGGTCTCAATTTTTGTTATACACACCAAAAACGTATTGCATGCACAATTTTGTTGTAATTAATACAATGAGCGAGAGGTACGTTTTTACTGCTGATGGTTTTTATCGTTGAGGCAAAGAGCCATAGGTACTCACTGCCGTATTTTACTGCATAATTCCCATTTTGAAAATATTTATCAATAAAAATCTTTGACATTTGTTATTTCTTTTCTGAATTTGCACAAGATGTGTTCTTTTAAGTTCTCTGCCGAGTGGCAGTTTCTTCCTCTTTGTGATGGTGACAACCCATTTACCATATGCCAGCCTAATATGTTTTCAAATGGTAAAGTGTTAACATCCATTGGCGTTGAGTACGATTGAGTGTACGATTCACGCATTCTGTGATAGTCCGGGGATGAAGCTACACACTGCAACTTGCTGATGCTTCCACTCGTTTCTACGAACCTCTGAAAATGGCGATGTGCAGTAAGTAGCAGCGCTCTTTCTGTAGGGGAATCGGCCAACACTTTGTTAAGGCATGCCTAACGGCATACTTGATCTAAATGTCTTTAATCCCCAGCGCACGAGTACGAGCCCTTCACGAGTTGAAATGGTGGCAGTTTATCGAGTCGCTTACCGAGTAAAAATTGAATGCATTCGGGTATAAGTGTGGAAGCGGTCATTGAATGCGGCGCACTTGCGTTTACTTCAAATTTTCAGCACAAATACCATTGCGAAGAGCTGGCTAACGAATTTATCATGTAAATCTACGACATAATTTGAATGAATGTTTTATCTGGAGCAGTGTTTCTTAAGCTGTCTTTCGTGCTGTGCCATAAGTGGTTTTCAAAGTCCAAGAGACAGGTTTATATGTCTTATTAGCAATAATTCAGTCTAGCAGAAATATAACACTGTAGAATAAACTTGATGGAATTTAGCAAATTTTCAGTCATTTTATTTTTATTCTAAGTTGTCAGCTCGGAAGCATCAGGCAAACTTCCTGAAATTACGTTAGTTATTCTTTTCTGGACGCTCGCCGTGTCTCGACATACGATCATGGACCGCAGACCAGCCTTTGAGTGACGTTTACATATACATAAATACACGGCCACAATCACATAACCTCGATTTTGAGGTTAAGAGTTGTAGCATCCATGCAACATCCCAGGTGAACCAATGATGAGTGTTGCAATTTGTCTCAGTTCTAAATTTAAAATCTGGCAGCAAGTTTAGGTGGCAATCAATCATTGTTTAGATTTAGGCCTCGGAAGTTGTACGTTTAGTTTAAGTGTTTTGTAACAGCACTTCTGTTTGTTTTGCTTGGAAAAACTTGATTAATGGGACTTTGTGACACGATAAGCCATCCAAAGAAAGATAAGAGCGCGATTTTCTTTTAGCTCCACTCTAGGAAGCTGTCTGAAGTAAGATAGAAAGTTATTGATGAAGCCATGGGGACTGATATTGCCGGAAGATAGCGACACGAGCGATAGATACTCAGTAGCTTCTGGCGCCTGTCTAGCGCCTTGATGTGGCCGTCCCTGGCCTTGTTTGGCCCTGCCAGCTTACTGATATCGGCCTTGCTCAAATTTGTGCCCTAAATTGCAGGTCTGAGCTGAAATTTTTTACCATGGGTTGATTAGGAAACTAAAACGTGAAAAACGGAAATTTTGGGCTTGAAATGTTTGAACGTTTGAATGCTCGTTCTCAGGAAACAAAAGATGGTTCCAATTGCATGTTTGTGTATAAATATTTGATCTTGTATCGAAAGGGAAACTAAGACGAGTAAAACGGAAAATTTATGCTTGAAATGAAATGTTTGAACGTGTGAATGCTCGTTATCAGGGAGCTAAAGATGCCTTCTATCAAAAAAAAAAAAATTCAACTTGCGAGTAGCCACTTGCAACAGCAAACCTAAATACGCTCAACGGAGCCCACTGAATAAGAAGTTGCACATGGTTAGAATGAGAAGATGAAGATGTCACAGTAAAATAAGGGGAACTAACACGAATAACAAATAAAAATGAAAGTTATCAACGTGTATGGGAAGGAAAAATATTCATCCATATACCCTTCTATTTGGTAGTCAATTTTCAACTGTTCAAATGTAATAGCGGTCACTTGGAGGGATTACTATGACATCAAAATTCTTATAATAACTATGGCAATAAAATCTTTAAAACATCTCGTTACTGGTACAATATTACCTCATAGAAAAAGAGATGCAAGGTCTTACAGTCCAGTAGATCTTCGCTCAAAACTCAAATGTGAATCAATGCCAACCTAAATCCGTAGTTCGTCAATCGAATTTTATAGAATAAAATCGATGGTATTAATAAATCACGGCTTTTAAATTAGTTCAAAATGTAGCAATGATTAACAAAGTGGCGTAAAATTCGAAGGTATCGAACAATCCAGTCTCCTGTTTGGCCCTAAGAAGGACCGAGATAAGCTGGAGCAGCTACAACTGTGCTCTCTAGAATTAGTCGGGTACGTAACTGATGGTATTCAGATCTTCAACTGGTAAAAATCCTACGATGTTATTACCCGACAATCTGAATTATGTTTCAGGGTCAACTAGGACGCAGAATTACACCACCGTATAGAAAAAATTTACTTATTTAAGAGGTACATACGTGCTTTACGCCCTCAGCCATTAATTCATGTGTTTATACTTTCTACAGATCGATTCTCAGGGAATCTTACGCGCAATATAAAACGCTGAAACAATGTAGAAATGAGCGTTTTATTAATTTTCATTACTAACTGTTCAGAATATTAGAATTTCATCTCAAGTGATGAAATACAAAACAAAAAATGATCAAAACTAAAAAATACAGAAGAAGTCACGTGTTCATATTCACACTCAATGTGGAGCGCAGTCCGTCACTGATTCATGATTTAGTTCCTTGGAAGGAAGAACTGTTCTCCTCCCAGATGAATATATGTATGATGGTATTAGAGTTCGGTCATTTCATGAAATTGCACCATGAACAGATGAGCGAGAGCTGTGAAGTTGGAACTAAGGGTGTGTACATTCAATGACCGCTTAGTACCTCGCTTTCAGCAGGTTGGGAAACAAGACTTTTATCGTAGTTTGAAATCAAAGCACATTGTGTTTCTAGGTGAAACTCACACTAACGTACAAAATTTAACACTAATTTGAACAGAGGAATGAGATTAATATTTTTTGTAAGGCATGACGTTGATTTTCAGGGGCGATTTTTGAATGAGTTCGTACAACAGTATGTTTCTGCTACTACACACTGAATCCTTAGCATTTAATTTTTCAGAATAATGGGAAAACACATAGGCGTGTTGCAAAAGCACTGGCCTTTTTTGAATTTCCATCTTCGTATCTAAATTAGAACTTGAAAAAAATTACATTCAAATGTATGGATAAATTAATAGAAATTCTCGTTATTTTAACCTATAAATGTTTTTGTGCTCCACGCTCATGCATGCCGGAAGCGAGTACGGGAAAGAGATACGTTAAAAGAAAAACTTCATCAATCCTTGAAGTATGATGTTTCAATAAGGCATGGTATATTTTAATAGCGGTTTATACCATGAGAGATTTCAATACCATCAACCATTACTCTAGAATGCAGTAACCACGTGTCTAGCTTTATAAATGATACATAAAACAGATTCGTTGATTACAGTTTGATGAAGTGCTCAGATTTCCGACTATCACCTCTTACATTGAATCGCTCAGATCGAGATGCTCTTTAAAGTCTCCGTAATCAACGAATAAAAGCTACAGAAATCGTCGCACAAACGACTAGGCATTACACAAGTGACGTAAGCTGAAAACGTCAGAGTGGAAGTGAAAGCTCCTGCATCGCGGTACCAATTGTGCAGAAATTGTGCCACAATTATGTAGGAAATTGAGCCACTTCACACTTGTGTGATGTGGCACTTAAGTATGGAGCTTTTCTATGAATATCGTCACTCTTCTGAAACCTTAAAAATCATTCTCCATTTGGTAGATCGAGAATGATCATCCATCTAAAATAGATCATCCATATATGGCCAAACACTTGTTTGAAATTGACGACCCAAACTTAGTCATTTTGGCTATAAAAAAGCCAATCCAGTCACTTTGGACCTGAGCCCTGACTACGCTCGTATCGTACGTAAATTTAGCAAGGCCCCACTCGGCTACGGAGAGACACTTGTGGCTGTGCCTCCAGCTCGTTCCCGTAGCTCGTTCTCGTAGCGTACCAAAATGTGCAAAGCGTCCGAGATGGACGATTAATTTCAGATGGACGAATCACTCAAAACTTCATATTTTCGTTGTATTGTGCAAAATTTGAGCGTAGCGCTCTTCCGCTCTTTGAGCGCTCTTCCGTGTAACGTATGAAGCATATAGTCACCCTGCTCTCTATGAATATAATGAAGCGATTATTTATTCATTTTAGATGGATTCCCCGCGATCAAAAATTTAACTGCAATTTAAGTACAGATTACAATTCTCATTATACTCTTTTCTGATTAAATACATCGATCAAAAATAAAAATTTCATTTCCCATTGACAGCCTGAATCGTACCTGTTAGTACTGAAACTACGGATAAAATTTCCTTGGTCAGTTAAATTTAGTTTATGCCTCAAAAAAATCTTAAAATTCCAAACGAAATGTTTTTAGTTGCTCAAGATAAATTTCAAGACGTTCATTGGTTCGTGAGAGCCTACAAGAGACACCTAAAAGAGTGAGCATGATTTATGTAGAAAAATTGCGTTCACTTTTAGCAGGTTGGGAAACAAGACTTTTATCGTAATTTGAAATCGAAGCACATTGAGTTTCTAGGTGAAACTCACACTAAGGTACAAAATTTAACACTAATTTGAACAGAGGAATGAGATTAATATTTTTTGTAAGGCATGACGTTGATTTTTACACAGTGAATCCTTAGCATTTAATTTTTCAGAATAATGGGAAAACACCTAGGCGTGTTGCAAAAACACTGGCCTGTTTTGAATTTCCACTTCGTATCCAAATTAGAACTTGAAAAAAATTACACTCAAACTTCCATGAAAACATACTAGCAATCTCCTTCCATCAAATTCTAATAAAAATTTTAAAAATTAAATGTCAAGCTAGATTAGCAAATAATTTATACTCGTACAAATACAGTACGTGCACTTGGAGAGAGTGGGAATATAATTTCTTACAGTGTTCGCAGGTGGTTCAATTACGCACCCCTACACCCTAGAAATAAACTGACTTCACTTACTTTAAGCGACACCAACGTCGCACACTCCCGCGAGGGCTCGCATGAAAGTATTTGTTATCTGGCTGCCCTTATAGAGGGGGAGGTCGGGCTTTGTTTAGTACACACGCCTCGCTTAGTACACACGCCTCGCTTAGTACATACGCCTCGCTTAGTACACACGCCTCACTTAGTACATACGCCTCGCTTACTACATACGCCTCGCTTAGTACATACACCTCGCTTAGTACGTACACCTCGCTTAGTACACACGCCTCGCTTAGTACATACGCCTCGCTTAGTACATACGCCTCGCTTAGTACATACGCCTCGCTTAGTACATACGCCTCGCTTAGTACATACGCCTCGCTTAGTACATACACCTAGCGTAGAATTAAGAACATACAGTTAAGAAGTCGATAGTGAGAACCACTTTATAGTTGAAGTCTCTTTTTCTCCTCTCATCCCTCTCTCTCTCTCTCTCTATGCATATATATTTATACTTACATGTACATATATATATGCACATACATATATATTTTTAAAAATTATATGTATCTCTCGCTAGTTGACGTGTGATGCCAAAGTCCATTAACGCTTTTGTCTTCGATAGAGTGTGAATTACTTTTTTCCTTGTCCATCCTCTGAGGCGCAGTGCCACAGTTGCAAGACCTAATAAAACGAGTGATTATGTAACGCTTTGCGCCGTGACGATATAACATCCTTCGTGTAGTTGATTCCTGAGTTCAACCCGTGACAGGGTAGATGAAGCTTTTGGATATCATCTCCCGAGATCCCTTCACTTCATCGTTCCATCAATTCCGTTCAAATGGTAGTGATGCAAATAGTTAGCCGGCTATTACGTGAGCAGTCTAATGATGTTAATTTATTGAGACTCTACTCTTTTGTAACCGCACGATGATTTGAAATCATTTCTCACTTAATTTTATTGATTACAGCATACTGCAGCGTGTGGCCTCTGCAGTTGTGTAAATGTCGTGGAAACAACTGGAGGCGCAAAGTTATCATAATCCACAGTGAATACGAAAATAAGAATAGTTTAGTTAACATGACAACGCTTGAACTTACTGCGATGGGAACTAATCCGGCGTTTGAGAAAGAAAAGAAGCAAGAATTATAAGGCAATAAGCGTAATCACTTATGCCCGACCAACTGAGATTAGACATTCCTTATATACTCATTCTAACAGCAAGACAATGTTTCAATTATTTTTCTCCTCTGAAGCCTGACAACCCATAACCGGTCAAAGTACAATATTCCACTCATATATCAAAACGAATCTTTTACCTCCTCATTCCCATTTTACTGCTGCAAACAGCGGGTAACTTTATCCCAGCATAAACCAAGTACAAACAGCAAGAGGCAGCAAACCATATGGTACACTTGATAAAGTAGCCGTGTAGATGCAAGGGGCAGCAAACCGAGTGCTACGCTGGATAAATTAACCATGTAGATGCAAATAAACCGATTGGTGCACTTGAAGCTGCATGTGGGGATCTGAGGCGGTGGCGATACACCTCAAGGTGGTGGCGATACACCTCAAGGCGGTGGCGATATACTTGAAAAAGTAGCCGTGTAGATGCAAGGAGACAGAGTGGTACACTCGATAAAGTAGCCGTGTAGATGCAAGTGAGGCTGTAGACATCTGAGGCTGGCGTACACCTCAAGAGAGGCCCTAATCGCCTTGTTTTGACCAGGATGCGGCCGATCTCGAGTGCTGCGATACACTTCGCTGATACGGGCAGGCGAGCGCCACTGCAGGCTCCGCAGTTGACAGTCAAATAATTGACAGGTGATTCGTCTTGCCAGCTGACAGCTGATTGACAGGAATGATTGATGAGCGCTTTGTTTGAGGAATACGCAAGAGAGGCAGCGCTAGAAAGTGATAGTAATTGGCAGCTGATTAGTATTGGTACCTGACGGACGGTATGATTGATGACTGTTTAGTAGAAGGAATGAAGCAGAAGAATGTTATTTTGATAGTCAGATGACTAGATTACTGATAGAGAAATCAACATCTTATTCGGATAACTGACGACTGCTGTGCAGAAATGATTGGGGTAGAAGGATAAACAGGAGTGATAGTAATATGAATAAATTTTTGATAAAGTGATTGACAGATTATTCGGAACTATGACTGACGATTGCTGTGCGGAAATGATTGATGACCAGTTCGTCGGAGGAATGAAGCACAGAGATGAGCAGGTTTGAAAGTCATGAGGCTAATTAAAGATCGACACTATACTCACAATTGTAAGTAACAGATGACGGGAGGGAATGAATGATGCCCTAGAAGTCATTGAACTTATTCGGGCTCACAAGTAGCTCTACACAAATGTGACCTTTTTACTAGAATTAAGAAACAATCTACTTCTGCATCGTTTGTGGTAAATAATTTTTCATTTTAATTGCTTAAAATATATGGGTACTGCGTTGAGAAATGACGCAGTGTCAACCAAAGAAATCGCAGAAAAGAAGCTATAGTACGCAACTGTTGTCGGAATAGACAGGTTAAATCTGATGGAGAAGAACTGTTTCTTAGCTGAGGAGCGAAAGAAGAATTCAGCTGAGCAATATAAAACTAAATTCTCTATAACGCATTGAAAACACATAGACTATAATTCTCTCGATAGATAAGGGTTAGATTGCTCGATATTATTGGCGGAGCTCTACTTAACCTTCAACGACCTCGACATTCTAAAGGGCACAAGTAGAGAATTCTTAAAGCCTGGATGAGATGTTTTTTTCAATAGCGGTGATTACGATGAGAATATTTTTCTCTGTTTTACAAACAGGGCAAATCAGTAATATTTACCTGCAGGGCAATTCCAGACTTAGTGAACAAACCTTTTATGTCCAAATAAAGGCAGTTTTCAAACGAAGTCTATATAGCTAGCTTCTTGACTATCGATTTGACTTTATATGTATGTTAAAGTATCACTGGATAAATTCATTTGATTAATACTTGTGTGATTTCATTTACTTTGTATCACAAAGATCGAAAATAATAGGCACAGGAAATTCCGAAATTTCTGTGTATGATTCTTTGGTAATTCTTTGAAACAAAAAACCCAGATTGAGCCACAAATGTTTTGTCTTGTGTTCTTGTTACTATGTATACAAGAATTGTGTCGTCTAAATAAGTTCTGAATTCTAAATATAAATATAATGCAATTGTGTTCAAAAATAACCAAATAGGTGAAAAGGGGAACCATTTACAAATTATTAAATACTAGCATAATAAATCAGTTTATAAGCTGTGAACAATATTGTGAGATTATCTTCGAGGAAAATAATGTGAAAAACGCAGATAGATACGTCCAACTTTGAAGTAATTTTTCCCGATGATGAAACAATAAAAAACAGAATTTGCGGCTCGTATTTTTGCTGGGATCGATCAGGGGAACAGCAGCCATGCATGTGCTCCCTCACCAAGAAATAAGTGTAGCTTTCAGCGGCTCTCTATGTAGCTCCCGAGTAGAAATATTTAACCCCATATTAGCAGTTTTTTAGTTAACAATTTGCGTGTCGCAAGTTTTCATTTTTAGTCTGAAACTCAAAGGTTTCCGAGGCATCGGATCGCTGGGGTAGCCAATCGTGATCGAGCTTCTATCACCTAAACGTAATTGTTCCATGGCAGATACTCTTCATTGTTCATGATCATCGTGTCAAGGTTGTCCTTTGTGAATCGTTTACCATTATTTGTTACACTAAATAAAAATACTTTTGATAGCAAATACATACTACGAACTTCATTTTCTAACCAAATTGAGTTTCATTTGAAGGACCATCGATTTGAAAGCTGAAATATGGTCAATTTTATTCACGGATGAATCGATTCGGTGCTATAGCAGCTTGAGTCAGCTAAGGGCGTAAGAATATTCACCATGAATCATGCATTTCACCCCGAGTGCGACAGTATTATTCCTCCTTCGAACCCCAACCACCCGGTCGCCCTCGAGACGCGGTCGCTATCTCCAAAGAGGAGCCCGCTTACCCACACCGCGGCGAAGAAGCAGCATTTATCTTGCACCTTGTGACTCGAACACAGCATCAACGCCACACTCGTATCCATTGAAGCTACTGTTTTTCTTATCAGGGAAGTATGAGGGCTGCTCATCATTACTGATAGGACATTGTTGGCGTGTAATGTGCCGACAATCATGTCTCTTCTCCCATGTATCGGCCGCTATCGCCAGCATCTCGGGTTATCTCTGGCCGGCCACTTTGAAGCGCTGTGACATCGATGGGCTGCGGCGACAATGCCGCCACGGAGCGTACGTGTTGCCTGCGCTGAGCCTGCCTTACAATGGACCAATTGGCAAGGACGGAATGAATTGGTGGTTACCGTATGACCATTTCTAAAAAATTCATAATTGTTAAACTTAATGAAAGCAAGCGAAGGTGAGTGGTGATGCACTGAATTGCTCCGTGCACTAGATAATTGGTTTATTTATAATTAGTGTTTGCATTCGAAAATATATAATCTAAGCACGATTTTTATACGTAGCGTATATACAAAATTAGAAACCACGTTAGTGAGTAGAGTACTATAACTTCATAAGCTAATACTGAAGTATTACTGTGTGGGATGAGCTCTACTTGTTTATTAAAAACCGCACTCGACAAAATTCCAAACTGTAGAATGCAATTCGCCTCAGCTGCAACGTCGGTCGCAATTTTACAAGCACCAGACCTATACCGTAGTAAAACCACAATCTAACTGCAATAATGATAAAAATTCCTGAGTTTAGCACACGTGCTTTGCTACCAGGACGCACTTGAGAATGAGTGGCGCAAAAAAGAACATAGTCTTCATTAAGCCCAGCGCAGTATAGGAATATCTGATCTGTCTGATACAACAAACTCCAGTCTACCTACAATCAGTGAGATGATGCCCTCAAAGCTCAAATCAGGCTAATTTTTGTGAAGATGGACACTTCAGTGCACGTGATAATTTACTCTTCTATGCAGAATACTTGACGATCAGCGACACGGTACGTTCAAGTAATCAGTACCAGGAGGCTTAGTTATCGGTAACGTGTACTTGACTTCCAAATATTACGCTGAGTGATGGATCTATCAAAGAACGTAAGAATCCGTTTCCACTAAAAGGATGAACACGAGCGTTAAGATAACAATAAGCTCAGCACGCAATGTAACTTGCAGTGTCTTCATACTATCATTATTCAACGCCCAAATAAAAACAGTCCCTTCCGCTGAAGTCTTAACCACACGCAATTCTAACAACACGCGTCGAATAAACATCTAAACCCTGAAGTCTTAACCACACGCAATTCTAACAACACGCGTCGAGTAAACATCTAAACCGAACGCGCTGTTTTAGTAATCAAGGCCGCGCCTGGCTGCAGTCTATCTTACATTGAAGCAGCACTAAAGCGTCCGAACCAGTGAGCTGGTCTAGTGCGCAACCGCATGCGAGAGCTTAGAGCCAGGGTCGCTGCATCTGAAGCATCTCTCAGCGGTGGCAGGTGAGGCAGTCGAGGACATGAGGAGAAAATGGCACGAAATATCGACCTAGATCCGCCTGTGGTCTTTTGCAGCGTGCATGTTGTGTTCATTTCGAGAGGTATTCGTTACCTTAACGATCCTATTCTCATGACGATATAAGTGTTATATTTTAAATGATGCGAGTGCTATACTTTTAGCGTTAGAATTAATTGAATTTTACTGTTATCAGATCTAGTTCATTCGCATGAGTGTAGGTGATGTATTGACTCATAAGTATCATCTTTGATGATATTTGAATATTCGGGTGACTTGATTGCACTTATGGTACCCCACATCATCTTTTATAATATTTATCTCAATTCCAAAACATCTCAGTCTGCATTCTTTTTCGACGTCATAGTCCACAGAAACTGTTCCATCTAGTTCATTGTTTGCTTTCTGTTGTTATGTATACTACATCTGACTAAATTCATTTGAGTAGATATGGACGACAGATGTAAGCTCATTAATTTTGAATTTCATTAAATTTTACTGATACACTTTTTTTATTGCAAATTAGAAAAACCCCCTCAACACCATAGCCAATTTTCACGGTGTACGACACTAACAAAATCGGTACCGCCACCAATGGTTCAAGAAACTTGTTGGATCACAATTTCTTCACCTGCACTAACTATAAAACCACACGATGCAGCTCATGAGTTTCATTAGCAGCGTTACTTCGAGCGGAACAATACGTAGATATGCATAAGTGAACGGTCGCCGTGAACTTCTACTGAACTTGACGATACTGAACATTATTTCATAAGTGGCGCTGCTCAACCGTTTGTTCACTATACCCACTCCTCCACGTGCAGGGCGCGTTCCAGCCTGATTCCATAATCGAATAAATGCACGAAAATTTTCACTACCGTAGCTTATTTCTGAGAAAATGGACGAACCTAAGCGGTAATTAGCACTGGGGTTAACACTGAGCGATATGGTCCGTGTGGAAATGTATCATTGAATCTTAATTCCACTCGTTTGATACGAGACAAATTAACCTACTGTTCCGTTCACCGTTATTTTGCTGCAGTTTGCACTAACATTACTTATCGCTATAAGAGCTCTGCCTCCCAACATACGCAAGATAATCATTTCTGCCTGTGAATTGTGCATGTAAATGAGCCAAAACAGGAAGCCTTTACAGTTTTCGAAGGGAAAAATTACAGTCCTGTTTCGGACATATCAAATTTTCGCGTCATAAACAAGCTCGATGGTTCTATTCCGCAACTGAAGACTGGTTGTTTGTAAATTGGGGGAATGATATTGGGCGAATAGAACAGTCCACGCGAGCGATCACCCAAGAAACTATCAATAACTCAACGTATTAATGGGAAGGTGTAATTTTGTATTTGCAGTGATGGTGTACCTAATGTTGTGAGTTGTGTGGTATGGGGAGTTGCGTAATGTGGTGAGTTGTGTGATGTGGTGAGTTGTGTGATGTTGTGAATTGTGTGATGTGGTGAGTTGTGTGATGTTGTGAATTGTGTGATGTGGGGAGTTGTGTGATGTGGTAAGTTGTGTGATGTGGTGAGTTGTGTGATGAGGAGAGTTGTGTGATGTGGGAAGTTGTGTGATGTGGTGAGTTGTGTGATGTGGTGAATTGTGTGATGTGGGAAATTGTGTGATGTGGTGAGTCGTGTGATGTGTTGAGTTGTGCGATGTGGGAAGTTGTGTGATGTGGTGAGTTGTGTGATGTGGGAAGTTGTGTGATGTGGTGAGTTAAGCACTGTGGTGAGTATAGCGTGATATGTGTTGAGTTGTGTGATGTGGGAAGTTGTGTGGTGTGATGAGTTTAGTGCTGTGGTGCATGAGTTGTGTGATGCAATGAGTAGAGTGATGGGGTAGCAATATATAATGTGATAATTTAAAAAAGGCAGCGGTGAAATTCTCCGATGAAAAATTGAGTAAATTTATTGAACCAAGCTTGTTTTCAGAATATAACTGAGGATTAGCAAAATATTTGACTTGATTGCAAAAAAAATAAATGTATATGGAGTTGAGCCTTGGAAGTAATCCTGACAAGAACCTGGGATAGATCGTGTTAGTATTTAATTATCAATACTTATCAGATTTCATGTGCAATAGATCTAAATCGAATAACCAAACATTTTTGGTAAAACTGTTCTTGACCTTTTAGTTCCACTATAATACATAATTTTTAGTTACACCTACGAGTAGTCTATCATTTCAATACGTACATTTGATGAGTGCGGGTATCATTTAAATCTGCTAAAGAATAGGGAGAAATTAAGTACACTGCTGGACTTTAAATAGTGCTACAAATGTGAAGATGAACACTCTATGCGTATAGCTGCCGTAAAAAAACACTCTCGGAGAACTTTTAGACTATGAAATTCAGTGAAATTACTCTCAGACTACACCCTCTGACTTTTTTTCGCTAAATGAGAAAATGAGAATTTCTCAATGCTCCTATTACTACTCGTGGCACCTGCACTCCGTCACTCTGTGCCCACTGCACACCGCCAATTGTGTTTTTTTTAAGTATCACTAGGGCGACGAAGAGATCTGCGCGTCTCTCACTAATCCGAGACTGCTTGCATCACTAAATATTATCTTCCATCATTGCTCAGATATCCAATCGTTGCACTTCGCGTATAAATTAAACATTTCATTTTCAAGGACTACTGTAGGTGAGTAGTGGCTTCTTGACGGCACGTCAAGCTGTTACTTCCACGTCTCTAAGCAGCTTATATCAGGTCGCTCCCAGTGCTGTGTTTTTAACGAACACAGAAAGTTTCTTTTAGCATGACGGTTGTTTAAGTTGAGTCTGACATCACTTCTTGTTTTATGATCTTGTCAGTGGAAACAGATACTTTCCCTAAGTCTCTGAGTTTGATTAACACAGAGGTGCGGCTTGAGACGGAGTGCTGCGACTGCTTTTTTTATTGAAAATTGCCATTCATGTCACATACTGGCATGCGGTCTCATGTATAACTCGTCACGGCCTAAATGGGAAACTCTTTCATCATTCACAAAAATTGATCTTCCAGCGCTCATGCCACAGGCAGGGGTTTTCTGCTGTACAACCTTTGTAGTAACGGAGTGAAGGCCTGGGTTTAATCATGCACTGAAAGTTTGCGTCAACTCATTTTAGTTTCAGAAAAAAATGATTTTGTAATTCTTCCTGCTGCTGTCAAATTGCTGCTAAAATAAAACAATTGAGAGCAACAAATTAAAATTCATTTCTAATCAGGCTCTTCACTGAAGCATTATGTGTTGATACTTCAGTACACTACGTTAGCACAATTTGTGAGTGGGTGTATGTATAATTTCCAATTAATTTTACTATGGCGGGATATGAAATCTGTATCAGAATTTCTACTGATGCAAATGAATAACTTCCTACTAATTTTCCTGTTGCGAAATGTGAAATCTATATCACAATATTTACATAGGTGCTCATGTTCATAACTTCACATTAATTTTCCTATGGTTGAATGTGATATCTGTATCACAATTTGCAAGCATGCATGTGTTTACCTTCCCATTCATTTTCTATATATGGTGCAAAGTGATATCTGTAACACAATCAGTACGTGTGCATTTGTTTACCTTCTCATTCATCTTCCTATGGCGGAAAGGGAAATCTATTTGAGAAATTGCGTGCGTAATTTTTTATGGACTGTGTAGGGGCTCACCAATTGCGGTATACTTCTACTTCCCTAATGACAGCACCCATCTGCATATCCGTTCCTGCATATTTATCAGTATAACGAACTTCTATATATGGAATTACGGTAGACGCTATCAGAAAACTTCTGTTCAGCCAAATTAAATTCACACATGCACCTGTATTTACACAACTCGCAATATCTACCTGTAATTCTGATGCCCGGCGTCACACATCCATCACACACAATATGCTTCCGTTCTCGCCAAATTCACCGTTTCATGTTCAAGTATCGTTATTTGGGGCAATTTTTCTCGTTTTCTAAAGGCGATAATTTGCATCGGTGCCGACGAACAGTCTTCAAGCGCAGGATGTCGAGCTGTAAATCATAAGCGAAACTGCATAATTACCAGCGCTTTAGATACGCTCGAATAACGCCTGCTGCTGCGCATACGAACGAAGCGCCGGGCAACGCAACTTTAAACGACAGCGGCCTGGGTAGCTAAATTTGGGCGCCCGGATATGGAATACGGGCGAGAATCAGTTGAATGGACATGTTAAGAGTTCGGCGTTCCAGAATCCTTGTTTTAGGATTTTATTTTTTTCACGGACCCTCACATTCAACAATCCATATGTAACCGTAGCAGCGAAGCTGGAAGTGTAATTGCGACGCTAGTTAGCTTGGTTACGACATGTGCTACGTAAAGTTTGGTCTATTTCAAATCAAATTTGAGCATAAAGAACAATTTGCGTTTGGCAGCTTCGCAGGGCTGCTAGATGATGAATTCAACATCACGCTCTAATTTGGCAAATGGCCCAAACTTGAATCAAATCGCCTGAAATTAGCTGGAAATCCGAGCCCTAATGACCAAATCACTGAAGTCGGTGGCAGTTTGCCGAGTGTCGGAACACGCAGGCATCTTGTTCCACGTACACGCACGCGAGGACGTGAGATACAGACGTCCTGTCGTGGTTAGAGACTCCTAATTATTCATTGAGCTGGTGCGCGATGCATGATTTGTAGCCTCAGTGATGGATGTGCGAAAACTGAATGCTTTTCAGAGCGCTACACATGAAATATTTTCATAAATGACTTAATTTTCTCCTAATAATGGCATGTAGAAAAGCTTACGCAAAACTTCGTGGTTAATCTAACAATTTTCGCGATTATTTTAAGCACCTGTGGGAATATTGTATAGAGAAGCGTCTTAATTTTAGGATGTATTGATATGTCTAAACCACATACAAATGTTAGAATTTGAAGAGGTAATTTTCTATGAGTGAAATGTTGTCTTCATTCTTATGAAGATATATGCAAGAAATTAAAATACAATGGTGTTGAATGTATTCGAAAGTAAGAACTGAAGAAATCCTTAAATTCATGACGTAAATATACAGTTCAGTGCATCATTTGTTCGAACATTTATTTCAAGTTCCAACAAAGGAGAAGAATAAACTTACTTCCATCACGCCAAGTGTAATTGGTTCTACCTGGTCTGACGTTCTCGCTAACCCATCTAGAATTTGCGCCGCCCAAGACAGACTAAATATCAACGGCCTAATTTTCGACAAATAAATTTTACTAGTTACTAGGGTGACTAAAATCATAGAGGCAAAAAGTTAGATTGGGAAAAGTTGCATGGTGTGCGTTGTTCGTTTGAAGATTGCGGTAAGTTCTCTAGAATGATCACACACAAAAATATACATTTTCCTAATGCGTCATCCTAGTACCCTCCGCTAGTTTTTGCTCAGCTAAATTTGAACGGCATTGTCGTCCGTGCAGCAGCAACGCAGTACACAGACGACAGTTCCAAAGATGGATATTAGCAGTGAAAAATGTACCCCTCTTGATGTCATGAGATGCAACTTATTTCTTCCAAAATTGGGTCTTGTAGCTAAATTTGGACATCTATAGGCCAGGTAACGACAGAGATTTAGGGAAAAAATTAATTTAAAAACAGAAGAATGAAGAACTTAAGCATTCTTTAGGATGAAAGAATGTGAGTTTCAATCATGATGTTAGTAGAAGCAACTTTTTTCCCAAAACCTATAGTTTCGTGAGACCGATGACTATCAAAAATAAAATATCAATATATGCTTTATACATACAAGTTTTTTCATAAAGCATGCGTTCACTTCCCGAACAGATACACAAGATATTGGAGCAGATAAGTGCATGAAAAACTGCCGCAATTCTTGCAACAGCTGATAACAATCTTATTGGATTGGAAAGAGGCGCTTAAAACGAGAACTCACGCCGCAAAAAAGCCAGAAATCGTGAGTCCTCAAGTGAACGTACGCCACAATTTGCACGCTTGCGACGGTTCAATACGTCGCAGCCGGGCGAGCCATTAGCTAAGTGAAGTCTGCGTTATAGCGCTCAAACCTTCACAGTAACTGCAATTTATTCAGGCTGTGTAGCACCGGCTGTGCTCATCCCCGCACACCTCTTCTTTATCTATCATTTTGATGGACAAACGATTTTGTTAGCTACGTTATGAGCGTACGAGGTTTGACGATTGAAACCGCAGGGTGTTTGACACTGAGGTGACGTTCGAAACGGCACGGCGATAAACTTCATGGATTTTGAAACTGTGGGGTCTTGAAACAGCAGGGCGATAGTTTGTAAAGTCAGGGAGCTTGAAACTGTGGCAATGTTTGGAATTATATGAGGGCGCTTGAAAGTGCATGGACCGCTGAAACTGTTCGGGTTTTTAAAATTCCAAAAAGTTTGAAACTGTTGGATTGTTTGAAACTACTGGGCTCTTAAAACAGGAAGTTGAGTGAAATTTAAGTCATCTTAATTGAAGGTCTTCATTTTGAAATGACGCCAAGAGGTATGACTTCACAATTGGCATGATCAGTGTACACTTAATTACGCAGATGGTGTTCGACAGGCCTACCCCAATCTTGACCATATTTCTGTGTAAATATAATGAATTCTGGCTATTTCGGTATACAAGATTTGCTTCTCTTATCCCCTAAATTATTAAAAATTTCGAATTCTCGCAATTAAGGTACTCATGAATTACTTCTTTCGATATCTCCCAAATTATTAAAACTATAACATTATTGGAAGTAAAACAACATTAACAGCAACAAACAGGTGTTGTTGCACATTTGTGTTTGGTAGCCATGGGCCCACATGCATGTAAGCATCACTCCCTCTTCCATTGTTATGATTTTCCATTCAGATAAAAATATCTCATTTTTCAACGAGCCTCATAACTTGACTCAAAAGTGTAATAAAGACATAAGTGTAATGATGAATTACTGCTGCTTACTCAAGTACGTCATCAGAACTTAGCTCTACATACCCCATGATCTCCTTTGGTGCAATTATATGCGTCTTAATTAATAAATAAATTATGGTATTTAATTAACATATTTAGAATGCTCAAATGGTATTCTCGTCCTCCTGAAGAAAAATAATTCAGTGAGCTAATTTTATTCTCGTAACAAAATTGCAGAGCAAATTCAAGTGCTCTAAAAAGCTGCATTATAAAGTTCATTCGTTCTAATAATAGCTTCACACAATAACGTGCTTTTGAATGAAATATTTCCTCAATTGCACCAGTAACGCACTCAGCTACTCATGCAAAATGCTAACACCAATGTCGAATTTTGCAGACGTCGCTGTTGAACCACGTAAATGTACTCAAATCTATGCTCGTAATTTCAGAGTATTACATTTTGGCATTTTATCATCCGTCTGATATTCAAAAACCGTAAGTGAATTTCAAGTGTGTGGGAGCGGCCTGCTCATTGCATGCAATAGCGCAACAAAACCTCAACTGTCTTTTTATGGTCATAAGTGGGTGTAATTTTCTGTCAGCAGTCCAATTACAGTTAGTGTGAACTTCATTCATTTCAGACAACTCTTAGCACATGCGTTCCAAACCTCAATAGACTTTTCACGATTTTGAGCAAGTGTTCGATGTTGTGTGAGAATACCACGTGATTTTTGGGCCTTTGATTAATCCAGCGAACGTAGCGTAAACGCGCCACTCAATCATAAGGGAACTCCTGAAATTTCGAGCTTGGGCTAACTAGGAGAGCTTGCACGGGGGTCCACTGTTGAAACGGCGCTCACCCACGACACCAGGGCAAAAAACAGACATCGTTAGCCACCTGCGAAGCTCGCTGAGCGAATTTCTGGAGCACGCCTTTCACAAAACTTATCTGGCTTAAATGTGGGTAGACCACAGTCAACGATTCCATTGAACTTGTCATCATACGCTGTTAGGATGAATAACCTCTGTTGTTATCACTATTGGCTGAAGAACAATTAGTGTCCCGACGTGAGTAGCATCGTTTGTCATCCACAAGTGAGCGTGGATGAAAGAGCGCAGAGCCGTAGCTTTTCACAAGGGGAATTAAAGCCTTGCAAGGCACCTAATCGAATGGAGTCATGCAATCCAGCTCAGAAAATTTAGCACAGGCCGACCCGGACGAGGCGGAGCTTGGAAATCCGAGTTATTGAGAAGGCGGAGCGTTGAGACAACAGGGGCGGACCGGAGGCTTGATGCGCGCCGACGGACTGACCCTTGGGGTACACTCGCCACGCAAGTAAGAAGTGGAATTTACATCGACTTTGGTGGTCTAAGAGGCGGTTTTTTGCAGCAATTGATCTGTAATGCTGTTAGCAATGGTCCACTCTGTCACAGGCCCCTGCCTTTGGCATGAGCGCTGGAAGATCGATTTTGGTCGAATGATGAAAGAGGCTCCCTTTTAGGCCGTACAATTCCACTGCCAGCATTATACTATGTATCGTACTCGAGATCACCCTGCCTTCTTGGATATACATGATTTAAAGAGTGTAGTTTGCGCACAAAGCCCCGTTAATGTTTGAAATTGAGACCTTATTTTTGCGTTCCGCAGGAGAAGAAGTTCTAAGAAACGCCCAGCGAATTAATGCAATGAGGCTCAGATTTTGGAGAGATTTCGTCGACTCTAAAATAGTTAGCGATGTGTACCTGCTGAGAAAATATAAGCTCCACATGAGTCTAATTCTTCATGAACACAGTAAATAGTTTTGGTAATGCCTACCAAGATTATTTTTCAAGCTACGTGACGCTTACTTCATTGAAATATTGTCCCAGAATGCAAAAAAATGTTCACCACATGTATTTGGTGACTACGACCCAAGACAATGAAGCAAAGCCTAAACCATATACCGAAAATAATTAAGAATAAATCCCTGGAAGCCAATTTTTCTACTGCTGTATTTTCTCGTGCAATGCCTAAGTCGATTATAAATTTGAGATTTTTCACCAGTCGCTAAATGATAAATTGACGTCGATATGTCGATACTCAACAGCTTCGCCAATCCGGGCTAGATGAAAATGTCAAAAGAAATAATGCGTCCCAGGTCGGTGTGGAATTATTGAAACAACTTCCAACTTTCATTGAATTAATTAAATTCGAGCATTATTGAGTGACAGATATTGTTCTCATAATTCTCCTTGGTACAGGAGGAGCTTCTAGAAATGCATTACCGTTGCACTGTAAAATAAGTACCATATTTACTCATTAGCAAACTCTCCAGTCCCTTCAATGACCACCATCCACTTTATATGGCGAGGTTATAAATGCCTCACTTGCAAAATTATGTCGGCTTAGAATCAAAATACAAATTTAACTCTTCTTCAATCTCTTCTCTCGTTGTTAACCTAAGTCCAGTTAAATGGTTATGCTAGTCCTCGAAACAAATGTAAATCAGAAGCAGGTTGTTTGGGCTACATCTATATAACTGTCATGCAATTTCCCCATTGGTAACAGAAAAATTTTCGGACACAAAAACATAACTCATCGAAATCAAGTGTCCTTAATTGGACAACCTTTCGTAGTATCATCTTTTAAAATGAAATCACCACTTCGAAAACGAGAAAACCATCTCCTGCAACTTCTTTCATTCACTACATCATTCCCGTATAGTTAAGTGTTCTGAATAGACTTTGCTGACGCAAATTCCATTATAACACCTTTATGGAACTCGATCATACAGCAGATAATTTCTTACGCGATCTTTAGATATGACAAACATGGATGCCAATATTTATGAAAAATATAAACGTGACGAAGATAATCTGAAAGAAAATCGTTCAATTTTATCACAGAAATACATTACACCTGTAACAGAACGTAAATAATTAATAAATCTAATTTTAAACAACCATTCTAAAAATACATTTGTTATTCTTTATGTTTCGTCACAGAATTTATCTCAACTCATCTCAATTTTGAAATTTCTGTCAAAACAAAATTAAACGAGAAACCATTGTAAAATGCGTATTTTAACTTTGAAAGTTACTTCACAAAATTCCATAGATAAAATTACCTAATTAATATTTATTTCCAACATAGTAGCGGAACATATAATTATAATTATATAATTAGGTTACTAGTATTAACTGTCTAAATAGTCATGGGACGAATAGTAATTCAAATAGACCGTAAGTATTACCTGCCTACATATAGTAACGATATGTAGCAAATTACTACAGCTATAGCGGCATGAAAGAAACCTCCACCAAAACAGTGAAATTCACTTAACTACTTCTTGAAATCGTGACAACAACACGGTGCTCATTTGCGGGCATAACGACGGTGGATGAAACAAGAATAACATCAATGCTACTAAAAATCAAATTACACCAATAATATCAATAGCAATGCTAGTAAAAATTACTATCTTCTTCCGCTTAGAATTGCAGACACAATTTAGATATTATCTTATTTTGTAAGCTGTTCTATTTCTTGTATGCTATTAATACCGTAAAATCATACTCTTAACCTAATTCAATCTAAGCCCTTCTAAAACTTTGACGAAACATTAACCTCTGCTTTCATTTCATCTTAAACATAAATCGCAACTTTAACCCAACAACTGAAAGTCAATTTAATTAAATGAACCGAACCAACCCAACCAAACCCAACCAACCTTTGTTTTCATTTCAGCCCAAACTTAAATCACAACTTAAACCTAACAATCGAAAGCTAATTTTAATTAAATAAAGCGAACCAACCCAACCAAATCAACCTTTGTTTTCATTTCGGCCCAAACTTAAATCACAACTTAAACCTAACAATCAAAAGTTAATTTTAATTAAATGAACCAACCCAACGAAAAACACACTCTATTTAAACCTCCCCCTGTTTTGCCTGTCTCAACTGCCACCAGCGAAACAGCGGCCGCGTTGTGTGCTGCAGTGCACAAGGTGGACCAGCTAAAATTTAAGGGCATTCGGCAGATGGAGCGGGCACCGCTCGCCGTCCCAGTTTAGTAGAGGCAGCGTCGAGATGCTGCGCCGGTACCCTGCTGGAAAATCCTGAGGATGCAATTTCTGATCAAAGACGTGACTGCTGAAAGCGAGGATTCTTTCATTTGCAGCATTGTGCAGTTATTTAAATATATAAACGAATGCAATGTGGAAAATGAAATAGTTAAAAAAATAAGAATCTTAGCCGAAATCAATACATTATTACCGTGTGTAACATCACCTGCAATTTTGAACCATGCAACCGATTGGACAGCTATCTATAGTACAAAAGAAAAACTTATTTATCTTCATACGACCATGCATCATGAAATATTTCTTTAATGAGTTTGAGGCGTCAGAGCGGTGCATTAGAACCTCAATAATATTTCCGCATCCAGTTGAACTTAGCACCACTTAAGCTCAGATCATCCCTATTGTGTTGCGTTGCAATTCACGCTATCTCCAGGCCGAGGCAGAATAACAAATATAAAGTCTCACTAGACACCGCGCAAGTTATTCTCGTTACCCACTCAGGGTGATGACGTCTCAGGCTCGATGCCTTGCGCGGTGTTGCCGGAACTTACAAACACCTCTGTAGCGAATTTAAAGTACTTTCGACTTATTGAGAGACAGATATTGGTCTCACAATACTTCTTGGTACAGGGGGAGCTTTTAGAGGTGCGTTTCCGTTGCACGGCAAGAGAAGTATCATTGATACTATACCATGCTTCTTCATTTGAAACCCATCATTGCGTCCTTCAGACGGAGGTGACAGCGGGTAGGAGAGGGTATATAGAAGAAGCCTATCGTACTCAGTAAACTTGTATTTCATTTCCCCCTCCACCAGATTGTGTGACAGAAAAAAATTGCAATTGCAACAGAATGTGATACTGAAATGTTTCAAAAATTTCAGCTGACGTCTATTCATGCAAATTCTGTTTTCGCTATATTTTTCAAGTTCTTTTTATTTGTACGGGTCATTTTCAGACATCATGATTCAATTTTTGTTCACCATATTGATGAATAGAACCTAAAGCGCTCACGTTTAGCAAAATGAATTTTAGTACGCCACTTCAGTCTAGCATGCATTACAGCTTGGATTTTTGCAGCTACCAAAATTGTCGCAGCACATAACACACATTATTCGAAATCAAAACTGGGCCAAGTCACAATATCCTCCCTCGAACAGACGTACCAGAATGTAACTCTGGCTTCAGCTCACTTTGGCGGCTCCCTTTCAGTTGCTTGTCCAGTTCGAGGATTCTACTATTTTTGAACCCAGTTGAACCATTTCTCCTCTGCTCCCCGTTGTAAATCCAGTTCAATTGCTCCGTTATTAGAGACTCCAGTTCTATTTTTTTAGGAATTGTGAGCCCAGTTAATTACTCTTCCAGAAAATAAATCAGTGTAATAGTTCGCCCAGCAACGAGCCCAGTTTAATTTCTCCCCCAGTAACGAGCCCAGTTTAATTTCTCCCCTAGTAACGAGCCCAGTTTAATTGCACCCCCAGTAACGAGCCCAGTTTAATTTCTCCCCCAGCAACGAGCCCAGTTTAATTGCTCCCCCAGTAACGAGCTCAGTTTAATTTGTCCCCCAGTGACGAGCTCAGTTTATTTGCTCCTCCAGTAACGAGCTCAGTTTATTTGCTCCTCCAGTAACGAGCTCAGTTTAATTCCTCCCCCAGTAACGAGCTCAGTTTATTTGCTCCTCCAGTAACGAGCCCAGTTTATTTGCTCCCCCAGTAACGAGCTCAGTTTAATTCCTCCCCCAGTAACGAGCTCAGTTTATTTGCTCCTCCAGTAACGAGCTCAGTTTATTTGCTCCCCCAGTAACGAGCTCAGTTTAATTGCTCCCCAAGTAACGAGCCCAGTTTATTTGCTCCCCCAGTAACGAGCTCAGTTTATTTGCTCCCCCAGTAACGAGCTCAGTTTATTTGCTCCCCCAGTAACGAGCTCAGTTTATTTGCTCCCCCAGTAACGAGCTCAGTTTATTTGCTCCCCCAGTAACGAGCCCAGTTTATTTGCTCCCCCAGTAACGAGCTCAGTTTATTTGCTCCCCCAGTAACGAGCCCAGTTTAATTGCTTCCCCAGTAACGAGCCCAGATTAATTGCACCCCAGTAACGAGCCCAGTTTAATTGCACCCCCAGTAACGAGCCCAGTTTAATTGCACCCCCAATAACGAGCCCAGTTTAATTGCACCCCCAATAACGAGCCCAGTTTAATTGCACCCCCAGTAACGAGCCCAGTTTAATTGCTTCCCCAGTAACGAGCTCAGTTTAATTGCACCCCCAGTAACGAGCCCAGTTTAATTGCACCCCCAATAACGAGCCCAGTTTAATTGCACTCCAAATAACGAGCCCAGTTTAATTGCACCCCCAATAACGAGCCCAGTTTAATTGCACCCCCAATAACGAGCCCAGTTTAATTGCACCCCCAGTAACGAGCTCAGTTTAATTGCACCCCCAGTAACGAGCTCAGTTTAATTGCACCCCCAGTAACGAGCCCAGTTTAATTGCACCCCCAATAACGAGCCCAGTTTAATTGCACCCCCAATAACGAGCCCAGTTTAATTGCACCCCCAGTAACGAGCCCAGTTTAATTGCTTCCCCAGTAACGAGCTCAGTTTAATTGCACCCCCAGTAACGAGCCCTGTTTAATTGCACCCCCAATAACGAGCCCAGTCTAATTGCACCCCCAATAACGAGCCCAGTTTAATTGCACCCCCAGTAACGAGCTCAGTTTAATTGCACCCCCAGTAACGAGCTCAGTTTAATGGCTTCCCAGTAACGAGCCCAGTTTATTTGCTTCCCCAGTAACGAGCCCAGTTTAATTGCACCCCCAATAACGAGCCCAGTTTAATTGCTCCCCCAGTAACGAGCTCAGTTTAATTGCACCCCCAGTAACGAGCCCAGTTTAATTGCACCCCCAATAACGAGCCCAGTTTAATTGCACCCCCAATAACGAGCCCAGTTTAATTGCACCCCTAGTAACGAGCTCAGTTTAATTGCACCCCCAGTAACGAGCTCAGTTTAATTGCACCCCTAGTAACGAGCTCAGTTTAATTGCACCCCCAGTAACGAGCCCAGTTTAATTGCACCCCCAATAACGAGCCCAGTTTAATTGCACCACCAATAACGAGCCCAGTTTAATTGCACCCCCAGTAACGAGCCCAGTTTAATTGCTTCCCCAGTAACGAGCCCAGTTTAATTGCACCCCCAATAACGAGCCCAGTTTAATTGCACCCCCAATAACGAGCCCAGTTTAATTGCACCCCCAGTAACGAGCCCAGTTTAATTGCACCCCCAATAACGAGCCCAGTTTAATTGCACCCCCAATAACGAGCCCAGTTTAATTGCACCCCCAGTAACGAGCTCAGTTTAATTGCACCCCCAGTAACGAGCTCAGTTTAATGGCTTCCCAGTAACGAGCCCAGTTTATTTGCTTCCCCAGTAACGAGCCCAGTTTAATTGCACCCCCAATAACGAGCCCAGTTTTATTGCTCCCCCAGTAACGAGCTCAGTTTAATTGCACCCCCAGTAACGAGCCTAGTTTAATTGCACCCCCTTGCAATAACGAGCCCAGTTTAATTGCTCCCCCAGTAACGAGCCCAGTTTAATTGCAGCCCCAATAACGAGCCCAGTTTAATTGCTCCCCCAGTAACGAGCTCAGTTTAATTGCTCCCCCAGTAACGAGCCCAGTTTAATTGCACCCCCAATAACGAGCCCAGTTTAATTGCACCCCCAGTAACGAGCCCAGTTAAATTGCTCCCCCAGTAACGAGCCCAGTTTAATTGCACCCCCAATAACGAGCCCAGTTTAATTGCACCCCCAGTAACGAGCCCAGTTTAATTGCTCCCCAATAACGAGCCCAGTTTAATTGCACCCTCAGTCACGAGCTCAGTTTAATTGCTCCCCCAGTAGCGAGCCCAGTTTAATTGCTCCCCCAATAACGAGCCCAGTTTAATTACACCCCCAATAACGAGCCCAGTTTAATTGCACCCCCAATAACGAGCCCAGTTTAGTTGCTCCCACAGTAACGAGCCCAGTTTAATTGCACCCCCAATAACGAGCCCAGTTTAATTGCACCCCCAATAACGAGCCCAGTTTAATTGCACCCCCAGTAACGAGCCCAGTTTAATTGCTTCCCCAGTAACGAGCTCAGTTTAATTGCACCCCCAGTAACGAGCCCTGTTTAATTGCACCCCCAATAACGAGCCCAGTTTAATTGCACCCCCAATAACGAGCCCAGTTTAATTGCACCCCCAGTAACGAGCTCAGTTTAATTGCACCCCCAGTAACGAGCTCAGTTTAATGGCTTCCCAGTAACGAGCCCAGTTTATTTGCTTCCCCAGTAACGAGCCCAGTTTAATTGCACCCCCAATAACGAGCCCAGTTTAATTGCTCCCCCAGTAACGAGCTCAGTTTAATTGCACCCCCAGTAACGAGCCCAGTTTAATTGCACCCCCAATAACGAGCCCAGTTTAATTGCACCCCCAATAACGAGCCCAGTTTAATTGCACCCCTAGTAACGAGCTCAGTTTAATTGCACCCCCAGTAACGAGCTCAGTTTAATTGCACCCCCAGTAACGAGCTCAGTTTAATTGCACCCCCAGTAACGAGCCCAGTTTAATTGCACCCCCAATAACGAGCCCAGTTTAATTGCACCACCAATAACGAGCCCAGTTTAATTGCACCCCCAGTAACGAGCCCAGTTTAATTGCTTCCCCAGTAACGAGCCCAGTTTAATTGCACCCCCAATAACGAGCCCAGTTTAATTGCACCCCCAATAACGAGCCCAGTTTAATTGCACCCCCAGTAACGAGCCCAGTTTAATTGCACCCCCAATAACGAGCCCAGTTTAATTGCACCCCCAATAACGAGCCCAGTTTAATTGCACCCCCAGTAACGAGCTCAGTTTAATTGCACCCCCAGTAACGAGCTCAGTTTAATGGCTTCCCAGTAACGAGCCCAGTTTATTTGCTTCCCCAGTAACGAGCCCAGTTTAATTGCACCCCCAATAACGAGCCCAGTTTTATTGCTCCCCCAGTAACGAGCTCAGTTTAATTGCACCCCCAGTAACGAGCCCAGTTTAATTGCACCCCCTTGCAATAACGAGCCCAGTTTAATTGCTCCCCCAGTAACGAGCCCAGTTTAATTGCAGCCCCAATAACGAGCCCAGTTTAATTGCTCCCCCAGTAACGAGCTCAGTTTAATTGCTCCCCCAGTAACGAGCCCAGTTTAATTGCTCCCCAATAACGAGCCCAGTTTAATTGCACCCTCAGTCACGAGCTCAGTTTAATTGCTCCCCCAGTAACGAGCCCAGTTTAATTGCTCCCCCAATAACGAGCCCAGTTTAATTACACCCCCAATAACGAGCCCAGTTTAATTGCACCCCCAATAACGAGCCCAGTTTAGTTGCTCCCACAGTAACGAGCCGAGTTTAATGGCTTCCCAGTAACGAGCCCAGTTTAATTACACCCCCAATAACGAGCCCAGTTTAATTGCACCCCCAATAACGAGCCCAGTTTAATTGCTCCCCCAGTAACGAGCCCAGTTTAATTGCTCCCCAGTAACGAGCCCAGTTCAATTGCTCCCCCAGTAACGAGCCCAGTTTAATTGCTCCCCCAGTAACGAGCCCAGTTTAATTGCTCCCCCAGTAACGAGCCCAGTTTAATTGCTCCCCCAGTAACGAGCCCAGTTTAATTGCTCCCCAGTAACGAGCCCAGTTCAATTGCTCCCCCAGTAACGAGCCCAGTTTAGTTGCTCCCCCAGTATCGAGCCCAGTTTAATTGCTCCCCCGTCTAATGAGCCCAGTTCAATTGCTCCCCCAGTAACGAGCCCAGTTTAATTGCTCCCCCAGTAACGAGCCCAGTTTAATTGCTCCCCCAGTAACGAGCCCAGTTTAATTGCTCCCCCGTCTAATGGGCCCAGTTCAATTGCTCCCCCAGTAACGAGCCCAGTTTAATTGCTCCCCCGTCTAATGGGCCCAGTTCAATTGCTCCCCCAGTATCGAGCCCAGTTTAATTGCTCCCCCGTCTAATGGGCCCAGTTCAATTGCTCCCCCAGTAACGAGCCCAGTTTAATTGCTCCCCCAGTAACGAGCCCAGTTTAATTGCTCCCCCAGTACCGAGCCCAGTTTAATTGCTCCCCCGTCTAATGAGCCCAGTTTAATTGCTCCCCCAGTAACGAGCCCAGTTCAATTGCTCCCCCAGTAACGAGCCCAGTTTAATTGCTCCCACGTCTAATGAGCCCAGTTTAATTGCTCCCCCAGTAACGAGCCCAGTTTAATTGCTCCCCCAGTATCGAGCCCAGTTTAATTGCTCCCCCGTCTAATGAGCCCAGTTCAATTGCTCCCCCAGTAACGAGCCCAGTTTAATTGCTCCCCCAGTAACGAGCCCAGTTCAATTGCTCCCCCAGCAACGAGCCCAGTTTAATTGCTCCCCCAGTAACGAGCCCAGTTTAATTGCTCCCCCAGTAACGAGCCCAGTTTAATTGCTCCCCCAGTAACGAGCCCAGTTCAATTGCTCCCCCAGTAACGAGCCCAGTTTAATTGCTCCCCCGTCTAATGAGCCCATTTCAATTGCTCCCCCAGTAACGAGCCCAGTTCAATTGCTCCCCCAGTAACGAGCCCAGTTTAATTGCTCCCCCGTCTAATGAGCCCAGTTCAATTGCTCCCCCAGTAACGAGCCCAGTTTAATTACTCCCCCAGTAACGAGCCCAGTTTAATTGCTCCCCCGTCTAATGAGCCCAGTTTAATTACTCCACTCGTCCATACATCTAAGCCGCAGTTTTATACTTTTTTCCATTCGACGGCTGTCGTGGGAACACTTAATTACGTATACCAACAGGCAACGACTACACTCGTTGCAACGTTCAAGAATTCCTATTTTTCATTGTGATTTCATGAGATATATTTTCGCGTCAACGTTAAATGCATCCCTGTAGACTACGCTCCATCAACTGTAATCCATCAATATGACCGTCAGGTTGTCTGGAAATTTTGCTTTAACATTTCCTATATAATTAACCTATCCCTATTTACCTTCGTTGCAGCTAAGATTTCCTTCATATCTGCTATGCATATTGTATACACGTGGGCGTCTTGTTACCCTAAATTGACCCTGTCTTTAATTACTACGTGCATGTATACATAAATATTTATACTCAGCCAAACGCCGCTGCGTTATGAGTTAATCTACAAAAAATTCTACTGCAATTGTTTTCATTGATAATTATATTATTGATATTTTCATGTAAAAATTAACTGTCACAAACAATTAGCATTTTTCTGTTAAAAACCAGCGCAACATCTTCGATGATCAAGTGCAAGTGAGTGAGAATCTGAAGTCATTTTCGAGAAGCAAGCACATTGAGCTACATAATTCTAAGCGATGCTAATTCATCGTGTTCAATTCTAGTTCGGCACAGCTGAACTACAATCACAATACCAGAGCGCCTACAGCCATTAGTAGCAAGTTGTATCTCTTCACCGCCACGGCAGTTGGCTTGCCACTCTGCGGAGCTCTTAATTCAACGGAGTACTGCAGTGATGCCCTCGCGAGTATAATACTACATAGCTGCGATAAAAGCTAAAATGAAGTGTGGGTGCTGCAGAGCCAGTAAAGAGCCAGTTTAATTGCTTTCCCAGCAACGAGCCCAGTTTATTGTTTCCCAGCAACGAGCCCAGTTTATTGTTTCCCTAGTAACGAGCCCAGTTTTTTTTCCCCTGATAATGAGCCCTGCATAATTGCTTCCGAGGTAACGAGCCTGTTTCAATTGCCTAGATTGCAACAATGCTGCAATAGTTGCAACAATGCTGCATTTCCACCTGAATTTCACCGATTCCTGCCTTCTCAGACTGGTATTGGAGTTGTGATTTTTGCAGCTATAGCAACACATTATCCGTAATCAAAACTGGCCAAAGTGACAATTTCCTCTCTGCATGGTTCAAGCCCAAATTAGACGACTACAGCTAGTAAAATGCTAATTGGTAAATCAGTACAGTTCTTGGTACATTAGCGCAGTGCTACCTTCAGCCATGCAATGCTTCATACATTGATAAAGTAGCTATACAGATATGTTCGAGACAAAGTGGATGTATGAAAGTATATATTAGGCTTAATTTGGCTTGCATGCACATCAGCGAGCTAACTCGCAGTAGCTAACAGAAACTAGACGCACTTCAACTATTACACTAAATACCTCCCCATGTGATCAAAATAGCACTACTTGAAATTTTGTTTCATTTACTTTATACTGCACCCATGAAGTCGCTGACGGAAAAGTTGCATGTCTAAAGTAGCTTCAACAAGGAATGAAAAATTATTCCCATCTTTGGTTGCCCTTCGGGTAGTTTTCTTATTTCTGATAATAGTTTAATACAGCCCTATGTTGCTTATATCGTTATTTTTTTCTAGTGTTCTTTCGTCACTTAACTATATATTCATCCAGGTTATTACTTTTTGTATATGATACTTTTTTACAATTTTTTCTTTTGATAATTATATTCTTCCCGGCAATTCATCCCTGAGTAATATAGGTTTTCAATTCTAATTACACTATCACCGTTAGAGTTAAGAGCAATATTAATAAGAACACGCATCACATCATGAGCCGTCTCAGCTCTCTCACAGTCACACGGCATTCAAAGAGCATTAACATCATTCCATACTTGCACTAATTCCTGGTATGAATAAAGCTAATTAACAATGATGATATTGGCCCGTGACACCGAAGGTTTAGTTTACCTGCGCAGCATGCAAGCAGATTAAAGTTTTAAAGTTGAACTCTATATATATAGAGTTCAACTTTAAAACTTTAATCTGCTTGTGATATATTAACATCTTTTGTTTCTTGTTCCTGCCTGGAACAAGAAATATCAGTACAAACAACAAAATATTCATTAATAACATTGCACTGTACATGTATGTTGTCAGCCCCTGAAAATGATCGGGGAAACAAAATGCATCATAAGTTCACGTCATGGAAGTAGAAATGGATAAAATAGCGCATAGAATTTGTACTTTAAAGTTTAGAATAAAGCTTAAATCTACCCAGGGAAATTACACGCAATATTAGCCTCCAGCAAAGACACTCGCCAGAGTTGCTGGATTACCCTCTTTCTGGCCAAAATCCTCAAGTACGTCATTTTTTCCAAACAATCTTGAAGTCTTTCTCATGCACCAAAAAAACCCATCGCACAACCCTGCACACCAGCCGCAGACTACCTGCAGAACCAGATGCTCGAGTGCAACGGCTCATGCGATGACCACCGCGGCACGCAAGTGATGAAGCAAAAGTGACTTCTAAAGTTTGCCGCGGCTCCCACACAGGGTGTTTCTGTTTCAGCTTCATCTGCTTGGCACGGGCGTTGACGGCACTCAGGAGTGCGTAGATCCCGCCACGATAACTCCACGATGAGCTTTGACAGCTCTGCAATCGCCTCGCTGCCACTTACGGCTCCAGACAACCGTACGCTCTTGCTGATGCTTTCTCGCCGCAATACTTCGCGTTCTTCAGGAGCAGCGCAGGCACGTCGACCTAAGAAACGCTCATCGTCCACATAAGTCAGAATAAAAGCGTCTGACTTACTACTAGGAGTAACTGTTTGCTAATGAAGAGTAGTCTCATCGCCAGTAAATGTCTTATAGGAGTGGAATAAAAGCGTCTGACTCACCACTAGGAATATCGGTTGGCTAGTGAAGAGCAGTGTTTTTACACCGCGGGTATCGAACGAGGAAACTGATCCCTATATTCGGACAGGTCGTGAGACTGGGTTGCAGTGGGCATTGCCTGACAGTCGAAACCCCCTCAGAAAATTCCTCCTCAGCTTCTACGATATTTTTCAGCTCCTAACTGCATTCAAGCATCGATAAGACTCAATATTTTAAGTAGGCAGCCTCCATTGCTACGCTTGGATTGAGCTTGAAAGTTGAAACAGATTGAGCGTCTAGCTCACGGATTTTGATTTAAATTTTTGCTCCTGCAACGAAAACTTCTAATCTTCAACTTGCGCAATTATGATACTTCTTAGACGTTGAGATATTACTTTAGTGCTTTAATTTCCAAAGTTGAGAACGAGTATGATCAAGAGAGTTACTTGTACCATGATGCCCCCTTATATTTTACACGCCAATTCTCAAAGCGAATTTCTTCCACCTTAATATACGATGTTTCGAAAATCCTCCTCTCTTGATTGCAAATAGCCAAACATTTTCCTTTTACATAGAGCTTCACATCACACGAAGCAGGATCAGTTACCTCGTCCTGCAAGCGCACACGAACGCAGCACGCACTGCACGAGTGCATCACACGCGACACCAATGCAAATCAAAATCTTTAGAACTAAATTACAAACAACTGGGATTAATATTATAGCTTCAACTCCAGCCTAAGAAACAATGGGGGCCGCAAACCTCACGCAACAAACTTGAACTGCAGATGAACCAAACTTTTTAAAATAAACAATATTCAAAAAGGACGTGGTCAATATTTAATGCACCTCAAGCTATGTAGGTGATACCGCTTAGGAGACAAACTAAGGCACCGCTTAATTAAGAAAGCAGGAAAGCGACAAATGGCAACGACGTGGTATCATTATCATTACCATTATTACTCCTATTTATTATCATTATTTTACTAATTATTATTATTGACGTTTCCCTACCGAAGATGCCACACGCAGAGGCGCTTCATCGGTGTTTTCGACATTCCCCATTTCATCTCTACATACAGGGCGGATATCATTTGAGCCGTCGCCGTGTGGCGGCATGCTTGAAATTTGGTGGAGGTCGTAGCATTACTACGGTAGCACAACACAACACCTTACCACGTACGGCACAACTCCACAGCCCAATAACACACTTTGCAAAGCACAACATCACTCAATATTTAAAACACAACACCACGCGATGAAGAGCACACCATAACACAACACCACAGCACAACACCACACCAAGCAGAACACAACACCACAACATCACGCCACGCAGAGCACAACGCCACAGCACAAACACAACACCACGGCACAACATCACATCACGCAGAACACAACACCACAGCACTACTCCACACCACGCAGAACACAACACCACAGCACAAACACAACACCACATCACAACACCACACCACGCAGAGCACAATACAACACAAACACAACACCATAGCACCACCCCACGCAGAACACAACACCACGCAGAGCACAACACCACAGCACCACACCACGCAGAACACAACACCACAGCACAAACACAGCACCGCAGCACAGAACACCAGTGCAAATGGAAGAGATGGGCCGCTGGGGTAATTAGAAGGCCCAGCGCCCGACCGCTACGGAGAGGTGCTAATGCTCGCCCTCTCTTTTTGCATCTCCAAATTGCCTCTAAAAAATCTTCGCGTTCTCAATCTGGATACTGCGCTAAGTGGTACACGGGGTCAGTATGAACAACGCAATTACTCGACACGAGCGTGAGTGAGTCCAGCAGTCGTTTAAATTATGCCTATATGCTCTTTGTGATTCTCAAGAAGAATTCAATCGCCCAGTCTTTGAATAAATGATACGGGCTATTAAAAGTTGGCCCCGTCGCAATGATGTCCGAACTGCGATATTAACGCAGCCTTTTTTTATGTATTTGGTGTTAACACAGCCCATGAAATACTTTGTGTTAACACTGTCTTTGGAATATTTGGTGTTCACACAATCGTTGGAATGATAATTGGCGTTAACACAGTCTCCGGAATATTTGGTTTTAACTCAGTCTTCGGAATATTTGGTGTTAACACAGTCTTCGGAATATTTGGCGTTAACACAGTCTTTGGAATGTTTGGTGTTAACTCAGTCTTCGGAATATTTTTTATCAGTCTTCAGAATAATTGGTTTTAACACAGTCTTCGGAATATTTGTTAATGCAAGCTTCGAAATATTTAGTGTTAACATAGTCTTCGGAATATTTGGTGTCACAGTCCAGTCACAACGGATAAGCACCGTAAGTTTCAAATTATTTCCCTCAATTTAAAATTAGAGAGTGTCTAAAGCATTTACAAAACCACTTCGAAGTTGGAAACATGTGTCGGCTAAATTATTTCCCATACTTACATGAGAATTTGTTTCTCTCCTGTTAGGTTGTCATTGAAATCTTGTTCCTCATTCGACGCTTGCAGTACTGACTTTTGTTTATTTAGTTTATTCTTGTGTTTTAATAGTTACACTAGCTGTACATGCTTGCTGCATACTAGTTACAATGTACGCGTTTGTTGCATACTTGTTGCAATGTACATTCTTGCTGCATATTTGTTGAAATGTGCGCGTTTGTTGCATACTTGTCACAAGGTACATGCTTGTTGCTTACTTGTTACAATATGTGCGTTTGTTGCATACTTGTTACAATGTACATGCTTGTTGCTTACGTGTTACAATATGCGCGTTTGTTGCATACTTGCCACAATGTACATGCTTGTTGCATACGTGTTGCAATGTACGCGTTTGATGCATACTTGTTACAATGTACATGCTTATTGTTTACTTGTTACAATATGCTCGTTTGTTGCATACTTGTTACTATGTACATGCTTGTTGCATACGTGTTGCAACGTACGCGTTTGTTGCATACTTTTTTACAATGTACATGCTTGTTGCACACTTGTTACAATGTACATTGTAAATGATTGTGGTACAAAAATTGTTGAAATTTTTCAAATGCTTCTGAAAACGCTTCTTTTCAAATACGCTGACCAACTTATCTTCATTTCGAACACTCGCCTTTTTTACGAACAGTTTTTTGAACGCCAGATAAGGATCGAGGCTGTGAGAACATAGACGGGTGTCGGTCTTGTTTTCCCATACTCGACTTGTTCACAGCTGCATCTTGCACTGCCCAGACATACCTGGGTGACTCAAATGTATGCTTCTCAATGTTTCTTTATTTACCATCTGCACTTGAAGCCTGCGGTGTATCGTATACGTACATTGCAGAATTCTTTTTTATTTCTGTATTTTACGAGAACAAGCCACATTCAAATCCATATTGTGTACTAAATTTATTTTAGTTGCAATTAGCGACTAGAAAGCCAAGTAATTTTGAGGTTCTGAACGCCGCATAGTCTGAGTCGTTCAGCCTTAGTGTAGCGTCAGAACATAATTTTAATTGCAATTAGCAACTACAGAGCCTAGCAATTTCGCGGTTCTGAAAATCTTATATTCTCAGCCGCGCAGCCTAGTGAAGCGTCAGAACATTATTTTAATTACATGCAATTAGCGACTAGCAAGCCAAGCAATTCTGAAGTTCTGAGAGCCTTTCCGTCTCAGCCGCGCATCCTCGTGAGGCGTCAAGTGAACGCATGCAGCGCCCTGCCCACCTCAGCGACCCTGTGAAACTACCTGGAAATTCCGGGTTTCGGTAATCTCAGAACTTTGCTGATCTCTTCTTCAAATTAAATAATTTCAATTGGTTACATATTATAATGTTTACTCAGCTTGTAACTTAAATGGGTTCGAGTGAAATGGAAGTTATTGTGCGAGAGGGTTAATTAAGCCCTGTGCTCAAATTTATCGTTTTCTAAGTTACCAGTTGATCTTCTTGCTCTGGCAAAAGTACCGCGCCGATGTACAAACTGGTGTGGTACCTCCTCACCCGCAACGCAAAGTTCTACCTTTGCACGATGGGAAAAATTATGAATGACCATTGATCAAGCAAAAGAATGATAAATGGCCATTACATCAGGGGAAAGAATGATGAATGACTATTCCATCAGGAGAGAGAATGATGAAGGAAAGAATCATACGAAAGAATGATAAAGTCAAGAATCAGGCGAAAGAATGATGAATAACCATTGAGCAAGCAAAAGAATGATAAACGACCATTGCATCAGGGGAAAGAATGGTGAATGAACATATAATCAGGAGAGAGAATAATGGAAGATAGAAAGAATCATGCGAAAGAATGATGGATGGCGTAGCACCAGCTCACACATCACTGTTCTATATAATGGCGCTTATGCATAACTCGTCACGAGTTCTCCCAGATGACTCACGTATTTTAGAAGCTTTTTAAGACGCAAGAATGAATCATCAGCACCAACACAAGGAGTAAATTTTCTCAGTACTATGCTCTCTCATCTTTTCCGAAAAATTTGTTTTCCATGCCACTGCATTTTGTTATCTCGGTAGGTAGCTTTTTGTTATCAAAGTAACATTTGGTTATCTTGGCGAGCCCACATCTGGCACCTTGGTCGGACGCGTTAGATATTCCCTGCGTAATACATCCCTGTCTCGTGCTGCAGCACGCAACATTGTCATACATGATGGCAACAACGATGATGTGATTTTATGCTGATAATTATCAACGTAAAGATTTAAACAATGATAATTATAAATGTAACGATTTGAACATTGATAATTATTAACGGAAAAATTTGAACATTGATGGTCAAATATGAAAACAATAACAATTGCTCTTTACACATATTAGCGTTTTTTTCTACACCTCCTGACGTCATCAGCGAAGTGCAATGTGCAAGCATCAGCACTTTACCAGGAGCCCGCTGCCATGCTGAATAACTGCTCCAAATTGCACTCATGAGGTCAGTAGTTATCACAGTGGTGTAAATGAGAAGAGTTGTAAGAAATGAGCTTGTGCCAATCTCGTTCACAGGAGCGTAAATATCAACAGTTGCAAGGAATGAAATAGAGCTAATCTCGTTCGCAGTGAATTAAATGTCAACAGTTGCATGAAGTGAACTTGTGCTAATCTTATGAAGACTAAATTAATGAAATCATCATGAACATAAACTCTTATCACAACCATGTAGATTGTGGCTTACAAAACCCAGAAGGGAATGAAATGGTCCTCGACTTGAGATGAGTTACCGAGAAACCGAAGCGTTGATGTGCTTGAGCGACTGAAAATTTTAGCAACACTCGTTGTGCAAACGGTTGGCACAATGTGTTCTGAATTGTACGCACGTTCCCACACCCTTTAGCGCGTCAGACGTGAGCCAAAATTCTTGTTTCAATCGTATGCTGTTCAGTTGATGTTCAGGCGTTGATTTTAAGCCAGCATTTCGCAGGTGTGCATTCCTCATAAAAAAATAAACATTTGACTGGTTGCAGAGAGTAATGACTATCAAACTAATGAAGACACTTTCGATCTTCTGAATTTCAGAGAAGGGGAATCGGATGTTTAGTAAAAATTGAGACGCTACAAAAAAATCTGGTTTTAAAATGCGGGTTTATTATGAAAATTTAAGTTGCTTTCTTGAAAAACTTCTCACCCATCTTGTGGCCAGTTCTGCCTTATGAGACCAATGCTAAACTTTATCGCATATCACAAATTCCAGGATCATGTTTTCATCAAAATCACAAGAATTTTTCAAAGTAGAACGCTCCAAACACAAAACTACCCAAAACTTAACTGAGTTTCTCTCATCCGCATTTTGGTAAGTTGCGCTTGTTATATGATGCGTAAATTTGTCGTAATGAAAGCAAAAGTCAGTGGAGGACACGACGGCACTTGTGTTACGAACCCTTCACCGCGGTGTCAGATGCCACGTCCGGCTATCTTCATCATACCGGAACAGTCGGTAACGTTGTGATCGTCTTGGACGCGTAAAAACCTCGATAAAACGTGTTAAGAAAGCAGTCATCTAACATTCCGTGCTGCAACTGTTCTTCAGTTTGCTAAAAGATATGCAAAAATACAAAATTAGTTCTCTGCAAAAATGCAGATGAGTTATTCTTGGTAATTGGCATGATTCATTCAACTCTTAATTAAAACTTCAAAGACTAACTACTCCTAACTACCGTGTAATAAGAATAACTTCACGAAACATTTGGTCTACCACTTTTCAGGACACCTAAATTTTCTCCCCTGGTCCTACACTCGAAGGCTGTAAACATGTGCGTGGGTACACCTCCACAAAGTTTGACAACGCCACTCAGATCTCCCTTTGTCCTGTAGGCGGCGAAGAAAGACCTCCCGTTTAAATGCCCTTCTTGAGGTCAAGTGTGTTAGGTTTCAGAAGATCGCGCCTCTTCCGGCACGAGTCGCGGTCGACAGGCGCCACTGATCTTCAATGCGCAGGTCCTCCTTCTTCTCATTGTTCTCAGATACAATAATTGTGTCTCCAGTTCACGCCTCAGTGCAGCACTGGGGACCTGCAGTCCTGGTCATCTTCCTTTCTGCAGGAGTTGCCTTCACTTGTCTGCGGTCTTCGCTTTGCAATTATCGTTTCAAATGAAGAGGTGCGCGGTATAGTTTACTTTGACACTGATCTAGTCCATTTTGTCATACGACTGGTTATTGCCATCATAAATTTTGACTGAAGTGTGCATTTCATTTCCTCAATCAAATCAACTCGTTCTCTTATAATTATAAAATCAGATTTGATTTCTATGCACTGATGAATCCAAATATTTTTAAAATATAAATAACGATTTTTACTGATCGCCTCATCAAACACCGTAGTCAAAATCAAATTATAATTTTGGTTAGGATAATTGTTCTTGACACTTCATCTTAACTCCTTCAATATTGTATAATTCGTTAGGCCATTACTTACAGAACTTACACCGAGTTTTTACTTTTGTTTCTATCTACCCCTCGAAATGCAGTGAGAACACAAACGCCACTCGAAATGCAGTGAGAACACAAACGCCACTCGAAATGCAGTGAGAACACAAACGCCACTCGAAATGCAGTGAGAACACAAACGCCACTCGAAATGCAGTGAGAACACAAACGCCACTCGAAATGCAGTGAGAACACAAACGCCACTCGAAATGCAGTGAGAACACAAACGCCACTCGAAATGCAGTGAGAACACAAACGCCACTCGAAATGCAGTGAGAACACAAACGCCACTCGAAATGCAGTGAGAACACAAACGCCACTCGAAATGCAGTGAGAACACAAACGCCACTCGAAATGCAGTGAGAACACAAACGCCACTCGAAATGCAGTGAGAACACAAACGCCACTCGAAATGCAGTGAGAACACAAACGCCACTCGAAATGCAGTGAGAACACAAACGCCACTCGAAATGCAGTGAGAACACAAACGCCCCTCGAAATGCAGTGAGAACACAAACGCCACTCGAAATGCAGTGAGAACACAAAAGCCACTCGAAATGCAGTGAGAACACAAACGCCACTCGAAATGCAGTGAGAACACAAACGCCACTCGAAATGCAGTGAGAACACAAACGCCACTCGAAATGCAGTGAGACACAAACGCCACTCGAAATGCAGTGAGAACACAAACGCCACTCGAAATGCAGTGAGAACACAAACGCCCCTCGAAATGCAGTGAGAACACAAACGCCCCTCGAAATGCAGTGAGAACACAAACGCCCCTCGAAATTAGAGTTTACTACACGTTACGTGACAGCCACACATCCTTGATTTCACTCTCGCACGCTGATACTCCAACTTACGTTTGCAAAGTCTACTTAATACGATTTCGCATAGACCGAGCAAACCTGAAACCTATTCTGTACTGCAAATATTTATCAATGAAATATCAGACCTAAATTTAAGTGCCTCAGCGTCAAACACCGAAGTTTGAACAAGAATCGATAGCATTAGATGAAATGGTCATCACGCTTTTGACCATCAAAACTGAAAACCTAAAATGCTTTGCCCACTGTACATTTCCCCTTTTTGTCCGAGATAATTTATTGACTCTAGGTGTAAGTAAAAACATGAAATATATATATATATATATAACTTTGACACATATGATGTACATGTCATTCATGAAATGAGTGGGCACAACATTCTAAGAGTGGATACAATATTCTAAGAGTGGACACAACATTCTAAGAGTGGACACAATATTCTAAGAGTGGATACAATATTCTAAGAGTGGACACAACATTCTAAGAGTGGACACAACATTCTAAGAGTGGACACAACATTCTAAGAGTGGACACAACATTCTAAGAGTGGACACAACATTCTAAGAGTGGACACAAAATTTAACACTCTAGTGACTCTACTCTAAAGGACACTGCATGTACCATGCAAGAGACGGAACATATCAACCCTCGAGGGATGTACTGTAGAGAGCGCGGCGAGAAGGAGCCAGCGCGTGTGCGGTCCGATGCGAGCACTCCACGCCGGAAGCAAGACTTGTCCTGGAGAGGAAGTCTGTGAACTCTACCCTGTCGACGAGTCGTTTCAGCACAGGGCAAAACAAACATTGTAATTAGTGAGTATATTGGTGGTCTGATTCTGCGCTAGTTGAGCTGGCTGTCACAACCTCAAATCCACGAAATGAATGCAATTTACTACAACCACAGTAATTTATTTGTAAAGGCTTCTAGCTCGGCTGACAAGTTTTCCACCAATTTGGCTTTAGTTCTGACGCTTTGGAAGTACAGTAATAACAGGCCAACACAGCTGTGAGGTTGGCCAGTCATTTTGCTGTCGCATGAGCATCAATAATCTCCTTTGCAATGTGTATTGAATCTGCAAAGTCCAGTCGAAGGTTTATGTTTTTTCAACGCTCATCAATGCGGGTTAAAGCTATTTTTGGTCTAAATAACCGAAATAGTATTTATTCGTTGGGAAAACCATCCTTTTCATTATTAATAATAAATTATGACAATAAATTGGAGTCAAAATTACTTAACCCTAACTCCAGCATTTCTGGCATCTTTCAGGTAACACCGCTTCCTTCTTTTTTTAGAAGAAATAACAAAATTAAATATCTCTGTACAACATGGAAAAAGTTTGATGTTTACTATATGAATGAACCGGAGTAATTAAGGAATTCTGTAGACGCTGATGATATGGAACCTTAATTTTCTTTCGTAAAATCCATCTCATATGTACCGAAGCATTCAATTCAAACAAAATAATGCGAAGATTTCTAAATTCTCCGACATTCATTTACTCATATATCATGTTAATACATAAATAAACAAATATGAAGACAGGGCATTGAAGAATCTTTCAAATTTCAATGCAATTTTTTCACCTTTAATTTAGTTTCCGTACAGAATTTAAACTAGAAAATCGAAATAGGGTTCGTCGAGTGAGAACCAGTCATTTATATTTTTTCCAATCATCAGTTTCACCGAACATTAATATATATATATCTCAGTCTGAAATGACCTGTTCATCATAATTCAAAACTCAGACGTCTTATCCCTGTTTCAGAAAACTAATTTTTAACGAATGTTCAAAATAAAATAAATAAATAGCAAAACAAAAATAAATAAATGATTAACTCATGCAGCGCAACTCAATGTCTCTCTTTGACTCAGCCATTCGGGTAAAAATTGTTGGGATTTCTCTTCAACTTGGTAAATAAATCTTTGCATGTACTTACGAATAATGTCGAGGCAAGGATAGAAAATTCAGACCAAGCCTACAGACACAACTCGAAGTGTTTAGAGTGTCGACTTCGTTGAGGGGAAGTTGTACTAGTCTTATCTCTTCTGCTCAGTCCCAGCTCGCTAGAACAATAAACTCACGCAACTCAACTTCCAGTATTCAAAGTGAGCTTAAAAAATGCATAAAAAACTCAACGTTTACGTTGTAATGTTCCTCTTGAAAAATCCTGACATTTCTTCATGTAATGCGTTTATACATACACATAAGTATTATATAAAGGAATTTCAATATTTTTCAAGAAAAGCATTACAACGTAAATGTTGAATTTACGTTTGCGTTGAGGTTATATATATATATAATATAAATACATTTATCTGTACGATGTCTAAGCTGACTGAATATACTTGGTTGGAATGTCTCAAATGAAGCATTGGTTCAGAGCGAGTTGTAATTTAGTTCCACGCGGCTTCTATGAACCAGTCCGGAGGTTCGCGTCGAAATTCTAAAAAGCATCAAAAATGGCTCAGAAATTCTAAAATATGTCCATAGGAAATATTCATGCAATTTTTTAATTTGAAAAGTAAGCTACTCAAGCTCAGTAACCAAATTTCCAGCACATGCATCTACCTCAATCTTCTCTGTCTCGTATTACAAGGATGTCCTTGCATTGGACCTCAATGATTTTGATAGTCGGAATGAAATAAGGATATTCACCAAATTTATCTGACAAACAAATATCTTCATCCTAACAGTACCCGCGGTTAAATTGTTCTTGTACTTGTGCGCTGGTGAAACTCGTATCACAGATACGCTCATTAATTAAGAGCGTGAAAGAGTGACGGACCAGCCAAGCAAGACAGACCAACCAATTTAATGCGTTCAATGAGATTCCCATTGTGATACCATAGGAGAATGAAGGTAATAACAAAGACTATCGATTTAAAAGACATTTTTGTTAAAAAACGAACATTTCGACCCCTAAGGTAATTGACTCTAAGGTAATCATCAGCGGTTGTCAGTAAAATTTATGAAGGAAACAGTGAAATTCACGCTCATATGTTCTCTAAATCGCGAATAACAGTGGCTGGAATTTTCACTGTTCCCTTTACCAATTTTACTGACATCCGCTGATGATGACCTTAGGGGTCGAAACGTTCGTTTTTTAACAAAAATGTCTTTTAAATTGATAGTCTTTGCTACTACCTTCATTTTAAAGCTATGTTGAGTCGTACAATCTAATTTGATACCATAGGAGAAATTTCGCACAAAAAAATATAAAATTATTTATTTATAAATTTAAAGAAACAATTGGCATTTTATTACATGGTATGATTATTTGGTCATGAATTGCTTGAAAAAATTTGCAATATCTTTTTCCTTGAAGATAAGTAACATTTTCATGAACAATAGATTCAATTATCATGGCCGCAACATTTTTTGGCTTGTAAACAAAGGTACCTTTGATACCATTGAAATAGATGTACATTTTTTAGAGCTTTACAGACAGGAGAAATATAAATATATGTATAAAATAAGCAAATTATTACAGTGGGGATGGTGTTCTATCCTCTGCATGATAAGGACTAGTGATCTATGTTAATAATAATCGAAAAATTATCTCTACATAAGTAAATGTTTCACGCACGTATATTACAACAGAGCTTCAGCGCATACATTTTTGACCACATCTTCAAGTCAAAGAATATTTGATGCAGTAATTCTTTACATAAAGATTTCAAAACATTAATAAATATCCACCATTGATTGAAAAATTCTACCCTCAAGATAGTTTAATTTTCAACGGAATTTTTCACCTCTGAACATCAGTTCAAAGGAAAAAGTTCATCAGTTTTTTTCAGAACATTCATGCTCACCATGAACACAAATTTTTAACAATATTTTCACTTCGTAGGCAACAATCAAAAGTGTAACCATGAAAATTGAAACTAAGTTCTAGGTCGAGCCCCACACATTAGCCCTAACTCACTTTAGGTCGCAGATCTAACGCTTTAATCGTGTTGCTGAAGATTCTTCTCGCGATGAGACCATTGAGACTCACCGCGGCTTTAGGAACAAACAATTCCATCGGTCTACCTATGATCCGATCGAGTGTGGCCAGACGTCAGATTCTCGCTTGAGCATCTCAACGCTGTGACTGGAAAATAATTCTATAAATGCGCGTCTGGTAGAGATGTGCGAGGGTAGCACTTCCAGAGATGTTCATACGGGATGTTAATACGAGAGAACAGAGCAGTTGCTCATACGTTTTGCAAATCCCACTCACAAAAATAGTCCGTTTTTAATAACTGTATTTTTAATTCCCATACCCCGAATACAGGCTATAATTTTAATGCTAGAAATAGTTTATTTTGCTCAAAATATTCCGCACGTAATTACGATTATTTAGGGAGGAACTTCTAAATTCATTCTCGTTTTTCCTTCTTTAAGAAATTCAGTCTAAAATGAAAGTACCTAACAAAAATTGTGAGCTTCGTATGGAAAAATAAATGAGGAGAGTTAAAAAATGTCCGGTCATATGTGTGTGTGTGTGAATAAGTCGAAAATAAAGTCTGCTGTGACTTTAAAAAATATATTTCGAGCAGTGCATGCACATAATTACCTTCATTAGGCAATCGTCTGTAGTAATTCTACTGTCACAGCCCAAAATAAAAATTTATTAACCAGCCCAACTTCGTTATTTTGATTTTTTGAACCGATAATCCCCCGCACTAAATTGTAAAATACCTATATCATTTATCACGCCATTTAACATCTACGAAAAGGATTGAGTTCTGCTAAGATTTACTGTTGTAATTAACGTTTGAATTTCAATATTGATGTTATTCAGGTATAGAATTTTCTTTCTATAATATCACTAAATTCCACACATAAATTTAACAAAGTGCCAAAAACACAACGTTTCCAGGATCCGACATGGTAGCATTTATCATTTAATCAAACCCGTTTCATTACGTCAAAAATGGAGCTCCTTTATAAATCAAACCGCTCCACCATGGATGGAGAAAAAACAATGCATATAATTTCCCCTCTTCATTCATCTGTAGGCTTTTTGAGTGATCACTTGATTTGTACGGATCGTACGAGCACCAGTTTTCTGCAATACTGCGATCAAAATCACAGCTTGATTATTTTTAATTTTAGCTCAAAAGGCCATTGAGATAATACAATGGCCGTGCTTTTGAAACGCACGAGCCCATCGCCTACAATATACGCAAGTACCATTCATTGAAACAATTGTGTATTGTGCTTCCACTACCACCAGAAAATGATAATTAAGCCAAATATTAGTACGAATGGTACAACAGTACGCTAAGCCAGCCATTATAATGGGAAATTAGAAATGGTAGTAAAGTTCGACGCAGTGATGAATTATGGCATCGGAGTCCCTGCAGCGCCCTCCGAGTTAAACGCACCATGAAATATTGTTTTATGACTCCGGCATGTCTCTCCAAAGCTCCCGCGTATTTGGTTTCGAAAACAAATACCCTAGGCCGTGAGCGACTAAGAGTCAGTATTTGGCAGCAGTGAACTGCTGTTTGCAAACCTGCAAGTGTGCATTTCGGAGCGGCGGTAGCTGTAACGTTAGATATGAACAGTGAGAGAGGGGGACCCAAATTTACTGGCCCGCGACCAGCCGACAGTCTCCGGTGCCATTTGAGGGCAGTGACTGACAGGTTTTGTGTTAAATTTCATTTGTGACAAAATTAAACCCCTTCGCAAGACCTAATGCTGATTTGAAATATTTTGAGGTGAAAGACTATCCGTTTCGTGGACAGTTTCTTACATATTACCATGTCAACGATAGTTTGAAACAATATTAAATCCCTGTGCACGACCTATTTTATTATCAATATGAGATGTTTAGTTCAGAGTTGGATAGAATGAACAGATTAAAATATTAATGATTAAATGTTAATTTATATCTCTGTGAAATTACTCTGTTCTTCCTTTCGATAGTTTAAAATGTTTTGATGACATTTGAAGGGCATCCATGTTCAAGGTGCTTAGAGCTTAGAGCACTTGAATTCTGTTAAAGCATTATAATGTAAAAACACTCGTTTATATTTTTCAGCCAGAAAATTTTAATTTCGCTGAAAAATTTGTGGCAATCGACATGAATTGTATCGACTTGCATGTGTAGGCAGGTGTTAAAAACATTTAGGATGGAAAGCCAACATACACTCTGTGTATGTGAATTCACCCTATTTATGAGAGCTAACATCGTGTTTTGAACAGTTCAAGTGGCGAACATCTGGTGTCAGTGCAAATATACAAAGGAGACTTGCCCACCAACTCAATTTCAACACGAATCATTCCACTGACTATCAGCATTACTTTAACTTTGTGCGAGCACGATATATTTTTGGTAAAGAAAACACATTTCGCGTGCCCAGCACCCGACAACTGAGCTAAATAATGCCAGCTTAGATTACAAAAGCTGCTCATTACGAGGGCAACCACTGCGTTGAAGGCGCCCGCCATTTTCACTGAACTCTAACCATGAGGACAAAAGCAACGGCGCAGGACGAGAGCGTGCCTCCAATTAACACCTTGCCCTCCATTTTGAAGAATTACTTAGGGGTTTTCGAACGCATTTCGTTCCCTGGTTAGCTCGAACCGAGGAAAGAGCTTTGTCATGTGAGGACAGCTCGTATGCTGAAGGAGCTTCGTTAATTGACCGCAAGAGCGCGCGCGTGATGGACGAGGGATGGCCGAGCATGGGAGCGCCAGACAACCGCCAGTCAGCTCTGGCTCGACCGCGGCACATCCGAGACAGGGACTGCGGTCGCACTGGCCGCCCGTGTGCTCAGCCTAACGTTCCTTGTTACTGTTGCACTCTACGTAATGGCTCTCTTAGCTGTAACCAAAAGATGCTACATAAAAAGGAGTGTTGAAACAATGGTGGTGAGGAACACGTGATTAAGCCCACGTATGGATCATGCAGGGCCTTGAATTAGGTACTTAAATGAATGGCTATTGAGCAAGATTGTATGTTTACTTTTGACCGTAAATGCAGATGAAATTTTCACGAAGTCAATTTATTTTCATAAACCTTTTTGAAAATAAGACGTTACAAGATCTTAAAAAGAAACAGCAATACAAAAAATCGTAGCCGAGCGCGAGGTAAAGACTTTCATTCATTCGGATGAGACCTAGAACTGTCCGTGAAGGTTGTGTTTCCAGAATTAATGAAACAGAAACGAGTGGACTGGCATTAAATCGGACTAAGTTGGTCTCCATAAAAGAGAAAACGCAGCTCTCCAAAATTTACACAAAGCTTACCAGAACATGGTTCGGCTAGGAGAAATGATACCAGACAAAAATGTTTTGAGTATCCATTTGATAGCTAGATTATTATGAAATTATGCGAGAATCTTGAGATCAATAACTTATGAAATGCAAATACTATACTTCAGAAGTCATACTTTTTGGGCCACATAAACGGGACATGAATGGTAGAATGAAGAGAAGTATCGTGAAATGATTTAATATAATTACTCGTAACCCATGTTTAGTTTAAGTTCTCTCGAAATTTATACCACCTTTCGCATTTTTCGTTCATTTTTGCAATGCTTCTACTAGCACAGTTACAGAGCAAACTTTAGGTCTGTGTCAGTTCCTACTTCGCTGCGTTGCTGTGACGACAACTCAGAACTCCTAATCTAGAATAAAAATATTTCACGTCAGTCAAATCGATTTCACGTCATTGGTTTCCCATACGTGTTATAACTACCGCCAGGATGCAGTAATGGTTTACTCTGAGTAAGCCGTTCATATTCCACGTGTTTCAGTGGGTAGTTGATGCTAACATCTTTCTATTCCCTGCGAAAACAAACACCGAGCTCGGAACCAAAGTCTCGAACTCACGACCTTTCGCCGGAGACTCGAGCGTTTAACCACAAGGGCACGGCGACGATTAATACTCGTACATAACAAAATTAAAAATACATTACATAACCTGACTCCTAAACTCTATAAAATGAACAACGTATAAAATTAACTGAAATTTTACTTTAAAAATCAAAACAATACGCTATTCTTAAAAAATGCATTCCGTAATCCGATTCCTGAACTCGAAAAAGTGTTTCACGGTCAGAATAAACACAATTTTTTCTTTAAAAACTGAACCAGTACGCTATTCTGCATTAAAGGTCATATTTAAATTTAGAATAGAAGCAGCAATAACAGCATAAGTATTATTCAAAGCTACGAAAAAAGCAGACTGCTTCCTATTCTCAGCGCACTGCCGAGTTTACAACACTGGGCTCATACTATTCGGTGTCCTCTGTCACAGACGATAATCCATTATAGAAATTGGAAACATCTGTTCACGTCCTATAAAATTTTAATTACCAGTTGTTTCAATAATAAATTTCAGCAATCCGAAACGTTTTTTAGTTATCTGTGAAGTTTTGGCGCTGATTTTTCTAATAATAGATTATTGCAATGGCAGCCGTTGTTCATTTTCTATGAAGCATTCACTACTGCATGATAGTTTTGTCCCTGAACACGGCGATTCGAAGCACAGGCAACATGACGGCAATCCCAGCACTGTGTTGCTTACTGCGCTGCAAAACGTTCATGTCCCTGCAAAGGTTTTGTAATTCTTTGATAAACTTGATATTACGACATCAGGCGTTTGCTTCAAGTGATGCAATCATTCAAAATGAACAATACTCTATTCACTGAATTGCAGTTACGAATTCGAGTAAAAATAGAAGGCGCTTTGATGTGTGCGTGCATTAACATGTTAACTCCTATGCACAGAAAATTATTTTAAACAAATATTACTCAAAGTTATCTTTAACATGTTATCTTTACGTATATCAGGATCTAAAAACGAAAAGTAACACATCGATTTGAACGGATTGAGCCTGCGACCATATTATAAAAACCAGTAAAAAGCAGCATAAACTCACTTGATAACATACATTTCACAGTAATGCGCAAATTGAAAGAAATTCAAGACTTTCCGGTGGTTGCTCAAAGAGGGTCTGCACTATGTATTCTAAAACAAGAGCTTCATTTTGCTGACGTACGACGCAAAAATTTATATCATGTGAGCTTAGATTTTCTCGACCTTTTATTGCTAAAAAAGGAAACGGACCATGACTTATATACTGGTTAAGAGCACTCGTTCTTAAAGTGTGGAGAGTTTTAGAATTTGAAATCCTTCCTATCCCAACATTTCCTTCCTTGAGGAAATTGAAAAGAGCTTATCCATAATTCTTCTACTTGCCAACGTATTAAAATTAGCACCGGCTAAACCGGAATATGCGGCACTGTGTTCTTGCGTTAATTATAATGCATCTGAAATAGAAATGTTCAAATATATATAGAAGCGAATTTAATTTCAGTGATCTTTAAAAAATACGTTTTATTGACAAAAATTATATGAAAGATTTCCCCAATAAATCTGTGTATAACTAAACTATTCTGGCGGTATATAATTCTGATAGAAATAGGACTGTGTATCTATCTGAACAATTTGTGGTTCAGTGTATAACAAGCCCTGTTTGAATCATTATCTTAAGAGAGTGGTACGCGTCCTGCATTGTCCATAACGATGTGGTGGTAAAGTTCGGTTTAGTCGAGTGGTAGCCCGCTGGTTTGTGCGCAGGGCTAAATTAAGATCAAATCTTACTTATCATACAGTAACTTGGTTGGAAGTAAACGGTTTTTATTTCAATTTTTTTCTTTCTCATTTCTTCAATAATTATTTCTGTCATGTTAAACTTATGGTATTTTGAAGTGGTTTACTGTAAAGGAAATTTTATAAAGAGAAGAACCCAATTTTTCAAAAATCATTAATAAAATTGGGTTTCGCTAACAGTCACGATAGTAACAATATATAAAGAATGTGACACACTGATGTAAAATGCTTTCGACAGTGTCCACTTATATTAATTGAAAAATGAGTTTTTGCTTCTGTGATTTCCAGGAATAATGTGAGACGTATAATGGCGGAGATAAATAATTCTGCTTTCAAAACTGAACGGGGGACATGTCAGAAATCCAGAACTATTTCAGAATAGTAACAGGTAACTATATCAAAGAATGAGTTATAACCACTCAAGAACTTTATGATATTTCCTACAGAAATAATACTGACTAAAAAAGTTAAGAAAAGAAAGCTGTTTATTTCCACCAAAGCTGAATCCTCAAATTTATCAAAACTTTGGTTACTGAATCCTTAACTTAGAAGTATTTAATTTGTGCTAAAAATCATTAGTGGTATTTTAAAAGTCACGACAATTGTTATATATAGAAGATCATAAAAGGATTAAGGGAAAAACAAAAAAGGGTTCCCTTGGTTGTTTACACCATGTGTTAAGGCTTGTAAATACCGATCGCCAAGGAAAACTGTTAACATTGATAAAAACGCATTTAGGAGGAAGGGAAGTTTTTATTTCAACTAGTTAGGCTCGTCTCGTGCGGCGTTTAGATGAGGAGAGAGTGAAGAACTTTTTTATTACCGAGACTAACATCAATGCAGGTGACCTCACTAGATCACGGTAGTGGGATGAGTGTCCTAAAACGAAGATAGAACACTGCAGTCTTAAAAACCATATACAAAGGACTCCGAAATTAAATTGTTAGAGAACTAATTTCTGAGAGTTTTAACAGATGAATATATTAGGTCTTTTCTGACATGGACTAGGGAAAAATTTGGGCACAGATTTGATACCCTTTTTTTACTGCAACACAACTGCAAAGGGAGAAGTGACCGCACAGTTGAACCAACAATTTATTAAACGAACCAAAGAACCATACAAGGTTATGTAAATTTGAAAATGCTTTGATTTCAACACTTCAAAATACACAAATAAAATATTCAATGAAAACATTCTAGATGCGCTGGGTAAATCTTCTGCATAACTGACCATAAACTGAATATTTCAGAACGTTCATGCCTGCATGATGATGGCAGTAAACGAGAATAATGCAGTACGCCTTAAACAGGCCCGTCACAGCAGAAAATACCGTGTCATTAACTGACTGCTCTACTTAATTTCACAGCAGTTCGTGAAATGAAATTTATTTCCATTTCGCTCAAATGCACGTCAACCAAGGATTGCGCCAGATTGAAGGATAAGTGAGCAAGAAAAAGTGAATTTCAGGAGTGAGAAGCTAGTTAAGAACAATCAGGATTTTACATTCGAAACCATGCAAACTTTGAGGAAAAACTGTGGCTATGGTCTTAATCTGAAACAAACTGATGCAACTTGTTTGAAGAAGGGAATGCAGGAAAAAAATATGTAGCCATTCTCTTAAAGAAAAATTTTTCGACGGACAAATCAAAATCGCTGAAAAACCAAATTTAGCTGAGCTGACTCTACATAGTGTCAGCCGGTCGAAGCGATGTGTTCTCCAAGGAACGTAGAGTCTCACAGGCAAGACACGCACGAGGGTGCACAAAACTCCGAAAGTAATAAACTCTTCAAGACAATCCGTACATCATACCAATCAGCACAGTCGAAGCTACTGTGACTTAAACATAAAAGCGATGGCGGAATGGATGTCCTTTTCTTCATTTCAAGTATAGTACACTCTTTGGCTCTTGTGTGCGCGCTGACCACTACATCTACACAAGGTCTCTACAGACCGTCTACAAGCAAATTTAAATAATTAAGTATCTTCAGTAACAGCCGGTACGATATATCAAGTTCAACTAACTTGTTCCAAATTTAGGGTAATTAATGAGGCTGTCGAGAGAGTTTATTATCTAATTTACTTCGCAAAAAAATCTACCGTAAGCATGAAAGAGTTAATGATAAGTTTAAATACTTATAATAATACAGTTAAAGACTGAATTAACGCGGTTTTATAGGCGACATAACGACCTCGGAGAGGCAGCTGACGGACGGAGACCGGCATCTAGGGCAGGGTGTGAGATCCATCAAAAAATGCTATTTCATTTTTAAAGTCCTGTACTCGAAATAGCATTATACTCGAAAAAATATACTTCAAAAAATATAAATCGAAAAAATATACTTCACATATGAATTATACTTCAAAAAATATAAATCGAAAAAATATACTTCACATATGAATTAAAAACAAATATATCCAACCCAACAGAACCCGCGATTAAAATACTCTTAATCTTGTTCACTGGTGAAACTCCTATCAAAAATAGTCATTAAGCTTTCCTGACAGCGTGATAAAGTGGCAGACCAACTGAGCTTCAACATGGCTTTCCCGTGATTTCCCATGCTATCCTGTAATCTCTTCCGAAGCCGATTCACTAATGACGAGAAATTGGAAATTTTGGATGATATGATCTGCAGCGCGCAAGCGAAAAAAGCAGAACTGGAGATGGAAGAAAGGGCTCTTCGGGAGGAAATGGTCGCCTGCTGCGCGAACGTAAAGAAGATCAAGCACGAAATAGAAGAACTTCAAAATCGAATGATGAGGCGGGGGGCCTCATCATTCGATTTTGAAGTTCTTCTATTTCGTGCTTGATCTTCTTTACGTTCGCGCAGCAGGCGACCATTTCCTCCCGAAGAGCCCTTTCTTCCATCTCCAGTTCTGCTTTTTTCGCTTGCGCGCTGCAGATCGTGATGATGATGAAATGAATCTGGAGCTTTATACTCTCGTGTATCTGTGATACCACGGGTATATAAATTATAGTTCAATTTTTTACGGCTGGAGAAATAATAGCAATGAATTTTCCCCTGCGGTGTTTTTGACTAAAAAAATGAATATACTTGAGTATTTGCAGTTTAAATCGAAAAATATATCGTGCAATACCATTGAGGTGAGAAGGAACAAAAATTCAAGTTCCGAAAAGCGGTTTGGAACTCGATATTGAAGCACTCATTAAGTTAATACTCAAACGTTCTCCAGTTTCATGGTTTAATTTTTTATATGAAATAAAATGTTACCTAATATCTTATTTATGAGTAACTAATACACCCCTGTTTTTTTAAAAGGGGGAGGAGGTGATATGTTACGCTGCTGGCGATGCGAGAAGGTCGAGGTGTAGGGTTTTTTGGTGTACGCGATCCGTCATAAATGACTGGAATCGATAATTTCCGAAAAAAATATACTTCACATATGAATTAAAAACAAATATATCCAACCCAACAGAACCCGCGATTAAAATACTCTTAATCTTGTGCACTGGTGAAACTCCTATCAAAAATAGTCATTAAGCTTTCCTGACAGCGTGATAAAGTGGCTGACCAACTGAGCTTCAACATGGCTTTCCCGTGATTTCCCATGCTATTCTATGGCTTTCAAATACTTTCCCAAGTCTCAATTGCTGATATTCTATTCTATCTAATCTAACCTACCAATGCACGTGATATTCATTCCGACTCCCACACTGCTGAACTGCTGGGTTAAGGCGCCGAACATTGTGGAGCTGATGAAGCTTGTATCACAGATACGCTCATCTCACACTGCAGGCTGGTGGGTGTGACACACAGACGGACGGACGCGGCTCCTTTTATAATGGTGAAATTCAAGGTTTTACATTAAAGACAAATGTTGTTGAAATATGGAGGTTGAAAATAATATAATAGAATATAATATAGTTAAGAATTGACTATTTTTGATAAAATATTCGCATACAATGACCCATATGCTTAACAATGAAAATATCGGAAGTGATGGGTAATACAGAATGATATCATTTAGGTTGTTTATCTATTTATCAGGAAATACAAATTTCCTTTTGGAAAACTCCCACGAAAGCTCTTTTCCTGTAATTGCATTCGCTTGACATTATAATGTTTTTTCCAAGACCAATTAATGCTTACAAAACGCAAAAATGATTTAGTCTCTTATTTATGACAGAATTTTCGGAAAAATCATATTGTAGCCTAACGATGAGGTAAATATTTTAGGTTTCTAATTCTCTCGGTAATCCCAGTAATAACCTACAAACACTGGGACTTGAGATAAAATAAAACTCGGTGGTTGATTGGTATCGCTTAAAAGCAACAAATACCTACAAAACTTCTACACATAGATTACAAATGAACTTTAATAGTGGTTTCATATACGAACGCGCTATAGAAGCTAAGTGTGAGGTCTACGCTGAAGGACTATAGAGAAATGCGATATAGAGATGCGGAAAGCTTCATTATTACAGAATTACCGAGGGAAACGTCATCATATTAGTGGGTAAAAAAATTACCTAATTCAGCCATGGATATTTCACCTTCACAGAATTCGAAATCCTGACCTCAGAAAAGCAGTGAGCAGATTTACGGCAAACGGACGATCGTTTAGTTTGAGTTAGGCAATCTAGAGCAACGAGATGTTGCAGTGTGTTATTTTCTGTGAAAGAAATACGAAATGATAAGTTATGTTCTCCTTGAATTCTTTTATAGTTTGAGAATTTTTATTCTGGGGAGGCATATGCCACCTCCAGAAACTGGGGGAGCTTTTGCCCCGCGTCAGATAAACGGGCAAATAGATAACTGAGACATAATTTCTTCGATTTTTTTGTTCAGGTAATTAGGTGAAAGAAATTTTAAAACATCGACATTACTTTGAGGGAGGTAGAGAAAGGATGATCAGGTTGAAGAACGCGAAAATTGTCAATTCAATCTGCTGTAAGAGATTTGTTGAGCAGTTTAAAAAGTTGGCAGCACATTATAAGCCAACAGGAGGGGTTGTGGAGAGTGTGGCAAGCTGTTGGATACCCGGTGTAACCGCTGTGACACTGGATAGTGTTTTAGGTACACTACTATTTGCACTCTATTCAATTAATATGTTTGACAATTTACAAAATAAATTATTTGTATACGCCCATGGCTTGTGGTTGTTTTTTCGCAGGGGGGCTGCTGAACAGGTCGATCGGCCTGCAGAAAAAGAAAAGAAAAAAAAACATTTTATTTCCAATAAAGTACAAACATATGAAATGTCGATACATTGGTTTTTAAAACACCTTAACATTAACATCCTTAAATGATTATAACACATTGGTATCGTAATACCCATGTAGAATGTTGAAACAAAATGATTGATAGAAAAGTACAACAAAAATGAGTTCCTTTCCTTGCCTAATCTGATTTTGAACTAAGAGAGCACAATCCTCGCGACGCTCATTTGAAAAACACTTTCATTAGTGCGCACAAGTATTGGAAAATGAAAGCGAAAAATGCATTCAAATACCTTAGCATAGAGACCCTTAATTGCTATTTATACATGGTTATCGTAATACCCATGTTAAGTGTTGGATCATATGATTTAGATCCTTAATTGCTATTCATACATGGTTGCCGTAATACACATGATAATTGTCGACACAGGATTTAGAGAGCAGCACAAGTTTATAAAAATTAAACAATAATATGTATAAAAGGATCGTTTGCATTTGGAGGGCGGCACTAAGTTTCAATTTCTAAGTTTCGATTTCTGGAATTTTTGCTAGAAAGCGAAAATTTATCTTATTTTACGTTCGCTAAGTCATTCTAATATTGATCTTACGTATTCCTGTCGACTATAATGAGCATCACAACTGTTGGCTCCATGCTGTGGAATGAAGGTTGCTTTTCCACAATTAGTACTACTAGTAGTTTTAGTACAATTAGTAGTACTGCGCAGTAAGGAATATATGATTTTAATGTCAGGGGTGACATCTCTTAACCTGGAGATGGCGAGGGTTAGTGAGAGGTGTACCCGCTGGAATGTGACGTATAATCTGTGTGAGAAGAAGGCTCATGTCGTAAGCGAGTTCAGAGCTCCCGACCTCTGTACAGTGACTTGGTGTTGAAGGTTGAATTTTTTTCAAATCTGCTTCGTTTTGGGATATTCTTGGAGTGATATTTGGCACCAAATGGACTTTTGAGGCGTATATTCGAGGGATAGTTTCCCGTATCTGCTGGGGATTGAGAAGTTTTCATATGAGTGGAAGTGTTTTTAGCTACTCCAAAATCAGATTAAAATGTTTTTCTGCATTTTTTCCCCCCTTTTTACGAACTGCTCTCCAGAGTGGGGCTGTGTGATAGTTTTTCTCTTGAGACTCTTAGATCAGTGTGCTTGTACCGCAGCGAGACTCTTCGGAGGCGTCGTTGTCCTTGCTCAAGCATAGACGCAGGGTTGCACATCTGTGCATGTCTATTAAGTGCATCAGGACCGCAGAATATTGTATAAAAAATTATTTTAACTATAGCACGGCGAATCAGGATTACACGCACTACTGCTGCTGAATACCAGTTTGAATTGGAGGTGGTTAGATGTACGATAACTCGATTTTATCTTGGCTTTATTCCATGGTTCGCAGCCAGTGGAACTCTTTTCGTTCTTTGATATTTGTCTCGTCACATTGGATAGTTTTGAGCGCGCAGTTAGCTTCTGACTATTGTGTTGATTACGTTTCCCCTTGGTCTCCATCTTTTACTTTTACTTTTATTCATTGAGTGGTGAAGGTGCTCGTAAGGTTACTCGTGTAACCTATGGAAATTTTCATTTCTATGTCATCTTGCCTATGAATAACATTGGAAAAGTCTGTGGGAAGTAATTCATCTCAAAACTTCTACTTGGTACATATACCACCTACAGTTTTTGTTAATATTCTACATTCGAAATTGAGTTTTAATGATTTTTCAAAAATTCATCTCAAGTTCAGGTGCAAAAAAATGACATGGTTAAAGTTACTCGACAAATTTTTCTTGCTAGTGAATTTATTAGAAAGATGCTTCCCTTCTTCAGTGGGTATTACCAGTCATAATATCCTTGAATATCTGATATTAAAATCTTAATTGGATTACAGTTTGTAAAGTACAACTCAGCAACTCAAATCTAAAATATTTTTCCCTTAAATCATAAAAAAGAACGCGATGTGGAAAAAAAAATTCATCACTCTCTATTACGAGAAGAAACAAACTTTGTGATGACGTGAGGACATTGAAAAATATTATTTTATTCTTTTCAAATTACATCTTCGATCCATCAAAGGTATTTGACCAGTCTATCATATGAATGGTATTTAAAAACATTTTAAAAACGTTTCCATAAGTGTGTAGGCGTCAGAATCAAAGTTTTTTACCCGGTCCAATTTCCGCGATTTTGAAGAAGAACACGAGAAATGCTTGATCAGGGCCAGCCATTTTACCTCCAATGTGAAGGCGACTTTCTGAAAGAGGCAAAACCGTCACTTGTTTAAACTCGAACCATAAGTACACAATTTTCAGAAAAATATTGCCTTGGGTTTGTTGCAACTTAATTTTATGATTTATGTGATGATTGAAGTGAGTGTGGGCAGTACAAAACCGACCCATGGTGAAGCAAGCTCTTATATTTCAACCCAGCTTAGTATATGCTACTGCTGCTTGTCATAAATTGAAGCGATTAAATTATATTGTTATATCTGTTGATAGAAGTCACTACACATGCTTTTTTTCCACTCGCCTGTGATCAAAAGTTTTAAGTTCTCTTTTCATAAATGATTGTTAATTTATGTTGTATTTTATTGTTTCCCTTGGTAATTCAACTGACTTATTGACTTCTTGATCAACATTCTATGTAATTGATGTAAAGGTTTGTAGGGTTGCTAAATAGAATTCAGAATGGAAAAAGTAGAGGATTATATGTTATTGAGAGAAACCTGCACAGAAGGATACAGCTGTATTATGCCTCACCATAACAGCATATCTAAAATATATGCAAGACTATATATTTTAATCTGAAAACATAACATAAATATAATATATCTAAAATATATGCATAAGCATATATTTAAATCTTAAAACATGTGTAAATGGTGAGATGAGGACACTAATTGATTGTCAAATTTTTATTGTGTGCTAAATAGTAATTAGATCAAAATAAACCAACTTTTCTACCACGTACTTCCTATTGCAGATGGTTATTTATCAAGTTATGGCAGTGACATAATGTAACATAACTTAACTGATCTAACCCAACCTTATGCAATCTAACTCAACTAATAGAACCTAACCCAACCTAATGTAATCCAGCACAACCTAATGTAACCCAACCTAATGTATCCCAACAATCATGTGAGTGCATAAGAGCCATGGAAACAGATTCTATCAGAGTCTCCCTCTCAAAATTTTCTATGGAAGAAGACATAACATTTTTCTCACTTGAAAGACTAGAATTGCGTTAATTAACCAAACGCTTTAACATGTTAAAGACTCATTTTTGATGGAAAGTGCATAGAATAACAGTTTGTGTTGATATAATCAAATAATAGAAACAACAAAAATTGAATTATTGATTAGTATCATTTCAACAAGTATTAAATATTAAAAAATTAATTGTGTTAAGGAGAGCATACGGGGGTAAACTTTAAAAAATAAAAAAAATACTTCCAGATTGCAATAAGCATTGAGGTATTTATAGCACGTTTGAAGCATTCCAATAAACAGGTACCTATAGTCTATAAAGTTTTCAAAATTTTCCAAAACCTGGAAAAAAAATGACCCCAATCGGATGAAAACTGTGGCTGAAATTGAGCGTCAAAGTCTTGAAAAGTTGGTTCTGAGAAAATGCTTTTGTTCAGGGGAGAATACCACCAGATTGGCAAGTTTTCTCGGATTTTGATTTGTAGGTGCTATAAAAAGGGTAAGATGTCAGGTACATCCTGTGAAAAAATTAGCTTCGTACGTGTACTGGGTCCGATGCTACAAGGGTTTTAAGAATGGGGGGAGGGGAGGGGGAAGTGGTATTTTATCATGTTACACCTCCCCCATGGCACTTTCTTTACGGCACGAAGTTGCTATGTCATCTCCTATGTCTCTGGATTACTCTATAATGATTTCAGGGGTCTAACTTGACCCAAAAATTTTACAAAATTTTTGTTTGAATTGTTCATGTTTTTTTGTTTTGCTTATAATGTAAACAATGGTTTATGGGGTTTCAAAATGCTTCTTCTCCTACAGTTTTTGAGCTACAGTAATGATTTTGGTATCATTGGATGCGTAATAACACGGGCAATTCAAAAACTAAATGGGCAATCCTAAATTCATTTTTGATCATGAGTTGTGACGTCATAAAGTACGTTTTTTTACAAAAGAAGACGTGCCGTGGAGTTTTTTATGTTTTTCCATTTTAAATTGAATGTTTGGAGAATGCCATGTTAGTTTTTAGAATGTACAAGTATTTCGGCATCCAATGACACTAAAATCATTACATTTACTCGAAAACTGTCGGAGGAGATGCATTTTGAAAAACTCCCCCAAAAACTTCGTTTTCTATGAATATCTCGTTTTCTTTGAAGAAAATCACATTTTTTTACTCAAAATAAATGATTCCAAAGTGCATTTCCTATCAGTGTATCAAATTTCATTGGTCTAGGTTCAATATCAAAGAAATTATTCCTAAAGGGGTATCCTACCCTTCAGAGCACTTTGCCATGCATGATACTTAGGTTTTTGTTATTCCTACAAAATAACTATAACACAACTAATTTTATATGATATTTCACTTGGTTTTTCCATTGTTTTCTCCCTTTGGGTATTATGGTAACCCTCTGGGTATGCCTCCAAAATGCCCCTCAAGTACCCCCATTTTGGAGGTTATTTAGGGTAAAATACCCCCTTTGGGGGGTTAGAAGCCTCGTACAGGGTTCCCGTTTTCACTACGTGATGTAGGAAGGGCTTAGGAACATTTTCACGCAAAAATCTCATATATGATGTCTCGACCCAAAAGGAACCCCGTTCGCTCTCCTTAAATATCAAATTTCATGACTGATTAAATTTTTTGATTTGCCAGTTCTAAAACAGCATCTCACCTATGGGTTTAGGCTTGAGTACCAATTCAATCTGTTTGATGAAAAATATAGGTGAAAACTTGTCCCTGAAAGAAACTGAAAAAAAATTAAATTATATATATTATTAAAATAATGGTAAGCTTTTCTGTGGTAGATAGATAGTCCTAACTGCTGAGCATGTCAAATTTTGCAGAGATAATGGTAAATCTGAAGGATAGGCCTGTGTCAGTTATTGATTTTGTAAATTTTGATGCCTAAGCATTGTTAATTAGTTCAAAATGAACAATTTTCCTCTATGCACTTACCGTCTCAAATGAGTATTTTATTAGTTATAGCGGTGAATGACTTACCGCAACTCCAGTGTTTGAAGCAGCAAGTAATTCAAGGAGCATGTCGGACAGCAACACTGCAATGCGCACTTGCTTCCAGCGCGATTGTCATCAAAGACGAAACCAAATCTACCGCTATACCTCATTTAATACTCGTTTGACGAAAAAAGTGTATAGAAGAAAAGTTGTTTATTTCGATGTTATTACCATAATTCAAGCAACAAAATTTCAAAAATCGATGAGTAGCTGTTAATTCGAGCGCATTTGTCATCAAAGACAAAAAACAAATGGTAAATGTTGAGGACTTGACCATAATTGATTTTCTAGTTTTGGATGCCGAAATATTGTTAATGAGATCAAAATAAATAAGTTTTCTTCAATGCACTTTCCGTCGGAAATGAGTATTTTATAAGTTAAAGCGGTAAATGAGTTACCGGAACTCCAGTGTTTGAGGCGGGAAAAAATATACCGCGCGGTCCGACGTGAAAGTAAACAGGCCTTGCCGCGCGCCAACCAAGCCGACTTTGCCATAACTCCACTGTTTGAGGCGGGAAAAAATAAATAGGAGAAGCAAACCCCCTATTACAAACGTAAAGAGGTTGGGTCGTGAGGGTTAGCCACAGTTCTTCTAATTAAAATGATAAAGTAATCAGATTCACACAAAACACATGTAGCCATGACCGTTGCTTCGACGTAACTGGCAGCCTTGAGATGACCTCAGGTCCGTAACTTCATCCCCGGTATGTTGTAGGTTCGACGTATCTGAGAACATTCGAATTAAGTCGTTCGGATCGACAATATAACTCGTCATCTCATTATTAATTTTATTGCATACTAGAATTTCACTTTATTCATAATTTTCACTAAAAGAACTGTGGCTACCCCTCACGACCCAACCTCTTTACGTTTGTAATAGGGTGATGCTTCCCTTATTTATTTATTCCCGCCTCAAACACTGGAGTTCCGGTAACTCATTTACCGCTATAACTTTTAAATACTCTTTTCCGACGGAAAGTACATTGAAGAAAACTTGTTTCCTTTGATCTCATTAACAATATTTAGGCATCAAAAATTTGATAATCAATTATGGTCAAGTCCTCAACATTTACCAAAAAAATTACCGCTATAAATCGTTAAATACTCATTTGAGATGGAAAGTGCATAGAAGAAAACTTGTTTATTTTGATTCAATTAATTAGGTTTAGGCACTAAAAAGTGGAAAATCCATAACTGACATATCCTTCAGATTTACTGAGATGACTTGGACCTCCATGCCTTATCAAGAGCAGATTTACATCTCTCAGTATGTAAAAAAAACAGTTTTGAATTACTTCAAGGCAAAGGTTTTTGGCAAAATTTCCCTACCTTATTGGATAATGAAAGTGCTATTGTATATGTTATCTTCATTTTTTTAGGTTTTATGTATCTTAAAGTGTGTTAGTTTTAAAATCTATGATGAAATAATTAACATGTTTTACATAACTCTGGTGTCAAGTTTATGTATATTTATAATTTCCTGTTTTGAAGATTTTATTCATCATATTTTGTAGATATTCATGTTCATACTCATTCATCATAGTGAATAAGATAGATACTATCTGTCACAAGAAAAGGTCCCGCCTCTTTGTTAACATTTCATTAACAAGAAGATCAGGTTCTCGGAATTGAAATAATGGCAAACCTCCATGACATTACACAGTACACAAAAATGTGAGGATGTATCAAGAACACAGTCACTAAGGACAGGGAAAAACAATGATTGTATACTAAAATTAGAGCTGTACTCACCGATTAGCAGAGACACGACTTACACAGCGCATTTTCTGAGCGCCCTCCGTGGTGTTACGATCGATCGCTTCTAATATTGTGGGGCATGATACACAGGGTAAAATATGCTTAACACTTATGATTTCCAGCTATACGTCATACAAACATCAATGAGCGTACACACAAAGAATGGTATTAGGAATGATGCAAATTAAGTAATGGAATCAAAACAGCATACGCCAAATGACTTACATCACATAACTATACTGTATGTTTCGGCTGGCCAGCCTTTTCCCCGCATGTTGCTTACACACCCAAACATAACACAAATAAGGCCTACAATATCTTGGCGCTTCCAGCAGCACGGGATGTGGTCATTACTTCGACCTTCACGTTCATGAGCAAACACAGCTTCAGTTCAAATAACTGTCCCATGCACAGTTCAAAGAAGGTCTGTTGCCAATCGCTAACTTCGAAGCTCCCGCTTCAGTATCTTCGCACATTGATTCCCTTTCCTACGAGCGGATCAATTCTTCAATTAAATCCTTCCCACCTGTCAAGACAAAATTTTAACTTGTTACTTTTTAACGAGTGTCCATGACGTTTCCTCAAAATATCTCGATTTTTACATGACTGAATGACAATGAATTGTCGCAATATTTATTTCAACAATATCTTTTTCCAAGAAACTGTATCTCTTACCCTCCCCTCTAGTGTGGCATCTCCATGTTCCATCAAATGACTCCCACGGTTTGGTATGTTTGGTAAATTTCCCCTCAGTGAACGTTGTAAAGGGAACACGTAAAATTTCCTCTCTGCAAGTGAAACGGGAAAATGTATGAATTTCTGGATTACATTATAGCGTAAACTTTAGTATAAATTTTCAATATAGCCACTTTTTCATTATTTCTTTAAGCACGTTTGTTACTGCTAGCACACCCGCATTTCTTTCTTACACTTCGCGTCCCGGCGTCGACTGTAGAACTGCCTTTTGTTCATCAGAGGCCCAGCTTATTTTCTTGAGGGTTGTCCGCTCTCTCATATTCGACCTATAAGATTCTTCAGATCTCGAAAGCGACCGCCTACCTCTTTTCTAATTGGTAGTCCCGTAGCTCACCTTTATTTCTTTCTTGGCCTCATCGTTTCCCACGCTCCAGCTCCTTCGAAACCGTCGCTCGGCCACCTCTCTTAGGCTTAAGTGTCGCGCTCTCTTATCGACACAAGGCGGCTTTGTTTGCGAATGGGTAGGCATTTTTCCGAACGTCTAAAGTTTCCAAGGGCTCGCCCGAATGCCTCCCAAAAAATCGCCAACACCACAAAATAGACCTCTCCAGAAACAACACAGCTTATGGTCCAAATGTATACAAAGCCTTTCTCACTTCACCTATATTTGTTGGCTTTGCATTAGAACGATTTTCCTCTGTTCCAAGCAGAAGGATCGCGTCGTTCTCGGGTTTCGAAGGGACACGTCGGTCTATAAAATCTGTCGCGCTCACACAAGCTGACACACACACAAACATACAGGCATGTTACAATATGTTGTAGCAACCTAACCGTGCTGCTGGAATTTACTGAGGTATTTCAACGGTATTTCAACGGACAAATTTTTTTTAAGTAAGCACAACATTTATTACACACAATTAAAAGATTTATTACACATGATTAAAATTTTTTCCCTGAATCCTCATTTTTAATTCGCAAAAATTGATTATTCTTAACAGATTCTTAACATATCAAACTGCTGCTTAGAAAGTAGATTGGTGTTGGATTAGTTTGGAATTTATTGTATGGATGTTCAGTATAGTCTAAAACAAATAATGCTAATTATTCATTTCGAGAAATTAACATATGATCAAGGTTAATAAAATGTAGCTGTGTACAGCTTTTTAAGGGAAGAGGGTGGCCCAAATTCGAGAAATGGCTGAAACTTTGATTTTATTCTCAAATGCAAGACGAACATGTTAGGAAGCTTCTGGGAAAAAATTAGTTTCATACGTGCACTCGTTTGCCCGCTACAGGGGTTTGAAGTATGGGGAGAAAGGAGGAAGTGGTATTTTATCATGTTACACCTTCCCCTTGGCACTTTCTGCACAGCGTGACATTGCTATGTCATGTTCTATGTCTATTTATTACTGAATACGGTATAATGATTTCAAAAATCAAGATTGTTTGTTTCTTTATTTACATTTTTAGGAGGATCGGAGTATGGGGTTTCAATATGCATCTCTTACAGTTTTGAGCTACAATGATGATTTTTGTATCATTGGATGCGGAACAACGTGGGCTTTTAAAAAACTAACATGGCAATTCAAAATTCATTTTCAATCCAAAGTTTTGATGTCATAAATTACAAAATGTTACAAAAGAAGACATACCTTGGAATTTTTTGTATTTTTTTCACCTTCAAACTAAAGTTTGGAGAATGCCATGTTAGTGTTTGGAATCTACAAGTCTTTCTGCATCCACTGACACTAAAATCATTACTTTTACTCATAAACTGTCAGAGGAGAGGCATTTTGAAAAACCCCCCAAAAATCATATTTTTTATCTAAGTGAAAACAGTCTGTCTTTGTATTTTCTATCAGTATACCAAATTTCATTGCTCTAGGTTCAATATTAAAGAAAAACTTTCTTAAACCACCCTCTCTCCTTAAATGTGTGTAAATGATCATAGGAATTAATTTTTTCATAATAATAAAAAATGAAAGTTTCAATGTTTGAATTAACGCTTCCACATCACAACTGGCATGAGTATTTACTACTCAGTCGTGGTGAGACATTTTTTCAATAAATTTTTCATAGCGATAAAATTTCTACTGGTTGGTTAAGTAGTATGGCATGCTTTCACTACAACTTGCACATTAAACTGACATTTTGCTAATATTTTCCCTTTTAATTAAAATTTATAAGCCTGCTAATTAGCTAGCTAAAATTATTTAGGAGGTAATGTCTTTTTAATTAGCTCTTTATCATTGCCAATATCCTACTTATTCATAGGTCCTGTTAGAGCCTTACCATTTAATGTGTACATGCTGTTGGTTGATCTGTGCCCCTTAGATTCTGCAGAAGTTGGAAGCACTAAGTGTGGTCAGTGTGGGTACTGCACTCAGAAGGAACCAAGTACTATGTGTCTTTAGAGGCAAAGTTTCATGTTGTCTAACATGAAAGTCGGTAGCATGTTGAGGATCTTGTATTTAGCAGCAGCACAATATTTGCAATGGGAAATAACTGGAGGGTAATCATATCAAATCTTGAATAAAAATAACTCTATTCCCTTTAACACAGTCTCCTCAAGGAGATACAACTAGGTTATCTGTAAAAATTTGTGCTCTCAGGAGGAGTATGTGAGGTCCCAAGCTAAAGGTTCTGTTGGCCTTCCTTTTGTTAAAATAAAATATATTTTTTCTGTTATGGACCATCTCTTTTTGGTTGACAGCTATCCTTTTTTCAGCATCTGCTACTTCTTTCTTAAACTTTTATGTTGTTTCATAAACTTTTCTCAAGTCCAAACTAAATGGAGCCTTACTCCTTCCTCTCTAAGGAACACCTTTGTTGTGATTGAGGAGGCTTAAACTATCATCCAATCTAATCTTTAACATTGTGACACTTGGCCTGAGCTGGATGTTAGGAAAGGCATTTTTTTGTTGAATCAAAATAGGCTTTCTGTTTTGTTATGGATGATCTTATTTTTGGGTTTGTTGCATTCCTGTTTGTCAATACTCCTGACTTTCTTTGTCGAAAAATGTTTTGACATGTTTGATAACCTCTCTTCTTAACACACGGTTTTTGTGTGCAGGGGATCTAGTGAGGGAACATACCTTGGGCTGAGATACTGCATTCCATTCCTTCATACTAAATGATGCCTTCCTGCCTCCATCCTTCCTCTCTTTGAACATCTTTGATGTGGTAAGGGAAGTTGAAGTTAACTTATAATTATATTTTAATATGTGAAACCTGGCTCCAAGATTACTGCAGCATCTCCCAGTGTTGCATCACATGAAATAAAACTCCTAACTGGAGTTCCAGGTATGCAAACCAAGGTGTTAAATGTGGGGCTTAGTAGTCCTTCTGTAAGAGGATGGGGCACTAGCATTTGCCTGTCATTACATGTAGCTGCCTTATGTCCACGCTTCCCTAAGGGGGATACAACTATTGGATCTATGGGAATTAACATTCCCAGGGAGAAAATGTCAAGGCTCAAGCTGAGAGTTAGGAAGGCCTTCTTATTGTTGAAATATGTTTTTGAAATTTTAAGGAGAATCTTTCTTTTATTCACTGCTGTCCTGTTTTTCAGCACCTACTTCTTTCTTCTTTGACTTTCTTAATCTTTCTCTATTCACTATTTCTATGCCCTTTCTGCTTATATTCTGCATTCCCTCATTCCCTCAACTCTATATAACTAAATGGTGCCTTCCTCATTTTGGATTACCTTTGTGGTAGATAAGAAAGCCTAAACTAACTAATAATCCGATCTAATCATTTTGGCCACATAGTGAGGGAGTAATGAGACCTGTTATGGATAATATTGGTTTATTGTGGAGCAGGTGATTGGACATGCAAAAACAAGTGACAGGGCTTGGAAATGAAGAAGACAAATCAGCCGCTATAAATATTGCTCTGAAAACTGAAATAACACAAAATAAAAATACAGTAAAAAAATAAGCCAAATCAGTCCATTTGAATTCATTAAAATATAATAAGAAGCAGAATGAATTTATACTGAACAAGGTAAATTCATTCATGAAAAGTGAAACAAAGCAACTGAAAAAATGAACTAAGAAGTAAATCAGGAGTGAAATAAAACTCAAATCATTTAACAAATTTAAAGAAGTCTCAAGAAAAATTTTGTTACAAAAATGTCTTGAAATCTAGCAAAACTGAAAAAATTGATCTTTTAACAAAAAAGAATTGATAGAACCAATATACCAAAGAAAAACAATATACTCAACATAAAGTAAATCTTAGCCTAAAGGAGCAAAAAAAATGTATACCAGCAAAACATAGCTGAACAATAAAGCAACACTTACCAAATCTGGCAAATCAACATGTGGTTTCATCGGGTGAAAGAAAAGCTCTGCCAGAAAATATTACCCAAGTTTTATTGTAAATCTAAGTGACTGAAAATGAAAGAGTGCATCAAAAAATTATTCTAACACAAAGCACAGCAAAATCAAGATCACAGAACAACCAATGAACACTTGAAAAACATACATTTAAGCTCTATTATTCTCCAATTAACGTTAAAAATCATTTGAAAAGACCGGAGCAAACAGAATCTATTCAGACTCATGCAAGCTGGATGTTTCAGGCACTCAAGAGACATATTTGGGGCCACACCTAGACTCTGACAATGGGCTGTGTTAGGTTGTTTATTTAGGTCATATTTACTGGTCATATTTGTCAGCTGCTAAAGATACCTTGATGAGGCTATAGAAGTGGTGCATCAGGATGTGGAAATACTACAAAAATACCAGCAGTGTAATTATTAAACCTTTATGTGGTTATAGTGCGCATGTCAGATGGTGCATGTCACAGGTCTGATAACAGGAACACAAAACTGAACAGATGCATTAGGGAAATTTCAGAAAATTTCTATAAATAAATAATTTATGATGTTCATTGAATCATGATATAATTGCTTGGACTAATGACAGTGAATCAAATTAAATTATTGATGACTAATTAACTATTTATTAAATTTACCTAAATGAAATCAAGAACTCTAACCTGCTAATTTATTAACTCATGTGTTATTGTATTGTTTTCATGTCGGTTGTGCCACTTGAAGTTGGTGGTGTGGCAATCAAACAACACTAATGTGGGTAAGGTCTCTAGCTGAAAGTTTTAACATCTTTTGCTGGTAACTGCTTATCTATTTCTTGTAGACTCTGGTCACTTTTATCATTCCATTTGTTTGTATGGATTTGAAAGAATTCCAGCCAGATTGAAAATTTTTAGCTGTAAATCAGAAAATTTTGAACAGGAGTAGCAGTTGCTGATCCTTTTGATTTGTTAGCGTTGGTTCTCCCGAAGGTTGGGAGATGGTGCTAAATGCTTTGGCTTATTATTTTATGATGATAATGATAATACTAACTGATAGAGACCATTTTTTGCTCTTATCCTTTCAAGCTAATAGATTTTGTTACAGTTCTACCTCGACCACAAACTAGCCAGCATTGATGTGTAAAAGTTAGTCAGTGTTTCTACTGAGTGTTCTGTATTTATTGATACTCTCAAATTATGTTTCATAAACTCTGCATAATTTGATCATTTTTGTCAATTGAATTTTTATGTTTTTTAGGTATGATATTTTTCACAATGGCTGATGTTAAATTGATCTAAAATAATTAGTGAAGTAGAGTTACGTAAGGAAGGTAAATCCCAATCAAAAATTAAGACAGTATAAGGAAGCAGAATACTTCATAGGAAAACATTAAGGCTGGAGAAGTAACTGATAAGCCTAGTCAAGGTACCTTCCTAGCAAATGGAAAGAGAAAAGGATAAAATCAAAACTAGGAAAATCAAGAAAAAAAATTGCTTCAGAGGCACAAAAAGCTCTCAAATATCTGGCTGGATTGGATGATGTGTCCATTGGAACTAAGATCACAACAGTATGCTAAGACAGTTGTATCGACCTTTGTCCAATGTAAAAAAAATGCTTCTAGCTCTGCATATAGTGGACAAACACCTGGTTGAACCTGAAACTCTGCTTCCTTGCATCATCAAGACATGCTCCCTACACCATCTTCAGTAATAAGAAATTTGAAATTTAACAAAAATCCTACCCTAAATGAACAAAGTCAGGCAATTTTTAATGCTGGACTGTTCACTCAAAAAAGAGTGGAAATGATGGTGTATGTACCCATTACTGATACAGGATAAAGTTCTTTGATTTTGGGGGCCATTGAATCAAAGTAAACCTAGAAAAAATGAAAATTTCATCCCTGAAGACTTGCTATTACCTTGCACAAAAAACAATAATTGGTAATTTCAGCAAACAATGCCACCCTCTCATGTAGCAAAAAAAACACTAGAATGGCATCTAATGTACTGATCATTTTGCTGGAAATAGGATTTCTTTCATCACTGGTTCTGAATCCTTCATTGCAGTGCCTGGTCCATCATGTAAAGGGTCAGAAAAGCAACCAAAGTTTGATGCTCTGAAAGCTCAAATGTAGTCAGTCTAAGTCCTAAAGTATTTATTGCTTGAAAGTATTAGAAAAAATACAGAATTATGCCACATTTCCTTGACCCATTATAGAATTTATTTTCTTTGGGTGCCTTTATTCTCTCATACAGTGTAAATGTGTGCTCATAAACTTGTAGCTACAATTATTGAAAATTCTGTATTTATTCATTTTTTTTCAGATGTGGTGACTGGTTGATCATTCTTTTTCCTAAGTCTTTTGCATCACTAATGAATTTGCAAAAGTCTGGTGTGTCTAATAATTCCAAATCTACGAATGCCATCATCAACCTTAGCTCATTCTCATTTGTCAAGCAATCTGTTGAGCATGTCGTTCCAACAAGGATCCAATTGGAATTCACATCCGAGTCACAAGCAGCCTCAGAAAACTGCACTGCTGCCTCACCCAGCACAACCAAACAATCAGAAGCCTCTTCTGGACAGTCCCAACACAAATCAGAGGGGATGGAAGAAACCATTGCTCCCAAGTATGGAAGAAGAGTTGTACTTGGAGGAACCAGACTTGGACCTGAATTCCTTTCAGAGCATGAATCAGAAACATCCAGCCCACACCGCAGTAGACGACTTCTTGGGTTATCTACAAGACTCACCGAATGTGGGGGAACACGAACTAGTAGAGAGGATGATCCAGAAGGAGTTGCAGGAATTCCGTCGGGAAAAATTAGGAGAGGAGTGGACGAGCAACTCTTTGGATGCAAGACTGGATGTGAAGTCATCACATCAAGAAGCCTCAGGGTGGAATCAACAGATGCAGTCCCCAAAGCAGATGTACTTTCAAACCCAAAAAATGGAACAGAAAGGAAACAAAGCTCCTCTCCTAGGAAATGCTCCATTGATACCATCTCTTCCAACCCCAAAGTATCCCAAGTCTGCCGATTATTCACTGAATGCGCTGAGGAATCAGGACTCGAAGCAAGCTCTGGGCAGTTATCAAGAGGACGATTCAATTCTGGAGAGGCATCAAATGAATTACTTTCCTGCAGCACGCAAAACAAAGATGCATGGTCTGCAAGTGGGGTCTCAACAACAGGAGATGTATTATGGAGAAAAAGTTCCTTCAGGCCAAGACAAGTTCTCAAGAGAAAGAGATCTGCGCCAGATGAGAACTCGAGGTCAGTTCATGCAGTCGACGGATCTCAGAATGCGAATAAGATCGAGATCAAGAGATCGGAGCCTTTCTCCAGACAGCAGAAATTGTCATCGCCAACCTCTTCTGGATCACCCAGAGCAATTGATGGAAATGAATTGTCGATCCCAGGATCTCGCACGTCAACCATTGCTGGAGACGCCGGACATGGATCACTCTCGACCTCCATTACTGAATCATCCATTTCAGGAGGAAGAAGAAACATATCCATCAAGACCTGCTCTTTTGGATCCCCCTCCCCAACCTCCCCTCATGGATCATTCTCGACCACCATTGATGGATCATCCTCGACCATCCTTAATGGACCGTCTTCGACCTCCCTCAATGGGTCATCTTCGACCGCCTTTAATGAATCATCCACGATCACCTTTAATGAATCATCCTCGACCACCCTTAATGAATCATCCTCGACCACCCTTGATGGATCACCCTCGACCATCTCGCAAGGCATTGCTGGATGCACCAGGTCCACAAGCCTCCCTACTGGGCGACCCTTGCTCTTCACTGATGAGCGGCCCTTGGTCTCGAGGGAACAATCCCCGTCCTGCGCTGCTCAATCATCCTGGCAATCCAGGGCCGACACTCGTGAAAGGCAAGCCAATGTTCACCCAAGGCCGGAAACCTCTCCTGGAGCATCCTCAGAGGCCAGCCCTGCTGGAGCCTCCCATGAACTTCCACCCGTCGGGGATGTTGGAGTCGGAGGAGCAGCTGGTCCTGCGCCCTCCTGCGTGCTGGCCGAGCGACAGTCACCAGCACCGGCCACCCCCTCAAGTGTGGCCTCGGGGCAGGGGCAGGGGAGGGAGATGGAGGCGACCCCTACTTTAGAAGATGCCAAATGCATCCAG